>JAYESA010000009.1:176088289-177510789 GCA_036927795.1 Iris macrosiphon
TTACCTTGAGAAACCAAGGTAAGTATCAAGGTATTTGGGAGATGCCCAAGGTATTGGGTTTGGGTATCAAGATTATGGTTTAGTGTTGTGATACCAAGTTGGTTCAAAACTAAGGTATCCATTTAATATTATAATTAGGATTTTACATAATTAATATTTGTTTGATATGTTATGTGATGCTTTAACCTATTATTTTACGTATCCTGAGATACGGTATCCTAGTATCCTAAGATATAGCTTTTATGACCTAGACTCTAATGTTTGAACCCAACATCCTTGAGATAGACTCATGCAACCTAGAAATATGTAGTTTGACATAATTGACCATAGTTGACCATAGTTTGACTTAGAGTTGACATAGTTTAACTTTTGACTTAGAAATGGCTTGTTGACCTAGAAGTTGACTAGTTTAACTTATTTTCTTTCTGAAATCTTGTATTGATGTTGTATTCCATATCTAGGTCTTTCAGGCATCGTATCAGACATCTGTGAGACTATTTTTTAAATTTCAGGCGAGTACATTCTATGATAGTTTCTCATTTATGATAATCTTCTATGTTCATTGTATCTAGTAGAGATATCCTTATTTTCTTGACACGATTGTTACATGGACTGGTATATCCGGATCTCGTCATGAGATATTATTCATTGTATATGGTGCATCTTGTTTAAGTCTTATTTCATTGATTATCTTGTGCATGTACAAACACTGATCTCGGGAAGATTTGCTACCTTCTTAGAGAATCCCGTGCCATAGCATACCATGGTTGGATCTACTATACCAGTCGGGGGTGGAGAGTATTTTAGTGTAGATATGTGATCATACCCTCCTTGTGCATGTCTTATTCCTTGTGAGTGTTGATCATACACCGCACGTATCATTAACCAGGCCATTGTACTCTTGGCAAGTTTCCAAGTCAATCACATGTTAAGCTAGTACTCATACACTTAGTCATTAGTATTCTTATTTATTATCATATTATTTATTATTTTATTTATTCCACTATTTTCTTATTGTGTATCTCTTGTATCTATTGTGCATCTTGTATATTCACATCTATTTACTGTTACATAGTTTTTATCATTGATAGAACTGTTGTTAGAGATGTACTCTGCTCCTTTCCTGATTGGATAATTTTTCTCAAATGACACTGAGGAGTGGTACCCTACACATTATGGACCTCAGGATGTTGTGAGTTTAGAGTCAGAGACCCTGGCTCAGGAGGGACTTATCCCAACTGAGACAGATGACCCGGGACTTGTAGCTTCTTAGTATTTTTGTACTGAATTTGTCTCCAGCTTACTTTGTTAGTATTCTTTCAGACTCATTGATGTATTATTTTAGACTCATGAGTTGTATGTGACTATTCTATTCTTTATCTTATTCGTGCTCGTTTCAATCTTAGATCTGTGATTGAGTATATTGATATTATTGGTGGTTCTTTATATTGCTAGATAGATTACCCAGACAATGTTCTACCTCCGATTCTGCGGCATAGGCTGGACGTTGTTCCCGACTTGCATCCCTACATCGGGGTGCGGGTCGTGACACAGGTACAACAGAGGAGGATTACCCTGAGGTATACGGGACAAGAGCTGACGCTGGAGCAGTACTGACACCAGAGGACGAGGTTGTGCCAGAGGATTTCTCCTAAGTACTCAGTTATTTACTCAGTTATTTATGCTTAGTGTTATTTCATATCTGGACTTGACTTCTGGACATATATATTGGTGTTATTCTCTTTTCTTATTTTGATAGGTTATTCCCCGAAATACTACTTATTTGGACCTGATGATGGACTATTTTCTTTTATCTATTATCTTTTCTGGTCTATCATATTGAATTGTGTTTATTTTCTGTGGATGAGACTAGAATTTTACTGTGATAGATGGTTTAGACTTGTATTTATATTTGCTATATCTTAAGTGTACTCTAACAGGTCTATTAAATTAGGTTTGTCCATTGGAGTTGTGCTGCTAGCCATTGCCACGTGGTTAGTCCTTTGATATTTTGGGACTGGGGTGTGACAATATTAGAATATATGAGATCCTTACCTCCTAGTAAGGTGATGCCCGTATGTAGATTTAAGGATATTGTACATAAAGTCTCAAGTCGGATGTTCTAGACGGTTATGCCAGAGCAAGAACATGATCATCTTAGCCGAAGAAGGGCCAATCACGTGATAGGCCTTTATTATTCAAATCGTTATAGAATACAATACTTTTGGCAAACGAGCCATCTTTTCCAAGATACATTTCTGGTCATATGCATGAAAATTATGGAAGTAGATAATATGTTGATGGGAAAACTCTTCAAGAGTCGTCCAAAGATCTTATTGGTCCTTTTCAGTGAGGTACTCCATATGTAATACGTCAAAAAAATACTTGCGAATGAAGATCATGATGAAAGCGCCTTATAGGGGAAGAGTGAATAGGGTTTAAAGAGTAATTGTGCACAATTAAGATTGATGATATACAACTTAAATATATACTAAAAATAAGACAAGAATATCGATACCCGATGTATCCTGGTATCCTTCCTGAGACATTTCAGTCTCGTGACTCTTTTCGACTTTAATATACTAAATAACAAATAGTTACACTTGCGAGCTTTGATCCGAAAGTCTCACCGACTTATTACATACAAGATTTGATTCGAAGGGTTAGTTGACTCCTTAGCAAGCTTTAATACGAAGGCTTGCAGACTTCAACCTCTTAAAAATTGGTTTTGATCTTCTCAGAAGATCTTAATTTATAACTCAATTCAACTATATCACAAATAGATATGGCAAATAAAAGCTCTTGTATATGTGGAGAGGTTTATATATGGTAGGAAAATTTAGATTCCAAGGAGTAGGGACAAATAAGGGAAAAATAGTTCTTTTAAAGCATACAAAATATTCTTAAATAATATAATTCTTACTGTACAAGCGGTATACCAGATATACCGCTTTGCATAGTAATAGCTATAAAATGATTAGATTTATAGTTATTGCAGCATTAACTACTGCACAATAGACACCCATACAATATACCACTATACCGCAGGTATACCGCTGCATCAATTTTGTGGCATCCTGAACTTACTAGAAGGAAAATAGGTTTCAAGTCTATCGTCGATATGTCGCAGACTACGTTACCCGGACTCTGTACTTTAGGCTGAAGTACCAGGGCCGCCCTAAAGTATCATGGTTGACACGACCGAACACAGATATGAGTACAAGATCCGGGTCAGACTCTTTAGGGTGACTAGCAGATACAAATTGAGTGCATATAACAAACAAATAGTAAAAATCCATAAGATGATTTCATCATAATATATATATATATATATATATATATATATATATAAAATTTTGTATGGAAAAAATATTGGGGGTCGAATATACCAACCAAAACAATTGAGTGAGAAAGAAAGAGGCGCCTCATCTTCTTTTTCTTCTCCTCTGCGCTAAAAATTGAGAGAGAGAGAGAGAGAGAGAGAGAGAGAGAGAGAGAGAAAGTGGGAGAAATAGGAGAAGAAGAAGAGGTGGAGTGACTGGAGTCATTATGAGAGGATGTTGCATTGTTTTTTGTTGTTGGTTTAGGAATGCGTGTGAGAGAGATGTTTGCATTTGTAGTTGGAAGAGTTCATTTTTGTTCACCCCACCAAAACTAGGATGGATGCTTACCCACCCCTAAAAAAATACCACATGTCATTTTCATCCATCACAAAACCACTTAGGAAGTGGTTTTGTAAACATCCTAAATGGTTTTGAGCTTTAAATTAATACGTGACAATTTTTCAGTGGAGGGTGAACATCCACCCTGGTTTTGGTGGGTGAACAAAAATGGACTCGTAGTTGGAATTCATCAGATATCCTTAGGCTGTTGGCTCGAATTCGGAAGGTTGCAATTTATTAATTTTTGGTTAGATATGTTATTGTTTCTTTGAGAAGAGTTTTGATTTTTGGTTTATTTAAAAAAATTCCCCATTAAGGAAGTTATTAATGTATATGTCACGTGAGTTTTGAAGTATTATTATTGTATATTGTCAATGTAATGGTTTTCTGCTACAAAGTACCATGCTAAAAAGTATAAGTATGCAGTTTAAGAAATACATAAGTGTTATAGTTAACTTGTAACCAATTTATAATAGAAATTTTCATACAAATCATCAAATTTAAAATAAAAATTGGAAAAATAAAATAGTTTGAGAAATTTGTAAACGAAGAATAAATATGCCTTAAAAAGGGCGTTTTGGTTGGTTTCAAAATTGTCCAAGTCCAAAAAAATTATACTAAAGATATTTTTATTTTCTTAAAAAAAAAGTCCATCTAAGGGCGTGTACTAGGTCCAAAACATTAGTAAGGGCATTTTGATTTTTTTTAATTTTTTTTATAAGATTTCTATACATAATAAAGTATTGATAAATTTAAATAATTCACAAGTTTGTTGTAGTTTAATTTGTTAGAATATATGTTTATGAACTTAAGGTCTTGGGTTCAAATCTTAGTCAATGCAATATTTTTGTAATTTTTTTAAGTTTTGGAATAAAAAAAAATTACTTCCACCAAAAAAAAAAAAAAAAAAAAAACTACATCAACTTAGATTGGAACTCAAGACTTTTGAGTTCACAAATATATATTCTAACCAACTATAAACCATCTCGACCAAATTTAGGTATACTTGGCTTAGAGAGAGATTATGGTTAGTTTGGAGACATTTAGAATTAGAACATGGTATTTTAATTAACTATACAAAAATTCGTATCACTTGGTGCACCTTGTCGTTGCTTCGATATTTGGAGCGATACTCTAACTTTTGTCTTCAAACAAATTTCACATCTTTGACCTGGACGTGTCAGTCTTCTATTCCGACCTTTGTGTCACTCATAAATACTCTTCCTTGTACTTTATTTTAATCGTACAACAATCGTCAAACATTATCTAATTTTAAACCCAAACTTTGTAACCTATATATGTTCCAATCAAAATTGGAGACACAACGTCGACCCGTTTCTTACAACCCAATATATGACGATAATCTATTTCGAGTCTACTATGTCCATGATACTTGTGTTACCCCCGATTGAGATCCTATGCACTTCCAATTTATTAAAGGACACCCAGGACATAATTTTTTATTTGATTTAGAGCAACCGACTCATCCTAGTCTAAAACTAGACCAAACCCCAACCCAAACCCACACTCATACCCTCATGGCTCATATAAATATGACACACCAATTTTCCCTTCACAACATACCAAATATGGATTCCACCCTCATCTAATCTTTTTTTTCTATTTTACAAATACCCAAACTCCTGAGGACCTAAATACAAAATATTTGCTAGGTGTCCACCTCCTAATGGATAAAACCAATGGAATCATCCCAATTTGGGGAGTGCATGACCAGTCCTAACTTGTGGAGGGACCCACTTGAGCATGATATTATTCATCCCAATCCACCCCTTTTTAATCTCAACCCCTGGATCACCCCCCTCTAATCAAAGCCTTACATCTTCCTTTATTAATGAGGTCTATCTGTCATGCCCCAGTCCCAAAATACGTAGGACTAGGAGTACGTAACACGCCCAGCCGTATGTATATGAACTCCAATATATGAAAACCATATACACACGTACGCTGTTTATGAATATCCAATCCACCAGTGGTAATATACTATTGTCACGACCCGCACCCGGTTTAGGGGCACAAATGCGTGGGTACGTCCAGCCTACGCCGCAGCATCGGCGGTAGAACGCTGTCTAGGTCAGGTACTATCTAAACAATCTCACGCTAGTATCCAACTCCATAAGGAGACGTGGATATCACTATAAAATATTAACAACATACCCAATCACAACTACAGCACGATAGGAATTTGAAGAAATAAAAGAATACAACACAAGTCTAATGACAACATGATCATACCTGCAATCATTAACTTCCAATCTCCAAGTGTGTCAGAAACCAGTCTACTAAGGTCACAGTCTGGAAAAATATTTTCCAGTCAGGAAGGAGCAAAGTACATCTCTAAATAGCAGTTCTATATAAATGACATAAACTATGTAGCAGTTCTAGATGGAAATATACCAGATGCATGTATAGGTACGAGAAATGTACAATGAAAGAAATACTGGAAAATACTGTAAGTAACTGCAGAAAAAGAAACAATATGTCCATGAGCAAGAAACCTATGACTAAGTGTGTGTGAGTACTAGCTTTAACATGTGATCGGCTTGGGAACTTGATCAGGCTGGTTACATGTGATTAGCTATGATTCACGAAGGTCAGGCTAACCGTTGGTTAGCTATGATGCATGTAGAGGTCAGGCTAATCACACGTAACAGCTATGAAGCATGGAGATGGTCAGGCCGCACCCGACGTGAGATGTGGGGTGAGCTATGATGCATGGAAAGTTGGGTATGATCACATATCTACACTAAAATACTCTCCACCCCCGACTGGTATAGTAGATCTAATCATGGTACGCTATGGCACGGGATTCCCCAGGAAGGTAGCAAGTCTCCCCGGGAATCAGTGTCTGTACATGCACAAGATAACAAGGAAAACAAGTCTTGTACAAGCTACACCATGAATAAGGAATAACATCTCATGACGAGATCCGTGTATACCAATCCGTGTAACCAGCGTGTCAAGAGCATGGTTATTTACACTAGATACAGTGAACATAGGAGATATCATAAATTAGAAACTAATCAGAGAATGTACTTGCCTTGGGTCCTTAGCTGGTAATGTCAATGTCCTGTCCCAGAGTATCGTCTGGAGGAACCAACAGTCCTAAAAATATATCAATACAACATTTGCATCAGATGCTATACTACACACACAATCAAATACCTAACTCAGGGCTATGTCTGGCATGATACTGATCAACTAAGGTCATCTAGTAGGATATACATAAATAAATATACATTTATACTCAGAGAATATATATATGCATCAGTTTAATATGTATAAAGTACACATATAAATGTATATCAGTAGTTTTGTACAAAAATACATATAAGTGTAGATACACTAAATAGAGGTATATAAATATATATATATTATAAATATACATAACACATTTATTCATAAGAACTATATTTACTGAATATACATGTATACATATATATGTACTAGTGAAATATACATTTGTTTACATATACCAAAATATGTTTTACAAGTACATATGTATATATATCAATACAGTTTTATACTGTATATATTTATTTACCAAAAATATGTTTATACCTGTATATATATATTTAGGTACACATATTTACACCCAAAAAGTATTAATTTAATATATACTTTACCAATATAACTATACCAAAATATATATATTATGCTACATTTATTTATATATGCCAAATTACGTTTTTGTTAATCATATACCAATTAACAATTACCAACATATACTGAAAATACAGATATACATATATACCAATTCAATGTACATACAATATATACATATCAATTAATCATATATCGTATATATATAGACTAGTTGAACCATACGTATACTCATATATATATATATATTCAAAAATACAGTTTTAGAATATACATATATATTGTCATCATCATTATTAAAATATACTAATATTAATTTACCAAAAATAATATTTATACCAAAATAATATTTATACTATATTCCGGTAATTATACCAATTAAATATATATATAACACTTACATTCACATTAATTAAATACATATAAATACATATACATTACAGTAGTTATATATCCATTAACATAGAATACATACATTATACTAATATGCATACTATACATACTATACATGAATTAACCATACATGTACATGTTATTTAACCATACATATACATTAATACCTACATATACTAAATTAAATATATGCAAATTCTTACATTAACTATATATATACATTACTAATAGATTTCAGAATATACTAACATATACGTAGTATATGTATATAATCATATACCAATTAAATACATACATTTATACCAATACAATATATATATATATATATATATATATATATATATATATATATATATATATATATATATATATATATACACAGGAAAAAGAAGAAGGAGGAAGGAAGAAAACTTACAGTGGGTTGCCGGCCGGACTGATGGGAGGAGCAGCGGCAGCGCCGCCGGAGTTGCAGCGGATGGAGAGGATGGATGGTTGCCGGAGTACACAGCAGGAGGAGGAGTTGAGCAAGGTGGTGGAGATGAAAGTCGGCTCGGTTGGCCGCTCGCCGGAGGCGCGCGGGTCGCAGCGGCAGAGGGAGCCGCCGGGAAACCGATCAGTGGCCGCCGGAGGATCGGCTGGGCTGAACTCCGCCGGACCGCGAAACACAGCAGGGAGGACTGCGGGGGACTCGGCCGCCCAGGGGGAGTCGGCCTGGGTGCAGTGGGCCGCTCGCCGGACTTCAGAGGGGGTCGGCCGGGGTTCGGCTGAATGGGAGATGGTGATGGTGGTGATGGGAATGGATGTGGGAGCAGCGGCCGGTGGAGATGGAGGGATAGGAGGAGGAGCAGTGGGAGAATGGGGAGATGCAGCAGGCTCCGCCGGCGCCGGAGTACGGAGGGCTCGGGCCGAAGTTCAGAGGGGGCCGCCGGAGTGCTGTGCTGGCCGGACCGAATGTAGATGGAGATGGTGGTGGGGGTGAATGGTGATGGAGTGAAGTCAGCAGCGGGAAGGGCTCGGTCGCCGGAGCAGCGGAAGGCAGTTGGCCGACCACGCCGGAGCACAGGGGGATGGTCGGGATTGCACAGTAAGGTCCCCCCCTCTCTTCCTAACTATTTGAATTTAAATTCAAAAAGTAAAAGAAGAAGAAGAAGGAGAAGAAGAAGAAGGGAAAGAGAAGAAGAAAAGAAGAAGGAGAAAAGAAGTTACCTACGTTGGAGGCTTGTGAGGTGGGGGAAAACCTAGGTTGTCTAGGGATTAGGGTTGATGTAGACATAACATTATATAGGGGAGAGGGTTTGATGAAGGGTGAGGATTTGACCCCTAAAATGAGGGGTCCAGATTAAACATGAAGGAAATTAATTCATGTAGGAATGAGGGTGAGGGCTAAAAATAATATCAGGTTCCCTCATTGTTTAAACAATGAGGTGTTGACACCAAAAATGCCAATTTCCGAATTAACCCCCTTAAATTTGGGAAATTGCACAAACACATAAAATAACGAAACTTTGGCGGGCGATTCGGTGTCCGGTGTTTTGTAGGGTCAGGGGGCTCTGTATGATCGGTATGGGCTCAATTTACAGGGCACTGGAATTTAAATCGGAATTTACGGAATCAGATAAAATGGTATCCTCAAATTAAATAGAAATAAAAGCAAGTGGTGTTCAACAATTAATTAGGAGTACATGGAGCAAAAATCAGGTCAGATCATCAATACCAATAATGAAGAAGACTCAGAACAGAATATTATCCCAATTTGGGCCGCACGAAAGATATGTCAAGATTGCCTCCAATTTTCGATTGGAACGCACAACGATATAAAATAGAAATTTATTAAATAACGTCCGCGACGATTTTTGTGCGGCTAGAAATAATGTACAAAAAGCATAATTACGAGCTGCAAAAATAGCAGAATGAAAGGCGGACATGTCTAGAGCAAGATTGTGAAATTTGTTGGAAGACAGAAGTCAGGATACTGCTCCAAATATCGAAGCAAAGGCAATGCACAATAATTAAATAAAATACGGTAATTAATTACACCTCCAATAAATTAATTCTAAAATAAAACAATTAACCTCAAAATTCTATAATTCTGACAGGTGCTCATCTACTGGCTTCTAGGTCAAGTCTACCATCACAAACACAAATGAACACTGTCTATAATATAATATATTAAAGTACACATCACACAGTTATTTAATTAAAATATATACTATTCATGCAATTAATTAATTATAACTACAATAATATTAAATATTGTAAAAAGTCAAAAATACCCCTGTTTTCGGAACGTGGTAGTGACAAGTCTACCCACCTTAAAAGAATTTCGTCCTCAAAATTTAAAATACTCGTAGTAGCATTTAGTCATACACATTATTATTTCCCTCAAAATTTAAATTCATCATCCACGAAATCAGGTAATAATCTACGATGTCTTTTCACAATTTTCAAAAATTCTGTATTATTTGTATTCCTGAAAAATCCTCAAAATAGAATCAAAGTCCATTTTTATCAAATTTTCCTGAAAGTTTTTACTTAATAATTCAATACTCGGAATTTAATACTCACTCCTCTAACTTGATTTTAATCAATGCAAAAATGTAATCTCGTTCAAAAAAGTTTGAATTTAACATTAGTCCACCAAAATTTTTATTTCTCGGTTTTCTCTTCCCTCAAATACCTTACAATGCGATACTTAAGGATTCTCTAAATCAAAGTATAACATTTTGAAAGTTCATAACTTGCAATCAAATAAGTATGTTGATAATCTTCCAAAATTTCCCAAATTTAATAACCAATTTAAGCGTGTCATAATCTTCCTGGAATTTATACATCATAATTCCTGCCATGTTAAATTCTTATCCCTCTATTTAAATTGGTGCTTCCTCGAATTTTAATCATCTTGTCTCTCTTGTCAAGTCATAACTCCTTCGTAGATCTTCGTCAAGGTCAACCCTAATAATCATGGTTCAAGAAAAATCTTCCCTACAATCATACAACATGCAAACTAAGGGGAATATGATGTCTTTTGTCATGGTGTACTACCAACTACACTCTAACAAGAAATCACGAATACAACCACGGTACTAGGGAATCAACCAATCAGGAGACAAAACAACATGAGAAAGAACCTGCTAACATATTTCTTGCGGTATCTCCTATCTCTAACAAACACTTAACTCTAGCACATTCACTAACAAATTCTTATTCCTGTACACTGGTACCCATATCAACTAATCATAAATCCACAAGATCCATGCATACATCCATATCACACACACCTGTCTATTAATACCAAAATCTGATACCAAGAACCTCTAACACGATTATAGGTCAAATGATGCATGGAAAGTTTGATATCTCTATCTCTTTAGGTACCACACTCTACTACAAGCATACTCACTGCTAGCTTCCTTACCTACTGCAATAGTTGATACTAGTCATTCTTATCACTCAAGTGTATATCAATTGCAACACACTATACTAAGTACTACTCTCTCTAATACAACCCTAGATTGACACCCAAGTCAGTTGGCAGTGAGATCTCAATCACACCCAAGTCATCAGATCCTTACACATGTATATCATCTACTCATATATTAATATTCATCTCTTATCTACCATAAAGTTAATCCTCAAAATAATCGTCAAGGTTTAACTTCTCGAACAACTTTAAAGTAAAATGTATATACTTCCTCAAAATCAGATACTCCACATCGAAATAAAATTTTATTACTTCCAAAAATCTGTGTAGCCTTAACCATGTTTATTGAATTCGTATTTGAAATCCTCAAAATTTAATGACATAATCTCAACTCCTCTTATTATTTTAAAAATTAAAATCTTATTTCCACCTTTGAATTTATAACTCCACAATGTATATATCAGTGCTCACGGTCTCTGATACTCAAGGTGCACTCAATGCATCTAGTGTCTATAATTGTGTACTAAAATTGTACTGCCTGAATTACTTGTACTATTACCTCCAATGATCAAAGTTATCATCAACTGTGTTTTCTTTCGTGATTTCAATTTATGTCAACTGGTATATCATCTAATTATCATCACACTGAGTGCTTACTGTTACTAGCACCATTTTCAATAATCCTTGATATAGAATCATTGGCACTCTTGGTATTATATTACTAGCTTTATTAATGAATCATCTCATCAAGCTCATTAGACTCCTGTTTACCTGTACTTTCTATAATACTCATGTTTCTTTACCCTCATGGGCATGTGTATGGTTCTTCATCTCGATTGATATATAGGTATTTTCCTTTAACCTTTTACAGCCTGTTAAACTGATCTGTGATACGCCTCACCATTTTTATTACCAATTCTGATATTTCTCTACCCATGACACCTCGTTAACTCTTTATGCGTATATATTTCCTTACCTTTAACACTTCCGATATCAATCATCAAATTGAACATCATGCTCCATAAATCCTTAACACAATTCTTGGATACTTAATTGTTCACGTAGATCATCCAATTGCATAATCATGATTATCCAGGACGGGTATGTTGGCTCTGATACTAACCCTTGAACTGTCACTACCACATTCCGAAAACAGGGATATTTTCGGTTTTTTTTCAATATTTAATATTATGTTATTTACAATTAATTGATTGCATGATAGTGTATTTGATTTAAATAATTTTATGCGATGTGTGATTAAATATATAATTATATGCAGTGTTAATTATTTTATTTTAGCTAGCAGACTAGACCTAGTAGCCAGTAGTTGAGCACCTGTCAGAATTTATGGAATTTTGAGGTTAATTGTTTTATTTTAGAATTTATTTATTGGAGGTGTAATTAATTACTGTATTTTATTTAATATTTTTGCGCATTGCCTTTGCTTCGATATTTGGAGCACTATCCAGACTTTTGTCTTTCAACAAATTTTACCATCTTGCCCTAGACATGCCCGCCTTCAAATCTGCTATTTTTGCAACTCATAATTGTGCTCTCTGTACATTGTTTCTAGCCGCACAAAAATCGTCGCGGACGTTTATTCTAAAATCCCTATTTTGTATCGTTGTGCGTTCCAATCAAAAATTGGAGGCCATCTTGACCTATTTTTCGTGCGACCCAAATTAGGGTAATATCCTGTTCCGAGTCTTCTTCGATATTGGTATTGATGACTTGATCTGATTTTGACCCCATGTACTCCTAATTAATTGTTGAACACAACTTGCATTTATTTCTATTTAAATTGAGGATATTAATTAAACCAATTCTAAAATCCTAATTTAATTCCAGTGCCCTGTTATTTGAGCCCACACCGAACTTACAGCGCCCCCTGACCCTACAAAACACCGGACACCGAATCGCCCGCCAAATTTTCGTCATTTTATGTGTTTGTGCAATTTCCCAAATTTAAGGGGGTTAAATTGCAAATTGGCATTTTGTGCCAACACCCAATCATTTTTAAACCAATGAGGGAGCCTATTAATTTTTAATTAGAAACCCTCATCCCTACATGAATTATTTTTCCTTCATAAAATCTTGGCCACCCATTCATGGGATGCAATCACCACCCTCCATCACACCCTCTCTCATCCTATTTAATGACATGTCCCATCCTAAACCCTAATCCCTAGGCAACCTAGAAAGCCCCACCTCTCTCCTACGTTGGAAATTTTTTCCTTGCTTCTTCTCTTTTTCTTTTCTCCTTCTTCCTTTCTTCTTCCCTTTCCTTCTTCTTCTTCTTCTTCTTTAATTAGTTTTTGAATTTAAACTAGAAAGAAGAGAGGGAAAACCATCACCACCCCATATACTGTTCACCTCCAGCCCGGCGGCCGAGCATCCTCCCTCCGATCTCCTCCTGGCTGAACTCCGGCAGCATCAGCCGGTCGAGCACCCGCTGCTTCCCCCTCTGCGGTGCACCCGGCGGCCGACTCAGGCGGCTCGGTTTTACCCTGCTGCTCGTGCTCTCCCCATCCCCCTCCTAACCGTTCAGCCCGGCGGCCCGCGGCTGCTCCTCCCCTCCCTCTGCCGACAACCCCGGCGGCCATCCGGCGGCTGCTGCCTCTCCATCCATCTCCCATCCATCCTGCAGTCCGCTGCTCCCCGCGCTCGGCGGTGCTGCCGAACTCCGGCGAGCCCAGCGGTCATCTCGAGCCCGGCCGAGCCCAACTCCGGCGGCCGGCGAGCCTCCCTGCAACCACTGTAAGTCTTCATCCCTCTTTATATATATATATATATATATATATATATATGTATATATGTATGTATATAATATATAACTTGTAATATATGTATTAGTATATATCTATGTATAGTGTATGAATGAATATATATATATATGTATTAGTATATATTTAAATTGTATAAAATTAAATTAGTGTATATAAATGTATAAGTATATATTTAATTTGTATATGTATATTATGCATTTTATATATATACCTTGTATATTTTTGATATAATTAGTATATGTAGATGTATATATCTATTGTTTAATAATTAATTTTATGTAGGTATGTATGTAATTTTAATTATGCATATGCATGGGTATATTATTATTTTTATTAAATTGTATAATCCAGTACGTATTTAATTACTGTTTCAAAAATCATGAAAATGAATAGCATTTATTTAATTAATATTAAAATACATAATGTATAGTATATATATATTTTGTATTAGTATATAAATGTATTATTGAAATTCTATTGTATACTTAATATTGTAGATATATAATGTATGTATGTATGTATGTATGTATGTATGTATGTATGTATGTATGTATGTATGTATGTATGTATGTATGTATATATTAACATGTAATCATGTAATCATGTAATTATGTAATTATGTAATTAAATTAATGTATACATGTATATGTATGGTATATATATATATATACATTGGGTTATTTTTATAATATCTATTAAATAAAAAGTATATGCTAGTATAAATTTACTTTGGTGTATTAGTGTTAGTATGTGTAAATGATAATGTTGACTATATATATATGTATTCTAAAATGTATTTTTGGCATATATGTGAGTATACACTAGTATAAATCAAATATGTAATTTTAAAAAGGAATATATATGTATATATATTGTAAATACATTTAAATTGGTGCATGTATAAAATATTGTAAGTATAAATTATTATGTTTATATATACATACAAGAATCATTTATTTTTAAGTATATAGTTATACATATAACTATTATTGATATTGGTGGAAATTATATGTAATTAATTAATAAGATGTTTATTTAAATATGTAGTCCTACTAGATGACCCTAGTTGACTAGTGCCCTGTCTGACATGGCCCTGAGGCCAGTGTCTATAGACTGTGTGTTAGCGTAGCATCTGATGCAAATGTGGTTTGTTTGTGATATATTTTTAGGACTGTTGGTTCCTCCAGACGATACTCTGGGACAGGACATTGACATTACCAGCTAAGGACCCAAGGCGAGTACATTCTCTGATTAGTTTCTAATTTATGATATCTCCTATGATTCACTGTATCTAGTGTAAATATCCATGTTCTTGACACATTGACACATTGGTTACACGGATTGGTATACACGGATCTCGTCATGAGATGTTATTCCTTTTTCATGGTGTAGCTTGTACGAGACTTGTTTCCTTGTTATCTTGTGCATGTACAGACACTGATTCCCGGGAAGACTTGCTACCTTCCTGGGGAATCCCGTGCCATAGCGTACCATGATTGGATCTACTATACCAGTCGGGGGTGGGGAGTATTTTAGTGTAGATATGTGATCATACCCAACTTTCCATGCATTATAGCTCACCCCATATCTCACGTCGGGTGCGGCCTGACCATTCTCAGTGCCTCATAGCTGTTACGTGTGATTAGCCTGACCTCTACATGCATCATAGCTAACCAACGGTTAGCCTGACCTTCGTGAATCATAGCTAATCACATGTAACCAGCCTGATCAAGTTCCCAAGCCGATCACATGTTAAAGCTAGTACTCACACACTTAGTCATAGGTTTCTTGCTCATGGACATATTGTTTCTTTTCTGCAGTTACTTACAGTATTTTTCTAGTATTTCTTCATTGTACATTTCTCGTACCTGTACATGCATCTGGTATATTTCTATCTAGAACTGCTACATAGTTTATGTTATTTATATAGAACTGCTATTTAGAGATGTACTTTGCTCCTTCCTGACTGGAAACATTTTTCCAGACTGTGACCTTAGTAGACTGGGTTCTGACATACTTGGGGATTGGAAGTTAATGATTGCAGGTATGATTATTTTGTCATTAGACTTGTGTTGTATTCTTTTGTTTCTTCAAATTCCTATCGTGCTGTAGTTGTGATTGAGTATGTTGTTAATATTTTCATAGTGTTATCCGAGTCTCCTTATGGAGTTGGATACTAGCGTGAGATTTTATAGATAGTACTTGACCTAGACAGCGTTCTACCGCCGATGCTGCGGCGTAGGCTGGACGTACCCACGCATTCGTGCCCCTAAACCGGGTGCGGGTCGTGACACGTTTTTAGTGGTGGCCCATGCAGGTCAGACTTCGCATTTAGAGCGATGTCATAGTAGTTTGGCATCTTGTTACACTATTGCGTGCCTGCTATAGGACATAGGACATAGGATACTAGGATGAGAAAGGATACTCAATCATAAATTATTTGAGAGATTCCTGGGATGACCCTTGAGAATCTCATTATAAATTCCAATTTAAATCCTTTTCCCTTGTTTTCTTCCGTTCTCACTTATTGATATTGAGTTTGATCCTTGTTGACCAGTTGTTAACTTTAATTCCTGATATCGTTGTGGAGTTTGATTTCATATTGAGATGAATTTTACGGACTACAATTTATGGTATCATCTGATGACATATATTGATGAGGACAGTGAGAAAGGTAAAACGTCTACTTTGGTTATGGAACCTAGAGTTTATCGCAGCCATATTAGCTGTCGTGACGAGAACGTAGGAACCTGACTTGGATGTACAAACTGTAGTTATGAAACTTAGGGTCTCTCGCAGCCATACCGGTTGCATACCTTAGTTAAGGAACCTGTCGTTTATCGCATCTATACTTACTGGCGTGGCGAGGATTCTGTGTGTCCTGATTTCTGGCAGACGTGTATGATTATCAGGTTGTATCTTAAATTGGTTCTTAAAGTACCATCTCAAGACTTACCTATTTTCTGCTATTCCAGGACTTTGTTCCATCGCTTCTTTACTAGCGGTAAAGATACCTTCCGTCCTCAATCCAGTTCTTTTGAACTCACATTCTCTAAGGATTCCTTGTTAAAATTTCTAATTTAAATCATTCCTTTGTTCCGTCCATTCTCACTTATTGATGTTGAATTTGCTTGTTGTTATTGATTAGGTATTAAATTAGGATTTTGGTTTCCTAGTAGGGTTGGATTTCATATCAAGATAAATTGCAGACTGATTTATAGTATTATTTGATGATGGCCGTCAATGAGGACAGTGAAAAGTGATTAACATCAGAGCTATTGGACTACAGAAGGTGGATTTAAAATTTTTAATTGAAGATCGAAAATGAATTTCAAATTTTAGGATTCCGAGAAGATTGAGATTGTTATTAAAATATTATTTTGAAGATTTCAATGAATTGCAAAATTTTGAAATTGAGGAGTTGAAATATGGTTATTAAAATTTTATTTTCAGACTCAATTTGATGAACACAGACAAGTCTGTAAGGGTCTTTTAGTGATTAAGTTTCATTCAGTATTTAAATAATTGACCTTGAGGAAAGTGTATGCATTTACTTTAAATTTTATTCAAGGAGTTATTTTTGAGGAATTTTATTGAGGATAAAATCTTATAGAGAGAGATATATTATAATATAAGTAGATAAGATGCATGTGTAAGGACTTGTTGGCTTGAGCATGATTGAGATCTCACTGTCAACTGGCTTGGGTGTTCACCTAGGATTGTATTAGAGAGAGAGAGCAGTTGTTAGTATGGTGTGTTACAATTGATATGCACTTGAGTGATAAGAATAACTAGTAGCAAAGATTGCAGTAGGTAAGGAAGCTAGCAGTGAGTATGCTTATAGTAGAGTGTGGTACCTAAAGAGATAGAGGTATCAAACTTTACATGCATTATTTGACCTATGACTATGTTAGAGATAGAAGATACTGCAAGTAATATGTTAGCAGGTTCTTTCTTTTCTTTCCTCATATTCTTTTTGTCTTCTGATTGATTGATACCTTAGTACCGTAGCTTGTATGCATGATTTCTTGTTATAATATAGTTAGTAGTACCCCTGATACAGAGACTGCAATACCATGACAAAAGATACCCTGATCATACATATTTCCTTTAGGTTGCATGTTGAATGGTTGTAGGTAGAATTCTCTTAGACTTTGATTGTTGAGGATTTAACTGTAGTAAAGATTAACGAAGAGGTTATGACTTGACAAAGAGAGACAAGGTGCCCTAAAATTTGAGGAAAAATATTAAATTAAATAAAGAGTTGGAAATTTAATATGGCATAATTGAAGTTTTGTTAAATCATTAATTTTTAAGAAGATTATGAAATGATTGAATTTATCATTAAATTTGAGGAATTTAAGAAGGCTATCGATATATTTATTGGACTGCAAGTTATGAACGTATATTTTGAATATTGTATTGGAGGTTTCATAAGTATTACATCGTTGCATATTATGTGAAAAAAAAAATCGAGGAATAAGAACACAAATGGATTAGTGTTGAATTCAAATTTTGGAATGAGATTTAATTTTTGAAATATGCATTGATTGGATTTCAATTAGAGGATTGAATATTAAATTCTTGTATTTCGTTATTAACTTAAAATTTTGGAGGATATTGTGATAAGAATGGGATTTGATTATATTTGAAGATTTTAGGGATATGACATTTATAGAATTTTTGAAAGAATTCATTGTGAAATAACAATATGGAGTAGTTCATGATTATATGATTTGAGGAATTTAATTTTGATGGTAGTAAATAAATAAATAAAACAATCGAGGATTTAAAAAATTCGAGGATAAACGTTGATTTAAATAAAGGGCCAATAATTTAATATGGCAGGATTTATGATGTATTAATTCCAGGAAGGATATGATATGATTGAGGTTATCATTAGAATTTGAGGAAATTAAGGAGATTGTCATTAAATTATTGGATTGCAAGTTATGAATTTTTGAACTTTATATTGGGATGTGACATTTGGAGAATCCTTAAATATCATATTGTTGAGTTTTTGAGGAGTGGATATTAAATTCTGAGTATCGAATTAGTAGCTAAAAACTTTCAAGGAAATTTTTGATGGACTTTGAGTTTACTTGAAGATTTTTCAGGTTATACAAATAATTTTAGATTTTTGAAATTGTGGAAGACCTTGTGGATTATTCATGGTTGATGAATTTATTGAGGGAATAATAGTGAGTATGATTTAAACACTAGTATGAGGATTTTAAATTTCGAGGACGAAATTCTTTTAAGGTGGGTAGACTTGTCACTACCACATTACGAAAACAGGGGTATTTTCGATTTTTTTTCAATATTTAATATTATGTTATTTACAATTAATTGATTGCATGATAGTGTATTTGATTTAAATAATTTTGTGCGATGTGTGATTAAATATATAATTATATGCAGTGTTAATTATTTTATTTTAGCTAGCAGACTAGACCTAGTAGCCAGTAGTTGAGCACCTGTCGGAATTTATGGAAATTTTGAGGTTAATTATTTTATTTTAGAATTTATTTATTGGAGGTGTAATTAATTACTGTATTTTATTTAATATTTTTGCTCATTGCCTTTGCTTTGATATTTGGAGCACTATCCAGACTTTTGTCTTCCAACAAATTTTACCATCTTGCTCTAGACATGCCCGCCTTCAAATCTGCTATTTTTGTAACTCATAATTGTGCTCTCTGTACATTGTTTCTAGCCGCACAAAAATCGTCGCGGACGTTTATTCTAAAATCCTTATTTTGTATCGTTGTGCGTTCCAATCGAAAATTGGAGGCCATCTTGACCTATTTTTCGTGCGACCCAAATTAGGGTAATATCCTGTTCCGAGTCTTCTTCGATATTGGTATTGATGACTTGATCTGATTTTGACCCCATGTACTCCTAATTAATTGTTGAACACAACTTGCATTTATTTCTATTTAAATTGAGGATATTAATTAAACCAATTCTAAAATCCCAATTTAATTTCAGTGCCCTGTTATTTGAGCCCACACCGAACTTACAGCGCCCCCTGACCCTACAAAACACCGGACACCGAATCGCCCGCCAAATTTTCGTCATTTTATGTGTTTGTGAAATTTCCCAAATTTAAGGGGGTTAAATTGCAAATTGGCATTTTGTGCCAACACCCAATCATTTTTAAACCAATGAGGGAGCCTATTAATTTTTAATTAGAAACCCTCATCCCTACATGAATTATTTTTCCTTCATGAAATCCTGGCCACCCATTCATGGGATGCAATCACCACCCTCCATCACACCCTCTCTCATCCTATTTAATGACATGTCCCATCCTAAACCCTAATCCCTAGGCAACCTAGAAAGCCCCACCTCTCTCCTACGTTGGAAATTTTCTCCTTGCTTCTTCTCTTTTTCTTTTCTCCTTCTTCCTTTCTTCTTCCCTTTCCTTCTTCTTCTTCTTCTTCTTTAATTAGTTTTTGAATTTAAACTAGAAAGAAGAGAGGGAAAACCATCACCACCCCATATACTGTTCACCTCCAGCCCGGCGGCCGAGCATCCTCCCTCCGATCTCCTCCTGGCTGAACTCCGACCGCATCAGCCGGTCGAGCACCCGCTGCTTCCCCCTCTGCGGTGCACCCGGCGGCCGACTCAGGCGGCTCGGTTTTACCCTGCTGCTCGTGCTCTCCCCATCCCCCTCCTAACCGTTCAGCCCGGCGGCCCGCGGCTGCTCCTCCCCTCCCTCTGCCGACAACCCCGGCGGCCATCCGGCGGCTGCTGCCTCTCCATCCATCTCCCATCCATCCTGCAGTCCGCTGCTTCCCGCGCTCGGCGGTGCTGCCGAACTCCGGCGAGCCCAGCGGTCATCTCGAGCCCGGCCGAGCCCAACTCCGGCGGCCGGCGAGCCTCCCTGCAACCACTGTAAGTCTTCATCCCTCTTTATATATATATATATATATATATATATATATATATATATATATATATGTATATATGTATGTATATAATATATAACTTGTAATATATGTATTAGTATATATCTATGTATAGTGTATGAATGAATATATATATATGTATTAGTATATATCTATTTATAGTGTATGAATGAATATATATATATATGTATTAGTATATATTTAAATTGTATAAAATTAAATTAGTGTATATAAATGTATAAGTATATATTTAATTTGTATATGTATATTATGCATTTTATATATATACCTTGTATATTTTTGATATAATTAGTATATGTAGATGTATATATCTATTGTTTAATAATTAATTTTATGTAGGTATGTATGTAATTTTAATTATGCATATGCATGGGTATATTATTATTTTTATTAAATTGTATAATCCAGTACGTATTTAATTACTGTTTCAAAAATCATGAAAATGAATAGCATTTATTTAATTAATATTAAAATACATAATGTATAGTATATATATATTTTGTATTAGTATATAAATGTATTATTGAAATTCTATTGTATACTTAATATTGTAGATATATAATGTATGTATGTATGTATGTATGTATGTATGTATATATTAACATGTAATCATGTAATCATGTAATTATGTAATTATGTAATTAAATTAATGTATACATGTATATGTATGGTATATATATATATATATATATATACATTGGGTTATTTTTATAATATCTATTAAATAAAAAGTATATGCTAGTATAAATTTACTTTGGTGTATTAGTGTTAGTATATGTAAATGATAATGTTGACTATATATATATGTATTCTAAAATGTATTTTTGGCATATATGTGAGTATACACTAGTATAAATCAAATATGTAATTTTAAAAAGGAATATATATGTATATATATTGTAAATACATTTAAATTGGTGCATGTATAAAATATTGTAAGTATAAATTATTATGTTTATATATACATACAAGAATCATTTATTTTTAAGTATATAGTTATACATATAACTATTATTGATATTGGTGGAAATTATATGTAATTAATTAATAAGATGTTTATTTAAATATGTAGTCCTACTAGATGACCCTAGTTGACTAGTGCCCTGTCTGACATGGCCCTGAGGCCAGTGTCTATAGACTGTGTGTTAGCGTAGCATCTGATGCAAATGTGGTTTGTTTGTGATATATTTTTAGGACTGTTGGTTCCTCCAGACGATACTCTGGGACAGGACATTGACATTACCAGCTAAGGACCCAAGGCGAGTACATTCTCTGATTAGTTTCTAATTTATGATATCTCCTATGATTCACTGTATCTAGTGTAAATATCCATGTTCTTGACACATTGGTTACACGGATTGGTATACACGGATTTCGTCATGAGATGTTATTCCTTTTTCATGGTGTAGCTTGTACGAGACTTGTTTCCTTGTTATCTTGTGCATGTACAGACACTGATTCCCGGGGAGACTTGCTACCTTCCTGGGGAATCCCGTGCCATAGCGTACCATGATTGGATCTACTATACCAGTCGGGGGTGGGGAGTATTTTAGTGTAGATATGTGATCATACCCAACTTTCCTTGCATCATAGCTCACCCCACATCTCACGTCGGGTGCGGCCTGACCATCTCAGTGCCTCATAGTTGTTACGTGTGATTAGCCTGACCTCTACATGCATCATAGCTAACCAACGGTTAGCATGACCTTCGTGAATCATAGCTAATCACATGTAACCAGCCTGATCAAGTTCCCAAGCCGATCACATGTTAAAGCTAGTACTCACACACTTAGTCATAGGTTTCTTGCTCATGGACATATTGTTTCTTTTCCTGCAGTTACTTACAGTATTTTTCCTGTATTTCTTCATTGTATATTTCTCATACCTGTACATGCATCTGGTATATTTCCATCTAGAACTGCTACATAGTTTATGTCATTTATATAGAACTGCTATTTAGAGATGTACTTTGCTCCTTCCTGACTGGAAACATTTTTCCAGACTGTGACCTTAGTAGACTGGGTTCTGACATACTTGGGGATTGGAAGTTAATGATTGCAGGTATGATTATTTTGTCATTAGACTTGTGTTGTATTCTTTTGTTTCTTCAAATTCCTATCGTGCTGTAGTTGTGATTGAGTATGTTGTTAATATTTTCATAGTGTTATCCGAGTCTCCTTATGGAGTTGGATACTAGCGTGAGATTTTATAGATAGTACTTGACCTAGACAGCGTTCTACCGCCGATGCTGCGGCGTAGGCTGGACGTACCCACGCATTCGTGCCCCTAAACCGGGTGCGGGTCGTGACATCAACTATCACTGATACTCTATACTCTCCTTCTACTCACAGTCTCTAATGACCTTATCCTAGAACCATTGTTACAAGGTACTATGCTATGGGTTAATTCTAGATCAAGGCCTACTGATCACATGTCCAACTAGAAAACACTTACAAACTCGCAAGCAACACTCAGTCAATACTAATACTCAAGGCACAGACATAATTACAAGTCACTAATTATCATACTTAACAAGGAACCCTAAAGGAATAGAAGCTCAAAAGGAATTGGATTGAGGGCAGAAGGTATCTTTACTGCTAGTAAAGAAAAGAAGCGATGGAACAAAGTCCTGGAATAACAGAAATAGATAAGTCTTGAGATGATACTTTAAGAACCAATTTAAGATACAACCTGATAATCATACACGTCTGTCTGAAATCATGACACTCAGAATCCTTGCCACGCCAGTAAGCATAGATGCGATAAACGACAGGTTCCGTAACTAAGGTATGCAACCCTATAATCATGTCATCTAGAATACTCGCCACGCCAACCGGTATGGCTGCGAGAAACTCTAAATCTCATAACTAAAGTATGTACATCCAAGTTAGGTTCCTACGTTCTCGTCACGACAGCTAATATGGCTGAGATAAACTCTAGGTTTCATAAACAAAGTAGACGTTTTTTTTTTTTCCTTTCTCACTGTCCTCATCAATATATGTCATCAGATGATACCGTAAATTTTAGTCCGTAAAATTCATCTCAATTTGAAATCGACTCAACAACGATACCAGGAATTAAAGTTAACAACTGGTCACAAAGAATCAAACTCAACAATGATACCAAGATTTTAATTTAATAACTGCTCAACAAGAATCAAGTTCAGTAACAACAAGCAAGAGCGGACGGAAACAAGGAAAAAGATTTAAATTGGAAATTATAATTAGATTCTCAAGGGGTCGTCCCAGGAAATCTTTCAAATAAATTGTGATTGAGTATCCTCTCTCATCCTAGTATCCTATGTCCTAGATCCTATCGCAGGCACGCAGTAGTATAACAAGGATGCCACACTACTACGATATCGCACAATTCGCGAAGTCTGACCTGCATGGGCCACCACTAAAAACGTGTCATGACCCGCACCCAGTTTAGGGGCACGAATGCGTGGGTACGTCCAGCCTACGCCGCAGCATCGACGGTAGAACGCTGTCTAGGTCAGGTACTATCTAAACAATCTCACGCTAGTATCCAACTCCATAAGGAGACGTGGATATCACTATAAAATATTAACAGCATACTCAATCACAACTACAGCACGATAGAAATTTGAAGAAATAAAAGAATACAACACAAGTCTAATGACAACATGATCATACCTGCAATCATTAACTTCCAATCTCCAAGTGTGTCAGAAACCAGTCTACTAAGGTCACAGTCTGGAAAAATATTTTTCAGTCAGGAAGGAGCAAAGTACATCTCTAAATAGCAGTTCTATATAAATAACATAAACTATGTAGCAGTTCTAGATGGAAATATACCAGATGCATGTATAGGTACGAGAAATGTACAATGAAAGAAATACTGGAAAATACTGTAAGTAACTGCAGGAAAAGAAACAATATATCCATGAGCAAGAAACCTATGACTAAGTGTGTGTGAGTACTAGCTTTAACATGTGATCGGCTTGGAAACTTGATCAGACTGGTTACATGTGATTAGCTATGATTCACGAAGGTCAGGCTAACCGTTGGTTAGCTATGATGCATGTAGAGGTCAGGCTAATCACACGTAACAGCTATGAAGCATGGAGATGGTCAGGCCGCACCCGACGTGAGATGTGGGGTGAGCTATGATGCATGGAAAGTTGGGTATGATCACATATCTACACTAAAATACTCCCCACCCCCGACTGGTATAGTAGATCTAATCATGGTACGCTATGGCACGGGATTCCCCAGGAAGGTAGCAAGTCTCTCCGGGAATCAGTGTCTGTACATGCACAAGATAACAAGGAAAACAAGTCTTGTACAAGCTACACCATGAATAAGGAATAACATCTCATGACGAGATCCGTGTATACCAATCCGTGTAACCAGCGTGTCAAGAGCATGGTTATTTACACTAGATACAGTGAACATAGGAGATATCATAAATTAGAAACTAATCAGAGAATGTACTTGCCTTGGGTCCTTAGCTGGTAATGTCAATGTCCTGTCCCAGAGTATCGTCTGGAGGAACCAACAGTCCTAAAAATATATCAATACAACATTTGCATCAGATGCTATACTACACACACAATCAAATACCTAACTCAGGGCTATGTCTGGCGTGATACTGATCAACTAAGGTCATCTAGTAGGATATACATAAATAAATATACATTTATACTCAGAGAATATATATATGCATCAGTTTAATATGTATAAAGTACACATATAAATGTATATCAGTAGTTTTGTACAAAAATACATATAAGTGTAGATACACTAAATAGAGGTATATAAATATATATATATTATAAATATACATAACACATTTATTCATAAGAACTATATTTACTGAATATACATGTATACATATATATGTACTAGTGAAATATACATTTGTTTACATATACCAAAATATGTTTTACAAGTACATATGTATATATATCAATACAGTTTTATACTGTATATATTTATTTACCAAAAATATGTTTATACCTGTATATATATATTTAGGTACACATATTTACACCCAAAAAGTATTAATTTAATATATACTTTACCAATATAACTATACCAAAATATATATATTATGCTACATTTATTTATATATGCCAAATTACGTTTTTGTTAATCATATACCAATTAACAATTACCAACATATACTGAAAATACAGATATACATATATACCAATTCAATGCACATACAATATATACGTATCAATTAATCATATATCGTATATATATAGACTAGTTGAACCATACGTATACTCATATATATATATATATTCAAAAATACAGTTTTAGAATATACATATATATTGTCATCATCATTATTAAAATATACTAATATTAATTTACCAAAAATAATATTTATACCAAAATAATATTTATACTATATTCCGGTAATTATACCAATTAAATATATATATAACACTTACATTCACATTAATTAAATACATATAAATACATATACATTACAGTAGTTATATATCCATTAACATAGAATACATACATTATACTAATATGCATACTATACATACTATACATGAATTAACCATACATGTACATGTTATTTAACCATACATATACATTAATACCTACATATACTAAATTAAATATATGCAAATTCTTACATTAACTATATATATACATTACTAATAGATTTCAGAATATACTAACATATACGTAGTATATGTATATAATCATATACCAATTAAATACATACATTTATACCAATACAATATATATATATATATATATGTATATATATATATATACACAGGAAAAAGAAGAAGGAGGAAGGAAGAAAACTTACAGTGGGTTGCCGGCCGGACTGATGGGAGGAGCAGCGGCAGCGCCGCCGGAGTTGCAGCGGATGGAGAGGATGGATGGTTGCCGGAGTACACAGCAGGAGGAGGAGTTGAGCAAGGTGGTGGAGATGAAAGTCGGCTCGGTTGGCCGCTCGCCGGAGGCGCGCGGGTCGCAGCGGCAGAGGGAGCCGCCGGGAAACCGATCAGTGGCCGCCGGAGGATCGGCTGGGCTGAACGCCGCCGGACCGCGGAACACAGCAGGGAGGACTGCGGGGGACTCGGCCGCCCAGGGGGAGTCGGCCTGGGTGCAGTGGGCCGCTCGCCGGACTTCAGAGGGGGCCGGCCGGGGTTCGGCTGAATGGGAGATGGTGATGGTGGTGATGGGAATGGATGTGGGAGCAGCGGCCGGTGGAGATGGAGGGATAGGAGGAGGAGCAGTGGAAGAATGGGGAGATGCAGCAGGCTCCGCCGGCGCCGGAGTGCGGAGGGCTCGGGCCGGAGTTCAGAGGGGGCCGCCGGAGTGCTGTGCTGGCCGGACCGAATGTAGATGGAGATGGTGGTGGGGGTGAATGGTGATGGAGTGAAGTCAGCAGCGGGAAGGGCTCGGTCACCGGAGCAGCGGAAGGCAGTTGGCCGACCACGCCGGAGCACAGGGGGATGGTCGGGATTGCACAGTAAGGTCCCCCCCTCTCTTCCTAACTATTTGAATTTAAATTCAAAAAGTAAAAGAAGAAGAAGAAGGAGAAGGAGAAGAAGAAGAAGGGAAAGAGAAGAAGAAAAGAAGAAGGAGAAAAGAAGTTACCTACGTTGGAGGCTTGTGAGGTGGGGGAAAACCTAGGTTGTCTAGGGATTAGGGTTGATGTAGACATAACATTATATAGGGGAGAGGGTTTGATGGAGGGTGAGGATTTGACCCCTAAAATGAGGGGTCCAGATTAAACATGAAGGAAATTAATTCATGTAGGAATGAGGGTGAGGGCTAAAAATAATATCAGGTTCCCTCATTGTTTAAACAATGAGGTATTTTCACCAAAAATGCCAATTTGCGAATTAACCCCCTTAAATTTGGAAAATTGCACAAACACATAAAATGACGAAACTTTGGCGGGCGATTCGGTGTCCGGTGTTTTGTAGGGTCAGGGGGCTCTGTATGATCGGTATGGGCTCAATTTACAGGGCACTGGAATTTAAATCGGAATTTACGGAATCAGATAAAATGGTATCCTCAAATTAAATAGAAATAAAAGCAAGTGGTGTTCAACAATTAATTAGGAGTACATGGAGCAAAAATTAGGTCAGGTCATCAATACCAATAATGAAGAAGACTCAGAACAGAATATTATCCCAATTTGGGCCGCACGAAAGATAGGTCAAGATTGCCTCCAATTTTTGATTGGAACGTACAACGATACAAAATAGAAATTTATTAAATAACGTCCGCGACAATTTTTGTGCGGCTAGAAATAATGTACAAAGAGCATAATTACGAGCTGCAAAAATAGCAGAATGGAAGGCGGACATGTCTAGAGCAAGATTGTGAAATTTGTTGGAAGACAGAAGTCAGGATACTGCTCCAAATATCGAAGCAAAGGCAATGCACAATAATTAAATAAAATACGGTAATTAATTACACCTCCAATAAATTAATTCTAAAATAAAATAATTAACCTCAAAATTCCATAATTCCGACAGGTGCTCATCTACTGGCTTCTAGGTCAAGTCTACCATCACAAACACAAATAAACACTGTCTATAATATAATATATTAAAGTACACATCACACAGTTATTTAATTGAAATATATACTATTCATGCAATTAATTAATTATAACTACAATAATATTAAATATTGTAAAAAGTTGAAAATACCCCTGTTTTCGGAACGTGGTAGTGACAACTATCACAACAAGTCACATGCAATCTAGATCTCATCCACAGCACCAATAATTAGTAGAAAATATAGAGCTGGATAATAACTGGATATCAAAGATAGTATTAAGTCTGATAGTCGGGTGGAAACAAATCCACTACAAAATGACTATTCTGATGTAGCAAAATATCTCTAAACAACGTTAATAAATCACAGATTCTCTGAGGGTAAGATCTCCTCAGTCAGGTAAGTGGAGTCAAGTCCCGGTCCGTACTCCTGTGGGTACTCCTGCTCGTCCATATCTGAAAAGGGACCAGGTCCTCAGAGGAACGTAACAAGATACATAAAAACATGCCAATAAGTACTAAAATTTAAACATTCAATGGTTCGCCTAATCGTCTAAGTGAATGCAGTTTGAGAATAACTTTCCACCAAGTGGGCTATCTGGCTAAAAATATGGGATTGGCATGACCCTCTCGGAGAATCAGGAGCCTCAAAGCATGTCGTCTTTTGAACGACAGAGGCCGCCAGTAATATATAGTGGTCATCATCACCCGTTTCTCCGGTGGAGAAGCCGGGCGTACAGGAAAAAGTACAAAGGAGCCTAAATGTTTTACTTATTGTTCTCCCCACCCCATGCTCTAAGCAGGCCATTTCCATGACATAATAAATCCTCTAATAACTGCCAGGTCTACTAGCATACAAAGTTTCTATCAGTAGTTACCCCTAACGCACGGCACTTACGTACAGGAAGCCAACCCGATACGTAGTCCGAGGTCTATATGAGACTCACAAATCGTGTAGCAACTGTGTCACAGTCAATGAACCTACTGATGCTCCCTTAAACTGGGTGGTCTCATAAATAGGTCCAGAATCTACAAAATAAACATCTATATAGGCAGAATTAAACATGCATGTATCAACTGGAATGTAAATAATTTGTATAGTGGCAAGGTATACTTGCCGAGCAAGTTCTGTATAATCCACAGTAGTATTTAGACTTTGATGTAAGAAGTGGAATTAGATTTTTAGGAGAGTTGTGATATATATAGGAAATAGGAGGCGGTAGATTTTACTTAATGGGTAAGAAACTGTTGCTACTGCTGTTTTCCTTTTATTGGTTTAGGGGTGCGGTTGGGGTATTTAGTAATAATAGTATTAAGGAGCGGTGGAATGAAAAGCTTACACAGGAAAGCAAAGCAAAGTTGAGTTTTGCTTCTGCTGCTGATATTTTCTTCTCCTAATGGTTATGGTTTGGGTTTTACGCACGGTGAAAAGAAATTACGCAGGGGTTGGTTTTACGCGTAGAGAAAGAAAAAGTTTACGCGGGTTAAAATAAGCGGTGGTTTGATACTGCTACTGTGGTTTACACGCGGAAGTGTGGTTTAACGGGTTGCGGGTTTGATCCAATAGAAAATTCTATTTTCTTTTCTTTTCTTTTTCCTTATTAATAATATCTATATCTATATCTATATATATATTTATACATAGGAATTCTGGAAAGTGTATTGGGGTATACGGATAAGGTAGCAACTGTCCAACGGGTCTCCTACATGGAATAAATTAGGAAACAATTATAATGGCACTATAAATCCTCTAAATGCTCAATACCTCAGAAAAATTTTATTTCTCTATTTAGATTATCATAAACAATAATAAAATAATAAAGTACGATTTTCAGAATTAGGGGTTTTATATTCTTCCCAACTTATAAAAATTTCGTCCTCGAAATTAGAACTAAGCCATGGTAGAAGTTTAAGGATGGTATAGGTATCATATTAACAAAGTTAAATTTATACCTTGGTCAGTGAATAGGTTCAAAAAACGTTGGCGCATGTCATCCTCGCGCTCCCAAGTAGATTCTCCTGGCGAACCATGCTTCCATGCTACGCGGACTAAGGGAATAGACTGATTTCTCAATACTTTCTCTCTATGATCAAGGATTCCTACGGGTTGCTCTTGATATGATAAGCTCGGCCCAATGGTGATTTTCGAATGGTCAAGAATATGACTGCTATCTTCCACATATCGCCTGAGTTGTGACACATGAAATATGTCATGTATTCCCTCAAGTGAAGGTGGTAGCGCAAGTCGATATGCTACTTCTCCTACTTTCTCTAGCACGTCAAATGGTCCAATATACCTTGGACTCAACTTGCCTCATCTTCCAAATCGAATAGTGCCTCTAGTGGGTGATATCCTCAAGAAGACATGATCGCCCTTTTTAAACTCCAAAGGACGACGATGAAGGTCTGCCCATTATTTCTGCCTGTCTTGTGCTGCTCGCAAGTGTCCTTGTATCTTCTTAACTGTTTCAACTGTGTTGACCACTAACTCTGGTCCCAGAATCTGACGTTCTTCCACATCACTCCAACACACAGGAGATCTACACTTCCTTCCATACAATGCTTCAAATAGAGCCATCTGGATGCTTGCCTGATAGCTATTGTTGTAAGAAAACTCTACAAGATGTAGGTGGTCTTCCCATGATCCTCCAAATTCCAACATATAATCCCTCAATATATCCTCTAATATCTGAATAGTACGTTCTGACTGTCCATCGGTTTGCGGGTGATAAGATGTACTGAATTTCAGACGAGTTCTAAGGCTTTCTTGCATGCTTCTCCAAAAATATGATATAAAGCGTGAATCTCTGTCTGACACAATGCTGACTGGTATGCCATACAATCTTACGATTTATCTCATATATAAGTCAGCTAAAGCTTCTGTAGATTGGCCAACTCTAAAAGGCAAGAAATAGGCTGATTTGGTGAGTCGGTCCACTATTACCCATACCGCATCTCTTCCACTGGGACTCTTGGGAAAACCCGTAACGAAGTCCATAGTGATGTGTTCCCACTTCCACTCTGGAATCGGAAGTGGTTGCAATAACCCTGCTGTTCTCTGGTGCTTCGCCTTTACTTGTTGACATATTAAACATTTAGCTACAAAATGAGCTATCTCTCTTTTTATTCCATGCCACCAAAAATGCTTTCTTAAGTCACGATACATTTTGGTGCCCCCAGGATGAATAGAATATATCGAACTATGTGCTTCTGCCATCAGCTCCTGTCAAAAATTTCTATTTGGAACATAAAGACGATCACCACATCGTAATATCCCATCATCATGGATGTGTAGTCCTGTTTGCTCTTCGGCCTCTGTTCTTTCCTTTAATCTTTTGAATCTAGCATCTGTAGGCAATGCTGTCTTGATTCTTTCTATTAGTGATGATTGTACTTGCAAATTGGCTAGTGTTCCATCTACTCCGGGTAATATCACTTCAATGCCAAGACATTGCAAGTCCTTCAATAATTCTTTATGTGTTATCAAGAAGTAAACTCTTGGCTTTCGGCTTAATACGTCTGCTACAACGTTAGCCTTGCATGGATGATAATGTAGCTCTATCTCGAAATCTTTCATCAACTCGAGCCATCGACGTTGCCTCATATTTAACTCCTTCTGTGTGAAGACATACTTGAGACTTTTGTTGTCTGTATATATCTCCACTCGTTCCCCATATAAGTAATGTCTCCATAACTTTAGAGAAAATACAACGGCTGCAAGTTCTAAGTCATGAGTTGGATAATTCTTCTCATGTACTCGTAATTGCCTAGATGCATATGCAATCACCTTGCCATGCTGCATCAATACGCATTCCAAACCTTTTCCTGATGCGTCACTGTAGATTACATAGCCTCCTGATCCTGATGGAATAGTTAGCACTGGTGCTGAAGTCAGTCACTTCTTTAACTCCTCGAAAGCGGATTGACACTCGTTGGTCCATATGAAATCTTGATCTTTGCATGTTAACCTAGTCATAGGTGTTGCTATTCTTGAGAAGTTCTCCACGAACCGTCGGTAATATCCCGCAAGTCCAAGGAAACTTCTTACCTCCGCTGCTGATTTAGGAACATGCCATGTCTCAACCGCCGAGATCTTTTCTGGATCAACAGAAATACCATCTCCTGTAATGACATGCCCAAGAAATGAAACCTTGTCCAAGAAAAACTCATATTTACTGAGTTTTGCATATAACTGCTCTCTCCTCAAGGTCTCTAGAATAATTCGTAAGTGCTTCTCGTGTTCCTCGTGGTTCTTTGAATAGACAAGTATATCATCTATGAAGACGACCACGAACTGGTCTAAATACTGATGGAAGACTCGATTCATTAAGTCCATAAAGATAGCTGGAGCATTGGTTAATCCAAATGGCATGACCAAAAACTCGTGGTGCCCATATCTTGTTCGGAATACGATCTTCAGGATGTCCTCCTTCCCTACCTTCACCTGGTGATATCCCGATCTCAAATCTATCTTTGAGAACATCTTGGCTCCACTAAGCTGGTCAAATAGGCCATCAATGCGTGGCAGTAGGTATTTAATCTTCATTTTTACTGTATTTAATGCTCTATAGTCAATACACATACGTACTGACCCATCCTTCTTTGGTACGAACAATACTGGTGCTCCCCAGGATGATGCACTTGGTCGGATAAAACCTCTCTCTTCTAGTTCTTTCAATTGTGTCTTTAGTTCATCCATCTCCTTCTTCGCCAGTCTATAAACATGTGACGCTATGGGTGCTGCTCCCGGTGTTAATTCAATTGAGAATTCTACGTCTCTATCTGGGGGTAGTCCTGGTAATTCTTCTGGAAAGACGTCTGGAAATTCTAAAATAATAGGATGATAGACAACATCATTCAGTGCGAGCTTCATACCATCCAGAATTTCGTGGATCCTCGTACAAACTCAAGTTCAGGCTGGCCTGATACCTTGAAAAGAATGCTTCCTCCAAAGCAATCGAAGAAAGCATGGTACTTGCTTAGCCAGTCCATTCCAAGCACAATATCAAAAGTTGGCATAGAAAGGACTAAGAGTCGGGCATTCATTTCTCTGCCACGTATCACTATAGGACACGATCTACAAATTCTACTAATAGGTACAACTCCTCCCCCGGTAAGAATTCTAATACAACTAGGTAAAGGTGTAGAGGTAATATTGTGTTTGGCAATAAAACTAGATGATATGAATGAGTGGGTGGCTCCCGTATCAAACAATGTCGTAGCGGAAAAAGTAAAAGCAAAAGTGATACCTGCTATGACATCAATCTCCTGATTCATATCATCTACTTCCATTGCGAAAGCTTGTCCGTTCTTCTGGGGTTGTTCCTGTCTAGCCCTCGTGAATTGATCCTCCTGTGTAGGTAGTGGTGGTCCTCGCTGAAATCCCCCTGCTATTGGAGGTTGAGGTGCTCCTAGTCTTAACATTTACTGAGTTGGCTTGGGTGCTGGAAGTGCTAGTCTCTGTGCTAGTGGAAGTGTCAATGCTTGTTGCATAGGATAGTCCTTTAATATATGCTGTCCGGAACCACATCTCACGCATTGTCCCAAATGGACCCGACAGTCTCTTGAGATGTGCCCGCGTCTCCCATAATAGTTGCATTGAGGCTTCTCTGTGATCTGGTATGGTCCTGCTCTGTGTTTCTACTGCTGTTGTGGAGCTAAAGGACGTCTAATAGGTCCTTCTTGTTGTGTCCTTGCCGATCCTTGTTGCGTCCTCAGTTGGCCTCCTTTTCCTCGGCTAATAGTTTCTTGCAATCTGGCTTCTGTTAGTAACTCAGCATAAGAGATTCGGGACTGGGAGCTAGTATAGTGTTGGAGCTCTTTAGTCAGTCCACGATAAAACCTCTTAGTCTTGGCCAAGTCATCTGGTATCAAAGCAGCGCCATATTTACTAAGGCGACTAAAATCAGCATCATACTCGTCCACTGTTCGGTTTTTTTGCTCCAGGTGGAGAAACTGATCGTACAATGCATCTCTAATGGTGTCCGAGAAGTACTTCCTTTCAAAGCACTCCAGGAATTGCTCCCATGTCTGGTATGTGCCCAACTGGCGCTCCATGGATTTCCACCAGTGATGAGCATTACCATCTAGAAGTGTTCTCATACCTGTCATCCACAGCTCTGCAGGTAGCTTCGATGCTTCTAATAACTTCCGAGTGTGAGTGATCGAGTTGGTAGTTTCTTCTGGACTCTCAATGCATTTGTACGACCTCGGACCCATTTGTACAAAGTCTTTCACCGAACCAACTCTAGCTCGAGGTTCTAGAGCTAGTGCTTGAGCTGGCACAGTAGTCTTTGCAGCCATCCTTTCAAGTGCTGCTAGAAACTCTTATCTCTATTCTGCTACTTGTTGTCTCTGCTCTGCAGCTAGTGTGGCGGCCTGTTGTTGCTGTTCCTTCATTATCATCTGGAAGAATTGGAATAGTTGAGTCTGACCATCTTGCGGTGTTGATGAGGCTGGAAGGTTCCTATTTGGTGGAACATGAAGGTCAGATGGAACTGGATTGTGAATCTGTCCATCTGGTCCTGAAAGTCTAGGATTCATTGAGGTCTCTCCTTGAGTCTGACCATTGACTCCAGGAGTTGTGTCACCATCGACAACATTACATCCCTTTTGCATATCCATCTCTCTGCAGGTAATGTACACCACGTTTAGAAGAAGTACAGGATTCAAAATAGAGATATAAAATTTGTCAGCGTAAAAGATGGGTTCAAAAATATCCGCATAAAGCAGAGAAGCGTAAGGTAAGGTTTTAGAGTTGTCTGCGTAAAAATAGAGACTCAAAGAAGTCAGCAAAATAGAGCTTCAAAACTGTTCGCGTAAAATAGGGCTTCAGAACTGTCTGGAAAAAATCTGTGTAAAAGTTTACGTGCGTAAAGTCTGCGCGTAAAAATCTAACATACGTTGTAGCGTAAAAGTTGCTTCGAGGAACTTTTTATTTTTTCTCGGATGAATTTTGTCAATCAAATCAGTGATCCTGACATTTGACAAAAGTACTGCACGATGATCGAGAGGACGGCTGTGATGATAATTTTGCAAAGAGACCTAGGTCGTCGTTTAGTAATATGTTTAATAAAATCGTTTCCAATGAGGAATAAAAGTTGGGCTTCTGCATACGCTATCTAAAGGAATGAGTTTCACGCTCAAGATGAGACAAAATAAGACGCTAAGCCAAAAGTTGTTTCTGTACAGGGCTCGAGGCATCTCTCTGCATTTAATGCAAGAGATTCGGTTCCAACTAGTCATGACTGGGGAAAACTAAGATTGTGACAAATATGCTCACATCCTATCCTTACATATTACGCCTAATCAGCTGCTCTACACTGATTATCTACCATTAAGGAATCATCAAGTTTACGCTGGATATTTACCTATGTGGCTTACAAGTTGTCTTATACGCAGGATTTAGGAACACTATTGGAACATGGTTAGCAGTGGTTAGTATTGTAGCGTAAAATAGACATAATTATAGCGTAAAAATAGAAAATCTTCTGTAACTTAAGTAGGTAATCATAGCTTTTTCTTTTTATGCTAATCAGACAGTCAGTTGGCTTTTTACGCCAACAGGGGTAAAGAGTTTTTGGCGTAAAATTTAAAGAAGAATGAGGTTTTAGTCAAGTGTAGATGAGATCCTTATTCTCTATTCCTAAATACTTTGGTACAGTTACATAACCAAGACAATATATTCTGACCTGTATGGGCCACCACCAAAAATATGTCACGCCCCAGTCCCAAAATACATAGGACTAGGAGTACGTAACACGCCCAGCCGTATGTATATAAACTCCAATATATGAAAACCATATACACACGTACGTTGTTTATGAATATCCAATCCACCAGTGGTAATATACTGTCATAACAAGTCACATGCAATCTAGACCTCATCCACAACACCAATAATCAGTAGAAAATAAAGAGCTGGATAATAACTGGATATCAAAGATAGTATCAAGTCTGATAGTCGGGTGGAAACAAATCCACTACAAAACACTATTCTGATGTAGCAAAATATCTCTAAACAACGTTAATAAATCACAGATACTCTGAGGGTAAGATCTCCTCAGTCAGGTAAGTGGAGTCAGGTCCCGGTCCGTACTCTTGTGGGTACTCCTGCTCGTCCATATCTGGAAAGGGACCAGGTCCTCAAAGGGACGTAACAAGATACATAAAAATATGCCAATAAGTACTAAAATTTAAACATCCAATGGTTCGCCTAACCGTCTAAGTGAATGCAGTTTGAGAACAACTTTCCACCAAGTGGGCTATCTGGCTAAAAATATGGGATTGGCGTGACCCTCTCGGAGAATCAGGAGCCTCAAAGCATGTCGTCTTTTGAACGACAGAGGCCGCCAGTAATATATAGTGGTTATCATCACCCGTTTCTCCGGTGGAGAAGCCGGGCGTACAGGAAAAAGTGCAAAGGAGCCCAAATATTTTACTTATTGTTCTCCCCACCCCATGCTCTAAGCAGGCCATTTCCATGACATGATAAATCCTCTAATAACTGCCAGGTCTACTAGCATACAAAGTTTCTATCAGCAGTTATCCCTAACGCACGACACTTACATACAGGAAACCAACCCGATACGTAGTGCGAGGTCTATATGAGACTCACAAATCGTGTAGCAACTGTGTCACAGTCAATGAACCTACTGATGCTCCCTAAAACTGGGTGGTCTCATAAATAGGTCAAGAATCTACAAAATAGACATCTATATAGGCAGAATTAAACATGCATGTATCAACTAGAATATAAATAATTTGTACAGTGGCAAGGTATATTTGCCGAGCAAGTTCTGTATAGTGCAATTTTCCACAGTAGTGTTTAGACTTTGATGTAGGAAGTGGAATTAGATTTTTAGGAGAGTTGTGATATATATAGGAAATATGAGGCGGTGGATTTTACTTAATGGGTAAGAAACTGTTGCCACTGCTGTTTTCCTTTTATTGGTTTAGGGGTTCGGTTGGGGTATTTAGTAATAATAGTGTTAAGGAGCGGTGGAATGAGAAGCTTATACGTATAGGAAAGCAAAGCAAAGTTGAGTTTTGCTTCTGCTGCTGATATTTTCTTCTCCTAATGGTTATGGTTTGGGTTTTACGGGCGATGAAAAGAAATTACGCAGGGGTTGGTTTTACACGTAGAGAAAGAAAAAGTTTACGCGGGTTAAAATAAGCGGTGGTTTGATACTGCTGCTGTGGTTTACGCGCGGAAGTATGGTTTAACGGGTTGCGGGTTTGATCCAATAGGAAATTCTATTTTCTTTTCTTTTCTTTTTCCTTATTAATAATATATATATATAAATATATATATATATATATATATATATATATATATATATATATATATATATATATATATATATATATATATACATAGAAATTCTGGAAAGTGTATTGGGGTATACGGATAAGGTAGCAACTGTCCAACGGGTCTCCTACATGGAATAAATTAGGAAAAAATTATAATGGCTCTATAAATCCTCTAAATGCTCAATACCTCAGAAAAAATATATTTCTCTATTTAGATTATCATAAACAATAATAAAATAATAAAAATACGATTTTCAGAATTAGGAGTTTTACACTATCAAGCCTAGACTAGCCGGCCCTAATTCCCATACATCTCCCTCTCTATCTCATCATTATTGCCACCTCTATTTTTTTCTCCTGTATCATCACCGCCACCACCACTTACGACTACCTCCACCACCTCATGACCACCACCATCACCTAGCACTACCATCATCACCGCCACCACCACCACTCCACGACCACCTCCACCACCTAGCACCACCATCATTACCGCCACCACCACTCTACGACCATCTCCACCACTCCATGAACATCACCACCACCACCTCACGACCATCTTCCCTTCCCTCCACCTTGCTGCAACTGCTGCTGTTAAAACTGCTGCTACTGCTGTATTTTGTAGCTGTGGTCGCTGTGCTCGTTGCCCCATCGACAGCCGATGGACGATGACCCCCCAGGGCACCCCAGATGACTTGCAACCCAACCCAGAGTGTCCCCGACCGCCACAACCCTCGTCGGCCACCGCACGGACGAACCGAGCATACTCCATGACTGTGAACACCCAAACCCACGTCAGAACCGAGTTTCAACCACCAATTTTTGTGAGGCGATTACTACTCCATCTCTCGACCGATTCCTGAACCATCTTCGCTAGTATAATCTCTATTTAACCCTCTTCCATCATCTTCAATTAGTTTATTTTTGTTTGCATTAGATTGGTAGTTATTTGGGTTCCAAAACCAAGAAAATATATAATTTCAGAACTTTGAAACTATCCCAAGTACCCTTATTTCGTGGCCTATATCTCCCAATCATGTGAATAAAACTAGAATTTTCTTCCTTTAGTTTAAAGAATATATAACCAGGTTTTTCTTCAATTAGTTTATTTTATTTTGCGTTAAAATCTAGTTTAATATTGTGTTAAAAATTAAGAAAAATAGTTTTATAAAACTCAAAAATCTTCGATACAGAGTTGGTCCCGTCAAATCGGGCAACCTCATCGCGTATTGATTTTACCGAAAGATGCGTAAAATATTTTTAAATATGTGGGCTTTGACGGAATTTAATTCGGTCGCGTATGCGTGACGAAACGAACCCGTATCCGTCAAAAAATTTCGTATCGTGACTTTTTGTAATTAACCAATTACTTTGTGCATGCTCATCGTATCATGACAAAACTTTTGCCATTGGACTCGTAGCGTTCGACTTGTCCTGTGACCTAAGATTCGTCTAATTCTGAGGCAGTGACCGAATCACCGTTTTGTGGGCCCCACGATCCGTTCCAATAGGCATTTTTGTGATCGGCCCATCAATATCCAAATTTGAATATACTGTTGAGTTTATATCATCGTTTAGAACTTGTTTGACCTATTATATGCTAAATTTAGATACTTTTGTTTTTGTCACATTTTTTAATGCAAGGCAGGCCCACCTATGGGCCCCGCGTTGACTAGAAACTTCTTTGTTCCTATGTCCAGATTGGACGTATGGATATACTTTTCTGAGTATCTCACTCAATTAGGGATTGTTGGTGATATTTGTGACAGCATTCAGAGACATCTACTCTAGTTCTCTTCTTGTGCTGCTACTTCCTTGGCAAGTTCGTATTCGAATCTTCGCCTGGCTTTCAGGCAAGTATATCTTACCTTATTGTATTATTTAAATTTAGTTATTATAGTTTACATATTTATTGTTTTACATATTATATAACTTTGCGCATCTGAGAATGACTCGGGTGTAGTCGACGAAGGCGTTGATGTTAGGACTTGTGTTTGACCTAGTGTTTAGTGGACGCACCTAAAGTTATGAAGTTATCATTATGACTCCCTAGGCATTGTCACGTATTATTGCATATCATAGAATGAGTTCATGTAGAAACACGAGCTTACGTACTTGGCTGGCCATCGGTGTGAGTAGCACGTGTGACAGTACTTAGCATAATTGTATGTGATTTGTATTATAGTTACGAGATGTCAACGTCGTACTTGAGACTTGTACATTGGCATTGGACGGGGAGGACAATTGGTAGGCATATGGGATACACATATTGGTATCCGTAGTGTCCAGAGGAGCTACGGAACTGATGACCTCCTTTATGCAGATACCGTGTTCTTCGGAGTGATACAAGCATATATATTTATGCAGATACAAAGTTCTTCGGAGCGATACAGACATATACATATGCATATCCTGCGTTCTTCGGAGTGTTATTGGCATTACATGTGCAGATACTACGCTCTTCGGAGTGTTGGACGTTATGCCTACACCTACCCATACGTACTAAGGTTGTCCTCAGATTGCACATTCTTAGAAGGATAGCTCACCCTGATTTACTTTACTCAGTATTTACTTTATGGCATGTACTTTTTATATCTTGTTACATCCCTCTAAGGACATGGCTTCCTTCCAGGTTATTTGAGCAGGTTGCATGATGCTTGGTCTGGTGGTGTATTGGACATCTTCGCTGGTATCTTTAATTATATCTTTCATTTATTACAGTTATGTTCTACTTCCCATTATGATTCCGCTGTTATAGCCTAGTATTTATTGGCCTATATTATTCTCTTGGCCTACTCGAAGGAATGTATTATTAAGCTGTAGACTAATTATGCGTATCGTTCTTTCTTGAGATTTATTTATCGTGGATTAAGATTTAGCTTAGTTGTTGGATGTTAGAACTAGATTTTTAGCTTGATCACTTAACCGTGGACATCGTAAGTGCACTTCATTGGGTCCATTAAATTGAAAAGCTCTACAAAATCGTACCAGCTGGCCATTGTCACGTGTCTGATCCCACATATTTTGTGACTGGGATGTGACACCAACTCAGCTACAACAAACTTATATCTTAGTTAAATTTACCAATACTTTATTCCGTATAGAAAACTTATAAAAAAATTTAAAAAGTACAAAAAAAAAATCAAGACACCCTTACTAAGGGTGTTTTGGACTTGGTAAATTTTTTTTGAAGACGTCCTTAGTAAAGGCATTTTGGACTTTACAATTCTGAAACCAACTAAGGGCGTATCTGTTCTTTGTTTAAATCTTAGTCAATGCAATATTTTTGTAATTGTTTTAAGTTTTGGAGTAAAAAAATATTACTTCCACTAAAAAAATAAAATAAAAACTACATCAACTTAGATTTGAACTCAAAACTTTTGAGTTCACAAATATATATTCTAACCAACTCAGCTACAACAAACTTATATATTAGTTAAAATTACCAATACTTTATTCCGTATAGAAAACTTATCAAAATATTAAAAAAATTTCAAGACACCCTTACTAAGGGTGTTTTGGACTTGGTAAAAAAAATGAAGACTCCTTAGTAAAGGCATTTTGGACTTTACAATTCTGAAACCAACTAAGGACGTATCTGTTATTTGTTTTGAAAATTTCTCAAACTAGTTTTTCCTATATATATATTTTAAAATTTGATGCTCTGTATGAAAATTTATGAATTTATTAATAAGCCAACTATAACTAACAAAATAACTCTATCCTCACGTACCAATTTATAATGTTATTGTTTCGGAACGTGAGGATAGAGTGGTTTTATTTAATTTTTGTTTAATTTAGTAACATGGAAAAGTAAGAGATGTTACTTGTTTAAAAAGGAAAAAAATATATTTGTTTAGTTTTTTTATAATTTAGCTTCAAATATTTAGTTTAGCATGAATATCGTTTAGATAGAGAAAGAAATAGAAAGTAAATAATAATAATAATAATAATAATAATAATAATAATAATAATAATAATAATAATAATAATAATTATTATTATTATTATGATTATGTAAATAACACTAATTATATTTTAAAAAAATTTAAATTAATAAATTTGTCACTTACTATAACCATCCAAACAACGGTTAATATATCTGACCAAGTATCATCCTTGTAATGAAATGTATTGTGTGAACTTGTGTTAAAGCTTCATTATCGGTAGCTAGGTTGTTATGAGTGAACGGCACTCATTATGGAGACTGAATAAAGATATGATGATCTTTCTCGTCATTCCACATAGTAAGGACTTTTCTTCTTCTTCTTCTTCTTCTTCTTCTTCTTCTTCTTCTTATTATTATTATATACATACGTCTTTTTTCTCCTATATATACTATTTTACATACACCACATGCACCCATCCTTTGATTCAGTTTCACAGTGAAATTAAACTTCTCTTATTATATAGTTGTACAGATGTACTGACATTCAAATTTAATGTGAAGAATTTAGCATACAAATTTAATGTAGTAAAGCATCCTGAAGAACTTAAGTGAGTTTTGAGGATGGTTAGATGCAACATAGGCTAAACTAAGCCAGTTCAAAAGAATGCATGGAAGTCAATATGGTTGTAAGTAGGGACGGAGCCAGGATTTTGGAACAGGGTGGGCTAGCTAATAGTTACTACAAGATTCTAAAAATTTATGCCAAAAAATTGGCAGAATTTCCTTCGTAAATTCGATGATTCGACAAAGAGACCTTGATATTTGTATGTTTCGTTATTCTCTTTTTAATAAAACATAGTGAATACTTGCCAAATTTCAGTTATAAAAAAAGAAGATATAGCTTGTAAGAAAGAACAAGGAAATCAATGCCTGGTAATGGAGAATCACATACCGGAAATAGGTACACATAGTAATCTTCAATCGTCAACATGCTATTGAATGTGAAAAGGCTATACTTTACAAACTGGCACATGTTGGATAAAACAAAAATATCTAATGGAATTTCTGATGCTTCCCCCCTTCTCTCACCCATGTGTGAGCTGTAAACACGAGCAACCACAGAAATCAGATAATGCATGAATTTATTCATATACAGACTGCTGACAAGGTCACAAAATATGATAAAATAAGTAGCTACAAATTATGCAATTCTTAGCAATTCCTCAAAATAAGTACCTCATTTCTGTATCCTTTCAGAGTAGCAAGAGTAGAGTTTAGGGATCGTGAAACTCAAGAAAAAACCTGTAAAAATTGAAAAGGAGCGTCTCATTGAATCACAAGCATTATTAATACTAGAAGACATAAAGCTTGGGGAGATAGGATAGTTGTTTGACTCATTTGGCGGCAGTACCTGTTGCTAGAAGCCTCCATGGGGTTATCAGGTGTCCATACTTTGCCGTGAAGATTAGAATAGGTGCCACCTGAAACTAATAGAGTTTCAAGAACATGTTAATCTATATCAACAAGCTAAATAGAGCACAAGAGAAAGAAAAAGGGTTTAGAAAAGCTGATACTTGCTTTGAGAGTCATCAATGGCTCGCCAGAGAAAACCTCTTGGCTCTTGGCCAAGACAGCATTGGCCATCGGCATAATTAGTCGACCAGTTCTAAGAATGTCCTCTTCTGTTAACTGAAAGTTTGCCCTTCTAGGTTTCTGCCCTTGCTTGTAGAAAAATTAGCCATATCATATTTGCAATTCTTCCCAAAAGCAAAAAGAAAGATGGATCAAGAATATGGAAGAGGAAAAGGAAAATGTACATACCTTTGGGGAACAGAGTCGTAGAAGAAGACCAAGCCCAAAACTAAAATACCCAGATGAGAAGCAACTGATATTAGGCTGAAAACTCAGACTTTGGCATATCAAAGCATCAGTAATGTAATTCATTTGAAGTTTATCAAAAAATGTATGGCTCAGACTTTGGCATATCAAAGCCTCTCTATCAAAGTTTATCAAAGTCTCTCTATCAAACTTTGTAATATAGTTCAATGCTGATTGCTACTGCCTCTCTATCAAAGTTTATCAAAAAATGTATGGCTCAGACTTTGGCATATCAAAGCATCAGTAATGTAATTCATCTCCTTTAATCTCAGACTTTGGCATATCAAAAAATGTATGTAATTCATCTCCTTCAAAGTTTATCAAAGTTTATCAAAAAATGTGTAAAGCAAAGGAGTCAATTTTTGTTCACCCAGTAATATAAAGTTATATAGATATCAAAGCATCAGTAAACTTTGAAGGAGATGAATTACATAGATATCAAAGCATCAGCTTAAGACGACTACTGATATAGTATAAGTTATATAGATATCAGAATAGTATCAGAATAGCATACACGCCAGTATCAGAATATAGAGATGAATTACTGAATTACATAGATATCAGAATAGTATGTAAAGTTATATAGATATCAAACTCACCCAGTAATGTAAAGTTACGTAGTTTATCAAAAAATGTATGTAAAGTTATATAGATATCAAAGCATCAGTTATCAAATATAGTATCAGAATAGCAGTATGCCAGTATATGAGATATCTTCTCTAATGCCTCCACATCATCTTTGTATTGTAAATAAATAACACTGCAGTTGGGACAATCTTTTAGTTTGAAGCAATCTTTTAGTAGAGGCAGTTATGCATTATAAATAAATCCCTTTACAAGATACAAAATGTTAATCATCGAGAGCCAGTTATGCATTCTAGCTGATCCTCACCTTGTAGGCAAAACAAAATCAACCGGAACAATGGTTTTACTTGATTCTTGCTCCATATGGCAACATAATAAAGTTTGGCAACATAATAAGTGCTCTATATGGCAACATAATAAAGTTTGGCAACAAAATAGAATCCGAGTCAATATCTTCAGCAAGATACCCTATCGAAGTTGCACTCTTCGGTTCTTTAGAGAATAGAATTCATCTATTATAGAATCCGAGTCAATATCTTCAGCAATTCCTCGTTCAATGTAGATAACCATAGCATCGGCTAAGAACTCATCTTCCATTTTACTTCTCAAATTAGTTTTAATAAGCTTCATAGCTGAAAATGCTCTATCTGTAGTTGCCGTGGAAACAGGAAGAGTTAAAACAAGACGAATCAACTTGTTGATCAAATTATAATATTGTGACTTATTTGTTTCAACTAATGTCTGACATAACTCAGAAATGGTTGATATATTTTGGAACTTCTCATAATGAAGTACATCAACCTGATAATGCTCCAATTGACATCTCAAATAATGCATATCTTGATCATTAAAATCGGCCGGATAAAATTTATCTGCAAGAATGCACAGATGATCAACATCAAATGATTTAAAGTGATCATTTGGTTGTAAAGCAGAGCTCAGCTTAAGGATTTCTACTGCCTCATCATTGAATCTATTATTCAACTCTTCCAATTGAAAATCTATTGTAGAGTTGAATATATCAAAGTGATAATGATGCTCAAATGTAATAGAATCTCGTTGTTGGCAAGAACGACCTCTAGCTCCTCTGTAACAAGCATTCATATCGGGCATATCAATGTCATACTTTTTGCAAACCGATTCCACATAACTAAGAATACCACCAAAGCCATCATCTCTTAAAGTTTGAAGCAATCTTTTAGTAGAGGATACTAGATCAATTGCATTCAAGATGTCCAAAGATTTTTGTTGTAAGGCCCGACAAAGCAAGTTTGTAATCCCCATGACTTTATGCATCAAATACAATATGAATATGAAATCAAATGACTTCATCACAAGCAAAGAACCAGCTGCTTCTCCACGCATAGAATTGGAGGATCCGTCATTTACCATGCTTTCAAGTACTTTAATAGTTGCTTGATACATATCAATTAGGCTGCAAATAGAATCAAAATAAGTGCTCCATCGAGTATTTCTAGCCCTTTGCAAACTACCAATCTGATTAGCCCCTCTACTAGTATCACGTTCACTACTAGCCACCATATGTGCAATCTCAATAGCTTGAGCAGATTGTAACTCAGTATGATGCTTAGGAGAAGCACTAACAAGATTGACAATGGTAGTCAATTTCGAAAAGAATAGCCAAACTGAAGTCTTATTACTAGCCGTTGCAACTAGAGCAAGTTGTAGTCTGTGTGCAAAATAATGAACAAAATATGCGTATTGACAATCTCTAAGAAACAAAGCCTGTAATCCATTCCATGCTCCACGCATATTGCTAGCACCGTCGTATCCTTGTCCTCGCATATTGTGGATATGTAAGTCATACCGATCAAGTACATCAGATATTTGTTTCTTCAGGGTTGAAGCAATGGTGTACCCAACATGCACAATCTTAAAGAATCGCTCCTTCAGAATACCATGAACATCAACAAATCTTAGAACAATAGCCATATGCTCTCTGTTAAATGCATCTCTGGCTTCATCAACCAAAATACAAAACTTTGCATCCCCAACTTCTTCACGAATTTTACTTCTCACCCGGTTGGCCATGATATGCAAAATCTCTTTTTGAATTGTCGGTGAAGTATACTATGCATTCTTCGGAGCTTTCTCCAATACAACATCATCAATGTTGACATTCAAACTCCCCATTAATTTTATCATCTCTATGAAGTTCCCACGATTATTAGAAGTCAGTGACTCATCATGACCTCTGAATGCACATGCTTGCAAACTGATCCACCGAATACTCTCAATTGTCATCTTAAGCTGTAATCGATTCTTCAAAACTTCTTCATAAGACTGTGCAGTTGAGTAACATTTGATAAACCTTCCATAGCTTTCACAGAATATCTATGGGTAGATATAGGACCTCCCATATGTGTCAAAAATGCACATCGAGTCCCATCATTAACTCTCTTCCAATTTTTAAATCCATCGACAGTCAATGTGCAATGGAGAGCATTATCACTTTCAAAAAGATAACATGAAAAATAAAATATTGAATCCTTTGTAGGAGAGTACTCCAACCAAGGAAATTGTTGGAACCAAGAATATTGAAATCGACGAGACTGTTTTCTGAACTCAGATGGTGGAAATACTGCCAATTTCGGCTGATATGGACCCATTTTAATATACGCTCGTCTGATCTCATCCCTATGATTAACAGGATGCCCGCGTATCAGAATTCGTAAACCTGGATCTCGTTCAAGAGAATTTAAATCAACTATAACCTCATCCCTATGATCAACACTTGGGGTTGAAACATTAACATTCAAAGCCAGGAGAAGACTGTCACTTCCTGATGTTTCACTCCTTGGTTTAAAGAATAAAAAAGGGTTTTCTTTCTCTTGTTTCCTTGATTTTCTATTATATTCCAATAACCTATAGTGAATTAAGATGAAAACATGAAACCAAACACCAAAAATTTGGGGTTAGGATTTTACAAAATTTTAATTAGAAGGTCCAAGGAGGATGGTGATTGATGGCCTTACCAAAGCCGAGCGGAGCTGAGCTACTGAGTGCCGAGAGAGGACGTTCCCGTCGTGGCGCTGCAGCGTGGCCAGGCAGTGCTAGGGAAGCGTGGTCGGGTCGGGGAGAGCATGCGGCGGGGCGGAGATAGGGTCCAGGGAGAGCCGCACGGGCTCGACGTGAGGGAGGAGATCTTTGCGGATGATGCCCGGGCCGGGCGAGCTCGAAAACGAGCATAGCTGCTGCAGCTGCAGAGCAGGCTGGTGCCGGTGCGACTGCTGCTCTTTCTTTCCTTTCCTTTCCTTTCCTTTTCTTTCCCGAGTGACCGAGTCTCATTTCCTTTCCTTTTTTTCATAATTCACAGGCCAGTGAACTGGGCTGGGCTACAAGCCTACAAAACATTGAAAAAAAAATACTCTTTATTTTTATTTTGCACTGGGCTACAGCCCAGTGTAGTCTCCATGTCCCTCCGCCCCTGGTTGTAAGCTGTTGATGGAAGCTGGATCTTGGTGGTCTTGTGGAGTGAAATATGTCTGATGTTGTACTCTCAGTATTGATTTATTTTAACTTGATTTATTATGATATATGTTGAAGCTTACTGTTTACAGAGCCCAGAAGGGTCTGCTTGTAACTAAATTCTCTACTGAGATTTTATTGGTTAACATGTTATTGAATTAAAATTATATGGCATTTGCCTATAAATTATGTGAATCCTTTAGTAGTGATTTATTATGCTTGTAATTTTATTTCAACTTAATTATTAATAAATATTTTGAAGACGATAAAAAATATTACATCAAACATGAGTTTTTTTTTGGGACTTAATAAAACATATACATTTTAATGTAACATCTTTTTTAAAAATTTCTGACAAAATAATTAGGTATTAATCAAAATAAAATTCAAATATATGAGACTACATTATTTGATCCATCAACATGTTAAACTTTAGAAGAAATGACAATTAGCATGGGATATGGGCCAAAATCTGCCTGGTTAATAATTTTAACTATATAAAAAGCACTATAAATCATGCACATGGGTTGAGCAAATGTTAATTTGAGATAGACCCTACATATGAGCAGATCAAAGTACTAACCCCATCCCTTAATCTTACTAAATGTTACTCAAAACTTCTAAACCATAACCTAGACCAAAATGAACCCTAAATTATGCCAAGCTTTTTCATAATCACGATTATAAAAATGAGGACATAACAAAAGTAAATGAGAGCATCTGGAGAGAAAGTTATAATTAAAATAATGGTCACTTAAGTAAGAAAAGAATCCTAAAAAAATTCTAAATACTAGAACATATATCCAAAACCTATGAACATATCTATAAAATAAAATTATAATTAAAATATATTCAATATTCAAATTATACTTAAACCACATGATCCAAAGTTTTAAAAACTTGTGTATGACTAAAATATATTTAAATAAGATATAAGATGATCCAAACCATTCAATTTCGGATCAGAATATATATTTTTTATATAAAAAAACAAATAATTATGAATAAATTATTACATTAAAAAAGTTAAATATTTAGACATAAATTTAATTATTTTACTTATGTTTTTAGTAGTTTTAAAATTGAAGAAAATTGCAGTTGGACATGTCAAAACCAATACAAATAGAATACTTAACATTTTTATAGGTTGGATACAAATTGGACTAATCCAAATTTGATAATTAACATTAAATTGGATACACATTAGATTAATTCAAATTGGATATTTAAGATTACATTCCTATCAGTTGGATTGGATATGGATTTAAATTTAATAGTTTAATGGTAACATATTTAATCAACAAAACTTTAGACATAGTGTAATATATATATATATATATATATATATATATATATATATATATATATATATATGTATCTTGGAGTGGATGATGCTGATGAGTTGCTTTAACTTTGTTGTTTTTAATTATATAGGTTAAGAATTCAACCCTTCAAATTCCGTGGGAACATCTTAGAAGATTTAGCAAGTAGTATGAATCCTTCGATTTTTGTAATACATTAATGAATCTCTTAAATGGTTATCAGTGGAGTTTATTGTAGGTATTCTTTTAATTAGTAAATATATTGAAGGACATTTTTGGGAAGAAAATTTTCACGGTGAAGCCTACTTTTTGCATTATATAGTAGAATATATATATATATATATATATATATATATATATATATATATATATATATATATATGTCATACATTCCCTTGCTGACGTATGGTTATAAGAACATCTCTTGCTGACCTATGATCACAAGAACATGTGGCGAGTCACCATTGTGGTCATAAGAACATGTGGTCACTTGTTGAAAATGCATGCTAGCACAGAAGATGAGCTCCACTGCATGCAAGCACAGAAGACGAAGTACTCCATGAGCACAGAAGATGAAGCACTCCATTGCATGCAAGCATATTTCAGCATGCACAGAAGTTGAAGCGGCATGCACAAAAGACAAAATACATCTGGGCTGCTCCTCTGCTGTAAAAAACAAAAAACAAAAAATAAATAGAATTTAGTTACCAAAGAAAGGACTACAAAAAGAAACACAAGTACTTTTTTTTTTCATTCACAAGTTTTGTATCATCACATCCTCTTCTTTTACTTCTGAAATGTCTTCATGTAACCTTACTGTCCAAAAATCACAATTAATTCAACGTCCCAACAAACTTCAAGGGTTTGATGACAAATCCTTTTGGAATCATGTAAAGGTTTTTTTTGGCTGCTGGTGGAGGTAAAAATAAAGGCTGGATCTGCAACTACTGTAGTAAGAAGAAGGTGACTGTATCTTATACAAAAGTGAGAGCACATTTGTTAAGACTTCCTAACCATGGAGTTGAAGTCTGCAAGGTGGTAGGAGGTAAAATACTTGAAGCACTTAAGAAGGAGAATGAAGATGCTGAACGAAAGAAGGTTGAAGAAGTTTTAAATGCAATAAAGATGTTCCATACATTACTTTACCTGGAGATACGGATCATGTGCAACCAAAGAAAAGAAGGGGGGGGGGGGGGCTGGAGGTTTCCTTCAACGCTGTTACTAGAGATATTGCCAACGAAGAATTTGCTCGTGCTATTTAAGTATCGTTCAATATTGCTAAATCTCCTTATATTTAGAAATATTTACAAACTCTAGCAAACAACAATTTAGCAAGTTATTTCCTCCGTTCTCGTTCAATATTGTATACTTATATATTCTAAAATGTTTACAAACAATAATTTTGCAGGTTATGCTCCTCGTAGACTCCGTACAACATTACTTGCACCAGAGAAGGAGCACGTCAAAAGTCTACTCCAACATATCAAGGACACATGGAAGGAGAAAGGTGTTTCAATAGTTTCAGATTGTTGGACAGATAGGCAGAGATGACCACTAATAAATATTATGATTGTATCTTCAGGTGGGACAATATTTATAAAAACAATTGATTCGAGTGAATGTATTAAGGATGCAGACTATGTAGCGGACGTATTTATGCAAGCAAACAAAGAAGTAGGAGGGGAAAATATTGTTCAAATTATAACGAACAACGCAAGTAATTACAAGGCTGCTAGGATAATTATTGAAAGCAAATATCCAACAATATTCTGGACTCCATGTGTAGTGCACAACGAACAACTAGACATAGATGATCATATGTTCCCCATCAAAAAAATTCTCATTAGGCACAATGTAAGTGAATTTCTAACTTAATTAATGAAGTGAAAAATATTCAAAATTTTGTGGTCAATCATAGCATGTCCTTGTTTATATTTAACAAGTACTCAAAATTGACTTTGTTAAGAGTTGCAGATACAAGGTTTGCTTCAAGCATTATCATGTGTATACGTTTGAAAGAAGTAAAATCAATTCATAAAAGAATGGTGATGGATGTTGATTGGAAAGTGTATAGGGAGATGGTAACTCTTGGGTCGAACTTAAAGCATGTGAGGTAAATATGCATTATTAGTGACTCATTCTGAGACAAAGTTGACTAATTGATTAATTTTACTGAAACCATCCTTGACATGCTAAGATTGGCACAGATGCTCATGTTTTGTATTTAATCTATGAAATATGGGATAACATGAATGAAAATGTGAAAAATGTTATATTTGAACAAAAAAAAAACTGATGAAATATGTGGGAAGAACTTTTTTGATGTTATTCATCAAAATTTATAGACCTGGTGGAACAGAGCAATACTCCTTTAAATTGCATGTAACATTCATTGGTTCCTAAATACTATTCTAATTCTTGGCTATAAGGGAAAAGTAATTGATCATCCCTAATAGCCTCACATTAGGATAAAGATGTCTCCATCAATAAGAGCAAATGTTTCAAACAACTTTTCAGAAACTCTAATTGTCACAACCTGTACCCGGATAATCGGGCATGGGCCGTGGATACGTCCAGCCTATGTCGTAGTTTCGATGGTAGAACGCTGTAATAGGTATCACAAACTAAATACAATCACACACAATATATCTCAACTCCATAAGAAGGATAAGATGACAATAAAATAGAAATACTCAATCACAGATTTAATATCACGATAAGATAAGCACGAATATGATATAGAGGATAAAAAATTCAAAGTCACAAGTCTAGGCAATATCAATTCTAACATCTCAAATATAATATCCCAAAGTATCAATAGTCGTAGGAGACAAATTTAGTACTAAGTAATGCAAACTATGTCATGCCCCAGTCCCAAAATACGTAGGACCAGGAATACGTGACACGCCAGCTACGCATTCGACCAGACTCTGGTCTGACTCGAATACGTATAAGCTGTAATATAAAGGGCACTATCTAGATATTCATAAATGTAAACCTCTATGTCTCAATCCACAATGTACATCAGTATACAAGAAAGAGCTAAATGTGCTAAGGTCGGCCGCCCAATAACACACTAACTCGAATAGACTCGAGAAGAAGTATGAGTCTACAAAACTAGGCTACAACAGCAGATGAATAAGCAATATAAAATAACCATAATGTCGGTAGATATAATGTGAGTACCTGGTACCATGCTCGCAAGATATGCCACTCCATCAGTATCTCCAAGTGCTCCGTAATCGTCTATGCTGCAAAACTGGCAGGGAACCAGGTCCTCAGAGGGACGTAACAAGGTACAGAAATATAACATGCCAAGTAAACAGAAAGTACAAGTGCACGACAGGGTACTCTATCATAACCAACTAGTGTGACACAGTTTAAAGACAACGTTCGATGCGTGGGCTGTCCAAAATAAAACCGCAGCTCCGAACACAGAGACACACGGGTCGTACCGTAGCTCCGAGCACAGAGACACACGGGTGTTACCACTACACTATGAAATATGATCACTACACTATGAAATAGGATCTCTACATATACATATATAAGCGCGTGCAGAGTAGCCCAAACGTCTAGTAACTGTCTTTCCCTTCCCAAGCGGTCAACGATTGTGCGTTGAACCTGAACCTCTAACTATAGTCTCGACACAAGGAAAAATAACTCAACAGACGCGACCCTAAGGTCGTCCCAGTCTCTGGTCATGATGTCAGTATCAGGATACAGGAATCTGGCACGATCACAGTGTATGAGTGTGTCTTGGGGTGTCGATAAACTCAGGTATGCATATCAAGATACTGCGAATCAACCGACAATCTTCCTAGGATGCTACGACGTACGTCTTCACCCGGCTGTGAACCGGACGCGAAGTACCGAACGTCAACATAACTATGTGCACAATGTACATACGAAACAATAAATATCTGTAAACTGAAATACATGGTGGCAAGGTACACTTGCCTGCGTGCGACTGCTGATGACGGGGATTGGATACTGCGTCCAAGTCCTCAGGTCCCGCAATACCTAGAAATAAATTATAAACTAGAATCAATAATCTATTTTACAACAGACAGGTGTGCTACACATATCTACACCTAGACTCAGTCTCAGCTACGACTATCAGAGACTAGACACTAGGGGGTTGACTACAGTTGACTATCGGTACGATAGTCAAAATCGACTTGTCATCAATAAGCTCTCCTCAATTTAATTCTCCATAATTCAATTAATAATTTCTATCATGAACCATACATCCCGATTATTTATTTAAATGTCAAAACTCACTTTTCCTCGATTTCATTTGTTATATTTCATGTCGAAGACAATCTCTAATCCATAGTCCAACTTTATCAAATACGAGATACATGTTCACTATAAATATTAAAACTATGTCAACCTCATTAAACCCATCCTCAAGTCATTTTAATTTTCATATGCATTCACATAACATATCATTTTAATTAACCAAATTATTCTTTAACACTTAGTGCAACGTAAACCTACACTAACCATTTACATATATTCAAGAATCCTTCTTTCAAATTGTAATTAATCCACATGTAATTTATTTATTATTTCCTTCACCCATGCATATATCCATGACACATTATTCATGTCCAAAAATTACACTAAACTAGTCCACACAATATATACTCTAACAATATATATAAACATCTCCATAATTAACATCATTCCATAATTAAAACTTCATATTTAACACAATTAATATTCTGGAATTTATTACATGAGAGGTGGAGGAATAAACCTCAATGAGGCTCGCCGGAGTTGATGGTGCTCATGGTGGTCATGGGACTGGATGGTGGTGGTGGAGTGACTGGATGGGGGTGGTGAAGTTGAATGAGGTGGTGGTGAAGGTGGATGGTGGTAGTGATGAAGAAATAAAGTGTGAAGGTGAGGGGGTGAGGTGGTGAAGTAGTGAAGGGAGAGGGGGCTGTGTACAGTGGCCGTGGGGTGGGCTGTGCACGGCCATGGGGGTGTGGGAAGGGGCTGAGGTGGTGGTGGTGGAGAAATGAAGGTGTTGGTGAAGTAGGGAATTAAATGGTGAAGTAGGAGGGAAGAAGAAGAAGAAGAAGAAGAAGAAGAAGAAGAAGAAGAAGAAAAGAAAGAAAATGGGAAGGAAGCTTACGGTTGAGGGAAGGAGAGGGAGGAGAGAGAGTGAGGGAGGGGGGTTTTCAATGTTCCTTGGAATTAGGGCCGGCCTAGGGATAGGTGTGTGAGGGGGGAAATTATATAGGAGAGTGTGTGTTGATTGTGTGGTAGAGAATGATTGGAATTATTTGAATGGGTGGTTGAGATTTATTATGATGGATGAATGCTTCCATGAGGGAGAGAGGGGGGTTGTGACCGGTCCAAGAGGGGGGGGAAGCTTTCTTCATTGGCCCAAACCAATGAGAAAGTGACACCTATTGCTACTTTTGCACTTTAGCCCCTTAAGTTCGGAAACTTGTACAAACACATAAAATGACGCGAAAATTGTGCCGAAAATTGCGTTTATTAAATTGTATGACGAGGGGATAGTGTGGGTGAGGAAGGGGTTTAATTAAATGGACATTGGAATTAATTTAGGATTTAAATAGGATTTACCAAGTTGGTAATCCCGAATTAAATAGAAATAAGCGTCCTGCGAATTTAATTTAATTTGGGACACTTGGGGTCAAAATCCGGAAATGGCGCAAAAGCCAAAAATAGTGGGGGCTTGGAGTCAGTCTTGGACCCTTTTGTTGGTCCGGCTCAACGGGTTAAGTTGGTATCCCAAAATTTAGAGTAACTACACAGGAGTCCGACACCGAATTAAATATGGATTTCGGATTCGAAAAGTTGTGCAATTAATTTAGAGCACAACAGAATCTGACTTTTTATGACGGAAAGGTCCAGTGCCTAATTTGGCGAGTTGAGTCGAGTGTACAATATTTGTACGGAATTTATGGGCTGAAAATGGGCTCCGAATAATTAGACAACGATAGTGCGCGCCAAGGGTTTAATTAATTGGATTAAAATTCCAGATAAATATACTCTACTCTAAACCTCAATATTATCTATAAAATTTTTCCTGGTCCACTCTAACTATCTATAGAATAAATTGAGGGGGTTTACATTCTTCCCAACTTAGAAAAATTTCGTCCCCGAAATTAAAAGTAAAGCACGATAATATCTAACAGAATTTAAAACAACTAGTAATTAAATTGCCCTACGTAAATTCGTACCTTGCTCCTCAAATAAGTATGAGAATCGCTGCCGAATAGAATCCTCGTGCTCCCACGTAGACTCGCCTGTGGAATGGTGCTTCCATGCCACTCTGACCAGTCGAATCGTCTGTCCTCTCAAGGTCTTCTCGCTGCGATCAAGGATCTCAACTGGCTGCTCTACGTAAGACAGACTAGGCCCGACTGTAATCTCTGAATGATCAAGCACGTGGCTAGGGTCTGCGACGTATCTCCTCAATTGCGATACGTGAAATATGTCATGTACTCCCTTTAATGATGGAGGTAATGCAAGACGGTAAGCTACTTCGCCAACTCGTTCCAAAATGTCAAAAGGTCCGATATACCTTGGACTCAGCTTGCCTCTGCCTCTGAATCTGATGGTACCATGAGTGGGCGATATCCTCAAAAATATGTGGTCACCCTCCTTGAACTCCAATGGCCTGCGGTGCGCATATGTCCAGTATTTCTGTCTGTCCTGTGCTGCACGCAGGTGGCTCTGAATCTGCTTGACCTTCTCTACTGTCTGTGTCACCAATTCTGGACCAAGTATCTGACGCTCTCCTACGTCACTCCAACAAACTGGCGACCTATATTTCCTGCCGTACAGTGCCTCATAGGGTGCCATCTGTATGCTGGCCTGGTAGCTGTTATTGTAGGAGAATTCCACCAAGTGTAGATGGTCCTCCCAAGAACCTCCAAAATCAATCATGTACGCTCGCAACATATCCTCTAATATCTGTATCGTGTGCTCTGACTGCCCATCAGTCTGTGGATGATACGCAGTGCTGAACTTGAGACGAGTTCCTAGGCTCTCCTGCATACTCCGCCAAAAATATGACATGAATCTAAAATCATGATCCGATACGATGCTGACAGGCACTCCATGTAATCGTACTATCTGCCTCATATACATGTCAGCTAGTATCTCTGTGGATTGCCCAACTCTGAAGGGCAAGAAATGTGCAGACTTGGTGAGTCTGTCTACGACAACCCAAACTGCATCCTTCCCGCTAGGGCTTTGCGAAAATCCTGTGACGAAGTCCATGGTAATGTGTTCCCACTTCCACTCGGGAATGGGGAGTGGCTGCAATAATCCTGCAGTCCTCTGATGTTCAGCCTTAACTTGCTGACAAACTAAATACCTCGCCACAAACCTTGTAATTTCCCTCTTCATCCCATGCCACCAAAAATGTTGTCTCAAGTCTCGGTACATCTTCGTACCCCCGGGATGAATGGAATAAATTGAGCTATGAGCCTCTGTCATCAACTCTTGGCGTAGCTCGCCACTCGGAACATATAGGCGATCTCCGCACCTCAGCGTTCCGTCTTCATGAATCCTGAGTCCCGTCTGCATGCCGACTTCTGTTCTCTCTCGCAGACGTCAAAATCTCGCATCTGTAGGCAATGCTGCCCTGATCCTCTCGATCAAAGTAGACTGAACCTCAAGACTGGCCATCTGTCCATCCATGCCTGGCAATACGATCTCCATCCCAAGCTCCTGGAGATCCTCTAGTAACTGTCGCTGCGTCGTCAGAAAGTATGCCATGGGCTTCCTGCTTAAGGCATCTGCTACGACGTTCGCCTTGCCAGGGTGGTACTGTAGCTCAATATCATAATCTGTCATCAACTTTAGCCAACGTCTCTGCCTCATATTGAGCTCCTTCTGCGTGTAGACGTACTTCAGGCTTTTATGATCTGTATAAATCTCAACACGCTCACCATAAAGGTAATGTCTCCATAGCTTTAGTGCAAATATCACCGCAGCTAGCTCCAAGTCGTGCGTCGGATAGTTCTTCTCATGAACTCTCAGCTGTCTCGATGCGTAGGCTATCACCTTGCCGTGTTGCATCAATACACATCCCAATCCGCTTCCTGACGCATCACTGTACACTACAAATCCTTTTGATCCGGAAGGTAGTGTCAAAATCGGTGCCGATGTCAGACGCTTCTTCAGCTCATCGAAAGCCGCCTGACACTCGTCGGTCCAGATAAACTCTTTGCCTTTACGCGTCAGTCGCGTCATAGGCGCAGCTATCCTCGAAAAGTTTTCCATGAACCTCCGGTAATATTCGGCAAGTCCGAGGAAACTCCTAACCTCCGTAACTGATGTAGGGGTAGGCCAGGTCTCTACTGCAGCTATCTTCTCCGGATCAACTGATAGTCCATCTCCGGTGATTATGTGTCCCAGAAATGGTACTCTATCCAAGCAAAACTCATATTTGCTGAGTTTGGCGTACAGTCTCTCATGTCTCAGCGTCTCCAACACGATCCTAAGGTGTCTCTCATGCTCCTCCTGGCTCTTGGAATATATCAGGATATCGTCTATAAATACCACCACGAACTTATCTAAGTACTGGTGGAAAACATTGTTCATCCAACACATGAATACTGCTGGCGCGTTGGTTAAACCAAACGGCATGACTAAAAACTCATAATGGCCATACTTCGTCCGAAAGGCCGTCTTCTGGATGTCCTCTTTCCGTACCTTGATCTGATGATATCCGGATCTGAGGTCGATCTTCGAGAATACACATGCACCGCTAAGCTGATCAAATAAATCATCGATGCGTGGTAGTGGATACTTGTTTTTTATCGTTACAGCATTTAACGCTCTGTAATCGATACACAAGCGTGCCGTCCCGTCCTTCTTTGGTACGAACCGAATAGGTGCTCCCCATGGAGATACACTAGCCCGTATGAAACCCTTTTCTAAGAGATCATCCACTTGAACTCAACCAACTCCTTCGGTGCTAGTCTGTAAATGGGGGAAGTAACTGGCTCGGCTCCTGGAGTCAACTCTATAGTGAACTCAATCTCTCTGTCAGGTGGCAGTCCTGGGAGATCCTCCGGAAAACATCCTCAACTCTGATATAATATGGTGGTATACCGGTTCACCTCCTGCATTGTATACCCCTAAGGTAGCTGAGCACCATACTCCTGGGCTCCCAGAAGTAACTCAAACTCAGGGTAATCTGGTGGTCATAAATAATATAATCACGTCAACAATCTCGCGTTACGTGGTATTGGCTCAACTAATCCATGTCTAGGATAAAGTCATAGTCTAGACTAAACCTTAAAATAATTTCTCCCGTTCTGTTTCCAACATCAATCCTCAAAAGAAAAATTTCCCTCGCCTAATGTATAATTCTCTTCTTCTCAAAGTTTTTCCTAAAATTTTATTCCTCAAATTTCTTCTTTTCGTTATTCATCTCTCCAAGTCACAAGTATAATATTGGTATCACTCTAGCACATACTAGAATTTCCTGGAATCCGATCATTATCTTCCAAGTGAGATCCTAAAATTTTCATCTTCTCTAGTCCATAATATCATTTCTGGTATTGCTATCATATACAACCACTAGTTTCCATCGTCAGGCTATGCATTCACATAAATCATTCTAGGTCATGATCAACAATCCTTCTAGCTCTCAGTACTCCCAAGATCACTGCTATCTCAAGTACGACTAGGGTACTACTGGCTCCAATTCTCTTGCTACCCTTTCATACTAATTCTAGAATCCAAAGAACCCTTCAATCTATCCTGATAGGGTAACATTCTTCTCATAAAAAGGTATACGAATTCTGTCTCCTGTCGTCTGGTCTTCGATCTTCTTATGGAGGGAAGTCATCAGTCACAAGCATTCGTCTCCCCAAACAATAGGGGACGGGAAACAAGGATAGCGATATTTACGAAGATTGAACGAATGCAAAGTGGAAGTCCAAGGGCGATAATCACATACAAAGAGTTTTAAAATCGATCATGGATTGAGATCCTATTCAACAATCATAATATCTTTTCCTAATTTGCAGGCTCTCTTGGCACAGTCAGGTGACCAAGACGATTTAAATCGGACCTGCATGGGCCACCACAAAAACATGTCACGCCCCAGTCCCAAAATACGTAGGACCAGGAATACGTGACACGCCAGCTATGCATTCGACCAGACTCTAGTCTGACTCGAATACGTATAAGTTGTAATATAAAGGGCACTATCTAGATATTCATAAATGTAAACCTCTATGTCTCAATCCACAATGTACATCAGTATACAAGAAAGAGCTAAATATGCTAAGGTCGGCCGCCCAATAATACACTAACTCGAATAGACTCGAGAAGAAGTATGAGTCTACAAAACTAGGCTACAACAGCAGATGAACAAGCAATATAAAATAACTATAATGCTGGTAGATATAATGTGAGTACCTGGTACCATGCTCGCAAGATATGCCACTCCATCAGTATCTCCAAGTGCTCCGTAATCGTCTATGCTGCAAAACTGGCAGGGAACCAGGTCCTCAGAGGGATGTAACAAGGTACAGAAATATAACATGCCAAGTAAACAGAAAGTACAAGTGCACGACAAGGTACTCTATCATAACCAACTAGTGTGACACAGTTTAAAGACAACGTTCAACGCGTGGGCTGTCCAAAATAAAACTGCAGCTCCGAACACAGAGACACACGGGTCGTACCGTAGCTTCGAGCACAGAGACACACGGGTGTTACCACTACACTATGAAACAGGATCACTACACTATGAAACCGGATCACTACATATACATATATAAGCGCGTGCAGAGTAGCCCAAACGTCTAGTAACTGTCTTCCCTTTCCCAAGAGGTCAACGATTGTGCGTTGAACCTGAAACTCTAACTACAGTCTCGACACAAGGAAAAATAACTCAACAGACGCGACCCTAAGGTCGTCCCAGTCTCTGTTCATGATGTCAGTATCAGGATACAGGAATCTGGCACGATCACAGTGTATGAGTGTGTCTTGGGGTATCGATAAGCTCAGGTACACATATCGAGATACTGCGAATCAACCGACAATCTTCCTAGGATGCTACGACGTACGTCTTCATCCGGCTGTGAACCGGACGCGAAGTACCGAACGTCAACATAACTATGTGCACAATGTATATACGAAACAATAAATATCTATAAACTGAAATACATGGTGGCAAGGTACACTTGCCTGCGTGTGGCTGCTGATGACGGGGATCGGGTACTGCGTCCAAGTCCTCAGGTCCCGCAATACCTAGAGATAAATTACAAACTAGAATCAATAATCTATTTTACAACAGACAGGTGTGCTACACATATCTACACCTAGACTCAGTCTCAGCTACGACTATCAGAGACTAGACACTAGGGGGTTGACTACAGTTGACTATCGGTACGATAGTCAAAATTGACTTGTCATCAATAAGCTCTCCTCAATTTAATTCTCCATAATTCAATTAATAATTTCTATCATGAACCATACATCCCGATTATTTATTTAAATGTCAAAACTCACTTTTCCTCGAATTCATAATTAATTTTATTTGTTATATTTCATGTCGAAGATAATCTCTAATCCATAGTCCAACTTTATCAAATACGAGATACATGTTCACTATAAATATTAAAACTATGTCAACCTCATTAAACCCATCCTCAAGTCATTTTAATTTTTATATGCATTCACATAACATCTCATTTTAATTAACCAAATTATTCTTTAACACTTAGTGCAACGTAAACCTACACTAACCATTTACATATATTCAAGAATCCTTCTTTCAAATTGTAATTAATCCACATGTAATTTATTTATTATTTCCTTCACCCATGCATATATCCATGACACATTATTCATGTCCAAAAATTACACTAAACTAGTCCACACAATATATACTCTAACAATATATATAAACATCTCCATAATTAACATCATTCCATAATTAAAACTTCCTATTTAACACAATTAATATTCTGGAATTTATTACATGAGAGGTGGAGGAATGAACCTCAATGAGGCTCGCCGGAGTTGATGGTGCTCATGGTGGTCGTGGGACTGGATAGTGGTAGTGGAGTGACTGGATGGGGGTGGTGAAGTTGAATGAGGTGGTGGTGAAGGTGGATGGTGGTGGTGATGAAGAAATAAAGTGTGAAGGTGAGGGGGTGAGGTGGTGAAGTAGTGAAGGGAGAGGGGGCTGTGTACAGTGGCCGTGGGGTGGGCTGTGCACGGCCGTGGGGGTGTGGGAAGGGGCTGAGGTGGTGGTGGTGGAGAAATGAAGGTGTTGGTGAAGTAGGGAATTAAATGGTGAAGTAGGAGGGAAGAAGAAGAAGAAGAAGAAGAAGAAGAAGAAAAGAAAGGAAATGGGAAGGGAGCTTACGGTTGAGGGAAGGAGAGGGAGGAGAGAGAGTGAGGGAGGGGGTTTTTAATGTTCCTTGGAATTAGGGCCGGCCTAGGGATAGGTGTGTGAGGGGGGAAATTATATAGGAGAGTGTGTGTTGATTGTGTGGTGGAGAATGATTGGAATTATTTGAATGGGTGGTTGAGATTTATTATGATGGATGAATGCTTCCATGAGGGAGAGAGGGGGGTTGTGACCGGTCCAAGAGGGGGGGAAGCTTTCTTCATTGGCCCAAACCAATGAGAAAGTGACACCTATTGCTACTTTTGCACTTTAGCCCCTTAAGTTCGGGAACTTGTACAAACACATAAAATAACACGAAAATTGTGCCAAAAATTGTGTTTATTAAATTGTATGACGAGGGGGTAGTGTGGGTGAGGAACGTGTTTAATTAAATGGGCATTGGGATTAATTTAGGATTTAAATGGGATTTACCAAGTTGGTAATCCTGAATTAAATAAAAATAAGCGTCCCACGAATTTAATTTAATTTGGGGCACTTGGGGTCAAAATCCAGAAATGGCGCAAAAGCCAAAAATGGTGGGGGCTTGGAGTCAGTCTTGGGTCCTTTTGTTGGTCCGGCTCAACGGGTTAAGTTGGTATCCCAAAATTTAGAGTAACGACACAGGAGTCCGACACCGAATTAAATATGGATTTCAGATTCGAAAAGTTGTACAATTAATTTAGAGCACAACGAAATCTGACTTTTTGTGACAGAAAGGTCCAGTGCCTAATTTGGCGAGTTTAGTCGAGTGTACAATATTTGTACGGAATTTATGGGCTGAAAATGGGCTCCGAATAATTAGACAACGATAGTGCGCGCCAAGGGTTTAATTAATTGGATTAAAATTCCAGATAAATATACTCTACTCTAAACCTCAATATTATCTATAAAATTTTTCCTGGTCCACTCTAACTATCTATAGAATAAATTGAGGGGGTTTACAAACTAGCTAACTCGCTATACAGTCTCTGGCATAAGCTCTCCCTCAACTATTCCATACTCCTCAAAAGCATCCGGAGAAACCTCGATAGCCATACCATCTTGTGGTCCATAATGAGTGTGACATCACTCATCCAAATTATTACCTAAAAATATATCCAGTCATGATGGAACGAGCACAACTCCAATAGCAGTTCCAATATATGACAGAAGCTATAAAACAGTAATAGTAATAAAATACATGATAAAAAATTATAACTGAGATTATAACATGGCAAATACTGAGAAGCAGGTAAAGAAGAAACAATATGACATATAACAACATATATGAAGTAAAATAGAGAAGAACTATACTAACTAGGTATTTTGAAATATTAGTTCGATATGTGATCGGCTTGGGACTAACACGGAATATATTAAAAGAAATCTAGCTAAATCATACGTGAAGTATATGATCAGCTAACAACTACGGTCTACATTACCATACAGTCTACAAGGTATGATAACATATCCAACTAATACTTCTCCTGCCCCCGACTAGTATAATAGATCCAAATTATAACATGTTCTGACACGATAATCACTACGCATGGTCTAATATATGATGCACATTGGTCACGATATATATAATATTCACGAAAAAATAATAATGTAATCACAGAGGAAGAACATCTCATGATGGGGATCCAAGATATACCAATCTGTATACCATCACTAAGAACTTGTAACATAGAAGCTATAAAATAAGAAAATTATCAGAGAATATACTCGCCGGAAATCCTGTGCTGAAATATCAAACAGTGTCCGTATCAGAGCCTCGAAGCTCTATATATGAATTTTTATGTCAAAAAAAGTTTCGAAATCATAAACATGCTAAACGAGTTATTTTTCAAGTTTCTAGGTCAAATTAGGTCAAAGGGTTAAACTAGGTCAATTACCTAAGTTTGGTTTCCAAGTTTACCTATTTAACTAGTCTATGAAGTTATGTTGGCCAAAACTGGCTAATACTAGATTTTCTAGACTACACTAGTTAAGATAGTATAATATATATATATTATATACTTAATATAGACTATATATAGAACAATATCTTATAGTATCTTAACTTATAATAATATATCACACTAATATCTTACCTAATACCTAAACTTGACACATACCATAGTATCCTACCACTCATACCTAGGTACCTTAGTATTCATGATACCTTGGTACATAGGTACCAAGGTACCACACTCTCAAGTATGTGTGATACTAGGTATCACAAGATACTAACTCACACTAGGTATCACATGATACACTACCCAACACTGAACACTACCCTACCTAAAACTAACGCTCACCTGACACTAAGAGGAAGGCACTACACCAACTTACTTGACACTCTAACACCCTCTAATACTTAGCACTTCACTTCTTATATATCCACCATGCTTATGCTTGTTCCTACACATAAACTATACTTATATCTCACTATACCACACTACTTCCCAAGCTCCAACCCCCACACATCTATCCACACTTCTATTGCTGCTCAGGACTACCCCTAGGTTGCTGCTCAAACTGCTATTGCAGTTGCTAGTTAGCAGCTAGCTGCTGATACCTATTCCTGCTGCCACTCCCTTACACTGATGCATCCCCATGAATCTGTGCACTGTTGCATCTAGTTCTGCGGGTCATGATCTAGCTGCTGCCTGTATCAGACTTAAACGAGGACTACACTATAATTGTACCATTGGCTACCACCACACACCCTCTGTAGTCCAATAATGCCCGACCCAACCAATACAACCTACTGTGCATATATGTGTACTTCACATCCCAAATCAGTGCACAAGTGTGCATTGCTGCCCACATAGCCCCACATTCCCTCCTACAGAACTACACACAACAGACCCAATTATACTGCAGAATACCATAGCAGATATCAACTGTTATAAGCCATCTACTCCACTGACTACAAGCTGAGAATACAGTAATTTGCAGTGCTCAACTGAGTACTGCATAGTTGATCACTCCTACTCAACTGTGCACATACCTCAACTAACACATACACACTAAAAATAGTAAGCACAATCTCTCTAATCTCTATGGCGCACACACACACAATTTTATCATACAACAAATCAAATACCTAGTGTGCACCACATCATGATATACACCAAATCAATGATACACTCATGATATACCCCCTCCGACAATAAGATACACACCCACACTATATAGAGCACCTCACAAATACCATATATGACTCAATTATATATATATATAAATAATAGATTCAAAGTAAATTAGAAGGAAATGACATAATAGCTCCAAAATTCCTAAATATCTATGATACCAAGCACAACACCAATAACACTATGGAAATTGATGCCAAATCCATATGGAAAATAATTAATATATTAACATGGATAGAATTTAGTTAAATTAAGTAATTTAGATACAAAATAGAGATTGGACACAAAAAGGACACAAGAACACTAAAATTACCAATTTTATCTACCCGTATTATGGTGTATCATGATACGTTCTCTACGTATCCAATAGTGGACACAAAGACACCAACCTACTCTCAAATAGACTTCTAATTTTTTATTGGAACCAAGAACAAACACTTGATGGACACCAAATCATAGTTCCACCAAAATGAGCACCAAAATCAATATTCCTCATGAAAAAATTCTAGATCTACCAAATTGAAGGCTTTTAATACCTAGTAATATATAGTCAATTTTACCTATGAGAGAGTTCCTATAGGTCCAATGGGTGTTCTTAACTATGAATTAGGTTTAAAATAGAGAATTACCTAGTTTATATGTGGCCTCCCTGAATAACTCTGAATTTGGACACGAGTAAGTCAAATTGGACACGATCTCCAATGCTTGGACTACTCTTCAAGCTTCCTCAAGTGCTCTAAGCTTCTTGCTCTTCAATGGAAGAAGAATGAGTGGTAATGAGGTTGGAATTAAAATCTAAGATCTAGAATTTGGTCGGAAATAAAATAAATGTTGCTTGAAAAGAAGTAGGGAGGAATGGAGTAAAAATTAGAATTTGAATCCCTCCATTAATCGCCGGCCACTTCATGGGCTTGGAATTAGATTTATTTACTAATTGTGCCACTACCATCTAATTTAAATTTAAATTGAGAGGTAATTGAAGCTAATCTAACTAATCCGGAATATTCCCTCCATGAAAACTAACTCAATTAATTTTAATTAGCTAGCACTAAGTCTAATACTAATTAATTCTAGGCATCACTAAATATTTTTAGACTAACTACTAATATAATATATTAAAATAAAATTAGCACATCAAAAATTACCAAAAATATTTCTACAGTGGAAAGTGATGGTTACAAGTCTACCCCCCCATAAAATAATTTTGTCCTTTAAATTAAAAAGATGAAACTAGCACAAAACAAAACAAGCACAACAAGAAAGAAAAGATACCTCATGGCTAGAAAAGATATGGGTATCTCTCGCATATTTCATCCTCCCTCTCCCAGGTAGACTCACCCGGAGAGTAATGTCTCCACGTGACGTAAACCAAAGGAATCGTCTGATTCTGCAGCACATTCTCCTTGCGATCTAGAATCTCCACCGGCTGCTCCAGATAGCTGAGAGTCGTCCCCACCTCAATCTCCGAGTGGTTTAATACATGGCTATGATCTAAAACGTATCATCTCAGCTTTGATACATGAAACACATTGTGCACTCCTTCCAGTGCAGACGATAAGTCTAGTCGGTAAGCTACAACACCAACCTTCTCCAGGACACCGAAAGGACCGATGAACCTTGGACTAAGCTTTCTGCCTCCACCGAAACGAATAATTTTCTGTGTTGGAGGAATCCTCATAAATACCAAATTGCTAACCTAAAATTCTAATGGTCTCCGATGACTATCGGCCCAATACTTCTGTCTATCCTGTACCACACAAAGCCTCTCACGAATCTGCTTTAACTCCCTGCAGCATCCACAACCATCTCAGGCCCCAACAAAACTTTCTTACCCACATCGTCCCAAGATAATGGAGTATGATATCTTCGACCATAGATAGCCTCAAAAGGTGACATCTCGATGCTGGCTTGGTAGCTGTTGTTATATGCAAACTCTACCAAGTAAAGGTAATCCTCCCACGAGCCACCAAAATCTAGAACACAAGTATGGAGCATATCCTCAAGTGTCTGAATAGTCCTCTCCGATTGTCCATCCATCTGAGGGTAATAAGCGGTACTAAACTTGAGTTGAGTACCCAAGCTAGCCTACAAACTCCTCCAAAAATTAGAGGTAAACCTGCTATCTCGATTTGAAACTATGCTCATCATTGGAACAACGTACAATCTGACAATCTGCCTCACATACATCTTGGCAAGCTTCTCCATAGACAAACCCACCTTGAATGGTAAGAAGTGGGCCTATTTGGTCAATTGGTCAATGATGACCCAAATTACGCCTTTCCTTCCTGGAGAATATGAAAGTCTGAAAACAAAATCCATGGTAATGTATTCCCACTTCCACTCTGGAATAGGCAATGGTTGTAGCAACCCTCCTGGTCTCTGCCTCTTTGCCCTAACCTGCTGGTACACCAAGCATCTAGAAACAAAACGTGCCACCTCACGCTTCATGCCATACCACCGCACATGCTCCCTCAGATCCTTATACATTTTGTTGTCTCTAAGATGTATAGAGTACTGAGAATGATGTGCCTCATATAAAATCTTCTGTCACAGATTACCACTCGGCACACACAACCTATCACCGTGCCTCAAGGAACTATCCTCTATAATAGTAAAATTATCAAGTAATCCTTCCTGTACCTAAGCTCTGATGCTCTGTCACGTCCCAGTCCTAAAATATGTAGGACTAAGAATAGGTAAGCATGCCAGCTATATGTATATGGCAACTCCAATATATGGAAACTATAACACAATATATGGAAACTATAACACAAAAGTACGATGTATTATGAATAATAATTCATAAGTGGTATATATATTGTCAACATAAGTTACAAGCAAACTATATCTCATCCACACAACAAGTAAATACTAAAAGTCTCAAGCACGAAGGAGTCAAAGAGATAATAGTTGGGTGGAAACAAATCAACTACCAATGACTATAGAAAACTAGAATGAGATTGGAGGATGAAAATCCAATATAAAATAATCTGCTAAATAAATAGAGTAACAGCTAAGGTCCATCAACTACGAGATAATAAATAATGCTCAGAAGGTAAGACCTCCTCGATAGAGAATAACGAATCAGGTCCCGGTTTGTACTCCTACGGATAGTCCTGATCATCTATACCTAGAGAAAATTCAGATCCAGATCCTCAGAGGGATGTAGCAAGATACAATAAAAATATGCCAATAATGTACTTAAAGTAAACATCCAAAAGGGTCACCTAACCGTCTATGTGAAATATACTTTTGAGAACAACTTTCCAACACTTGGAATGTTTAGCTAAAAATGGAATCGACATAGTTCCCTTATGGAACTAGAGGCCGACAAAGCATAACGTCTTTCGATCATCTGAGCCCGCCATGATAATATAGGGGTCGTCACACCACGGATCTTCGACGGAGCGTGCAGAAATAAGGGAACGTGTAAAGTAGCCCATATGCTTACTCATTGTCCTCCCCACCCTATGCACTATGCATGTCGTATTTAACACATAATGATACCTCTAATAACGTTTAAGTCTTCTAGCATGCATTTCTATCAGCAGTTATGTAATATCCGTCGTATGACCTATACGTAAAGGAGGCCAGCCTATTACGCAAGTCCATGTCCTACATGAGACTCACAACTCGTGTAACATATGTGTCATGGCCGAAGAGATATAAGAATACCTCTCAATTATTGGGTGATCTCGTAGAACTAGGCCAACAAGCATAACAAAAGTAAGAGACAAAAAGCCAACGCAACTATCATCGCACCCAAGTCATTCATGGACGCGCATTTTTATATAGAAATTTTAAGTAAGAAATAAGAAAAAAATAAAGATGTAGTAAATGAATGTAACTAAATAGTACTGTGGCAAGGTAAACTTTCCTAGCAAGCAATCAATGTGGTATAAACGTCCAGACGACCAACAGAAGGAACCGAAAAGTGGGAACTCTAAATGAACGTCTCCGGATGCTGATATAAACATTATCAACGTCTCCAGAATCAGCGAGATAGTCAAAAAATACTACCATTTCGTCCAATTTGGACACAAACGTAAAATGGTAATTTTAGATCAAAACGGTATCCACATATGGCCCACTTTGTACCAAAAAATATGCCAAGATAAAAGGTCTCTAAATAGAAAAATATAGGTCAAATGAATCCTATCCGAAGATACGAACTCAACAGTATGTCCAGTTTTGGATTCCGGTAAGTCGATCATAAAATCGTCCGTTAAGTCGGACCGTGGCCCGCAAAATGACGTTCCGGTCAACGTTCTCAAAATTGAATAAAATTGGATCAAAGGACCAAAGAAATGCCATGGATCCGATGGAGCAAGTTTTGTTGCGTTCCGACGAGCGTGCACTGACTAATGAAAAAGTATCAAACTTGGTCTATACCGAGATTTTTAATGTATATGGATTGATTTCGTCATGCACGTGAGTTCGAATCATGTTCCGTCGAATCCCACACCTCAAATTTTGCTGTTCGCACCTTTTGGTGCAATTAGCATACAACAAAGTGTGCCGGTTTAGCGGGATGGACCCCGCATAGTAAGATTTTAATAGTGTAATAATAGATCTTTCCTAAAGTTGCAACTAAAATTATTTAACATATACAACATATTAATTAAAAGTAAAATAAGAGTTTTGTTTCCTTATATCTTGCCTATAAATCCCTTCAAATAGAATTTTAAAATGGTATATAGTTTGGAAGAAAACTGGATGGAAACAGGGATATTTAGACTGAATTTAATATTGTTTTCAAAACAGTTTTCCTCCCGACTTTGTATCAATTTTTCTTCCAATATAGGGCATTATAAATTATTCTATTTGAAGGGAGTCATAGTCGATCTTGTTGTCTTTACATACAAAAAAGCGGTTCGAGAAAAGAAGCAAAGATGAGTGAGGTGTCACATGGAAGAGAAGGGGTTGGGGCTGTGCTGTCGCACGGATGGCCGGATCGGCGGCAAATGACCGCGATGCAGGCGATCAACGAGGGTCAGAGAGGTGGCGCAGAGGCATGGGTTGGGTAGGGATAGGAGTAGGGAACAAGAGATCTAGGTTAGGGTTAGGTTTTGCAACAAATTTATATAGAGAACGAGGGGGGGTCGCGGGTTATGGCCGCTGCTGCGGGGGGTGGGGGGTGGGTTGGTGTTAAGGTCAGGGTTTGGGTTTTAGTAATATTGGTAGTAATAATCTAATTTAAGCTAAAAAATTAAAAAAAATCTATAAAAATATCTAAAAATATAAAAATTATTCTTTCACATATTTCTACAAAAATAATTCACAGTTATTTTTCTCTTTTAATCTATAAAAGATAGGGTAGGTTATATGCTCCTCAGAGTCACATTCTGATACTGTATCGACTTGATCCTATCCATCATCTCTGACTGAATATGTAGACCCATCATCTGTATCTCCATCCTAGGAACTACCACCTCAATGCCCAAGATCTCTAAATTTGCCAACAAATGTCAGTCCGTCGTCAGATACATAACTACTGGATACCTACTTAAGGCATCGACAACTAAGTTGGCCTTTCCTGGATGATACTGCAAGGATATATCAAAATCTTTCATCAGTTCCAGCTACCGACGATACCTCATATTTAGCTCTTTCTATGTGAAAATGTACTTCAAGCTCTTGTGGTCAGTGAAGATCTTCATAAGCTCTCCGTACAGATAATATTTTCATAATTTTATAGCAAATATGACTACGACCAAATCTAATTCATGAGTCGGGTAGTTCTTCTCATGAGGTCATAACTGCCTGAAAGCATAAGCAATCACCTTATTATTCTGCTCAAGCAGACATCTAAGACCCTTCCCTGAAGCATCATTATAGATAGCTAAACCATCTGATCCTGATGGCAATATCAAGATAGTAGCTGCAGTCAACCTCTTCTTTAGCTCATCAAACGCTTCCTGGCATGCCTTTGTCCACACAAATTTTATGTCCTTTCGAGTAAGTCTAGTCGTCGGCTCTGCTATCTGAGAAAAATCTTTCACAAACTTTTGATAATACTCTGCCAAACCCAATGAGCTCCGGATCTCTGCAACTGAACTCGGTGTAGACTATGACTCAACTACTATAATCTTCTTCGGATCCAATAAAATACCATCACCCATCATAATATGTCCAAGAAACTCTACATTGTCTAGAAAAAACTCATATTTTAAGAGCGTCCCATAGAGCTTCTCCTTCCTGAGAGTCTCCAAAACTATCCTCAGGTGCTCCTCATGCTCCTCTGGCATCTTCGAGTAAATAGGAATTTCATCAATGACACCACCACGAACTTATCAAGGTACTGGTGGAACACCTTATTCATCAAGTTTATGAACACCATCGGGGCATTTGTCAACCCAAACGGCATAACCATAAACTCGTAGTGGCCATAACGAGTCCGAAAAGCATTCTTCAAAATGTCTTTCTTCCTCACCTTCACTTAATGGTAGCCTGACCTCAGATCTATCTTGAAAAATATCTTTGTGCAACTCAACTGATCAAAAATATCGTCAATCCTTGACAACGGATATTTATTCTTGATAGTAAGGTTATTCAAAGCTCTATAATCGATGTACATACGCACCGACCCATCCTTCTTGGACACAAACAACACATGATCTCTCTAAGGCAAAGAACACGATCTGATGAACCCTTTGTCTTGCAACTCATCCACCTGCTTTTTCATCTCTTCCATCTCACTATTGTTAATCCTGTAGACATGCTGTGACACTGGATCTGCTCTTGGTACTAGATCGATAGAGAATTCAACGTCTCTATTTGACGACAATCATGTCAACAATTTTGGAAACACATACAAGAACTCTGTTATAAGAGGATGTGATAGCTCCTTCTCTTCTATCATAGCTCCACAAAGAATGCCTTCACCCTGCTCCATCGTTCCTCTAGTAAACTCGACCTCTGGCTCTCCTAAAGGACGAAACAACACTCGACCTCCACTACTATCAATGCTAGCATGGTACATACTCAACCAATCTATCCCGAGTATAATATCGTAGCTCGAAAGTGGCATTATGAGTAAGTTAGCATACAACTCTCGGCCTCCTAAAGAATTCCTACGCCCCTTGCAAATATCATTGACTAGGATATGCCTCCTCCAGTCTTGATCTTGCAAGTCCTACCCGAAGGTTCTACCACTAAGCTATGCCTAAGCACAAAAGATACATATACAAAGCTATGACTAGCACTAGAATCAAACAATACAAAAGATGGAATAGAATCAAGAAAAAAGAACCAGCTATCATATTTTTGACAGGCTGTCTCCTTAACAGTCACCGCAAAAGCCCTTATCTGAGGTGCTCCCTTCTACTAATGCTAAGTGAAGCGCTGCTGCTGAGTCAAAAGTGGTCCTCGTTGCTGCTGCTGCACCGCAGGTGGTCAAGCTTGCCCCCTCTGAACGGGTGTTGTACCCTGAGCTGCACCCTGAGCTGCACAAACTTGATCCATAAGACACTACCTTAGCTAATGTCCCACAGCACCATAGTATAGGCATACCCCTAATCTCTTCATACAAACCTCCCAATTATGCCCCATCTTCGTGCTATAGGTACAACGGGGAACCTGTTGAACCTGCCTCTGCTGCTGAGGCACATTCTAAACTAGGGCTCAAACTGGGGTCGGAAGCTGCTACTGAGGCTGAAACGCCATCTGCTAAAAATTCGGATGCTTCGTCGGTCCTGCACCGCCACTACCACTGAAAGCATCCCTGCTCCTCTTGGTCCAAAGTCCCAGGTCTACATCGACTCTTTGAGCCTCCGCTAAGATATCAGAATAAGTTATGTGGGTCGAAGAAATACAGACCTTGACCTTCTGGATCAAGCCCTCTCGGAACTGCCTGGTTCTATCCTCTGGATCCCTGACCATATAAACTCCGTAACGTACTCATCCACAGACATCCTGTTCTGGAACTGTCTCTCCAGAACCACTATAGGTGTCACGCCCTGACCCCGAGGGCCGTCTGACCACTGCTTACCCTGTCGGGGACCGGACACGAATCACCGTGCCTCGGTGCTTTCCGACGGGGCGCGTATGGCCATTTGATACCGGGATGTGATGTCGTGCGAGCCTGGGGTTGCGCCTGCACAAGGCAACATTATTTAAGTTTGCCTATCATCGCATCAATCGAGTAAGCAGCGGAGGGACATTGTTGCAATGAATGCATTTAGCCAACTGAGTATTCGAGACAAATCGAGGGACTGTGTTCTCTGTTTATAAAGGCATCATTCTATACATTATGCCCCTTTATAGGAAAGCATGCTCGAGGCAATCAAAACCAAAATTTTTGGGTCTTGGGGATGGGGCACGCCTATCGCTTCCTCGGACGATCCAGTACCTGCAAGCAAGTAAACTGTTGGTGGGTCAGCACTTTTATAAGTACTGGTGAGATAAAACAACTGAACAGAAGCAAGTATTCACTAAAACCAATACTAAGTAATTATGTAATAAAATATTACATTACTAGTGATCTTTCTAGTTTTACATATGTTTGTTACATGCAGCAGAAGAACGAAGTCATATTACTTTATTTTGAAAATATCATTAAAAATAGAGTTTCATATTCGATATAAGCAACACAAGACGATTGTTCTGTTTCAGGGTGTGCATAGCATGTCTCGTGAGACTCTAGGGACAAATGCACATCTAGACACCAATGCATATCTAGGGGAGTCCATCTATCTAAGCCAATACAATGAACTATCTTATATGCAGTGCGGTCCCCGAGTATCTCAGAATCGGCAGCGGTTGATCCAACTAACCAATGACTTATTTATCTGATACTATTGGCAGCCGTGACACATGGTTGCTTTCCACTATCTCTGTAGCAGCCGTGACGAATGGTTGCTTTCCACCAATAGCCATTGTTCGACAGATGCGAATGCATAAAAATACTATCAAATAAACTTTAGGATGCATACGAGATAAACCATCAGATTATATTTCATTATTGCGGGGCAAGCCGCCTTATCTTTGAATACATTCAGGCACACTATATGGTTCTCTCAGAGCATAGGCGATAGTGAACATGTTCATGCAAACACATACTTTTAGACAAGCGATTTAGGGTCTCTTAGTTAAGCCGACATGTTCGTTTCAAAGACAAGCTAGGTGAGTTCGTTTATTAGCATGCAAGGCAGGTTCTATCATTTTCTTATAAAAATAAGCAAGCAATAACTCAGATTTATTATTAAGGCGTGCAAGAATCAGAGAACGAAGTTCTGCCCACTCACCTTGATACATAATGCCGATGCAGAGTAGAGCATTACAATAGCTATTGCAGGATAGAACTTCCTCCTGAAGAGACCCTTGAACTGCTCCCAAGTTATCCTGGATCGACAATCTTTGGGTTATTTTTGAACCAGATACGAGCAGTGTCTATAAGCTAAAGTTCCACCGCCTCAATCCACAAGTCCTCTGGGATAAGGGCAACCCTCATAATACGCTCGATATCTTCGAGTCACTCATCAGCATATAAGATGCCCTTGGTCCCCTTGATATGGACCCATCTTCTTGATGTCTAGGATGTTCTCCTCCTTCAGTTAACTGGAATGTTGCGGTGGTGCCTAAACCCTCTTTACTGCTGCCAAAGTGACGAGGTGAGCATTCTTCATGCCCTGCTTTATGACCTTGGCCTGCATCTGTTGAACCTTATCTTGAGTTCACTGAGCCTCCATTATCTTCCAGAAAAGCGTAAACATTTATGCTCCATCAGCTGGCAGTGAAGGAGGTAGTGGAAGACTCCCTGGAGCAGTTAAAACTCCCCTTATGAACTGGTAACCTCCCTATGACCGCTATCAAAGATAAACAGTCCCTGCCACTCCCCGAGGAGCAGGTCAGGAAGTAGTCGATCTCTCGGAAACTGCTTCTCCTGTGCTGCAAGCCTTCATCTTCAGTGCCATACTGAAAAGATAGATTGAAACAAAAGAAGTCAATATGGCACAAGACAAGATATGAATTTAAGAAATAGAGCAATTATGAAAGATAAAAAAGCATTCAGAATGAATAAGATAATAATTTCAAATCAGATTGAAAGTCCTAGTTGTGATTGAGTATCCACTCTTATACTATATCCTATATTCGATTGCATGATAATAATAGTACTTTAAGCCTAAGTACTGCTACAATATCATACTAGTTGTGAAGCTAGACCTGTATGGGCCACCATAAAAATGTGTCACGACCCGTACCCGGGTAATCATGCATGGAAAGTTGGTACGTCCAGCCTACGCTACAATATCGACAGTAGAACGCTGTAATAGGTATCAAAATCTAAACACAATCTCACATAATATATCTCAACTCCATAAGAAGGACAAGATGATAATATAATAGAAATACTCAATCACAGATCTAATAGTATGATAAGATAAGCACGAATATGATATAGATGATAAGAAATCCAAAGTCACAAGTTTAGGTAATATCAATTCTAACTACTCAAATATAATATCCATAAGTATCAAGTCATCGGAGACAAATTTGGTACTAAGTAATGCAAAATAGCTAACTCGCTAAATAGTCTCTAACATAAGCTCTCCCTTAACTAAGCCATGCTCTTCAAAAGCATCGGAAGCAACCTCGACAGTCATACCATCTTATGGTCCGTAATGAGTGGCACACCACTCATCAAAATTATCACCTAAAAATTTATCCAGTCAGGATAGAACGAGCACAACTCCAATAGTAGTTCCAATATATGACAGATTCTACGAAATAGTAATAGTAATAAAATACATGATGCAAAAGTATAACTGAGATCATAACATGGCAAATACTAAAAAACAGGTAAAGGAGAGACAATATGACATGTAATAACATATATGAAGTAAAATAGAGAAGAACTATACTAACTAGGTATTTTGAAATATTAGTTCGATATGTGATCATCTTGGGCCTAACACAGTATATGATAAAAGGAAGCTAGCTCAATTATACGTGAAGTGTATGATCAGCTAGTAGCCACGGTCTACACTACTATACGGTCTATAGGGTATGATCACATATCGAACTAATACTTCTTCTTCTCCTACTAGTATAATGGATCCAAATCATAACATATTTTGACATGGTAATCACTATGCAAGGTATACAATATGATGCACACTGATCACGATCTTTATAATCACGGAGAAATAATAATGTAATCACGGAGGAAGAACATCTTATGACGAGGATCTAAGATATACCAATCCGTGTACCATCGAGTCAGGAATCAAGTATAACATTACTAAGAACTTGTAACATAGAAGCTATCAAATAAGAAAACTATCAGAGAATGTACTCGCCTGAAATCCTGTGTTGAAATATCAAACAATATCCGTATCGGAGCCTCAAAGACCTATATATGATTTTTTTATATCAAAAGAGTATTTTTGAATCATAAACATACTCAACTTGTTATTTTCCAAGTTTCTAGGTCAAACTAGGTTAATTGGGTTAAACTAAGTCAATTACCTAAATTTGGTTTCCAAGTTTACCTTTTTAACTACTCTATGAAGTTATGTTGGTCAAAACTGGCCAATACTAGGTTTTCTAGACTACACTAGTTAAGATAGTATACTATATATAATATACTTAATATATACTTTATATAAAACAATATCTTATAGTATCTTAACTTATAATAATATATCACACTAATATATCACTCAATACCTAAACTTGACACAAACCATAGTATCCTACCACTCATACCTAGGTACCTCAGTCTTCATGATACCTTGGTACATAGGTACCAAGGTAACACACTCTCAAGTATGTATGATACTAGGTATCACAAGATACTAACTCACACTAGGTATCTCATGATACACTATCCTACACTCAACACTACCCTAAATAAAACTAACACTCACTTGACACTAAGAGGAATACACTACGCCAACTTACTTGACACTTTAACACCCTATAATACATATCACTTCACTTCTGATATATCCACCATGCTTATGCTTATTCCTACACATACACTACACTTACATCTCACTATACCACACTACTTCCCAAGCTCCAACCCCCACATATTTATCCACACTTATATTGCTGCTTAGGACTACCTGCAGGATGTTGCTCAAACTGCTGCTGCAGTTGCTAGTTAGCAGCTAGTATCAATACCACTTTTTAGGATAAGGATTTTTTTGTCATTTTATATTATTATTTATTAATATATATTTATTTCATAATAATGGGTATATATATATATATATATATATATATATATATATATATATATATATATATATATATATATATATATATATATATATATATATATATATATATATATATATATATATATATATATAATGTAGATGATGGTTGTATTTTAGCCCCTTAGTTAGACTAATTATTATTGAACCTAAGTGAACCCAACTAGACTTGTCATGACCATTAGTGCAACCAATTAGTTTAGTCGTGGTTAACTGATTTAATTAGAGAGAATGATCAATAACCCCTTATAATTAAATTAGAAACCCTTTTAGTTAAACCCCTCTATTTATTAAATAACTCTTTTTGATAACTTGGAGGGCATTTTAGACATTTTGAACCAAGCCAATCCTAACCCTAAGGTGGCCAGCCCTAATAAGAGGGGGAGAGCCTCCATTAATTCATTCCACTTTATTTATTTTCTCCCTCATTCATTTATTTCTCAAATTCCTTCATTCCCTCCACCAAATTCCTCCAAACCAATCCTAAACCCTCTCATTCTCATCACCAAGGAGAGCTAAAAGCTTAAAAATTTCAAGAGGCTAGTAGAAGAGGAGTTGGTGTTCATTCCTCACTCTTGTGCCCACTTGAAGGAGCTACATTGGGAAACCATTTCCCAATAGATAAAATATTATTTCTTTGTTATTTCAATTCTATCATGGTTTAATATATCCATAGGAACACTTCCTTGGCTTAGGACTATCCATAGGAAGAAGAACTAGGTCCATACGAGGAATATGGAGAAAGCTACATTGAGTTTTGTGTCCATTTGGGAAAAACTCTGAGGTGGTACACCAAGTGTTTGATGGAATGCCTAGTGGGTCATTCCCTATTATTTTGTATTATATTTGGTATATTAGGATGTGTTTCATGTATTTTGAGTGGTGGTATCACATGGAATGGATATTGAAGGGTGTATTATAGGTATCTTTGTGATGCACTTGAGGTGTTTATCTAATTGCCATGCTAGATGTCTCTCTCTCTCTCTCTCTCTCTCTCTCTCTCTATATATATATATATATATATATATATATATATATATTAATGTGTGTGATTAGTTATATAGATGTGGACTTTTGTCTGTGTGTGCTTGTGATGCTTCAATCTCAGTTTTGAGGTATGTTCAGTTCTATGAGGGACTGAAACTTGGGTTGTGTTAGTGTTACTACTGTTATTTAGTGTTGTTGTTGTAGTTGTGGTCGTGGTGAATGAGTAAAAGGGGAGGCCTGATAATGATCGGGACTTGTATCAGCACTGTGCACTGCCATTTTATGTCACAACCATGTCAGTGTGCAATTAAGTAGCAAGGGAAGAGGGGGATCGAGTAGTAAAGGATCACAACAGTTACAGTAACTTGGTATTATTAGTAAGGGGGAAGATGTTCAGTAAAGCAATGCACTGTGTGCACTTATATATAATTGACAGCAAGCATATTCTGCACTCAAGGTGTGCAAAAACTGAAGAAAGTTGAGGGGTCTACAGGGGGTGCACTGCATTGTGAAAACATTGTTTATGTTTAGCAACAAGTACACATTCGAGCAAGTATGAGGGGTAAGCTTATGGTTGCAGGAAATGCACAGGAAGATGGGGTATCCTAAGTCAGTTCTGCAGGTAAGTTAGCTCAGATAGTGTTCAGGAATGTAGGGGTATTAGTTGTGGGTCATGGTGTTCGATGATATGGGGGATAGAGGTTTAAGAAACCAAAGTATCACTATAAACTTGAGTTACTCTATGTATTAGCAGCAGTGGCAGCAACATAGTTGCTTTGACAGCAACTTGGAGATCGAGTGGGTGTATCCCTATACTTGAGGGTTGGAAGTGAGAGGTTCAAAGTCTGATATGGGGGAAACTGAACCTTTGTGTTTAGGTCCGGTTGTGCATTGTCGTGTGCATTGTATCAGTTGGGAAATAAGAAGTTAAGGTAGGGATAAAGGGTAAGTATCAGAGATTAGATCTCGGGTTAAGCCAGAGTTGGGTGTTGAACATCTTGTATCATATCAATGCAGGAAACTGAAATTAGCAGTAGCAGTAGGCAGGTAAGTTGGGGTTAGTTAGTAGTAGTTAGAGATTATACCCTAGAAATCCAGCTCTGGACAGTAGCTCTTAAGTGGAGCACTGATACTAGTGTATCAGTGTACAGTAGCTTTTAAGTAGGAGCAGCTGATACCTTAAGTGTTCAGACCTGGGTACTGTGTTATGGGTAATAGGTAAATATCTAGGTATTGTTTAAGGTATTGTATTATAGTCAAGGTAATGAGGTACTAATATATATATATATATATATATATATATATATATATATATATATATATATATATTAAATGACTAGAATACCTTCATCTATGTGTATTATCCTAGAATACCTAGTGTTACCTAGTATGACTTAGAATACCTAGTGTTACCTAGTATGACTTAGAATACCTAGAATAAACCTAATATTAGCTAGTATAGTTATAACCTCGAGATATTGACTTAGAAAACCTAGGTATAACCTAGTTTGGACTAGTGTTGACTAGTTCGACCCTAAAAGTCAATCCTTAGATAGTTTGACCTAGTTCGATCTAGTTTGACTAGTATAGCCTAGATGTGACCTAAAAATCCCATTTTAACTTATTTAAACTTGTTTACCCCTTCATTACACCAAATAACTTATAAATTCATATATAGGTCAGTGTGCACTAGTTCAGACATTGTTTCGTATCATTTGCTCAGGACCTTAGGTGAGTACATATCTTTTTAGTTTTCTGTACTTAATAGTGTATATATCAAATGTTCTAGATCTGTATTACTTGATTCTGACAAGATGTTACATGGGCTGGTATTGTATGGATTAAATCAGGAGATGTTATTTTTATATTCGTGGGCCCTATGTGCATACACTATATTTGTGTGCTCCGCGTGCTTATATTATATTCGTATACGTAAAGTGTCATGATTGGATCAATAAATATTAGTTGGGGAGGGGTAGTAGGAGTCCATTATTTGATCACACCCTTTAGTGTATTCGTGTGCATGCCAATTATACAAGACACGTATAATTGAGTTACCTTAGTAGATTCGTGTGCAATCCAAACCGATCACATAATAAACTTTTACTCTAAGACACTTAGTGGTATCATCAGTTCTCTTATTTACAGTTCTCTTATTTGTAGTTCATACGTTGTTGTCTGTATTTATTTTTCCAGTTTCCCCTCGTATTTATATGCCTAGTTCAGCTGTATTTCCATTTCCTACTTACTATGCATCTTGTATTCTTTTTTATTGCCGTTATATATCATCTACCATGTATATGAAACTGCTTTCAGAGTTTTATACTTGTTATAATCCTGAATGTATATATTTTTCCATACGACTATTTAGAGGAATGGTGTCCTACATACTACGGACCGCAGGACGGAGAGTCAGTTGAGGTAGCACCTGTAGGCCAAGATGATCTGGTACTATCTGTCGAGGAGACACACCTAGTTATAGCAACCCTTAGCTAGTATCTATTTATTGTATTGGATATGTCTCCAGCTTAGACTTTGGCATGTTATTTATATATGAGACCATTTGTGTTTATTGCTAGATTCTAGACTTGGATATTGTTATGTCTTATTATTTTCCTTCTCTTTATGATATCGTGCCATTATCTGCCTCTAGTTCCTTGTGATTGAGTATTGATGCTATATATATATATTTATCTTGTCCTCTTTATGGAGTTGAGTTACCATTGATATGTTATATAAAAATATCATTACGTCAGTTGTTAGATTATGTTGTGAACCTTTACAACGTTCTACCGTCGATGCTGCGACGTAGGCTGGACATACCCATGACTCATGTCCAAGTTTTTGGTACGGGCCGTGACACATTTTTATTGGTGCCCCATGAAGGTCCAGGTAGTAGTGCTCAGACTTGGAGTACTACTACAAGGCTGCTATAGGATATATGACTTATGATTTAGGATGACAGAATACTCAATCACAACTAGAAAAAATTTTAATCTATTAAATTTTGCTAATTCTCATTCATTTTAAATATTTATTTTTCTTGAATATTACTGTCCTTCTTTGATAATATCGTATCTTGTGCTTATTAATTCCTTTGTTTTGATCTATCTTCAGGATGCCGCAAAAGACCAGGTTACAACGTTCAACAACAGCTTCGGAGAGGTCGGCGACTTCTTGACCCCCTGTCCTAGCAGTAGCAGATAATTTTCTACCTCCACCTGTTCAGAGGGCTGCCTCACCAGTTCAGGTGGGGGCCTCAGCTATTTTTGAGGGTCCCCCTTTCCCACCTATTCAGAGGGTTGTCCTAGCCGCTGGAAGGGTTATCCTTCTTCTTCTCCAGCAGTTCAGAGGGCTGCTCCACTAGGATAAGAGGGTCTTCCACCCCTACCACCCGTGCCAGCTGATGGGGCATAGATGTTCACCATATTCTATGAAATGATGGTAGCGCAGGAGAGAAAGGTGGATGTTTTGAGCGAGGGAATCAAAAATGTCCACCAGCTAGCACTTGCAGCAGTAGAGAGGGTTGTCCTAGTTCAGCCACAGGTGGTACCGCCTTATCCCACCCCGCAGCAGCCAAGGCCGAGTACCATTATTGATTTTAAGAGAATAGAGCCTAAGGACTTTAAGGGCATAAAGGGGATCTTATACGTCGATGATTGGATTGAGGACATAGAGAGAATATTATGACTGGTACTAATTTTAGAGAGTCTACAGATAGAGGCAACGGGCAGCCAGATGTTTAACATTGCCCTGATATGGTTCTATACAGACTAGAGGATCGCGGCTCCAAGACTGACTTAGGAAGCTTTAAAATAATTTTTAAGGGGAAGTTCTTTCAGGACGTAGCTCTGACTACCCTAGAGAGCCAGTTCCAGGACCTAGTCCGGGGGAGCATGACAGTAGACAAGTACGTCGTAGAATTCTGCATATTAGGCAGATTTATGGAAAGACATAATCCCCTAGGGAGGGAGAGGAAGTTTCGAAAGAGTTTGGTCTGGGAGGTCAAATCGTACACCATAGGTAATCGTACTGCGACATTTGAGGACATGTTGGCTGATGCCTAGAAAGCAGATGATGACTTGGAGATCAGGTCTAAGAGAATGAGGGATGTCTCAAGGGGAGCTAGTAGCGGTGCGGATCCAGCCAAGCGACCCCAGTTCCAGCAGCAGCGGACCTTCCTGGCTCAGCGCTAGCAGTTTTCAGTGCTAGTCAGGGTGCCATTCCAGCTGACACATCAGCAGCACCAAAGACATAATCAGCAGGCTCTTATTTTGTGGAGCAACATGACACCAGTTGAGAGATTGTCTTTTGGCACAAGCTCATCCAGGTCAGGGTGGAGCTCCTGCTCAGAGGGTACTAGTTAGAGCACCAGCATCCCCTGTAACACATCAGAGAGAACCTCCACTCCCGACCCAGCAGCAGTGGTTCGCGCAACACCAACAGCAGAGTGTAGCACCACATGGACGAGAATTTTCTATGACGATTGAGGAGGCAAATCCAGTCTGAGACGTCATCGCAGGTTCAGTTCTTCTAGATTCCATTCCAGTATTAGATTTATTTAATTTTGGTGCTTTCCATAGTTTTGTATCTGTGTCTTTTGCTCTTAAGTACTGTTTATAGGCTAAACCTTTGGTTAGGACTTGCAAAATCATGACTGGGGGTGGCATCATCCTGGTCAGTGATGTTTGCAAGGATCAGAGAGTTACATTGGAAGGTCGAGTATTGAGTGTGTGCTTACTCGTAATGCCACTTCCGAGCTATGATATTGTACTCGGGATGGATTGGTTGAGTAGGCACCATGCTAGCATAGATTATCATGGAGGTAGAGTTTTGTTTCGACCACCAGGAGAGACAGAGTTCGATATTGCCAGAAGAGCAGCAGAGCAGAGCGAGGGAGTTATCTGTGGAGCCATGGTGAAAGAGAAGGAGTTGCCACATCCTTTGATTGTGGAGTTCCTGGGTGTATTTTTAGAGGAGTTGCTGGGGTTGCCTCTAGACAGGGACGTTGAGTTTACTATAGACTTAGAGCCAGACGCAGAGTCGATATCAAAACACATCTATAGGGTTAATGACAGCGAGCTGGAAGAGTCAAAAAAATATGTAGATTAGTTACAGGACAAGGGCTTCATCAGATCCAGTTTATCACCATGGGGTGCTTCGATATTATTTGTACCGAAGAAGGATGGGTCGATACGCATGTATATCGACTACAGGGCTCTGAATAACCTCACTATCAAGAACAAATATCCCCTGTCGAGGATAGATGATCTTTTCGATCATTTGAGAAGAGAAAAGTTATTCTCAAGGATAGACTTGAGGTCAGGCTACCACCAGGTGAAAGTGAAGAAGGAGAATATTCCGAAGATAACTTTTATGACTCGGTATAGCCAGTTCGAGTTCATGGTGATGCCGTTTGGGTTAACCAATGCCCCAACGGTATTCATGAACCTGATAAACAAGGTGTTCTACCAGTACCTTGATAAGTTCATGGTGGTGTTCATCAAAGATATCCTCGTATATTCGAAGAAACCAGAGGAGCACGAGGAGCACCTAAGGATAGTTGTGGAGACTCTCAGGAAGGAGAAGCTTTATAAAAATCTTTCGAAGTATGAGTTCTTGCTTGACAAGGTTGAATTCCTTGGTCATATGGTGCTAGGAGATGGGATCTCAGTTGAGCCAAGGAAGATCGAAGCAGTGGAGTCATGGGCTAATCCAAGTTCAATGGCGGAGATCAAAAGATTTTTAGGTATGGAAGGATACTACAGGAGGTTTGTTCAAGACTTCTCCAGGATTGCAGAGCCGATGACTAGGCTGACCAAAAAGGACATAGAATTTTTGTGGTCAAAGGAGTGTCAGGCCACTTTCGATGAGCTGGAGGATAGATTAAAAATAGATCCAATATTGACTTTTCCATTGGGGTTAGGTGGATTCACTATTTTTAGTGATACTTCACGGAAGGGTATGAGTTGTATTTTGCAGCAGAATAGGAAGGGGATTGCCAATGCTTCCAGAAAATTACGTCCTCATGAGAAGAACTACCCAACCTACGATATGGAGTTGGCAACAATTATTTTTTCTTTAAAGCTGTAGAAACACTATATGTACGGAGAGTGTGTGGAGATCTTCACAGACACAAGAGCTTAAAGTACATCTTCATACAGAAAGAGCTAAACATGAGACAGTGGTGGTGGTTGAAGTTGATGAAGGACTTCGACATATCATTACAGTACCACCTAGGAAAGGCCAACGTAGTCGCCGATGTCTTCAGCAGGTATCCGGTGGCAAAATTCTTGATATCAGATATGAATTTGTTGGCCGATATTAAGAGATTGGGTATTGAGGTGATAGTTTTCGGTATAGAGATATAATTATGGGGATTACAGATATAATCAGAACTGATTGACAGGATTAGGTCTATGTAATATGATGTGACTCTGAGGAGCATTAGGGCACAAGTTCAGGCTGGGTTTTTGGATGACTTCACCATTGCTGAGGATGGTTCTTTGCGGCACGGTACTAGATTGTGTGCCGAGTGGAAAGTTATACGAGGAGGTTCTACAGGAGGTGCGTCGCTCTCAGTACTTTATGCATCCAGGTACCAAAAAGATTTATAGAGATATGAGGGAGCATGTGTGGTGGTTTGGTATGACATGGGAGGTGGCGCACTTCGTATCCAGATGCTTAGTGTGCTAACAGGTAAAAGTGGAGAGACAGAGGCCAGGCAGTTTACTTCAGCCCTTACCTATTCCACAGTGGAAATAGGAGCATATCACCATTAATTTTGTTTCGGGGCTTCCGCAATCTCCAGGAAAAAAAGACGCAATTTGGGTCATCGTAGACATGTTGACTAAATTGGCCTATTTTTTTTCATTTAAAGTGGGTGCGTCTACGGAGAAGCTAGCAGAGATATATATGCGACAGATTGTCAGATTGTATGGGGTCCCTGTGAGCATAGTTTTAGATCGAGATAGTTGTTTCATATCCCACTTTTAGAGGAGTTTACAGGCTAGCTTGGGCACCCAGCTCAAGTTCAATACCGCATATCATCCCCAGACGGAAGGATAGTCGGAGAGGACTATTCAGACTCTCGAGGATATGCTATGCACTCATGTTCTGGACTTCTGAGGTTCTTGGGATGATCATCTCCACCTAGTAGAGTTTTCTTACAACAATAGTTACCAGGCCAGTATTGAGATGTAACCATTTTAGGCATTATATGGACGGATATGTCGTACTCCTTTATCTTGGGATGATATTGGTGAGAGAGCCTTGTTGGGACCATAGCTGATTGTGGATGCAAATGAAAAGGTGAAGCTTATTAGAGATTGAATTCGGGTGGCTCAAGACAGACATCGACATTGGACCGACAGCCACCGGAGACCCTTAGAGTTTGAGGTAGGTTTTATTTTGTATTGCTTATGATTTTTTTGTTGTAGATTGCGTGTTAAGTTTGTGTTTGTTCTAGGTTGGCGATCTGGTGTTCTTGCAGATTTCTCTGATACGGGGCACGATTCTCTTTGGTGGAGATAGAAAGCTTAGTCCACAGTAGATATGACCCTTCAGTGTTCTTATGAGGGTCGGTATAGTGGCCTACAGACTAGACTTGCCGCCTATACTAGAGAGAGTATATGACATGTTCCATGTGTCACAGCTGAGATGATACGTGGCAGATCCTAGTAACGTATTAGATTACTCGAAGATCGAGGTGGGTCTGACTCTCAGTTATCCAGAGCAGCCAGTAAAGATTCTGGATCATAGGGAGAAGGTGCTGCAGAACCAGACGATTCTCTTGGTACGTGTCACGTGGAGGCATCACTCTCTGGAAGAATCTACCTGGAAGATGGAAGCCGAGATGCGTGAGTGGTACCCATATCTTTTTTAGCTGTGAGGTATTTTCTTTCTTGTTGTGATTGCTTGTATAGTGTTAGTTCATTCTTTAATTTCGAGGGCAACATTTTTCTAAGAAGGGTAGGATTGTCACTAAAACTTTTCAAGATATGGGTATTTTTGTCATTTTGTATTATTATTTATTGATATATATTTATTTCATAATAATGTGTGTGTGTGTGTGTGTGTTTGTGTATATAATGTTGATAATGGTTATATGTTAGCTCCTTAGTTAGACTACTTGTTATTGAACCTAAGTGAACCTAACTTGACTTGTCATGACCATTAGTGCAACCAATTAGTTTTGTCATGGTTGACTAATTTAATTAGAGAGAATGATCAACAACCCGTTGTAATTAAATTAGAAACCCTCTTAGTTAACCCCCCCCCCCAAATTTATTAAATAACTCTTCATGACAACTTGGAGGATATTTTAGACATTTTGAACCAAGGCAACCCTAACCATAAGGTGGCCGACCCTAATAAGAGGGGGAGAGCCTCCATTAATTTATTCCACTTTATTTATTTTCTCCCTAATTTATTTCTTCCTCAAATTCCTTTATTCCATCCATCAAAATTTTCCAAACCAATCCCAAACCCTTTCATTCTCAATACCAAGGAGAACTAGAAGCTTGAAGATTTCAAGAGGGTAGTAGAAGAGGAGTTGCTAGGAGTTTTATTGGTCCATTGGTCATGGTCGCATCTTATTTCGATAATCGTCTAAAACTCGGACTTGATATAACCTACGAGGATTAATGATACGAAGACAATGATGCTTCATCTACAATTTCAGAGGATGGGATGCGACTTGCTTTCTGTACGAGTTAATATATTTTTCTGTTTATTGAGTATAGAAAAAATGTACATCGAGTCACACTTGGTATTTAGAGGCTACCCCAAAATATTTTCTAAACCCAGATTATTTTTAGCCAAAATGTTCCATATTTTAAAACTAGCCCAAACCTAGGTTTCTAAAAAAACTGAGTTAGCCCAAACCAACCCAACCTTATTCTGAAATTAACTAGGTTCAAGAGAAACGAACTCGAAACAAACTCGGCACAAACTCGGTGTGAGTTCGATCCAAACTCGGTGCGAGTTCGGTCCGAACTCGGTTCCCAGACTTAGTATTTCCTGGAAACTAGTTCCTCCTGCAGACTCGGCTCCAACGTTCAAAAATTCAAAAGTTTGGCATCCTAATTTGCCCCGAACTCGGTTTAAAAAATACTATTAATAGAGAAGGGATTCACCATTCTTATTCACTCATTCACTTTCTATTCTCTTCTCTATTACTTTAGTTCAAGATCCTATTCAATTTTCTATCCCAAGCTATTTATAACTCCTAAGCCTTAAGTGCCAGTGTGTGCTCGGTTAGAAGTTTTCAGAGTTTTAAAAGGAGCTTGTCAAGAAGTTCAAACACTTAGAGAAGTATTTGAGCCCTTCGGATCAAAGCTCGTGTCTATACGAACTTGCAAGCTTTTGAATCAAAACTTGTGTTTTACTGGATAGTGGATTTCAACTCCGAGCTAGAGTTCTCGGGCCTGGACTAGTCCTTTCAGAGGGAAACTAGGATACATCGTTGTGTTTGCGACTGTTGATCTCTCTCTCTCTTTATTTACTTACTATCATTTTATATTTAGACTGTTTGTTAATGGAATAAATTACATTTATTAGGTAATTTTTATTCTATTGTATATACACACAGTCTATTCACCTCCCCCTCTAGAGGTGCTTAATTGATCCTACAATTGATATCAGAGCATGTTATATTATACTTGTGCTTAGACTATACACTCTAGAGTAGAACACATGGCTAATGTAGAACACATGGCTAATATGAAATCTATCTTCATAGGAGAGGGCCAATCCAAAAATAGACCTCCACTATTTGATGAAACCAATTACACTTATTGGAAGACATGAATGAGTTTTTATTTAAAATCACTTGGTTTTGACATATGGACTAATGTTATTGAGGGTTATAGAAAGTCTACCATCATTTCTCCGCTTAATTCCAATTTAGTTAATAAACCCTATTATGATTACATGGAAGAATAGAAGAGGCTAGCTAGTCTTGATACAAAAGCAATGAATGCTCTTTACTATACTTTAGACAATAATAAATTCAATCACATTTCTTCTTGTGCAACCTTATATGAAATCTATAAACTTCTTGAAGTCACTCATGAGTACAGGCACAAAGAAGAACCTAGCAACATGGAAGAAGAAAAAAAAATGCTAACACAAGCATTTGGCACAAAAGTGAAACCAACGACTCAGACGATGATCAATCACAAGATGCTGCCCATGTTTGTCTAATGTCTTTCGATAAGGTATCAAACAACCCCCTTTATGGTGATTTTACTTTTGATGAATTGTGTGATACCTTTAGTGATCTTATTAATGGCCACAAGACACTTTTAGATAAATACAAGGACACTAAGAAGAGACTCAAAGCACACAAGCATGAGATTAATAGACTGTCCATATTGTTAGATGATATTAGAGAAACACAATCATCTAGTGACACAAATAAATTTCCTGCTATTAGATAAAATATGTATGACGCTTTACTTAGTATTGAACAGAAAGACAAGGATTATGCCAAGCTAATGGAAGAATTTATGATAAAGAAGACGAAAAATAGTTGTACTCTTATTAGATTAGATGCCTTGACTGCTAAATATACTGAACTGTATGCCACATCCAAAAAGTTAGAAATTAGATTAGAAAAAAATCCTATACAGACTGCTTCCCAATCTAACACGAGTTACACAAAACTCAAGGACACTCATAAGACACAGCCCAACAAGGCCAAACCTTCTAATCATGCATTCTATTACAAGTATCCACACACTTCTCATAATACCACACAATATGTCCATTATACCAACAATAGATACAATCATTATGTTAATACTAAATATCATTATTGTGGTACTAATTGACACATCTCTACATTTTGTAAACTTAGAAAACTGGTTGATATAAATATTTACAAGTGGGTACCAAAGACTAACACTCCATGACCCTTCATAAAATGGGTACCAAAGGTAACATTTATAAATTATTTTGTAGGTAGACCGTCCTTCACATTCTAAAAGCAAATGGATCCTCGATAGCGGTTGCTCATGACACATGACCGGTGGCGCATCTATATTTGCAATACTGTCGATGAAGAAAAAGGATATGTTTCCTTCGGAAATAACTTAAAAGGGTACATTATAGGTAATAGTGATGTTGGTATGTCTCCCTGTCCAGTAATTAAAGATGTTTGTCTTGTTACTAAATTGAAACATAACCTACTTAGCATTAATCACTTAGCTGATCATGGTTATGGTATCAATTTCGCAAAAGACAAATGTTCTATAATTGAAGGATCAACTGGTAAAATAATATTTGAAAGAATAAGGGAAGACAATATTTATATATTTTATCTTTCAGAAGATACTAACCACGCAGGTAAATGACTAAATGCTAACAAGGATGAAAGCTGGTTATGGCACATGCGTCTAGGACATACTAATATGGACACAATTGTAAGGCTTTCTATTAAGAAGCTGGTGAGAGGCTTACCAAAAATTATTTTCAAGGAGGATATGGTATATAGTGAATGTGAAAAGAACAAAGCTACAAATTTTTCCTTTAAATTAATTAACGCTGTAAGTACTTCTCGACCTTTGCAGCTTATACATATGAATTTATTTCGACCTAGTAGAATCGCCAATCTTGGCGGTAAATTGTATGCCTTTGTAATTGTTGATGATTTCTCAAGATTTACATGGGTTTTCTTTCTTACAAATAAAAATGATGCATTTTCTGAATTTGTAAAATTTTGTAAAAAGATATAAAGTGAAAAGGCTTCATGATTACTTGAATTCGAAGTGATCATGGTGACGAATTTAAAAATACAGATTTTTAAAACTTTTGTGATTCAACTGGTTTTTCGCATAAATTTTCCAGTCCTAGGACTCCGCAACAAAATAATGTTGTGGAACCTAAGAATAAAACTCTAAGTGAGATGGCTAGAATAATGCTTAATCAGTTTAACCTTCCTAAATATTTTTGGGCTGAAGCTGTAAATACAATGTATTATGTATTGAATAGGGTTCTGATTCGACCCAAATCGAAAAAGACTCCCTATAAATTATGGTTTGATTGAACTCCATCTGTTAATTTTTAAAGTTTTTGGTTGTAATTGTTTTATTTTTAATACCAAAGATAACTTGGGTAAGTTTGAAGCTAAAGTAGATGATGATATCTTTGTAGGATATGTTGCTAACGGTAAGGGATATAGAGTTTTTAATAAACGTTCTATGGTTATTAAAGAATCATTTAACATTACTTTTGATGAGGTAAATTGTCAAGCAGCACATGACAGTAATGAGGAATAAATAAGCATTAGCAAAGCACCAACAGAAACTGCACCCAGTACCAGCTACCTGAAAAATTTGCCAAAGAAGATAAGATTCATGTCTGATCATCCAAAAAATCTTGTAATAGGTGATTTAACGACAGGTGTAAGTACTCGCTTTTATACTAGAGATATAGCTGCTAGTATAGCATTCATTTCACAAATAGAACCTAAAATATAGAAGAAGCTTTTAATGATAAATTTTGGATTTCTGCTATGCAAGAGGAATTGAACCAATTTAAACGGAATCAAGTTTAGGAACTTGTCCCTAAACCTAATGATCACCCGGTCATTGGCACTAGATGGATATTCTAAAATAAACTTAATAAAAATGGCTTAGTTACTCGTAACAAGGCTCGACTCGTAGCTCAAGGTTATAACCAAGAAGAAGGTATCGACTACAACAAGACTTATGCCCTAGTTGCGAGATTAGAATCATTCACATGTTATATGCGCCTTTACTTGTTTTTATGATTTTAAACTATTTTAAATCGATGTAAAAAGTATATTTTTAAATGGTTTTATTAAAGAAGAGGTTTATGTTGCACAACTACCTGCCTTTGAAGATTTTAAATTTCCTAATCACATTTTCAAGTTACGAAAAGCTCTCTATTGACTCAAACAAGCCCCTCATGCTTCGTATGAGCGACTTAGTTCTTTTCTACTTAAAAATGGTTTTTCAAAAGGAAAGGTAGATACGATACTGTTTATTAAATCTTTAGATAATGATCTCTTATTAGTACAAATTTATGTTGATGATATTATTTTTGGTTCAACCAATGAGACTCTATGCAAATAGTTTACTAAGTTTATGCAGAGTAAATTCGAGATGAGTATGATGGGAGAACTGAACTTCTTCCTAGGACTTCAAATCAACTGAATTCACAAGGGACTTTCATTAACCAAGCTAAGTACACCAACGGCTTATTCAAGAAGTTTGACATGGAAAATGCAAAACCAATTGGGACTCCTATGGCGACTTCTTTCAAGCTTGACATTGATGAACATGGCAAACCAGTCGAAACACATAAGTATCAAGGTATGATTGGTAGTCTACTTTACTAAACTGCTAGTCATCCTGATATAATGTTTAGTGTTTGCTTATGTGCAAGATTCTAAGTTAATCCTAAGTAAACACACTTATGTGTGGTTAAGCGTATCTTTCGATACCTTAAAGGCACTTCGACTGTCGGCTTATGGTATCCCAAAATCTCGTCTTTTAATCTTATTGGTTATTCAGATGCTGATTTTGTCGGATGCAAAATTGACCGAAAGAGCACCAGCGGCTCGTGTCATTTCCTAGGAAAATCTTTAGTTTCATTGTTTAGCAAGAAACAAAATTCTGTAGCATTGTCAACTACTAAGGATGAGTATATCGTCACATGACGTTGTTGTGCTCAAATTTTATGGATAAAGCAAACCTGTAAACCCCCTAAAATTTAGATAAGATTATTTTAGTAATATTATAATAATAATAATCATTAAAATAATTTCTAGAATTTAGAAACCCTTTAGTGTAGTCTTAATGCCAACAATATAATACTAGCTTTTTTTCCAACAAACTTTGCATAATAGGCTTAGCTGAGCCAAATTAGACTCATGTCATGTATGTCTTACATAATTTTACAAACCTATACTTTGTTATGACCACACAACAACTGCGACACTTTTTGACTCAAAAATATGACACTTTTTCGTTGTGGTGAATTTTGACGAGCAACATGAACCCAAATTTTGACACTAATTTTTTGAACCCCTAGCCTAACACGATCAACTATGCATATGTCATTGGTGTCACATTTATTTGAGTCCCCGTAGGCTCTAAAAATTAATATAGAAATACCGTGCATTTTAATTAGTCAAAAATAACCATTTTTATTAATTGCACTTGACCGAGCCCGAACCCCCAACTTGAGCACTCAAACCAACTTGTCTAACTCATGCACAATGCCATACACCCATTCCCCACTTTTTTACTTACCAAACACCATTTTTCTCACACCAAATCCCACTTTTTACCTACTTTTATTTTAATTTCAACATAAACCTATTAATAGCATAAACCTTGGAACATCTTAACTAACTTGTACCATGTGCACACTCCCTTGTTTTTTTAAACCCCCAACCTATTCATCTTCCTTTCCCTTAGTATCACTTATAGCTAATAAATCCTAAGAGAACCCACCCCATTCATGGTTCAACCAACTTGTCTCTTCCCCAATCGAAACCACCACCTATTCTCTCCCTCTTCTCTTCATCTCATTCATGATGAACTTCTTCTCCACCTCCTTGGAGCACCGGCCGACCACCAGAGCAAGCACAACCACGGGAGCAAGCACAACCATCGGAGCAGTACGACCACCGGATCCACCTGAGCCACTGTGACCACCGCGAGCACGGGCAACAACAGCATCAACATCACCATTTTATGAGGCCCATTTCGAGGTACGAGCATGACCTTCTCGCTTGATCAATTCTCGAGCTTCTTATCCGTATACATTCATCATATGAAGGACCTCAAACCCATTCAAGAGTTTTGATTTAAAATAATTTATGATCGGAGAAAGTTGACCTGAAAGTCGGACGAAAAACTGACTTCGCAACAGTTTAAAAATAGCCCAAATGCCCATGTTTCGAGATCAATAACTCCCAAACCGTGATGATGAATTCAATAATTCTTTATTCTGTGTGAAAATAACCTAACCAAATTTTAAACCCTTTAAATACTTTATTTATTTAGGTGTTGTTCTATGAATATTGTAGTATAAAAAACTGTCAAAAAAACTTGATTTCAGAAAACCTAAAATTCTCGATAGGGGAGCGTCCTGCCAAATGAGGCCACATCATCGCATGTGAATTGCACCGAATGGTTCATAACTTAAACACAGACGTGTGGATTTTTGCGAAAGTTGATTCAGACGTGTGTGCAAGCCGAAATTAATGCATATCCGCCAAAAAGTACCGTATCAGCCTATTTTGATACCTTACCATAACTTTATGTGTACTTGTCATTTCGTAATAAAACTTATGCAACTGGATTCGCAGCATTACGCTGGTCTTGTGACCCAAGTTTGGTTCAAATCTGAGAATATTGACGAAATACTATTTTGTGGGCCCCATGGTTCTACATGACGGACGATTTAGTGACCGGCTCATCGCAATCCAGTTCTGGATGCTTCGTTGGGTTTGTATCATTGTTTTGGACTCGTAAAAACTAAGTTTGATGAATTTGTATTACTTTGACTTTTACACATTTTTTGATGCGAAGTGGGCCACATGTGGATCCCGCTTTGACCCAAAATTGTCAATTCTGCCCCTGTGTCCAAATTGGACTTATGGGTAGTCAATCCTAGCTATTTTATGTATTCTGAAAATATTGATGATGTTTGTTTCAGCATCCAGAGGTATGCAGATTCTACTTTTCCAAGTGCAGTTGACAGAGTTCAGAACCCAAGCAAGTGTACTTTGCCAAACTTGCAGTAGATCCTGTTTTATTATCTGCTTGTATTTTTTTCATATATATATACTCTTATGATGTTCCTGTTCAACCTAGGACCTTGAGATATTTCTTACCGTCTGAACAAGATTCGGGTATCGACAACGTACGCGAAGTTGTGTAACGTCACTTAGAGAGTTGATTCCACGATCCTATTTTTACGTGCTTGCTAAACCAAGTACGTCAAACTGTAGGACACTTGACACTATTTTATGTAATAAAATCTTTCTTGAGTTATTCATAGTAATTATGTAAAGGCTTACATGATTCGTGATATGAGACTTGCATATATAGAGATCATTATGATTCCTTGTACTATCTCAAGGTCATGATCTTGCGTGTTATGGATATGAGACATTATGGATATGAGACATAAGGTTACATTCGATGGAGAGAGACACACATTCTATAGGCTAATTATGTATATATATATACTATGTTACTGGAGGTGCTTTAGTCTTTGTACCAGAGATTGGCACATTTACTGGCCTTACGAGCTACTATTTGCTGCTATGGGCTCCCCGACACAGAGCCTTTAATGGTTTTAGCCTGAGTACTAGTGATGCTCTCATTTTTATTTTACTTAGCTGGTTATATAACTTGTCCTGAGGATCTATTTTTATTTTCTGTATTTTATTTGGCTTGAGTGTTTATTGTACCTTGATATGTCCCCTGAGGACCTGGATTCGGATTATGTTCCCAGGTGTAACAGAGGAGAGTTACCCCGAGGTTTACGGGACAGGAGCAGATGTTGGAGCGGTACTTGCACCACAGGACGAGGCTGTGCCAGAGGACTTCTCCTGAGTACTCATTTATTTATTTAGTTATTCATGCTTAGTGTTATTTTATATTTGGACTTATGGACATATATATTTGGTGTTATTTCTCTTTTCTTTATTGTGACGAGTTATTCCCCGAGATAATACTTATTTGGACTTGATGATGGACTACTTTCTATTATCTAGTATCTTGACTGGTCTATCATATTATAATTATTGTCTATGGATGAGATTATAATTATACTGAGATAAATGATGTAGACTTATATTTATACTTTAGTACAACTTAAGTACACTCTTACGGGTCCATTAAATTAGGTTTATCCATTGGAGCTATGCTGCTGGCCATTACCACGTGGCTAGTCCCTTGGTATTTTGGCACTGGTGCATGATATAGTTTTTGTGGTGGCCCATACAAGTCAACGAATATATTAATTTGGATTCTAATTACAGAATCGAGCAAGCCTGCAAATTAGGATACAATAAATTTTAGGATCTTATCCAACTTGTTGACCTGATCTTGGCCTCTATATCGTATTCAAAATAATTTCTTGACTTGCATCTTGCCTTGATTCCTATGTGCGGCTCTAATAGTTTACTTTATGTGCAGGGTAATAGATCAACGAACTAGTGACTATACTCCCATGAGAACCCCACCGAGTGTGGTGATTACTTATGACGACAGGGTGACACTATTGGGTGGAGATCCATCAACTCAACAAAGTAATCCGGCTGATCAGGATGCCTCGAGATTTCGGAGAGATGACATTCCACCACCACTGCAATTCACTCCACCAATGCCAGCCTTTTCGCTAGGGCAGCCTATGGACGGACATCATCTATTTTAGATGTTCTATGCAATGATGCAAGCTTAACAGCAAATTCAGCAAGAGGCTCAGTATCACCAGGCAAAGAACCTAAGGAATAGTATAGTGACCGCACAGGAGCAGGCTACCCCACCAGCTAGACGGCCATCTACGGAATCTATCATTAATTTTTGCCAGCTGTAGTCCCATATATTTTCTGGCAAGAAGGAGCCCACTGAAGTTCATGAGTGGCTTACAAACACTCAACACCAATTGAAAGCAGCTGAACTTCTGAGGATCGTTGGATGACTGCCGTCAGGATGTAGTTGACGGACAATGTACATCACTGGTGGCTATCTGAGGAGAAATAGCTTGGACTAGACCAAGTTAATTGGGAGGAGTTCTCTAGACTCTTCCAGAATATGTACATTCCATCGATTGCTAGAGCAGAACTTTGGGATAAGTTTAACCGCCTAACTCAGAGCAATATGACTGTGGAAGAGTACAATGCGAAGTTCATTTGGTTGTGTCGTTTCGCCCTAATTTGATCCCGACAGAAGAAGAGAAGGCATAAAAATTCTTTGATGGACTTAGCTTTGAGTTGCAGAGGTTGATCGGATCAGTTGTACCTACTTCTTACACGGACATCCTTTTCGTAACCCGATGCATGGAGCACGTCACCAGGAGAGAGTCCAGCCAGAAATGACCATTCATATCAGCACCAACCAAAGCACTACAGGGAGGAGCTACAAAGAGACCTCACATGCATCAGCCACCAAGAGCAGCTCCACAGACACTGCCTATATGTCAATATTGTGGCAAGCGAGGATATTACATGAGCGAGTGCAGACACAAGTTGGGATTATGCTTGGTTTGCGGATACAGCCCACATTCGACCAGGTATTGCCCTGAGCGTCGAGAGGGAGCACCGATGGTACACCGACATGCTTTACCAATACCGAGACCAGCCCAACAGCCACCTAGGACAGCTTATCCAGCACTGGGAGCACCACAGACGGGAGTTAGAGGATTCAGACCACCAACTTCGGAAGGGTATCAGTTGAGGCCATCTTTGGCACCACATGCAGTATTATTCAAGCAGGCTTGGAAGCAGCAGAGAGGACCAGCTCTGGGGCGAGGGCAGGCATTTGCCATGACTATTAAAGAGGAAGCTACTAAAGGAGAGGTCATCGCAGGTACTATATTAGTAGCTTCATTACCTGCTTTAGCATTATTCAATTCTAGAGCATCGCATTCATTCATAGCTGCTAGCTTCGTAGCTACGCATATAGTAGCTACCGCACCCCTTCTGAAGACTATGAGAATTCTTACAGGAGGCATAATTATTCCGGTTAGTGACATTTGTAGATCTTGTTCGGTAGTAGTTTATGGGCGAGACATGCGAGCTCAATTCTTTATCTTTTTCATGCTAGATTATGATATTGTACTTGGTATGGACTGGATGAGTCAGTATCATGCGACTCTAGATTGTCGAAGTGGACATGTTATATTTAGACCGCCTGGTCATCTGGAGTTTGAGATTCTTCGGGAAGCCAAAGGGCAAGGTATTCAGCCTACATTTAAGGCACTCTCTGTAAAAGGGGAGCCCGTGTACCTAAAGGTGGTATCAGAATGTGTGGATGTATTTCCCGATAATCTTCCAGGCTTACCACCTGATTGGAAAATAGAATTCACCATAGACTTGACTCCAGGAGAAGAGCCTATCACTTTATCAGTGTACCGGCTAGCACCTAAGGAGTTTGTAGAATTGAAGAAGCAAGTTGATGATCTTCTAGAGAAGGATTTTATTTGGCCTAGTATTTTACCATGGGGAGAACCCATACTATTTGGGCAGAAGAAGGATGGAACGGTACGCCTGTGTATTAACTGTAGGGCACTAAACATTGTAACCATCAAGAATTGGTATCCCTTGTCGTGTATTGACGATCTGTTCGATCAATTGAGTGGTGCTCATGTATTCTCAAAGATTGATCTTAGATCCGGTTATCATCAGATTAGAGTATAGAAAGAGGATATACCGAAGACAACCTTCAGGACCAAGTATGGCACTATGAGTTCTTAGTTATACCGTTTGGTTTAACCAACATGCCAACTGTGTTCATGAGTTTGATAAACAGAGTCTTCCATCAGTACTTGGACAAGTTCGTAGTTGTGTTTATTAATGACATCTTGGTATACTCCAAGAGCCACGAAGAGCACGAGGAGCATCTCAAAATTATGTTGGAGACGCTGAGACAGGAGAGGCTGTATGCCAAACTTAGCAAATATGAGTTTTGTATGGATAGGGTTCCTTTCCTGGGATATATTATCTCGGAAGAAAGATATTCAGTTGATTTGGAGAAGGTTGCTGTACTAGAAACTTGGCCCATACCTACATCGGTTGCGGAGGTGAGAAGTTTTCTCGGACTTGCTGAATATTATCAGAGATTCATGGAGAATTTCTCAAGGATTGCAGAGCCTATGACACGGTTAACGTGTAAGAACCAAGAGTTTGCATGGACGGAGGAGTGCCAGAAGGCCTTTAAGGAGTTGAAGAGATAATTAATGACAACACCGGTCTTAACTCTTTCTTCAGGATCGAGAGGATACATAGTTTATAATGATGCATCAGGCAGTGGACTAGGATATATTTTGATATAGCATGACAAAGTTATTGCTTATAAATCGAAGCAGCTGAAGGTTCATGAGAAGAACTACCCGACGCATGATCTCGAGCTAGCTGCAGTGATATTTGCATTAAAGATATGAAGGCACTATCTTTACGGAGAGAGGGTAGAATTTTTTATGGATCACAAGAGTCTAAATTATGTCTATACTCAGAAGGAGCTCAACATGAGGAAGAGGCGTTGGTTAGAGTTGATGGTCAATTTTGATATAGATTTGTAGTACCATCTGGGCAAGGCGAACGTCGTAGCAAATACACTCAGCAGGAAGCGCACAACTTATTTTTTGATGAAGCAGCCCCAGTTATTAGAGGACATACAGGAACTCGGGATAGAGGTTATTTTGCCAGGGCAGAGTGGGCAGTTGGCTAATCTTAAGGTTAAGTCATCAATAGTAGAGAGGATTAAGGCGATATTGCCTACATATGCTAGGTTTCGGATGTCACACCCCGGTCCCGCAGGGCCGTTCGTCCTCGCTTTGGTCCCTACGGAACCGATCATCCTAGCACGGGCGTGATGCCGTGCAAGCCTAAGATGCACTTTCATAAGGCCAAAGCTTTGTACAAGGGCAAGTAAGCTATTCATTACTGAAGCAGCGACACACATATTACAGAAAAGTAAAGAACACAATGGCATAAGAAACAGGCTCTTTTATTGATAATCGAAAGTGTTACAAGCAGCACATGGCCGAGGTTATAATTCGCTCAAGCACTCTTTCTCTCGATTAGAATAACACCATTCCATATATTATGTTCCTCTATACAAAAGCAGCTCAAACTCGATACGGCTCAAGGCATCTGTAAACACCCTATTTTTCAGAATAATCTTTAATATATTTTTCGATATTTTTTGGAAGACGAATCAAGGTAATTGGAGTTAAGGATTTTTTATGCAGTTTATTAGTGTTAAAATATTATGGAAATAAGATTTTATAGATTAAAATGGAAAATCGGGCATAGGATAATTTTCGATAAATTTATTGGGCTCCAGAAACGCGTTTAAAGTCCTAAACACTATTGTAGAACTAAACCGAACCAAACCTAACTAAACCGAACCAAACCTGACTGAACCAAACCGCTGATTAAACCGGACCAACCCAACATTGCGGGTCGGGTCGGGTCGGATCCGAGTCAAACCCGACCCGGACCCGAAACCCAAATTGAAACCCTAGCTCCCCGCCGGATTTACCGTAGCCGCCTATTTAAACCCCTCGACTTCCGTGCCCCGCTATGCCGCCAGACCTCTCCTTCTCTCATCCGACCCAGCCGCCCTACTCTTCGCCTTGCCGTCGATCTCCGCTCAGCCGGTCGACTCTTCCACCCCATCCTTCCACCGCCCGCTCGACCCGAGACCAGTCGACGCCGTCGCTCAAACCCCGACGTCGATCACCCAACCGACGCCGCACAACCCCCTTGCCCGTCGACCTCCCCATCCAGAACCCCCTTTGACGACTCCGGCCGCAGACCCGATCCGCTCCGACGAGCAGCAGCTGCAGCGGTCGACCTCGCCGCTGCCACCCACCTCCGCCGCTGCCACCCGCGAGCGCCGCCCCGCTCGCTCCGTCAACCGTCCGATGCCCTAGCACGGATACGTCCGCCCAGGACACAAACAGAGCAGCGAACTCGACCAGGATGCAGTTTTCCCGTGTCGCATCTCGAACCGGACACGCAAAATTCAGCGTTCACGGAGCCCTATTCAGGTACCGATTTCTCTCACCTCGTAACACTATTTTCAATTCCGTCAGTTGTTATGTGTAGACTGTATAACCCTCTCGGTGCCCGTGCAACCCGCTCGGTGCATCGCGTCCTGTGGTGATCGCACACCGTGATCCAAAAATAGGAAAAATAAAGCCCTGTTTAACCCCAGAATTGAGTACGCCACGCCAAACGGGATGACTTGGTCGCACGCGGTCTTTACCGAACTGTACGCGATGTTGATACGGTCGTATGGGATTTTACAGAAGTCGATTCGGATGTGCGTGCGCACCGAAATCAACGCGTATCCGCTGACGATACCCCGTATCCGTCCTTTCTGGAATATACTGTAACTTTGTGTACACACGTCGGATCGAGAAGAAACTTATGCCATCGGACTCGTAGCAATACGCTGGTCCTGTGACCCAAGTTTGGTCCGATTCTGAGAACGTTGATAAAATCGTGTATCGTGGGCCCTACAAGCTCCACTTGATGGGCGATTTTGTGATTGGCTCATCGGAATCCAATTCTGGAAGTTCCGTTGGGTTCGTATCATCGTTCATGACTTGTAGACACTGAGTTTGAGGAATTTGGAGACCTTTGATCCTGACACGCTTTTCGGTGCAAAGTGGCCCACATGTGGACCCCGCTTTGGCCCGAAAATATTATTTTTGCCCCTGTGTCCAAATTGGACGTAAGTACAGGCATTTTTAGCTATTTGACATCTTCTGAGACAGTTGGTGATGTTTATTATAGCTTTTGGAGTAGTACCCACAGGATTCACTGATACCAGGACGATAGTTGATACGCAAACATCAAGCAAGTGTACCTTGTCAAACTCTGCAGTATTGTTATATATTTTCCTTGCTTTATTATATTGCTGTGAATACTTAACCTAGGACCGTGTGGCGTACTTAGCGTCCGATTATCAGTCGGGTGCCAACATCGTACGCGGTGTTGTGTATTGTCATCTAGAGATGGATACTCGTGACACTTTATCTTCTCGTACTTGTCTTACCAAGTACACTATGACCCAGGACACTTGACACTGTTCATGAGCCAGGATCTTCCCGAGATATTCGTGGTGATTCTGTATAGGATACAGTACTTGACAGAGATATTATATTCCTAGATATTTATGACTTGTGCATTAGTTATGATCCCGCTGACATGGACATGAGACGTTATGGTCATGATATACGTGGTCACATTGGGTGGGGAGAGACACACAGACTATAGGCTGATCATATATATATACCCCTATTATTGTGAGGCACAAGACTCTGAAGCCCGAGCTTGGCCCATTACTCATTATTACTGCTGCTACCGGCTCCCCGACACAGAGCTTGTAGTGGCTTCAGCCTGAGTTCTAGTGCTGCTCTCATCTTGCATATCACTTAGCTGGTTATTTAGTATTCCCTTATTGTTCCATCTACTGCTGGAGAGACCCACAGACTACTGGTTGATTATGTTATGCCGGCTACTCAGTCTCCCGCTGAGCTAGACCACCTCATAATATCACTACTACCGGCTCCCCTACACAGAGCTTGTAGTTGTTCAACCTGAGTACTATTGATATTCTCTCTTGCATTTTACACGGATGTTTACATACTTACCTTATTTATTCTATTTATTTTCTGTACTGCATTTATTTTGGCTTGAGCTTTCTTGTACCTTGCTATGTCCCCTGAGGACCTGGATCCGGATTATGTCCCCAGGATTTGAGGACGAGTTCTATCCCGAGGTATACGGGACCGCAGCAGGAGCTGATCCAGGAGCTGTACCGCCATCCGAGGATGAGGTGTTAGCCGAAGACTTCTCCTGAGCATCCATGGTTCATGCTCAGTATTTATTATTTATTTCAGTCCTTTATATTCTGGTCTGTTGAACCATTGTATCAGATATTTATCGGGTTGTTCCCCGAAGCACTTCGTGAGACTAGCTGATGATTTACATTCCTTATTTATTCTGTGGATCATATTTTATATCTTGTGTCGATGAGATTAGTTGTGCCATGATTGTCGTAGACTTGATTTTACAGCTTAAGTATGCCCTGATGGATCCATTAAATTGGGTTTGTCCATCGGTGCGTGCTGTTGGCCATTGCCACGTATCTGGTCCCTCGATATTATGGGACTGGGGCGTGACAGCATCGACTCTAGATTTTTGGTTCCTTGGGATGAGGCACGACTATTGCTTCCTCAGACGGACAGGCACCTGAGAACAAGCAAACTGTTGGTGGGTCATGCAGGTCTACGACTAAATTGTTCGGTTTTAACTTAGGGACCGAACAAGCCTGCCCTAAGGATAGGAAAAAGTTCTAGGATCTCATCCATTAATTAAACCATGTTTGAACTCTATATCGAACTCGAATTTGTTACTTGAACTGTATCCTGTATTGATCCCTCTGAGCGTTCTTACAGTTTATATTTTGGTTGCAGAGAAATGGATCCCAAGAACAGAGATGAGATTCCTTTGGACACGCCATACGATGCTGTGGTTACTTATATAGACGGAGTGACCCCATGGAATGGAGGACAAGCATCGCAGAGCGATCAAACTGGTCAGCCTAATCCAAGGTTCCGGAGAGATGACATCCCACCTCCACCACAGTTCACTCCCCAGATGCCAGTTTTCTCGCCAGGACAAGCCATGGACGGGCAACAGATGTTCCAGATGATGTATGCTATGATGCAAGCGCAGCAGCAGATTCAGCAAGAGGCCCATCGGCAGGAGGCCGAGTATCTGAGAACCAGCCTGGTATCCGCATTGGAGCAGGCAAATCCACCAGCGAGGCGATCGACGACGGGATCTATCATCGACTTCCGTCAGCTCAAGCCTCATACATTTTCTGGTAAAGAGGGGCCAACATAAGTTCATGAATGGCTCACAAACATACAGCATCAGTTGGAAGCCGCTGAACTTCCAAGAGAGAAGTGGATGACTACAGTCAGAATACAGTTAACTGAGAATGCACATCACTGGTGGTTAGCAGAGGAGAGAAGGCTCGGGCAGGACCGAGTCACTTGGGAAGAGTTCTCCAGACTCTTCCGAGAGATGTATATTCCCACAGTAGCACGGTCAAAGCTCAGAGACAAGTTCAACCGCCTTATCCAAGGCAACATGATAGTGGAAGAATACAATGCAGAATTTATTCGCCTCAGTCGCTTTGCCCCAACCTTGATTGCGATAGAGGAAGAGAAAGCTGAGAAATTCTTTGACGGGCTGAAGTTCGAGCTTCAGAGATTGATTAGATCGGTCGCACCTACATCTTATACCGACGTTCTCGCAGCAGCACAACGTATGGAGCGCGTCACTAGAAGGGAGTCGAACCTGAAGAGGCCTATCAACTCAGCACCCTCCAGGACAACACATGGAGATTCAGCAAAACGGACCCAGATGAGTATGCCAGAGAGGACAGCACACATGGCCATATCTCTCCCTACTTGTCACCACTGCGGCAAGATAGGTTACATTGAGAGGGAATGCAGACGCAAGTTGGGACTCTGCCTGGCTTGCGGGTCCAACCAGCATCAGACCAGAGACTGCACCGAGCGCAGAGAGGGAGCACCGAGATTAGCTTTACCTGCACCACGACCAGCTTATCCGGCAGTAGGAGTACAGCAGACAGGAGTTGGAGGCGTCAGGCCACCATCCCCAGGAGGGAATCAACAGAGACCACCCCTGGCACCACAGGCAGCTCTATTTCAGCAGGCTCAGCAGCAGAGAGGCCAAGCTCAGGGACGAGGCCAGGCATTCACATTAGCTGTTGAGGAGGAGGCTACATCAGGCGAGGTCATCGCAGGTACTATTTTAGTAGCTTCATTACCAGCTGTAGCATTATTTGATTCTGGAGCATCGTATTCATTTATAGCAGCTAGCTTTGTAGCCACCCATAGAGTAGCTACCGCACCCCTTCCGAAAATAAAGAGAATTCTTACGGGAGGTGGAATTATTCCGATTAGTGACATCTGTAGATCATGTTCTGTAGTAGTTTGTGGAAGAGAAATACGAGCTCAATTTCTGATCTTTTCTATGCCGGATTATGATGTCGTACTTGGTATGGATTGGTTAAGTCAGTACCATGCGACTCTTGATTGCCGACTTGGGCGGGTTATATTTAGACCGCTAGGACATCCAGAATTCGAGTTTCTTCGAGGAGCAGTAGAGCAAGGAGTTTAGCCTACTCTTAGGGTACTATCTGTAGAAGGGGAGACAGGTTACCCAAGAGTCATATCAGAATTTGTGGATGTATTTCTCGATGATCTTCCAGGTTTACCGCCTGATCGGGAAATAGAATTCATAATAGACTTAACTCTAGGAGCAGAGCCTATCACTTCCTCAGTATATCGGCTGGCACCTAAGGAGTTAGTGGAGTTGAAAGAACAGATTGATGATCTTTTGGAGAAGGGTTTTATTCGGCCCAGCATTTCACCTTGGGGAGCACCCATATTATTTGTGCCGAAGAAGGATGGAACAGTACGGTTATGCATTGACTACAGGGCACTAAATGTTGTGACCATCAAGAACAGGTATCCCTTACCACGCATTGATGATCTATTCGATCAATTGAGTGGTGCAAGGGTATTCTCAAAGATTGACCTTCGATCCGGCTATCATCAGATCAAAGTAAGGAAGGAAGACATCCCGAAGACAGCTTCAGGACCAAGTATGGACATTATGAGTTCTTGGTAATGCCGTTTGGTTTAACCAATACGCCAGCAGTGTTTATGAGTTTAATGAACAGAGTCTTTCATCAGTTCTTGGATAAATTTGTGGTTGTGTTCATTGACGATATTATCATATATTCCTAGAGCCATGAAGAGCACGAGGAGCATCTCAAAATCTTGTTAGAGACCTTGAGACAAGAGAAGTTATATGCCAAACTTAGTAAGTGTGAGTTCTGTATGGACAAAGTGCCTTTCTTGGGACATATCATCTCAGGAGAAGGACTTTCAGTAGATCCAGAGAAAGTTGCGGCAATAGAGACTTGGCCTACACCCACAACAGTTGCAGAGGTGAGAAGTTTTCTCGGACTCGCGGGATATTACCGAAGGTTTGTTGAAAATTTCTCGAGGATTGCAGAACCGATGACGAAGCTACCACGTAAAGACCAGGAGTTTATATGGATAGAAGACTGCCAGAAGGCCTTCGAAGAATTGAAGAGGAGATTAACCACAACACCTGTCTTGACTCTCCCTTCAGGGTCATGAGGTTTTGTTGTTTACAGTGATGCATCGGGTAGTGGACTGGGATGTGTTTTAATGCAACATGGCAAAGTTATTGCTTATGTATCAAGACAGTTGAAGGTCCACGAGAAGAACTACCCAACACACGACTTGGAGTTAGCTGCTGTTATATTCGCATTAAAAATTTGGAGACACTACCTTTATGGGGAGAAAGTAGACATCTTTACAGATCATAAAAGTTTGAAGTTTGTATATACTCAGAAGGAGCTTAACATGAGGCAAAGGCGCTGGCTTGAATTGATGGTAGATTTTGACATAGATCTGCAGTATCATCCGGAAAAGGCGAATGTTATAGCAGACGCACTGAGCAGGAAGCCAACGGCTTATTTCTTGATGATGCAGCCCAAGTTATTGAGAGATCTAAAGGAGCTTCAGATAGAGGTTGTCTTACCAGGACAGAATAGCTTGATGGCTAATCTTGAAATTAAGTCATAACTCGTGGAGAAGATTAAAGAGGCATTGCCACCGATGCTAGATTTAGAAGACTCAAAAAGAGGACAGAAGCAGGCATACAGACAGGACTTCGCATATACGAAGACGGGACATTGAGGTTTGGAAATCGCCTGTATGTTCCAAATGGAGAATTGAGATAGGAGTTGATGACGGAAGCACATAGCTCTATGTACTCTGTTCACCCAGGAGGAACCAAGACGTACCGAGACTTGAGACAATATTCCTGGTGGCATGGAATGAAAAGGGAGATTGCAAGATTTGTGGCCAAATGTTTAGTCTGTCAGCAAGTTAAGGCCGAACATCAGAGGACTGCAGGTATGTTACAGCCGCTTCCTATACCAGAATGGAAGTGGGAGCATATCACGATGGATTTTGTCACCGGATTTCCAAGGAGCCCCAGCGGAAGAGATGCAGTATGGGTTATCGTGGATAGACTCACTAAATCGGCACACTTCTTGCCATTTAGAGTTGGACAGTCCACAGAGGTACTAGCCGACATGTATATGCGACAAATTATCAAATTACATGGAGTGCCTGTTAGTATTATATCGGATCGAGATTCGAGATTTACCTCTCATTTCTGGAGAAGCATGCAAGAGAGTCTGGGCACCAGACTCAAATTCAGCACGGCTTACCACCCACAGACAGATGGCCAATCGGAGCGTACCATTCAGATCTTGGAGGATATGTTGTGATCGTGTATGCTAGACTTTGGAGGATCTTGGTAAGATCATTTGTACTTAGTGGAGTTCTCCTACAATAACAGTTATCAGGCCAGCATTCAGATGGCACCATTCGAGGCATTATACGGAAGGAAGTGTAGATCGCCTATATATTGGAGTAACGTCGGTGAACGTCAAATACTGGGTCCAGAATTGGTAACGCAGACAGTGGAGAAGGTGAAACAGATCCAGAATCATCTACGAGCAGCTCAGGACAGACAAAAGCATTGGGCTGATACACACAGACGTCCACTAGAGTTCAAAGAAGGAGAGCACGTGTTCTTGAGGATTTTGCCTACTCGTGGTACTATCAGATTTGGGAGCAGAGGCAAGTTGAGCCTACGGTATATTGGACCATTTGACATTCTAGAGCGTGTTGGTGAGGTGGCTTATCATCTTGCATTACCTCCATCCTTAGAGGGAGTTCATGACGTATTCCACGTCTCGCAGCTGGGAAGGTACGTGACCGACCCAAGTCACATAGTCGATCATTCGGAGATCGCTGTAGGCCCAAGTTTGAGATATGAAGAACAACCAGTGGGCATCCTCGACGTCAGTGAGAAGACATTGCGGGGACAGACAATCAGACTGGTTCGTGTAGCTTGAAAACATCATTCTCCTGGCGAATCAACTTGGGAACGAGAAGATAGTATGTGCCAGCGTTACCCCCACTTGTTTGAGGAGACAGTTATAAACTAAGCCACCTTATTTTTCCATAATTCTTTCTTTAGTAACTTATTCTTTGATTGCGAGGACGCAATCCTTTTAAGGAGGGAAGATTGTAAACACCCTGTTTTTTCAGAATAATTTTTAATATATTTTTCGGTATTTTCTGGAAGACGAATCAAGGTAATTGGAGTTAAGGATTTTTTATGCAGTTTATTAGTGTTAAAATATTATGGAAATAAGATTTTATGGTGTAAAATGGAAAATCGGGCATAGAGTAATTTTTGGTGAATTTATTGGACTCCGGAAACGCGTTTAAAGCCCTAAACACTATTGTAGAACTAAACCGAACCAAACCTAACTAAACCGAACCAAACCTGACTGAACCAAACCGCTGATTGAACCGGACCAACCCAACGTTGCGGGTCGGGTCAGGTCGGATCCGAGTCAAATCCGACCCGGACCCGAAACCCAAATTGAAACCCTAGCTCCCGTCGGATTTACTGTAGCCGCCTATTTAAACCCCTCGACTTCCGTGTCCCGCCACGCCTCCAGACCTCTTCCTCTCTCATCCGACCCAGCCGCCTATCTCTTCGCCTTGCCGTCGATCTCCGCTCAGCCGGTCGACTCTTCCACCCCATCCTTCCACCGCCCGCTCGACCCGAGACCAGTCGACGCCGCCGCTCAAACCCCGACGTCGATCACCCGACCGACGCCGCACGACCCCCTCGCCTGTCGACCTCCCCATCTAGAACCCCCTTTGACGACTCCGACCGCAGACCCGATTAGCTCCGACGAGCAGCAGCTGCAGCGGTCGACCTCGCCGCTGCCACCCATCTCCGCCGCTGCCACCCGCGAGCGCCGCCCCGCTCCCTCCGTCAACCGTCCGCTGCCCTAGCACGGATACGTCCGCCCAGGACACGAACAACGCAGCGGACTCGACCAGGACGCAGTTTTCTCGTGTCGCATCTCGAACCGGACACGCGAAATTCAGCGTTCACGGAGCCCTGTTCAGGTACCAATTTCTCTCACCTCATAACTCCGTTTTCAATTTCGTCAGTTGCTACATGTAGACTGTATAACCCTCTCGGTGCCCGTGTAACCCGCTCGATGCATCGCGTCCTGTGGTGATCGCACACCGCGATCCAAAAACAGAAAAAATAATGCCTTGTTTTACCCCGGAACTGAGTACGTTCCGTCAAACGGGACGACTTGGTCGCACGCGGTCTTTACCGAACCGTGCGTGACATTGATACGGTCGTGTGGGATTTCGCAAAAGTCGATTCGGATGTGCGTGCACACCGAAATCAACGCGTATCCGCTGACGACACCCCGTATCCATCCTTTCTGGAATACGCTATAACTTTGTGTACACACGTCGGATCGAGACGAAACTTGCACCATCGGACTCGTGGCAATACGCTGGTCCTGTGACCCAAGTTTGGTCTCTAAGAACGTTGATAAAATCGCGTATCGTGTGCCCCACAGGCTCCACATGACGGGCAATTTTGTGATCGGCTCATCGAAATCTAATTCTGGAAGTTCCGTTGGGTTCGTATTATCGTTCCTGACTTGTAGACACTGAGTTTGAGGAATTTGGAGACCTTTGACCCTGATAAGTTTTTCGGTGCAAAGTGGCCCACATGTGGACCCCGCTTTGGCCCGAAAATGTCATTTTTGCCCCTGTGTCCAAATTGGACGTAAGGACAGGCGTTTCTAGCTATTTGACATCTTCTGAGATGGTTGGTGATGTTTATTACAGCTTTTGGAGTAGTACCCACAGGATTCACTGATACCAGGATGACAGTTGATACGCAAACATCAGACAAGTGTACCTTGCCAAACTCTGCAGTATTGTTATATATTTTCCTTGCTTCATTATATTGCTGTGCATGCTTAACCTAGGACCGTGTGACGTACTTAGCGTCCGATTATCAGTCGGGTGCCAATATCGTACGCGGTATTGTGTATTGTCATCTAGAGATGGATACTCGTGACACTTTATCTTTTCGTACTTGTCTTACCAAGTACACTATGACCCAGGACACTTGACACTGTTCATGAGCCAGGATCTTCCTGAGATATTCGTGGTGATTCTGTATAGGATACAGGAATTGACAGAGATATTATATTCCTAGACATTTATGACTTGTGCATTAGTTATGATCCCGCTGATATGGACATGAGACGTTATGGTCATGATATGCGTGGTCACATTGGGTGGGGAGAGACACACAGACTACAGGCTGATCATATATATATACCCCTATTATTGTGAGGCACAAGACTCTGAAGCCCGAGCTTGGCCCATTACTCATTATTACTGCTGCTACCGGCTCCCCGACACAGAGCTTGTAGTGGCTTCAGCCTGAGTTCTAGTGCTGCTCTCATCTTGCATATCACTTAGCTGGTTATTTAGTATTCCCTTATTGTTCCATCTACTGCTGGAGAGACCCACAGACTACTGGTTGATTATGTTATGCCGGCTACTCAGTCTCCCGCTGAGCTAGACCACCTCATGATATCACTGCTACCGGTTCCCCTATACAGAGCTTGTAGTTGTTCAACCTGAGTACTATTGATATTCTCTCTTGTATTTTACACGGATGTTTACATACTTACCTTATTTATTCTATTTATTTTCTGTACTGCATTTATTTTGGCTTGAGCTTTCTTGTACCTTGCTATGTCCCCTGAGGACCTGGATCCGGATTATGTCCCCAGTATTTGAGGACGAGCTCTATCCCGAGGTATACGGGACCACAGCAGGAGCTGATCCAGGAGCTGTACCTCCATCCAAGGACGAGGTGTTAGCCGAAGACTTCTCCTGAGCATCCATGGTTCATGCTCAGTATTTATTATTTATTTCAGTCATTTATATTCTGGTCTGTTGAACCATTGTATCAGATATTTATCGGGTTGTTCCCCGAAGCACTTCGTGAGACTAGCTGATGATTTACATTCCTTATTTATTCTGTGGATCATATTTTATATCTTGTGTGGATGAGATTAGTTGTGCCATGATTGTCGTAGACTTGATTTTACAGCTTAAGTATGCCCTGATGGATCCATTAAATTGGGTTTGTCCATCGGTGCGTGCTGCTGGCCATTGCCACGTATCTGGTCCCTCGATATTATGGGACTGGGGCGTGACAGCATCGACTCTAGATTTTTGGTTCCTTGGGATAAGGCACGACTATTGCTTCCTCAGACGGACAGGCACCTGAGAACAAGCAAACTGTTGGTGGGTCAATACTTATATAAGTACTAGTGAGTATAAACAACTGAACAGAAGATACACCCCCTAAAACCCACACTAAGTAATCATGTGGCAAAATATTGTATTACTAGTGATCTTGCTACTTTTACCTAAGTTCATTTCATGCAGCTCAAAACTATAGTCAGATTACATCTTTTAAAAATATAACTTTGAAACAGTTTTGCATATTCAAACTATAAGCATACGAATCGGGACAATGCTCTATCATGCAGTGCACAGCATATATTGTGCAATATAATCTAACTCGTTTGGAGGAAAGCTTATCTATCAGACTGATCATATCGAATCAAGGTAAAAATATCAAGTGGACTATCATTCATTCAAGAATTTAAGGAAACACATCTATATGATTTCGGTCCCCGAGAAACTCAGGATCAGTAGCGGTAATCCAGCTAACCAATGACTCACATTCTGATCCTATTAGCAGCTGTGACCGAGGTTCAGCTCTACACTAATAGTCATTGTCTGACCGATACAAATGCATGAAGCACTAACAGATAATCTCTATGATGCAGACAAAATGAACAAGCAGGCTTATGTATAAACTCATATTTCTTACCCCATAGCCAAACGGTTATCCCTGAAGCAGACACACAAGTTAGCCATAATATGCACATATAGACAAACTCATGAATCAATCTTTTGGTGTCATCAATCGATAGGTATGCAAGAAGGTAAACCTAGCATGTGCCATATCTATATGACGGTCCATGGGTAGCCCCATGATTAGCAGCAGTTGCCCAAGGTCCAGCTCTTCACTAGCATGCATGGGTGTCGGCAGCTGTGACTCATGGTTCAGCTCTTCACCAACACACCCGAGTATAAGCAGCTGTGACATCATGGGTTCCGCACAACACTAACAGATATATCGACCTACTAGACCCTTGCGAGCCGTACACCTCTGGGCCATCCAAAAATCTCTTCCGGATCGAGCGATTCTCAGTGCCCCAAAAATTGTTCGAAAGATAAGACCGTGTGCACAAGTTATCCAAGACCAATGCAATGATATAAAACATAGTGCAAGCAAAATAATGATCAAGCAAAATATATATGGTCTTAGCAAAACACATCTTATCAAACGAAGCATATCTTTCACAGATGAAGCACACAATTTACATATCTAATAGCACACCCCACTAGACCCTTACGAGCCATATCCTCAGGGCGTACTATTAGTCACTGCACTCACACATTTTCACTTAGCAGTTCGATATAGCAAACAGACAAACGAAACATATAATGGCAAGCACGATTGATTTTAATTCTAACATGCAATAACTATCTCTTTCTTAGCATATTCAAAGGGACATATTCAAGCGATCCATTTTCTTATCTTTCATAGCATAGCAAGGGTTTGTTTGAGCTGTGTCAGTATTTCTAAGCATGTAACATTTTTTATATCTCATTAGCATAGCAATGGTTTGATCTCATTTCTGACAAGCATACATATTCTCTAGTTAGGCAGCAGATTTATTTCAATGACAAGCTATGTGAGTTCTCTTATTAGCATGCTGAGTCGGTTCTATCATTCTTCTTATAAAATAATCTTCTTAAGCAAACAAGCATTCAAAAAACTCAGATTTATTATTAAGTCGTGCAAGAATCAGAGAATGCAGTTCTGCCCACTCACATTGATTAATCGGTCGAGAACTCTCCGAGAAGACTTCCGTTCGAGCAAGAAAGGTGATATCACTTGAACATAGCGCCTACGCGGAGCGGGGCGCTACATAATTACCCACCAACAAAGAGTTTCATCCTCGAAACTCAAGGAGAAACTCATGAAAACACAGAGCAGCGATAGTCCTCATCCCTCACCTTCCTTAATCAAAACTCAGCAATCCAGAAATTATAAATCATATCTCAAGCAATGAAAACAAATCCACAAAACTTTTGCACGTATCTTTGAAAATATCTATGGAATTATTGTATGGAATGTTCATTGCAACACAATAACAACTAAGAGTCGGAGGAAACGGAATGGGCAAAGAATCGAGTTGTTCTGATACCACTATATCATTCCCTGGTCCCGCAGGGCCGTTCGTCCTCGCTTTGGTCCCTACAGAACCGATCGTCCTCGCATGAGTGTAATGCCATATAAATCTAAGATGCGCTTAAACAAGGCCAAAGCTTTGAACAAGGGCAAGTAAGCTATTCAATACTGAAGAAGCGATACACATATTGCAGAAAAGTAAAGAAAATAATGGCATAAGAAATATGCTCTTTTATTGATAATCGAAAGTGTTACAAGCGGCACATGGCTGAGGTTACAATTAGCTCAAGCACTCTTTTTCTCGATTACAATGACACCGTTCCATACATCATGTTCCTTTATACAAAAGCAGCTCAAACTCGATACGGCTCAAGGTATCGACTCCAGATTTTTGGTTCCTTAGGATGAGGCACGACTATCGCTTCCTCGGACGGACAGGCACCTGAGAACAAGCAAACAGTTGGTGGGTCAGCACTTTTATAAGTACTGGTGAGTATAAAAAACTGACTAGAAGCTACACCCCATGAAACCTACACTAAGTAATCATGTGGCAAAATATTACATTACTAGTGATCTTGCTACTTTTACCTAAGTTTATTTCATGCAGCTCAGAACTATAGTCAGATTACATTTTTTGAAAATATAACTTTGAAACAGTTTTGCATATTCAAACTATAAGCATACGAATCGGGACAGTGCTCTATCGTGCAGTACGCAACATGTATTGTGCAACATAATATAACTCATTTGGAGCAAAGCTTATCTATCAAACTGATCATATCGAATCAAGGAAAACATATCAGTGGACTATCATTCATTCAAGAATTTAAGGCAACACATCTATATGATTTTGATCCCCGAGAAACTCAGGATCAGTAGCGGTAATTCAGCTAACAATGACTCACATTCTGATCCTATTAGCAGCTGTGACCGAGGTTCAGCTTTGCACTAATAGTCATTGTCTGACCGATGCAAATGCATGAAGCACTAACAGATAATCTCTATTATACAGACAAAATAAAAAAGTAGGCTTATGTATAAACTCATATTTCTTACCCCATAGACGAACGATTATCCCTGTAGCAGACACACAAGTTAGCCATAATATGCACATATGGACAAACTCATAAATCAATCTTTTGGTATCATCAATTAATAGGTATACAAGAAGGTAAACCTAGCATGCGCCCTATCTATATGACAGTCCATAGGTAGCCCTATGATTAGCAGTAGTTGCCCAAGGTCCAGCTCTTCACTAGCATGCATGGGTGTCGGCAGCTGTGACTCATGGTTCAGCTCTTCACCAATATATCCGAGTGCAAGCAGCTGTGACATCATGGGTTCCGCACAACACTAATAGACATATCGCCCTACTAGACCCTTGCGAGCCATACACCTCTGGGCGATCCAAAAATCTCTTCTGTACCGAGCGATTCCTAGTGCCCCAGGAATCGTTCGAGAGACAAGACCTTATGCACAAGTTGTTCGAGACTAATGCAATGACATAAACATATAGTGTAAGCAAAACAATGATCAAGCAAAACATATGCGGTCTTAGCAAAACACATCTTATCAAACGAAGCATATCTTTCACAGATGAAGCACATAATTCACATATCTAATAGCACACCCCACTAGACCCTTGCGAGCCGTATCCTTAGGGCGTACTATTAGTTACTGCACTCACACATTTTTACTTAGCAGTTCGATATAGCAAACAGACAAACGAAACATATAATGGCAAGCACGGTTGATTTCAAATCTAACATGCAATAACTATCTCTTTCTTAGCATATTCATAGGGACATATTCAAGCGATCCATTTACTTATCTTTCATAGCATAGCAAGGGTTCGTTTAAGTTGTGTCAGTATTTCTAAGTATGCAACATTTCTTATATCTCATTAGCATAGCAATGGTTCGATCTTATTTCTGACAAGCATACATATTCTCTAGTTAGGCAGCAGATTTATTTCAATGACAAGCTATGTGAGTTCTCTTATTAGCATGCTGAGTCGGTTCTATCATTCTTCTTATAAAACAATTTTCTTAAGCAAACAAGCATTCAAAAAACTCAGATTCATTATTAAGTTATGCAAGAATCAGAGAATGCAGTTCTGTCCACTCATATTGATTAATCGGTTGGGAACTCTCCGAGAAGACTTCCGTTTGACCAAAAAAGGTGATATCACTTGTACATAGCGCCTACGCGGAGCGGGGCGCTATATCGGAGACTTAAAGAGAGGACGAAAGCCGACATAAAGATGGAACTTCGGATCCATGAGGATGGGACATTAAGGTGCAAAAATTGTCTATATATTCCTAATGGGGAGTTGAGACATGAGTTGATATCGGAAGAACATAGCTCCATGTACTCTATTCATTCGGGAGGTATGAAGTTGTATCGAGATTTAAGGCAGTACTATTGGTGGCATAGGATAAAAAGAGAAATTGTGTGGTTTGTGGCAAAATATTTGGTCTGCCAGTAGTTTAAGGCCGAGCATCAGAGAACCGTTGGTATGTTACAGTCGCTTTCCATCCCCGAATGGAAGTGAGAATATATCACTATGGATTTTATTATAGGTTTTCCAAGAAGCCCAGTGGAAAGGATGCAGTTTGGATTATTGTGGATCGACTCACCAAATCAGCACATTTCTTGTCGTCCAGAGTTCAACAGTCCAAAGAGATTCTAGCCGACATGTGTATTCGACAAATCATAAGGTTACATGGAGTACCGGTTAGTATTGTGTCGGATGATGACTAAAGATTCATATTCCATTAAAAATAGCCCAAACATATATTTCTAAAAAAATTGAGTTAGCCCAAACCAACCCAACCTTATTCTAAAATTAACAAGGTTCAAGAGAAACAAACTCGGGATGAACTCGGTGCGAGTTCGGTAAGAGTTTGGTTCGAACTCGGTTTCCTGACTTAGTATTTTTGGAAACCAGTTCCTCTTGCAGACTTGGCTCAAACGTTCAAAAATTTGAACATTTGGCATCCGAATTTGCCCCGAACTCGGTTTCAAAAAGTACTATAAATAGAGAAGAAATTCAGTATTCTTATTCACTCATTCACTTTCTATTCTCTTCTCTATTACTTCAGTTCAAAATCCTATTCAATTTCCTATCCCAAGCTATTTACAACACCTAAGCCTTAAGTGCCAGTGCGTGCTCTGTTAGAAGTTTTTAGAGTTGTAAAATAAGCTTGTCAAGAAGTTCAAATACTTCGAGAAGTATTCAAACCCTTCAGATCAAAGCTCGCATTTGTACGAAGTTGCAAGCCTTCAGATCAAAACTTGTGTTTCACTGGATAGTGGATTTCAACACCGAGCTAGAGTTCTCGGTCCTAGACTAGTCTTCTCAGAGGAAAACCAGAATACATCATTGTGTTTGTGACTGTTGATCTCTCTCTCTCTCTCTTTATTTACTTATTGTCATTTTATATTTAGACTGTTAGCTAACGGAATAAATTATATTTATTGGGTGATTTTGTCACTACCATATTTCAGAATAGGGGTATTTTTGTCTTTTCATAATTTAATGTGTAAATGATTGCATGATAATTATTTATATTTAAATTGCTGTGATTTTATTTGATTGTTGTACTTTACCGTTGCTTCGATAATTAAGAGTACTATACTAGTCACTGCCTTCCAACTAATTTTACACCCTTGTCCTAGATGTGCCAGACTGTTATTTGATCCTTGTGTGACTCATAACTATGCTATGATCTGCTTTATTTTAGTCCCACAACATTCATCGCAAATGACTATATTTAATTCATCTTGTATCCTTATGCGTTCTAATTGAAATTGGAGACACAATCTTGACCCATTTTGTGCAACCCAAATTAGGATAATATTCTATTCTGAGTCTTCTTCATTCATGATCCTTGTGTCCCACTTAATTTTAGTTCCATGTACTTCTAATTAATTTTAGAACACCAATTACATTTATTTTAATTAAATTAAACCATAAATCTAAGTTTGTGCATTTAGGTGTCCACCCCATTGGACACAACACGTGAAGAAACCCATTTCTCCTTTATGTGAATTTTTCCATAATTTTTGGGAGGGTGTAATTCAACATCAACCCTCATCAAACCTTAGCCCTTCATTTTTGATCCATTTGAATTCTAGCCCTTAAAATATTTCCATGTCAAGCCCTTTTCCCAAGGAGTGTTGACCAAGCCTTTATTCTAGGTCAACCTAATACTATACATATATAAACTCTTTTTCTTTACTTTTTTCTTTTCTTTTCTATTCCTTAAACCAAATACCAGCCGACCCCAACCATCTTTCCCTATTCATCTCCTTCCCTATCCCTCACCGGAGCTCGCCATCTCCGCTGAACCAGACTCACCCGCTGCCAACCCGCCTCCACGTCGAGCAGCACCCTGCTGACCCGCAGACCTTCGACTGTCGGAGACCCCGCCAGAACCCGCTGCACCCTCCAGACTCGTCGACTCCGTATGAAACCACTGCACACAATACCACGAGCCACCGTCCTTGCCGGACCAGAACCCGACTTCGACCAGAGCTGACCGCCCAGAGCCTCACTGTCCACTCCTCGATGACCTGCTGTCCACCTGAATGCCGGAGCACGACCACTTGCACTCGGCCGAAGAAAACCTGCTGTCTCGATTCGACTGAACCGAGCACCCCCTTCGCGACGACCTCGACACCAACGTCTTATCCCGCGTACACAGGTTCGAGTTCTCCCTCTTGCGTACATGTACACGTACACGCATAAACGTATTTTTCGTTAGTATGAATACATATTTTTTTAGTTATGGTTTACTATACACGTATTATATATTTGGTATGAGGGTATATGTATTAGTATATGTATTAGTGTATGTATTAGTATGTATTAGTGTATATATTGTATATATGTACAATATATGTATTCCATTAGTATATGTTTAATATGTATATAATTAGTATATATATATATATATATATATATATATATATATATATATATATATATATATATATATATATATATATATATATGGTATATGTATTTGTTCGGTGTATATATATATTATAAGTATTAATGTTATATGCTAATTAAGACTATGTATAATTATATATGTACTAGGTGACCCGAGTGTAATTACGGATATCCCGTAGTTATATTGACCTGTGACCATGTGAATTTTTAGCAGACTGCCATATGTACATTGACGTACTGGCAAGACCCGTATTAATTGACTGTCTGTTATGCACAATAATTATAGACATGACCCGTACAACCAGACGCTCACTTAACCCTGTAGATGACAAGTGTCACTCCCTAGCGCAGTCTCTGAGTTCATTATGTTTGATTGTGTGTGTTAGTGTAATGTCTGATGCAATATTGTATTATATGATATATCTATAGGACTGTTGGATCATTGAGACGGTACTTTGGAAACATGACATTGGTATTGCCAGCTAAGGACCACAGGCGAGTACATTCTCTGATAGTTTTCATTATGTTGATTATCTCTATAATTCTAGTTGTATAGAGTACATAATTCTGACACTGTTGTTTACACGAGTTGGCATCATCGAGACCTGTCACGAGGAGTCATGATTTGGAATCCATCGTGTAAGCTGGGAAAACGGGGAAATATTAGTAGCTTATGTGTGTTTGATAATAAACGGAAGAAATAAAATTAGGTTTATACAAAACCCTTTCTTAGGTTTACAAACAAGAAGTACTATTAATCCTATGCGAGGATGTTAAGTATAAAATTTAATCTGGGTAAATATTGCTATAGGAGTCTGATCTGCAGTCGATCACTTTGTTCCTTGGACCACACGATGATGAAGAAGTTCTGTAGAAGAAGGAGATGCTTCAAAGATTGCAAGAAGGAGTGGATACTCGATGCCAAAATTGTCAATCACTGCTCTCTGTCTGTGCTTCGACCCTCTGACTTCTATTCTCTAAATTCTTCGACCTTGTTTCGACCTTGGAATTTGTGACCCTGGACCTCTGTCAATAGGGGTCTCTATTTATAGGGTTTTAGTGATGGTAACCGTCCAGTTGGTGTAAAAGCCGGACAGTGGAAAGTGTGGCACTTTTTACGCGGCGGTTATAATAACTGCCACCCACGTATAGATGATCTTCTGAATAAGCGTGTGATGCATGTCCCATGATGAGAAAATATGTATAACTGCTGCGAAGATCTCGGCATGCAAGCCACGTAGGTAACTGCCCCTTGCGTAGAAAAGGTTGGCGTAGAAGCCAATAACTGTCACCATGGCATAGAAGCCAAATAGTTGTCAGGTTGGGGTAGAAGCCAAGTGGTTGTCGAGTCGGCATAGAAGCCAAATAGGCGTAGAAGCCTTGTAGGCGTAGAAGCCTGATGCTGCATAGATAGGTAGTCAGCGTAAAGGTAGCCAGTTATTCCTCTTTGACTGAGGTCTTGAGCGTATTCTGGACAAGCCTTATCACACGCCAATGCAAATATATCCTGATTTGGCGTATTCCGAGGAGATAGTGTACAGCGTGCTCCTATAGCTAAAAATAGCCCGGTGGCGTATTTCAAGGAGATAGCGTACAACTTGCTCCTATAGCTGAAAATAGCCTGATGGCTTAATGTGCAAAGGTAATGATGTGGACGTATTAGCCGTAATTATGGCTCGCCCAGTCTTTGGAGATATAACAAAATCTCGTGCATTAAATGCAGAGATCTGCCCCCATTCTGTGCATTAAATACAGAGATGTGCCTCGAGCTCTTTACGAAGAGCAGCTTTTGACGTGACAGTTTATTTTGTCTTCTGCTGAGCGTAAAAGCTCACATCTGTCTGTGTAAAACTAGGCAGTGTATTCCCTTGTATGCGTAAAAGTACTTTGTATCAAGGAAATGTCACTAAACGACGGTTTGGGTTTGAGTACCGTACCATTATTACAGCCGTCGTCTGGATAGCTGTGCAGTACTCGTTGTCAGGAGTCAGGTTCACTGCATGATCTGACAGATTCATTCGAGGAATACGAAGCATTCCCCGTACAACTTCCCACCGCATTAAAAGCGAGTAGGTTTTACGCCAAAGTGGCAATGTAACAACCCTTTTACGCTGAAGCAGCCTGGAAATACTGCATTACGCGAATTGTTCTGGAGCTTATATTTTACGCTGTACTAGCGATAAAGCTCTATTTTTATGCCAATGGCTCTGAAGTCACGTCTTACGCCACCCAGCACTAAAATACTGCGTATAACTCTACTTTGTATTTTTTATGCTTCTACAAGACCCCCTTCAAAGTTTTCAAATTCCTCGTAATTTGAAATACTTTGAATGAAGCATGAAACGGTCAAGTCTGACTCGTTTCTCGAGGCTGATTTCTTGGCAGATTTTTGGGGATTTGTTGGGATTCGGTGTGTTCTCTTTTGCCTATAAAAAGGCTGATGAGTTAACTTGTTCTTCCCATATTTCCTTCACCACACAGAGATGATTGCCAGAGTTCGTCGGGTCGACTTAAGAAAGAAGAAGATCATGCTCTTCCAGCATATAAGGAGCCAAAAAAGAAGGCATCTTCAAGCAAATATCCTCTGCAACGATGGATCATGGAAGGATATCATAGCTTCCTTTGCTCGGAATAATCAGCAACTTCATATGGCGATTCGTCCAGGAGAGAGGAAGGGTCATATTAGACCACACAGCTTGCAAGCTGTATTTTCTCCCGTTGTTCATGGACGAGGGCAGACGAACTAGCCCTGTCTTCCAGTACTGAGTTGGGTCTAACACCTCAACTCAATCTGTCATGGCGTATGGAGGATGGGCTCTTAAATAATTTATACAGGTCCAGTTGTGTATCCTCCCGCTATTAATTATTTTCTTGTTTATCGACTGTGGAAGTCGATGAACTGCTGTAGAAGACGGATAAAGATCTCCCCCAATTCGAGAACCTGACAGAACAGACTCTTGGTGTGATCTTTAAATGAAGATGGAAAATCCTTTGTAGACGGGATTTCCCTCATATGTAATCATGAAGATAAAAAACCCTTTGTAGACTGGATTTCCCTCATATGTAATCATGATTAATAAAATTGTCTTCTTTTACGCATCTGATGATTTTGCCATATTCTTTGCTGTGATGAAGTCTGAATATGTGTAGCTTTGACACATCTAAATAACTTTACACCGACTCTAAAAAAAGAGTATTTGGTCCCGTCCTGTCTTTTACACGTAACTGAGGACGCGTAGAAAACTGCTTAGCATTTAAGTCGAATATCCGAACAGTCATGCTATTTTGAACGAGGGATTGTGTAGAATTCTGAACTTGTCACTTCTCTGATAAGAAGAATTCTTATTCAGACCATCACCTTCAAGATTGATTTCCCAAAAACCCCTTGAAATAGGGCGAGAAATGGCTGTCTAAGCTGAGTCGCCATCTTGAACTGTAAATAAAATATTCAGACTGGATTTTGGATGAACTTCCAATCGACCCAAGAAGAAGAGTCATTTTCCATGCTGAACTTTGTATACTTTGGATACTTGGGATATTTTGAGGCCCAGAAGGAGTATCTTCTGCGTAAACCCTTGTAGTTTATCGTCATGAGAATTGTTCAGATATACGCATACTCTGGCCTGCGTATTTTTAGGATATGCGAAAAGTCATAGATCCGTAGTGTAGATGAGCATAAAATCGTAAGTTTGTAGCCTCTCGAGCATAAAAGCTGCTGAGCATAAGAGCATCCGGGTATAGAACTGTAGATTTATAGCCTCTGAAAAGAAAACTTTCGAGCGTGAAGTCGTAAATTTTTCGCCTCTGAGCGTAAAAAGCTTCCGAGCGTGAAATCATAGATTTGTAGCCTCTGAGCATGAAGTCGTAAGTTTATAGCCTCTCGAGCATAAAAGCATCTGGGCATAAAACCATAGACTTGTAGCCTCTGAGCGTAAAACCGTAGATTTGTAGCTTCCCGAGCGTAAAAAGCTTCTTGGCGTAAAATCACGAATCTCCTCTGAACGAAAACTTTTTGAATTCGCTGAATGTCCGCCTTCCCTGAGTAATAGGCTGACATAGTCCCCAATCATAACCAAAATATTAAATATCGGATTTGGTTAGGGATTCGAGGAGTCCATCTGAACTCTATAAATACCCCAAGGCTTTCAAAGAGAAGACTCTTCACCTGTCTTTTGCATACGAAAACCTTCGTCTCTTTGAGTATTCTCTTTCGTTTCTTATCTGAGCATTCTGAGTTTTTAGCAATGGCACCAAAACCAATCTCCTCCTCTAAAGGTCTAGTTTAGAAACTGGCGTATTTTTCTTGCACTTTGTAGTTAACTTGCATATATCTCCGTTGGCTGAGGTGATGGGTTCTGCTGCAGGGATGCTGCACTCTAATTACCTGGAGGATTTGTCCCATTTGACATTTCCTATTTCTTGACCCCAGTATCCTGAAGGAAGGAGAATCTTGATATCGTCTCATGGAGAGCGAATGCTGTTGAGCATGATCAACGGAGAGCCCCTGGCGTACATAGACGGGGCAAAATACATAAAATCAGCTTTCCTCTTCGGGGATATGATCGATAAACAATCCCAAACGAAGCCCAAGAAGGAAAACTGGGTTTTTTTTGCAGGGGGCCTGGTCCTGTATCTGCCCAGGATGCTGAGAGATAACCCCATCTCGGCATTCTTCCATGCCACGCATCCCAGGAGGATGTCGTAGACCCTGACTCCCAATCTTCACTGCCAGTCGGGGAAGATATTTTACCAGAAAGGATCCGACCAAGGGTCATTTGTAAGCCGCTGTAGAAGCATAAAAAATACGCTGGATAGCTCTACGCAGCATATTGATGCAAAGCAGCGTAAAAAGAGGACTTCAGAGCCTTCAACGTGCAAATCAGAGCTTCTCCGCCAAGCACAGCGTGAAATATAGGCTCGAGGACCATCCGCGTAGGGCAGTATGTCCAGGCTGCTTCAACGTAAACAGGGTGCTTCATCGCCTTTATGGCGTAAAACTCATCATCTTTTAATGCAGCATTAAAGTGTACAAGGGACGCTTCGTATTCCCTGCAATGAACCTGTCAGATCCCGCAATGAACCTGACGTCTCGACTTTTGACAAAGGGATACTGCTCGATTACCCAGGCGACGGCTATAATGATGGCGCGACACTGTAACCCAGGCTGTCATTTACTGCCATTTCCCTTGCGTAAACCGCTTTTACGTACACGGAGGAATACGCTGCCTAGTTTTACACAGGCAGATGAGAGCTCCTTACGCTCTTCGGAAGACAAACTGCCTGCCACGTCAAAAGCTGCACTCCGTACGGGACTCGAGGTACGTCTCTGCATTTAATGCACAGGATGGTGACAGGCCCTCAAGGCATGCCTCTGTAATTAAGGTGCCGAATACTGACAGATGCTTGAGGCACGTCTCTGCATTTGATGCACATAAGGGTGGCAGACCTTCAAAACATGCCACTGCATTTAATGCGCAGGATGATGGCGGATCTCCATATTTAATGCAGGAGTTTTGATTAAATGTCACCGAACCATCGTTTAGTGACATTCCCTTTGCGAGAGCTGCTCCTACGCATACAAGGGAATACGCTGCCTAGTTTTACACAGGCAAACATGAGCTTCTTACGCTCCGCAGAAGACAAACAGACCGCCACATCAACAGTTACTCTTTATACAGAATTCGAGGCGCGTATCTGCATTTAATGCGCGGAATGATGGCAAATCTTAAAGACAAGCATCCGCATTTAATGCACAGGATGGGGGCAGATCTCTGCATTTAATGCAAGAGATCTGATTATCTCCAAGAGCCATAATTCAGGCTAAGACGTCCACATCATCACTCTGGCACGTTACGTAGCGGCTTCTACGCCTATTCAGCTTCGGTGCCTGCTCGGCTTCTACGCCTATTCAGCTTCGATGCCTGCTCGGCTTCTATGCCTACTCGGCCTTTATGACCACTCGGCTTCTACGCCCACTCGGCCTCTACGCCCACTCGGCTTCTACGCCCACTCGGCCTCTACGCCCACTCGGCCTCTACGCCCACTCGGCTTCTACGCCCACTTGGCCTCTATGACCACTCGGCTTCTACGCCCACTCGGCCTCTATGACCACTCGACTTCTACGCCTATTCGGCTTCTATGCCGGTTTGATAACTATTTGGCTTCTATGCCATGGTGACAGATATTGGCTTCTATGCCAACCTCTTCTACACGAGGGATACCTACCTACGTGGCTTCTACGCCGTGATCTTCGTAGCGATTATACACGTTTTGTCCCTTAGTTGGACCCGCGTCACACGCTCATTCAAAGGATCATCTATACGCAGACATTGGTTATTTTAACCGTTGTATAAAAGGGTGCTGTACTTTCCACTAGTCGGTTTTTATACCAATTGAGTGGTCACTGTCACCAAAACTCTATAAATAGAGACCTCTATCAACAGAGAAAAATGGTCAAAGAAATTAGGCCTGAAAACTGATCAAGAAATCCAGTATCAGATCCAACGGTCGCAAAGATCGAAGGTCAGACGGTCGAGAGAGAGAGAGAGAGAGAGAGAGAGAGAGAGGAGAATCCGGAGCTCAGGCAAAGAGAAGGGATCGACGACTTTGGCATCGGGCATCTACCCTCTTTAGCAACCCTCGAAGCTGCTACCTGTCTTCCACGGCACTTCTTCAACATCGTGTGGTCCAAGGGCTAAAGTGATCGACTGCAGATCAGACACCTATAGCAATATTCACCCAGATTAAATAAATTATACTTAGACATCCTCGTGTAGGATCAAATTTGTACAATCTTGTTTGTAAACATAAAAGAAGGGCGGGTCTTCGTACAAGACCTCGTTTTTTGCATTCACCAAATCTTTTCTCGTTTATATTATCCAAAACAAGATGGTGACTCTACTGGGGACATCTTTCTCTTTTGATGAGGAAGCTATTGCTTAACACGATACGGTATCCGTGGGATCCATGAAGAAGACACTGGTCGTCCAGTTCGACCAATCTGCCTATGAAGATATGCTCCGAATAAATGGCAGCTCTCACTCTCACTCTGTCCAAAATAACAGGAAGCTGTGTAATGTCTGGATGCCGAAGACATCCTTTACCATTCCTGTGGACTCTCCGATCTCTCCGACCAATGAGGTTGTAGCATTGCTCCCTCCGTGCCCTGCGCGTAAAATTCAGTCGCCTGTCTCTGACAGAACCGACAAAACTTCTGGCAATGCCTCAGCGCTAACCTAGAAGTATACTCCGCGCTCTGCGCGTGAAACTCAGTCTCCCATCCCAGGCAGAATAGACAAAACTTCTGGCAATGTCTCAGCGCTAACCCAGAAGTATACTCCGCGCTCTGCGCGTGAAACTCAGTCTCCCGTCCCTGGCGGAATAGACAAAACTTCTGGCAATGCCTCAGCGCTAACCTAGAAGTATACTCCGCGCTCTGCGCATGAAACTCAGTCTCCCGTCCCTGGCAGAATAGACAAAACTTCTGATAAAGCCTCAGCACCAAATCAGAAGTACAAGACACGCTCCGCACGTAAAATAATATCTGACCTCTACGGAGAACCAGATGATCCCTGTGATCTCCGCAAGGGAAAGCGAGCGGCGGACTACTCAACTTCTCGGCCTTTACGCCAGCAAGGGAACAATCTGTACGCCCTCCGAATTACGCGAGACGCTGATGGCCGCCTGAGGACATCCTCAGCTTTACGTCAACCAGAGCGAAGCTCCAAATTATGCCAGGCGAAGTCCCTAGGCGTAAAGAAGGCTCCAATTGCGGAAAGACACCCTCCTCGGGGATTATCCGCCACCCAGATAGCCAACCTGTTGTATACGGGTGGCACAGGGAAGACTATGGTTCCCATCATCCGCATGCCCACCAATGGGAACAGAAGGAACAAGCCGTCACCTTCTACTTCTTCAACTCCTCCTGACCTACGCAAGTATCTAATCCAGAAACGCAAAGACAAAAGTCATAAACAGACTTTAATTCCCCTAACGATCAAACACGAGGAGATCTTATGGGAAGATACATCAACATCTAATGTCGTCATGACAGGTGGACCACACGAAGATTCTATCTTTATTATTCCACCAACTCGCGACGATCAACGTCCAATAATCTTCGGTCGCAGACGGAACACCCCGATCATACAGAAAGAATTCTGCGAGTCTGAAATTGGCAGGATACAAACCCACAGATATAGCCCGCAAGCATTAAATATTATGCAAAGCATGGGTTATGATTTGAAGCTGAAACAAGGCCTCAACAATGGAAAAGGTAGACGAACACCAGTGCGTGGTAATTCTCACCATCCGAAGATTAAAGAACGCCGGGGCTACGTACCAACGAGCTATGAGTGACATATTCCATAAGCATTTATGCAAGACAGTGGAGTGTTACATGGACGATGTAGCTGTCAAAAGCTACCTCGGGGATAATCACATCCAAGACTTGAAGACAGTATTTGAATTAATGCACCAACATCAACTCAAAATGAACCCTACAAAGTCGTTTCTGGGGGTATCTAGCGGCAAATTTCTGGGATTTGTCATCACCGTCAAAGGCATTCAAGTGGACCCTGATAAAGTCAAGGCCATCTTAGAAATGCGATCGCCCCGCAATCTGAGGGAACTCAGGGGATTTCAAGGTCGTCTGGCTTATATCCGAAGATTCATATCCAACCTCTCCGGGAGATGCCAGCCCTTTTCTCGTCTCATGAAGAAAGGTGTATCCTTCGTATGGGACGAAGCCTGCCAGCAAGCGTTCGGAGATATCAAGCGCTACCTCACTAGCCCGCCAGTTCTGGTACCTCCCGTCATAGGAAGACCATTCGAGCTATATGTTTGAGTGATGGATCATTCTCTGGGAGATCTTCTCGCACAAAAGAACGATATGGGCCACGAGCAAGCTATTTACTACCTCAGCAAGATGATGGTCGGAGCCGAACACCGGTACAACCCTGTGGAGAAAGAATGCCTGGCTCTGATGTTCGCTATTCAGAAAACGCGATATTATGTCACGGGCCAAACTATTCATATCATCTCCAGGATCAATCCTCTTCGGGTACTGATGAGCAAGCCAAGTGTTCTTAATTTCTGACTCGCGACTTGGGCGATGTTATTAACGCCATATGACATGGTGTACGTCCCTCAGAAGTCCGTAAAAGGCCAAGCATTGACCGACTTTCTAGCTGCTTATCCCATCTCGGAGGCCTCCAAACTATACGAGGACATTCCCGACGAAGTTGCAGAGTATAATTCCGCAACGGAAGGCGATGCATGGCAACTGTTCTTCGATGGCGCCTCCAGGACTGGTCCCAGGGGAAACGTGGTTTCAGGAGTTGGGATCGTCCTAGTCACTCCTGATAAACTCGTTATCTACTGAGCATATTCTCTTAGCGAGCCCTGTTCTAACAATGTGGCAGAATATAACGCTCTACTAATCGGGCTCCAAGTCGCTAAAGAGCTGGGGGTCGAATCTCTGAAGCCTTCGGTAATTCTCTGTTGATCGTCAATCAAGTCAGAGGAATATATGAAGTCTGGAATCCTGACCTCATCCCCTATCACCGAGCAACGGTCGAGATAGCCATGGCATTCAAAGGATTCTTCCTTGAGCATGTATCTCGGTCTTAGAATCTGGAAGCTGATGCCCTAGCCAGTCTAGCTGCAGATTTAGCTACCCCTATAAGAAGGCAGAATTCGGTAATCTTTCTTAACAGAGACATATTCTGTGTGAAAAACAACTTTCACATCGAATACAGCTACACAGTAGACACAGATCCTCGCAGGAGAGACTGGAGAAGTCCCTTTATAGATTTCGTAGCATACGAAATCTTGCCAAAAGTTCCTAAAGAAGTAATATCTGTCAAAAGACGATCATTACGCTTCTACTTCGATGCATCGTCACAATGCCTATATCGCCGGTCTTATGACGAGTTATTATTACGATGTCTCTCTGGTGATGAAGCACAGCGGATTATCCGTGAAGCTCATGACGGCGTATGCGGGGCGCATCAACCCGGTCCTAAGCTACAGGATCGTATCAGGAGAATGGGCTATTACTGGCCCACTATGATCGCAGACGCAATCCAGTATGCCAGACGATGCAGAGCCTGTCAGGTCCATGCAGACTTCATACATCAACCGTCCGAACATCTACATCCTACGGTTGCATCCTGGCCTTTCGAAGCATGGGGTATGGATATCATTGGTCCTATTCACCCGTCTTCTTCCAGAGGTCACTGGTTCATACTGGCCATCACGGATTACTTCTCCAAATGGGTAGAGGCGATCCCTCTTGCTGAGGTAAAGACATCTAACATGACCAGCTTCATCAAGCATCACGTTATTTACCGCTTTGGGGTTCCCCGAAGGATAATCTATGACAATGGGCCTCAGTTCATCAGCCATGTGTTTCACCGATTCTGCGATAAAAATCGAATACAAAATGTGGCCTCCACGGCATATTATCCAGCTGCTAATCGGTTGGCGGAAGCCTTCAACAAAACCATTATCAAACTCTTAAAGAATTTCGTCTCTTCGAATAAAAGAGATTGGAATGAGAAGCTGGGAGAATATCTCTGGGCATACCGCACCACGGTACGAGCACCGACAGGTTGCACACCATTCTTATTGGTCTACGGGAGTGAAGCAGTTCTTCCTATCGAAGTTCAAATTCTATCACTCAGGATAGCCATGGCTAACGAGTTAACTCAAGAAAAGAATGACCAGTTAAGGCTTCAAGATCTAGAAGGATTAGACGAGAAATGCCTCCAAGCTCAGCAGTGCATCGCGCTCTACCAAGCACGCATTTCCAGAACTTTTAATAAAAAAGTAAAGAAAAGAGTGTTCAAAGCCGGCGAGCTAGTTTTGGCTGTAAGAAGACCAATGATTCTTACTCACAGGAGTAAATAAAAATTCCAGCCCAAATGGGAAGGCCCTTACGTGATCGAGACAACGTTCTCAAACGGCGCTTACAGGTTAGCCCAGCCTAATGGAGACCTGCTAATGGCTCCTATCAATGGCAAATTTCTGAAAAGGTACTATGCTTAAACCTCCTCTACTCAAGTGGAATAAGGTGATCTCGTTCTGACAAAACTACTTCCAAAACGAAACTAGTTGGATCATATTTTGTCATGTCCATATGACCTCTGAATATATTTGCTCTACTAAAACTTACCGAAAGTATATCACGTCCATACTACCTTTAATATCACTTTCACCCAAACCTGTCATTTACATTCCGAAATGATGGGTCCACAAAGTCAGATAAAAAGCCTCTTTATTATTACCAGAAAAGAGCAAGAGTACATTGAAAAGCAAAAGCAAAAGTACATCATGAAGGGGGAGCGGTCAGGTCGCAAAGCTGTTGCATCAGTACGGCCATCCTTTCAGCCCCGAAATCCAAGACATCAGCGCGGACCCGCTCCAACCGTGACTCGTCATCTATCAGGAGGGACAGTTCGGCTCTAGCCCAAAGGAGACCGGCACGGGCGACTCCTGCACTCGCCAAGTTCTGTTGTACTGCGACCGGTCGGCCATTCACCACATCTAGACCTTCCGACGACTGAGAAGCCTACTCCTTTTCCTGAGCAAGCTTTGTCTCCAGTTTGCAAACCCTCGCTACATTGCCGTCATGCTCGGCCTGGCACTTCGTTTGAAGAGCGAGAGTCTCCTCCAAGACGACTTTCCCTTTATCCATCTCCTGCTTATTGGTTTCGATGAATTTATTCAGACCTTCCTTCTTTTCAACAAGATGTGCAGTCAAGGAGTCGTATCTGGCCTGGACCAAAGCTTTAATATTGCCTCGAGCTAGTTGCAGGTATTCATTAATGGGTTGCTACAAGCCATTAACCATCGCCTCCAGCGTGTCAGCTACCCCGACATCACCGAATTCCTTGACCGCCTCTATCGAGAACCGAGAGGACCTCTTCAGCGACGCAAAGTCCAACTTCTTCGTCAACACCATTGACATTAGTGTTCTCAAAGTGGTGTAGAAGATACCGGTGTACTGCTCGGTCAGCGCAACTATGTCCGCATGAACGCGGGGAGTGTCCGCGATGGTGGCGACTTCACCCCCATGAACCACCATAAACGATGTCGCCACGGCCATCGCCTCAACATGAGGTACGACAAAGGAAGAATCGCCAACACCGGACGAAGTAACCGGCATGCTCAAAAGAGGCACTGTCGCAATGACAGGCTCGTCCTCCTCTTGAGATATCTCAAGAGTCTCCTCGACAGGCAAGCCAGTACCCGAGGAGGTCTCCTCATCAAAATCAGGTACCTCCGTGTCACCACTAGGACCTGACACTAAGCTGACGGGCACGTCTACATCACCCTCTCCGAAGAGGTCTTCCCCTGAAAAGAAAACAAAAGGAAGTTAATATCAACGCAATATTAATTTTCCCAAAGAAGAGGCATAAAAGACGATATTTACCCCTGGCCGACGGCATATACGTCGCATCTGCAACCTGTACAGCTAAATTATTTCTTAATAAAGCTAGGCGAGCTGTCATACCTGGAGAAAGGGGTCTGCGAACTGACACTGACAAGTAGTTCTCCAGGTCCTCCTCAAAATTTAACCGAGGCTCATCGGCTGGAATCGCGTTAGGTGCACTCGCAGGCGCGGCAGAAGTCCCTCCCGATGCTGATCCGACTAGAGGTATACGGAACTTTATTATACTCAGCCCCGAAGGCGACCTCGTTCCACTACCTGAAGCGGTAGCAGCGACGGTGGCATCCAGCTGAGATTCTCCGGCACCACCAGCCGAAACTGTGGAAGATCCCTCTCTAAAAGGCGAGGAACCTCCAATCAAAGAATCATCCCCAGCACGGGGAGATGCAAGATCACCTCCAGGAGCATCAATGCCAAGAATCCGGAGAGAACGATTTACTGTCTTCTTCTTCCTTTTACGAGGGGAAGCTTCCTTGGGAACAGGAGCTCTTCACTTCCCAGAAACTACCAAAGCCCCTGCAGGCGGAGGTACTTCACCCCTAGGGATCGACACCAGAGGCTTATCCGGGGTAACTGACTCACCCTCGTCGAAAGAAACCGAGGGGACTTCAACTCTTCCCCCAGGCTTGGAAGAGGGCACCCTAAAGCTTCCATGCATATCAAAATCGCGATGGAAGGTGTTCGTCGCCATATAGAACTGGGCATACGAATGCAGGATGCGCAGCTCCGTGGAGAGTGTAATGACGGGCACAATAAAAATTGCCCCAGTACAGTCCATGATAAAATATTGCCATCCCCGTGCTCCATCAATGAGTCCACCTCTGGACCTGAAGCTGGTGGCGGCATTGCCCACGTGCAACTGGTCATACCCAAACTGTCGGGCGAACCGACTGGGCAAGTAGGGCTCCAAGAAGCAATGATCTTCGCTTCTGTATAACAGATGGGATGGTCTAATACAGACCAACCAATTAAAAGCTTCGGGAGAAAGAATGGTCTTCTCTCTACCCGAATCCTCGAGCCTAATCCCCGACTGATTGCGATGTACAGGAGGGACGGTACAGAAAAGCTTCCAACTATGACTGAAGTCTAGCGTCCGCCGACAGTCTATAACCGTGTTCACATTCCAGGAAGACTTTCGGTAGTTCAACAAGAAGCTACCCCCCGAACTACTGCCGGAACCGGGAGACATCACCCGGGGGTTATGGAGAATTAACCACCCCATCAAATACAGGTATGGTAATTCTATCCTGAAAAGCTATCATGCCGGATTTTGTCGACGAGCAGCCCGTCAATCATAGTCCTCAGGCCAGCTTGTATACGGCACACCATGGCAGGGAGCAAGCCCAGTCTTGCCCCGAATACTAGGCGTACTGCAGGCCAAAGCATGTTGCGGTGAATGCGGTCCGCAGATGCGACGCTAGGCACTACTACTCGGCACAGCCATATGGAAAGGAAGCCAGCCAGTTGAGCCTCCCTGGACAGAGGCTTGCGACAGTGCCTCAAATAACTATAGGCCTTAGTGCCTTCAGGATACTTTTCTGTCCCTTCGTCGAGGAACCGGTCCGGAGCCCCAGCATCCACAATGAGATCGTCAACTACCGGACAATTAAGCGCACTCAGGGGATTCACAGGCAGATCCTTGTCCTCCAATACCTTTTCCGGCTTAGCAGTCCTGGACCGGTGAAAGAAGAGATAGGACGTCTATTTGTTGATGTGAGCCAAATCTGAGGGCTCATCATAAAAAGCGGTGCAAGCGAGGTAGTGGCACATCAGCTCCTGATACACTTCTACTACCCGAGGGTCTGAACCCCCCAGCTCCCGGTTCGTGGGAACATACTCTTCGTATGGAGTATCCCCCATCGACAGTCTTGAGATCTCTGCCATCTCATGCAGGGCCAATCCCAACTCCCCCAGTGGAGTGGCGAAGGTCCCGGTAAGCGAAATATATCGCTCCATCAGTGCCAGAAACAGGTTAGGGTTAAGAGGTAACCCAACACTGGTAGCTCTCAAAGCTGCAAACAGACCGATGTTCTCCAACTCGGTCTGAAAATGCTTCAGGGCCCAATCAACTAAGCGAGCCCATCGAAGGTTTGAAGGGGTGATCCACCCACCACACCGAGGGTTCACCTTAGGGTATACTCCCCCACGCCCCATAAAATCATTACAGAAAGTCGGCAACTGGATCGGCTAGATCACCAAACTGTCTTCACTCGGGACACTGCCCGGGTATAGCCCCCTGAACAGCATCACAGAGCCAGAAGGGCGGCTGACAAACGACCCCTGGTTAGCTCCTCTCAGATGAAAGATCTTCCCTGGCTTGCCGTGAAGATCGGGGGTCAGCGTCCACGACATATTCCTGGGATGCGTAGCATGAAAAAAGGCCGAGATGGTGTAGTCTTTCGGCATATTGGGCAGATACAAGACCAAATCCTCGGCAGGGAAAACCCAGAGTTCTCTCTTGGGCTTTGTTTGGGACTGCTTGTCAATCATGTCCCCGAAGAGGAAAGCCGGCTTCAGGTATTGCTTCCCGTCTATGTACATTAGGGGCTCCCCGTTGATCATGCTCAGTAGCATTCGCTCGCCCTGAGCCGATATCAGAATTGCCCTTCCTTCTGGATACTGGGCCCGGAGATAGGAAATGTCATGTGTGACAGATCCTCCAAATAGTTAGAGTGCAGCATCCCTGCGGCAGAGCCCATCACTTCAGCCAGCGGAGACTCATGCAAGTTAACTGCAAAAGCACAGGAGAAATACGTCAGTTCCTAACTAGATATTTCGGGACTTGCAACATCCACAAAAAGGAAAATCAACAGTCCGTGCTCTACACCGAGACTGTAAAACTTGAGCCTTTATGCTGGAATCCATTTTCTTAAAACGTAAAGATTGGCAGTATACGGTTTGTGCTTTACGCCAGACTGACTAAAACTGAGTTATTACGCCAGAATTTTTATCCACAAGCATAAAACTCAAATTTTAATAGTATACACCAAGTTTTTGGCGGTCAAAGCTTTTACGCTCGACTGTGGAAAAAATAGAGTTTTTACGCTGATACATTAGGAATGTGGGCGTAAAAAGATGAAACGTCTCCGTGCATCATCTTCATCAGAGAGGCTATCAGCACAGAAGACGACCTAGCACGGTCATATTCAAACGTGTACGAAGGATTTTCAGTCATTCTCTTCTTTCCAAGAGCTCTACCTTCCAGGCCGGGTGCACTACTCGTCAGCGGGATGCTCCGCTCAGAATGAAGTTCGCCTTGTCCAACCAGAGACGCTCTCGCTTGGACCGAAGAACGAGAAGAGAAATCAACCTTCTTTCCCTTAGCGGAGGAAGTTTGTTTCGAAGCCATTACTGGAAACTTTGAATACTCGGGGAAGAAACGAAGAAAAACTCGAACAGTCGAAAGCTTTCTCTCGCAGAAGACGGATGGAAAGTTTTCTCCCCTCAGAAACATGGGATATATATAGAGTTCGTATGGACTCCTCGGACCCCGAACCAAATCTCCTAATTAATATTCGGTTATGATTGGGTCCCACGTCAGCCTATTTATTCAGAGAAGGCGGACAGTCGACGAATTCGAAAAGTTTTTCGCGCAAAGCAGGTTCATGGTTTCTACGCTAAGGAGCTTTCTACGCTCGACAGCTACAGATCTACGGTTTTATTCTCGCAAGCTATAAGTCTATGGTTTTACGCCCGGATGCCTTTGTGCTCGGTAGCTTTTATGCTCGAGAGGATACAAACCTACGACTTCACGCTCAGCAGATACCAAATCGATGATCTCACGCTCGGTGGCGCTTAGTTTACGCTCGGAGGCGACGGATCCACAACTTCACGCTCGGAAAATTTTCTTTTCAGAAGCAACAAATCTGCAGTTCTACGCTAAGGAGCTTTCTACGCTCGACAGCTACAGATCTACGACTTTACGTTCAACAGCTACAAGTCAGGTTTTAGGTCCGGATGCCTTTGTGCTCGGTAGCTTTTATGCTCGAGAGGCCACAAACCTATGACTTCACGCTCAGGAACTACAAGTCTATGATTTTACGCTCGATGGTGTTTAGTTTATGCTCAAAGGCTGCCAACTTATGATTTTACGCTCTATGACTTTCCGTACATCTGAAAGATATGCAGGCCAGAGTACGCGTACATCTGAATGATCCTCAAGGCGGTCAATTACAGGAGTTCACACAGAAGATACTCCTTCTTGACCTCAAGATATCCCAAGTACTCGAAGCATACAGAGTTCAAACATTGAAAAAATTACTCTTCTTCATGGGTCGATTCGAAGTTCATCCAGACTCCAATATGAATATTTCATCTACCAAGATGGCAAATCAGTTTGACAGCCATTTTTTACCCTGTCACAAAGGGATTTTCGAGAAGTCATTCTTGAAGATGATGTCTGAACAAAGAAATTCTGTTATCAGAAGTAACAGTTCAAAAATTCTATGTGGTTCCTCACTCCTAAAACAGCAGGACAGTTCGAATACTCGAATGCTAAAGCGACTTTCTACACATCCCTAGTTATGCATAAAAGACAGGACAGGACCTAGCACTCTTTCTAAATAGAGTCGGCGTAAAGAATCAGACGTGTCGAAGCTACACATATTCAGACTTCACAGCAAAGTATGGCAACATAATCATATAAAGAAGAAAGACGATTTTATTAAAGATTAAAATTATGATTACATATGAGAGAAATCCAATCTACAAGGGTGTTTCTTCATTTCTCATGATTACATATGAGGGAAATCCCGTCTACAAAGGGCTTCCTCATCATCGTCTGAAGATCGCGTCGAGAAGCTGTTCTGACAGGTTCTCACATTGGTGAAGGTCTTCCTCTTCTTCCAAGACGGTTCGTCGATATCCACAGTCGATGAACAAGAAGATGATCAGTGGCGGGCGGATACAGAACTGGGCATGGACCCATACCGCCAACAGAAGAAAAGCAGAGTAAATATGCTTTCTTACATCCCGCGCCACGGAGGTAACGGGAGAAGGTACCGCTTGCAAGCGGCATGGCAAAATGCGATCCTTCTTCTCTCCCGAAGAACCACCATACAAAGTTGCTGATTATCCCGAGCAAAGGAGGCTATGCTATCCTTCAATGATCCATCGTTGTAGAGGATATTTGCTCGAAGACGCCATCTTTTTCGGCTCCTTACATGCTGGAAGAGCATGATCTCCTTCTTCCTCAAGTCAACCCGACGAACTCCAGCCATCATCTCTGTATGATGAGGAAAGTGTGGGAAGAATATGAGAACTCCTCAGCCTTTTTATAGGCGAGAGAGAACACCGATCCCCAATAAATATGCCATAAAGTCAGCCTCGACCGTTTTAAAACTCCATTCAGAAATGTTTTGAGTTACGAGGAGGGTCATGCTTCATTCAAAGCATTTCAAATTACGAGAAATTTAAAAGCTTTGAAGGGGGTCTTGTAGAAGCATGAAAAATATGCTGGATAGCTCTACGCAGCATATTGATGCAAAGCAGCGTAAAAAGAGGACTTCAGAGCCTTTAACGTGCAAATCAGAGCTTCTCCGCCAAGCACAGCATGAAATATAGGCTCGAGGACCATCAGTGTAGGACAGTATGTCCAGGATGCTTCAGCGTAAACAGGGTGCTTCATCGCCTTTATGGCATAAAACTCATCCTCTTTTAATGCAGCATTGAAGTGTACAGGGGACGCTTCGTATTCCCTGCAATGAACCTGTCAGATCCCGCAATGAACCTGACGTCTCGACTTCTGACAAAGGGATACTGCTCGACTACCCAGCGATGGTTATAATGATGGCACGGCACTGCAATCCAGGCTGTCATTTACTGCCATTTCCCTTGCGTAAACCGCTTTTACGTACACGGAGGAATACGCTGCCTAGTTTTACACAGGCATATGAGAGCTCCTTACGCTCCGCGAAAGACAAACCGCCTGCCACGTCAAAAGCTGCACTCCGTATGGGACTCGAGGCACGTCTCTGTATTTAATGCACAGGGTGGTAACAGGCCCTCAAGGCACGTCTCTGCAATTAAGGCGCCGAATACTGACAGATACCTGAGGCACGTCTCTGCGTTTGATGCACAGAAGGGTGGCAGACCTTCAAAACATGCCTCTGCATTTAATGCGCAGGATGATAGCGGATCTCCACATTTAATGCAGGAGATTTGATTAAATGTCACCGAACCATCGTTTAGTGACATCCCCTTTGCGAGAGCTGCTCCTACGCATACAAGGGAATACGCTGCCTAGTTTTACACAGGCAAACATGAGCTCCTTACGCTCCGCAGAAGACGAACAGACCGCCACATCAGCAGTTACTCTTCGTACAGAATTTGAGGCGTGTATCTGCATTTAATGCACAGAATGATGGCAAATCTTAAAGACAAGCATCTTCATTTAATGCACAGGATGGGGGCAGATCTCTGCATTTAATACAAAAGATCTGATTATCTCCAAGAGCCATAATTTCGGCTAAGACATCTACATCATCACTCTGGCACGTTACGCAACGGCTTCTACGCCTATTTAGCTTCGGTGTCTGCTCGGCTTCTACGCCTATTCAGCTTCGATGCCTGCTCGACTTCTATGCCTACTTGGCCTTTATGACCACTCGGCTTCTACGCCCACTCGGCCTCTATGACCACTCAGCTTCTACGCCCACTCGGCCTCTATGACCACTCGGCTTCTACGCCTACTCGGCCTCTATGACCACTCGGCTTCTACGCCTATTCGGCTTCTATGCCGGTTTGATAACTATTTGGCTTCTATGCCATGGTGACAGACATTGGCTTCTATGCCAACCTCTTCTTCACGAGGGATACCTACCTACGTGGCTTCTACGCTGTGATCTTCTTAGCGATTATACGCATTTTGTCCCTTAGTTGGACCCACGTCACATGCTCATTCAAAGGATCATCTATACGCAGGCATTGGTAATTTTAACCGTTGTGTAAAAGGGTGCTGTACTTTCTACTACTCGGTTTTTATACCGATTGAGTGGTCACTGTCACCAAAACTCTATAAATAGAGACCTCTATAAACAGAGGAAAAGGGTCAAAGAATTTAGGCCTGAAAACTGATCAAGAAATCCAGTATCAGATCCAACAGTCGTAAAGATCGAAGGTCAGACGATCAAGAGAGAGAGAGAGAGAGAGAGGAGAATCCAGAGCTCACGCAAAGAGAAGGGATCGACGACTTTGGCATCGGGCATCCACCCTCTTTAGCAACCCTCGAAGCTGCTACCTGTCTTCCACGATACTTCTTCAACATCGTGTGGTCCAAGGGCTAAAGTGATTGACTGCAGATCAGACACCTATAGCAATATTCACCCAGATTAAATAAATTGTACTTAGACATCCTCGTGTAGGATCAAATTTGTACAATCTTGTTTGTAAACATAAAAGAAGGGCGGGTCTTCGTACAAGACCTCGTTTTTCGTATTCATCAAATCTTTTCTCGTTTATATTATCCAAAACAGCCGTCCTTCCGGCCCGGTCATGCCGTTCAGGGGATTGTATCCGGGCAGTGTGCCGAGTTAAGATACTTCACTGCTCCAACCAGTCCAATTACAGACTTTCTGTAATAACTTCATGGGGCATGGAGGAGTATACCCCAAGGTTAATCCTCGGACCAATGGGTGGGTTACCCCTATAAATCTTCGATGGCCTCGTTTAGCTGCCTGGGCCCTGAAGCATTTTCAGACTGAGCTGGAGAGCATTGGTCTGTACGCGGTTGTGAGTGCTACCAGTATTGGGTTACCTCTCAATCCAAACCTATTTTTGGCTCTGATGGAGCGGTATATCTCGCTCACCGGGACTTTCGCCACTCCGCTAGGGGAGTTAGGATTGGCCCTCCACGAGATGGCAGAAATTTCAAGACTGCCGATGGGGGATACTCCTTATGAAGAGTATGTTCCCACTAACAGGGAGCTGGGGGATACAGACCCTCGGGTAGTGGCAGTGTACCAGGAGCTGATGTGTCACTATTTAGAGTGCATCGCCTTCTATAATGAGCCCTCTGATTTGGCTCATACCAACAAATGGGCGTCCTACCTCTTCTTCTATCAGGCCAGGGCTGCTAAGCCAGATAAAGTCATAGATAGCAGGGATAGGCCTTTGAGTTTTCTGAGCGTGCTTAATGCTCAAGTAGTCGATGACCTTATTGAAGACGCTGGGGCTTCAGATCAAATTCTCGATGAAGGGATAAGAAAATATCCTGCAGGCACTAAAGCCTACAGTTATTTGAGGCATTACCGTAGGCCTATGTCCAAGGAAGCTTAACTGGTTGGCTTCCTCTCTATATGGCTGTGCCGACTGGTAGTAACCGACATTGCATCTTCGGATCGCATTCACCGTAACACCTTATGGCCTGCAGTGCGTCTGGTGTTTGGGGCAAGACTGGGCTTGCTCCCTGCCATGGTATGCCGCATACAAGCTGGCCTGAGGGCCATTACTGATGGGCTGCTTGTCGATGAAATACGATATGACAGCTTTCCCAGAGTAGAATTACCGTTCCTGTATTTGATGGGATGGTTAGTTCTCCATAACTCCAGGGTGATGTCTCCCGGCTCTGGCAGTAGTTTGAGGAGTAATTTCTTGTTGAATTACAAGAATTCCACCTGGAACATAACCACAGTTTTAGACTGTCGACGAGCGTTAAATTTTGCTCACAGCTGAAAGCTCTTTAGCACCGTCCCCACTATACATCTCAATCAACAGGGGAGCAGGCTTCAGGACTCAGGTGAAGGGCAGACCATTCTTTCTCCTGAAGGTTTTAATTGGTTGGTCTGCATTAGACCTTCCTATTTATTGTACAGAATTGAAGACCAATGCTTTTTGGAGCCCTACCTGCCTAGTCGGTTCGCTAGGTAGTTTGGGTATGATCAATTGCACGTGGGCAATGCCGTCACCAGCTTCAAGTCCAGGGGTGGACTTATTGATGGAGCGAGAGGATGGCGATACATCACAATGGGTTACACTGAAGCAGCTTTTACTGTGCCTGCGACTTCACTCTCCATGGAGTTGCGCATCCTCCACTCATACGCCCAGTTTTACGTGGCCATCAATACCTTCCATCGCGATTTTGATATACGTGGAAGTTTTAGGATGCCCTCTTCTAAGTCCGTGGGAAGAGACAAAATCCCATCAGTTTTCTCTGACGAGGGTGAAGATTCTGTCAATCCAGATGAGCCTTTGTTGGTAGTACCAAAAGGCAAAATACCTTCGTCTGCAGAGCCTCTGGTTATCTCTGGTAAGCGAAGGAATCCTATTCTGAAGGAGACTTCCCCCCGCAAGAAAAAGAAGACTGTTAGTGGTCCTGACAGGACTTCCAGTCATGAGGCTCCTAGCAGTGAGCCTGCTGTTTCCCCTGTTGGGGACGATCATTTGATTAGATGTTCCTTGCCTTTTAGAGAGGGAACCTCCACAGTTTCGGCTGACAGTGCCGGAGAATCTTTGCTCGAGGCTGCTGTTGCTGCTACCGCTTCAGGTAGTGGTACGAAATTGCCTTCGAGGCCGAGCCAAATAAGGATATATTTATCCAGATCAGCAACGGGAGAAACCCCTGCCGCGTCTGTAAGTATACCCAGCGAGATTCCACCCAATGAGCCTCGAGTGGATCTCGATGAAGATCTGGAAGAATACTTGCCAATGTTAGTTGGCACACCCCCCTCTCCAGGTATGACAGCTCCCTTATCATCATTAAGAAATGATTTAGCTGTACTGGCTGCATACGCGACATATATACCATCCGCCATGGGTAAATATCATCTTTATGCCTCTCTTTTTTTAGAAAAATTAATATCATGTTGATATTAACTTTCTCTTGTCTTCTTTTCAGGGGAAGACATCTACGAGGAGGGCAGCGTCGATGCAACTTTCGGCTTTATTTCCGCTCCTGTCTATGATACAGAGGTGCCTGACTTTGAAGAGGAAATATTTTTGGGTGCCGGTTTGCCCGAAATAGTTTCGATATCTCGAGAGGAGGATGAGCCCGTCATTACGACAATGCCTCCTTTGAGTACGCCGACCACTTCGTCCGTTGTTGGCACTTCTTCTTTTGTCGCACCATCTATTGAGGCGACGACTGTGGCAACATCGTCTGCAGTCATTCCTAGAGGATTCGCCGATATTACAGCCACTCCCAGCATCCATTCGGATCTCTCCATGCTAATTGAGCAGTATACTAGTATTTTCTACACCACTTTGAAAATACTGATATCGATGGTGCTGGAGAAGAATCTAGGCTTTGAGGCTCTGTGGAGGTCCTCCCAGTTTGCGATAACGCTGATCAGAGATTTTAACGACGCTGGGAGAGCTGATGCGCTGGAGCAGATAGTTAATGGTTTGGAACAACCCATTAATGATTATTTGTAGCTATCTCGAGGCAGCATTGACGATCTCGTTCAAGCTAGGTATGACTCCTTAACTGCAGAGCTTGCTGGGCAAATGGAATCTCTGAACAAATCCGTCCATGAATAGCAGCAGGAGATGGATCAAGAGCGTGCCGAATTGGAGTATGTCATTCCCCAGCTGAATCAGTGTGAGGCCGATTATGAGGCAAAGGCAGCGAGGATCCGCAAATTGGAAGATAACCTCGCTAAGGCCAAGGAGAAGGCTCTCTGTTTATCAACAGCTCATGATGTGTTGAAGGATCGAATGGAGACGGCTCAGCTGAACCTGACACATATGGGTATCATCCACGCAGGTTTTGTACATGCTCGATCCGAGCTATCCGCTTTGAACAATGAGGCGGCAAGGTTGGAGCGGGCTCGTGCCGACGTCTTGAACTCCAGGGATGAGAGAATGGTTATTCTGGCACAGCAGATTCATGATTTGACTGCTCCTCCCCAATGATGTACTTTTTTGTTTCTCCTGTAATTTCTCGGAGATAATAAAGACACATTTTCTAACTTTATGGGCCCATCATTTTAGAATGTGATAGGCTTGGGTGAAAGTGATATGAAAGGTATCATTAATATGACATACTTTCGTTAAGGTTTTATTGAATGTAAATCTATTCAGAGTTAACATGAACCTGAAAGAATATAATCCAACTAAATTTGTATACTAAACACTATCAGAGGTATCATTAACATGACAGGCTTACAAATTAGTTAAGGATATCTATTCGGAGGTCTCATGAACCTGATAGAATATGATCCAGCTAACCTTTGTGCATGATATCGTCAGAATAAGATCTTCGTCATACCCCGTTAATCGAAGGAGATCAAGTATAGTACTTCTTCGGGATTTTTGCAGTTGATAGTAACCATTGCCATATTTCTATTAGGCTTGGCTAATCTGTAAGCGCCGTTTGCAATCATATAAGGACCCTTCCATTGCTTTATGATTGTTTGTACGAATTTCGTATATTGTACTAGAGGTAATATGGACGTAGTACGATACCGTATTTGTTGAGGATATCCCACTGGGGGATTTTTAGTGGACCTATTACTTTTTGCACACGAGAGTGCAAGTAATATGTTTGAGACAAATCCTGACAGAGGTAATATAGACGCGATAAAATATGACTCTGTAGGGATGAATAGAGACTGACTCTTTCTTCGCTGGAAAAATGAGGATAGTTCAGAGGTAATATGGACATGAATATTTTATTTTTCCATTGCGGGCATTCCAGAGAGGAATTTTTTGTGGACCTATTACTTTTTGCGCACGAGAGTGCAAGTAATAAGTTTTACGACAAGCCCTGCCAGAGATAATATGGACATGGCAGTTTTTGTGGACTCAACACAACTGATGTACTTAGAGTTAAGTACGAGCGTTAAGGTAAGATGACAACCGATATCAGAGGTAATATGGACATGATAATTGATAGTTAGACCAAAATAGTTTGTTCAGAGGAAATATGAACATGAAAAGCTCATCTGGGGAGATAACAAAATGTTTGGACAATAGTTCAGAGGTAATATGAACATGAACTCCTGTACGAAAAATTTACTGTAGAGTGATTTTCTTGAGTGGGGATAGACCTGAAGAATCCACTGGGGAAACTTTACGGTCTCATCATCCGGTATTTTCTTGAGGGAGCAAATTATCACATAAAAAGTGAAGTCAATTTGCAATGATCGTCCCCTCGTTTACAGATGCAAAGTGATAACCTTGGCATCGATCAACTCCTAAATTTTCCTTTTTAGTACATAGCAGGCCCTTGTAGGGTGATGAATGTACCGATGGAAGAGGCAATAATCAGTGTCATCAACTTTGCCAGCCCTCTCAGGGTATCTGATGTTGGGTAGCCAAAGTTTGTGTTCTTTCATCAACATATTAAAGATTTCAATGATGTTATCTTCATTGAAGGAGAAAGTCCCTTTCGGCCTTCAGACTCCCGATGCCTGAGTTTAACGATCTTCCGAGAAGGTTGTCATCGTTGCATCATCTTCGGAATCAGAAGGAATTCTACCCCCAACTTTGGATGGTACCCTATTTTTTCGAGGTAGGCTACCCCCAGACATATCATGGCATTTGCCCGCCAGACATATCATGGCATTTGCCCGCAGAAGTTGATTTAGAAGGACCTGTCTCTGGTGTAACAGGATTACCCTTTGGAGGTTTAGAATTTGCAAGAGATGCAGTGTACCCCAACCCAAAATGAGTTTGTTGACAGTAAATATTACTATGCAACGGTGTTCGTCTGCCTTTTCCATAGTTGAGGCCTTGTTTCAACTTCAAATCATAACCCATGCTTTGTATAATCTTCAAAGCTTGTGGGCTATACCTGTGGATTTATATTTTGCCCCCATCAGATTCGCGAGATTCTTCTTTACAATCAAACTATTCCGTATACGACCGAAGACTATTGGATGTTGGTAGTCGCGAGTTGGGGGAACAATAAAGACAAAATCTTCATGTGGCCCACATGTCATGACAATATTAGATGTTGACGCATCTTCCCACATGATCTCCCCACGTTTGACAGTTAAGGGAACTGAATCCTGTTTATGACTCCTGTCTTTGCGTTTCTGGATCAGAAACTCACGCAAGTCAGGAGTATTAAAGGAAGAAGAAGAGGACAAAAGCTTGTTCCTCCTTTTTACATCAGTAGGAATGCTGATATTGGGCACCCCAACTCTTTCCCTACCGTAGGAATATAGAAGTTTGGCCATATGAGCAACACATGATCCCCGAGGAGCATATCTATCCACAAACTGAACCTTCTTTACGCCGAGGGGCTGGACCTGGCGTAGTCTAGGATTTTGTTCAGGCTGGCATAAATATGAGGAAGTCCTCAATCGGCTGTCAGCTTCTCGTATAATTTGGTGAGCGGGCAGCTTCTTTTCTTATTGGCGTAAAGGCCGAGAAGTTGAGAAGTCTATCACTTGTTTTCCTTTGTGGGGATTATTGGGACTTTCTTCCTCCTTTTGAGTGAGAGAGATATTTTTACGCGCGAAGCGTATTTGAATTTTCTGACTTGACGCTGAGGCCTTGTCAGAAACTACGTCTGTCCCATCAACGATGGAAGACAAGTTTTTACGCACAATACGCGATGTAGACTTCTGGATTGGCACTAAGGCATTGCCAGAAGTTTTGTCTGCCCTGTCAGCGACATGAGACTGAGACATGAGACTGAGTTTTACGCACAAGGCATGAAGTGGACTTCTGGATTGGCGCTAAGGCATTGCCAGAAGTTTTTTCTGCCCTGTCAGCGACAGAAGACTGAGTTTTACGTGCAAGGCGCGGAGGGATCGATGCTACAACCTCGTTGGTCGGAGAGAGAGTCGACATCAATGGTAGGTGATGTCTGGGGCATCCACACCTTACGCAGTTTTCTGTTATCTTGGACAGAGAGAGAGTGAGAGCTACCCCCTGATCGAAGCATATCTTCGTAGGCGGATTGGTCGAACTGGACGCCCAAGGTCTTCTTCATTGATCCTACTGTATCATATTGAGCAATTATTTTCTCGTCAGATGAGAAAGAATTTATCCCCAGCAAAGTCGCCATATTATGTTTGATAATAAATGGAAGAAATAAAACTAGGTTTATACAAAACCCTTTCTTAGGTTTACAAACAAGAAGTACTATTAATCCTATGCGAGGATGTTAAGTACAAAATTTAATCTGGGTAAATATTGCTATAGGAGTCTGATCTGCAATCGATCACTTTGTCCCTTGGACCACACGATGATGAAGAAGTACTGTAGAAGAAGGAGATGCTTCAAAGATTGTAAGAGGGAGTGGATACTCGATGCCAAAATTATTAATCACTGCTCTCTGTCTGTGCTTCGACCCTCTGACTTCTATTCTCCAAATTCTTTGACCTTGTTCCGACCTTGGAATTTGTGACCCTGGACCTCTGTCAATAGGGGTATCTATTTATAGGGTTTTAGTGACGGTAACCGTCTAGTCGGCGTAAAAGCCGGACAGTGGAGAATGTGGCACTTTTTACGCGACGGTTATAATAACTGCCACCCTCGTATAGATAATCTTCTGAATAAGCGTGTGACGTGTATCCCATGATGAGAAAATACGTATAACTATTGCGAAGATCACGACATGCAAGCCATGTTGGTAACTGCCCCTTGCGTAGAAAAGGTTGGCTTAGAAGCCAATAACTGTCACCATGGAGTAGAAGCCAAATAGTTGTCAGGTTAGCGTAGAAGCCAAGTGGTTGTCGAGTCGGCATAGAAGCCAAATAGGCGTAGAATCCTTGTAGGCATAGAAGCCTGATGCTGCATAGATAGGTAGTCGGCGTAAAGGTAGCCAATTATTCCTCTTTGACTGAGGTCTTGAACGTATTCTGGACAAAAATAGCCTTATCACACGCCAATGCAAATATAGCCTGAGTTGGCATATTACGAGAAGATAGTGTACAGCATGCTCCTATAGCTAAAAATAGTCCGATGGCGTATTTCAAGGAGATAACGTACAGCTTGCTCCTATAGTTGAAAATAGCCTGATGACGTAATGTGCAAAGGTAATGATGTGGACGTATTAGCCGTAATTATGGCTCGCCCAGTCTTTGGAGATATAACCAAATCTCGTGCATTAAATACAGAGATCTGCCCCCATTCTGTGCATTAAATGCAGAGACGTGCCTCGAGTGTCACGACCCGCACCCGGTTTAAGGCACAAGTGCGTGGGTACGTCCAGCCTACGCCGCAGCATCGGCGGTAGAACGCTGTCTAGGTCAAGTACTATCTAAATAATCTCACACTAGTATCCAACTCCATAAGGAGACACGGATAACACTATAAAGATGAACAACATACTCAATCACAATTACAGCACGATAAGAATTTGAAGAACAAAAGAGTACAACACAAGACTAATGATAAAACAATCATACCTGTAATCAGTAACAACCAATCTCCAAGTGTCAGAACAAGTCCACTAAGGTCACAGTCTGGAAAAATATTTTCCAATCAGGAAGGAGCAAAGTACATCTCTAAATAGCAGTTCTATATAAATGACATAAACTATGTAGCAGTTCTAGATGGAAACATACCAGATGCATGTATAAGTACGAGAATGTACAATGAGAGAAATACTGGAAATACTGTAAGTAAATGCAGGAAAAGAAACATTATGTCCATGAGCAAGAACCTATGACTAAGTGTGTTGAGTACTAGCTTTAACATGTGATCGGCTTGGGAACTTGATCAGGCTGGTTACATGTGATTAGCTATGATTCATGGAAGGTCAGGCTAACCGTTGGTTAGCTATGATGCATGGAGAGGTCAGGCTAATCACACGTAACAGCTATGAGGCATGGAGATGGTCAGGCCGCACCCGACGTGAGATGTGGGGTGAGCTATGATGCATGGATAGTTGGGTATGATCACATATCTACACTAAAATACTCCCCAAACCCCCGACTGGTATAGTAGATCTAATCATGGTACGCTACGGCACGGGATTCCCTAGGAAGGTAGCAAATCTCCCCGGGAATCAGTGTCTGTACATGCACAAGATAACAAGAAAAACAAGTCTTGTACAAGCTACACCATGAATAAGGAATAATATCTCATGACGAGATCCGTGTATACCAATCCGTGTAACCAATGTGTCAAGAACCTGGATATTTACACTAGATACAGTGAACATAGGTGATATCATAAATTAGAAACTAATCAGAGAATGTACTTGCCTTGGGTCCTTAGCTGGTAAAACCAATGTCCTGTTCCAGAGTATCCCCTGGGTAAACCAACAGTCCTATAAACATAACACAAGCAAACCACATTTGCATCAGATGCTACACTAACACAGTCAAAAATACTGGTCTCAGGGCCATGTCAGGCAGGGCACTAGTCAACTAGGGTCATCTAGTAGGGACACGTATATAATATACATTTACACTCAAAGTATACCAATAAAACGTATATAATATATATACAAGTGTCTCTTAGTAATTGTACAAAATACGTATTTGTGTATATACACTAATAGTTGTATATAATATATATATACCAAAATACATATTTGAATATATATATATCAATCAAATATATTTTATACATATTTGACTAACCAGAGAATGTTCATCATGCCACACTTCTCAAGGTGATCCCAAATGAAGTAGCAGTTAGTTCCAATGGTCCGGAGCGGTCCAATTAGCTAGAAACTATATAAAGAAGTCCAAGATCGGAGCTCGGCACGAAAATCGAGATAAGGATACCGAGTCCTTAATACATAGAGAAATTCACTGGGGTTTAGCTAAGGTTAAGATTTACAAGTTAGCTAATAAGAGAAATGGTCGATTGTTCGTAATCAAGGTAACTCCTTAATTTATGAAAAATCATTTGGAAATCATTTTGAACAATAATTGTTAAAACTTCCCTTTTGAACAAAATTAGAATTTAAAGGTTTATTTATAGAAATCTAGAATTTCCGTAAAAGCCAATATATTTTCATTTATGGTAAAATCGGTCACCGATCTAAATAACTAATTTTGAACTCATTTTATTATTGGAACTATATTTTTAATAATCAAAAACCTTTTTATTATAACTAAATAAACTAATTACATAAAATTAGCTAATTACATATGCTAAAGCAATTACATTTATTTACTACATCAATTACAAATTAACTAAACTAATTATAAGAAAATACCAAACTGATTAATTAATAATTACTGATTAATGAATTAATTAACTGATAAAAACTAACTGATTAAAATTAATTAACTAATTACTAATTATTAATAATTAACTAATCAAATCATATATTAACTAAACTAATTAATTAATAATAAATTAACTGATTAAGAATTGATTAATAATAATTAAACTGATTAAGAATTTAATCAAATGATTAAGAGGTTAATTACTGTTTATTAAGAATTAACTAATCTAATCATTAACTAAACTAATTATACTTAATTAAACTAATTATAAGTTAATTAAACTAATTATTAATTAATTAAAATAATTAACATATCCCTAATTATTAACTAAACCAAATCACAGAAGAAGAAGAAGAAAGGGCGGAGGCTCACGATGGGGTTTTCCCGTCGCCGGCGCGGGGAAGTCCGCCGGGGACTCGGCGGCGGCGGTGGATCTGGCGATTGTCGGCTCCGGTGAGGGAAGCAGCATCTCGACGGAGAAGAGGAGTGGCCGGCCGCTGTGCTTCGAGGAAAGGTGGATCTGGTCGAGGCGGCTGCGGGTCGACGCTGAGGGGAGGCGGCGGCGGCTTCGACTCGGCGAGGCGGCGCTCGGTTCAGCGGCGGCTTCGAGGCGGGGCTCGGCTTCAACGGCGGCGCTCAGCGCTCGAGGACGGCTGCGCTTGGATCGAGGGGGCGGTTGCAGGCGGTTCTCTGGAGCAGCGGCGGTCGACGACTCAGCGGCGGTGGTCGACACCGAGGGGCGGCGGCGTGGCAGCGGCTCCAGATCCGAGGCGGTCGACGTCTTCCTCGGCGGATCTGGGCGGCGTCCGGCGACGGCTACCGGCTTCAGCGGCCACGGCTCGACGCGGCCACGGTTAGGTTTAGGGTTAGGTTCTGTGTCGGGGTTTGGGTACGTGTCCGGTCTGGACACGAGGGTAGCTGTACTGTGGACATATCCGGGTCTGCCGGACACGGGGATGAGGTTGTACAGTGGAGGATGTGGATGTGTCCGGGTGTGTCGGACACGGAAAAATCCGTTTGTAATATTGTAACTGGACACAGGAATGAATGGATACGGGTGACACCCGGGGTCGGACCCGAGGCCATCACGGCTGACACGGTGATGCTGGACACACGGACACGAGCACACAAAATGGTGGTGGCTCTGGTTTGAGGGAATTTGTGGAGGCTAGCCAATGAATTGAAGATTAGGGTTTCTAGGGAAATGGTGATGAGAGCCTTAAATAGGGAGAGAGAGTTGTGGGCTAAAGGGTGAGGATCGGCCCAATGATGAATGGCCAGGATTAAATATAAAGGGCTTTTCATGTGGGAAGAATGAGGGCGTGAATGGGAGACGGAAAAACGGTAAATTAAATAGAAAAGAAATTTAAGAAAAATGTTTTTAAGAGTCTTTCGATTAGCTACTAATTAAACTCATTTTTCAAAATATTAGAAAGTATGTAATTCATTTATTTACTACCCCGATTAATTATAAAATTTTTTATTATGAAGAAACACTAGTCTTTTAATTAATTTATCAAATAACTAACTTTATGATTTCAAGCCAATAAACATTTGAAACTAGAGAAATATATATACATTATTATTTATTTATTTATTTATTTATAAGAAATCGACATTTAGGAAAAATGATTTTTATAAAAGATTTTAATCACCTTCTACACTCAAACATAAAAATTTTCAAGGAGAAAATATCTTATAAACTTGATATAAAAATATTTAAAATCTAAATATTTCTGAAATTTGGAAGTCGGAGGTTACATCGAGCTCTGTACGAAGAGCAGCTTTTGACGTGACAGTTTGTTTTGTCTTCTGCTGAGCGTAAAAGCTTACATCTGCCTGTGTAAAACTAGGTAGCATATTCCCTTGTATGCGTAAAAGCACTTTGTATCAAGGAAATGTTACTAAACGACGGTTTGGGTTTGTGTGCCTTACCATCATTACAGCCGTCGTTTGGATAGCTATGTAGTACTCGTTGTCAGGAGTCAGGTTCACTGCATGATCTGACAGATTCATTCAAGGAATACGAAGCATTCTCCGTACAACTTCCCACCGCATTAAAAGCGAGTAGGTTTTACGTCAAAATGGCGATGTAACAACCCTTTTACACTGAAGCAGCCTGGAAATACTGTATTATGCGGATTGTCCTAGAGCTTATATTTTATGCTGTACTAGCGATAAAGCTCTGTTTGTACGCCAATGGCTCTGAAGTCACGTCTTACGCCACCCAACACTAAAATACTGCGTATAACTCTACAGCGTATTTTTTATGCTTCTACAATGTGATCATACCCAACTCTACATGCATCATAGCTCATCCATACCTCACGTCGGTATAACCTGACCATTACATGCCTTATAGCCTGTTATGTGATTAGCCTGACTATTGCTCGCATCATAGCTATCCGGATGGTTAGCCTGACCTTACATGAATCATAGCTAATCATATGTAACAAGCCTAATCAGTCCTAAGCCAATAACATGATATGCTAATGTTTCACACACGTAGCTAGATGTTCTTGACATGTATCTCTAGTTTATGGATCTAGTATTCCCTATGTTCTAGTTATTGCTCTAGCATTTACTTATATTCCAGTTCATTATTCTAGCATGTACTTGTATTTCTATTCATTGTTAGATGTACATTGTTGATGATATGCTCCAGTATTCCTTTATTCAATACTTCATTATTCTCGTATTTTTTATTGCCAATATTCATATATGTCTTGTATTTCTTTACATTGTGTTATAGTTTTTGTCAATATATGTGGAACTGATGTTAGTGCTTGTACTTCGCTCCAATCCTGACTGAATATTTTTCCAGAGGATCTTGAGGACTTCTGTCCCACACATTATGGACCAGGTATAGATGTAGACTACACACCAGAGATCTTAGAGGAGACTATTCCTTTAGAGGAGACTATTCCTTTAGAGGAGACCCTACCTGCAGTTATCTAGACAACATTTATTTTATGCATTGAGACTTATTTGAGGTTTATTTCGGTTTTTGTTGAGACTTATGTTGGGTTTTATTTGAGACTTGTGGAGACTTTATGTTCGATAGCTTGACTGTGGTTTATCTTTATTTTTAGACATGGTGTTTAACTATGTCATTCTTCTTATCTTTTATCATGCTTTATACTCTTATAGTTGTTGTGATTGAGTTTATATTATGAGCTATTGTGAGATGTATATTGGCCTCCTTATGGAGTTGATATCATTGACAGGATGTGAGTTGTGTTTAGTATTTATTGTGACCTAGACAGCGTTCTACCGCCGATGCTGCGACGTAGGCTGGACGTACTCACGACTCATGCCCAAATTCCGGGTGCAGGTCTTGACAGATTTTTATTTTACTGCATATACATGTACTCTATTTACCCCCTTCCACCACAGCAGCAGAGGTTTGCTCAGCACTACTAACAGCAGAGAGGAGCACCATAGGGACGCGCTTATGCCATGACGATCGAGGAGACCGAGCCAGCTCGAGACGTGATTTCAGGTTCAGTTTCTCTCGATTCTATTCCAGCACTTGCATTATTTGATTCTGGCACTTCTCATAGTTTCATATCTGTATCTTATGCTCTTAAGCATCAATTAGAAACCGAACCGTTAGATAGGACTTGCAATATCACGACTGGAGGAGGCATTATCATAGTCCGTAATTATTACAAGGATCGGAGAGTGTCATTAGAAGGCCGAGAGTTGAGCATGAGTTTACTCATCATGCCACTTCCAGAATACGATATTATACTCGAAATGGACTGGTTGAGTAAATACCATGCTTCTATAGATTGTCACGGAGGCAGAGTAGTATTTTGACCACCAGGAGAACCAGAGTTCAAGGTAGCCAGGGGACCAGCAAAGCAGAGTAGAGGCACTTTTTGTGGAGCCAGGATGGAAGAAGAGGAGTTACCACATCCTCTAATAGTAGAATTCCTGGATGTATTTCCAGAGGAGTTGTCAGGTTTACCGCTAGATAGAGATGTTGAATTCTCTAAAGACTTTATACCAGAAGCGAAGCCTATTTCATAACATGTCTATAGAGTCAACAACAATGAGTTGGTAGAACTGAAGAAACAAGTTAAGGAGCTGCAGGACAAAGTTTTATTAGATTTAGTTCATCACCATGGGCAGCTCCGGTATTGTTTGTACTGAAGAAGGATGGCACGGTACACATGTGTATCGATTATAAAGCTCTGAACAACTTCACTATCAAGAACAAATACCCGCTGCCGAGGATAGATAATCTTTTCGATCAATTGAGCGGAGCGAAGGTATTTTCAAAGATAGACTTGAGGTCAGGCTATCACCAGGTAAAGGTGAAGAATGAAGACACACCGAAGACAGCTTTTTGGACCAAATATGGCCAGTTTGAATTTACGGTAATGTCATTTTGTTTAAACAATGCACCAGCAGTATTCATGAACTTGATGAATAAGGTATTCCATCAATAACTTGACAAGTTCGTAGTGGTGTTCATTGACGACATTCTTGCGTATTCGAAGACCCCAGAGGAGCACGAAGAGCACCTGAGGATGGTCTTGGAGACTCTCAGGAGAGAAGAGTTGTACGAAAAGCTTTTAAAGTATGAGTTCTTCCTTGACAAGGTTGAATTTCTCGGACATATGGTGACGGGTGACAAAATTTCAGTTAACCCAAAGAAGATCGAGACAGTGGAATCATGGACTACCACCAGTACGGTAGCTAAAATTAGGAGCTTTCTCGGACTAGCAGGATACTACAGGAGGTTCGTACAAGACTTCTCCAAGATTGCAGAGCAAATGACTAGGTTGACCAAGAAAGATGTGGATTTTATCTGGACAGAGGAATGTCAAGCGACATTTGATGAGCTAAATAAGAGAATGACGACAGCTCCAGTTTTGACGTTGTCGTCAGGGACAGGTGGATTCACTATCTACAGTGATGCTTCAGGAAATAACGACCCCACTCACGATCTAGAGTTAGTAGCAGTTATCTTCGCTCTAAAACTGTGGACACACTATCTGTACGGAGAGCGTGAGAAGATATTCAAAGACCACAAGAGATTAAAGTACGTATTTACACAGAAGGAGCTAAATATGAGGCAGAGAAGGTGGTTAGAATTGATGAAAGACTTCGATATCTCATTACAGTACCATCCAGGAAAGGCCAACATAGTCGCTGATGCGTTGAGCAGGTATTCGATGATTATGTACTTGACTACAGATAGACATTTATTGGCCGATCTTGAGAGCTTGGGAATTAAAGTGCTAGTTCCAGGTGTTGAGATTCAGATGTGGGGATTGCAAATACAATCAGAGCTGATGGACAAAATTAGAGCTGCACAGTGTGATGATGAGACTTTGAGGAGTATCAGGGCACAAGTTCGGACAGGTTTGATAGATGACTTCACTATTGCGGATGATGGATCTTTACGGTATGGCATGAGGATGTGTGTGCCAAGTGAAGATCTACGCGAAGAGGTTTTACAGGAGGCACATCGCTCTCAGTACTCTATGCATCCCGGTGCCAACAAGATGTATCGAGATTTGAGGGAGCATGTATGGTGGTATGGTATGAAGCGTGAGGTAACACGCTTTGTATCCAGATGTTTAGTGTGCCAACAGGTAAAAGCAGATCGACAGAGGCCAGGAGGATTTCTTTAACCTTTACCCATTTCAGAATGGAAGTGGGAGCACGTGACTATGGACTTTATTTTAGGGCTTCCAGGTTCTCCAGGAGGAAAGGACACAATTTGGGTCATCCTGGATAGGTTGACCAAATCAGTCCACTTCTTACCTTTCAAAGTGGGTACATCAACAGAGAAGCTAGCAGAGATGTACGTGCGACAGATTATCAGATTACATGGAGTTCCTATGAGTATCGTCTCAGAACGGGATAGTCATTTCACTTCCCACTTCTGGAGGAGTCTGCAGGCTAGCTTGGGCACTCAGCTCAAGTTCAGTACAGCGCATCACCCCCAGAAAGATGGACAGTCTGAAAGGACTATTCAGACTCTTGAAGATATGCTACACACTTACGTTTTAGATCTCGGAGGTTCTTGGGAGGATCATCTATACCTAGTAGAGTTTGCTTACAACAACAACTACCAGGCCAACATTGAGATGTCACCATTGAGGCTTTATATGGACGAAGGTATCGTACACCGTTATCTTAGGATAATATTGGAGTGAGAGATTTGTTAGGACCAGAAATGGTCGTAGATGCAGCAGAAAAGGTAAAACTCATCAGAGACAGACTACGAGTGGCGCAGGACAGATAACGACATTGGGCCGATAGCCACCGTAGACCCCTAGAGTTTCGGGTATAGGTTTTGTTATTTGGTTGTGATTTTTTTATTTTAGATTGCGTGTTAAGACTGTTGTTCTAGGTTGGTGATTTGGTGTTCCTATGGTTTTCCCTGACACGGGGCACGATTCATTTTGGTAGAAATGGAAAGCTTAGTCCATGATACATCAGGCCCTTCAGTATTCTTGTAAGGGTCAGTGCAGTGGCCTAGAGACTGGACTTGCCGCCTGCTCTAGATGGAGTGCATGATGTGTTCCACGTGTCATAGCTGAGACGATACATGGCAGATCCTAGTCACGTACTAGATCACTCGGAGATCGAGGTTGGACCGACGCTCAGCTATCCTGAACAACCCATTGAGATCTTGGATCGTAGAGAGAAGGTATTGCGGAACCAGACTATTCTTTTGGTTCGTGTTGCATGGAGACATAACTCTCCAGGCGAGTCAACCTGGGAAAGAGAGAACGAAATGCGCGAGCAGTATTCGTATCTCCTCGAGACTTGAGGTATAATTCTTTGTTTATTTTTTGTTCTTGTGCTAGTTTATTTTTAATTTTGGGGACAAAATTCTTTTAAGGAGGGTAGACTTGTCACAACCATATGTCAGAATAGGGGTATTTTTGTCTTTTCATAATTTAATGTGTAAATATTTTCATGATAATTATTTATATTTAAATTGCTGTAATTTTATTTGATTGTTTTACTTTACCGTTGCTTTGATAATTAAGAGCACTACACTAATCACTGCCTTCCAACTAATTTACACCCTTGTTCTAGACGTGCCAGACTGTTATTTGATCCTTGTGTGACTCATAACTATGCTATGATGTGCTTCATTTTAGTCGCACAACATTCGTCGCAAACGACTATATTTAATTCATCTTGTATCCTTGTGTGTTCCAATCAAAATTGGAGACACAATCTCGACCCATTTTGTGCAACCCAAATTAGAATAATATTCTATTCTGAGTCTTCTTCATTCATCACACTTGTGTCCCACTTAATTTTAGTCCCATGTACTTCTAATTAATTTTAGAACACTAATTACATTTATTTTAATTAAATTAAACCATAAACCTAACTTTGTGCAATTTACTAATTGTTGGGCACTTTTATGCAAAAGTGCATTAAGGTGTCCACCCAATTGGACACAATACGTAAAAAAATCTATTTCTCCTTCATATAAATTTTTTAATAATTTTTTGGAGTGTGTAATTCAACATCAACCCTCATCAAACCTTAGCCCTTCATTTTTGATCCATTTGAATCCTAGCCCTTGAAATATCTCCATGTCAAGTCCTTTTCCCAAGGAGTGTTGACCAAGCCCTTATTCTAGGTCAACCCAATACTATACATATATAAACTCTTTTTCTTTACTTTTTTCTTTTCTTTTCTATTCCTTAAACCTAATACTAGCCGAACCTAACCATCCTTCCCTATTTATCTCCTTCCCCATCCCTCACCCGCCGGAGCTAGCCATCTCCGCTGAACCAGACTCACCCGCTGCCAACTCGCCTCCACGTCGAGCAGCACCTCGCTGACCCATCGGAGACCCCGCCAGAACCCGCTGCACCCCCCAGACTCGTCGATTCCGCCTGAAACCACTCCACACAACATCACGAGCCGCCGTCCTCGCTGGACCAGAACTCGACTTCGACCAGAGCTGACTGCCCAGAGCCTCGCTGTCCACTCCTCGACAACCTGCTGTCCACCTGAACGCCGGAGCACGGCCACCTGCACTCGGCCGGAGAAAACCTGCTATCTCGATTCGACTGAACTGAGCACCCCCTTCGCGACGACCTCGACACGAACGCCTCATCTCACGTACACAGGTTTGAGTTCTCCCTCTTGCGTACATGTACACGTACACACATACGCGTATTTCTCGTTAGTATGCAAACGTATTTTGTTAGTTATGGTTTACTATACGCGTATTGTATATTTGGTATGAGGGTATATGTATTAGTATATGTATTAATGTATGTATTAATATATATTAGGGTATGTATTAGTATATATGTATAGTATATGTATTCGATTAGTATATGTTTAATATGTATATAATTAGTATATATACACATATATATATGGTATATGTATTTGTTTGGTGAATATATATATTATAAGTATCAATGTTATATGCTAATTAAGGCTATGTATAATTATATTTGTACTAGGTGACCCGAGTGTGATTACAGATATTCCGTAGTTACATTGACCTGTGACCATGTGAATTGTTAGCAGACTGCCATATATACACTAACGTACTGGCAAGACCCGTATTAATTGACTGTCTGTTATGCACAACAATTACAGACATGATCCGTGCAACTAGACGCACACTTAACCCTGTAGATGACAAGTGTCACTCCCTAGCGCAGTCTCTGAGTTCATTGTGTTTGATTATGTGTGCTAGTATAATGTATGATACAATATTGTATTATATGATATGTCTATAGGACTGTTGGATCATTCAGACGATACTTTAGAAACAGGATATTGGTATTGCCGGCTAAGGACCACAGGCGAGTACATTCTCTGACAGTTTTTATTATGTTAATTATCTCTATAATTCTAATTATATAGCGTACATAATTCTGACACTGTTGTTTACACGAGTTGGCATCATCAAGACCTGTCACGAGGATTCGTGATTTGGAATCCATCGTGCTAGCTGGGGAAATGGGGAAATATTAGTAGCTTATGTGATCATACCCAACTCTACATACATCTTAGCTCACCCATACCTCATGTCGGTGCAGCCAGACCATTACATGCCTCATAGCATGTTACATGTGATTAGCCTGACTATTGCTCGCATCATAGCTATCCGGATGATTAGCCTGACCTTACATGAATCATAACTAATCTTATATAATAAGCCTGATCAGTCCCAAGCTGATCACATGATATGCTAATATTTCACACACATAGCTAGATGTTCTTGACATGTATCTCTAGTTTATGGATCTAGTATTCCCTATATTCTAGTTATTGTTCTAGTATTTACTTATATTCCAGTTTATTTTTCTAGCATGCACTTGTATTTCTATTCATTGCCAGATGTACATTGTTGGTGATATGCTCCAGTATTCCTTTATTCAGTACTTCATTATTCCTGTATTTTTTATTGCCAGTATTCATATCTATCTTGTATTTTTTTACACTGTGTTATAGTTTCTGTCAATATATGTGGAACTGCTGTTAGTGCTTTTACTTTGCTCCAATCCTGACTAGATATTTTTTTTAGAGGATCTTGAGAACTTCTGTCCCACACATTATAGACCAGGTATAGATGCAGACTACACACCAGAGATCTTAGAGGAGACTATTTCTTTAGAGGAGACGCTACCTGCAGTTATCTAGACATCATTTATTTTATGCATTGAGACTTATTTGAGGTTTATTTCAGTTTATGTTGAGACTTATGTTGGGTTTTATTTGAGACTTGTGGAGACTTTATTTTAGACAGCTAGACTGTGGTTTATCTTTATTTTGAGACATGGTGTTTAACTATGTCATTCTTCTTATCTTTTATCGTGCTTTATACTCTTATAGTTGTTGTGATTGAGTTTACATTATGAGCTATTGTGAGATGTATATTGTCCTCCTTTTGGAGTTGATATCATTGACAGGATATGAGTTGTGTTTAGTATTTATTGTGACCTAGACAGCGTTCTACCGCCGATGCTGTGGCGTAGGCGGGACGTACCCATGACTCATGCCCAAATTTCAGGTGCGGGTCTTGACAGATTTTTTATTTTGCTGCATATACACGCACTCTATTCACCCCCTTCTAGAGATGCATATTTGATCCTACAAGTTGGTGTTCAATCCTCACTCTTTTGCCCACTTGAAGGAGCTACATTGGGAAACTATCTTCCAAAAGATAAAATCTATTTTCTTATTATTTTAATTCTAAAATGGTGTAATATACCCATAGAAATTATTTCTTGTCTTAGGACTACCCATAGGAAAAAGAACAAGGTCCATAGGCCTATGGAGAAAGCTACATTGAGTTTTGTGTCCATTTGGGAAAACTTCGAGGTGGCACACCAAGTATTTGATGGAATACCTAGTGGATCATTCCCTATTATTTAGCATTGTATTTGGTATATTAGGATGTGATTTATGTATTTTGAGTGGTGGTATCACATGGAATGGATATTGCAGGGTGTATTATAGGTTTCTTAGTGATGCACTTGAGGTGTTTGCCTAATTGCCATTCTAGTTGTCTATATATAGCTTAGCAATTTATATTTAGATATATATAAAAATATGTATATTAATGTGTGTGATTAGCTATATATATGTGGACTTGTGTGTGTGTGTGTGTGTGTGTGTGTGTGTGTGTGTGTGCTTGTGATACTTCAATCTCAGTTTTAGGGTATGTTCAGTGCTAGTAGGGACTGAAACTTGGGTTGTGTTGGTGTTACTACTATTGTTTAGTGTTGTTATTGTTGTTGTAGTGGTGAATGAGTCAAGGGGGAGGCCTGATAATGCTCGGGTCCTGTATCAGCAATGTACACTACCATTTTGTGTCACAACCACATCAGTGTGCAGTTAAATAGCAAGGAAAGAGGGGGATCGAGCAGTAAAGGCTCACAGTAGTTGCAGTAACTTGGTATTAGAATTAAGGGAGGAGATGTTCAGTGAAGCAGTACACTGTGTGCTGCAATCTAATTGACAACAAGCATATTATGCACTCAAGGTGTGCTGAATGTGAAGATAGTTGAGGGGAGTGCAGGGGGTAAAATGCATTATGAAAACATGGTTTGTATTTAGCAGCAAGTGCACATTTGAGCAAGTATGAGGGGTAAGCTTGTGGTTGCAGGAAATGCACAGGAAGATGGGGTATCCTAAGTCAGTTATGCAGGTAAGTTAGCTCGGGTAGTGTTCAGGAATGTTGGGGTATAAGCTGTGGGTCATGGTGTTAAGTGATATGGGGGATAGAGGTTTAAGAAACCACATTATCAGCAGCAACTTGAGTTGCTCTATGTATTAGCAGCAGTGGCAGCAACATAGTTGTTTGACATCAACTTGGAGATCGAGTGGGTGTATCCCTATATTTGAGAATTGGAAGTGAGGGGTTCAAAGTCTGATATAGGGGAAACTAAAACTTTATGTTTAAGTCAGGTTATGCAATGTCGTGTGCATTGTATTAGTTGGTAAATAAGAAGTGAAGGTAGGAAGAAAGGGTAATTATCAGAGCTTAGAGCTCGGGTTAAGCCAAGTTGGGTGTTGAACATCTTGTATCATATAAATGCGGGAAACTAAAATTAGCAGTAGCAGTAGCAAGGTAAGTTGGGGTTAGTTGGTAGAAGTTGAGATTAGACCTTAGCAATCCAGGTCTGGACAGTGGCTCTTATGTAGAGCACTAATACTAGTGTATCAGTGTACAGTAGCTCTTAAGTAGGAGCAGATGATACCTTAAGTGTTCAAACATGGGTACTGTGTTATGGGTAATAGGTAAATGTCTTGGTATTATTTAAGGTATTGAGTTATAGTCAAGGTAATGAGGTACTAATATATATATATATATATATATATATATATATATATATATATATATATATATATATATAGTAAATGACTAGAATACCTTTATCTATGTGTATTATCCTAGAATACCTAGTGTTACCTAGTATGACTTATAATACTTAGAATAAATCTAATATTAGCTAGTATAGCTATAAACTCGAGATATTGACTTAGAAAATCTAGGTATAACCTAGTTTGGACTAGTGTTAACTAGTTCGACCCTAAAAGTCAACCCCAGATAGTTTGACCTAGTTCAACCTAGTTTGACTATTATAGCCTAGATGTGACCTAGAAATTATATTTTTACTTATTTAAACTTGTTTATCCCTTTATTATACCAAATAATATGTAAATTCATATATAGGTCAGTATGATACCATTTTGGACATCGTTTCGTTCATTTGCTCAGGACCTTAAGCGAGTACACCTCTCTGTTAGTTTTTATTACTTGAGAGTGTATATATCATATGTTCTAGATCTGTATTACTTGATTCTGACACGATATTACACGGGCTGGTAATGTATGGATCAAATCAGGAGATGCTATTTTTATATTCGTGGGTCCCGTGTGCTCACACTATATTTGTGTGCTCCGTGTGCTTATATTATATTCGTGTGCGTAACGTGTCATGATTGGATACATGAATATTAGTCAGGGAGGGGGAGTAGGAGTCAATTTTGTGATCACACCCTTTAGTGTAATCGTGTGTATACCAATTATATAAGACATATATAATTGAGTTACCTTAGTATATTCGTGTGCAACCCAAACCGATCACATAATGAACTTATACTCTAAGGCACTTAGTGGTATCATCAGTTCTCTTATTTACAGTTATCTTATTTACAGTTCATACCATTTTGTCTGTATTTACTTTTTTAGTTACCCTTCATTTTTATATGTCTAGTTCAGATGTATTTCTATTTCCTACTTATTGTGCATCTTGTATTCTTTTTTATTGCTGTTATATATCCGCTACCATGTATATGAAATTGGTTTCATAGTTTTGTACTTGCTCCAATCCTGACTTAATATATTTTTTTAGACGACTATTTAGAGGACTGGTGTCCTATATACTATGGCCCGCAGGACGGAGAGCCAATTGAGGTAGCACCTGTAGGCCAAGACGATCTGGTACCAGTTGTCGAGGAGACACACCTAGCTATAGCAGACCCTTATCTAGTATCTATTTATTGTACTGGATATGTCTCCAGCTTAGACTTTGGCATGTTATTTATATTTGAGATCATTTGTGTTTATTGCTAGATTCTAGACTTGATATATGTCATGTTATTTTCCTTCTATTTATGATATTGTGCCATTATCTGCCTCTAGTTCTTTGTGATTGAATATTGATGCTATATATATTCATCTTGTCCTCTTATGGAGTTGAGTTACCATTGACAGGTTATATTTATATCATTGCATGAGTTGTTAGATTATATTGTGGACCTTTACAGCGTTCTACCGTTAATGCTGCGGCATAGGCTGGACGTACCTATGACTCATGCCCAATTTTCGTGTGCAGGTCATGATAGCTAGCTGCTGATACCTATTCCTGCTGCCACTCCCTTATACTGATGCATCTTCATGAATCTGTGTACTACTGCATCTAGTTCTGTAGGTCATACTCTAGATGTTGCCTACATTAGACTCAAATGTGGACTACACTGCACTGCAATGCAGTACTGCAATTTCACCTTGGGCTACCACCATACACCCTTTGCAGTCCAGCAATGCCCGATGCAACCAATGCAGCCTGTTGTGCATAGATGTGCACTGCACATCACAAATTAATGCACAAGTGTGTATTGCTGCCCACATAGCCCCACATTCCCTTATGTAGAGCTACACACAGCAGACCCAACTATACTATAGAACACCATAGCAGACACCAACTGCTATAAGCCATCTACTCCACTGACTACAACCTGAGAATACAGCAATTTGCAGTGCTCAACTTAGTACTGCATAGTTGCTCACTCCTACTCAACTGTGCATACACCTAAACTAACACACACACACTAAAAACAATAAGCACACACTCTCTAATCTCAATGGTGCACACACACAATTCTATCATACCACAAATTAAACACCTAGTCTGTACCACACCATAATACACACCAAATTCATGATACACACCCTCCAACAACAAGATACACACCCACTATATAGAAATCTCACAAATATCATATATGACTCAATTATATATATATAAACAATAGATTCAAAGTAAATTTGAATAAAATGACACAATAGATCCAAAATTCCTAAATATCTATGATACCAAGTATAACACCAATATCACTATAGAAATTAATACCAAATCCATATGGGAAATAATTAATATATGAATATGGCTAGAATTTAATTAAATTAAGTAATTTACATACAAAATAGAGATTGGACACAAAAAGGACACAAGAATACTAAAATCACCAATTCTACCTACCTATATCATGGCATATCATGATATGGTCTCTACGTATCTAATTATGAACACAAAGACACCAACCTACTCTCAAATAGACTTCTAATTTCTTATTGGAACCAAGAACAAATACTTGATGGACACCAAATCTTAGTTCCACTAAAATTAGCACCAAAATCAACATTACTCATGACAAAAATCTAGATCTACCAAATTAAAGGCTTATAATACCTAGATCTAGCAATAAAGAGTCAATTTCACATATAAAAGGGCTCCTATAGGTCCAATTGGTGTTCTTAACCATGAATTAAGTGTAAAATAGAGAATTACCTAGTTTATATTTTGCCACCTTAAAGAACTCCGAATTTGGACACGAAAAAGTTGAATCGAACACGATCACTAATGCTTTGACTCCTCTTCAAGCTTCCTCAAGTGATCCAAAATCCTTTCTCTCCAATGGAAGAAGAATGAGTGGTTTTGGGGAAGAAATAATATTGGATAATTTGGTGGAAAATGAAATAAATATTGCTTGGGAAAGAAGTAGGAAGGAATTGAGGAAAAATTAGAATTTGAATCCCTTCATTAATGGCCGACCACTTCATGGGCTTGGAATTGGGTTTATTTACTAATTGTGCCACTACCATCTAATTAAAATTAAAATTGAGAGGGAATGAAATCTAATCTAACTAATTAGAAATATTTTCTCCATGACAACTAACTCAATTAATTCTAATTAGCTATCACTAAGTCTAATACTAATTAGTTCTAAGCATCACTAAATATTTCTAAACTAACTACTAACATAATATAATAAAATAAAATAAAATTAGTACATGCATAAATTACCAAAAATAATCCTACAGTGGAAAGTGATGGTCACACCAATGATCTCCAAAAAGTTTATGTTGAGTATGGTACTTTCTCAAGTGGCTCTAATTATTTCAGTAAGCCTCATGTCATTGACGTTTGAGTCCAGTCTTGATTTGATAAATTTTGGAGCCCAAATATGGTCAAAGATTTGATTTGATATAATTTATAAATCTACATTAATTTGATTAGATTTTAAATTTATATCAAATATTTAATTTGACCATATTTGGACGTTCATAATTGGTGTTGGGCTTTTTTAGGTGTAATAAGATTCTTATTTTAGGATTTCCTATTTAGAAAATCTTATTATGACCTAAAATAGGATTTTTTATCCTATTTATATGGGTGAGGGTGGAGGCATAAAGATGTTTGCCATTTAAATCAATAGGATGAACTAAGAGAACTTGATTTGATTAACAAACTAGAGAGTACAGAGAAGAGTCCTAAGAGACAATCTAAGTAAAATTTATTTTGATATGGGGGGTGACGATGGAGGGTTAGGAGTGTAGCAACTCTCTTTACTCCATGGTTGATACAGACTAACAAGCTTCTCTCCTTGGTTTTAGTGTGAATCCGCAGATAGCCAGCCAGCCTTTTGGTTCGGTCTCTCTCTGAAGCAGAAAAAGTCAACCTTTAGAATATTCTAATTACTCATATTTATAGACATCATACTGATAGGCTTTGGGTGCCGCATATGCCTCTGTTTGGTGGCCGCATAAGGCTCCTTCAACAGAATGCGGTTGTAACTATTGCCGCATGCCATGGGCAGATTGTCACATGGTCTTGGTTGAGATATGTTGTTGATGAGATCTCAGGGTCGTTTCAGCCCGTTGTATGCGTGACTTGGTCATTTGGACACGTAGTCAGCACCAACTGTGTAAATATCTCTTTAGTTATAATAGGAAGATCTTGTGAGCGGGAGGACGCGCACGTTAGTGAGGCCGCATGGGTCGTGTCGTCGCATGCGTGCTCTCGTCCCTCGTCTGTTCGGGTATGTTACCCTGCTATTTATAGCCTCCCTGTGGCCGTGTTATGGGTTCGGTATATATTCGTGCTTGGTGGTTGCATGGGGCTCCTTCAGCACAATACGGCCTTAACGGTAGTCGCTTGGTGCGAGCAAGCCGCCATGTGAATTTGGTTAAAATTTTCTGTTTGAAGAGATCTCGAGGCTGTTGTGTGCATAACACGGTCAATTGGACACTTGGTCAACACTAACTGTGCAAGAAATTGTCTTAGCTGGTAACAAAAAAATTATGAGTCGAGAGCCACATACTATTGTAGTCGCATAGAAGCCCTCATTTAGCCTTGGTTGGAATGACTCTCTAACCGTATGTGGATGAGGCCGCATGGGTCTTGAAGCCGCATGTGTACTCTTATTTGGCCTTGGTCAAGTGGACGCTCTGGCCGCATGATGTTGAGGCTGCATGGGTCTTGAAGCAGCATACGTAGGACACATGGTATGGCCTGTCAGTCGAGGCAATTAATGCATTAATATGACTTGTTGTCTTTTTCTGAGCCTTCATCTGTGCAGATTCTGAAGCATCTCAGGGTGATGAGTGAGGCATCAGGGCTTCTAACAGACATCAAAATCTGTATCATGAGATTTTATGCGATCGCCCTACTCTGTGGTCGTTCAGGCTGCATATTAGAACTACATGGAGTCAAAGCGACATGGGGACAGAGATGCATGAAATGCATGGAGTCTGGAACGCATTAGGCTAGAGACGAATAGAGCGCATGGAGTCTGGAATGCCTTGGGCCAAAGTCGCATGGAATACATAGAGTCTGGGACGCATTGGGCCAGAGACGGTTGGAACACATAGAGTCTGGAATGTATTGAGCCAGAGACGTATGGAACGCATGGAGTCTGGAACGTATTAGGCCAGAGATGCATAGATTTTTGTCATCTTCTATATTCCTGGCGTTTGAACAGATGTATACTGCCAAAAGTAATTATGATGAAGTCGTTATCCCGGATTCTAATCCTCAGTGCAGGATTCGAGGCGGTCAGGATAACTATCTTTTTTATCAAAGTCATAAATGCTCTGATATGACTGTAGGGATAATGCGTCAAAGGGCGGCATATGTCTCGGGATATCATGTATCAGAGGGTGTTATGCGTCCACCCATGTTATGTGTTTCTTGCTTATTTGTTGACTATAAACGAGAGAGCATGGAGAGATTTTTTATGCTTCAATAAGACATCCTTCAAAGTTTTCAGACTTGGCTAAGTCTGGAATACTTTGAATAAGAAGCATAAAATTGGCACGTTATTCACTGTTTGCCTCCTTCTGTTAATATTTTTAGGTTCACGCATGTGGGGAAGATAGCTCAGAGATGACGTAGACGTGAGCAGATCAATGGCCATACTGAAAGGTTAGGTACGGTCCTGAGGACATCCCACTAAGGGATTTTTGGTGGACCTATTACCATGTTGTGAACTTTAGGGTGCGATTAATGTATTCGAAAACAAACCCTATCAGAAAAAATATGGACGTGATAGGTTTTGTGGACCCACTACTTTTTGTGCACGTTAATGCAAGTAATAGGTTTGAGACAAGCCCTGCCAGAGGTAATATGGACATGGCAGTTTTTGGGTTGTGGACTTATTACCCATGGCGTACCTTAAGTACGGATAATAAGCTGAAACAACTAACAATATCAGGGGTTACGCGAATGTGATAATGGAAAGTCAAAAAGCAAAATTTTACTCAGAGGTAATATGGACATGAAAAAGATCTGGATTATGGACTTATTACCCATGGCGTACCTAAAGTACGAATAATAAGCAAAAATGACTACCACTATCAGGAGTTATGCGGACGTGATAGTAGAAAGTCGAAAAGCAGAACTTTACTCAGAGGTAATAAGGACATGGAAAAGTTTTGGATTATGGACTTATTGCCCAAAGCATAGCTTAAGTACAGATAATAAGTTGAAATGACTAGCACTATCAGGGGTTATGTGAACGTGAAAGTAGAAAGTCGAATAGCAGAACTTTACTCAGAGGTAATATAGACATGAAAAAGTTCTGGATTGTGGACTTATTACCTATGGCGTACCTTAAGTACGGATAATTAGCAAAAATGACTAGCACTATCAGGCGTTATACGAAAGTGATAGTAGAGAGTCGAAAAGTAGAACTTTACTCAGAGATAATATGGACATGGAAAAGTTTTGGATTATGGACTTATTACTCATGGCGTACCTTAAGTATGAATAATAAGCTTAAATGACTAGCACTATCAGGGATTATGTGAACGTGATAGCAGAAAGTAGAAAAGCAAAAATTTACACAGATATAATATGGACATGAAAAAGTTCTAAAAATATCTTACTTAGAGGTAATGTGGACATGGTAAGATATAATTCGGTGGGGATAGTGGAGAGACGTAGTTCAAAGGTAATATAGGCATGAACTGACCTTCGCTCTACAGGGAAAAAAATAAAGAAAAGTAGTTCAGATGTAATATCGACATGAACTATTCGTTTCCATTGAGGACATCCCACTGGGGGATTTTAGTAGACCTTATTACTTTTGGTGCTAGAGAGTACAAGCAATAAGTTCGAGATGAAACCCTATCAGTGGTAATATGGTCATGCTAGGTTTTGTGGACTTAACACTACTGGTGTACCTAAATTTATTCACGGGTGATAATTTTAGACGACGATCGATATCATGGGTAATATGGGCGTGATGATCGATAGCCAACCCGAAAGGTTTTCTCAGAGGTACGAAGGACATGACAAACCCTACTGGAGAATTTTTGGGTGGACTTATTATTTGTTGCGCACGTTGAGTGCAAAATAATAAATTTAAAAATAATCCCTATCAGAGAAAATATGGACGTGACAGGTATTATGGATCCATTACTTTTTGCGCTCGTTAGTGCAAGTAATAGGTTTGAGACAGGCCCTTACAGAGATAGTGTGGACGTGGCAATTTTTTTTGGACATAACACCAGACATAACACCGCTGGTGTACCTTGGTGAGTACGAGTGATAAGTGGGGATGACAACCAATATCAGAGGTAATATGGACGTGATGATCGATAGCCAAAACCCAGGAGGTTTGCTCAGAGGTTACTTGAACATGGCAAACTCAACCGAGGAGAAATATTAGGACAATAGTTCAGAGGTAGGATGGACGTGAACCAATATTTGAATAATTTACTGAGGAGTGATTTGCTGAGGGTGGTCTATCCAAAAATAAGGATAGACCTGAGGAATGCTCTATTGGGGAGATTGGTGGGACGATAGCTCAGAGGTGATATGGACATCACTAGCATCTAAAGAGGTTAGTTTTTGAGTGGTCACTGCAGGATTGTACGAGGGGAGCTGAGGACCACTCTACTGGAGAGACTTTGGGGACTCATCATCCGTTGCATATCCAGGGTTCCAGGATACAGATGATGGATTTTACAAGAATTTATAAAAAAGGGGAGAATATTGCACATGGGCAATTACTGGGGATGAAGAACCAAGAGTTGATTTGCATATCTGGGTTGTCTCGTCAGGGATAAGGGGAGTACAAGTCTAGTTTTGACATAGTACTTTTTATTAGGAACTTGCCATTGATAGGCACCATGAGCAGGTTATCGCTAGGTTTCCCTAGCCGGTATGTGCCGTTGGCAAACACGGTTTCTACAATGAATGGGCCCTCCCATTTAGGTTAGAATTTGTCGGCCGTCTTGTGAGTCATGGCGCGTACAAGTATCTCCATATCCTAGCCCTCTGTGAGTGCTATTGTAATAACTGTCGGATTGTAAAGGAGTATGTCGTCCTTTGCCAAATTTCAGAACTTCAGCTTTTAAGGGGTCGTATCCCATCTTCGACATGAGATAAAGTGATTGTTGGTTGTAATGATAAAACTGGGGCAGCTCATCATTTGTTGCGTTGAATACTGTTGATGACTTAGCCTGCGCCGAATAAGGAGCTCTGTGCATAGGAATACTGCCAAGTATACATGATCGAGTTGGCTGAGTTGTGCACATAGGATTACTGTCGCGTGCACACAATTGTCTACCATGTCGAGGACCACCGCTTGCTGCACATTTTTGTATATCGCACATGAGAATACTGCATGTTGATCATAAGGATTCGTTACGACGAGAAGTACTGAAGACTTGCTCGGGTGTGTAGAATAGAACGCTGCCTATCATAGACCATTGTTGATGAGTCATGTGAGACTTAGCTTTTAGGCACAAGAAAACTTGTTGAGCTGTGCTGAGCATCCAAAGTCTATAATTCGTGCTTTTTGAGGAAAGGATCATGCGGCCCGGCTTGCATTGCTTTTCCTTTGACCTGGTCGTTGAAGGTGCTATTTGCTGTACCAATTTTTGAGCAATAACCTCACCTCTTCGGGTGGTAAGTGATACCAATCCTGGTACTTGGGGGCGAGCTGGTGGGAGGTTGACGACCTCCCTGGTTGCCTGGGCTGGTACCACTCTGTCTTGGGCTTTCGTCGACAGAAAGTTGCCAAATTGGAGGGATACTATATTCGTAATTACCGTCTTATCCTCGAAGTCAAGGGTGAGATCATTAACATTGGTCAATTGCTGGATACATCTATTCAACACAGAGAAGTCTCTGGTAGGATGATGAAAGTACCGATGAAAGAGGTAATATTTTGGGTATCGATCTTGTCAGCCTCTTTAGGGCACCAGATGTTGGGTAGCCGAATTCTGTTTTCCTTTATCAGTATGTTGAAGATCTCAATGATGTCATCATCATTGAAGGAGAAAGTCTCCTTTGGCTTTGGGGATTCCAATACCTGAGTAGTACGGTCCTCCTGGCAGACTGGTAGTTTTGCGTCATTTTTAGACTTGGATGAAATTATATGCCCAGTTTTGGATGCTGCTCTCTCTCTTATTGAGGGAGGCTACCCCCAGACATGTCTTTTTATGGTTCTTGGGAATCACTATCCTTACCTATGATGGGTTGGCGTGGATCACCAAGAGGTTGATACCCCCGGTTTGCAGAGTTACTACGGGCCCTGAGGGTGGCAGAACCATGTTTGCCTTATTCTCCAGTATTGCCTGGGCCACAGTCAGCATTGTGGTACTCATAGTATGCATCATTGCCTCAAGATCATCGAGACGTTGGAGATCGCTGAGCTCTTCCATTTTTGGTTCCTGAGTCGCACTGTCCTCAGGGAAGACGGGTATGGTTGCATCATCTTCAGACTCAAAGGAGATGCTACTCCCAGTTTTAGATGATACTCTGACTATTCGAGGGTGACTACCCCCAAGCATGTCATTGTTTGTTCCCTGGGAGTAACAGTCTTCAGGGGAGGTAGGTATTATCGTACCATGTTCCAATTCTGGAGGATTGCTACCCCAGCCATAGATGCTGCATTAACCCCAGGCACGCTGCTGTCAGTTTCCTCGGAATCGCTGTCCTCAGAAAAAGCCTAAAGTGCTATATCTTCTTCAGAATCAGATGGAATGCTACCCGCAGCTTTGGAAGTCTAACCTTCTTGATAAGGGTGATTACCTTTAGGGAACTCAGTATCTGACCCTTATGATTCATTATCCTTACGGAATGCTGGGTTATTACATATGTCCAGGGGCACACTAACCCCATATTGGGCTACCCCCAGGGGTTCTGAGGAAGAACTACCCCCAGGGGCTGACGACTTCTTCTTTTAGCGGGTGCCATGGAAGACTCCTTCCACAAGTGCCATTGTCAGTCCTTCGGGTAGTTGCCTTCACGATGCAGTGGTAGAGAGCGCCGAACTAGAGGTATTTGACTTTTTTTTCCCTTGGTGGTGGAAGGCTTTCCAGTTGAGTAGCATGAAGCGAAGGGAAACTCCTCCTCCTCTGATACTTGCACCGGATCTCCGGGTTATTGCCGAATAGGTACTTTCTAATATAGTCGTTGGACGGTCGACTGGCTGTCTATGGGTATTGCTGCTTTATTGCAGTAGCAGTCGATGATAATGTTGGTGCAACAGGTCCTGGAAGGGGGAACATCGTACACCGTAGTGGTTTCCCTCACTTTGCGCTTGTGAGTGATCACTTCATACAAATCATACGAAGGGTATTTTACCTTTTCATCCTCTTTGCGAGTCTGGGCATCCCGGGCGCACAGATGTGCAGGATATATATTTACGCCCAGACTTGGGGTTTGTACACGAACTTATCCTGAGGTACTGGTGGAAGACTTTAGGAATGAACCCTATCCGCTGGTCCCTGTTGTGTTTGATAATAAATGAAAGAAATTGAGAGTAGATTTATAAGAAACCTTTTCTTTGTTTACAAATAAGAAAAAGAAGTACAATTAATCCTATACGAGGATGTTAAGTACAAAAAATAATTCTGGGGAAATATTGCTATAGGAGTCTGATCTGCGGTCGATCACTTTGTCCCTTGGACCACACGATGACGAAGAAGTGCTGTAGAAGAAGAAGAAGCTTCAAGGATTGCAGGAGGAATTAAACTCTCGTTGTCAGAGTAATCAATCAGCACTCTCTATGTGTACTCTCTCTGATCTCCTCTGATTCTGATTGTGTCCCCTTTAATTCGACCCTTGTCTCCCGTGGCCGAAGATCTCTATTTATAGAGTTCGGTCATAGTAACTGACCAGTAGGCGTAGAAACCGAACAGCGGAGAGAACTGCACCTTTTATGCGGTGATTATAGTAACTGCTATCCACGTCAGAATGATCTCCTGAATCTGCGTATGAAGCGTGTCCCATTATGAGGTAACGCGTACAATCGCTCATCGAAGATCATGGCATGCAAGCTACGTAGGTAACTGCCCTCATGTAGAGAAGGTTGGCATAAAAGCCAAATAACTGTCTTGTTGGCGTAAAAGCCAAATAGTTATCTTTTTAGCGTAAAAGCCAAGTACCTGTCTTGATGGCATACGGCATGATCCTATAGCTAAAAAATAGCTTGGTTTGGCATAATATATAAAGATAGTGACGTGAGCATGTTAGCCCTAATTTTAGCTCTCTCAGTCGTTAAAAGTAGAACCAAATCTCGTGTATTAAATGCAGAGATCTGCCCCCATCTCGCGCATTAACTGCAAAGATGTGCCTCGTGTTATGTACGAAGAGCAACTTTTTGACGTGGCGGTTGGTTTCGTCTCATCCTGAGCGTAAAGCTCATCTCTGCCTGTGTAGAATAGGTAGCGTATTCCTTGAATGCGTTAACAATGTCTCATATGAAGGATCATGACACTAAACGACAGTCTGGGTCTCTGTAGAGGATTATCATTACAGCCGTCCTCTCGATCATCGTGCAGTACTCTTTGTCAGAAGTCAGGTTCACTATTTTGTCTGACAGGTTCATTTGAGGAATACGAAGAGTACCTTGTACAACTTTCTGCAGCATTAAAAGCAGACTTAGTTTACGCAAGAGTGGTGATGTAGCAACCTTTTTACGCTGAAGCAGTCTATGAGTACTGCTTTACGCGGGTTGTTCTGGAGCTCTGTTTTACGCTGACCAGCGTTGAAGCTCTGCTGTACGCCAATGACTCTGAAGTCATATTTTTACGCCACCCAATGCTGGAGCTCTGTTTTACGAAGGCTTCCTACATGTTGGGGGTTTTACGCGTATAATTCCCCAGCATATTTTTCATGCTTCTACAAGACCCACTTCAAAGTTTTTAAATTCCTCGTAATTTGAAATACTTTGAATGAAGCATGAAACGGTCAAATTTGACTCGTTCTGCGAGGCTGATTTCTCGATAGATTTTAGAAAGTTTGTTGGGATTTGATGTGTTCCCTTCTGCCTATATAAAGGTAAGTGAGTGAACCTGTCTTTCCACACTTCCTTCACCAAAAGAGATGGTTGCCGAGATTCATTGGGATGACCTAAGGAAGAAGAAGATCATGTTCTTCCAACATGTAAGGAGCCGTAAAAAGAAGCATCTTCGAGCAAATTTCCTCTGCAACGATGGATCATGGAAGGATATCATAGCTTTCTTTGCTCAGGATAATCAGTAATTTCATATGGCAATTCGTCTAGGAGAGAGGAAGGGTCAAATTAGACCACACAGCTTGTTAGCTGTATTTTCTTCCATTATGGCGCTGGATGAAGGCAGGCAGTTTGGCCCTGTCTTCCAGTATTGTGTTGGGTCTGAACCCCTAACACAATTTCTAGGGCATGCCTGCCATGGCGTCTGGAGGGTGGGCTTGCATAATTGATACATCCCCAGTTTTGTATTCTCCCGCCATTAATTATTTTCTTGTTAATCGGCTGCGAAAGCCGATTAACTGCTGTAGAAGACGAAAAAGATCTACACCAATATGAGAACCTGACATAGCAGATTCTTGGTGTGATCTTAAATAAAAATAAGAAACCCTTTATAAAAAAGGATTTCCATCATATATAATCATGAAGATGAAAAACCCTTTGTAAACTGAAATTCCGTCATATGTAATCATGATTAACAGACTTGTCTTCTTTTACGCATCTGATAATTTGCCATATTTGCTGTGAGGAAGTCTGATAATGTGCAGCATCAGCACGTCTGAATAATTTTATGCCGACTCTGATAAAAGATTATCCGATCACATCCTGTCTTTTATGCGTAATAGAAGATGCGTAAAAAGTTCCTTTAGCATTAAGTTGTCTTTGAAGATCAAACTGTCATGCTATCTTTGGACGAGGAGTCGCGTAAAAATTCTAAACTGTCACTTCTCTGATAGGAAGAATTATTGTTCAGACCATCATTTTCAAGAATGGTCTCCCAAAAATCCCTTGAAATAGGGCGAGAAATATCCGTTGAACAGGCCATACTTGAACTTTTGTAAAAGATTCTGACTGGACTTTGGATGCACTTCCACTGGCCCAAGAAGAAGAGTCATCTTCAATGCTGACATCTGTGTGTTTCAGGCACTTGGAATATTTTATAGCCAAAAAGAAGCATTTTTTGCGTAAACCCTTTGTAATTGGCCATCGGTAGCTTTTGAGCGTAGAATCGCAGATTTGTAGCCTCTGAGCGTAAAAAGCTTCTGAGCGTAAAAATTATAGATTTGTAGCCTTTAAGCGTAAAATCGTAGGTTTATAGCCTTTGAGCATAAAAGCTCCTGAGCGTAAAAGCTTCTGAGCATAAAATCATAGATTTATAGCCTCTGAGCGTAAAACCGTAGATTTGTGGCCTTTGAGCGTAAAAGCTCCTGAGCGTAAAATCTTAGATCTGCTCTTCGCGTGAAATCTGGATCACTGACTGCCCGTCTTCTTTTTCAAATGATAGGATAACGTTGTCCTAAATCATAACCGAATATTAAATATCAGATTTGGTTAGGGATTCGAAGATTTATCCGAACTCTATAAATAGCCCAAGGTCTTTGAGAGAGAAACCCTTCATCTGTCTTCGCAAAACCCTTGCTTTCCAAAAACCTTTCTTCTTCGTCTCATTCTTGAGAACTCAAATTCGCCATGGCACCTAAATAGGTTTCCACTGCTAAGGGAAAGAAGACTGCTTCCTCATCTCGCTCCACTGCTCCAGCACGAGCAACCCCCATTAGGCTGAACGAGCCCCGATCTGAGCGAAGTGCTCCTCCGACGAGCTGCGCTCCGGGCATTACAGGTAGAGATTTTAAGAAGAAACAGAGAACCCTCCGCACATGTTGTACATGTATGCGAAGACAATACGCCCATATTTCTAATTTGTCAGCGTAAAAACTCCCACTTTTCGCAGTCTGGCGTAAAAACTCAGACTGTCAAAATTTGGCATATACTACAAACTTTGAGTTTTACGCGCTGGATCTAACTTTTGGCGTAAAAACTCAAATTTTGGCAGTCTGGCATAAAAAGCTCAGACTGTTAGATTTCGGCGTAAAAGCCAACCTTGAGTTTTACGCATGAAAAATAGATTTTGGAGTAAAAAGCTCAAGTTTTTGTAGTATGGCATAAAATCTAAGACTATTAGTCTTTGGCAAGAGTGTAGCGTCTAGCGTAAAAAAACTGACTTGTTTTTTTGCATTTTGCAGTGGACTTGCAGATCTCTCCTCTGGCTGAAGTGATGGGCTCTGCTGCTGGTATGCTGAACTCAAACTATTTGGAGGACTTGTCCCATGTGACATTCCCCATCTCTGGATCCAATTATCCTGTAGAAAGGGGAACCCTGATCTCGTCCCAAGGAGAATGCATGCTGCTGAGTATGATCAACGGGGAGCCCCTGACATATATAGATGTGACTGAGTATAAAAAATTGGGTTTCTTATTCGGGGATGTTATAGACAAACAATCCCAGACTAAGCCCAAGAAGGAGGATTGGATATTTACTGCTGAGGGCACGGTCATGTATTTGCCCAGGATGCCCAAAGATTACCCTATCTCGGCATTCTTCCATGCCACACATCCTAGGAAGATAGTGTGGATGCTGACTCCCGATCTTCATGGCCGGCCGAGGAAGATCTTATACAATAAAGGAATAAATCGAGGAGCCTTTATGAGCAGACCTTCAGGCCCTGCTATGCCTTTTAGGGGATTGCTGTCGGGTAGCGTCCCGAGTGAGGACACTTCACTGATCTAGCCGGTTCAGATATCGACCTTCTGTAATAACTTTATGGGACAGGGAGGAGTGTACCCCAATGTCAACCCTCGGACCAGTGGATGGCTTAGCCCCAAAAATCTTCGATGGGCCAGTTTAACTGCCTGGGCCCTGATGCACTTCCAGATAGAGCTGGAAAGTATTGGCTTATTCGCCGCTGTGAGCGCTACTAGTGTTGGGCTGCCTGTCAACCCCAACTTATTTTTAGCCTTGATAGAGCGATACAACTCGCTCATTGGGACTTTTGCCACTCCTTTAGGTGAGTTGGCCTTAGCCCTTCATGAGATGGCAGAGATTTCAAAGCTGCCAATGGGGGACACTCCTTATGAAGAGTACGTTCCCACAAACAGGGAGCTGTGGGATACTAACCCTCGGATAGTGGCGGTGTACCAGGAGCTGATGTGCCACTATCTTGCCTGCACCACTTTCTACAAAGAGCCCTCTGATTTGGCTCATAGCAACAAGTGGGCAGCCTACCTCTTCTTCCATCAGGCCAGAAATGTTAACCTGGACAAGGTTGTAGATAGCAGAGATAAGCCCTTAAATCTCCTGAGCATGCTGCGCTAATATAGTGGATCATCTTATTGAAGACACAGGGGCTTCAGATCATATTCTCCATGAGGAGATAGAGGGTTATCCTGCAGGCACTAAAGCCTTCAGTTACATGAGGCATTATCGTAAGCCTCTGTCAAGGGAAGCTCAACTGGCTGGCTTCCTCTCTGTCTGGCTAAAGGCTGGGTAGTGCCTGGCATTGCGTCTGCGGATCGCATACATCGCAATATCTTATGGCCCGCTGTGCGTTTGGTGTTCGGAGCAAGACTGGGCCTGCTCCCTGCCATGGTGTGTAGAATACAAGCTGGCCTGAGGGCCCTTACTGATAGGCTGTTAGCTGATGATACGCAGCATGAAGGATTTTCCAGGGTGGAATTACCATTCCTATACCTGATGGGATGGTTGATCCTTCACAACACCAGGATAATGTCTCCCGGCTCCGCCAGCAGTTCGGGAAATAACTTCTTGTTGAACTACAAGAATTTCCTTTGGAATGTGGCGACTGTCATAGATTGCCGATGAGCGTTAAATTTTGCTCACGGCTGGAAGCTCTTCTGCATCGTCCTCCCCGTACATATCAATCAACAGGGGACAAAACTTTAGGATGGGGGCCATAGGAGGACCATTCTTTCTCCTGAAGCCTTTTATTGGTTGGTCTGTATTAGACCTTCCCATTTGTTGTACAGAAGTGAGGACCACTGCTTCTTGGAGCCTTATTTGCCCAGTCGATTCGCCAGGCAATTTGGCTATGATCAGTTGCATGTGGGGAATCCTATCACCAGTTTTAAGTCTAAAGGTGGACTTATTAATGGAGCTAGAGGATGGTGGTACTTCATCACGGGCTGTACTGGTGCAACTTTTGCTGTGCCTGCGACTTCTCTCTACATGGAGTTACGTATTTTGCACTCGTACGTGCAGTTTTATGCGTCCATCAATACATTCTATCGCAATTTTGATGTGCATAAAAGTTTTCGGGTGCCCTTCCGTAAGTCCACTGCAAGGGAGGAGATTCTGTCTGTTTCCTCGGATGAAGGTAAAGACACCGCCAGGGCAGACGAATACTTGTTGACAATACCGAAAGGCATAATAGCTCCGCCAGTAGAGCCTCTCGTTATCTCCAATAAACAGAAGGCTTCAACTCCGAAAGAGCCTTTCCCCCGCAAGAAGAAGCAGATGACCAGAGGTCCCAAAAGGGCTTCCACCAAGGGGGCCTCTAGGAGTGAGCCTGTCATTTCCCCTATTGGGGATGATTCTTTAATCCGAGGTCCTTCGCCTTTTAGAGAGGGAACCTCCACAGTTTCGACTGACAGTGCCAGAGATTCTTTGCTCGCGATCGCTGCCGCTACTACCGCTACTAGTAGTACTTCAAGGTCGCCTTCAAGACTGAGCATATTCTGAATCAATATTCCTTTATCCAGAACAATAATGGGAGTAGCCCCTCCTTCGTCTGTAAGTATTTCCAGCAAGATTCCACCCGATGAACCTCGAGTGGATCTGGGATTACTTCCCTCAAACGTCAATTGGTGCACCCTCTTCCCTAGGTATGACAGCTTGCTTAGCATCATTAAGACATGATTTGGATATACAGGCTGCAGATGCAACATACATGCCATCGGCCATGGGTAAATATTGTCTTCACGTTTTCTTAAGAAAAATTAACATCAAATTTGATATTAACTTTCTCTTATCTTCTTTTCAGGCAAAGGGATCTCTGGGGAGGACAGAGTTGACACAACCTCTGATCTTGTTGCGGATCTATTTAATGAAACGGTGGTGATTGACGTCGAAGAAGAGTGATTTGAAACTGTCAATCTCTCATCCGCAATATTCTCAGGTGTCATCCCGCCAGTAGAGGTTCAAATAACATCAGAGGAGGATGAACCAACCATCTCGTCCGTGCCTCCCTTGTCGAGTATACCAGCAACTTCAACTATTGTTGATGTCTCTTCTTTTGTCGCACCCTCTGTTGAAGCAACAACCGTGGCGACATCCTCTACAGTCATTCCTGGAGGAAGTTTTACTGATATTGCGGCCACTTCCGGCGTCCATTCGAGCTTTGCTATGCTAGTGGATCAATACACTAGCATATTTTATCTCACTTTGAAAGAGTTGATATCGCTAGTGCTGGAGAAGAACTTAGGTTTCGATGCTCTGAAGATGTCCTCTAATCTTCTTATAGTGCAGATTAGAAATTTCAGTGATAATGACAGAGCTGATGCGCTAGAGCAAATAGTTAATGGTTTAGAATAACCCATTAACGAGTATTTGCAACTATCTCGGGGCAGCATCGACGATCTGGTTCAAGCTAAGTATGACTCCTTAACTGCAGAGCTTGCTGAGCAAATAGAAACTCTAAACAAATCCATCCAATGAATAGCAACAGGAGATGGATAAAGAGCGGGCTGTCTTGGTGGATTTTATTCCTCAGCTAACTAAGTACCAGGCCGAATATGAGGGAGATGAAGCAAGGGTTCGAGATTTGGAAGCTGAACTCGCTCAGGCAAGGAAGAGGCTTCTCAAGATGTCGGTAGCCCATGATATATTTGTTTGATAATAAACGGAAGAAATAAAACTAGGTTTATACAAAACCCTTTCTTAGGTTTACAAACAAGAAGTATTATTAATCCTTTACGAGGATATGAAGTACAAATTTTTAATCTGGGTAAATATTGCTATAGGAGTCTGATCTACAGTCAATAACTTTGTCCCTTAGACCACACAATGATGAAGAAGTGCTGTAGAAGAAGGAGATGCTTCAAAGATTGCAAGAGAGAGTGAATGCTTGATGCCAAAATTGTCGATCACTACTCTCTGTCTGAGCTCTGGATTATTCTCTCTCAAAAAAATTAATTTTCGACCTTAAGTTCTCCAGCTCCAAGTCTTCGACCCTCGACCTCTGTGGACAGAGGTCTCTATTTATAGAGTTTTAGTGACAGTATCCATCCAGTCGGCGTAGAAGTCGGACAGTGGAGAGTGTGACACTTTTTATGCGGCGATTATAATAACTGCCACCCACGTATAGATGATCTTCTGAATAAGCGTGTGACGCATGTCCCATTAAGGGAAAATGCGTATAACTACTATAAAGATCACGGCATGCAAGCCACGTAGGTAACTGCCCCTTGCGTAGAAAAGGTTGGCGTAGAAGCCAATAACTGTCACCATGGCGTAGAAGCCAAATAGTCGTCGGGTTGGCGTAGAAGCCAAGTGGTTTGTCGACTCGGCATAGAAGCCTTGTAGGCGTAGAGGCCTGATACTGCATGGATAGGTAGCTAGCGTAAAAAGATAGCTGATCCTCCTTCCTTGACTGAGGTCTTGAGCATATTCTGGACAAAATAGCTTTATCACACACCAATACAAATATAGCCTGATTTGGCGTATTCCGAGGAGATGGCGTACAGCGTGCTCCTATAGCTAAAAATAGCCCGATAGCGTATTTCAAGGAGATAGCGTATAACTGGCTCCTATAGCTAAAAATAGCGTGATGGCGTAATGTGCAAAGGTAATGATGCGGACGTATTAGCCGTAATTATGGCTAGCCCAGTCTTTGGAGATATAACCAAATCTCGTGCATTAAATACAGAGATCTGCCCCCATTCTGTGTATTAAATGCAGAGACGTGCCTCGAGCTCTGTACGAAGAGCAGCTTTTGACGTGACAGTTTGTTTCGTCTTCTGCTGAGCGTAAAAGCTCAGATCTGCCTGTGTAAAACTAGGCAGCATATTCCCTTGTATACGTAAAAGCACTTTGTATCAGGAAAATGTCACTAAACGATGGTCTGGGTCTCTGTGCCGCACCATTATTACAGCCATCGTCTGGATAGTTGTGCAGTACTCGTTGTCCGGAGTCAGGTTTACTGCATGATCTGACAGATTCATTCGAGGAATGCGAAGTGTTCCCCGTATAACTTTCCACCGTATTAAAAGCGAATAGATTTTACGCCAAAATAGCGATGTAATAACCCTTTTACGCTGAAGCAGCCTGGAAATACTGCATTACGCAGATTATCCTGGAGCTTATATCTTACGTTGTACTAGCGATAAAGCTCTGTTTGTACGCCAATGGCTCTGAAGTCACGTCTTACGCCACCCAGCACTAAAATACTGCATATAACTCTACAACATATTTTTCATGCTTCTACAAGACCCCCTTCAAAGTTTTCAAATACCTCATAATTTGAAACACTTTTAATGAAGCATGAAACTGTCAAATATGACTCGTTCCTCGAGGCTGATTTATTGGCGGATTCTTGGAGATTTGTTGGGATTCGGTGTGTTCTCTTTTGCCTATAAAAAGGCTGAAGAGTTAACTTGTTCTTCCCATATTTCCTTCACCACACAGAGATGATTGCCGGAGTTCGTCAGGTCGACTTAAGAAAGAAGAAGATCATGCTCTTCCAGCATGTAAGGAGCCAAAAAAGAAGGCATCTTCGAGCCAATGTCCTCTGCAACGATGGATCATGGAAGGATATCATAGCTTCCTTTGCTCGGGATAATCAGCAACTTTATATGGCGATTCGTCCAGGAGAGAGGAAGGGTCACATTCGACCACACAGCTTGTAAGCTGTATTTTCTCCCGTTGTTCATGGACGAGGGCAGACAAACTAGCCCTGTCTTCCAGTACTGAGTTGGGTCTAACACCTCAAATCAATATGTCATGGGGTATGGAGAATGGGCTCTTGAATAATTTATACAGGCCCAATTGTGTATCCTCCTGCCATTAATCATTTTCTTGTTCATCGACTGTGGAAGTCAATGAACTGCTGTAGAAGACGGATAAAGATCTCTCCCAATGCGAGAACCTGACAGAACATATTCTGGGTATGATCTTTAAATGAGGATGAAAAACCCTTTGTAGATAGGATTTCCCTCATATGTAATCATGAAGATGAAAAAAACCCTTTGTAGACTGGATTTCCCTCATATGTAATCATGATTAATAAAATTGTCTTCTTTTATGCATCTGATGATTTGCCATATTCTTTGCTGTGATGAAGTCTGAATATGTGTAGTTTCGCCATGTCTGAATAACTTTACGCTGACTCTGATAAAAATAGTATTTGGTCCCGTCCTGTCTTTTACGCGTAACTGAGGACGCGTAGAAAACTGTTTAGCATTTAAGTCAAATATTCGAACTGTTATGCTATTTTGAACGAGCAATTGCGTAGAATTTTGAACTTGTCCCTTCTTTGATAAGAAGAATTCTTGTTCAGACCATCATCTTCAAGAATGATTTCCCGAAAACTCCTTGAAATAGGGCGAGAAATGGCTGTCGAAACTGAGTTGCCATCTTGAACTGTAGAGAAAATATTCAGACTGGATTTTGGATGAACTTCCAATCGACCCAAGAAGAAGAGTCATTTTCCATGCTGAACTCTGTATACTTTGGATACTTGGAATATTTTGAGGCCAAGAAGGAGTATCTTCTGCGTGAACCCTTGTAATTGGCCGTCTTGAGATTTGTTCAGATATACGCATGCTCTGGCCTGCGTATTTTAAGATATGAGGAAAGTCATAGATCCGTAGTGTAGATGAGCATAAGATCATGAGTTTGTGGCCTCTCGAGCATAAAAGCTACTGAGCATAAGAGCATCCGGACGTAAAACTGTAGATCTGTAGCCTCTGAAAAGAGAAATTCCGAGCGTGAAGTCGTAGATTTGTAGCCTCTGAGCGTAGAAAGCTTCTGAGCGTAGAAAGCTTCTGAGCGTAAAATCATAGATTTGTAGCTTCTGAGCGTAAAGTTGTTGGTTTTTAGCCTCTCGAGCGTAAAAGATACCGAGCGTAAAAGCATCCGGGCATAAAACCATAGACTTATAGCCTCTGAGCGTAAAATCGTAGATTTGTAGCTTCCCGAGCTTAAAAAGCTCCTTGGCGTAAAATCACGAATCTGCTCTGAAGGAAAACTTTTTGAATTCGCTGACTGTTTGCCTTTCCCGAGTAATAGGCTGACGTAGTCCCCAACCATAACCGAATATTAAATATCGGATTTGGTTAGGGATTTGAGGAGTCCATCTGAACTCTATAAATACCCCAAGGCTTTCAGAGAGAAGACTCTTCACTTGTCTTTTGCAAAAGAAAACCTTCGTCTCTTTGAGTATTCTTCTTCGTTTCTTCTCTGAGCATTCTGAGTTTTTAGTAATGGCACCAAAACCAATCTCCTTCTCTAAGAAAAAGAAGGCTGCCTCCTCTTCTCGCTCCTCTGCCCAAGAAAGAGCGACTCCCATCGGGCAGGGCGAACCCTGCTCTGAACAAAGTGTCCCACCGACAAGCTGTGCACTGGGTGTTATAGGTAAAGCTTTTGGAATGACAAGAACGAAGAAAACCCTTCGCACATGTTGTACGTGAACGCGCTAGGTCATCTTCTATGATGAACGCCTCTTCGAGGAAGATGATGCACAGAGATGTTTTATCTTTTACGCCCATATTTCTAATGTGTCAGCGTAAAAACTTCATATTTTCGCAGTCTGGCGCGTAAAAGCTTTGACTGTCAAAATTTGGCGTATACTACAAACTTTGAATGTTACGCTCTGGATGAGAATTTCGGCGTAATAACTCAAACTTTGGCAGTCTGGCATAAAACACAGACTGTCAGATTTTTGTGTATACTGCCAATCATGAATTTTATGCCTTGGAATAAGATTCCAGCGTAAAAAGTCAAGTTTTTACAGTCTTGGCGTAAAAGCACCGACTGTTTCTTTTTGGCATAAGTTGCAAGATTATGAGGTCTAGTATAGAAACTAACGTATTTTTCTTGCACTTTTGTAGTTAACTTGCATATATCTCTATTGGCTGAGGTGATGGGTTCTGCTGCTGGAATGCTGCACTCCAATTACCTGGAGGATTTGTCCCATGTGACCTTTCCTATTTCTGGAACCCAATATCCTGAAGGAAGGAAAATCCTGATATCGTCTCAAGGAGAGCGAATGCTATTGAGCATGATCAATGGAGAGCCCCTGGCATATATAGACGGGGCACAATACATAAAACCGGCTTTCCTCTTCGGGGATATGATTGACAAGCAATCCCAGACGAAGCCCAAAAAAGAAAACTGGGTTTTCCTGTCGGGGGCCTGGTCCTGTATCTGTCCAAGATGCTGAAAGATTACCCCATCTCGGTATTGTTCCATGCCACGCATCCCAGGAGGATATCGTGGACCCTGACTCCCAATCTTTACGGCTAGCCCGGGAAGATATTTTACCAAAAAAGATCCGGTAAAGGCTCATTTGTAAGCCGCCCTTCGGCCCGGTCATGCCGTTCAGGGAATTGTATCCGGGCAGTGTCCTGAGTTAAGATACTTCACTGCTCCAACCAGCCCAATTACCGACTTTCTGCAATAACTTCATGGGACATGGAGGATTATACCCCAAGGTTAATCCTCGGACCAATGGGTGGGTTACCCCTACAAATCTTCGATGGGCTCGTTTAGCTGCCTGGGCCCTGAAGCATTTTCAGACTGAGCTGGAGAGCATTGGTCTGTACGTGGCTGTGAGTGCTACCAGTGTTGGGTTACCTCTCAACCCTAACCTATTTCTGGCTCTGATGGAGCGGTATATCTCGCTCACCGGGACTTTCGCCACTCCGCTAGGTTTGGGATTGGCCTTCCACGAGATGGCAGAAATTTCAAGACTGCCGATGGGGGATACTCCTTATGAAGAGTATGTTCCCACTAACAGGGAGCTGGGGGATACAGATCCTCGGGTAGTGGCAGTGTACCAGGAGCTGATGTGTCACTATTTAGCGTGTACCGCCTTCTATAATGAGCCCTCTGATTTGGCTCATACCAACAAATGGGCGTCCTACCTCTTCTTCCATCAAGCCAGGGCGGCTAAGCCAGACAAAGTCGTGGATAGCAGGGATAAGCCTTTGAGCTTTCTTAGCGTGCTTAGTGCTCAAGTTGTCGATGACCTTATTGAAGACGCTGGGGCTTCAGATCAAATTCTCGACGAAGGGATAGGAAAATATCCTACAGGCACTAAAGCCTACAGTTATTTGAGACATTGCCGCAGGCCTCTGTCCAAGAAAGATCAACTGGCTGTCTTCCTCTCTATATGGCTGCGCCGATTGGTAGTACCAGGCATTGCATCTTCGGATCGCATTCAGCGCAACACCTTATGGCCTGCAGTACGTAAGGTGTTCGGGGCAAGACTGGGCTTGCTCCCTGCCATGGTATGCCGCATACAAGCTGGCCTGAGGGCCATTACTGATGACTGCTTGCCGATGAAACACGGCGTGACAGCTTTCCCAGGTTAGAATTGCCGTTCCTGTATTTGATGGGATGGTTAATTCTCCATAACCCCAGGGTGATGTCTCCCGGCTCTGGCAGTAGTTCGGGAAGTAATTTCTTATTGAATTACAAGAATTCCACCTGGAACGTGACCACAGTTTTAGACTGTCGGCGAGCGTTAAATTTTTCTCACAGTTGGAAGCTCTTCTACACCATCCCCTCTGTACATATCAATCAACAGGGGAGCAGGCTTCAGGACTCAGGTGAAGGGCAGACCATTCTTTCTCTTGAAGCTTTTATTGGTTGGTCTGTATTAGACCTTCCCATTTATTGTACAGAAGCGAAGACCAATGCTTCTTGGAGCCCTACCTGCCTAGTCGGTTCGCCAGGCAGTTTGGGTATGACCAATTGCACGTGGGCAATGCCGTCACCAGCTTCAAGTCCAGGGGTGGACTTATTGATGGAGCGAGAGGATGGCAATACTTTATAGTCGGTTGCACTGAAGCAGCTTTTACTGTGCCTGCGACTTCACTCTCCATAGAGTTGCGCATCCTCCATTCGTATGCCCAGTTTTATGTGGCAACCAATACTTTCCATCGCGATTTTGATATGCATGGAAGTTTTAGGATGCCCTCTTCTAAGTCCGCAGGAAGAGACAAAATCCTATCAGTTTCCTCTGACGAGGGTGAAGATTCTGTCAATCCAGATGAACCTTTGTTGGCAGTACCGAGAGGTGAAATACCTCTGCCTGCAGAGCCTCTGGTTATTTCTGGTAAGCGAAGGGCTCCTGTTCTGAAGGAAACTTCCCCTCATAAGAAAAAGAAGGCTGTTAGTGGTCCTGATAGGACTTCCAGTCATGAGGCTCCTAGAAGTGAGCCTGTTATTTCCCCTGTTGGGGACGCTCCTTTGATTAGAGGTTCCTCGCCTTTTAGAGAGGGAACCTCCACAGTTCCAGCCGGCAGTGCCGGAGAATCTTTGCTCGAGGCTGCTGCTACCATTTCAGGCAGTGGTACGAGATCGCCTTCAAGGCCGAGCCAAATAAGGATATCTTTATCTAGATCAGCAACGGGAGAAACCCCTGCCGCGTTTGTAAGTATACCCAGCGAGATTCTACCTGGTGAACCTCGATTGGATCTGGGTGAAGACTTGGATGACTACCCTCAGTCGTCATTTGGTGCACCCTCCTCTCCAGGTATGACAGCTCGCTTAGCATCATTAAGAAATGATTTAGCTGTACTGGCTGCAGACGTGACATATACACCATCGACCATGGGTAAATATCGTCTTTATGCCTCTTTTTTAGAAAAAATTAATATCATGTTGATATTAACTTTCTCTTGTCTTCTTTTCAGGGGAAGGCATCTACGGGGAGGACAGCATCGACGCAACTTTCGGTTTTGTTTTCGCACCTGTCTATGACACGGAGGTGCTTGACTTTGAAGAGGAAACGTTTTCGGGTGCCGGCTCACCCGAAATGGTTCCGATATCTCGAGAGGAGGATGAGCCTGTCATTACAACAATGCCTCCTTTGAGTACGCCGGCCACTTCGTCCGTTTTAGGCGCTTCTTCTTTTGTCGCACCATCTGTTAAGGCGACGACTGTGGCAACATCGTCTGCTGTCATTCTTGGAGGGGGATTCGCCGATATTGCAGCCACTCCCAGCGTCCATTCGGATCTCGCCATGCTAATTGAGCAGTATACTAGTATTTTCTATACCACTTTGAAAACGCTAATTTTAATGGTATTGGAGAAGAATCTAGGCTTCGAGAGGCTCTGAGAAAGTCCTCCCAGTTTGCGATAGCGTCGATCAGAGATTTCAACGACGCTGGGAAAGCTGATGCACTGGAGCAGATAGTTAATGGTTTGGAATAACCCATTAACGATTATTTGCAGCTATCTCAAGGCAGCATTAACGGTCTTGTTCAAGCTAGGTATGACTCCTTAACAGCAGAGCTTGCTGGGCAAATGGAATCTCTGAACAAATCTGTCCAGTAACAGCAGCAGGAGATGGATCAAGAGTGTACCGAATTAGAGTATGTCATTTTCTAGCTGACTCAGTGCGAGGCCGAATATGAGAAAGAGGCAGCGAGGGTCCGTAAATTGGAAGATGACCTCGCTAAGGCCAAGGAGAAGGCTTTCTCTTTATCAACCGCTCGCGACATATTGCAGGCTCGAATGGAGATGGCTCAGCAGAACCAGACACATGTGGGTGTCATCCACGCAGGTTTTGTACATGCTAGGTCCAAGCTATCTGCTTTGAACAATGAGGCGACAAGGTTGGAGCGGGCTCGCGCCGACGTCTTGAACTCAGGGATGAGAGGATGGTTACTCTGGCACAGTAGATTTGCGACTTAACTGCTTCCCCCAAATGATGTACTTTTTTTTTCCTTTTTTATGTAATTTGCTCTTTTTGTAGATAATAAAGAAGCTTTTATCTGACTTTTGGTGGACCTATCATTTTGGAATATAAATGATAGGCTAGAGTGAAAGTGATATCAGAGGTAATATGGATGTGATATGCTTTTGGTAAGCTTCAGCTGGATATATCTATTCAGAGGTTATATGGACATGATAGAATATGATCCAACTAGAATTTGTATACAAAACACTATCAGAGGTAATATGGACGTGATAGGTTTTGAAGTTCCAAATTAGTTAAACATATATATTCAGAGGTTATATAGACATGATAGAATATGATCCAACTAGTTCTATGGAAGTAGTATCATCAGGGTGAGATTTTCACCATACTCCGTTGAGAAAAGAAGATTAAGCATAGTACCTCTTCAGGAATTTGCCATTGATAGGAGCCATTAACAAGTCTCCATTAGGCTTGGCTAATCTGTAAGCATCGTTTGAGAACGTCGTCTCGATCACATAAGGGCCTTCCCATTTGGGCTGGAATTTACCCTTACTTTTATGAGTAATGATCATTGGCCTTCTCACGGCTAGAACTAGCTCACCAACTTCGAACACTCTTTTATTTACTTTTTGATTAAAAGCTCTGCAAATGCGTGCCTGGTAGAACGCGATGCGCTGTTGGGCTTGAAGGAATTTTTTATCTAATCCTTCTAGCTCTTGAAGCCTTAATAGGTCATTCTTTTTCTGAGTCAACTCATTAGCCACTGCTATCCTGAGTGACGGAATTTGAATTTCGATGGGGAGAATAGCTTCACTCCCATAAACCAGTGAGAATGGGGTACAACCCGTCGGTGTTCGTACCGTTGTGCGGTATGCCCAGAGACATTTTCCTAGCTTCTCATTCTAATCTCTTTTGTTTGAAGAGAAGAACTTCTTTAAGAGTTTGATAATGGTTTTGTTGAAAGCTTCCGCCAAAACATTAGCAGCAGGATTGTATGCTGTAGAGGGCACGTTTTGTATCAGATTTTTATCACAAAATCGGTGGAACGCTTGGCTGATGAATTGAGGCCCGTTGTCATAAATTATCCTTCGGGAAATCCCAAAGCGATAAATGATATGATACTTAATGAAGCTGATCACATTGGATGTCTTCACCTCAATAAGAGGGATTGCCTTTGCCCATTTGGAGAAATAATCCGTGATGGCTAATATGAATCGATGACCTCTGGAAGAAGATAGATGAATAGGACCAATGATATCCATACCCCATGCTTCAAAAGGCTAGGATGCCACCATAGGATATAAATGTTCAGAAGGTTGATATATAAAATCTGCATGAACCTGGCAGGCTTTGCATTGTCTTGCATATTTTATTGCATCTATGATCATAGTAGGCCAGTAATAACCCATCCTTCTGATACGATCCTGTAGCTTAGGACCGGGTTGATGTGCTCCCATATGCCGTCGTGAGCTTCACGGATAATCCGCTGTGCCTCATCACCAGAGAGACATCGTAATAATAGTCTGTCATAAGTCCGACGATATAGACATTATGAAGACACATCAAAATAGAAGCGTAATGATCGTCTTTTGATGGATACTGCTTCTTTAGGATCCTCCGACAAGATTCCATATGCTATAAAATGTACAAAGGGACTTCTCCAGTCTTTTTTGGGAAGATCTGTGTTCACATCGTAGCTACGTTCTATGTGAAAGTTATTTTTCATACAAAATAAATCTCTGTTAAGAAGGATCACCGAATTCTGCCTTCTTATAGGAATAGCTAAATCTGCAGCTAGACTGGCCAGGGCATCAGCTTCCAGATTCTGAGATCGAGGCATATGCTCTAGGAAGAACCCTTTGAAAGCCATAGCTATTTCGATCGTTGCTTGATGATAAGGGATGAGGTCTGGATTCTGGACTTCAGATATTCCTCTGACTTGATTGACGAGCAGAGAATCACCGAAAGCTTCCAGGTATTCGACGTCTAATTCTTTAGCAACTTGGAGCCCGATTAGTAGGGCGTTGTATTCTGCCACATTATTAGAGCAGGGTTCGCTAAGAGAATATGCTCGATAGATAACGAGTTTCTCAGGAGTAACCAGGACAATTCCTACTCCTTAAACTACGTTGCCCCTGGGACTAGTCCTAGAGGCACCATTGAAGAATAATTGCCACGTAACACTCTCCATCATAGAATTACATTCTACAACTTCGTCGGGAATGTCCTCGTATAGTTTGGAGGTTTTCGGAATCGGATGAGTAGCTAGGAAATCAGCCAATGCTTGGCCTTTGATGGACTTCTGAGGGACGTACACCATATCATACGGTGTTCATAACATCGCCCAAGTCTCGAGTCGACAATTAAGAACGCTTGGCTTGTTCATCAATACCCGAAGAGGATTGATCTTGGAGATGATATGAATAGTCTGGCCTGTGACATAGTGTCGCATTTTCTGAATGGCGAACATTAGGGCCAAATATTCTTTTTCTACTGGATTATACCAGTATTCAGCTCCAACCATCATCCTGCTTAAGTAGTAGATAGCCTGTTCATGACCTTCATCATTCTTCTGTGCGAGGAGAGCTCTCAGAGAATGATTCATTGCTCGAACATACAGCAAGAATGGTCTTCCTATGACGGGAGGCACCAGAACTAGAGGATTAGTGAGGTAGCATTTGATATCATTAAACACTTGCTGACATGCTTCATCCCATACGAAAGATACACCTTTCTTCATGAGATGAGAAAAAGGCTGACATCTCCCCGAGAGGTTGGATATGAATCTCCGGATATAAGCCAGACGACCTTAAAATCTCCTGAGTTCTCTCAGATTACGGGGTGGTCGCATTTCTAAGATGGCCTTGACTTTATCAGGGTCCACTTGAATGCCTTTGGCGGTAATGACAAATCCCAGAAATTTGCCACTGGATACACCCAGAAAGGACTTTGTAAGATTTATTTTGAGTTGATATTGGCGCATCAACTCGAATACTGTCTTCAGGTCTTGGATATGATTATCCTTGCGACGACTTTTGACAGCTATATCATCCACGTAACATTCTACTATTTTGTATAGGTGCTCATGGAATATGTTACTTATAGCTCGTTGGTACGTAGCTCAATATTTTTTAGTCCGAAGGGCATAACCGTATAGCAATATATCCCCAATGGTGTTCGAAAGGCAGTATGCTTGTCGTCTTTAAGATGCATTTTGATTTGATTGTATCTTGAAAATTTGTCCATGAAAGACATGCGTTCAAAACCGCATGTATTATCGATCATGACGTCTGTAATGGGAAAAGAAAACTCATCCTTGGGGCAGGCTGCATTCAGATCTCGGTAATCGATATAGACCCATACTTTTCTACTTTTCTTCATGACTGGAACAACATTGGCGACCAATCGGGATATTGTTCTTCCCGAATGAAGCCGCAGGCTATCAACTTCTTGATTTCAGCTTCAATGGCGTCCATTATGTCCGGACGAAATCGACGTTGATGTTGCTTCACAGGCTTCGAATTGGGCAATATATTGAGCTTATAAGTAGCCACTTTTGGATCAAGACCTGGCATATCCTCATAATTCCATGCAAAGATGTCGATATATTCTCTTATCAGCTGGATTATTTCTTTCTTTTCTTCTTCGGAAAGATTGTTACTGATAAATATCGGCTTTGGTGAAAGTTTATCCCCAACGTCGATCTGGATAACTTTATCTTCAGTGGGAGGTTCTCTCTGCTCGAACCTGAGTTCCCACTGTGTATCCATTTGCCGAGCCCAAGAGTCATTCTCAAATGATTTAGATTCCTGTTCATCTGCTTCGAGAGAATCTGTCAATACTGCATTTACTGATAATGCTCATTCGAGATTATCATATGAGCTGGAGGACGGTGAGCCATCTTGAGAAAAGGAAAAGATATTCTCATTTGACTCAGAAATTGCAAGGGAGGTGGTATAGCCTAACCCAAAACGAGTTCGTTGACAGTAGGGATCACCGTGCAACGACATTCGCCTGCCTTTTCCGTAGTTGAGGCCTGGTTCCAACTTCAAGTCATAACCCATACTTTGTATAATCTTTAAAGCTTGCGGGCTATATCTGTGAACCTGTATTTTACCAGCATCGTCATCAGGAGAATCTTTTTGTACAGTCAGTTCATTGTGCCTACGACCGAAGACTATTAAACGTTGACCGCTGTGAGTGGGTGGGACAATAAAGATAGAATCTTCATGTGGCCCATATGTCGTGATGACATTAGATGGTGATGCTACCTCCCACACATACGGATGATAGGAATCTATAGCTTTCAAGAATCTTTGTGCTATAGGTTCTATATCGTTATGGGAAGAGGATTCCTGATCAGGAATTTGAGCGTCAATGTACTGGAAAAAAGGATCTTTATTATCATCAGAAACCACGTTCCTGGTTGTATTTACATCAATCGGCTGCTTGTTGCGCTGAATGTTGATGACCAAGGGTGGAGGCTTCTGGTTCAAAGTGATCACTAGAGGATCACCTCTGTTTCCTGACTTGGTTTTGTTCAGGTGGATAGCCAGGGGTTCGATGACTTTTAGACGAGTAGTTCGCCCTTTCACCTTGATTAACAGAGGTTGTTTGGCAAAGGGTTCTTCTGGCTCCCGTTGGGATTCCTCCTCTGTCTTGCTTGACACCTCTTCCATGTAGTTTTGGGTGTACAAAATGGCATCGGAGTAGTAAGACTCTACTCCTTTAAACGGTTTAAGGTCAGCAAACTCCGTTTGTACTGTTCCTTGGGCATCTACATATTTAAAGCATTGTTGTAGAGTCGAAGGAACGATGTTGTGGTCGTGGATCCATGATCTGCCCAGCAGAATATTGTAGGAAACCTCTGAATCAATGACATAGCACGTAGCCACTGATCTGAGGTTGCCAATCTGGATCCTCAGACGAATCTTCCCCAACGGCTTACTTTTTCTGGCATTGAAATCCACGATTGTAGTGGTAGTATAAGCCAATTCGCTGGTAGGAATCCTCAGCGGTCTGAGCAGACTATGAGGAATAATGCTAATCGACGATCCTGAATCTATGTAAATTCGGTCAACCTCCATGGAACTGACATATCCGGTGTAATATAGGGGTCTGTCATGCTTGTTGTGTTTTAACAGCATGTCATCTTGAGTGAAAGTGATATTCGGGACCACCTCCATCACACTATGGCATTAAGGACATGTCACGGGTTCTTCATCAGGGGACTTGAACTGGGTCAAGTATGCATCCGCCTGCATTAATGCTTCACTCAGGGCTTGACGAGTGTCTTTAGAGAGCCTGAGTAATTCAAAAATGGACAATCTGGCTGGTGTATGAGCCAACTGGGCCAGGATATCGAAGTTATATGGCTTCTCCAAACCTTTGTTTTGTATGTTCTTCAAAGGTTTTTTGAAGCGCACTTCTTTTTGCTTGCCCTTGTCCGCCGAAGTTGGTCTCGAAGGACCGGCCTCTGGTATGGCAGGTTCCGGTTCTGAAGGCTTGGCAGCTGAAGCGTCTGCCGATGCTTCTTCTTGACTTTCTCCATAGTCCTTGAGGTAGGCTTTCCCTGAACGGGTTCCAGTAGCCAAAACCTCTTCTTCTGATGTCGAGGATACCGTAACCATATGACATGGTTTATGCTTCGAGTTCTTCTTAGACTTAGCCTTAGCAGCTTGAGTCTCTTCCTCGATCTCTGATACCAGATCTGGATAAACCCACATAATCTTGCCTCGCTGGGTAGTTAGGGGTACTAGGTCATAATTTTGACCCCTGGCAGGAGAGAGATTAATGATGTTCATCGTTGTCCGAAAAATAGGTACAACACCATCAGGAACTTCTTGAGGAGGCAGATTGCCAAATTGGAGAGAGATTATATTGGCTGTGACCGTCTTCTTGCTGTTGCACAGAGTGATGGCCTTAGCATCGATCAACTCCTGGATTTTCCTCTTCAGTACATAATACGCCTTTGTGAGGTGATGTATGTACCTATAGAAAATGCAGAACTTGGGCTTATTGGTACTGCCGACTTTATTAGGCCCCTTCACCTCGGGGGGGGGGGGTAATCTTGCCGCTTTTGATGAGACACTCGAATATGCTCGAAATATCGTCGTCGTCAAAAGAGTATACTTCAATGGGCCTGGAAGTCCCCGGTTTCGTCTGTGTGGTTGCCGCAGTCTTTTGCCTGGACGTATTGATCGCCAGAGCTTCTTTTTCTTTGGAACTGCAGGGATGGTCGCTGTTGGAAGATGACCTCTTGCCTCTATCAGAGGTAGATATCATAATTCCATTATCACGTGCCTTCCGACTGTCTTCAGCGACTACCACGGAGATGATAAATGAGGGCCAATCATGGAACTGATATGGTCTTGTGAATACCGAGATTACTGGAAGAAGATTCTTCCTGCAAATGTCCACCAATGCTGAGTCTGGAACTCCCGAAGGTATTTGTAAAGTGGCTTGACGAAAACGTTCGATGAAAATACGAACGTTCTCTTTCTCCTTCTGCTTTACTTTGATAAGAGAGGACATAGACATGTCCATCCTTCCTTCATAGAATCGCACGATGAACAAAGTCTTAAAATCTTCAAAGGAAGTAATACAGTTGTCCGCAAGACTACGGTACCACTGATAAGCCACTCCCGAGAGACAGCCTTTGAACACTCGAGTGAGAAAGGCGTCATTCTCTTGCAATAACACCGTCATCATACTGAAGTAGTTCATGTACTGGCTCGGTGATGTCTTTCCCTCAAACAAAGCCATCGTCTGTGGTTTGTATTTAGGAAAGAAAGGGACTTCATCCCAGATAGCTGGGTAAGGCTGGTTGATTCCCAATTTCTTTAACTGATCCTTATGTTTTAAGGCATCAAATTGGGCCTTCTATTCCCGTACTGCCTGCATAGGATCTTCAGCCGGTAGAGGGACCGCAGAGTGGTGAGAGATCGGTTGTATTGCAACTTCAATAGGAGGCAATACATTCTCCAAATTAAGAGGGGCTGCTGATTCTTGATCTAGAATAGGCTCCTTGTTCGCGTTGGATTGTGGTAATTCCACCCCACACATATTTGAGTCAGAGGGACCAATGCTTGAGCTATAGCAGCTGTGTGTTGAGTCAGCATTATCTGGTGCATATTCTCCATCATGGACTGTATCTCTTTCAGAGATGTCTCCAACATAGTGATGCGCTTCTCGGTACTTCCTGACGAGGAAGCCTTTTCGCGTTCATTTTCAATGGCATAGACTCCCATTTCTTTGGATGTCATTGAAGGGCTAGTATAGGTCTCTGTAGAGAATGACTCTATACTTTCAGCATCTAATTCGGGAGACTGGCGACCCCCAGTGTCAAAATCAGAAGAATACGAAGCCGGTTGTCGTGACCTCGAACGGGTGTTTCGGAATACCCCAGCTTCAATGTTCTCAAGGAGTTTGTCGAAACTCCTTTGGCTTAGAGTTCTAGAGGGATGACGTCTTGAATTCAACCTTCCTCTAGGAATGTGTGAAGCCATATTCACTGATGCCTGTGCAGGATCTTCTTCCTGGAAAGACATAGAGTAGTTCAACTGGTCAAAAACTGACCATTTTGCTTCAGAACATCAATAATTAACTACAATCCTATGACTATTACAATAGTGCTCCCTATGAGACGTAATAGACATGTTGGAAGATCCCTTATCCTTGCGTTTCTGGATCAGATATTCACGCAAGTCAGAAGGATTTACAGAAAAAGAAGAAGAAGGCTTATTCCTCTTGTTTATATCAGTTGGCATGCGGATATGGGAAACCATAACTTTTCCCCTGCCACCCGTATACAACAGGTTAGCCATCTTAGTAGCGAATAATCCCCGAGGAGTATGTCTCTCCACAAACCGGGCTTTCTTTACGCTGAGGGGTTTAACCTGGCATAAATTGGAACTCTGATCAGGTTGGCAAAAAACTGAGGAAGCCCTCAATCGGCCATCCGCTTCTCACGTAATCTGGAGAGCGGGTAGATTTTTCTCTTGCTGGCGTAAAGGTCGAGAAGTTGAGTAGTCTGCCACTTGTTTTCCCTTGCATAAATTGTAGGGACCATCTGCTTTTCCGTGGAGGGCAGATGCATTCTTACGCGCAGAGCGCATTTAGAATTTCTGATTTGGCGCTGAGGCATTATCACAAACCTTGTCTGCCATGTCACAGACGGGAGACTGAATTTTATGCGCAGAGCGCGGAGTAGACTTCTGGACTAGCACTGAGGCAATGTCAGAAGTTTTGTCTGCCACATCACAGACGGGAGACAGAGTTTTACGCGCAGAGCACAGAGTAGACTTCTGGACTAGCACTGAGGCATTGTTAGAAGTTTTGTCTGCCACATCACAGACGGGAGATAGAGTTTTACGTGCGGGGCGCGGAGATTGCGAAGCTACAACCTTGTTGGTCGGAGAAGCCAGAGAGTCGACAGGAACGGTAGGAGATGTCCGGGGCATCCATACCTTATGTAGTTTCCTGTTGTCTTAGACAGAGAGAGAGTAAGAGCTACCCCCTGCTCGAAACATGTCTTCGTAGGCAGATTGGTCGAACTGGACGACCAAGGTCTTCTTCATTGATCCTACTGATACTGCATCGTGTTGAGCAATTACTTTCTTGTCAGATGAGAAAGAGGTCCCCAGCAGAGTCGCCATCTTGTGTTTGATAATAAATGGAAGAAATAAAACTAGGTTTATATAAAACCCTTTCTTAGGTTTACAAACAAGAAGTACTATTAATACTATACGAGGATATGAAGTACAAATTTTTAATCTGGGTAAATATTGCTATAGGAGTCTGATCAGCAGTCGATCACTTTGTCCCTTGGACCACATGATGATAAAGAAGTGCTGTAGAAGAAGGAGATGCTTCAAAGATTATAAGAGGGAGTGAATGCTCGATGCCAAAATTGTCGATCACTACTCTCTGTCTGAGCTCTGGATTATTCTCTCTCGAAAAAATCAATTTCCGACCTTAAGTTCTCCAGCTCCAAGTCTTCGACCCTCGACCTCTGTGGACGGAGGTCTCTATTTATAGAGTTTTATAGACAGTAACCGTCCAGTCGACGTAGAAGTCGGACAGTGGAGAGTGTGGCACTTTTTATGCGGCGGTTATAATAACTGCCACCCACGTATAGATAATCTTCTGAATAAGCGTGTGACGCGTGTCCCATGATGAGAAAATACGTATAACTGCTGCGAAGATCACGGCATGCAAGCCACGTAGGTAACTACCCCTTGCGTAGAAAATGTTGGCGTAGAAGCCAATAACTGTCACCATGGCGTAGAAGCCAAATAGTCGTCGGGTTGGCGTATAAGCCAAGTGGTTTGTCGACTCGGCATAGAAGTCAAATAGGTGTAGAAGCCTTGTAGGCGTAGAAGCCTGATACTGCATGGATAGGTAGCTAGCGTAAAAATATAGCTTATCCTCCTTCCTTGACTGAGGTCTTGAGCGTATTCTGGACAAAATAGCCTTATCATACGCCAATGCAAATATAGCCTGAGTTAGCGTATTCCGAGGAGATAGCGTACAGCGTGCTCCTATAGCTGAAAATAGACCACTGACGTATTTCAAGGAGATAGCGTATAGCTGGCTCCTATAGCTGAAAATAGCTTGATGGCGTAATGTGCAAAGGTAATGATGTGGACGTATTAGCCGTAATTATGGCTAGCCCAGTCTTTGGAGATATAACCAAATCTCGTGCATTAAATGCAGAGATCTGCCTCCATTCTACGCATTAATTGCAGAGACGTGCCTCGAGCTCTGTACGAAGAGCAGCTTTTGACGTGACAGTTTGTTTCATCTTCTGCTGAGCATAAAAGCTCACATCTGCCTGTGTAAAACTAGGCAGCGTATTCCCTTGTATGCATAAAAGCACTTTGTATCTGGGAAACATCACTAAACGACGGTCTGGGTCTCTGTGTCACACCATCATTACAACCATCGTCTGGATAGTTGTGCAGTACTCGTTGTCAGGAGTCAGGTTCACTGTATGATCTGACAGATTCATTCGAGGAATACAAAGTGTTCCCCGTACAACTTCCCACCGTATTAAAAGCGAGTAGGTTTTACGCCAAAATGGCGATATAACAACCCTTTTACGCTGAAGCAGCCTGGAAATACTGTATTACACGGATTGTCCTGGAGCTTATATTTTATGCTGTACTAGCGATAAAGCTCTGTTTGTACGCCAATGGCTCTGAAGTCACGTCTTACGCCACCTAGCACTGAAATACTGCGTATAACTCTACAGCGTATTTTTTATGCTTCTACAGTATTTTAGGGCCAAGTGGTTATAGCTCAGCAGAACTTGGCGCGTGCGAGTGACATCCGTGCTGGTTTTGTTGATGCTCGGTCCGAACTATCTCACTTGAACGACGATGATGCAAGGCTGGAATGGGCTCACAGCCATATTTTGAACTCCAGGAATGAGAGGATGGCTACTTTGGCATGACAGATTAGGGATTTAACTGCTCCTCCCCAATGATGTACCTTTTTTCTTCTTCTGTAATTTTGCTATTCCAGAGATAAATAAAGATATTTTTTCTGATTTTGTAGGCCTATCACTTTTGAATATAAATGATAGGGTAATATGAAAGAGATATTAGAGGTAATATGGACGTGATATACTTTCGATAAGTTTCAGTTTGATGTATCTATTCCGAGGTTATATGGACATGATAGAATATGCTCCAACTAAATTTGTATACAAAACACTATCAGAGGTAATATGGACGTGATAGGTTTTAAAGTTTCAAATTAGTCAAACATATCTATTCAGAGGTCATAATAACATGATAGAATATGATCCAACCAATCTTTGTAATAAAATATTATCAGAAAGAAATCTTCACCATACTCCTTTGAGCAAAGGAGATCAAGCATAGTACTTCTTCAGGAATTTGCCGTTGATAGGAGCTATTATCAAATCTCCATTAGGCTTGGCTAATCTGTAAGCTCCCCTCGGGGAGCGAGAAGCAGGGCAGGCATGTCCTTACATGCCGCCACAGCCGTTTGAGAACATCGTTTCAATCACATAAAGACCTTCCCATTTAGGCTAGAATTTGCCCTTACTTTTGTGTGTAATGATCATTGGCCTCTTCACCGCTAAAACTAGTTCACCAATTTTGAACACTCTTTCTTTCACTTTTTGATTAAAAGCTTTAGAAATGCGTGCCTGGTAGAACGTAATGCACTGCTGAGCTTGAAGGCATTTCTCGTCTAATCCTTCTAGCTCTTGAAGCCTTAAGTGATCATTATTTTCCTGAGTCAACTCATTAGCCACTGCTATTCTGAGTGATGGAATTTGGATTTCTATGGGGAGAACTGCTTCACACCCATAAATTAATGAAAATAGGGTACAACCTGTTCGTGTTCGTACCGTTGTACGATATGCCAAGAGACATTCCCCCAGTTTATCATTCCAATCTCTTTTGTTCGAAGAGACAAACTTTTTTAAGAGTTTGATGATGGTTTTGTTGAAGGCTTCCACCAAACCATTAGCAGCAGGATTATAAGCCGTGGAGGCTATATTCTGTATCCGATTCTTATCGCAAAATTGGTGAAACGCTTGGCTGATGAATTGAGGCCCGTTATTATAAATTATCTTTCGGGGTATCCTAAAGCGATAAATTACATGATGTTTGATAAAGCTGATCACGTTGGATGTCTTCACCTTAGCGAGAGGGATCGTCTCCGCCCATTTAGAGAAATAATCTGTGATAGCCAATATGAACCGGTGTCCTCTAGAAGACGATGGATGAATCGGACCAATGATATCCATACCCCATGCTTCAAAGGGCCATGATGCAATCGTAGGATGTAAATACTCGGAAGGCTGATGTATAAAATCCGCATGAACCTGACAGGCTTTGTATTATCTTGCATATTTTACGGCATCTGTAATCATGGTAGGCCAGTACTAGCCCATCCTCCTAATACGATTCAGTAACTTAGGATCGGGTTGATGTGCTCCACATACACTGTCATGAGCTTCTCGGATAACCCATTTTGCATCATCGTTAGAGAGACATCGTAATAGCAGTCCATCGTATGTTCGGCGATATAGACTTTGTGAAGAAGCATCAAAATAGAAGCGTAGTAATCGTCTTTTGATGGATACTGCTTCTTTAGGATCCTCTGGTGAGATTTCGTATAATACAAAGTCTATAAAGGGAATTCTCCAGTCTCTCTTAGGAGGAGCCGTGTTTGTAGTATAGCTGCGTTCTATGTGAAAATTATTTTTTACGCAGAATAAATCTCTGTTAAGAAGGATCACCAAATTCTGCCTTCTTATAGGAATAGCTAGATCTGCAGCTAGGCTGGCCAGAGCATCAGCTTCCAAATTTTGGGATCAAGGCACGTGCTCTAGGAAGAATCCTTTAAAAGATATGGATATATCGATCGTTGCTTGGTGATAAGGAATGAGGTCTGGATTGCGGACTTCATATATTCCTCTGACTTGATTGACGATCAACTGAGAATCACCAAAAGCTTCCAGGTATTCAATATTGTAAACCCCCTGATTTTCAAGAATTTTTAATTTGGAATTTTTCACAATTTTCTGGGATTTTTTTATAATTAAACTAAGGTGTTTTAATTATTAAATGATTTTTAAATGATGTTTAATAATATTAAAATATTATGAAAATAATATTTTATGGTGCAAAATGAAAAAATAGACATAGGGTAATTTTCCGGGATTTTATTGGACCCCGAAAGCTTTTAAAAGCACTAAAAACTAATTAATGAATTAAACCAAAATAAATCGGGTTTATTTGAAATAAATCAAACCAAACCAATTTCCGAACCGGACCGGGTTCATTTAAACCAAGCCCAATCCTTAGCGGGTCGGATCCGGGTCTAACCCAGACCCGACCCACTAGCCCGACCCGACCCGTAATATAATTTATTGGATCGGGCCGGATCCGCTAGGACCCGACCCGTCCGCCCGTCGAACCCGACCCGCTAACTCATCTTCCCCAACCGCCCAGACCCCGACTCTTGACCTCCCCGCCTCCGTGTAACGCCGCCCGGCCGATTGGCCTCCCTGCAACCGCCGCCCGCTCGCCTCCACCGGCCGCAACCGCCGCCGTTCCCTCTCCCATCTTTGCCCTATAAAACCCGCCCTCTTTCCCGTCATTCTCCTCCTCCGCCCGTTCTCCGGTGACCCCGACCACGCCGTGCCGCCGCCCTCATCCGCCGCACAGCGCCACCGCCTCCCCTTCCCGCAGCAGCCTCACCGCCGGCCTCCCTTCCTCCTCCTCCTCCTCTTTCTCCTCCTTCTTTCCTAGCAGCAGCCAAGCTCCGGCCGATCCCTGCGCCGCCGTCACCCGCTCCGCCCGGCCGCCTGCGCTGCCCTAGCACGCCGCCGCGCCGCCTCCGCTCCCCCAGCCTCCCTCCGGCCCACCTCCGGCCGCCAGCTCCGGCCGCCGCAGACCCAAACCCTAACCCTAAGTCGCCGTGGACTCGGACACGGACACTTCGTGTCGACACGGACACAGAGAAATTCGGTTTCCGGAGCCCTGTTCAGGTACCTGTTTCTCTCTGCTCGTTTACCTATTTTTGATTCTATCTATTGCATCGCGAACCCTGCGTGATCCCCTCGGTGCCCGTACAACCCGCTCGGTGTATCGCGTCCTGTGGTGATCGTGAACCGCGATCCAAAAAAAGGAAAATCAACGCCCTATTTCACCCCGGAACCGAGTACGCCCTGCCAAACGGGATGACTTGGTCGCGTGCGGTCTTTACCGATACGTGCGTGTCATTGATACGGACGTGCGGAATTTAGCAGAAGTTGATTTGGATGTGCGTGCACACCGGAATCAACGCGTATCCGCCGACAACGTCCCGTATTCGACCTTTCTGAATCTCGCTGTAACTTAGTATACACACGTCGGATCGAGACGAAACTTGTGCCATCGGACTCGTAGCAATACGCTGGTCCTGTGAGCCATGTTTGGTTTGATTCTGAGAACGTTGACAAAATCGCGTGTAGTGGGCCCCATAGGCTCTACTTGACGGGCGATTTTGTGATCGGCTCATCAAAATCCAATTTTGAAAGTTCCGTTGGGTTCGTATCATCGTTCCTGACCTGTTGACACTAAGTTGGACAGATTTGGAGATCTTTTATCCTGACACATTTTTTGGTGCAAAGCTGCCCACATGTGGACCCCGTCTTGACCCGAAATTGTCATTTTTGTCCTTGTCACCAAATTGGACTCAAGGACAGGCATTTCTAGCTGATTAATATTTTCTGGATCTGATGGTGATATTTATTTCAGCAACCGGAGTACTCCCTGCAATTTCCACTGAAGTCAGAGCTTGAAACCCAGGCAAGTGTACCTTGCCAATCTCTGCAGTTTTTGCTACTTATTTCCTTGATATATATACTTGTTGTACTTGTTTCAACCTAGGATCGAGTGACTTACTTAGCGTCCGATTAATAGTCGGGTGCCAACCCCGTACGCGGAGTTGTGTAACGTCACATAGACATGGATATCGTGACCCTTTGCATTCTCGTACTTGCATTATCAAGTACGTTTTATCCAGGACACCTGACACTATTCATGATACAGAATCGTCCTGAGATATTCATGGTAATTCTGTATAGGATACAGTTTTCATGACTTATTCCTTTGCTTAGATATTATATGACTGGATGCATTAGTTATGATCCTGTATGGCACGGACATGAGACATCGTGGACATGGGATGCATGATTACATTGGGTGGGGAGAGTAACACAAACTACAGGTTGATTATATATTATGTCTGCGTCGTAGTCTCCTTTTGAGCTAGACAACCACATGATATCACTGCTACCGGCTCCCCGACACAGAGCTTGTAGTAGTTTCAGCTTGAGTTCTAGTGCTGCTCTCATATTGCATATCACTTAGCTGGTTATATATTTGCCCTATTGTTTCATTTATTTGCTGCACTGTATTATCTTTGGCTTGTATTTTCTGTACCTTGCTATGTCTCCTGAGGACCTGGATCCGGATTATGTCCCCAGGACTAGCAGACGAGATCGACCCCGAGGTACACGGAACAGGAGTATTACCAGGAGCAAAAGCAGGAACAGGAGCAGACACTGGAGCAGTACTAGATCTAGTAGTCGAGTGATATCTATAGTATCTTCTGAGTATATACTTTGTCCATACTCAGTATTGTTGTTGATATCTTTATTTCTGGATCTTGAACAATTGTAACGACTTAATATCGGTTTGTTCCCCGATTTTTAATTACTTGTGACTGGATGTTGTTTATTTCTTTTGCTGATATTGCTATCTTTATTCTGTGGATGAGATTAGTAAACCCTGACTATTGTAATACAGCTTAAGTATGCCCCGATGGATCCATTAAATAGGATTTGTCCATCAGTGCATGCTGCTGGCCATTACCACGTGTCCAGTCCCCAATATTTTGGGACTGGGGCGTGACATGGTTTTTGTGGTGGCCCATGCAGGTCTACGACTAAATTGTTCAGTTTCAACTTAGGGACCGAACAGGCCTAAGTTTTAGGATCTTATCCACTTGCTTGAAACGTTCTTGAAATCTATATCGGATTTGAATTAATTCTTGAATTGTATCCTGCCTTGATTCCCGTACGCCTCTTATTGTTTATTTTGGTTGCAGAGTTATGGATTCACGAACAAACGATGAGACTCCTGCAACATCACCACGGGATGCTTTGGTAACCAATAAAGAGAAAGTAACACCAGTAGAAGAAGGTCAATCCGCTCAACAACACAGTCAAGCGAATCAGCATACCTCAAGAATCCAACAAAATAATATTCCAACATCGACGCAATTTACTCCACCAATGCCCGTATTCCCACAAGGGCAGGCTATGGACGGGCATCAGATATTACAAATGATCTACGCAATGATGTAAGCTTAACAACAAATTCAACAAGAGGCTCTGTGTCATGAGGTATAGAACTTGAGGAGCAACCTAGTAATCGCACTGGAGCAGGCAGATTTACCAGCACGACGGCCAATGACGGGTTCTATCGCCGAATTTTGCCAACTGAAATCTCGTACCTTCTCAGGAAAAGAAGAGCCCACAGAAGTTCATGAGTGGCTCACCAACACTCAACATCAATTAGAAGCAGCTGAGCTACCAAGGGAACGTTGGATGACAGCCGTCAGATTGCAGTTGATGGACAATGCTCATCACTGGTGGCTATCTGAGGAGACACGGCTCGGACCAGACCGAGTCACTTGGGAAGAGTTTTCTAGACTCTTTCAGGAGATGTACATTCCAGCCATCGTTCGATCAGAACTTCGGGACAAGTTCAATCGCCTCACTCAAGACAACATGACAGTAGAAGAGTACAACGCAGAGTTCATTCATCTAAGTCGCTTCGCCCCAATATTGATCCCGACAGAAGAAGAGAAGGCCGAAAAGTTTTTCGACGGACTCAACTTCGAGTTATAGAAACTGATTGGATCCGTTGTGCCTACATCTTACTCGAACGTCCTTGCTGCAGCCCGATGCATGGAGCGCATCACTAGAAGAGAGACCAGTCTGAAGCGATCGTCCACATCAGCACCATCCGGAGCACCACAAGAAGAAGTTGTAAAAAGACTTCACATTCACCAGCCACCAGAAGCATCTCCACAGGCAATACCTGTCTGTCCATATTATCACAGGCGAGGCCATATAGAAAACCAGTGCAGACGAAAAATGAGATTATGTTTAGCTTACGGATCCAGTCAGCATTTATTGAGGGAATGCCCTGAGCGTCGAGAAGGAGCACCAATGGTAAACCAACAAGCGTTACCAGCATCGAGACCAGCCTATCCAGCATTGGGAGCACCGCAAACGGAAGTTGAAGGAGTTATACCACCACCTCCAGGAGGGTATCATCCAAGGCCACCTTTGATACCCCAAGCACTACTATTCCAGTAGGCTCAGCAGCAGTAGAGGAATCGACTGCAAGGACGCGGACAAGCTCTGAAGATGACCTTGGAGAACGCACAGAATCATGGAGTAGCTAATACGCGTAAGTTTTATAATATCTGTTTCTAGATTTGTTTTAGTTCGTGCCTGCTGGTTCGTGACCCTAGACTTCACCTGACAGTTATAAATTGCTAATAATAGATAACCTAGTGTTAACCTAGTAATTTATTTTGAACTTGCCAATAACTTACAATGTTTATAAATGATAACCTGATAAGTTTTTTAAAGGATAAAACTGGTTTTCTAAAATTGTAATTTTCTAAATTTCCTTCATCCGAGAAATTTCATAATTTTCATCACTTAGGGAAATAATTTTCCCTATGTGTTATTCTTACACCCTCAACTTTGATAGTAATGTGCCTCGAACAATGTTTGCAACCGTGTCATCTTTGTTGACCGGTTATTCTTTGATTGCGAGGACACAATCCTCTTAAGGGGGGTAGATTGTAAAACCCCTGATTTTCAAGAATTTTCAATTTAGAATTTTTTACAATTTTCTAGAATTTTCTGGGATTTTTTGTAATTAAACTAAGGTATTTTAATTATTAAATAATTTTTAAATAATTTTTAATAATATTAAAATATTACAAAAATAATATTTTATGGTGCAAAATGAAAAACTAGACATAAGATAATTTTTTGGTTATTTATTGGACCCCGAAAGTATTTTAAAAGCACTAAAAACTAATTAATTAATTAAACCAAAATAAATCGGGTTTATTTGAAATAAACCAAACCAAACCAATTTCTGAACCGGACCGGGTTCATTTAAACCAAGCCCAATCCTTAGCGGGTCGGATCCGGGTCTAACCCAGACCCGACCCACTAGCCCGACCCGACCCATAATCTAATTTATTGGATCGGGCCGGATCCGCTAGGACTCGACCCGCCCGCCCGTCGAACCCGACCCGCTAACTCATCTTCCCCAACCGCTCAGACCCCGACTCTTGACCTCCCCTCCGCCGTGTAATGCCGCCGCCGCTGATTGGCCTCCCCGCAACCGCCGCCCGCTCGCCTCCGCCGGCCGCAACCGCCGTCGTTCCCTCTCCCATCTCCGCCCTATAAAACCCGCCCTCTTTCCCGCCATTCTCCTCCTCCGTCCGTTTTTGATGACCCCGACCTCACCGTGCTGCCTCCCTCATCCGCCGCACAGTGCCACCGCCTCCCCTTCCTGCAGCAGCCTCGCCGTCGGCCTCCCTACCTCCTCCTCCTCCTCCTCCTTCTTCCCCAGCAGCAGCCAAGCTCCGGCCGATCCCTGCGCCGCCGTCACCTGCTCCGCCCGGCCGCCTGCGCTGTCCCAACACGCCGCCGTACCGCCTCTGCTCCCACAGCCTCCCTCCGGCCCGCCTTCGGCCGCCAGCTCCGGCCGCCGCAGACCCAAACCCTAACCCTAGGTCATCGTGGACTCGGACAGGGACACTTCGTGTCCACACGGACACGAAGAAATTCGGTTTTCGGAGCCCTATTCAGGTACCCGTTTCTCTCTGCTCGTTTACCCGTTTTTGATTTCATCTGTTGCATCGCAAACCCTGCGTGACCCCCTCGGTGCCCGTGCAACCCGCTCGGTGCATCGCGTCCTGTGGTGATCGCGAACCGCGATCCAAAAACAGGAAAATCAACGCCCTGTTTCACCCCGAAACCGAGTATGTCCCGCCAAACGGGAGGACTTGGTCGTGTGCGGTCTTCACCGTTACGTGCGCGTCATTAATACGGACGTGCAGAATTTTGCAGAAGTTGATTTGGATGTGCGTGCACACCGGAATCAACGCGTATCCGTCGACAACTTCCCGTATCCGACCTTTCTGAATCTCGCTGTAACTTAGTGTACACACGTCGGATCGAGACAAAACTTGCGCCATCGGACTCGTCGCAATACGCTAGTCCTGTGAGCCAAGTTTGGTTTGATTCTGAGAACGTTGACAAAATCGCGAGTCGTGGGCCCCACAGGCTCCACTTGACGGGCGATTTTGTGATCGGCTCATCGGAATCCAATTCTGGATGTTCCCTTGGGTTCGTATCATCGTTCCTGACCTGTTGACACTAAGTTGGACAGATTTGGAGACCTTTGACCCTGACACATTTTTCGATGCAAAGCGGCCCACATGTGGACCCCGCCTTGACCCAAAATTGTCATTTTTGCCCTTGTCTCCAAATTGGACTCAAGGACAGGCGTTTCTAGCTGATTAATATTTTCTGGATCTGATGGTGATATTTATTTCAGCAACCGGAGTACTCCCTGCAATTTCCACTGAAGTCAGAGCTACAATTGGAGCCGGAAACCCAGGCAAGTGAAACTTGCCAATCTCAGCAGTTTTTGCTACTTATTTTCTTGATATATATACTTGTTGTACATGTTTCAACCTAGGACCGAGTGACATACTTAGCGTCCGATTAATAGTCGGGTGCCAACCCCGTACGCGGAGTTGTGTAACGTCACATAGACATGGATATCGTGACCCTTTGCATTCTCGTACTTGCATTATCAAGTACGTTTTACCCAGGACACCTGACACTATTCATGATACAGAATCGTCCTGAGATATTCATGGTGATTCTGTATAGGATACAGTTTTCATGACTTATTCCTTTGCTTAGATATTATATGACTGGATGCATTAGTTATGATCCTGTATGGCATGGACATGAGACGTCGTGGATATGGGATGCATAATTACATTGGGTGGGGAGAGTCACACAAACTACGGGTTGATTATATATTATGCCGGCGTCGTAGTCTGCCTTTGATCTAGACAACCACATGATATCACTGCTACCGGCTCCCCGACACAGAGCTTGTAGTAGTTTCAGCTTGAGTTCTAGTGCTGCTCTCATATTGCATATCACTTAGCTAGTTATATATTTACCCTATTGTTTCATTTATTTGCTATACTGTATTATCTTTGGCTTGTATTTTCTGTACCTTGCTATGTCCCCTGAGGACCTGGATCCGGATTATGTCCCCAGGACTAGCAGACGAGATTGACCCCGAGGTACACGGAATAGGAGTATTACCAGGAGCAAAAGCAGGAACAGGAGCAGACACTGGAGAAGTACTAGATCCAGTAGTCGAGTGATATCTACGGTATCTTCTGAGTATATACTTTGTCCATACTCAGTATTGTTGTTGATATCTTTATTTCTGGATCTTGAACAATTGTAACAGACTTAATATCGGGTTGTTCTCTGATTTTTAATTACTTGTGACTGGATGTTGTTTATTTCTTTTGCTGATATTGCTATCTTTATTCTGTGGATGAGATTAGTAAACCCTGACTATTGTAATACAGCTTAAGTATGCCCCGATGGATCCATTAAATAGGATTTGTCCATCGGTGCGTGCTGCTGGCCATTGCCACGTATCCAGTCCCCGATATTTTGGGACTGGGGCGTGACAAATATCCAATTCTTTAGCGATTTGAAGCCCGATTAGTAGGGCATTATACTCTGCCACATTATTAGAGCAGGGTTCGCTAAGTGAATATGCTCGATAGATGATGAGTTTATCAAGAGTCACCAGGACAATTTCTACTCCTGAAACCACATTTCCCTTGGGACTGGTTCTGGATGCACCATCGAAGAATAGCTGCCACGTATCACCTTCCATTGCGGAATTATATTCTGCAACTTCGTCGGAAATGTCCTCGTATAGTTTAGAGATTTCTAAAATTGGATGAGAAGCTAAGAAATCAGCCAAGGCTTCACCTTTGATGGACTTCTGAGGGACATACACCATATCATACGGTGTTAATAACATCGCCCAAGTCGCGAGTCAGGAATTAAGAACACTTGGCTTGTTCATCAATACTCGAAGAGGATTGATTCTGGATATGATATGAATAGTTTGGCCCATGACGTAATATCGCGTCTTCTGAATGGCAACATTAGGGCCAAGCATTCTTTTTTAACTGGATTGTACTGGTGTTCAGCTCCGACCATTATCCTGCTTAGATAGTAGATAGCCTGTTTATGACCCTCATTGTTCTTCTGTGCGAGGAGAGCCCCTAAAGAATGATCCATTGCTCGAATATACAGCAAAAATGGTCTTCCTATGACGGGTGGCACCAGAACTGGAGGATTAGTGAGATAGTGTTTGATATCATTAAACGTTTGCTGACAGGCTTCGTCCCATATGAATGACACACCTTTCCTCATCAAGCGAGAAAAAGGTTAACATCTCCCAGAGAGGTTGGATATGAACCTCCTGATATAAGCCAGACGACCTTAAAATCCCCTGAGTTCCCTCAGATTATGGGGTGGTCGCATTTCTAGGATAGCATTTACTTTATCAGGGTCCACTTGAATGTCTTTAGCAGTAATGACAAATCCCAGGAATTTGCCACTGGATACACCAAGAAAGGACTTTGTGGGGTTTATTTTGAGTTGGTATTGGCGCATCAACTCGAATACTGTCTTCAAGTCTTGGATGTGATTATCCTTGAGGCAGCTTTTGACAGCAATATCGTCTACATAACATTCCACTATTTTGCGTAAGTGCTCGTGGAATATGTTACTCATAGCTTGTTGATACGTAGCCCCTGCATTCTTCAATCTGAAAGGCATAACCGTATAGCAATATACCTCCAATGGTGTTTGGAAGGCAGTATGCTTCTCATATTCAGGATTTATCTTAATCTGATTGTATCCTGAAAATCCGTTCATGAAAGATATGCGTTCAAAACTGCATGTATTATCGATTATGACGTCTGTAATGGGAAGAGGGAACTCATCTTTAGGACAAGCTGCATTTAGGTCTCGGAAATTGATGCAGACATGCACTTTTCCATTTTTTTCATAACCGGGACAACATTGGCGACCCAATCAGGATATTGTTCTTCCCGGATGGACCCACAGGCTTTTAGTTTCTTGATTTTAGCTTTAATAGCATCCATCATATCTGGGCGGAACCGGCGTTGGTATTTCTTTACAGGCTTCGAATTGGGCCTTATGTTGAGTTTATGGGTAGCCACTTTAGGATCAAGACCTGGCATATCCTCATAATTTCACGTAAAGATATCGATATATTCTTTTATCAGCTGGATCATTTCTTTCCTTTCTTCTTCGGAAAGATTGTTACTGACAAATATCGGCTTTGGTAAAAATTTATCCCCAACATCGACTTGGATAACTTTATCTTCAGTTGGTGGTTCTCTTTGCTCGAACCGAAGTTCCTATTCTGTATCCATTTGTTGAGCCCAGGATTCATCTTCAAATGGTTCAGATTCTTGTCCCTCTGTTTCGAGAGACTCTGTCAATACCATATTTACTGAAAATACCTGTTTGAGTTCATCACCTGAATCGGAAGATGACAAATCGTATGGTCTGCTCACTTGACTCAGAGTCATTGAAAGTTGCAAGATATGTGGTATACCCTAACCCAAAATGAGTTCGTTGACCGTAGGGATCACCATACAACGGCATTCTTGTGCCTTTCCCATAGTTGAGGCCTGGTTCCAACTTCAAGTCATAACCCATGCTTTGCATAATCTTCAAAGCTTGTGGGCTATATCTATAAATCTGTAATTTTTCGGCATCAGACTCGTGAGAATCTTCTTGTACAATTGGTTTAATCTGTATGCGACCGAAGACTATTGGATGCTGACCATTGCGAGTAGGTGGGATAATAAAGATAGAATCTTCATATGGCCCATATGTCGTGACGACATCAGATTTTGATGCTACTTCCCATACATACGGATGATAGGAGTCTATAGATTCCAGGAATTTTTGTGCTATAGGTTCTATATCGTTATGGGGGAAGGATTCCTGATTTGGAAATTGAGCGTTAATATACTGGAAAAGTGAATCTTTATTATCGTCAGAAACCACGTTTCCGGTTATATTTACATCAGTCGGCTGCTTGTTGCGCCTGAGGTTGATGACCAAAGGTGGGGGTTTCTGGTTCAGAGTGATCACTAGAGGATCACTTCCTCCTTCTGATTTGGTTCTGCTCAAGTGGATAGCCATAGATTCTATGACTTTCGGACGGGTAGTCCGCCCTTTCACCTGGATTGACAAGGGTTGCTCGGTAGAGGGTTCTGCTAGCTCCCGGTAGGATTCCTCTTCCATCTTGCCTGACACCTCCTTTATGTAGTCTTGGGTGTACAACATGGCATCAGAATAATAGGATTCAACTCCTTTGAAAGGATTGAGATCCAAAAACTCTGTTTTCACTGTCCCTTGGGCGTCGACATAGTTGAAGCATTGATGTAGAGTGGAAGGAAAAATATTATGATCGTGGATCCATGGTCTGCCCAAAATAATATTGTAAGACACCTCAGAATCAATGACGTAGCAAGTAGCCACTGATCTAAGGTCACCAATCTGGATCTTCAGATGAATCTTCCCCAACGGTTTGCTCTTTCTGGCATTAAAGCCTACGATTGTGGTGGTAGTGTAAGCCAGTTCACTTATAGGGATTCTCAATGGTCTTAACAGACTGTGAGGGATAATGCTGATCTGTTACGACCCGCACCCGGAAATTGGGCATGAGTCGTGGGTACGTCCAGCCTACGCCGCAGCATCGGCGGTAGAACGTTGTCTAGGTCTCAACATATAATATATCCTGACAATAGTCTCAACTCCGCACGGAGGACAATGATAATAATCCATAATTCTATGATATACTCAATCACAAGCTAATAGAAATAATAGCACGATGAGAATAGAAAAGAGTTCTAATAAAAACCAACCACAATAAGTTCAACTCAAATCCTGGGTCTAAATGACCTCACAAAGTCACAAAATAATAAATACAACTCAGTCTCAGTCTAAAATAATAAATGCAGAAAAAATCTAAGAATTTCCAGGTACATTCTCCTCTAGGCTAGGCAACTCCTCTGGGGTTTCTGGAGTGAAATCACCCTCTAATCCTGGGCCGTAATGAGTGGGGCACAAGCTCTCCAGGTCCTCTGAAAAATGTTATCCAGTCAGGATTGGAGCGAAGCACAAGCACTAACAGCAGTTTCATTAAATTGACAAAATCTATAAACAGTGTAAGAAATATAAGATGGAAAATAAATGCTGGAAATGTAAAGTACTGGAGAAAATGGAAATAGGCAATAGAGCATCTAGCAATGAACAATAAATAGTGAATGCTAGACAATAAGTAGTGAATGCTGGAACAGGTGAATCTGAATAAAATAGACATCTAGCTAAGTGTTTGAAATATTAGTTTATTATGTGATCAGCTTGGGACTAGATCAGGCTGGTTATATATGATTAACTATGATTCTTGTAGGTCAGGCTAACCATATGGTTAGCTATGATGCATGTAGTGGTCAGGTTAATCATATATAACAGCTATGATGCATGTAAGATGGTCAGGCCGCACCCAACATGAGAAGTGGGGTGAGCTATGATGCATGTAAAGGATTTGGATATGATCACATAATCTACTAATATTTCCCCATCCCCCAGCTAGCACGATGGATTCCAATCACGACTCCTCATGATGGGGATCTAGGGGGCTAACCCGTGTATCCATAGTGTCGAAATCAAGTATGTAGTACACTACAATTTATAGAAGTAATCAACAAAACGAAAACTGTCAGAGAATGTACTCGCCTGTGGTCCTGAGCAATGAATGAGGATTGATGCCCAAGGTGGGATCACAAAGACCTATTTATGGAATATTATGTCAGATATTGAATTAAAAGAATAACATGTTTAGCTAGTTAAATACGAGGGTTCTAGGTCATCCTAAGGCTTAGAGTTCGTAATTTCTTATGTGGCAGGTTTTCTCCAAGATGATACTAGTCATACTAAGTTAACCTTGTTACTCTAGGCTTTATGTTAAAACTAAATAATATTTACATACTAGGCAGTTAGTATAATATAACTCCTATATAGATTCTAAGGTATTACTTAATCTATTTAACTCTTACTTAAACTACTACTCGAAATACAACCCTTAACTCATAACACTACGTATTAACTAGGATACCAAGTACTTCATTTGATACCTTAGAGAACTCACTGAAACATAAGTACACTACTAATCCTACTAATACATCCACAGTGTCTAATTGCTGGGATCCTACTGGTACAATCCTATTGATATAACCCACACACAAAAGTTAACTCATAACTAAAACTCCCTCCCTGAATTTGACTGCTCTCTACTCACTACTCACACAGGTCTACACTGACACTGGCCTGCACTGAGATACACTGGCACACTATTAAACCTACACTGACACACAGGTTCTAACTACACCTCAACACTACTATCTAACTGATACACAGGTACTACACAGCTGCACACTGCTCTCTCACTCACTGAATAGGTACACAGCACCCTAATCTGGATACACATGAAACACTCAACTGCCCTCTCTGAGGCACTGGTTCACAGTGTCAGTTAATGGGACACTGGTACACTATAGTCACTTAAGTTCTCACATACACACACTCTACTCTAATATGTATACTGATACATTATGCATATGCACACACACAGTATAATCTAAAACTGACTGATACTAAGCTACACAAATTCTGGGTACCCACACACAGACACATAGACACCTAGGTATCTCACACACTATCATACATGTGTACACAGCACAGCATAGCACAGTTAACTACTCACTCACACACACATGGAGACACTCACTGCACTCACACTGTCAGACTCATAGACACTGGAAAACTCTCAGGCACAGTTCCCTCACAGAAATCTGAGAATTTCTCACACATACAGGAACAACACTGAACCTACACCCATATACACAGGTGCACACACGCACACTGCTTGCTAAACTGATACACGGGCAGTTTGCTGATACACACTCTGAAATCCTCACCTAACTGATAACACACAATATACTCAGCTACACTTCTCCCTCTCATAACCCCTAACACAGGCAGGTACCTAATCACTCAGTTAACTGATACACATAGACAATAGTTTACTGGTACACAGGTTTACTCCTAGACAACTGAGAACTTCCCCAGCAGGCACACACACATACAAGTATACAGACCCTAACACACTGGATACTGAAATCTACACAAACACCCACACTGCTATGATTACACATACAGTTCACACACTTAGACACACAGAGAATTCACATAGGTTTATTCTGAGACACACACACATATAGGTACACTGTCACCTAGGATCACTAGATACACTCACATATAATCTTACTGATACTGATATTGAGACACACATAAACACATGTACCTAAATTCTCCCTGAACCTAGTGATACTCAGTAGCACTCACTACACACTGGCATACCTAACCATCCCACAGGTATCCTGAAATCCGAAGGAGCCTAGGACACACACACTGGCACAAGTTCTCTGATTCTCACGGGTTGCACACACTAGGTACAGTTTCAATTTGACTGTACATAGAACTACACACCTAAACACCTAGACACTGGTACATTCAGTTTCACATAGGCACACACAGATTTCTACACAATGATCTAACTGACACCCAAACACCCAGAACCACAGTAATCACTGCACAGTTCTGGACCAAACCCGACTGTGCACAGTTTATTTCCCCCACAGTGTATTCCCCTCTTCAAATCACACAACAGATCTATATACATATGTATAAATATATATATATATACATCCATCATACATCATACATCAAATTAGATAATATTAGAGTAGATTAGATGGGTAATTCCTCCTGTGAAGCATTTCACCAAACACATGATGTGCAAAAATTAAAACCACACTAAGAACTCCTGAAAACCCAAAACAAAACCCTAAATCAATATCTAACCTACACGTAGGAGGGTGAAATCAGTCTATAAGCAACCACCTAGGGTTAAGGTTCACGAAAATTGGGGAAACAAATGTTGGGGACACTTAAAACCCAAATTATAAACCCTAAATCGAAACTACACAGCAAGGGTGGGTTCCTAATGGGTATTAACATCAGAAAACAGAAATTAAATGAGTAAAAATAGGGTTTTACCTGCAGGGATGGTTTCTCCAATGGAAGTTCTTCTTTCCCAAGGCTTTTTGACCCAAGTTCCTTGCTTTCCTTGCTTTGGAGGAGGAGAATGGGATCTCTAGGGCTAGATTTCAAATTCTGGAGTGGGGAGATGGCTTTCTCTTGATGGAGGCTAGGGTTTCTTCTTTCTACATGAAGAAAGAGAGGGTTCCCTTTTATATTAAGGCCAAGTTAGGGTTTCTAATGCATAGTCTAGGTTTAACCCCCAGGTTAGGTCAATAGGAACTTAACTAACTAAGGTTTAGTCAGTCTAGGGTTTGAGGTTCCACCCTAAAATTTGAATTCTAGGGTTTCACTAGAACTGGGTCTTCTAATTAGGGTTTGGTCATTAGGGTTGTCCTAATGAGTTCTAGGGTTGACCTAAAACCAAATATTATTAACAACATATAATTACTTTATAAAACTCAGCAATTTAGTTTAATACATAATTATTCAAAATAGTGAAATTATATAAATACCCTTATCTGGAAAGGTGGTAGTGACAAGTCTACCCTCCTAAAAGAAATTTCGTCCTCGAAATTAGACTGAACTAGAACAAGAATGAAATCAAAAGAAAATATACCTCAAGTCTAGAAGAGATACGGGTATTGCTCGCGCATTTCATCCTCTCTCTCCCAGGTCGACTCCCCTGGAGAGTGATGTCTCCATGCAACACGAACCAAAGGAATAGTTTGGTTCCGCAACACCTTCTCTCTGCGGTCCAAGATCTCTACGGGCTGCTCAGGGTAGCTGAGCGTCGGGCCAACCTCAATCTCCGAGTGATCAAGTACGTGACTAGGGTCTGCCACGTACCGTCTCAGCTGCGACACGTGGAACACATCATGCACTCCTTCTAATGCAGGCGGCAAGTCAAGTCTATATGCCACTGCACCTACCCTCGCAAGAATATCGAAGGGTCCGATGTAGCGTGGGCTAAGCTTCCCGTCTCTACCAAAACGAATCGTTCCACGCGTCGGAGAAATCCGTAGGAATACTAGTTCGTCAACCTAAAACAAAACAGTCTCAACACGCAGTCTAAACAAACAAACACAAGCCAGAAAATAACAATCTATACCTGAAATTCAAGGGGTCTACGGTGGCTGTCGGCCCAATGCCGCTGTCTGTCCTGCGCCACTCGCAGTCTGTCTCTGATGAGTTTTACCTTTTCTACTGCTTCCACGACCATTTCTGGTCCTAGCAAGGCTCTCTCTCCAACGTCGTCCCAAGATAATGGTGTACGACACCTCCATCCATAAAGAGCCTCAAATGGTGACATCTCGATGCTGGCCTGGTAGCTGTTGTTCTAAGCAAACTCTACTAGGTGCAGATGATTCTCCCAAGAACCTCCGAAATCTAGAACACAAGTGCGTAGCATATCCTCGAGAGTCTGAATAGTCCGTTCAGACTGCCCGTCTGTCTGGGGTGATATGCGGTACTGAACTTGAGCTGAGTGCCCAAGCTAGCCTGCAGACTCCTCCAGAAGTGGGAAATGAAACGACTATCCCGATCCGAGACGATGCTTACAGGAACTCCATGAAGCCTAATAATCTGTCGCACGTACATCTCTGCTAGCCTCTCTGTCGACGTGTCCACCTTGAAAGGTAAGAAATGGGCTGATTTGGTCAACCTGTCCACGATGACCCAAATCGTTTGGCAGCTGAAGCGTCTGTCGTTGATTCCCCCTGGTTTTCTCTATAGTCCTTGAGGTAGGCTTTGCCTGACCGGGTTCCGATTGCTAAAGCCTCTTCTTCTGATGTCGGGGATATGGCAACCATGTGGCATAGTTTGTATCTTGAGTTCTTTTTTGACTTAGCTTTAGCAGCTTGAGTCTCTTCCTTAATCTATGACACCAGATCAGGATGAACCCATATAATCTTACCACGCTTAGTAGTTAGGGGTACCAGGTCATGGTTTTGATCCCTGGTTGGAGGAAGATTAACAATGTTTATCATCGCCCTTAGAATAGGTACTACACCATCCGGGATTTCCTGAGGGGGCAGATTGCCAAACTGGAGAGAGATCATGTTGGCAGTGACCGTCTTCTCACGATTACACAGAGTGATGGCCTTGGCGTTGATCAGCTTTTGGATTTTTCTTTTTAATACATAATATGCCTTTATGGGGTGATGTATGTATCTGTGGAAAATGCAGTACTTAGGGTTATTGGTACTGCCGACTTCATTTGGCCGCTTTACCTCGGGGAGAGTAAGCTTGCCACTTTTGACTAGACAATCGAATATGCTCGAAATATTGTCGTCGTCAAAAGAATATTCTTTTTTAGGCCTGGAAGTCCCAGGATTCGTCTGCGTAGTCACCGGAGTATGTTGCCTGGACGTAATGATTGCCAGAGCTTCCTTTTCTTTGGAACTACGAGCATGATCGTTATTGGAAAATGTCCGCTTCCCTCTATCAGAGGTAGAGATCATGATTCCATTGTTACGCGCCTTCCGACTGTTATCTTCAGCGGCTACCGCTGAGATGATAAACGAGGGCCAATCATGGAACTGATATGGTCCCGTGAATACTGAGATTAGGGGAGAAGATTCTTCCTGCAAATATCCACCAAGGCAGAATCTGAAACTCCGGAAGGCATCTGCAAGGTAGCCTGACGAAAGCATTCGATAAAAGTACGAACGCTCTCTTTCTCCTTCTGCTTCACTTTGATAAGTGATGACATAGACATGTCCATCCCTCCTTCATAGAAGCGAGCGAAGAACAGAGTCTTAAAATCTTCAAAAGAAGTAATATAATTGTCCGACAGACTGTGGTACCATTGATCGGCCACTCCAGACAGACAGCCTTTAAACACTCAAGTGGGAAGAACGTTATTACCTTGCAACAACACTGTCATCATGCTAAAGTAGTTCATGTACTGACACGGTGACGTCTTTCCCTCAAACAAAACCATAGCCTGTAGTTTGTATTTAGGTGGAAAAGGGATCTCGTCCTAGATAGCTGGGTATGGCTGGTTGATTCCCAACTTCTTGAGCTGATCCTTATGCTTCAAGGCATCAAATTGGGCTTTTAATTCCCGAACTGCCTGCATCAGATCTTCAGCTGGGAGAGGGACCGCAGAGTGGTGAAAGATCGATTGTATTGTGACTCCAACAGGAGGCAATATATTCTTCGAGTTAAGAAGTTGAGGAGCTGCTGACTCTTGATTTAGAATAGGCTCCTGGTTTGCGTTGGATGGTGGTAGGTCCACCCCCACCCGTAGTTGAGTCAGAGGAACCGATGCTTGAGCTATTATAGCTGCGTGTTGAGTCACCATCATCTGACGCCTACCCTCCATCATGGAATGCATCTCTTTAAGCGATGCTTCCAATATAGCGATGCGTTGGTCAGTACTTCCTGATGGAAAAGCCTCTTCATGTTCATCTCCAATAGCATAAACTCCCATTTTCCTGGATGCTACAGAGGGATTAGTATAGATCTCTGTAGAGATCGAGTCTATACTTTCAGCATCAGATTCAGGAAACTGGCGACCCCCAGTGTCGGAATCAGAAGAATATAAAGCGGGTTGTCGTGAACTCGAGCGGGTGTTTCGAAAGACACCTGCCTCAATATTCTCAAGGAGTCTGTTGAATCTCCTTTGGCTTGGGGTTCTAGAGGGATGACGTCTAGAGCTTAACCTTCCTCTAGGAATGTGTGAAGCCATGTTCACTGATGCGAATGTTGGCTCTTCTTCCTGTAGAGACAAAGAGTAGTTCAACCGGTCAAAAAATGACCGTTTTGCCTTAGAACAGCAGTAATTAACTACAACTTTATGACTATTACAATAATGCTCCCTAGGGGGTATAATAGACATGTTGGAAGATCCCCTGTCTTTGCACTTCTAGATCAAGAAATCACGTAAATCAGGGAGATTAACAGAAGAAGAAGAAGAAGAAGAAGGCTTATTCTGCCTTTTCACATCAGTAGGAGCGTAGATATTGGGAACCATGACCCTCTCTCTGCCATAAGTATATAGCAGTTCGCCCATATGAGTGGCATATGATCCATCATCCGTCTGGGGAGCGTATTTCCCCGAGAAGCAGGTCTTATTTACGCGGATGGGCTTATCCTGGCATAATTTGCATAAAACAGGTAGAGTCCGCGTAATCTTCTTCTCTTGGTAGAGTACAACTCTAGAGGTCGGGAGATTAGCCATGCGTTTTCCCTTGATGTGATCCAATGGTCCATCGGATGCATTTTTACGCACAAAGTGCGTATGAATTTTTTGCACGGGCACTAAGGCCTTGTCAAAAATTTTGTCTGCCACGTCACAGACGGGAGACGAAGTTTTACGCACAGGGCGCGTTTGAATTTTCTGAATTGGCGCTGAGGCCTTATCAGAAATTTTGTCTGCCACGTCACAGATGGGAGACGAAGTTTTACGCGCAAAGTACATTCTGGACTTCTGGATTGGCACTAGGGCATTGCCAGAAGCTTTGTCTGCCACATCACAGCCGGGAGACAGGTTTTTACGCACATAGCGTATAGGTCGTGATGTCACAACCTTGTTGATCGGAAAGGGAGAGTCCGCAGGAAGGGTAGAGGATGTCCGGGGCATCCATACTTTACGCAGCTTCCTATTGTCCTAGACAGAGAGGGAATGAGAGCTACCCCCTGCTCGAAGCATGTCTTCGTAAGCCGATTGGTTGAATTGGACGACCAATGTCTTCTTTATTGATCCGACGGATACAGCATCGTGTTGAGCAATGGCTTTCTCGTCAGATGAGAAAGTAGTCCCCAGCAGAGTCGTCATCTTGTATTTTATTATAAAGGAAAGAAATTGAGAGTAGGTTTATTCAAAACCTTTTCTTTGTTTACAAACAAGAAAAAGAAGTACAATTAATCCTATACGAGGATGTTAAGTACAAAAAATGATTCTGGAGAAATATTGCAATAGGAGTCTGATCTGCGGTCGATCACTTTGTCCCTTGGACCACATGATGACGAAGAAGTGTTATAGAAGAAGAAGAAGAAGCTTCAAGGATTGCAGGAGGAATTGAACTCTCGTTGTCGGAGTAATCAATCAACACTCTCTATGTGTACTCTCTCTGATCTTCTCTGATTCCGATTGTGTCCCCTGTCTCCCGTGGCCGAAGATCTCTATTTATAGAGTTCGGTCACAGTAACTGACCAGTAGGCGTAAAAATCGAACAGCAGAGAGAACTGCACCTTTTATGCGACGGTTATAGTAACTGCTACCCACGTCTGAATGATCTTCTGAATCTGCGTGTGACGCGTGTCCCATTATGAGGTAGCACATATAATCGCTTATCGAAGATCACAGCATGCAAGCTACGTAGGTAACTACCCCTCGCGTAGAGAAGGTTGGCATAAAAGCCAAATAACTGTCTCATTGGCGTAAAAGCCAAATAGTTATCTTGTTAGCGTAAAAGCCAAGTAGTTGTCTTGATGGCGTAAAAGCCAAGTAGCTGTCTTGATGGCGTAAAAGCCAAGTTCTGCGTAAACCTTGATGCTGCATGGATAGGTAACCAGTGTAAAGATAGCCAATTATCCTTCCTTGACTGAGGTCTTGAGCGTATTCTGGGCCAAGTAGCTTTATCACGTACCATTGCAAATATAGCCTGAGTTGGTATATTTCAAGGAGATAGCATACGGCGTACTCCTATAGTTGAAAATAGCCAGGTTGGCGTATTTCGAGAAGATAGCATATGGCGTGCTCTTATAGCTGAAAATAGCCTGGTTTGGCGTAATATGCAGAGATAGTGACGTGAGCATGTTAGCCCTAATTTTAGCTCTCCCAGTCGTTAAAAGTAGAACTAAATCTCGTGCATTAAATGCAGAGATCTGCCCCCATCTCGTGCATTAAATGTAGAGATCTGCCCCCATCTCGCACATTAACTACAGAGACGTGCCTCGAGTTCTGTACGAAGAGCAGCTTTTTGACGTGACGGTTGGTTTTGTCTCATCCTGAGCGTAAAGCTCATCTCTGCCTCTGTAGAATAGGCAGCATATTCCTTGAATGCATAAACAATATCTCATATCAAGGATTATGTCACTAAACGACAGTCTGGATCTCTATGCAGGATCATCATTACAGTCGTCCTCTCGATCGTCGTGCAGCACTCTTTGTTAGGAGTCAGGTTTACCATTTTGTTTGACAGGTTCATTCAAGGAATACGAAGAGTTTCTCGTACAACTTCTCGCTGCATTAAAAGCAGACTTAGTTTACGCCAGAGTGGTGATGTAGCAACCTTTTTACGCCAAAGCAGTCTAGGAGTACGACTTTACGTGGGTTGTTCTGGAGCTCTATTTTACACTGACCAGCGTTGAAGCTCTGCTGTACGCTAATGGCTCTGAAGTCATATTTTTATGCCACCCAATTTTGGAGCTCTATTTTACGCGGGCTTCCTGTATGTTGGGGGGTTTTACGCATATAATTCCCCAGCATATTTTTTATGCTTCTACACCTGTGGGTTGGACGCATGGGTCAGTTTTATACAAGTTTCCATCAAAGGCCTACATAATAGTTAGGGATGCCTATTGGAGGTTAGTCGCATGAGCAGTTGATTAAGCTTGAAAAGCTCACACTACCCTAGATATCTTCAATTTAGAACTCTCGGGCGCGTAGTAAGAAGAGACCAGATTTAGGTTTTTTCCACTCTTAGTAGGTCACATAAGATCTACATCTCATGAGATACGGTCGAAAATAGAAGTTCTATTATTTTTAGAGCTGCATGCGGCCGTGAGTTGATGTCGTATGGACAATCTTATGCATCCTGTGAATAGATGATGCATGGACAGTATTATGCGACCTCCTTCTTGGACGCATAGGACCTGCCCCAACCCCAGAATGTATAGCATTATAGTGTTTTCCTTTCCCAGATTCAGAGTGTTGAGCAGTTCCTGCTCCAGTCGAAGATGTCACACAGATTTGTACTTTCTCAGTAACTGATTGAGAGGCAGACATCGCCTCCTCTGCAGTTGGGCAAGGTGCAATAGCCATTGCTACCCACGTTTTGTGGGTCTTCTTTGGCTTGGCTATCCTTGGCGAAGGATTCGTACTTCCTTTAGAGAGCATTATCTCGAACGCTTGCTGGTCGAAGTAAACTACCAGCATCTTTGGCGTTGAGCCAAGCTTGGCCGCATCGGATTGCGTCACCAATTTCTCAACAGAGGAGAGTTTAATTTCCAACAGATTCACTATTGTGTTTTCCATTTTAATCAAAAGGAAGAACTAAGAGAACTTGATTTGATTAACAAACTAGAGAGTACAGAGAAGAGTCCTAGGAGACAATATAAGTACAAATTTGTTCCCAAAACTCGATTATTTTTTCTTGTTTTGTGTTACGATTTATGTTGACATGATAAGATAAACTAATTACATAGGATTGAAGAGGGTGATATGGTCTTTACATAGGATTCGATGGGTTATTATTTGGTTTACTGTACAGGGAGATACATGGGCGAGATATAGAGTACCTCACGTGTGCTGCTGATCGTGAATTCTGGGTGGGTCTGCGGTGGTTCACGGCGGCTGCTCTCGGAGATCGTTGGCGGTCGGCGGCCGACGGCTCGGCGGCTGGCCTACGGGAAGATGCTGGTGGTGGTAGTCTCCTGCAGTCTATATATAGGGGTGAATGGAGGAGGTTATAGGGAGATGAAGAGAGGGGTCAGGGTACGGTTACAGGGAGGGGAAGGAAGGAGGTCGTGGGGGTTTCGGTGGGGGGGGGGTGAGTACTGTAGCTAGGGTGGGTTTTGAGTTTCGGGTGCGGGGGTGCGGGTCTGAGGGTTTAGCTTTGGGTGCGGGTACAGGTTGGTTTGGTTTAGTTTGGTTTAATTAATATAAATAATCTATATATATATATATATATATAATATTTTTGGATCTCAATAAATTTCAAAAAAATTCTATAATACTCTAATAATAGTTGTACACCAAAAAATATATTTTCTGTACAATAATAGTAATTAATTATATATATATAATTATTGATCCATGAATAAATATTTATTATAAATAGCTAAAAAATTACTGAAAAATTGTCCTTAATCTCAATAATTACATAATATCCATAATTAAAATTTAAAATTCATAAACTAAAAATAGGGGATTTACACTTACTATCTAGGACCCCAAGGTGGTGAAGATTAAAGAGAACTTGGACTTCTCCTATGGCGGGATAAAGATACACATACCTACAATGGAGTGACATTTGCCTTTGTCGGCTTTCAATATGGTATCTTTTTCGAGGAAGATGTTTGGCAACCTGACTTCAGGCCAAAAGGGAGCCCTGTTCGGCCGTATTCGTCCCAATTCTAAGCTGAAGAGGAAAGTGGCTACTTCCAAGGAATCATTTTATTACTCTCTTCGAGGGTTAGAACCCAACGTCTTCGCTAGTAAGATGGGGCCAAATATCCATTTCTACGTTGTTGATACCTTTCTAAACCAGCTTACGGACAAGGGGTCCTATCCAATGGAGAAAATATGCTTGCTCAACTGGGTGCATTATTAACATTCTTCAATTGTTTTGACCAGGTGGGTACTAGAGAAGTACGAGCAGATCCTAAAAGGGGCCAACCTTTACTACGCCATTGGGATTTATGTTATGCTTAGAGAAGAATTCGATATCATTCATGGCTTTGATCGAGATTTATAACTATCGCACTGGGACCTTCTTTACTCCTGGCGGGGATGGGACTCGCTCTTCATGAGATACATTATATTTTGCGGTTGCCCTGGGGTGAGGAGCCGTTTAAGGAGTACATGTATGATAACGAGGAATTCGAGGAATTAGAGAAACAACACCCGCAGTTCCTTGCAGTGTACATAGAATTATTATGTCACCATAGCACTTGCTAGCAGACTGAAGAAGAAAGATAGAAGTATGGAGAGGACGTTACCCCATAACACAACCTGGATCCATCAACTTTTTAAAATTGAAGCTTCGGGTCAGGTCACCGTTCGAAAACATCAGTCTCAAAAGGATGTCCACAACCTGGTGCGCAGCACTAAGAGAACGACTGCAATTGGTGAGAGGTTTGGTAGTTCTAGCGACATCTTAAGTTATTTTTATCAAGAAACCCAGCCATTGTGCTGTCTGGATTCTTTATGATATGGCTACAAAATTGTGTAGTCCCGGGAGGTTCCGGGTCGACTGAAATGGCCAGCTACAATCTCATCCTCCCTGTTGTAAAGTTTTTTTTTGTCACCATCTTGCCTTACTCCCAGTGATGGTCTGCAACATCCATCATGGGCTTTGTACTTTTACCAGTAAGGTGTTGGCCCATGACGATCCCCGAGATTTCAACCGGATTGAGATGACTTATCATTATTTAATGGGTTGGCTGTTAATGCACTACCCATCTCGGATGAGTCCTGGACTCGAGGGGATAACGACAGAAGATGATGCCTTTATTTGTCGATATGATATGATACCCTTGGTTTATACTGAGGTTCTCGTATGTCGGCACACACTCGCCCATATGGCAAATTACTCTTTCTTTGTCTCGATGCCAAAATTCACAGAGGATGAAGTGAATAGAGTTTATTGAGATGGTGGTGCTAACCATCAGGTCTTATCTCCGAGGCTCTTCTGATGATTACTCTCTATCCGACCTTCATATTTAATATATTAGAATCGGAACCTTGTCTTCTTAGAGCCTTATCTGTCGAGTAGGTTTGCTTGCCAGTTCAGATATAGCCAATACATGTTGAGAAATCTCAACCCATGTCTTAGTTTTGAGGGTAGAATTCTTGATGGGGCTCGAACCTAGGATTATTATTTTGTAACCAATACCCATGTTCGAATCACGCTGCAGGACGCTAATGTTTCTGCACAAATTGTTCATGTAGCGGCTAACTTTCATGTAGCCGTGAATGCACCATCGCCTAGCTTTGACCAGGATACTAGCTTCATCGTGGGCAGTAAGCTGAAGCCCCAAAGTGGTTGGTCCAAGAATGGTCGGGGGAAAGGCAAGGAGAATATTGCACTATTGCCTGTTGACCCCGACTCAACAACGGAGAAAGAGAATACTTTTGACGACCCCTCGCTTCCGGTGGACTCTCAAATGAAGCACATGGCTTCTCTGGTGCGGAGCCCTCCACCATATAAGAAGAGAAGACATAGACCATCTGCGGTTGCGAGGTCGATTTATAGGAAAATGGTTGCTACCAAGGCCCCAACGTAGGCTATGGGAGAAGAAGAAGAGAAAGAGGAGGAGGTAGGACCCCTTGTATTGGTGATTCACCAACCGCAGCTTCCAGTGAAGACAAAATGGGTCGGGCAGGAAGAGGAGGATCGGGTGGAGAAAATAGGGTTCAAATCCGCAACTTCTGTTGTGACAGACCAGCACTCTAACCAACTGAGCTATTTCCCCCTTTCGTTACTACTCCTATTCTCGATGCCGAGGTGGTATCCTTATGTTCTCTTAGCTTTCTTGCTTATTTTCCATTTTTATGAAACTCTTCGTCCTGGTTTATCTGAATTTATGTAGAGACCGGGAGCAGGGGTGAGGACACTTTCTCCCCGGGCCGCTACCGTAGGGGTTTCTTACCAGGAGGAGGAGACGACATCATCTTCTTGTGAACCTTATATTGGTGATCCATTATCGAGATGGTTGGAGAGTTCGACAAGGAAGGGGACGCTTCCTTGACTAACCTCTCAGTTGGAGATGTAGGTGCCTTGGGGACGGCCTTGTCCTCGCCGACGGAACCGCAGAATCTGATTCCTCACCCAGGTATATTGTTTCTCCATTTATCAAGAGATAAGGTTTTTTGGCTTCAATTCTTTATCGTTTGGGTAAAGTTACTCACTGATTGCTTTCATTCGACAGGCCCTTCCCAGCCAGTAAACATATTTAACGTGGCAGCGAAAGAAAGTATGAAGGAGGAGTCTGAGCAGGAACTTATCAGGAAAAGGCTTGGTTCAGCTCCATCTTCTCCGCGATGGGAGAACTTTCTGAAGGACCTTCCCCTACGATGGGTACAACGCTCGCTTCTGATACGGGTCTCCCTGGAGTGGTAGCATTAGGTACGGAGGAAGAGAGGGATGGAGGGTTATTTCAGAGGGAGTCTGAGCATCCTTATCACTCTTTTATAGGTGTGGAAAATCCTACGGGGTCTCTGCTGAGGCTAATATAGAGGAACCTACCACTATCGCGGATCCACATGGTACGGTAGATATCCCTTCATCTTTCATTGCCAGATCGTCCGATGTGGGAAAATCTTCGGGTGCCCGGATTGCGGCGGTCAAAATTGCCTATCTGCCCAGCGTTCAGGAGCTTATTTCAACTGGGAGGCAATTGGTCGAAGTTAAGGCATCCCATCATTCTGCAGATATTGCTCTGCTTTCTAGGTCTTCTAGCACTGTTGTGCCTACTGGCATCCGATGACAACCCCTTCTCTTTTGATTCCTTTGATGCCATCCACCCTTTTTGGCGTGGAAGAGTCTTCAAAGATTACCATTCACAGCTTCTACATGTTGTTGAAGCAGGGAGTATAGGCCATTCTAGGACAAAATATATATTTTTCTTGGGCTAGGCGTTGTGCCCAAGGTCAAATTTAGATTTTGAGGACCCTTCCAAGCCTCGAGCCAACAACCGACTTGTTGCTCCAGAAGTTGACCGAGGTGGAGCAACGCGTGAATAAATTACAGTAGGCATGACATGTTGACCTAGCTATCATAGTGGCAGAGGAACGCTAATTCCTCTTAAATTCTAGGAAGAAGGTGAAGACTTCCTACGCACAGAGCAAGGAGGGAATGGAGCGAGACCTCAAACAGCTGGCACTCAAGCACAATGAGTTGAATGTCCAAGGAGAGGCCTGCCTTGTTCAGAAAGAGTTTGTGACCCATGTAATAGATAAGATTAATGAGAAAATCGTGCAACTCCAAGCCAAACTTAAGGCATTGGAGGGCAATCTTTAAGAGGCTCACCGGGAAAGAGAAGCCATATGTACATAGTCTGGTAAGGTGGTTCAGTCTTCTACTTCCCTGGAGGCCACTTTGAAGAAGCTAGAGTACAAGTGCCAGGCCTACGCTCACCTTGAGGATCCTGCAGCTTTAGCTCAAGACGCTGAGCGTCGGGTGAGAGCGAGGATAGATGCTGACTTCGTCCGACTTCGAGGACGAATAGAAGAATTGTGTTCTGATACCTAGCCTTTAGTAGATTTGCTTTGCTTTTCTTTCACTTTTTGTCCTACTAGATTTTGATTGAGGTGTTAGTAAATCCTCAAATATAGTTTGCTTTTGGTTCCCTGTTTGAAAGAAATAAAAGCTTTTTTCTTATTTTTGCAAATTTTTGTGTGAACTTCTGGTATTCGTACTAGAGGTAATATGGATGTAGTACGATACTGTAGGTTTTAAGGACGTCCCATTGGAGATTTTTGGTGGACCTATTACCTTTTGCGTACTTGGGTGCAAGTAATAAGTTTGAAATGAGACCCTATCAAAGGTAATATGGACGTGATAGGCTTTGTGGATATCCCACTAGGAGATCTCTTGTGGACCTATTACCTCTTATGCACTTTGGTGCAAGTAATGAATTGGAAATGAAAAATCCTATTAGAGATGATATGTACGTGATAGGTTTTATGGACTTAGCACCGCTGGCGTACTTAGGTTCAAGTATCGGTGATAAGTTTAGATGATGACTGATATCAGAGGTATTATGGACGTGATAATTGATAGTCAAATAGCAAAGTTTGCTTAAAGGTAATGTGGACATGGAAAATCCTACTGGAAAAATGTTAGGCTACTTGTTCAGAGGTGATATGGACGTGAACTAATATCCAAAAAGGAACTGACTTTTGAATGTTCTACCTGAGAGTATAAGTAGACTTGAGGGTTACTCCACTGGAGAGATATTGAGGATTCATTATCTGTTGCATATTCAGGACACCTAAATACAGATAATGGCTTTTACAGTATTTGTAGAGAAAAATATATTTGTTGGGGATAAGACAGTACAAGTCTAGTTCAGACATAGTAATTTTTAAGGAACTTGTCATTGATAGGCATCATGAGCAAGCCTCCATTGGGTTTTGTTAACCGGTAGGCGCTGTTGGATAATACGAACTCCACTATGAACGGGCCCTCCTATTTAGGTTTAAATTTGTCGGCCGTTTTGTGGGTCATAACCATCGGTATTCTTATTGTGAAGACGAGGTCACCCACCCAGAATGTCCTTTCCTTGACTTACTTGTTGAAGGCTCCAAAAAGACGTGCTTGGTATAGCTCAATGCGTTGTTGAGCTATAAGACGCTTCTCATCGAGTGCCTCTAATTCTTGCAGTCGTCGGTGGTAATTGTTGTCAACGGTTAACTGTTTGGAGAGGGCCACTCGAACTGAGAGAATATGGATCTCGAGAGTGAGGACAGCCTCGCTTCCGTAGACTAAGGAGAATGACATAATGTTGGTTGGTGTTCGGACCGTTGTGCGATAGGCCAAAAGAAATTTGTCGAGCTTCTCGTTCCAGTCGCGTTAATTGGACGACACAAACTTTTTGAGAAACTTGATGATTGTCTTGATGAATGCTTCTACCAGACAATTTGTTGTTGGGTTGTAGGCAGTTGAGGCTACATTCTAAATTCAATTTTTGTCATAAAACTGGGGGAAAGCGTGACTTGCAAACTGGGGACCATTGTCATGGATGATCCTCCGTGGAAATTTGAAACGATATATGACGTGATGCTTGATGAAGCTGACCACGTTTGAAGTCTTTACTTTAAAAAGTGGCACTGGCTTCCATCCACTTAGAGAAGTAGTCGGTGATAGCCAAGATAAACTGGTCTCCCTTAGATGAAGGTGGACTTATCGGTCCAATTATGTCCAATCTCCATGCTTTGAACGACCAAGATGCTACCGTAGGGTATAGGAATTCTGAGGGTTGGTGGATGAAGTCTGCATGGATTTGGCATATGCGGTATTTCCTTGAGTAGTTGACTGTATCTGCTACCATTGTCGGCCAATAGTAACCCATTCTCCGAAGGCAGTCCTGAAGCTTGGGTACGGGCTGATGGGTACCGCAAATACTGTTGTGAGCTTCATGGAGTGCTTGCTTCCCCTCCGTATTCGATAAGTAGCATAGCAGAAGCCCATCATAGGAATGACAATACAACATCTTAATAGCCGCATCATAATATAACCGGAGGAAACGTCTCTTGATTGAAGTGGCCTCCTTTGGGTCATCGAAAAGTATCCCATAGACTGCGTAGTAGATGAATGTGAGTCTTTAGTATTGGGTGCTGGTGTCTATCCCCACTGAATAGCTCAGGCACGTGCTGAGGTTATTTTTTGGTCAGACTAGTTCTTGGCTAACCACAGTGATCAGTTCATGCGTATTGATCAGAACATCCAAAGAGGCAGCAAGGCCGGCCAGGGCGTCGGCTTCGATATTTTTGTAGTCAGGGTATATGCTCTATAAAGAAGCACTCAAAAGTTGTGATTATACTAAGTGTGGCTTGATGGTAGGGGAATAAATCCTCGTGTAAGACTTCATACTCTTCCCGAATTTGACTAACGATCAGCTTTGAGTTGCCTTATGCCTCCAGGTATTCCGCTCCCACTTCTTTAGTGCAGTTGGAGTCCAATAATGATAGTGTTGTAATCTGCTACTTTGTTGGAGCATGGCTTTATGAGATAGTAAGCGCGATGGATTACCAAATCATAGGGGGAAATCAGTACAATCCTGACCCTAGTGTCAATATTGCCCAAATCATAGAGGAAAATCAGTACTACATTTGCGGACTTTTGCTCAGGCTTCTTGGTTATATTGGCAACAAGGGCCTGCTTCTCCTAGCTATTCTGGGCGCTATTGTCATTGTTGTTGTAAGGACATTTTTCTCTCATCAACGACAGGGATCTGTATTCCAAAGAGGCAGGCGTCCTTCACTTTCTTCTCAGCACCAAAAATATTTATAATGAACATCGTCAAATCTTTAAAATGAGAGTTGCCCATCCAGAGTCTGACCGCGGGAAGGAGATTTCTTCGGCATGTGTCCATCAGTGTGGACTCAGGATTACCGGAGGGTAACTTCAGTAAAGCTTGTCTGTACCGCTCGATGTTCTCCCGTACAGACTCTTTCTATTTTTACATGATGTCTATTAGAGAGGACATCGTTATTTTATTTCTCTCATTGAGATCGTCAAACGTCGAAATACAGTTATCCTGGGGGCTGCAGAATCAATCGAAGGCTACTCCAAACAATACCCCAATAAAGAACTTGGTGAGGTGAGCGTCACTATGAGGCAGATGCCCCATTATTGTCTCGATGTAACTCATGTATTGGCGAGAGGATGTATTTTCGTTAAATGGAGTTAAGTTAAAGGGCTTGTACTTGGACATGTATGATACATCTCTCCAATTGAGAGGATACGGTTATCGAATCTTAAGCTCGTACAGTGAGTCCCTATTGCCCATTGAGTCTAGGCAGGCCCGGAGTTCTCGTACCTCCGGTATTGCTTCTCAGGCTTCATCTGCTGCGGAAGGAGCAGACGAATTGGGCAGGAGATGATTAACCCCAGTGGGTGGGGCAGTTGCATTTGAATCCCCTTTGGACCCAGGGTCCAGGCTTGCTTGACCAGAGACCCTTGCGGGTTGGGACGCCATATTTGATTTGATCTCCAGTATCGTCTGGGTCAAGGGTTTCATTAACGCACTCTCGGTCTGCATTATGGCCTTGAGGGTCTCGAGTCACTTTTGATCGCTGGAGCCCTCGTAATCGTCCTCTGCCATATATACTGTTCTTACTTGGTGAGAGATGGATGTGACAGAGAATCCCTCAATTTTTGCTTCAGATCCTTACATCGAGTTTGCATCTTCCTCTTCGAAGTCGGAGGGAACACTACCCCTGGCATAAGAAGGTGCTTTGCTTTAGTGAAGGTGGCCACCCCCAGGAAATTCGACGGCCGTCCCTTGAGACTCACTGTCCTCTCGGAATAACGGGTTGCTGAAGAGTTCTGGAGGGTTGCTACTCCTAGTGGATGACAACCTTGATTTTGAACAGGTGCCCAGGAATACTCCTTCCGTGGGGAGGGCCGCTTGTCCTTCTTGGGCTCGCCTCCTTGGCACAATGGTAGAGAGGGAAGGGTTGAAAGTACCAGGATTCTATCCCTTCTTTGTGGAGGGAGACATCCAAGTGGCACAACATAAGGCGAAGGAAAACTCCTCCTCCTCTAGTACTTGCACCTGTTCTCCAAGTTGTTGCCAAATGGGTGCCTTGGATTATGGTCGCTGGAATATCGACTTCCTGGTTGCAGGCAGATATTGCTACTATGTTGCAACAGCAGTTGATAATTATGTTGGCGCATTGATGCCTGGGAGGGGCCATCTCGGGTGTTGTCACTGTCTTCTTTGCTTTGTGCTTGTAATTGATCACATTGTACAAGTTAGGAAAGGGGTGGTTCACCTTTACATCCTCTATATGAGCTCGGGAGGCCCGAGCACATGGGTGTACAGGCAAAGTTTTTGCTCCCAGACCTGGGGTTTGCATATGAACTCTCCCCAAGCCGCACGTAGAAGACTTTGAAGGCTGACCCTGTCCACATTATGCTGCGGACTGGGTGCATGGGTCGGTCTTGTATAACTTTCCGTCAGAAGCGCTCATGACAATTAGTGGCGCATACGGATGGTCCGTTAACTGAGTAGTTGCTTGAGCTTTGCGAGCTCGTACTGTGTCACGTCCCGCTCTCGGAATACGGCAAGACGAATATGTAACATAATCCCCAGGCTACACGATATACGAATATTCCATTATCCATACTCGCGATTGTCGCTTGTAAGGTTCTAGGATAGGTGTATTATAGGTCACATCTTGCTTAATACAATAAATAATAATTCTAGATAAATGACATTCTAAACTATAATTAGGAAATGGGCTATTCTACCCAATTACAACTTTTGTCCCAATATACAATATAACCTATTTATACCTTAATATATGATGAGAATAAATTCTGGTTCCAACTCAATCATCTTCCGTTATGACAACTCTTTCTTGTTCTCCAGCTTTTTGTCAAGGTACAATAGTAGCTTCCTTTAAAATATTCCTACAAAATCTAGTGAACAATACTAGATCGTCAAATGAAATGCAAACCCTCAGTCAAAGACGGAAGGTAAAATAAAAATAAATCGAGAATTTGAGAAGTAATGGGATTCTCGGAATTCCAAAGTAATGGAACTGAATAATTCAGGAAGATTATTGTGTTAACTTGAAATATTATCCTGACTAGATTCTATTCTAGTGCATTCTCAGTATTCGTCTTATCACTAAGTGTCACCCTCACATTTTTAATCAAGGGTAGTTTGGTAATTGACATGGATAATTTTTATTTTAGAATTATTTATATTTAAATATTGTGCATGCATGCATGATTAATTATTTATTGTATTATTTATTGATTGCTAGTTATAGATTTATTTTAGACTTGTGTAGTAGACCTAACCTATTTAATTAGATGCATGAACTAATATTTTAGATTGGCCTAGATTGAGCCCATGAATTAGGCCCATGGATTAGAAGGTTGGATTAATTAGTGAAATTATTAGACTAGAACCTTCCCTCCCTAATTAATTTTTTTCATGAGAGGCCCAAAAGGGTAATTAGGATATTTCATACTAGCTTTGGGTGATGGCTGGGGCCGGCCACCATTAGAGGAGGAGAGAGAGTGTCTCCCTCATTTTATTTTCCAATTCTATTAGATCTAGTTTTTTTCCCTCTTTCAATTTCCTTATTCCCTCATCATTCCTCCACCAATTTTTTCACAAATTCCTTCCCTATTCTTTATTGGAGGCTTCTACATTACGGATCTATAAGAAGGAAGCAAGGATCAAGAAGGAGGAGGCCAAGATCTACAAGAAGGAGCTACTTTCTTTATTTGGGGACTTTTTATTAAAAATCCATCTTCCAATAGGTACATTTTAGTTTTCCCTTTCTAGTAGACTATAAATCTAAGATTTAATCATGATAAACCAACTCACATGCATAGGCTACCCACAGGAATTGATTTTAGGTTCATCGAAGACCTACGATGGAAGTTATGTACATTTTGGTGCCAATTTTGGAGGAATTCCGAGATTGGTACATGTGACGTTTGTCAAATGGTCTAATAGATCAAATTAACATATGATTGCTTGTTTGTGACTAGTGGCATATCCAAAATTGGATATGCGTCGGCCGTATCTCGTCAATTTGACGAAAAAGGTTAATTTTGGGGGGTTTTCTCTGACATAGGGACTTGTGCATATCACATTGTGACACAGACACATAGATGATCTAATTACTATACGTATTGCTCATAATTAGTGTAGACTTGCTCGTGTCCTCCGGGATGCGTTTGGTTGTGTGTTGGAGCCGTATCGCAAGCGTATCATAGAGTTAGTGTGATACGGGTGCGGTGCCCTCTACGTGTTTGGTATTTTGCCCATATTTCTATATGTACATGTGTATATATATATCTATATGATATTTTATATAATATATGTATATGAGTGTGTATATGATTAAGTGTATTTGTGTGTGTCTATATGTGTGTATATAATAGTGTATATAGTTTTATACATATATATATATATATATATATATATATATATATATATATATATGCGTGTGTGTGTGTGTGTGTTGTATATGTATATGTAAGAGTATAGTATATATATGCAATACTATACTCTTACATATATATATACAACACTAATACACACACACACACACACACACACACACATATATATATATATACTCCTCCCTTTATATATATATATATATATATATATATATTTAGGAGTGTTTGTAGTGTGTGGCATGTGTGTTATGTATAAGTGTTTGTGTATAGCGTAAGTAGCAGTTCAATGTTCAGCAAAGAGGAGAGGTGATACAACAGCTAGGAGGCACTACAATAGCTAATTCCAGCAGTGAACTGTACAACAGAAGTTCAGGTAAGCAGTGTGTGGTATCATCTAGGCTTGGGCAGTGCATTCAGTGCACAGCAGAAATATTTTAATTAGCAGTGCAGTCAGCATGTGCAGTCGGGCATCAGTAGGTTTTAGCTCATAGGGGGCAGTCAACTGGAGAGAGATGCAGCCTCGGGCAGTGACCAACTGTAGAGAGCAATTGCATTCAGCCGAAGGGAAGTATCATTGCAGCGTGCTCGAGCAATGGGGGTTGCAGTCTTTGTCAGCAAAGGGAGAGGGTGCAGGGCAGTTTCTGTGCACAGAAAATCAGCAATGAGGAGCCACTGCCGTACAGTGAGCAACATAGAGCAAGGCTCGGGCCAACTGCACAGCATGTGCAGTCTCAAGGTATCAGATTCAGCAGCAAGGTAGGCAAGGGTACCTACAGTATCAGTATATCAGTAGGTATCAGTAGAGTTTCAGTATCAGTGTTCACTGTTCATTGGTTAGAATGTTTAGTATATAATTAGTTATATGTGTATCTATGCATATAAGATATTGATTAAGTTAGATTAGTATATATAACTATTAGTCTAGATAGTTAATAGTAGATTAATATCTATGCTTAGTATATAGTTTAACTATATGCTTTATTTATATATGTAGTGTAGTATTGTATGCTAGTAAATACATTGGTTATAGTTAGTATATTGGTGATGTTTTATATATAAGGGTTATAACTATTGGATAAGAGTTTTGGATTACCTTGGGATACCAATGTAATACCAAGTTATTGGATCGATACCCATGGTATTGAGTTTGGGTATCGAGATAAGTACGATACGCATTGGTGCAAGGCCAAGGTACCCTATTTCATTTGATTTGTTATTGTATTATAATTATTGACTTGAATATATATAAAATACTATTTTCATATATTGAAACTTGCGTATCTTAGGATACGACTTTTTGAGTGTCTTTAGTTTCTTAGATTAGCTTGTACAGTTTAGTTTTATAGTGCATTGACTTAGTATCTTAGTGTTAGACTTTTGCAACATAGATTTAATCGGTTTGACCTTGAAATGGCTTATTAACTTAAAATTGCATCATATTAACTTATTTTTATTCCTGAACCTTATATTGACGTAACATACCATATGTAGGTCTGTGTGTCATACCCCAGTCCCAAAATACCTTAAGATTAGACACGTGGCAATGGACAGCAGCACACACCGATAGGCAAATCCAATTTAATGGACCCATCATGGTGTACTTAAGTTGTAAAACAACAATAAAGGTCTATTCTACTAATCTCATTCACAGAAATAAATATAATTAATATAAAATAATAAGCAATATCAAGTCTCAATAAATTATATCTCGGGGAACAACCCGATAATAAGTTTGGTACAACAGTTAATAGACAAGAAATAAAGAGTATAACAACAACAAAGACTGAGTATAGATAAGGTAGATACTCAGGAGAAATCCTCAGTGATTACCTCATCCTCGGGGTAGATCTCCTCAGCTAAACCTGGGGACATAATCCGAATTCCAGGTCCTCAGGGGACATAGTAAGGTACAAGAATAACTCAAGCCAAATAAGTGTAGTATATAAAATTTATCAATAGGGCAAACTATATAACCAGCTAAGTGATATGCAATATGAGAGCATCACTAGAACTCAGGTTGAGACTACTACAAGCTCTGTGTCGGGGAGCCAGTAGCAGTAATATCATATCGGAGCCTAGCTCAGAGTAGCTACGACACCGTAATAATATAATCAACCTATATCCTGTGTGTCTCTCCCCACCCAATGTAATCACATGTCTCAGGTTCACGACGTCTCATGTCCATGTCACGTAAGATCATATCTAATGCAGCAAGTCAAAATGATAGCTAAACACATGCAATTTCTATGTCATGAATAATTTAACCTATACAAAATCACCATGAATATCTCAGGAAGATTCTATCTCATGAATAGTATCAGGTGTCCTGTGGTATGACGTACTTGATAATGCAAGCACCAAGATATATAGGGTCACGATATCAATCTCTATTAACGTTATACGACTCCGCGTACGATGTCGTCATCTGAATATTATTCGGACATTAAGTAATGTCACACGGTCCTAGGTTGAACAGATACAACATATAAATAAATCAAAGGAATATTATGTAACAAGAACTGCAAGATTGGCAAGGTACACTTGTCTGGAGTTGATTTCCAACTACTGCTCTGGTATCAGCGGGATCTGCAGGTACTCCTCCGGTTGCTGAAATAAACATTACCAACATGTTCAGAAGATATCAAATCGCTAGAATTGCCTATCAATAAGTCCAATTTGGACACAGGGGCAAAATTAACAGTTTCTGGTTAAAGCGGGATCCACATGTGGCCCACTTCGCACCGAAAAATATGCCAGAGATAATATTATTCAAATTTGTCAAACTTAGTGTTTACAAGTCTAGAACGATGATATGAACCCAACGAAATGTCCAGAACTGGATGCCGACGAGCCGATCACAAAATTGTCCATCAAGTGGAGCCGTAGGGCCCATGATACGGAATTTTGTCAACGTTCTCATAATCGAACCAAACTTGGGTCACAGGACCAGCGTATTGCTACGAGTCTGATAGCATAAGTTTTGTTTCGAAACGACGAGCGTACACGAAGTTATAACGAGTTTCAGAACAGGGCCAATACGGGCTGTTGTCAACGGATACGCGTTGATTTCGGTGTGCACGCACATCCAAATCAACTTCCGAGAAATCTCACACGTCCGTATCGACGGTACGCACCTTTCGGTAAAGTTTGCATAGACCAAGTTGCCTCGTTTAGCGGGGTGCACCCAGTTTCGAGAAAATTAGGGTTTCATAAAGACCAAGTTTTTGGTCATTTTCACCCTCAAATAATATATAAATTACAGCTCAATAAATTGAACTAAAAATAGGGTTTAAAACTTGGTCATATGGTCTAAATAACTGTTCAGGTGGATTTTAGAAATAATTAACAGGTTGCACGCAAAAATGGTCGTGAACCGGGGAGTTCGGGTCAATTTTTTGAATTTTCAGAAATATGGGTTATTTTTCCTGATTTTGCGTCACAGTTTACGACCGGCACAGGACGTGATACCCTGAACGAGTTACATGGGATTCGAGAGGGTCACGCAGGGTACGCGTCACAGCAGACAGAACAAAAAATGAGGCGACAAAGAGAGAGAAATCTTTTCCTGAACAGGGTGTCAGTATCGACTGAAAAATGCATTCGTGAGGAGGCGCGATGCGGCTACTGTGGTGCTCGGCCGGCGGCGACTGGCGACGCTGCTGTGGCTGTCGTCGTGGTCTTGGTGGTTGGAGTTGCCAGAGAGATGCCTGGAGTTGCAGCGGCAAGCTCGAGGTGCCGGATGTGTTTGATAATAAACGAAAGAAATTAAAACTAGGTTTATGCGAAACGCTTTCTTTGGTTTACAAATAAGAAAAAGAAGTAAAATTAATTCTATACGAGGATGATAAGTACAAAATTTTGATTCTGGAGAAATATTGCTATAGCAGTCTGATCTGCGGTCGATCACTTTGTCCCTTGGACCACACGATGACGAAGAAGTGCTGTAGAAGACGAAAAAGAAGCTTCAAAGACAGCAGGAGGGGTTGAACTCTTGTTGCCAAAGCTTTCTATATATGCTCTATTGACTTTAATTATCCACACTTCGACCTTTTTTTTTTCCAATTTTTCGACCTCTATTTCTCCCACCTGACCTCTGTGGCCGGAGGTCTCTATTTATAGGGTTCAGGCACAGTCGGCGTAGAAACCAAACAGCGGAGAGAGCTGCACCTTTTACGCGGTAGTTATAATAACTGCTACCCACGTATGAATGATCTTCTGAATTGGCGTGTGACGCGTGTCCCATTATGAGGTAATACGTATAACTGCTCGTCGAAGATCACGGCATACAAGGCACGTAGATAACTGTCCCTTGCGTAGAGATGGTTGGCATAAAAGGCCAAATAACTGTCTCAGAGGCGTAAAAGCCAAATAGCTGTTCTGATGGCGTAAAAGTCGAGTAGCTGTCATGTTGGCGTAGAAGCCAAGTAGACGTAAAAGCCTGATGCTGCATGGATAGGTAGCCAGCATAAGGACAGCCGATTATCCTTGCTTGACTGAGGTTTTGAGCGTATTCTGGACCAAATAGCCTTATCACGCACATTTGCAAATATAGCCTGAGTTGGCGTATTCCGAAGAGATAGCATAAGGCATGCTCCTATAGTTAAAAATAGCCAGATCGGCATAATTCAAGGAGATAGCGTACAACGTGCTCCTATAGCTGATAATTGCCTGATGGTGTAATATGCAGAGGTGGTGATGTGGACGTATTAGCCCTAATTATGGCTCACCCAGTCGTTAAAAGTAGAACCAAATCTCATGCATTAAATGCAGAGATCTGCCCCCATCACGCACATTAACTGCAGAGATGTGCCTCGAGTTCTGTACGAAGAGCAGCTTTTGCGTGGCGGTTGGTTACGTGTTATCTTGAGCATAAAAGATCATGTCTGCCTGTGTAAAACTAGGCAGCGTATTCCTTGAATGCGTAAACAATATCTTATATCAAGGGTTATGTCACTAGACGACAGTCTGGAACTCTGTGCCGAATCATCATTATAGCCGTCCTCTCGATCGTTGTGCAGTACTCTTTGTCAGGAGTCAGGTTTACTGCATGATCTGACAGATTTATTCAAGGAATACGAAGAGTTTCTCGTACAACTTCTCGCTGCATTAAAAGCAGTTAGGTTTTACGCCGAAGTGGCGATGTAACAACCTTTTTACGCTGAAGCAGTCTGAAAATACTGCATTACGCGGGTTATTCTGGAGCTGTATTTTACGCTGAATAGCGTTGAAGCTCTGTTGTTCGCCAATGGCTCTGAAGTCATGTCTTACGCCACCCAGTATTGGAGCTCTGTTTTATGCGGCTTCCTGCATGTTGAGGGTTTTACGCGTATAATTCCTCAGCGTATTTTTTATGCTTCTACAAGACCCCCTTCAAAGTTTTCAAATTCCTCGTAATTTAAAATACTTTGAATGAAGCATAAAATGGTCAAGTTTGACTCGTTCTGCGAGGCTGATTTCTCGGCAAATATTTAAAATTTTGTTAGGATTTGGTGTGATCTCCTCTGCCTATATAAAGGCGACTGAGTTAACCTGTTTTTCCCACACTTCCTTCACCACATAGAGATGGTTGTCGGGCTTCATCGGGTCAACTTGAGGAAGAAGAAGATCATATTCTTCCAGCATGTAAGGAGCCGTAAAAAGAGGCATCTTCGAGCAAATGTCATCTTCAACGATGGATCATGGAAGGATATCATAGCTTCCTTTGCTCGGGATAATCAGCAATTTCATATGGCGATTCGTCCAGGAGAAAGGAAGGGTCGTATTGGACCACACAGCTTGCAAGCTGTATTCTCTCCCATCATGGTGCTGGACGAAGGCAGACAGCTTGGCCCTGTCTTCCAGTATTGAGTTGGGTCTGAACCCCCAACATAATTCCTAGGACATGCCTGGAGGATGGCTTGAATAATTTATACAAGCCCAGTTTTTTATCCTTCTGCCATTTACTATTTCTTGTTCATCGGCCGCAGAAGTCGATGAAGTACAGTAGAAGATGGAAAAAGATCTGCACCCATATGATAACCTGGCAGAACAGATTCTCGGTGTGATCTCAAATAAGAAACCCTTTGTAGAGAAAGGATTTCCAACATATGTAATCATGAAGATGAAAAACCCTTTGTAGACTGGATTTCCATCATATGTAATCATGATTAATAAAATTGTCTTCTTTTACGCATCTGATAATTTGCCATATTTGCTGTGAGGTAGTCTGAATAGTGTGCAGCTTCGATATGTCTGAATAATTTTATGCCGAATCTGATAAAAAAAGTATCTGATCTTGTCTTGTCTTTTACGCGTAACAGAAGACGCATAAAAAGCTGCTTAGCATTTAAGTCGAATATCCGAACTGTCATGCTATTTTGAATGAGGAGTCGCATAGAATTTCTGAACTCTCACTTCTCTGATGTGAAAAATTCTTGTTCAGACTATCATCTTCAAGAAATAATTTCCCGAAAATCCCTTGAAATGGGGTGAGAAATGGCCGTCAAAACAGGCCATACTTGAACTTTTGTGAAAGGATTCTGACTGGACGTTGGATGAACTTCCAATCGACCCAAGAAGAAGAGTCATCTTCAATGCTGAACTCTGTATGTTTTGGGTACTGGGAATATTTTGTGGCCAAGAAGGAGCATCTTTTGCGTAAATCCTTACAATTGGCCATCTGTAGCTTTCGAGCGTAGAATCGTAGATTTGTAGCCTCTGAGCGTAAAAAGCTTCTGAGCGTAAAATCATAGATTTGTAGCCTTTGAGCGTAAAACTGTAGGTTTGTAGCCTCTCGAGCGTAAAAGCTGCTGAGCATAAAAGCATCCGGGCGTAAAACCATAGATTTATAGCCTCTGAGCGTAAAATCATAGATCTGCTCTGTGCGTAAATTCTGGATCCACTGACTGTCCGTCTTCTTTTTTCAAATGATAGGCTGACGTGGTCCCGAAATCATAACCGAATATTAAATATCGGATTTGGTTAGTAATTCGAAGAGTTATTCGAACTCTATAAATAGTACAAGGTCGTGAGAGAGAAAACTTTTATCCGTCTTTACAAGAACCCTAGCTTTTCAAGAACCCTTCTTCTTCGTTTCTTCTTTAAGAACTCAGAATCGCCATGGCCTCTAAACAAGCTTCCACTGCTAAGGCAAAGAAGGTCGATTTCTCTTCCCGCTCTACTGCTCAAGCACGAGCAACTCCCATTAGGCTGAACGAGCCTCGATCGGAATGCGGCGCCCCTCCGTCGAGTCGTGCTCCGGATGTCATAGGTAAAAAGGACTTCGAGGGAGAATATAGGACTTTCCGCACACGTTGTACGTGTATGCGAACCAATACGCCCATATTTCTAATGTGTCAGCGTAAAACCATATATTCGCAGTCTGGCGTAAAAAAGCTCAGGCTGTCAAAATTTGGCGTATACTACAAACTTTGAGTTTTACACGCTGGATGAAAATTCTGGCATAAAAATTTAAATTTTGGCAGTCTGGCGTAAAAGCACAGACTGTTTAAGTTTTGGCGTATACTGCCAACCTTGAATTTTATACCTCGAAAATAGGTTTCAGCGTAAAAGCTCAAGTTTTTGCAGTCTTGGCGTAAAAGCACAGACTGGTAATCTTTGGAGCAAACTACAAGAGGACAGTGTAGAAACTGACTTGTTCTCTTGTATTTTGTAGTGGACTTGCAGATCCCTCTTTTGGCTGAGGTGATGGGCTCTGCTGTCGGGATGCTGAACTCGAATTATCTGGAGGATTTGTCGTATGTGACATTCTCCATTTCTGGAGCCAATTACCCTGAAGAGAGGGGAACCCTGATATCGTCCCAAGGAGAGCGCATGCTGCTGAGTATGATCAGTAGGGAGCCCCTGACATACATAGACAGGACTGAGTATAAGAAACCAGGTTTCTTATTTGGGGATGTTATTGACAAGCAATCCCAGACCAAGCCCAAGAAGGAGGACTGGGTATTTATTGCTGAGGGCACGGTCATGTATTTGCCGAAGATGCCTAGGGATTACCCCATCTCGGCTTTCTTTCATGCCACACATCCTAGGAAGATGATGAGGGTGCTGACTTCCGATCTTCACGGCCGACCGGGGAAGATCTTATACAACAAGGAATACTACGGGGGGCCTATATGAGTCGTCCCTCGGGCCCTGTTATGCCCTTTAGGAGATTACTGTCGGGTAGTGTTCCAAGTGAGGACACTTCGCTGATCCAGCCGGTTCAGATGTCGACCTTCTGCAATGACTTTATAGGGAAGGGAGGAATATACCCCAGGGTCAACCCTCGGATCAATGGATGGCTTAGCCCTGGGAATCTCCGATGGGCTAGTTTGACTGCGTGGGCCCTGAAGCACTTCCAGACGGAGCTGGAAAATATTGGCTTATTCGCGGCCGTGAGTGCCGCAAGTGTTGGGTTGCCTGTCAACCCTAAATTGTTCTTAGCCTTGATGGAGCGATACAATTCGCTCACTGGGACTTTTGCCACTCCGCTGGGGGATTTGGGCTTAGCCCTTCATGAGATGGCAGAGATTTCAAGGCTGCGACTGGGGGACGTCCCTAATAAAGAATACGTCCCTACAAACAGGGAGTTGAGGGATACAAACCCTCGGGCAGTGGCAGTATATCAAGAGCTGATGAGCCACTACCTTGCTTGCACCACTTTCTACAAGGAACCGTCTGATTTGGCTCACATCAATAAGTGGGCAACATACCTCTTCTTCCACCTGGCCAGAAATACTAAACCGGACAAGGTAGTAGATAGCCAAGATAGGCCCTTGAACCTCCTGAGCATGCTCAATGCTGACACGGTCGACGACCTCATCGAAGATGCAGGAGCTCTGGATCATATTTTTGACGAGGGGATAGGGGGTTACCCTGCAGGCACAAAAGCCTTCAGTTATATGAGGCATTGCCAGAAGCCTCTGTCAAAGGAAGCTCAATTGGCTGGCTTTCTCTTCGTCTGGCTACGCCGCTGGGTAGTACCGGGTATCGCGTCTGCGGATCGCATCCATCGCAATACTTTATGGCCCGTAGTGCGTTTGGTGTTCGGAGCAAGACTGGTCCTGCTTTTTGCTATGGTATATAGAATACTAGCAGGTCTGAGGGCCTTTACTGATGGGCTGCTCGCTGATAAGACGCAGCGTGAAAGCTTTTCCAGGGTAGAATTACCATTCTTATACTTGATGGGATGATTAATTCTTCACAATGCCCGGGTGATGTCTCTCGGTTCCGCCAGCAGTTCAGGAAATAATTTTTTGCTGAATTACAAGAATTTCACTTGGAACGTGGCAACCGTCACAGATTGTCGGTGGGCGTTAAATGTAGCCCACAGCTGGAAAATCTTCCGTATCGTTCCCCCGGTACACATCAATCAACAGGGGAGGAAACTCAAGGATGAAGGTCATGGGAGAATCATTCTTTCTCCTGAAGCCTTCTATTGGTTGGTCTGCATTAGACCTTCCCACTTGCTATACATGAGTGATGATCATTGCTTCTTGGAGCCTTATCTGCCAAGTCGGTTCGCCAGGCAATTTGGGTATGACCAATTGCATGTGGGAAATGCCATTACCAGCTTCAAGTCCAGAGGTGGACTTATTGATGGAGCCAGAGGGTGGCGGCACTTCATCGCGGGCTGTACTGGTACAATTTTTGTGGTGCCCGCGACTTCTCTTTCCATGGAGCTGCACATGCTTCACTCGTACACGCAATTTTATGTGTCCATTAATACCTTCCATCGCAATTTTGATATGCATGAAAGTTTTAGAATGCCCTACCATAGGTCTACTAGAAGGGAGGATGTTCCGTCTGTTTCCTCGGATGAGAATGAAGACACCACCGGGATAGATGAATTCTTGACAACAATACCGAGAGGCGTACTAGCTCCGACTACAGAGCCTCTCGTTATCCCCCCAAAAAGGAAGGCTTCTGCTCCGAAAGAACCTTCTCCCCGCAAGAAGAGGATTGCCAGAGGTCCGAAAAGGGCTTCTACCAGGCAGGCTTCTAGGAGCGAGCCTGTTGTTTCCCCTGTTGGGGATAATTTGTTGATTAGAGGTCATTTGCCTTTTAGAGAGGGAACCTCCACAGTTTCGGCCGGCAGTGCCGGAGATTCTTCGCTCGAGATCGCTGCTGCTACTACTGCTTCTGGTAGCGCTACGAGATCGCCTCCGAGGCCGAGCATAATAAGACTGCATATACCTTTATCCAGACCAATAATGGCAGTAACCCCTACCTCGTCTGTAAATATTTCCAGCGAGATTTCACCCGATGAGCCTCGATTGGATCTTGGTGAAGACTGGGAAGAATACCCGTCAGTGTCAGTTGGTATACCCCCTTCTCCAGGTATGACAGCTCGCTTAGCCTCATTAAGAACTGATTTACCTGTACTGGTTATGGACGCGACATATATACCATCGACCATGGGTAAATGTTATCTTTTATGCCTCCTTTAGGAAAATTAACATCGAGTTGATATTAACTTTCTCTTGTCTTCTTTTCAGGTAAAGATATCTCCGGGGAGGGCGGCGTCGACGTAACCTTTGACTTTGTTGCAGCTCCTGCCGATAAAACGGTGGTGTTCGACCTTAGAGAGGCAATATTTTCGGGTGCTGTCTCGCCCAATACAGTCCCGATATCATCAGAGGAGGATGAGCCTGTCATCACAACTATGCCTCCTTTATTAAGTACGCCAGCCACTTTAACCGTTGCTGGTGTTCACTCTTTTATAGCGCCATCTGTAGAGGCAACGACCATGGCAATATCCTCTGCAGTCATTCCTGGAGGAAGATTTATCGATATTGCGGCCACTCCCAGCGTCCATTCAAATTTTGCCATGCTAGATGAGCAGTATACTAGCGTTTTCTACCTCACTTTGAAAACGCTGATATCAATGGTGCTGGAGAAGAATCTAGGCTTCGGGGCTCTGAAGATGTCCTCCCAGCTTGCGATAGCGTCGATCAAAAATTTCAACAACGCTGGGAGAGCTGATGTGCTGGAGCAAATAGTTAATGGTTTAGAACAACCCATTAACGAATATTTGTAATTATGTCGAGGTAACGTCGATGATATGATTCAGGCCGAGTACAATTCCTTGACTGCGCAGCTTGCTGAACAGATGGAATACTTGAATAAATCTATCCAGACAAAGCAGCAGGAGATAGATGAAGGAAAAGCCGTCTTGGAGGAGGTTATTCCTCATCAAACAAATTACAAGGCCGAACATGAGGAAAATGAAGCGAGGGTTCACAAACTGGAAGCCAAACTCGCTCTGGCAAAGGAGTGGGCTCTCCAGTCATTTGCGGCTCTAGATGCGGTGAATGGCCGACTGGATACAACTCGGCAGAACTTGGCACGTGCAGGAGTCACCTGTGCCGGTTTTGTTCATGCTCGATCTGAACTATCTTCCTTGAACAATGAGGAGGCAAGGCTGGAGCGGGCTCGCGCTAACGTCTTGAACTCCAGGAATGAGAGGATGGCCTCCTTGGCGCAGCAGATTCGTGATTTGACTGCTCCTCCCCAATAATGTACCCTTTTGCTTCTTTTTTCTAACTTGCTCTTTCCGGAGATAATAAAAAAACTTTATTTGACTTTGGTGGACCCATCATTTTTTAACACAAATGATCGGCTAGGGTGAAAGTGATATTAGAGGTAATATGGACGTGATATACTTTCGGTAAGCTTCAGCTGGATATATCTATTCAGAGGTTATATGGACATGATAGAATATGATCCAACTAAATTTGTATACAAAACACTATCAGAGGTAATATGGACGTGATAGGTTTTGAAGTTCCAAATTAGTTAAATATATCTATTCAGAGGTTATATGGACATGATAGAATATGCTACAACTAGTCTTTGTACGTAGTATCGTCAGAATAAGATCTTCACCATTCTTCCTTTAAGCAAGGGAGGTTAAGCATAGTACTTCTTCAGGAATTTGCCGTTGATAGGAGCCATTAACAAGTCTCCATTAGGCTTGGCTAATCTGTAAGCGTCGTTTGAAAATATTGTTTCAATCACATAAGGGCCCTCCCATTTGGGCTGGAATTTACCCTTACTCTTGTGTGTAATGATCATTGGCCTCCTTACAGCTAGAACTAGCTCGCCAACTTTGAACACTCTCTTCTTCAGTTTTTGATTAAAAGCTCTGGAAATGCATGCCTGGTAGAATGCAATGTGCTGTTGAGCTTGAAGGCATTTCTCGTCTAATCCTTCTAGCCCTTGAAGTCATAGTCAATCATTATTTTCCTGAGTCAACTCATTAGCCACTGCTATTCTGAGTGATGGAATTTGGATTTCAATAGGGAGAACTATTTCACACCCGTAGACTAATGAGAATGGGGTACAACCCATTGGTGTTCGTACCGTTGTGCGGTATGCCCAGAGGCACTCTCTGAGCTTCTCATTCCAATCTCTTTTGTTCGTAGAGACAAACTTCTTCAAGAGTTTTATAATGGTTTTGTTGAAGGCTTCCGCCAAACCATTAGCAGCTGGATTATATGCCGGAGAGGCCATATTTTGTATCTGATTCTTATCGCAAAATCGGTGAAACGCTTGGCTGATGAATTGAGGCCCGTTGTCATGAATTATCCTTCGAGGTATCCCAAAGCGATAAATGACATGGTGTTTGATAAAGCTGATCACGTTGGATGTCTTTACCTCAGCAAGAGAGATTTTCTCCGCCCATTTAGAGAAATAATTGGTGATAGCCAATATAAACCGATGTCCTCTAGAAGATAACGGGTAAATAGGACCAATAATGTCCATACCCCATGCTTCGAAGGGCCATGATGCAATGGTAGGATGTAGATACTCAGAAGGTTGATGTATAAAATCTGTATGAACTTGACAGGCTTTGCATTGTCTTGCATATTTCACTGCATCTGCGATCATGGTAGGCCAATAGTAGCCCATCCTCCTGATACGATCCTGTAACTTAGGACCGGGTTGATGTGCTCTACAAACACCGTCGTGAGCTTCTCGGATAACCCGTTTTTCATCATCATCGGAGAGACATCGTAATAGCAGTCCATCGTATGTTCGGCGATATAGATATTGTGAAGAAGCATCAAAATAGAAGCGTAATGATCATTTTTTGACCGATACTGCTTCTTTGGGATCTTCTGGTAAGATTCTATATGCCACAAAGTCTATAAAGGGACTTCTCCAGTCTCTCTCAGGAGGCACCATGTTTATTGTATAGCTGCGTTCTATGTGAAAGTTATTTTTCACACAGAATCGATCTCTGTTGAGAATAATTACCGAATTCTGTCTTCTTATAGGAATAGCAAGAACTGCAGCTAGACTGGCCAGAGCATCAGCTTCCAAATTTTGAGATCGAGACACATGCTCTAGGAAGAATCCTTTGAAAGACATTGCAATCTCGATCGTTGCTTGGTGGTAAGGAATGAGGTCTGGATTGCAGATTTCATATATTCCTCTGACCTGATTGGCGATTAGCAGAGAATCGCCAAAAGCTTCTAGGTATTCGACATCCAATTCTTTAGCGACTTGGAGCCCGATTAATAGGGCATTATACTCTGTCACATTATTAGAATAGGGTTCGCTAAGAGAATATGCTCGATAGATGACGAGTTTATCAGGAGTGACCAGGATAATTCCTACTCTTGAAACCACGTTTCCCCTGGGACCAGTCCTGGAGGCACCATCAAAGAATAACTGCCATGTAACACATTCCATTACGGAATTATATTCTACAACTTCGTCGAGGATATCCTCATATAGTTTAGAGGTTTTCGGAATTGGATGAGCAGCTAAGAAATCAGCCAAGGCCTGACCCTTTATGGACTTCTGTGGGACGTACACCATATTATACGGTGTTAGTAACATCGCCCAAGTCGCGAGTCAGGAATTGAGAACACTCGGTTGTTCAGCAATACCTGAAGAGGATTGATCCTGGAGATGATATGAATAGTTTGGCCTGTGACGTAATGTCGCGTCTTCTGAATGGCGAACATTAAGGCCAAGCATTCTTTTGCTACTGGATTATACCGGTGTTCAGCTCCGACCATCATCCTGCTTAAATAGTAGATAGCCTGTTCATGACCTTCCTCGTTCTTCTGTGCGAGGAGAGCTCCCAAAGAATGATCCATTGCTCGAACATACAGCAAAAAGGGTCTTTCTTTGACGGGAGGCACCAGAACTGAGGATTAGTGAGGTAGCATTTGATATCATTAAACCCTTGTTGACAGGCTTTGTCCCATACGAAGGATACACCTTTCTTCATGAGGCAAGAAAAAGGTTGACATCTCCCAGGGAGATTGCATATGAATCTCCTGATATAAGCCAGACGACCTTGAAATCCCCTAAGTTCCCTCAGATGATGGGGTGGTCGCATTTCTAAGATAGCCTTCACTTTATCAGGGTCCACTTGAATGCCTTTGGCGGTAATAAAAAATCCCAGGAATTTGGCACTGGATACACCAAGAAAGGACTTTGTAGGATTCATTTTGAGTTGATGTTGGCGCATCAACTCGAATACTGTCTTCAAGTCTTAGATGTGATTAACCTTGAGGCAGCTTTTGACAGCAATATCGTCTATGAAACATTATACTATTTTGCGTAAATGCTCATGAAATATGTTACTCATATATCGCTGATATGTAGCCCCGGCATTCTTCAGTCCAAAAGGCATGGCTGTATAGCAGTATACCCCCAGTGGTGTACGGAAGGCAGTATGCTTCTCGTCTTCAGGATGCATCTTGATCTGGTTGTATCCTGAGAATTCATCCATGAAGGACATGCGTTCAAAACTGCATGTATTGTCGATCATGACGTCTGTGATGGGAAGAGGGAACTCATCCTTGGGGCACGTCGTATTGAGATCTCGGAAGTCGATACAAATGCGAACTTTCCCACTTTTTTTCATGACCGGGACAAAGTTGGTGACCCAATCAGGATGTTGTTCTTCCCGGATGAACCCATAGGCTATCAACTTCTTGATTTCAGCTTCGATGGCATCTATCATATCCGGGCAGAACCGGCGTTGGTGCTGCTTTACAGGTTTTGAATTGGACAGTATGTTGAGCTTATGAGTAGCCACTTTTGGATCAAGGCCTGGCATATCCTCATAATTCCATGCAAAGACGTCGAAATATTCTCTTATAAGCTGGATCATTTCTTCTCTTTCTTCTTCGGAAAGATTGTTACAGATGAATATCAGCTTTGGTGAAAGTTCATCCACAACATCGATTTGAATAACTTTATCTTCAGTTGGCGGTTCTCTCTGCCCGAACCGGAGTTCCCATTGTGTATCCATTTGTTGTGCCCAGGAGTCATTTTTAAACGGTTCAGATTCCTGTGCTTCTGCTTCGAGAGAATCTGTCAATACCGTATTTACTGACAATACTCGTTCGAGATCAGCATATGAGTCGGAGGGCGACGAGTCATCTTGAGAAGAGGAAAAGATATCCTCACTTGACTCAGAATTTGCAAGGGACCCTAACCCAAAATGAGTTCGTTGACAGTAGGGATCACCATGCAACAATATTTGCCTGCCTTTCCCATAGTTGAGGCCTTGTTTCAACTTCAAATTGTAACCCATGTTTTGCATAATCCTCAAAGCCTGAGGGCTATATATGTGGATTTGCATCTTTCCTCCATCGGACTCGTGATAGTCTTTTTGTACAATCAGTCTGTTCCGCATTTGACCGAAGATTATTTGATGTTGATCGTCGTGAGTAGGTGGAACAATAAAAATAGACTCTTCATGTGGCCCATATGTTATGACGATATTAGATGTTGACTCATCTTCCCACAGGATCTTTCCACTCTTGGAAGTTAGGGGCGCCAAATCTTGATTTTGACCCTTGTCTTTGCGTTTCTGGATCAGGAGATTACGCAAGTCAGGAGGATTAACAGAAGAAGAAGAAGAAGACTTATTCTGCCTTTTTACATCAATTGGAATGCGGATATTGGGAATCATAACTCTCTTTCTGCCATACGAATACAGCAGTTCATCCATGTGAACAGCACATGACCCATGTGGAGCGTATCTATCCACAAACTGGGCCTTTTATACGCTGACGGGCTTGTCCTGGCGTAATCTGGAACTTTGCACAGGTTGGCATAAAACTGAGGAAGTCCTCAATCGGCCGTCGGCATTCTGCGTAATCTGAAGAGTGGGCAGATTCTTATCATGATGGCATAAAGGCCGAGAGGTCAGAAAATTCGCCACTTATTTTCCCTTGTGGTGATTGCAAGGACCATCTGCCTCTTCACAGAGGGGAGATGTATTTTTACATGCGGAGTGCGTTTGGAATTTCAGAGTTGGCACTGAGGCATTATCAGAATTTTTGTCTGCCACATCACAGACGTGAGACTGAATTTTACGTGCGGGGTGCGGAGTAGACTTCTGGATTGGCACTAAGGCATTGCCAGAAGTTTCGTCTGCCTCGTCACAGATGGGAGACAAAATTTTACGCGCGAGGCACGGAGGTTGCGGTGCTACAACCTTGTTGGTCGGAGTGAGAGAGTCCGCGGGAAGGGTAGAGGATGTCCGGGGCATCCATATTTTACGCAATTTCCTGCTGTCTTGGACAGAGAGGGAATGAGAGCTACCCCCTGCTCGAAGCATGTCTTCGTAAGCTGATTGGTCGAATTGGACGACCAAGGTCTTCCTCGTTGATCCTACGGATACAGCATCGTGTTGAGCAATGATTTTCTCGTCAGATGAGAAAGTAGTCCCCAACAGAGTCGCCATCTTGTGTTTGATAATAAACGAAAGAAATTGAAACTAGGTTTATGCGAAACCCTTTCTTTGGTTTACAAACAAGAAAAAGAAGTATAATTAATCCTATACGAGGATGTTAAGTACAAAAATTTAATTATGGGGAAATATTGCTATAGGAGTCTGATCTGCGGTCGATCACTTTGTCCCGTAGACCACATTATGATGAAGAAGTGCTGTAGAAGACGAAAAAGAAGCTTCAAAGACTGCAGGAGGGGTTGAACTCTTGTTGCCAAAGCTCTCTATATGTGCTCTCTTGACTTTAATTATCCACACTTTGACCTTTTTTTCCAATTTTCAGACCTCTATTCCCCCCACCTGACCTCCGTGGCCGGAGGTCTCTATTTATAGGGTTCAGGCACAGTCGACGTAGAAACCGAACAGCGGAGAGAGATGCACCTTTTAAGCGGCGGTTATAATAACTGCTACCCATGTATGAATAATCTTCTGAATCGACGTGTGACATGTGTCCCATTATGAGGTAATATGTATTACTGCTCATCGAAGATCACGGCATACAAGCCACGTAGATAACTGCCCCTTGCGTAGAGATGATTGGCATAAAGGCCAAATAACTGTCTCATAGGCGTAAAAGCTAAATAGCAGTTCTGATGGCGTAAAAGCCGAGTAGCTGTTATGTTGGCGTAGAAGCCAAGTAGGCGTAGAAGCCTGATGCTGCATGGATAGGTAGCCAGCGTAAGGACAGCCGATTATCCTTGCTTGACTGAGGTTTTGAGCATATTCTGGACCAAATAGCCTTATTACGCACCTTTGCAAATGTAGCCTGAGTTGGCGTATTCCGAGGAGATAGCATAAGGCGTGCTCCTATAGTTGAAAATAGCCAGGTCGGCATAATTCAAGGAGATAGCGTATAGCGTGCTCCTATAGCTGAAAATAGTCTGATGGCGTTATATATAGAGGTGGTGATGTGGACGTATTAGCCCTAATTATGGCTCACCTAGTCGTTAAAAGTAGAACCAAATCCCGTGCACTAAATGCAGATATCTGCCCCCATCACGAGCATTAACTGCAGAGACGTGCCTCACATTCTGTATGAAGAGCAGCTTTTGATGTGGTGGTTGGTTTCGTTTATCCTAAGCGTAAAAGATTATGTCTACCTGTGTAAAACTAGGCAGCGTAATCCTTGAATGCGTAAACAATGTCTTATATCAAGGGTTATGTCACAAGACGACAGTCTGGGACTCTGTGCCGAATCATCATTACAGCCGTCCTCTCGATCGCTGTGCAGTACTCTTTGTCAGGAGTCAGGTTCACTGCATGATCTGACAGGTTCATTCGAGGAATACGAAGAGTTTCTCGTACAACTTTCCGCTGCATTAAAAGCAGGTAGGTTTTACGCCGAAGTGGCGATGTAACAACCTTTTTACGGTAAAGCAGTCTGGAAATACTGCATTACGCGGGTTGTTCTGGAGCTATATTTTATGCTGAATAGCGTTGAAGCTCTGTTGTTCGCCAATGGCTCTGAAGTCATGTCTTACGCCACCCAGTGCTGGAGCTCTGTTTTACGCAACTTTTTGCATGTTGAGGGTTTTACGCGTATAATTCCTCAGCGTATTTTTTATGCTTCTACACCGGAGTCGGGTGGGAGGCTGTGGCGGTGGTGAAGTGGTGGTGGCAGAGGCTGCGGGGGCATTATAGTGGTGGACGGGGCGGCCCTTGGCGGGGAGGAGAAAGGTCGGGACGGCGGTTGCGGTCAGGGAAGCGATGAGGTCGATGGTTGCGGAGTGAACGGGCAGCGGGGAAAGTCGAAGGGACTCGGCGGTTGGGGATCGATAAATTCCTGTTACTGTAGCAGGGGGTTATCGGGTCGGGTGCGGGTTCGGGTCTGCGGGGGATCCGAATCCGCTAGAGTTAAAAATAGGTTTCGGGTCTGGTACGGGTTAGCGGGTACGGGTCAGGTTCAAATCTGACCCGTTTAGGTTGGTTTAGGTTTAGTTCAAATAGGCCGGTTCGGTTCAGGATTTAAACCGGTTGGTTCAATCCGGTTCAGGTTGATTTATTTAAAAATTAAGTTTTTTGGGTCTTTAAAAATAGTTCTGGGGTCCAATAAATTCCAGAAAAATTATCCTATGTCTAATATTTTATTTTACACCCATAAATATTATTTTTATAATATTTTAATATTTAATAAAATCAAAAAAAATATTTAATACCAAAAAATATTTATTTTAATTAGTTAAAAATTCTAGAAAAATCCTGAAAATTTGTTTTTAAATTCTAAAAAAATTTAGAGGTTTATACTGTGTGACACCAGCTTGGGCATCGAGAGACACATCTTACTCAGAACTTCATACGAGTACATTTTTCTGATAGTTTTTAATTCATAATTGTATATATATATATGCATGTTCTAGAATTGTATACTTGATTCTGATACAGTGATTTCATGGACTTGTACTACATAGATCCCGTCAGGAGATAATATCCCCTCAGCGTTCAGCGGGTACTCGTGTACATATATTTCATCGTGTATATTTGGTATTGATTTCTATTTCATGTTCACACACTGCTCGTGTTCAGTGTGTTTATTCGTGTACATCCACTGCTCGTGTTCAGTGGTCATTATATTCGTGTACATCCACTACTCGTGTTCAGTGGTCATATTCGTGTTTGTAGCGTATCGTGATTGGATCCATTGGTATTAGTTGGGGATGGAAGAGTAGGAGTTGATTATGTGATCAAAGTCCTATTGTTACATCGTTTACATTCTGGTTACATACCTCACTTGTAATTATATTACCTGATCATGTTCACCCAACCCGATCACATAATGAACTTGTATTCTGAGGCACTTTAGCTAGATTGCAGTTATTTTATCATATTGCTGATATTAATATTATTGTTCTATGTTCTTGTATATTACCTGTATACCTATTGTTCATTCATTCATATGTTTAGTGATCTTGTATTTTATTTCTATTATCTAATTTATATGCTCGATTATGTTATTAAAACTGCTTTCAGAGGTATGTACTTCGCTCCAATCCTAACTGGATATATTTTTCCAGATGACTGACTTTTAAAGCAGTGTCCCATATTCTACGGGCCGCAGGACGGCGTACCTTTAGAGGATACTCTTGTAGACCAGGAGGACTTAGTTGCAGAGCCCGAGGAGGTTTAGTTATTTGTGTTGGCATGTATTAGACTTTTTTTGTGGAGATTTATAGTTGTATATTATTTCAGATTGTGGATTGTATCTTATTCTTTCCTTCGCTATTCTATTCGTGTATTATCTTTCTTAGTTTGTTCTGTGATTGAGATTAGTCATACTTGTGAGATACCATATTGCTCCTCCGTTTGGAGTTGAAATATTTGATAGGTACCATATTCTATTATTGAGATGTTAGATAGTTAGAAATGACTCAGACAGTGTTCTACCGTCGATGTTACGCCATAGGCTGGGCGTAACCACGTACTCGTGCACGAATATCCGGGTGCGGATCGTGACATATTTTTAGTGGTGGCCCATGCAGGTCTAGATTCACAATTAGTGCGATATCGTATTTGTGCTCGTCTAAAGTACTGCTACGAGCCTGCTTTAGGAAATAAGATTTAGGCTGAGAGTTTACTCAATCACAACTAGAAAACATTCCAAGATATGTTTTGTAATCCTTATCTATTGAATATTACTTTACTTTGAATAAAGTTCTGTCCATCTTAGATGATATCGTATTATATTCAATATTGATTCCTTATTTCAATTTACTTCCAAGATGCCGCCGAAGACGCGTTCCTAGCGCTTAAGTGCCGCGACAGCACGATCAGTCACTTTATCACCCTTGAGGGTAGCACCCTCAGACGATGGTCCAGCACCTACAATCAGGAGTTCAGCTTTACCAGTTTAGGTGGGCGTATCAGCAACAGCTTTTGGAGGTGCTCCACCTCCAGTGCCGAGGATAAGGCAGACAGTTTCTGAGGATCTTCCACCCCCACCACCTGTAGTTGATCAGACGCAGATGTTCGCGCTCCTCCAGCAGATGATGGAGGTGCAGCAGCTTCAGTTGGAGCTCCTGCGACAGAGCGTGGAGAATGCTCACTAGATCGTACTTGCAGTAGTTGAGAGAGCTACTACAGTCCAGCCACATACGACACTACCTCAGTTTATTCCTCAGCAGCTGAGGCCGGGTACCATCATAGACTTCAAGAGGATGGGCCCGAAGGACTTCAGAAGCACAGAGGGGATCCTTTACACGGATGATTGGATCAAGGACATCGAGAAAAACCTGCGGCTGGCGCAGATTCCAGAGATGCTACAGATAGAGGAAGCGGGGTATATAATGTTCGATATTGCATTGACATGGTTTTGGATAAACCCCAGGATTGCAGTACCAGGACTCACTTGGGAAGCCTTCAAAGAGTATTTCAAGGAAAAATTATTCCCAAATGTGGTTCTTACATCCTTAGAGAGCCAGTTCCAGTACCTCGTCCAGGGAGGTATGTCAGTGGACGAGTATGCGACAGAGTATTGCCGACTAGGTTACTTCGTGGAGGGGCAGAACCCTAGAGGTAGAGCCAGGTAGTTCAGGAAGGACCTGAACCAGGATGTCAAATCCTACACCAACAGAGATCCTACCGCCACCTTCGAAGAGATTCTCAGACAGGCACAGAGAGCTGAGGATGACTTATATCTTGGCTCTAAGAGGCCGAGGGACACATGAGGATCCAGCACCAACACGGGTTCAGCGAAGAGGCCTCACTTCTAGCACCAGCACCAGAGGCACTACTAGCACCAGAAGCAGCAGTATCACGGGCCAGCTAGAAAGTCGGCACAACAGATGCATCAGATCCAGAGGGCAGTAGTTTCTTGCACTTTCTGTAAGAAGCAAGGACACGGATAGAAAGCATGCAGGATGAGGCTAGGCCAATGCTTATTCTGCGGTTCGGGAGATCATCAGTTGAGGGCTTGTCCTAACACTACTAAAAAAAGCAGGATTAGCGACATTTTTAACGTCATCAAAGTAAAACGTCGCTAATATTAAAGATTTTAGCGACTCCAAAGACTAACGTCGCTATAAGTCGCTGTTTGGCAACATATAGCGACGTTTAGAAACTGTAATTTGATTTTTTAAAAGAATAGTCGCTATAAGTTTATTTAAGGTCGTTAAATGTCACTTAGTTTTATGATATAGCAACGTTTAGCGATGTTTTTAGCAACGTTAATCTTTTAGATATTTAGCGATATTTTTAGCGACGTCTATAACGTCGTAAAATATTTTTATTAGTGACGTCATAAGTTGGCGTCGCTAAACGTTGCTAAAATTTTAATATAAGTTTCGATTTCCCCTTTCTGTTAAAATCTTCTGCCTAATTTTTCAAACCCCCCTCTTTTCTCCCTCTTCGGTGAACTGTACACTCCGGCGTCCTCCACAGCGTCCCCCTCCGACGTCCCCCTCCTCCTCCTCCTCCTCCTCTAGGTAAACCCTGACTCTCTCTCTCTTTCCATCTCTCTCATAGGACATGACGTGACACTGACACAGACACGACACACACATACGTGACAGATATGGCATGACACTAACCCTAACCCAAAATCTTTCTCCCCCTCTAGGTAAACCCTAACTCTCTCTCTCTCTCTCTCTCTCTCTCTCTCTCTCTCTCAGGACACAGCATGACACTGACACTGACATAACACATGCACACGTGACTGACACAGACATGATACACACACACACTATGTGTGTAGTATGGCACTAAAGGTGTTTGATTGATTGACTTTGGTATTGTGTGTGTGTGAGATACCTATATTGACGAAGGGGATTTGCTCAGTTGTACATGTGTATACATAAGTACATTTGATGTGTGTGTGAATGTGGGATGTAGGAGTGCCAGACAAGTGTATGAGCACTGTGGTGAAGTAGTGATTGGACTGTGTTATAAAATTGAGTGTGTTGTATTCAAGTGGTTGTGGTAAGGAGTGTGAACAGATGATGGGGAGTTTATAGTGTACATGAGTTAAGTGGAGTAACAATTGGCCAGTTTGGAGTGTGTGGAGGAAACTAGATAGCAGCAGTAGCTGCAAGGTTGGGGGTGCCCTGTCCTTAGTGGCAGTTACAACAAATGCAACAACAGCAGATGTTTAAGTGTCAGTATAAAATGTGTGCACTAATGAGGTTATATATATGCAGTGATATAAGTAAGGAAGTAGGTGCATATACTTGTGCACCACTATCATAAGTTAGTATTGTGTGTTGGCAATTAGCCATGGGCATGTGAGTTCAGTCCATGTGGTAGGTGTGGGTGTATGTGTGTGCTGTATTAAATTATTGCAAGAAATAAAGTATATGAGCAGCAAGGTGCAAAAGGGAATATCGGGTTGGATAGCAGTGCACAGTGTTGGTTAAGGTAATAGCAGTGGTTGAAGGTGAGAGATGGGACTCGAGCAGGTAAGCAACTGCAGTAGCAGCAGTATGGAGAACTGGGAGAGTGTTAGTTGTCCAACTAATAGGGAGTTATGTTGTGAGCTAGATGTATTAGTAAAGAACTGATACAGAGTATCAGCCTTGGTAGGGGGTTTGTTATGATGAGGAGTGGTATCAATTGATAGACACTTAAGAACAACAGTACCAGGTGGCAAGTGGTAAGTGAGTGAAGTGCCTATGTTGTGCAGTAGCAACAAGAGTTACCTGGAAAAACTGATACTCTATATCAGAGACAGGTGTGGGGCAAGGAAATACTTGAGTGTAATCAAGGAGGGAATTGCGTTCAGTAGGGAAATACTTTCAGTTGGGAAGTGTGAGGGAGCTCAGGCATTCAAGTGAGACAGTGTACACAATGGTGTACTGCAAGATTGGGTGCAGGTAGGAGATATACAACAGCAACACAGTGATAGCAAGGAGTGAGTACCTGTAGGCCAATATTCATGCATTAGGTAGCAGCAGCAGCTGCATATGATCAATTAGCAGTAAGTGCAGCAGGAGAAAAAAAATCAAATCCAGGTAACAGTAACTCAAGAGAGGCCTTGGTGTATTAGTCTAGTCATGACTTTTAAGTGTCTCATTAAGGTAATGTCTAGAGTCTTATGTTAGTTAAGGTAGTAATATTAGTTTAATCTCTCTCTCTCTTTCTCACAGATGCACATGACACTGACACAGATATGATATACACATACTGACACAGACACGACACAGACTATCACAAAGGGTATAAAATTTGACAACAAAAATGACTTAAGTCTTCGTATAGTAATTTGATTTATTGGACACAGACTATCACAGAGGGCATTGTGTATCAAGTTAGAGTAGTTCTTACCATCCTCCAGAGAATCACACTATATTTAACGATGCGTATATATGGTAGGACTAGGAGTATCAGTGCATATACTGTATTTAACGATGAGTATATACTTGAACGATGTCTATTCATTTTTGCAGAAGTATCTAAAAATGGATATAAATTACTATCTACGTCATCGTTCGTGGATGTATAACCGTCATCCTGATGACATGTACGGTGTACGGGATAAATTTATTGATGGTGTACAACAGTTCTTGCAGTTCGCCAAGGTGTTCCCTCAGTACATGGACGGTACCAAAATTAAGTGTCCGTGTGTGAGATGTCGTAACTTAAAATATCATCCAGAAGTAGAAGTCATATATTATTTGTACTCGAAGGGTTTCATGCCAAATAACTATCAGTGGACCACGCACGGAGAACTTGTATCTTTAGCATCAGAGTCTGAGCCTTATGTGGAGCCGTATATGGATGTCCACAACCACACTACTTACGACGATGGGTGGGTGAACATGATTTTTTATGCGGTGGGGCCTAGTTTTGATATGGACAATCATGATGCAGCTGAGGAGGCACCGAATACCGATGCTACAAAGTTCATGGAGTTGTTGGAGAATGCAACGACTATATTATATCCTGGTTGTGAAGATCATTCACCGTTAGAGGTGGTTACAAGATTGTTGAGCATCAAGTCCAATTTTAACATGTCGCAAGAATGCTATAACCGAATGATGGATTTGATTATAGAGATCTTACCAGAGGATACAAAGTTGCCTAAAGACTTCTACCGATCTAAGAGGATGGTGAGATCGCTCTGGATGGGATACGAGAAAATTGATGCATGTCGCAACGGGTGCATACTCTTCTACAAAGATGACAAGGATGAAGATGCATGCAGATTCTGTGGTGTTGATCGCTACAAGGCTACTGGAAGAGAAAAGTCTGTCGGTACAAAGAAGCCTACCGATTCGATGCACTACTTGCCTTTGATGCTGCGGTTGTAGAGGTTATTTATGGTGAAGGAGACTGCAAAAAATATGAGTCAGCACAGGTAAAAACAGATCGAAGGAGTATTGGATCATCCATCCAATGGAGAAGCAAGGAAGCACTTTGATCGAGAGTATCCAGATTTTGCTTCGGATCTGCATAATGTCAGATTGGGGCTCTGCTTCGACGGTTTTACCCATTCAGACTTTCGGGCTCCCAGTATTCATGTTGGCCTGTGATCGTCACTCAATACAATCTACCGCCTTGGATGTGCATAAAGACTCCGTATATGTTCCTAACTGTTATTATTCCGGGTCCAAATAATCCGAAGAGGAACATTGATATATATTTATAGCCTTTGATAGATGAGTTGAATCAGTTGTGGGAAGTAGGTGCCAACACGTACGATATTTCCAAAAAATAGAATTTTCAGATGAGGAGCACTTATGTGGACCATCAATGACTTTTCGGCTTGTGGAATATTACCGGGATGGAGCACTCATGGTCGTCTCTTATGTCCGCATTGCATGGACCGTACTAAGGCTTTTCGTTTAAAACACGGAGAAAATCCGTGCTTCTTCGATTGTCATCAACAATTTCTGCCAAAGGATCATCCGTACCGGAGGAACAAGAATGCTTTTCGTACGGGCATTGTGGAAAAGGCCAATCCATCGCCAAGGTGTCCCGCATACAGGATATGGAAAGAGGTAAAAGATTTACCAAGTGCTATCGAAGAGCCTGCTAAGGGGTACAAGTGTGACGGATTTGGTCGCACCCATAACTAGATGAAGAGGAGTATATTTTGGGATCTGCCATATTGGAGCACCAATCTGATCAGACATAACCTTGATGTCATGCATATCGAGAAGAATATATTTGATAACATAATTAATACTGTAATGGAGATAAAAGGAAAGACGAAAGATAATCCGAAGGCCAGGTTGGACTTAGAAGAAATATGTAGACGGCCTGCGTTGTATTTGATAGAGGAGGGGAATGGAAAGTCAAAGCAGCCTAAGTCAGTTTTCTCACTGGAGAAGGATGATAAAGGGAGACTTTGTTGGTAGATTCGGGGTAAAATTTCCAAACAGGTACGTGTCAAACTTGAGAATATGCGTCGACCTCAAGGAGAACAAACTAACGGGTATGAAGAGCCACGATTATCACGTATTCATGGAGAGGTTAATTCCGATTGCATTTTGAGAATTTTTACCGTAGGTCATTTGGGATCCATTGACAGAGCTCAGCATATTCTTCAAAGATCTTTGTTCTACTAAGTTGCTCGTTGATCGTCTAGAAAAGCAAGAGAAGGACATTGCGGTAAAATTATACAAGCTTGAGAATGTATTTCCTCCAAGATTCTTCGACTCTATGGAGCATTTGCCAATTCATCTTTCCAATGAGGCACATGTTGGTGGTCCTGTCGGTTATCGGTGGAGGTACCCCTTCGAGCTGCATCTGAATCACCTAAAGAAAAAGGTAAAAAATAAGGCACGGGTTGAGGGCTCTATTTATGAAGCTTATGTTCTCGAGGAGATTACAAAATTTTGTTCGACGTATTTTAAACCTCATGTTGCTACTAATAAAATGAGAGCTCCAAGAAACGATGACGGATATCAGGAATCTAATGATGCAATACTCAAAGTATTCAATGCGTTCAGAAAGCCTTCGGGGAAAATGAAGAAGAGATATTTGAATGACGATGAGCTAAGGGCTGCTCAATTATATATATTACTCAATTGTAATGAGGATAAAGTAGAGAAGCTAAAGGGGTAAGTAATTAATACGTCCACATTTATGTCATCTCAATGTAATAGTATAAGCTACTATTATGCTACTAATTAGCGGTTGCTTCATTATTTTTCAACACATATAATGATGAGCTGAGGTCGGTTAGACCCTACATAACAGACGAAGAAGTAGAACAAGAAATTAGATGCCATTTTCATTCTTGGTTGAGCGCATATGTAAGGAGCTTGGTAGTTACTTTTTTTGTATGCACTTGCACAATAAATAACCTACTATCGCTACTTCGGTATTTAGGTCGATCATCTAATAACACCCGAGACTGAATCTATTAAAACTCTAGCCTAGGGACCAATTACTGTCGTTAAAATATGGCCAAGTTTCTGTGTGAATAGGTTTAGGTTCAAGTCAACAAATGCTTCGATCAGAGACAACTTTCTGGATCTTGATTTTACAAAAAATAGTTGTTTGTGTATCAAATCTTCGAACTACAAAGACATCGATCCAGGCAATAATTTCTTTGGCATCTTACGAGAGATTATGGAGTTAACATATAATTATGGCACAGAACCTGCTAAGATCGTGCTATTCAAGTATGAATGGTTCAATCCGATTCAAGATCAAGGTTGGAAAATTAACAAGCATGGCCTTGTGGATATAAACTACAAGCGTAGATATCAAGGCTATGAATCATTTGTCCTATCAAGTCAGGCTAAACTCATGTACTTCATAACTTATCCTAGACGGGGGACAGCGAGGTCGGATTAGTGGACAGTATGCAAGACTAAAGCTAGAAAAACCTTTGATGTTGACGAAATAGCTTATCAGGAGGACAAGCTACCTCTTGTAACAAATATTGTAGATGTGGACTCAACGAAAGTTACTTATTACACGACTAATAATGTAGAAGATATAAAATTATCCAAAAATAAAGACAAAGACGAAGTAGATGAAAGTGAAGACGAGGAGGAAGAGGAGGACGAGGAAGGCAAACAAGATAATTTTTCTGAAGATGATTGAAAATAAAATATTTTGCCTATAGAATATACAATATTTTGACTATATAATGTACTATTTTGACGAAGATATGTATTATATTTTTACTGTAGAATGTACTATCCATTTAGACTTGTGACAGTACTAGTTATTTACTGTACAATGCTATGAATGCTGTGAGATATACATAAAATTTTGACTGTAGAATGTACTATATATTTGTGTATTTCTTTATTCATCATATATTGTTATCAGGTATGACAGGATGACGCAGAGGGTTCGGTAGGTCTCGAGGTAGACGGAGTGCTCCTTCGGTACTACCTACTGTTGGTTCTAGATCCTCGTCGCATAGTACTCCAGTATATCCACCAGTCACATCTCTGACAGTGGCGACATTACGTGGCATCACTCATGGGATGAGTAGTTCCAGGCTTGATACTACTCCCTCATCCAGCGTTTCTCCTGCTGACGGAACTATGTAGAAAAATGAGCATATGGAGGAGGTCGAGCCGACGTCGTCACAACATTAGCTAGATTCTTCATGCACACCTCCAGAGAAGACGAGGACAGAGATTTGGATCGACGGTACAAAGTAAGTCAATTAGATGGTTTAGCTTCATATATATCGTGTATTTCTTTACTCATTATCTATTGAATTTTTAATAAAAATAATTATCTCTGTAAGATATCGTCCCTCTTGGGTACAGAGATGCCTGTTCCTCTTTCTGAGGAACAACTATGGTGGCCCTTGGATCAACTACTCAGAAGCTCTGGAGGAGAGAAAGGCATTCTGGTTTATGCACTTCAAAGTAAAAGTATTATAGAAAACGTATTTCTATCCTCCGTACCGGGCCGAGTTAATCGAGTAGATATTTTTTGCCATTGCTGCCAAGCTGATCCGTGATGCTCTGGATGACCAGAAGGCTCGTGATCGCGTTGGAAAACTGATCCAAGGTTGGATCATGCCTGAGAAGTGGAATACGATGAGGGCTAGATTCGACAATCCGAGGTACAAGGAAAGGTCTGAGAAAGACAAGGCGGCTATGCAGAAGGCAGCAAAGTGGTGTGGTGGCTCGATTCCGATAACGGAATATTTTTGTCGTTTGGTATATTTTTTATTTCAGATATATTATTTTAATACAAGTACGATAAAATGGTAGTAGAAAAAATATTTAATTTATTTCTAAATAATATATTTTTAACAGGTACAGAGGGGTGAGGATATACAAACATGGTGACCATCTTCCTGGCCACCCATTGAAAGGATGGGAATCTCATTGATGAGAGAGCCTCGTAGACCTATGTAAGTATTACTTTACTTTATGTTAATTTTAATATAACTTAGGCAATTATCGAGTATCTAAACTTTTCTAGGTCGAATATCTTAGGCTTCGTGAGCGGGCGACTGCTAGTGCACCTACAGCGGGAGAGGCTGGTACTTCCTCGCAGCCCTCTCCAGCTCCGTCGGCGGACGAGCTATGGGTGACAATCGCTGATGGTCTCCAGAGGGATACGTACTATGGTATGAGATCCTATGGCACCCTGGTTGCAACACAGTCATCTCGGGCCTCCCCGGTAAGTGCGTATTCCCCACAGCCCTCGCAATCGTCGGCTCGAGTTCAGGAGACCGTTGGCCATCATATTGTGTCTCTCCATGACGAGTTGCTGCAAAGGATGGAGGAGCAGCCCCTGTCCCAGCCGCAGGCGGACGATACGACGCTCGTCGCACGATTGTATATGCTCGAGCGGAGCATCATGGAGCTCCGGGATATGAAAGCTGATCTTAGAGCGTCAGAGTGCAGTGTGATAGAGCTACAGGCATCACAGCTGTCCATGGGCGAGAGGCTGACGATGATACAGGATTCAATGGTTCATAGTAGTATGAGGCTGTTATCTACCATGGATTCATACAACCATCGACTAGCAGAATTAGAGCAGATACGTCCTCCTGGTGCGCCTTTATAGACAAAAACTCCACCGACGTCACTGCCTTCTCCATCGACATCGGTGTCGATTTCACGGGAGTAGTATGATCTGTTCTTATCCATGATGCGCGCCGATGGTCATCCTCCTACAGATCCGCAGTAGTCCTAGTTAGGACCGTTTATTCATTATTTGTGTTTCAGACCTATGATATTTGGTCATTTATGAATATTCTTTATTTTTTAGGCATTCAGATATTATTTCTTGTATTCTTTAGGATGAGGCTTTTAGACTCAGTTGTGGGGATATTTGTTGTATTTTTTATGACAAGATTTTGTCCTTACTCGGTTTGGAATCTCAATATTTCATTTTCTTTAAATTTTACTATATTATTCATATTAAATGAATATTAATTTATCGGTGTTGAGTGTTCAACCGAAAGGGGTCGGCGCACCCCGCAAATTCAACGGAGGGTTGCTCTGGGTCTATTTGTACAAATTATGAATTCATAAACTACAGAAAGAATGGTTTAGAAAAAATTCAATTTTTATTTTTTTATTTTTTCACTGTATCTTTAGCGATATTTTTATCAACATTTTAAGACGTTTAGCGACATTTACGCACGTCGCTAATTACGTCGCTGAGTATGTCGCTATATACGTCGCTATCTCCGTCGCTAAATACGTCGTTGGTCGTCGCAAATTGCTGACATGGCAGTATTGGCCAAAAATAGCGACGCCTTAAAACGTCGCTAAATGGCCAAAAAATATCGCTAAATAATTTTTCATTGGAGGCTTCTACATCAGGATCTACAAGAAGGAAGCAAGAACAAAGAAGGAGGAGGCCAAGATCTACAAGGAGGAGCTACTTTCTTCATTTGGGGACTTTTCATTGGAAATCCATCTCCCAATAGGTATATTTTAGTTTTCCCCTTCTAGTAGACTCTAAATTTGAGATTTAACCATGAGAAACCAACCCACATGCATAGGCTACCCATAGGAATTGATTTTAGGTTTATCGGAGACCTACGATTGAAGTCATGTGTATTTTGGTGCCAATTTTGAGAGAATTTCGAGATTGGCACATATGGCATTTGTCAAATAGTCTAATAGATTAAATTAACATATGATTACTTGTTTGTGACTAGTGATGTGTCCACAATTGGATACGCGTAGCCCGTATCTCGTCAATTTGACAAAACGGGTTGATTTTGGAGATTTTCCTCTGACAAGGGGACATGGGCATATCACATTGCGACACTGACACATAGATGATCTAATTACTATACTTATTATTCATATTTAGTGTATTAGACTTGCTCGTATCCTCCGGGATGCGTTTGGTTGTGTGTTGGAGCCGTATCGCAAGCATATCATAGAGCTAGTGTGCTACGGGTACGGTGCACTCCACGTGTTTGGTGTTTTGCCCATATTTCTTTATGTACATGTGTATATATATATATATATATATCTATATGATATTTTATATAATATGTATATGTATATGAGTGTGTATATGATTAAGTATATTTGTGTGTGTCTATATGTGTGTATATAATAGTGTATATATATATGTGTGTGTGTGTGTGTGTGTGTGTGTGTGTGTGTGTGTGTGTGTGTGTGTGTGTGTGTACTAGTGTTGTATATATATATGTAAGACTGTAGTATATATATGCTTATATAGATATGTATATACCGGCAGCCCGCACGTCGTCGAAGCGGGAGTGGCGGGGAATAACTGGGCTCAGGCCAAGAGCAATAAAGGGAGGAGTATATATATATATATATATATATATATATATATATATATATATATATATATATATATATATATATATATATAGCTACTGATATACATATATATATAAGAGTGCTTGTAGTGTATAGCATGTGTGTTATGTATAAGTGTTTGTGTATAGTGTAAGTAGCAGTTCAGTGTTTAGCAAGGAGGAGAGGTGATACAATAGCTAGGAGGCACTGCAATAGCTAATTCCAGCAGCTAACCGTACAACAGAAGTTCAGGTAAACAGTGTGTGGTATCAGCTAGGCTTGGGCAGTGCATTCAATGCACAGCGGAAATGTTTTAGTTAGCTGTGCAGTCAGCATGTGTAGTCGGGCAACAGTAGATTTTAGCTCACAGGGGACAGTCAACTGGAGGGGGATGCAGCCTCGGGCAGTGACCAACTACAGAGAGAAATTGCATTCAGCAGTAGGGATGTATCAGTGCAGCATGCTCGAGCAATGGGGGATGCAGTTTCAGTCAGCAAAAGGAGAGGGTGCAGTGCAGTTTCTGTGCACAGAAAATCAGAAATGAGGAGCCACTGCCATGCAGTGAGGAACATGGAGCAAGGCTCAGGCCATCTGCACAACATATGCAGTCTCAAGGTATCAGATTCAACAGCAAGGTAGGCATGGGTACCTACAGTATCCGTATATTAGTAGGTATCGGTATAGTTTCAGTATCAAAGTTTACTGTTCACTGTTCATTGGTTAGAATATTTAGTATATAATTAGTTATATGTGTATATATGCATATAAGATATTGATTAAGTTAGATTAATATATATAACTGTTAGTCTAGATAGTTAATACTAGATAAATAGCTGTGCTTAGTATATAGTTTAACTATATGCTTTATGTATATATGTAGTGTAGTATTGTATGCTAGTAAGTACATTGGTTATAGTTAGTATATTGGTGAGGTTTTATATATAAGGGTTATAGCTATTTGATAAAAGTTTTGGATTACCTTGGGATACTAAGGTAATACCATGGTATTGGGTCGATACCCAAGGTATTGAGTTTGGGTATCGAGATAGGTGCGATACACATTGGTACAAGGCCAGGGTATCCTATTTTATTTGATTTGTTATATTATTATAATTATTGACTTGAATATATATATAATGCTATTTTCATATATGGAAACTTGCGTATCTTAGCATACGGCTTTTTTAGTATCTTTTAGTTTCTTAGATTAGCTTATATAGTTTAGTTCATAGTGCATTGACTTAGTATCTTAGTGTTAGACTCTTGCAACCTAGATTTAATCAGTTTGACCTAGAAATGGCTTATTGACTTAGAATTGTATCATATTAACTTATTTTTATTCCTGAACCTTGTATTGATACAACATACCATATATAAGTCTGTGTGACACCTACTTGGGCATCGAGAGACACAGCTTGCTCAAGACTTTCGGCGAGTACATTTCTCTGATAGTTTTTAATTCATAATAGTATATATATGCATATTCTAGAATTGTACACTTGATTTTGATACAGTGATTTCATGGACCTGTACTACATGGATCCCATCAGGAGATGTTATTCCCTACCGTGTTCAACGGGTACTTGTGTACATGTATTTTATCGTATATATTGGGTATTAATTTATATTTTGTGTTCACACACTTCTCGTGTTCAGTATGCTTATTCGTGTACACCCACTGCTCGTGTTCAGTGGTCATATTCGTGTTCGTAGCGTGTCATAATTGGATCCATTGGTATTAGTTGGGGATGGGAGAATAGGAGTTGATTATGTGATCAAAGTCCCATTGTTACATCGTATATATTCTGGTTACATACCTCACTTGTAATCGTCTTACCTGATCATGTTCACCCAACTCGATCACATAATGAACTTGTATTCTAAGGCACTTTGGCTAGATTGCAGTTATTTTATCATATTGTTGATATTCATATTGTTGTTCTATATTCTCGTACATTACCTGTATACCTATTCTTCATTCATTCATATGATTAGTGATCTTGTATTTCATTTCTATTATCTGATTTATATGCTCGATTATGTTATTGAAACTGCTTTAAGAGGTATGTACTTTGCTCCAATCCTGACTGGATATATTTTTCCAGATGACTGGCTTTTAGAGCAGTATCCTATATTCTATGGGCCGCAGGATGGCATACCTTTAGAGGACACTCTTGTAGACCAGGAGGACTTAGTTGCAGAGCCCGGGGAGGCCTAGTTATTTGTGTTAGCATGCATTAGACTATTATTTATGGAGATTCACAGTTGTATATTATTTCAGATTGTGGATTGTATCTTATTCTTTCCTTCACTATTCTATTCGTACATTATCTTTCTTAGTTTATTTTGTGATTAAAATTAGTCATACTTGTGAGATACCATATTACTCCTCCGTTTAGAGTTGAGATGGTTGACAGGTAATATATTATATTGCTGAGATATTAGATAGTTAAAAATGATCCAGACAGCGTTCTACCACCGATGTTGTGGCGTAGGCTGGGCCTAACCACATACTCGTGCCCGAATATTCGGGTAAGGGTCGTGATACTAAGTCCAAATAATTCATACATCACAACTACAATCACAATCACAAACAACCTAGGTTCACTACCACAAAAACAATCAAGTTGTCTATATGATGATGCAATTGAGATCACATCTGGATCAAATTCATCACATTTTCTCGGCAATAATTCCGTAAACAGGGATCAGGCTGTGGCAGGTAGGGTGGCACAGGGCTTAGAATTCGGCCCTCTGACATCCAGTAAGTAAAACATGAAATAATATTAATTCATCTAATCAATCTTTTTAATCAAAATAGGTATATATAAATTCAGGAACAGGTATAGACAGGTACAAGTAAATCAGGTACCAGAAAATCAGGACAGGTAAAGTGAGCTAAGCCTCATACACTCAATTCATAAGGCCTTGCGAAAGAGCATAATTGCTAATCAACTTTTGTTGTTATTATATTGCTGAGATTTTGAGTGTGATCAAGTTATTCTCTCCCGCCCAATGCACTAACCTATAGCTACAAACATTTATATCCTATTATCTTGCATTTAAGTTTATGTTGGACACATGCTTAAATCTTAAATCTTGATTCGTGTATTTAAAAAAACTACGAAGAACGAAAATATTTGATTTTTTCCCAAGGAGCATATTATGAACTCTGGATATCAAGATTTCAGTAATTGGTCTTTCTTGAGTCAATCATGACATAATCATAGGATATCAATTCCTCAATACTAGCTCCATTTTTAATTGAAACAGGATAGTAAATCATAATAAAAACATGACAGTACGCATTATATTATCAAATTTAATAATTATATTTTTCTAGCATAAATATATGATATAAATCATTTAGATTTCACTTATGTGATTCTGTGTCTATGTCCTACACATCTTAAGTTCTAAAATAATTTGATCCCTATAGTTTAAATATGAAGACAATTCAATCTCTAAGAAAACTGACTCAAAACTCCTAAAATAGGGTTAAATATATTTAACCAATTTTTGGATTTCGAAAATGGTTATCTCTAGAAATCTTGAAAAGTTTGGCAGAACCTCCTTCGTATTCTGGACTTCAAAATTTTTACAATTTATATAATTGACCCGGAGCAACTCTCCGTAGAATTCCTTGGGTACGCCAACCCCTTCAGTGGAACAACCCAAAACCAAAAATACTTGCAGTTAATATATTCATCTCAAGAATATAGAGGGGATAGAATCATTGTCGTTACCTTAGCCCAATTATAGCTTAATTCTAGCAATCCATGATCTTGCAATATTCACTACAAAATTCCAACTTAAACAAGAATGATAAAGATAACCACAAAATACACAATCAAAATTAATGCAACAACTAAATATCTGTATATTCATTTTCGAACATGACTTGCTCAAGTAGCATATTCGTAAGGTATTGATCATTCTATAATTTAGAATGATCTTTCCAATCAATAATATATTTCATGTAATCAAAGAGAAACATTATAAATATTAGTAAATTTTAGGTTCTCAGTATATTTGACATTCTAGGATATAATTTCATAAGTAATGTACAGAATCATATCCCATAATTAACCAAGATACTTACTCCAATTTGAAAGTATATGCTGAATTTAAAAACAACTTAGGTCCCTATAGTTTTGATTTGACTAAATTTTGGACCAATATGGCCCTAAATCTTAAATTAAGAAATTAATAGTTTATTGGCCAAAATTCCTCAGCTTGTAACTACCTATGAACCTTGCCCAAACTACCAAATGCTAAAATTAAAAATTAAAAATTAACTTGTTGGTATTCATTGATCAAAGTCACTATTTTGACCAAAACAACCAATTTTTCACATTCCAAAATTATTCTAGAGATAGACTAAAGTTTTCTTTCTTGGTACCCTTTATTTATCATTTCCAAGTTCATTTATGAGGTAGTAATTCTGAATTCTAAGGGATAAATTTTAATTAGAACCAAAATTGATTGATACGGCCTTGTATCACTTCCAAAAATGCTTACAAGGGTTGCCTATGTAACTCTAGTCTACTAATTCATAAGAATGTCTTTTACTACTCTTAAGAGTATCTAATAATAACCAAATAAAGTTCTAGACAACAGTTATTTCTTATATCATAGTTATATTGTAAGTATTATCATACAATGATAACCTAGCTGATATAACCAAAATAATTTTTTGTATCCATAGGGTACCATGTCAAGTTATGGTTTTGTATCTCTATTTCTAAGTAGAAATCAACTAAGTAAACACATATGTATCATGACATACAAAGGTGATTATGACTTAATTTCTTAAGATTCCATCTTAATTATACACTTAGGTATGTTCATCTATAGCATAGAATTAGAATATGCTACCATAGGAATACAATCATATTTATATACATGTTACAATCTTTGTATCAAACTTATAAACTCATGTCGATAAATCATATCGTGTCCTAGTCCTTATGTCCTATCATACCATTGCATAGATATGTATACATATAATATTAAGTATTTAAATTGACTAGACAAACAAGCCTAACACATGCCATCAATTATCTTCTTGTGTCGACAAGTCCATGTTGTGTCCCACAATTATCTGTGTCATCATGTCCAAATTTCTTTGGACACACATATCCGTATCACATCCTTATCAAACATAAATTCTGAGCCAATTTTATAAACTAAAATTGGCAATATTTAAAAATAAATTTGGAAAGTGTGGACAATTTGAAATAGAAAGGAGGAGGGCTTGCCTTGAGAAAATTTGGGGATTATTTTTTTTGGAAATCATCTCCTCCAATTTCATTTTCATCAATATCTCATTCAACTTTCTTCTTCTTCTTCTTCCTCTTCCAACTACTCCTTTTCATTTTTACTTCTTCATCTTCTTCCTCTTTCCTTGAAAGAAGGGGTTAGGGTTGGGTTTTGATGATGGTGATGATGATGGATGATGAAGATGAAGATAAAGATGGATGATGGTAGTGGTGGGGTGGTCGGCTGTGAGGGGACCCGTCGACGATGGGGTCTGCCTGGCGAATGACGGCAGGTAGCGTCGCCGCAGGTGGCGTCGCCGCAGGCGGCCGAGTACGGGGAGGCTCGGGAGGAGGAAAGGGTGAGTAAGGGGGTAAGAAACCGAGAGAGAAGGGAGAGGGAGTTTGTGAGGGAGAGAGTGAGATGGAGAGAGTGAGGGAGAGAGACTGAGAGATAAGAAGAAAGAGAGTGAGAGAGGGAGAGATGGTATGGTAGCTAATCCTTTCTATTCACTATTTGCTATATATGTATATTTTTTTATTTAGAATAGTGACTAAGTGTAACGCACCAGTCCTAAAATACGTAGGACTAGGAATATGTAACATGTCAGCTACGCATTCGACCAGATTCTGGTCTGACTCGAATACGTATAAGATGTATACTAAGGGTAACTATCTAAGAATACTAAAAATATCTATGGCACAATCCAAATAAATAACAAAATATCAAGAATGAACTACATGTGAAAGTCGGGCGCCCAGTAACACATAAGCTCGAATAGACTCGAGAAAAAAAATATGAGTCTATAAAAACTAGGCTACATAAACAGATAAATAAACAATATGAATAAATAATCATAACTCTAGTAGAAATTATATAAGTACCTAGCACCAATGTCCGCATAACAAGTAACACACATCAGCAACTCCAAAGGCTCCATAACCGTCTATGCTGCAAAAAATGGCAGGGGACCAGTTCCTCAGAGGGACGTACCAAGGTACAAGAAAATAACAAGCCAGAAGTAAATAGTGTAATAAAATCATAATCCGGGATAAACTACTGTAACCAACTATGTGACATACAAATGGGAGTTAGGTATCGTAGCCCGGGCTGGTACTGATAGAAGATATCAAGGGACACTTTCGTAATCTAATAGAATACTCAAGACTCCATGTGGGGGAACCAGGAGGAAGCTGTATATATAAATATAATACCTTAGATTCCGCATAGGGAACCTAAAGCCCAATACACAAAAAATAGTAAAAGTAAAATATGCCCATAACACGATGAAGACTCTCCCCACCTAATGGAACATCACGTCTCAATCAAGACACACAAGATCATGACCTCTAACTATCAGCATAAGTTATAGTCAATATGTATAACTATCCTTATCACTATAGCATGCATCATGTAGTCCTATCCAGAGTCCAAGTACCACGAACAAGTCAAGAAAGACTTTGCCACATGAATATCGTGTCCAGTATCCAACGGTCGGATGTGCAAATAACATATGCATAAATCATGGGTTCAAAAGAATGACTCTCTAACTACGATACTCGACTTCGCAGAGGATGTCGGTTCCCGAATATTGTTCGGACACAAAGTATCGTATAACGGCCCTAGGCTCAACAAGTACATCAACCAAGCCACAAAATTATAATATCTAATGCATAAATAATATCAAATAAATAATGTAAAATTATAAACATCTTGGTAAGGTACATTTGTCTGGATTCTGCATATAGCGGGTCCAAGTAGCGAGCTAAATGCGTCAACTGCTCCCAAAAAGGTAGAATCCACACGAATATCTCCGGATATTGCAACAGACATCACCAAAATTTTCAAAACATAAGAAATAGTTAGGATTGACTACCCATAAGTCTAATTTGGATATAGGAACAAAAATGATATTTTTGGGTCAAAGCGAGTGGCCCACTTCGCATCAAAAAGCGTGCCAGAGACAAAGTTCTCCAAATTTAGCAAACTTATTCTTTACGAGTCCAGAACAATGACACGACCTCAATGGAATATTCGAAATTGAATTTCGGTGAGCCGGTCACGAAAATGCCCATCAAGTGGAACCGTGGGTCCTAGAAAATGGTGTATCGTCATCGTTCTCAGAATTGAACCATAGTACCAGCGTAATACGGTGAATACTATGGCATAAGTTTTATTTCAAAACGACAAGCACACACAAAGTTATGACAATATGTCGGAAAAGATCGATACAATATTTTTTGACGGATATGCGTTGATTCCGGTATGCACGCACGTCGAAATCAAGTTTTATGAAATTCCACACGTCCGCGTTAATGATACGTGCCATTTGGTGTAATTTGCATGCGACGAAGTCGCCTCATTTGGCTGGACGCGTCCTATTTCAAAAAAAATTAGGTTTTGGAAAACAAGTTTTTCTGGATTTTAGATCTTGATTATACGGAGATTAAAAGCTATTAAAAATAAATTAAAAGATGGAATTGAAACATGGATATATTGTCTAAATTATTGTTCAAGTAGATTTTAAAATTACTGCATAGATTGAGAGAAAATGGCGCACGAATATGGGAGTTAGAGACAGTTTTTTGGACTATTTTTATCCAGTTTTTTGGCCAACTTTCGATTCATTTTTCTCACGATTTAAAGCTGTAAAAATAATTATACTTAAAGAGAATAAAAGCTAGTTATGTTGTAAATCCAGCGTAACTTTTAGATCGAGAAAAGAGTGAGAGAGGAGGGAGAAAAGTGGACCTGAACAGGAGATCACAGGGCGACTTGTGCTGCGTGCGTGGGGGCTCGGTCGGCTCTGCGACGGCCGTCTGTGCGGCAGCGACGGTCGACGGTGGCGTTCGCCTAAGGGAGGATGCTGTGAAAAAGGATGTTGGGTTGGTTTAAAATTAGGGTTAGGATTTTAGGTGATTACTCCTATATATAGGTATTGAAAGAGAGATGGGAATGGTGAGCTGCGGATCTGGGCTTCAAGAGGGGAATAACTTTAGGGTTTGGGTTTTTAGTTTATTTTTTTTTCTCTTCTTATAAATAAATGATAATTCTTATATATAACTATATTTACATGTATCAAAATAAATCCTAAAAGTTATCAAAAATTTTAAAAAAAAAGATTTATTCACAAAATAAATTCTAGGAACTAATTTTACAAAAAATAATTTTTTTAAATTATTTAAAATAACCAAATTTATACAATTTTTTTTGAAGTTAAATAAGTCAATGAACCATATTTTTATAATTTGCTCAAAATAACCAATAATTCTTATGATTAAATTAAAATAATAAAATTTAAAAATTTAAAATTTTGGGTGTTTACAATCTACCCAAATTATAAAACTTTCGTCCTCGAAATTTAAAATAAGCAAAGATGGAAAAGTATAAAAGGATTCACTGCGGAAGAAGGATAAATACGACTTGTCATATCGAGTTTCTCGATATGAAAATCAGACACGATCTAAAGATAAGGAATACCACAGTAGAAAAGAATTTAAGCATGCAAAGTCCTACTTGATTCTCAAAAGATGGGGGACGCAATTACCAATGAGATCTAGTTTGACGTCACATTGTAAGAGTAAGGATACACCTAGTTCAAGGGACTACCCAACTTCTTAGAATTAAGTTGGTAGCAGGAACTCTAACCATGATCATAGTTCTAAGAGTTTTAGAAAGTCTAACTTCAAGAAGGATACGTAATAGTGAGGCTTTTGTTACTGTTGTCACTGCCTATCAAAAAATTTAGGTACTACCATGGTGTTATTGGGTCAATAACTCTATAAAGGAAATTTACCAGTTCTGATTGATCCTAATTAGGTCATGAGTTTACAAGACAATAGAAAATATCTTAGTCAATACAACTAAGGTAAGATGGTACAAAGGAATACACTCATCACATATAATGGATGCCGATGAACAGTTCAACTATAAGTGTCAAAAGGTAATATAATTCATCAAGGTGATTAGTATTATGTAAAGAATGCAAGAAGGCTCAATTTAATACAACACAAGTATCATGAACATAGTTGGCTCGAGTGGGCCATGGGTATATCAGTGGCTAGGGTATTTGGGTTGCCAATGTACGATTTAATTTAACTGTGATGGAATTAAATATTTAAGTATAGGTTTTTAGACGGAGATATGCCGTAAATATTATGGGGTCTATATGGAGTATGGAAGTGTACATTTGGGAGTAATAGCTGGGTCATAAGTGAGATAGGTCCACTTAGGCTCATGAATGTCAAAGTTATTGAAAGAATGGAGTCAGATTTGTGTATTAAAATTACCGCAACAGAAAAGGATATCCATGTGCCATTTGTGTGTACAATTGTGTCACAAATATGGTACGACTAACAAGAAATATGGGAAGGCCAGTTTGTGAGTGATAGTCATATCATGGGTGTATAGTGGCTATTCTATGTCATAAGGGCGAAAGTTGTTGTAAAGGAAAGGATAGTGTTGTGCTCTAAATACCCAAACTGCAACAAAGGGTATCAAGGTTATAAGATTAAAGAAGTAATTTAATCCGTTTAAGATTAAACCTAATTACTACCAAATAAATTCAAATTTATCCTAAAATTTCCAAAATAACCCTATACTAAAACCAGGGTGCCTACGATCTACCTAACTTATAAAAATTAAGTTGGTATCCAAAACTAAAGTCAGGGTTCTGCTAACAAGATTTCTGGAAGGGTCTACTTCCTAATAAGGATTCAAGAGTTCTAGGGTCTACTTGCCATAATCAAAGATTCTCTAAGAAAACCTATATGCTATCAGTGTGCTATTGGTCAATAACTCTATAAGAAAAATTGCTACTAAAATAATATTTTCCCTATATTGTACATGTCTTCAACAAAATAGAAGAAATGACTTGGTCGGGTATAACTAGGGCAAGGTGGTATAGAGACTTCGATCATCGTATTGCATTGATAACGAAAGGATGAATCGAGAGAATCATAAATGGAGGAATCTATAGACCAAGACACGAAAAGTTTATGATAAGTTTAGGGAGTATGGTCACAGGATTGAATAAGGTACGATTAGACAAGTATCTGGAGAATCAAGTCACATTGACTAGATTAGGGAATTAGAAATAGAAAAGAACTAATACCTACAGTGAGATGGATATTAACACCATGAAGAGGGTACTAACTAAAAGATTAATTTGCTACTAGGGCACGACTGGAAAGGGAAGAATGATCTACTCAGTTGTTATAATTAGAAGGATCATTGTTACAAAAGCACGAGGCTTATGATCGTAAAACAAGATAAGGATTATAAATAGGAAGGATAGGAATACAGTCAAAAAAGTAATACAAGAAATCCTTGATCTCGATACTATACTTCCTATAAATTTTATTTTATACAACCTCACCCATACTATTGGAAACCCAATTCTAGCTATAGATAAGTACCATAGATTCCTTATAACTTCGTCTAACTCGCATATTCCTAACTTAGTAGGTAAGGGTCATGACTAAACGAAGCAGGTACTCAGGTCTATTACTCATGATATATTATTTACTACTGATACTCTTCAAATCACGATTGGGATTGGTCCTTCCAATATTAGTCTAACTTTCAATTGGAATGTCTATCTATTCTCATGTAACTTATCCCTTCTACTAACTATCCCTCTCTACTGTTGTTCATCTAGTAACTGCCATCTAAAACCTATCTTCCTCACGAGAATCTTCTAGCTAGGCTACTACCCTATTACACAAGCATGATGTCATGGTTATATTCTTGAGTATAATTTCTTTGAACTCAATAAGATAATAAGATTTTTAAAATTCAAAAATCCATCAGCTTTGGTAAATTGGAAATAGGTTTTTATCACCTACTACTAAGGATAGGTCAACCAAGCTCATACCCTATTTGTCAAAAATCTAAATTCCTGGCCCTAATCAGTTTATGTGTAAACCTACCATATTCAGCTATTATTCCTATAAGACTTCTACCTTCCATATACACTTTCCTACCATGTGTAAATCTATAATCTAAGGGTCTTGTGATAATCCTTTACAGAATAACCAACAAGTCAGTATGTGATTCTGAACCTGTGTTCAATTTCTTAAAATTTGTATCACTTCGAGACTGATTGATAATTTCTACTCCCACAAAGTTCTCAAAATTCTAAAAGTATTATAATTCATAAATACTAAAATTATTATCCCTCAAGTTTATATCACAATCCCTTCTCCTTGAATTATGCGACCATAATATCTTTCCCTTATCACTTGTTTCCTACTTACCTTCATATCATTTTAGTATGTTAATCTTGTTTTCAACTTTAAGCTTCGCCAATCATGACCAAGTACTTTCTGCTTTGTAGTATAGATCTTCTTGGCAACTACCGAGTGATAAAATCTCCAGTCCTTCCTAGATTATTCTCTTAATTTAAAATGCTCACCTCGTGAATTTCCTTTTATTACCATTCTACCTTCTTCACCTTGAACCTGAGATTTCTCCTAGTTTATTCCATATATACCCTTCGTCCAAACTACATGGTTACCATCTTGTTATATCTTGTCATCTATTATAGGCAATTCACTATATCTAACTCAAGACTATAACATCTATCAAAACTCTCATCCTTCAACCTATTTTCTCTATCACAGATACTAGCTTATCTACCCAAGTAATTACGGGTAGAACTCACTTGTTCAATTAACACTAATAACCCAAATAATTAAGTACATCTAATTTGATTTCAAAAGCTATACTTTAGTACTCAAGTTATCTAATTACTCAAATATTTGGTCTAGTAATCTACCTATCTATTTAGTCCAGACCTATAGTCATCAATAATTTAAGGGGGTCATAAGATATAGCTTTGATACTAAAAGTCACAAGATAAATAGAGATTTAACCACTATGGCCTGCTACGTAAAGTTCAAATTTTTTTAAGGTCATAATACAATTCCTTGTATCACCATCATGGGCCACAACTAATCTCTAGCATCTAGCTATGTATTCCAAAAAGTATTTTAGGGCATTAGATTCAAACCATCTTTCTAACTTCTAAAACTTCTAAATTACAGCTACTTTAAGCAAGGGTAAGGTTTTATTAGTTCTAGGCCTGTAATACTATATTCAATTCTCATGCTAACAATCTATACTAATTCTAGCATATAGGAAACCTATCTATCTACCTTACTAAGGGTAACCATCTTCTCCAAAATTTATATCCAGCAAATCTTCTTCCGCCTTGACAAGGATCTGCTTCTGGAGGAAACACCGCGCACAAACGTCCATCTCTCTGAAATAGGAGAGATGATAAACAATAATAAAGATGTCGAGGGGAATAAATGAGTAAAATTATGAAGTCCAAGGGCGATAATCAAATGCTAAGAAATTTTCAATCAATTATGGATTGAGATACTAATACTTCTAATCCTGATTACAGGTTCACTCGGTACCGTAAAGTAACCGAAACGATTTAACCAGGACCTGTGTCATGCCCCTGTTCCAAATATAAGGAACTGGGCCACGTGGCAATGGCCAACGGGTACACTTTGACGGGCATCCCAATCTAATAGACCCGACGAAGTGCACCTAAGCTATAAAGTACAATGATAAACCTAATATATAATACATAGACAGTGAAACTAAATCTCATCCACAGACAACTGAAATATAGAGCACATAGAGAAAATCATAACTACCAATGTGCAGAAGGAAAATAACACAAGAAAAGTATCATAATACAAATACGAGAAGAGTCACACGGGAACAAACCCGCTAATACAAATACTGAAATAAAGGAAAGCAGTAAGATAACTAGGAATGGTATCTGAATGCTAGATAGTAATACCATCCCAAGGTGAAGTTACTACCAGAGATCAAACAAAGTCCTCAGGAAGGATCTCGTCCTCCGTAACAGGTCTTGCTCCTGGATATACACCCAGTTCGTACTCCTCCGGGTAGTCCTCCTCACCTAAGCTTGGAAGGGAACCAAGTCCTTAGAGGGTATGCCATAGTATAACAAAAAGAAACAAGTGCAACGCCGGCGTAATCTAACATCACCTAAGTAAGACACAACTTTTAAGACAATGTTCGAAGCGTGGGTTGTCCAAAATAAAACCGTAGCTCCGAACACAGAGACACACGGGGTGTACCATAGCTCTGAGCACAGAGTCACACGGGTGATACTATGACTCCGGATACAGGAACACTATATAAATATGACAGATACATATATAAAGTGTGTACAAAGTAGCTCTTTTTTCTAGTAACTGTCTTCCCCTCCTAAAAAGGCCAACGAGCGTTCGCTGAACCTGAACCTCTATCTAACAGTCTCGTCATACTGAAGTAACTATCAACAATCACGACCCTAAAGTCATCCCAGATTCTGGTCATGCTGACAGTATCAGGATACAGGAAATCTGGCATGATGACGGTGTCTGAATGTGTCCTAGGATTATGATGTAACCAAGTATGTACATCAAGGTGTTATAAACATCTAATAATTATTACCAGACGTTACCAACGAACGTCTGCACCAGGTTACGACCCGGAAGCTAAGTAACGATTCTGATCCAAAGCACACACAATGCATAGAATAAATAAATAAAAATCTAGAAAATGAGATACAGGATGGTAAGGTACACTTGCCTGGATCCGGATGCTGAAGATGGGGCTCCGGTACAATGTCCAAGTCCGCGGATCCTGAAGTACCTAGAGACGAGATACAACATCAATCAATAAAAAATCATGATGTTATTCTAAAATAAGAGGTGATACACGTCTATCATAGGCTTCAATCTTATGTACATATAGCTCACATAGACGCTAAACTAGAGGGTTGACCAAGGATGACTAAAGGAAAGTCGCATCAATTACGATCAATCATTAGTATAACATCATCAAACCAAAATCTGAATCCTATACTATTTATCATGGTGCTTTCAGTAGTTCAAGCTATGCATATCCTCAACCATACAATCCATGTGTTCACAGACGTTATTTGTACATTCAAATATATCATCGTCAAATAAAATAATTATTAATTCTCAAACTCTCATTTATATAATCGTTATTTTATTATTCGAATATCGTTTCACATATAAATAGCTACTCCTCAATCAATTTGTTATTAGTTATCAAGTCCTTAATAATGACCAACTTTATGATATCACAACACAATTTCATACTTAATAAACATACTCATCAATACCCATCAAAATACATGGACAATATATCATAAACCCTAAATCTCATGTGTAGCATTCATAAACCCTAACTAGGTTCTCTTATAAAAAGTAAACTACACTACAAAAAAAGGGTGAGGAGTTACCCCGGTGACTGCGAGTGGTGGCAACGGCAAAGCTGCGGCTCAGGTCAGGGATGGCATTGACCGCAGGGGTGGCGCGCATGTCGACCGAGGTGGCGGAGGGTGGTATAGTTGGTCGTGGAGGTGGTGGTGCTAGCCATGGAGGTGTGAGGGTGGTGAGGATAATAGCGGGGGAGGTGTTGGTAGTGGTGGTCGTGAGGAAACTCGCCGGAGTTAGCAGTAATGTCGAGGGGACGTGGTGGAGGAGAGTGAAGGTGGTGGTCGTGGTGGTTGTAGGTGATGGCGGGGGTGGCGAGTGAAGGTGGTGGTCGTGGTGGTTCTGCTGGATTGGCCGGAGTAAGGTGGAGCGGGTGATGGCGGGTGGAGGCTGCTACGGTGATGGCAGCGAGCTTGGCTGAAGAAGACTGCGGCGGTGGTAGTAGTGGATGCGGTGGTGCTGCGGGTGACTGAGGTGGACAAAAGGAAGAGGATGGTCGTACGGGAGAGATGGTGTCCCTGCGGTGAGTCTCGGCCGGTGTAGCGGGTGGCCGAGATGGATGTGTAGCAGCGGATGGTTCGGGGAGGCTGTTGTGGGAGACTGATGCAGCAGCAGTGGCGGTTCGTGGAGGTACTCAGCCAGAGGAAAGGAAGCTGTGCGTGACTGAGCTTACGTTGAAGAAGTAGTGAAGAAGGAGAAGGAATGAAGAATCAGGAGGAATGAAGAAGATAATGGGAGAAGGAGTTCGGTTGTGTGAAGAAAGGAAGAGGGAAGAGAGAGAGAGAGGGGGGTTTCCTAGGTTTTTAGGGATTAGGTCCGGCACATTTGGAAAGGGGGTGAGGAGGAGTGATTATATAGTAGGTTGTGTGGTGGGGATGATGTTGCATTTTGAATGAAGGGCCAAGATGCAACATGAAGAAAGTATACAAACGAAAGGGAGAGAGAGAGAGAGATGATTGGATCGATCATGAGAGGGAGGGAGGTTTCTTCATTGGCCTTGACCAATAGGGTGGTGACACCTAGCACCATATTTGTAAATAAGCCCCTTAACTTTTGGGTATTTGCACATACATGAAAAGTGATGGAAATTTGTTGTGAAAAGTGGCGTTTGGTGTTGTGTAGGGTGAGGGGGTATTGTGTATTTTGCATGGGCTTCATAAAAGGGGTATTGGGTTAAATTGGGGTTAAGTTGGGATTAGACAAAGTTGGTATCCCCAATTTTATTAAAATAAAGTGCCATGTGCTCTTAAATTAAATGGGGGCACATGGGGTCTTAATTAGGAGTGACACAAAGGTCATGAACAGTGTAGGCTTAGTGTCAGTCCTGTTCCCTTTAGTTGGTTCGGCAGAACGGGTTGAGTTTGTGTCCCAAAATTGATGGCAACGATAAAGGTACGCGACATTGAATTAAAGAATTAATTTTAGGACGGAAAAGTTGTGCAATTAAATTAGAGCACAAGGGATTGTGTTTGTGAGTGACAAAAAAGTCCAGCGCCTAGGTTGGCTTGTCAGGTCAAGAGTGCAATAATTTGTTGGAAATTAAGAGCTATTGTTGGGCTCCAAATATTATAGCAACGGTAGGATGCACCAAGGGTTTAAATAAAGAACCAGACAACTGCAACAATTTTTCTAAACCTCAAATACCCTGACGCTACAACAAATTTTTTAACCCTAACTAGTCTACCAAAAATAATAATTGAGAGGGTTTACAACCTGCATGGGCCAACAAAAAAATATATAATATCCCAGAACCAAAATACGTAGGACTAGGAATACGTAACATGCCGGCTACACATTCGATCAGAATCTGGTCCGACTCGAATACATATAAGCTGTATGTAAACCCCCTCAGCAAAAATTAGGCCTACTTGGCTTAGATAGTAAAATTAGGGCTAGTTTGTATCCAATTGGAAGTAGGACACGACATTTTATTTAATTATACAAGATTTATATCACTTAGCGCATTTACCATTGCATCGATATTGGGAGCGCTACACTAGCCATTGTCTTCCAACAAATTTTACATTATTGTCCTAGACATGCCCGTCTTCTAATCTGACCTTTGTGTAACACATAAATATGTTTCCTTGTGCTTCATTTTAGTCCCACAACATTCAACACGGACGTTATTTCTTAATTTTGAATAAATTATACTTTGTATCCTTGTACGTTCCAATCAAAATTGGAGACACAATCTTGACCCGTTTCATACAACCTAATTTATGATAATATTCTACTCTGAGCCCTCTATGTCCATGACACTTGTGTCCCATCTAATTTTATATCCATGTACTTTTAATTAATTCAAGAACACCTTGTGTATTAATTTTAATTAATTTAATCCAATTTCTGTTTGTGCAATTTTCCAATTGTTGGGCACTTTTATGCAAAAATATAATAAGGTGTCCACACCATTGGACAATACATGAAGAAACTCGTTTTTTCCTTCACATAAATTTTTCCTATAATTTTTCGGAATGTGCAACGCGCAACATCTCTCCCTCATTAAACCTAGCCCTTGCGTTTAAATAATACAAATCCTAGCCCTCCAAACATCCATATGTGAGCCCAAGACCCACTCTAAGAAGATGTTGACCAAGCCCAATCCCCTAGGTCAACATCAAACCCTAGGTCCCACATGTATATTGTAGAAGCATGAAAAATACGCCGGATGACTATACGCGGCATATTGGTGCAGAGCAGCGTAAGCAGAGGCCTTAAGAGCCATCAAGCGTGCAACAGAGCTCTTTCCGCCAAGAACGCAGTGTGAAATATAAAAGCTCGAAGGACCATCCGCGTAAAGCAGTACGTCCAAGCCGCTTCAGCGTAAAACAGGGTGCTTCATCGCCTCCAGGTCGTAAAACTTATCCTCTTTCAGACGCAGCATTAAGGTGTACAAGAGACACTTCGTATTCTCCGAGGTGAACCTGTCAGACCCTGCAATGAAGATCCTGCAATGAACCTGACGTCTGGACTTCTGACAAAGGGATACGGCTCGACTACCCAGGCGACGGCTATAATGATGGCACAGCACTGCGACCCAGGCTGTCAAATACCGCCATCCCCTTCGCATAAACTACTTTTACAAGCACGAAGGGATACGCTGCCTTGTTTACACCGGCAAAATGTGAGCTGTTTACTTTCTACAGTAGACAAAACTGCCTGCCACACCAAAAGATGCACTCCGTACGGGGTTCGAGGCACGTCTCTTCGTCTAATGCACAGAGCGGTGACAGTTTCTCAAGGCACATCTCTGCGACGGGTGCGCAGAAAGGGTTGCAGACCGTCAAAGAACACGCCTCCATATTTAATGCACAGGATGGTGGCAAATCTCAACATTTAATGTAAGAGATTTAATTATATCTTCAAAAGCCATAATTCCGGCTAAGACGTCTCCATCAGCACTCTGGCACGGTACGCAGCGGCTTCTACGCCCACCCAGCTCCTATGCTCTCTCGGTCTCTATGACCACTTGGCTTCTACGCCTGTTCAGCTTCTACGCCCAGCCAGCTCCTGTGCTCTCTCGGTCTCTATGACCACTCGGCTTCTACGCCTGTTCGACTTCTACGCCTACTCGACCTCTGTGCCCATTCGGCTTCTACGCCTGTTCGGCCTCTACGACCACTCGTCTTCTATGCCTGTTCGGCCTCTACGACCATTCGGCTTCTACGCCTGTTTGGTTTCTACGCCTGTTCGGCTTCTATGCCGGTTTGATAACTATTTGGCTTCTATGCCATGGTGACAGACATTTGGCTTCTATGCCAACCTCTTCTACACAATGGATACCCACCTACGTGGCTTTTACGCCGTGATCTTCGTAGCGATTATACGCGTTGTGTCCCTTAGTTGGACCCGCGTCACACGCTCATTCAAAAGATCATCTATACACAGGCATTGGTTACTTTAACCGTTGTGTAAAAGGGTGTTGTACTTTCCACTCCTCGGTTTCTATACCGACGGAGTGGTCACTGTCACTAAAACTCTATAAATAGAGACCTCTATCAATGAGGAACAAGGTCGACAAATTGGAAGATCGAACCGAAGGTCGACAAATTGGAAGATCGAACCGAAGGTCGAGAAAAATTGGAAGATCGAACCAGAGAGAGAGAGAGAGAGTCTGGAGCTTTGGCAAAGAGTAGAGATCGACGACTTTGGCATCGTACATCCACCCTCTTCTGCAACCTTCGAAGCTGCTTCTGCCTTCTACGGCACTTCTTCAACATCGTGTGGTCCAAGGGCTAAAGTGATCGACTTCAGATCAGACACCTATAGCAATATCTACCCAGATTAAATAAATTATACTTTTATATCCTCGTATAGGATCAAATTGTACAAGTTTGTTTGTAAACAAAAGAAGGCGGGTTCCGTGTAAACCCCATATTGAATGCATTTTCATCCTTTCATTTAATACCACAAACAAGATATCTTCGTATAGGAAGAAGGAGATCATGTTCTTCCAGCGTGTAAGGAGCCGGAAAAGACGGCGTCTTCGAGCAAGTGTCCACTGCAACGATGGATCATGGAAGGATATCTTAGCCTCCCTTGCTCGGGATAATCAGCAACTTTATATGGCTGTTCTTCCAGGAGAAGGGAAGGGTCGTACTAGACCACACGGCTTGCAAGCGGTGTCTTCTCCTGTTATACTCTCGGGGAAGAAGACAAGTTGTAACAGCCGTCTTCCAGGACTGAGTTGGGTTTAAAACCCCTCAACCCAATCTGCCATGGCGCACGGAGCATGGGGTTTGCATAATTTATGCGAGGCCCAACTCTGTGTTCTCCCACCACTGATCATCTTCTTGGAAGAAGAGAAAGACCACCAATGCGAGAACCTGTCAGAACAGATTCCGAGGGCGGCCTTCAGACGACGGTGGGGGAATCCTTTTGTCGACGGAGTTTCCCTCAGATGTAATCATGAAAATGAAAAGAAAACCCTTGTAGATTGGATTTCTCTCATATGTAATCATGACTTTAATCTTTAATAAAATCGTCTTGCTTCTTTATATGATCATCTTGCCATACGTTGCTGTAAAGTCTGAATATGTGTAGCTTCGATACGTCTGATTCTTTACGCCGACTCTGTATAGAAAGAGTGTTAGGTCCTGTCCTTTACGCATAGCGAATAGTCCATAGAACGCTATTGAGCATTTTGAACGTTTAGAACTGTCCGGCTGCTAGGACTGAGGAACCGCGTAGAGTTCTTACTTCTGATGAACAGAATTTTTGTTCAGACTTCGTCTTCAAGAATGACTTCTCGAAAAATCCCTTGGAACAGGGTCGAGAAATGGCTGTCAAACTGAGTTGCCATCTTGACAGACGAGATATTCAGACTGGAGTCCGGGTGAACCTCCAATTGACCCGAGAAGAGTAATTTCTCAATGTTTGAACTTTGTATGCTTCGGGTACTTGGGATATGGTGAGTTCAAGAAGGAGTATCTTCTGTGTGAACTCCTGTAATTGACCGCCTTGCTGTCCGGATATGCGGAAAGTCAGAGATCCGTAGTGTAGATGAGCTGAAAATCCTGAGTTCGTAGTCTATTGAGCGTAGAAAACCACCGAGCGTGAGATCGTAGATTCGGAGCTGCTAAGCATAAAGTCGTAGGTTTGTAGCCTCTCGACCGTAAAAGCTACCGAGCACAAAGACATCCGGGCATAAAACCATAGACTGATAGCTGGCGAGCGTAAAACCGTAGATCTGTTGCTGTCGGGCATAGAAAGCTCCTTAGCGTAGAACTGTAGATTTGTAGCCTGTGAATGAAAGAAATCTTCCGAGCATAGAGGTTGCGGATCTGTTGCCTCCGAGCGTAAACTAAATGCCATCGAGCGTGAGATCATCGATTTGGTATCTGCTGAGCGTAAAGTCGTAGGTTTGTGGCCTCTCGAGCATAAAAGCTACCGAGCACAAAGGCATCCGGGCGTAAAACCATAGACTTATAGCTTGCGAGCGTAAAAACCGTAGATCTATTGCTGTCGAGCGTAGAAAGCTCCTTAGCATAGGAATCGCTGACCTGCTTTTGCACGAAAAACTCTTCGAATTTGCTGACTGTCCGTCTTTCAAGAGTAGTGGGCTGACGTAGTACCCAATCATAACCAAATATTTAATTTTGTGGGATTTGGTTGGGGTTTCGAGGAGCCCGTCTGAGGATTCGAGGAGTCGACCCGAACTCTATATATATCCCAAGCTTTGAAGAGAAAAACTTTTTATCCGTCTTCTGCGAAAGAGAGCCTTGGTTGTTTGAGTTTTTTCCCTCGTTCTTTCTCCGAGCACTCTGAGTTTCCAGAAATGGCGCCGAAGCAAACCCCCTCCACTAAGGGAAAGAGTATAGGCTCTTCCTCTCGTTCTTCTGTCCCAGCGAGAGAGTCTTCGATCGGGCTAGGTGAACTTCCTTCTAAGCGAAGGATCCTGCCGACGAGTAGCGCACCCGGCCTTAGAGGTATAGCCATTGGGAATGACAAAGAACGATAAAAAATCCTTCGCACACGTTGAACGTGACCGCGCTAGGTCGTCTTCTGTGCTGATAGCCTCTTCGAGGAAGATGACGCACGAAGACGTTTTTATCTTTTACGCCCATATTTCTAATGTGTCAGCGTAAAAACTCCATGTCTTCGCAGTTATGAGCGTAAAAACTCTGGCTGTCGAAGACTTGGTGTATACTATAAAATTTTAGTTTTACGCTTTGGATAGGACCTCCGGCGTAATAACTAGAATTTTAGCAGTCTGGCGTAAAGCACGGACCGTATACCGCCAATTACGCTTCAGGATGTGATTTTCGGCGTAAAATGACCAAATTTTGTATAGTCTTGGCGTAAAGCACAGACTATCATCTTGGTCTTTTTGTTACAAGATTCGTAATGACGTATTTTTCTTGCTCTCTTGCAGTTAACTTACAGGAGTCTCCACTGGCTGAGGTGATGGGTTCTGCTGCCGGGATGCTGCACTCGAACTACCTGGAGGATCTGTCGCACGTGACATTTCCTATCTCCGGACCCCAGTACCCTGAAGGAAGGGGGATCTTGATATCGGTTCAGGGCGAGCGAATGCTGCTGAGCATGATCAACGGGGAGCCCCTAATGTACATAGATAGGGAGTAGTACATCAAGCCAGCCTTTCTCTTTGGGAACATGATAGACAAGCAGTCCCAGACGAAGCCTAAGAGAGAACCCTGGATTTTCTCTGCCGAGAGCGTGGTCTTGTATCTGTCCACGATGCCGAGAGATTATCCCATCTCGGCTTTCTTCCATGCCATACATCGCAGGAGGATGTCATGGACGCTGACTCCTGATCTTCACGGGAAGCCGGGGAAGATCTTTCACCTGAAAGGAGCTGACCAGGGGTCGTTTGTCAGCCGCCTTTCTGATGTCGTGACGTTGTTCAGGGGACTGTGCCCGGGCAGCGTCCCGAGTGAAGACAGTTCAGTGATCCAGCCGGTCTAATTGCCGACTTTTTGCAATGACTTTATCGTGCGAAGGGGGTATATCCCAAGGAGAATCCTCGGTGCAATGGGTGGATCACCCCAACAAACCTCCGATGGTCATGCCTAGTTGACTGGGCCTTGAAGCATTTTTGGAGAGAGTTGGAAGTCATTGGACTATATGCCGCCGTGAGCATGACGAGTGTCGGGTTGCCTCCCAACCCTAACCTGTTTCTGGCGCTGATGGAGCGATATATTTCGCTCGCCGGGACCTTTGCCACTCCACTGGGGGAGTTAGGGTTGGCCCTTCACGAAATGGCAGCGATCTCGAGACTGCCGATGGAGGATACTCCGTATGAAGAGTATGTTCCCACCAACCAGGAGTTGGAGGACTCGGACCCTCGGGTTGTGGAGGTGTATCAGGAGCTGATGTGCCACTACTTCGCGTGCACTGCTTTTTATAGTGAGCCTTCTGACTTGGCTCATACCACTAAGTGGATGTCCTACCTCTTCTTCCACCGGGCCAGGGCCGTCAAGTCGGTGAAGGTTTCGGGGAACAAGCATGAGCCCGTGAACTGCTTGGGCGTGCTCAGTGCCCAGGTCGTCAAGGATCTTATGGAGGAGGCTAAAGCTCCAGATTAGCTTCTCAATGACGGGGTAGGAAAGTACCCTGAGGGCACTAAGGCCTATAGTTACTTGAGGCGCTGCCGCAGGCCTTTGTCTGAGGAAGCCAAGCTGGCTGGCTTTCTCTCCCTATGGCTGCGTCGAGTAGTGGTGCCCGGTATCGCATTCGTGGACCGCATTCACCGGAACATCCTGTGGCCCGCCGTCCGTCTGGTGTTCGGGGCAAGGCTGGGCTTGCTCCCCGCCATGGTGTGCCGTATACAGGCTGGACTGAGAGCCATGACTGACGGACTGCTCGTCGATGAAGCTCGACGTGATAGCTTTCCCCGGGTAGAGTTACCATACCTGTACTTGATGGGATGGTTAATTCTCCACAACCCCCGGGTGATATCTCCCGGTCCTGGTAGCAGCACGGGGGGCAGTTTCTTACTGAACTACAAGGACTCCCTCTGGAACGTGAACACAGTCGTGGACTGTCAGCTGGCGCTGAGCCTCGATCATTGCTGGAAGCTCCTCTGCATTGTCCCTTCTGTACATCTCAATCAGTCGGGGATTAGGCTTGAGGATTTAGGCGGAGAAAAGACCAATCTTTCTCCGAAAGCTTTTAATTGGTTGGTCTGCATCAGACCCTCCCATTTGCTGTACAGAAGCGAGGATCATTGCTTCTTCGAGCCTTACTTGCCCAGTCGGTTCGCCAGGCAATTTGGGTACAATCAGCTGCACGTGGGCAATGCCATCACCAGCTTCAGGTCCAGGGGCGGACTCATTGATGGAGCCAGGGGATGACGGTACTTCATCATGGGCTACACGGGAGCAATCTTTATCGTGTCGGTCGCCACCCTCTCCAGGAGCTGCGGATCCTCCATTCGTACGCTCAGTTCTACGTGGCGATCAACACCCTCCATCGTGATTTTGACACGCGTGGAAGCTTGAGGGTGCCTTCTTCCAAGCCTGGGGGAAGAATCGAAGTCCCCTCGGTTTCATCTGACGATGGTGAGGAGTCCGTCACTCCGGATGAGCCCCTGGTGTCGGTGTCGAGGTACGAAGTGCCTCCTTCTGCGGGGGCTTTGGCGGTCTCTGGGAAGCGAAGGGCTCCTGTTTCGAAGCAGACTTCCCCTCGCAAGAGGAAAAAGAAGACGGTTGATCGCCCTCTCCGGATTCCTGGCATTGAGGCTCCTAGAGAGGAACCTGCTGCCCCTCTTGTTGGAGATGTACCTTTGATTGGAGGTTTCCCGCCTCTCGGAGAGGGACCCTCAGTTTCGGCTGGCGGTGCCAGAGGACTCCTGCTTGAGGCTGCCGTCGTTGCCACTGCCTCCGGTAGTGCAATGAAATCACCTGCATGGCCGAGGCGAATTGGAGAATCTTTCCCTGGACCAGCAACGGAGGAAACTCCTGCCGTGTCCGTGATCATGACCAGCGAGGTTCCAGCTGACGAACCTCGACCGCGTCTCGGTGAAGGCTTGGTGGAGCTCCTGGCGATGTCGGCTGGCCCACCTCCTTCCCAGGTATAACAGTTCGTATTGCGTCATTAAGGCGTGATATAGCTACATCGGCTGCAAACGCGGCATATATACCGTTGGCTACGGGTAAAGGTCATCTTTATGTCTCCTCTTAGAAAGATTACTATCATATTGATATCAAATTTCTTGTCCTCTTCTCAGGAGATGGCATCCACGGGGAGTATAGCGTTGAAGTGCACTCCGGCTCTGCTCGGGCTCCCGACGATGATACGGAGGCGTTCAACTTCGAGGGGGAAATAGCTTCGGGGGCCAGCTCGCCCGGAGTAGTTTCGTCACCTCAAGAGGAGGACGAACCCGTCATCGTGACCTCGTCTCTTGCGAGTATGCCGATGACTTCGACCGTCGTTGTCGCGCCTTCTTTGGTCTCACCACCTGTCGAGGCGGCGGCTGTGGCCACCTCGTCCGCAATTATTCCTGGAGGGAAACTTGCCAATATTGCGGCCACTCCTAGCGTCCAACCAGATCTGGTTGCGCTGACCGAGCTGTATAACAGCACCTTCTACACCAATTTGAACACGCTGATATCAATGGTGTTGGCGAAGAATCTAGATTTTGGGCGTCTGAAGAAGGCTTCCCAATTTTCGATTGGGGCTGTCAGAGAGTTCGGCGATTCTGGGGTAGCTGACGCCCTGGAGGCGATGGTTAATGGGTTGGAGCAACCTATTAACGAATACTTGCAGCTAACTCGGGGCAGTTTTAAAGCTGAAGTCCAGGCCAGATACGACTCCATGACTGCGCGGCTTACCAAACAGCTGGAGAGCTTAGATAATTCCATCGAAGCACATAAGCTGGAGATGGGTAAAAGAAAAGCTGTCGTGGAGGAGGCTCTTGCTCTTGAGACGAAGTGCCAATCCGAGCACGAAGGGAACGCAGCGAGGGTTCACAAGTTGAAGGAGAAACTCGCTCTGGCAGAGGAGTGGGCTTCTCAGTCGCTGGCAGGTCTAGGCGTAGCGACTGGTCGACTGAGCACCGCGCGACGGGACCTGGAGCGTACAGAAGCTGCCCGGGATGGCTCTCTCCGGGCAAGGGCTGAACTGTCCTTCACAAACAATCCCGAGGCACGGCTGGAACAGGCCCGCGCTGATGCCTTGGTTTCCAGGGACGAGAGAGTGGCTGCACTGGCGAAGCTGATTCACGATCTGACTGCTCCCCCATAATGATGTACCCTTTCTTCTTTTCGCTTTCCCAATATAATTTTGCTCCTTTCAAGAATAAATAAAGCAATCTTTTCTGACTTTGTGGACCCATCATTTCGGAATGTAAATGACAGGTTTGGGTGAGAGTGATATTAGAGGTAGTATGGACGTGATAAACTCTCGATAAACTTCTAGCAGGATATACCTAATCAGAGGTCATACAGACATGATAGAATATGACCTAACTAGCTTCGTTGTGGAAGTAGTTTTGTCAGAATTGAGATTCTCTCTATATTCCACTTGAGCGGAGAAGGTTAAGCATAGTACCTCTTCAGGAATACCGTTAATAGGAGCCATTAACAGGTCTCCATTAGGTTGGGCTAACCTGTAAGCGCTGTTCGAGAATGTTGTCTCGATCACATAGGGGCCTTCCCACTTGGGCTGGAATTTCCCTTTACTCCTGTGAGTAAGAATCATCGGCCTTCTTACGGCTAAAACTAGCTCGCCGACTTTGAACACTCTTTCCTTTACTTTATGATTGAAAGCTCTGGAAATGCATGCTTGGTAGAGCGCGATACGCTGTTGAGCTTGGAGGCATTTCTCGTCTAATCCTTCCAGCTCTTGAAGCCTTAACAGGTCATTCTTTTCTCGAGTCAGGTCATTAGTCACGGCTATCCTGAGCGACGGGATCTGAATTTCAATGAGAAGAACTGCTTCGCTCCCGTAGACCAGTAAAAATAGGGTACAACCTGTCGGTGTCCGTACCGTTGTGCGGTATGCCCAGAGATATTCGCCCAGCTTCTCATTCCAGTCTCTTTTGTTTGAAGAGACGAACTTCTTCAAGAGTTTAATAATGGTTTTGTTGAAAGCTTCCGCCAAACCATTAGCAGCTGGATAATATGCCGTAGAGGCAATATTATGTATTCGATTTTTATCGCAAAATCGATGAAACGCTTGGCTGATGAACTGAGGCCCATTGTCATGGATTATCCTTCGAGGAATCCCAAAGCGATAAATGACGTGATGCTTGATGAAGCTGATTACGTCAGACGCCTTTACCTCAGCAAGAGGGATCGCCTCTGCCCATTTGGAGAAATAATCCGTGATGGCCAGTATGAACCGGTGACCTCTGAAAGAAGACGGGTGAATAAGACCAATGATATCCATACCCCATGCTTCGAAAGGCTAGGATGCAACCGTAGGATGTTGATATTCAGACGGTTGGTGTATGAAGTCTGCATGAACCTGACAGGCCCTGTATTATCTTGCATAGTTGATCGCGTCTGTAATCATAGTGGGCCAGTAATAGCCCATTCTCCTGATACGATCCTGTAGCTTAGGACCGGACTGGTGCGCTCCGCATACGCCGTCGTGAGCTTCCCGGATAATCTGCTGTGCTTTGTCGTCAGAGAGACATCTTAATAGCAGGCCGTCGTAGGTCCGGTGATATAGGCATTGCGAAGATGCATCGAAGTAGAAGCGTAATGATCATCTTTTGACGGATACTGCTTCTTTGGGGTCCTCCGGCAAGATTTTGTATGCGACAAAATCTATGAAAGGACTTCTCCAGTCTCTTCTAGGGGGATCCGTATTCACGGCGTAGCTGCGTTCTATGTGATAGTTGTTCTTTACGCAAAATAAATCTCTGTTAAGAAGGATAACCGAATCCTGCCTTCTTATAGGAGTGGCTAAATCCGCAGCTAGACTGGCTAGGGCATCAACTTCTAGATTCTGAGATCGAGGTACATGCTCTAGGAAGAACCCTTTGAATGTCATGGCTATCTCGACCGTTGCTCGGTGATAGGGGATGAGGTCTGGATTCCGGACTTCATATATTCCTCTGACTTGATTGACGATAAGCAGAGAATCGCCGAAAGCTTCCAGGGACTCGACCCCCAGCTCTTTAGCGACTTGGAGCCCGATTAACAGAGCGTTATACTCTGCCACATTGTTGGAGCATGGTTCGTTGAGAGAATACGCTCGGTAGATGACGAGTTTATCAGGAGTGACCAGGACGATTCCTACCCCCGAAACCACGTTTCCCTGGGGACCAGTCCTGGAGACGCCGTCGAAGAACAGTTGCCACGCGTCACTTTCCATTGCGAAATTATATTTTGCAACTTCGTCGGGAATGTCCTCGTATAATTTGGAGGCCTCCGGGATCGGATGAGCAGCTAGGAAGTCGGCCAGCACTTGGCCTTTGATGGACTTCTGCTGGACGTATACCATGTCATATGGTGTTAACAGCATCGCCCAAGTTGTGAGCCGGGAATTAAGAACACTTGGCTTGCTCATCAGTACTCGAAGAGGGTTGATCCTAGAGATGATATGGATAGTCTGGCCGATGACATAGTGCCGCATTTTTGGATAGCGAATATCAGAGCCAAACATTCTTTCTCCACTGGGTTGTACCGGTGTTCGGCTCCGACCATCATCCTGCTGAGGTAATAGATAGCCTGTTCATGCCCCACATCGTTCTTCTGCGCGAGAAGAGCTCCTAGCGAATGATCCATCGCTCGAACGTACAGCAAGAATGGTCTTCCCATGATGGGAGACACCAGAACTGGCGGACTGGTGAGGTAGCATTTGATATCTCCGAATGCTTGATGGCAAGTTTCGTCCCATACGAAGGATACACCTTTCTTCATGAGATGCGAAAAGGGATGACATTTTCCCGAGAGATTGGATATGAATCTCCGGATATAGGCCAGACGGCCTTGAAATCCCCGGAGTTCCCTCAGATTGCGGGGTGGTCGCATTTCTACGATGGCCTGAACTTTGTCAGGGTCCACTTGGATGCCTTTGGCGGTAATGACAAATCCCAGAAACTTGGCACTGGATACACCCAGAAAGGACTTCGTAGGGTTCATCTTGAGTTGATGTTGGCACATTAACTCGAATACCGTTCTCAAGTCTCGAATGTGATCGTCTTTGAGGCGACTCTTGACGGCTATGTCGCCCACGTAACATTCCACTGTTTTGTATAAATACTCATGGAATATGTTACTCATAGCCCGTTGGTATGTAGCCCCGACGTTCTTTAATCCGAAGGGCATGATCGTATAGCAATATACTCCCAACGGGGTCCGGAAGGCAGTGTGCTTCTCGTCTTCAGGATGCATCTTGATCTGATTGTATCCGGAGAATCCGTCCATGAAAGACATGCGTTCAAAACTGTAGGTATTGTCGATCATGATGTCCGTGATGGGAAGAGGGAACTCATCCTTGGGGCAGGCCGCATTCAGATCTCGGTAATCGATGCAGATACATATTTTTCTATTTTTCTTTATGACTGGGACAACATTGGCGACCCAGTCGGGATGTTGTTCTTCTCGGATAAAACCGCAGGCTATCAACTTCTTGACTTCAGCTTCGATGGCGTCCATCATGTCCGGGCGGAACCAGCGTTGGTGTTGCTTTATAGGCTTCGAGTCGGTCAATATATTGAGCTTATGAGTAGCCACCTTCGGGTCAAGGCCCGGCATGTCCTCATAATTCCACGCAAAGACGTCGATATATTCTTTTATCAGCTAGATAACTTCTTCCCATTCAGCTGGAGAAAGATTGTTGCTGATGAATATCGGTTTTGGCGAAAGTTCACCCCCAACATCAATTTGGATAACTTCGTCCTTGGTGGGAGGTCCTCTTTGCTCGAAGCAGAATTCCCACTGCGTATCCATTTGTTGAGCCCAAGAGTCATTCTCAAATGGCTCAGAATCATGTTCATCTGCTTTTGAGGGATCTGTCACTACCATATTTACTGATAGTGTTTGTTCGAGAGCATCAGGTGAGTCGGGGGGCGACGAGCCATTCTGGGAGGAGGAAAAGATGTCCTCGTCTGACTTGAAAGTCGTAAGGGAGGTGGCATACCCTAACCCGAAACGAGTTTGTCAATAGCGGGGGTCGCCGCACGGCGGAGTTCGTCTGCCTCTTCCGTAGTTGAGGCCTGGCTTTCGCTTCAAGTCATAGCCCATGTTTTGCATGATCTTCAGCGCTTGCGGGCTGTATCGGTGAACTTGCATTTTCCCAGTATCGTCATCGAAAGGATCTTTCTGGTCAGTCGGTTGATTGCGTATGCGGTCGAAGAATATTGGACGCTGACTGCTGCAGGTAGGTGGGACAATGAAGATAGAATCCTCATGTGGTCCATACATTGTGATGACGTTGGATGATGATGCTACTTCCCAGACATACGGACGGTAGGAGTTTATAGCTTCCAAGAATTTTTGTGCTATGGGTTCTACCTCGTCACGGGGAATGGTATATACTCGCTCAAAGGTGAGATGGACATGGCAGTTTTTGTGGACTTAACACCACTGGCGTATTAGAGTTTAAGTATGGATGTTAAGTGTAGACGACAATCGATATCAGAGGTAATATGGACATGACAATTGATGGTCGAAAGTTTATTCAGAGGTAATATGAACATGACAAACTTTGTTATTGTGACTTCCATCGGGGATGGAGGCATACATCTGCTCAGAGGTAATATGGACATGGCAGTTTTTGTGGACTTAACACCACTGGCGTACTTAGAGTTAAGTACGGATGTTAAGTGTAGATGATAATCGATATCAGAGGTAATATGGACATGAAAATTGACGGTCAAAAGTTTATTCAGAGGTAATGTGAACATGACAAACTTTGTGATTGTGACTTCCATCAGGGATGGAGGCACACATCTGCTCAGAAGTAATATGGACATGGCAGTTTTTGTGAACTTAACACCACTGGCGTACTTAGAGTTAAGTATGGATGTCAAGTGTGGATGGCCACTTATATCAGAAGATAGTCGGTAGCCGAAAGTTTTATTCAGAGGTGATATGAACATGACAAACTTTTGTCTAGAGAGATTTAGGAACTCTTCCTCGAGTACACACATTTTCTTTTGAAAGGAGCAAATCGTTATGTAAGAAAAGAATGGAAATCCAATCGGTACGGACCGTCCCTTTGTTCACAGATTCAAAGTGATGACCTTGGCATCGATCGTCTCCTGAATTTTCCTTTTTCGTACATAGCACGCCTTTGTGGGGTGATGAGTGTATCGGTGGAAGAGATAATAATCTGGGTGATCCGCGTCGCCAACCCTCTCAGGATGTCTGATGTTGGGTAGCTGGAGCTTGCGCTCTTTCATTAATATATCAAAGATTTCAATGATGTCGTCTTCGTTGAAGGAAAAAGTCCCTTTTGGTCTTCGGGCTCTTGATGCCTGAATTTTACGGTCTTGCAGGGAGATCGTTACTGTTGCATCATCTTCGGATCTTGAGGGGATTCTACCCCTGGCCCTGGACGTCCCCTTGTTCTGTCGAGGTAAGTTACCTCTGGACATGCCGTGGTCTCTGGCCACAGAAACTGATTCATCGAGAACTGCCTCTGGTTGTATAGGATTGGATTTCGGAATTTTGGGTCTCGTGAGAGACGCAGTATATCCCAACCCGAAACGAGCTTCTCGATAGTGAGAATTACTACGCACCGGCGTTCGCCTACCTTTCCCATAGTTGAGACCTTGTTTCAGTTTTAAGTCGTAACCCATGTTTTACATAATATTTAATGCTTGTGGGCTGTATCTGTGGGTTTGTATCTTGCCAGATTCAGACTCGCGTGATTCCTCTTGTACGATTGGGGCGTTCCGCCTGCTGCCGAAGATTATCGGACGCTGATCGTCATGGGTTGGTGGAATGATAAAGATGGAGTCTTCCTGTTGTCCACCTGTTATGAAGACATCAGATGTTGACGTATCTTCCCATATGATTTCCCCATGTTTGACTGTTAGGGGAACCAAAGTCCGTTTATGACTCTCGTTCTTGCGTTTCTGGATTAGATAATCCCGCAGGTCAGGAGGAGTAGAGGAAGAAGACGAAGGCTTGTTTCTTCTGTTCCCATCATTGGGCATGCGGATATTGGGCACCCCAGTTTTCCCTGTGCCACCTGTGTACAACAGATTGGCCATCTGGGTGGTGGATAATCCCCTGGGAGGGTGTCTTTCTACAACCTGAGCTTGTTTTACGTCGTGGGACTTCGCCTGGCGTAATTTGGAGATTTGTTCAGACTGGCGTAAAGCTGAAGAGGTCCTTAGTCGGCCGTCGGCTTCCCGCGTAATCCGGAGGGTAGGTAGATTGCTTCTTTGCTGGCGTAACGGCCGAGAAGTTGAGTACCCCGCCGCTTGCTTCCCCCTGCGGAAATTACGGCGCTCATCTGGTTCCCCGTAGAGGTCAGATATTGTCTTGCGCATGGAGTGTAATTTGTACTTCTGACTTGGCGCTGAGGCATCATCAGAAGTTTGGTCTGTACCGCGCATAGCGGAAGACTGGTTTCTGCGCGTAGAGCGCAGTGGATACTTCTGGGTTAACGCTGAGGCTTTGCCCAAAGTTTTGTCTGTACCGCGCGTAGCGGGAGACTGATTCCTACGCGTAGAGCGCAGTGGATACTTCTGGGTCAGCGCTGAGGCTTCGCCCGAAGTTTCGTCTGTACCGCGCGTAGCGGGGGACTGAATTTTACGTGCAGGACACGGAGGGAGCAATGCTACAACCACATTGATCGGAGAGATCGGAGAGTCCACAGGAATGGTAGAGGATGTCTTGGGCATCCAGACCTTGCGCAGCTTCCTGTTGTCTTGGACGGAGAGAGAGTGAAAGCTACCCCCGGTTCGAAGCATGTCTTCGTAGGCAGACTGGTCGAATTGGACGACCAGTGTCTTCTTCACGGATCCCACGGATACCGCATCGTGTTGAGCAATTGCTTCCTCATCAGAAGAGAAAGATGTCCCCAGCAGAGTCGCTATCTTGTTTGTGGTATTAAACGAAAGGATAAAAATGCATTCAATATGGGGTTTACACGAAACCCGCCTTCTTTTGTTTACAAACAAACTTGTACAATTTGATCCTATACGAGGATATGGGAGTACAATTTATTTAATCTGGGTAGATATTACTATAGGTGTCTGATCTGTAGTCGATCACTTTAGCCCTTGGACCACATGATGTTGAAGAAGTGCCGTAGAAGGCAGGAAGCAGCTTTGAAGGTTACAGAAGAAGGTGGATGTACGATGCCAAAGTCGTCGATCCCTACTCTTTGCCAAAGCTCCAGACTCTCTCTCTCTCTCTCTTTCTCTCTCTCTCTCTCTCTCTCTGGTTCGATCTTCCAATTTTTCTCGACCTTCGGTTCAATCTTCTAATTTGTCGACCTACGGTTCGATCTTCCAATTTGTCGACCTTCGGTTCGATCTTCTAATTTGTCGACCTTGTTCCTCATTGATAGAGGTCTCTATTTATAGAGTTTTAGTGACAGTGACCACTCCGTCGGTGTAGAAACCGAGGAGTGGAAAGTACAACACCCTTTTATACAACGGTTAAAGTAACCAATGCCTGCGTATAGATAAACTTTTGAATGAGCGTGTGACGCGGGTCCAACTAAGGGACACAACGCATATAATCGCTACGAAGATAACGGCGTAAAAGCCACGTAGGTGGGTATCCATTGTGTAGAAGTGGTTGGCATAGAAGCCAAATGTCTGTCACCATGGCGTAGAAGCCAAATAGTTATCAAACCGGCATAGAAGCCGAACAGACATAGAAGCCGAATGGTCGTAGAGGCCGAACAGGCGTAGAAGCCGAGTGGTCGTAGAGGTCGAACAGGCATAGAAACCGAGTGGTCGTAGAGGTCGAACAGGCGTAGAAGCCGAATGGGCACAGAGGCCGAGTATGCGTAGAAGCCGAACAAGCGTAGAAGTCGAGTAGTCATAGAGACCGAGAGAGCACAGGAGCTGGGTGGGCGTAGAAGCCGAACAGGCGTAGAAGACGAGTGGTCATAGAGACCGAGAGAGCACAGGAGCTGGGTGGGCGTAGAAGCCGCTGCGTACCGTGCCAGAGTGCTGATGGGGACGTCTTAGCCGGAATTACGGCTTTTGAAGATATAATCAAGTCTCTTGCATTAAATGCTGAGATTTGCCACCATCCTGTTCATTAAATATGGAGGCGTGTTCTTTGACGGTCTACAACCCTTTCTGCGCACCAGTCGCAGAGACGTGCCTTAAGAAATTGTCACCGCTCTGTGCATTAGACGAAGAGACGTGCCTCGAACCCCGTACGGAGTGCAGCTTTTGGTGTGGCAGGCGGTTTTGTCTACTACAGAACGTAAACAGCTCACGTTTTGCCGGTGTAAACAAGGCAGCGTATCCCTTCATGCTTGTAAAAGCAGTTTACGCGAAGGGGATGGCGGTATTTGACAGCCTGGGTCACAGTGCTGTGCCATCATTATAGCCGTCGCCTGGGTAGTCGAGCCGTATCCCTTTGTCAGAAGTCCAGACGTTAGGTTCATTGCAGGATCTTCATTGCAGGGTCTGACAGGTTCACCTCGGAGACAAAGCGTCTCTTGTACACCTTAATGCTGCGTCTGAAAGAGGATGAGTTTTACGCCCTGGAGGTGATGAAGCACCCTGTTTTACGCTGAAGCGGCTTGGACGTACTGCTTTACGCGGATGGTCCTTCGAGCTTTTATATTTCACGCTGCGTTCTTGGCGGAAAAAGCTCTGTTGCACGCTTGATGGCTCTTAAGGCCTCTGCTTACGCTGCTCTGTACCAATATGCCGCGTATAGTCATCCGACGTATTTTTCATGCTTCTACATATATAAATAACTTTTTTTTTCTTTTCTTCTTTATTTTACAAATCACCCCAACTCTATACCCAGCCGAACTCCACCTGTACTATTCATCTACTTCACCTCCTTCCTTCAGCCTCACCGCCGGAGCCACCTCTTCCCCCTCGCCGAAGACCGAAGCCACCAGCCACCCAGGGCCCGGACCTCCTCCCTCTATTCTCCTCCATCATCAAACACCAGCACGACCACCATTACCACCATCATCCCCGCTCTTCCCCATGACGGCCACTAGTTCCACATCTCCGGTGAACCCTCTAACTCCTTTCCCGACCCTGCGCAGCCGCTGAACTGGCCGGAGCAACCCGCCAGCTAGCCATCCTCGACCACAGCCTCTTTCCCGCTGCTCTCGACCACGACGCCACCTAGGCCAACACCACCATGCCACCAGCGTCGTACCTCCCTCTACCCCATTACCACCTCTATGACCTCTTTCTCCCTACTGCCATTGATGCCGGAGACTCGACCTCCATCTTCGTACACCACCGTCATCCCCTTCCCTGAAACCGCCTGAAGCCGCTGCACGACCGCCAGCACCCGCCTGGACGGATCCAGACCCCGTTGTACCACCACTGGCCAACCCCCTGATCGACTGAACGCCACCACCACCACCATTAACGTCATAACCTCCTCTTCCTTCCCTCGACTTTACCCGGATCTCTACCTCATTGCACCCGACTTCCTGTACCACTCCTTCTCCCTGCTAAGCCTCGTCTTCCACCTCTTTCCTGTCCTCTGTCACCCCCGTCGGACCCCCTGGCCGGAACAGTAGTAGCCTCACCATGATCATCATCACCATCTTCACCATTAACCATCAACCCATCATCATCATCATCACCATCACCCTATCATTATTATCTTATCATCATCATCATCATCTCATCGTCATCATCGTCATCATCACCATCATCGTCGTCGTCATCGTCACCCTCGTCGTCATCGTCGTCAACCTTATCGTCGTCATCGTCGTGCCTGTGCAAATACTCTGAAGTTCGAACCTGCCCCCTCCTTTCATTCTATATGTGCTAGTGTAAATAGCGTAGGGTTTAACATATTGCTTCGAGACAGGTTCAGTTAGTTGACATCAGACCCATGTCGGTGAACCCAATGACTTATACGCGTACACGTACGCATATTATAATTAAATTAATATATATATATGGATGTATTATATAATTAAATATATGATAATAATAATTAGCACTATATATATTTAGACTGTAAGATCCTAGGACACTGTGGACTATCCCGCATATACATTGACCATGTCGACCCTAAGAACTTGTGAATTGTCTGCCTTGTGTACACTAACGTACTGGCGAGACCGAGTTAGTTGATTTTCTGATTGTGTGCGGTATTTGAAGATACAACACCCGCGTAATTAGACGCAAAATTTACCATGTTAGTTGACCAGTGTCACCCCTAGCGTACCCCCTGAGTCCAGTGTAAAATATGTTTGTGTATGTGCTAGTGTAATGACTAATGATTGTATTGTATTATATTATATGTACATAGGATATTAGATTTGTTCTGCACGACTTCTGGAGAAGGTTATTGGTACATCGCAGCTTTTTTGTCTGACAAGTATACCTTGCCATTGTACTGTTATTCATATTCCATATGTTGTATGCATCTTTATTTTCTGTCATTAGTTCATATATTTTAACTATTATATAAAAATGTGCGTCCAAGAAAACTTGGGTGCAACGACGGTGTCGTCGTGATTTATTTTTGTTATGTATATGCATTAACCTTGTTTATGAGACCGCCTCATTATCATGAAGCATCATTAGGTTTCATTGGCCGTAACACAGCTGTTCTTATACGAGTGTGAGTCTCATGTAGGATACGGACTGCGTATTGGGTTAGCCTCCTGTACGTATGGTCATGCGATAGGGATAACTACTGTTAAAAACTTTGTATGCTAGAAGACTTAACAGTTATTAGTAGTTCAGGGACATAGCCTATTGTAGTATGGTGGTCCAATCCTTGTCCTTTTTTGGTTGCATGGTTGGGCTATTGTACTAAAGATAGGCTATGAACCAAATCGTATCATGGATGTGACATGCTTAGAGCATGGGATGGGAAGAACAATAAGTAAGGCGTTTGGGCTCCTTTGCACTTTTATTTTGTTCACCCGGATGCTCCGTCGGAGCGACGGGCGGTGATGACCCCATATATTACAGGCGGCCTCTGCCGTTCAAAAGATATGCTTTGTAGGCCCCTGACTCCAAGAGAATCGTACCAATCCCATTTATGGCCAGATAGCCCACATGTTATAAAGTTGTTCTCAAACTGCATTCACTTAGACAGTTAGGCGACCCCATTGGATATTTATTTCAGTATTTTATTGGCATACTTCTATGTATCTTGTTATGTCCCTCTGAGGACCTGGTTCCTTTCCAGGTGTAGATGTTCATGAGTATTCGCAGGAGCGCAGATCCGGATTGGTTACTTATGTTTTAAGGAGGTCTTCTCTTCGAGCCTTGTGATTGTTAGTTGATATTCTTATACTGTGATTGTTGTGTTGCACTTATATATTCGAGTTGGTAGTGGATTTGTTTCATCCAACTATCATCTTTAAATACTTTATATTGAGATCTAGTTTTATAGATATTGATTATTTATTTCTATTTGATTTCTATGGATGAGATTTAGATCATGACTGTGACTTGTGATAGATTTATACCACTTATGGATTGATATTCATAATACAGTGTACGCATGTGTTATCGTTTCCATATATTGGAGTTGCCATAACCATGCGGCTGGCATGCTTACGTGACCTAGTCCTACGTATTTTGGGACTGGGACGTGACATATTTTTAGTGGTGGCCCATACAGATCGAGAGTATATTGTCTCGATTACGTTACTGTACCGAGAAAGCCTACAATTAGGATTAGAGTATAGGATCTCATCCACAATTGACTATGATTTACCTTCCTCCCAATCCGTTCTATTCGAATAAATGCATCATGCTTGATTCATGTACTTCCTAATAGTTCCTTGAGTATAGCCCCCTCATAGAATATAGAAATCCTTGTTGTTAGGATGATAATTAGGATAACATTCCTATTAAGAGTATAACTAGAGTGTTGACACATCACTGAGTTAGAATACTTAATGAACCATAGCACCTTTACCTGTAGATGGATTGACCATTATCCCTTGATAATTAGGGATAACTTGAGATATTATAGACACTACTAGGGTTATTTAGAAATTTAACCATATTGTTTGACGCTAACATTGAGGAACCAATAGAAAATTAAGGTTGAATATTAGGACTAAACCTAATTTTCATAGTGAGATAGTGTTAGAGAACTATAAATTTAGATTCTTCTCTTGATATTAGCAGACAGTACCTTAGGAAGCCAAGAGAAACGAATATAATATTTTTCTTGATCATACCTCGAACATAGATATTAGCATACCACCTTCCCCTTAGGAAACCATGATATTATCTAGAGAATTTCTATTTAAGTTCACATCTTGTTCCTCTACAAATTTAGCGCTCGCTATTTGTGCGACGACTGATTATGCTTTCCTTCTTTCTTTTAATTCGTGTCGCCTGACCTTTCTGATTGTAGGCCAAGTATATTATTTTATGTTAGGACATATAGTTTGCTAGAATTATAGTTGTTACTCTTGAATTTTAAAATTATGCGCTTAGTAGTTAGAACTTGATGGTTTAAGTTATTCTTGTAGATTGTAACCTGATGATTATCCCTTAGTTTTAAATCACGTAACTTGTACCACACCTCGATACAAGTTATATCCCCTTTCCCTTGAAGGCCAGTAACTTTTTCATTCATACTATTGACACTTGTTCTATAAGCACTATGATGAAGACTTAAGATGACCATTGCCTATATAATGCAATAGGATGCCCTAATAAGTACCAAGACCTTTTCTCGTAAACCCTAACAGGAGTTTCTACTTTATCCTTAAGGCAGTACAGTATTAGTAATTGTTTTAAGTTGGGTAGTATACCTCACAACATAGTATCACATAGTCTTTTGACCTATTATTAAAGTGAAATTGGATGACACCAACTATATGCTAGCATAAGACGATAGTGTTTATTCAGACTATAAAAATTAGAGGCCCATACCCTATTTGGTCGACTAGCGACTTAGACAAGAAGTTTGTATGACAACTGTAGAGACTATAGATTCTTATCTTCTGGGTAAACATGAATTATTATGTACCTTCTTTCATCATGATCCAGCGTATTTATATTTTATGTACTACCTTGACTTATGCCGCTATTATAGCCTAGTTTTACGAGTTTATTCTTTTATCAACCTTGTTCATAACATACGTATTATTGGATGCATACACTAATATATTTCAGAATCAGTGTATTACGGTCTGATCAACCATAGTGTGCTTGGTTCGCCCTTCGCAATACTACTTTACGTGGATTGAGATATATAGTTGATTAGTAAACGAATATTCTTGCCCTCTAGATATGTCAGAGCATATCATATCAAGTACATAACTGTATTAATGTGAGCATGTGAATAGGAAATTCATCGAAATAGGATTTCAATCCACAACAGCCTTGACAATTCCCTTTTGAATTCTCTAATCACCTTGATCCCCAAACTTGTATTCTATTACCCCCCCCCCCTCTTGAACTCTTTATTATTTTTTTCATCTTTTCCTATTTTGGAAAGACGAACCTTGTGCTTGGTATAAGTTTGATACATTGATAGTACTAGATATACCGCATAGGCCAATCATATTACTTGATGATTATTTTTCGTAATTAAGGGCATATCATAGGTGATACCTTTGGTGCTAAAAACTTTGAGGATTGCATAACATAATTAAATAATTTAAAGAATATTTTCTTAGACGTATAAGCCTTGTGTGATAGATGGATAAATTCTAAGTTGGGTAGAAACTGCATTGTTAAACTTGAGGAGAATTCTTTTAGATAGTGATCAAGTGAGATTAGATAGAGAAATTCTACCCTAGTTTAATTTCGAGGATGAAATTATTTTAAGTTGGGTAGATTGTAAACTCCCTCACCCAAAATTAGGCCTACTTGGCTTAGATAGTAAAATTAGGGCTATTTTGTATCCAATTGGAAGTAGGACACGACAGGAAGTAGGACACGACATTTTATTTAATTATACAAGATTTATATCACTTAGCGCACTTTACCATTGCTTCAATATTGGGAGCGCTACACTAGCCATTGTCTTCCTACAAATTTTATATCCTTGTCCTAAACATGTCCGCCTTCTAATCTGACCTTTGTGTAACTCATAAATATGTTTCCTTGGGCTTCATTTTAGTCCCACAACATTCATCGCGGACGTTATTTCTTAATTCTGAATAAATTATACTTTGTATCCTTGTGCATTCCAATCGAAATTGGAGACACAATCTTGACCCATTTCGTACAACTTAATTTATGATAATTTTCTACTCTGAGCCCTCTATGTCCATGATACTTGTGTCCCATCTAATTTTATCTCCATGTACTTCTAATTAATTTAAGAAAACCTTGCGCATTAATTTTAATTAATTTAATCTAATTTCTGTCTTTGTGTAATTTTCTAATTGTTGGGCGCTTTTATGCAAAAATGCAATAAGGTGTCCACACCAATGGAAAATACATGAAGAAACTCATTTTTCCCTTCACATGAATTTTTTCTATAATTTTTTGGAATATGCAACGCGCAACATCGCCTCCTCATTAAACCTAGCCCTTGCGTTTAAATAATACAAATCTTAGCCCTCCAAACATCCCCATGTGAGCCCAAGGTCCACTCCAAGGAGATGTTGACCAAGCCCAATCCCCTAGGTCAACATCAAACCCTAGGTCCCACATGTATGTAAATAACCTTTTCTTTCTTTTCTTCTTTATTTTACAAATTACCCCAACTCTATAACCAGCCGACCTCCACTCGTACTATTCATCGACTTTACCTCCTTCCTTCAGCCTCACCGCCGGAGCCACCTCTTCCCCCTCGCCGGAGACCGAAGCCACCGGCCACCCAGCGCCCGGACCTCCTTCCTCTCTTCTCCTCCATCATCAATCACAACCACCAGCACGACCACCATTACCACCATCATCTCCGCTCTTCCCCATGACGACCACCGGCTTCCCCATCTCCGGTGAACCCTCCATCTCCTTCCCCGACCCCGTACAGCAGCTGAACTGGATGGAGCAACCCGCCAGCTAGCCATCCTCGACCACAGCCTCTTCCCCGCTACTCTCGACCATGACGCCACCCAGGCCAACACCACCACGCCACCAGCGCTGCACCTTCTTCTACACTATTACCACCTCCACGACCTCTTCCTCCCTACTGCCATTGACGCCGGAGACTCGACCTCCACCTCCGTACACCACCGTCATCCCCTTCCCTACAACCGCCTGAAGCTGCTGCATGACCGCCAGCACTCGCCTGGGCGGATCCCGACCCCGCTACACCACCACTGGCCAACCCCCTGATCGACTTAATGCCACCACCACCACCATTAACGTCCCAACCTCCTCTTCCTTCCCTCGACTTCACCCCGATCTCTACCTCATTGCACCCGACTCCCTGAACCACTCCTCCTCCCTGCTGAGCCTCCTCTTCTACCTCTTTTCTGCCCTCCGTCACCCCCGTCGGACCCCCTGGACGGAATAATAGTAGCCTCATCATGATCATTATCATCATCTTCACCATTAACCATCAACCCATCATCATCATCACCATCACCCCATCATCATCATCTCATCGTCATCTTCATCATCATCATCTCATCGTCGTCATCACCATCATCGTCGTCATCATCGTCACCTTCGTCGTCGTCATCGTCAACCTCATCGTCGTCATCGTCGTACCTGTGCGCGTACTTCGAATTTTGAACCTGCCCCCTCCTTTTATTCTATGTATGCTAGTGTAAATAGCATAGGGTTTAACATATTACTTCGAGACAGGTTCAGTTAGTTGACATCAGACCTATATCGGTGAACCTAATAACTTGTATACGTACACGTACGCATATTATAATTAAATTAATATATATAAATATATGGATGTATTATATAATTAAATATATGCTAATAATAATTAGGACTATATATATTTAGACTGTAAGACCCTAGGACACTGTGGACTATCCCGCATTTACATTGACCATGTCGACCCTAAGAACTTGTGAATTGTCTGCCTTGTGTATACTGACGTACTGGCGAGACCGAGTTAGTTGATTTTTTGATTGTGTGCGGTATTTAAAGACGCGATACCCACGTAATTAGACGCAAAATTTATCATGTTAGTTGACCAGTGTCACCCCTAGCATACCCCCTGAGTCCAGTGTAAAATATGGTTGTGTATGTGCTAGTGTAATGACTAATGATTGTATTGTATTATATTATATGTATATAGGATATTGGATTTGTTCTGTGCGACTTCTGGAGCAGGTTATTGGTATATCGCAGCTTTTTTGCCAGACAAGTATAGCTTGCCATTGTACTGTTATTCATATTCTATATGTTGCATGCATCTTTATTTTTTGTCATTAGTTCATATATTTTAACTGTTATATAAAAATGTGCGTCCAAGAAAACTTGGGTGTAACGACGGTGTCGTCATGATTTGTTTTTATTATGTATATGCATTGACCTTGTTTATGAGACTGCCCCATTATCATGAAGCATCATTAGGTTTCATTAGCCATGACACAACTGTTCTTATATGAGTGTGAGTCTCATGTAGGACACAGACTGCGTATTGGGTTGGCCTCCTGTACGTATGGTCGTGCGATAGGAATAACTATTGTTAGAAACTTTGCATGCTAGAAGACTTAGCAGTTACTAGTAGTTCAGGGACATAGCCTATTGTAGTACGGTTGTCCAATCCTTGTCCTTGTTTGGTTGTAGGGTTGGGCTGTCGTACTAAAGATAGGCTATGAACCAAATCATGTCATGTATGTGATATGCTTAGAGCATAGGATAGGGATAACAATAAGTAAGGCATTTTGGCTCCTTTGTACTTTTTTTTTGTTCACCCGGACGCTCCGCCGGAGCGACGAGCGGTGATGACCCCATATATTACAGGCGGCCTCTTTCGTTCAAAAGACGACATACTATGTATGCCCCTGATTCTTCTAGAGAATCATGCCAATACCATTTATGGCCAAATAGCCCACGTATTGGAAAGTTGTTCTCAAACTGCATTCACTTAGACGGTTAGGCGACCCCATTGGATATTTATTTCAGTATTTTATTGGCATGCTTCTATGTATCTTGTTATGTCCCTCTGAGGACCTAGTTCCTTTCTAGGTGTAGATGTTCATGAGTATTCGCAGGAGCGCAGATCCAGATTGGTTACTTATGTTTCGAGGAGGTCTTCTCTTCGAGTCCTGTGATTGTTAGTTGATATTCTTATACTGTGATTGTTGTGTTGCACTTATATATTCGAGTTGGTAGTGAATTTGTTTCCATCCAACTATCATCTTTAGATACTTTATATTAAGATCTAGTTTCATAGATATTGGTTATTTATTTCTATTTGATTTATGTGGATGAGATTTAGATCATGACTGTGACTTGTGATAGATTTATACCACTTTTGGATTGATATTCATAATACAGCGTACGCCTGTGTTATGGTTTCCATATATTGGAGTTGTCATAACCATGCGGCTGGCATGCTTACGTGTCCTAGTCCTACGTATTTTGGGACTGGGGCATGACACTGTATAATAAGGGTAACTATCTAAGAATACTAAAAATATCTATGGCACAATCCACATAAAGAACAAAATATCAAGAAATAACTACATGTGCTAAAATCAGCCGCCAGTAACACATAATCTAATAGTACACTCAAGGCTCCGTGTGGGGGAACCAGGAGGAAGCTGTATATATAAATATAATACCTTAGATTTCACATAGGGAACCTAAAGCCTAATACACAATAAATAGTAATAAGTAAAATATGCCCAGAGCACGATGAAGACTCTCCCCACCCAATGAAACATCACGTCCCAATCAAGACACGCAAGATCATGACCTCTAACTATCAGCACAAGTCATAGTCAATATGTATAACTATCCTTATCACTATATCATGCATCATGTAGTCCTATCCAGAGTCCAAGTACCACGAACAAGTCGAGAAAGACTCTGCCACATGAATATCGTGTCCAGTGTCCCACAGTCGGATGTGCAAATAATATATGCACAAATTATGGGTTCGAAAGAATGATTCTCTAAATACGATACTCGACTCCACAGAGGATGTCGTTACCCGAATCTTTTTCGGACATAAAGTATCGTATAACGGTCCTACGCTCAACAAGTACATCAACCAAGCCACAAAATTATAATATTTAATATATAAATAATATCAAATAAATAATGTAGAACTGTAAATATCTTGGCAAGGTATACTTGTCTGGATTCTGCATATAGCGGTCCAAGTAGCGAGCTCAATGCGTCAACTACTCCCAAAAAGGTAGAATCCATGAACGTCTCCGGATGCTGCAACAGACATCACCAATATTTTCAAAATATAAGAAATAGCTAGCATTGACTACCCATAAGTCCAATTTGAACACAGGGATGAAAATGACAGTTTCGAGTCAAAACAGGGTCCACAAGTGGCTCACTTCGTACCGAAAAGCGTACCGAAGATAAAGTTCTCCAAATTTAGCAAACTTAGTATCTACGAGTCCAAAAAAAGGATATGACGTCAATGAAATATCTGAAATTAGATTCCGGTAAGCCGGTCACGAAAACGCCCGTCAAGTGGAATCACGGGCCCGCAAAACGGTATTTCGTCAATATTCTCATAATCGAACCAAACATGGCTCACAGGACCAGCGTATTACTACGAATTCGATGGTGCAGATTTTGTTTCGAAATGACAAGCACACACGAAGTTATGACAAGGTGTCAGAAAAGATTGATACGGTATTTTTCGACGGATACGTATTAATTTTGGTGTGTACACACGTCCAAATCAAGTTCCACAAAATACTACATGTTCGTGTTAACTATATGCGTCTTTCGATATAATCTACACGCGATAAAGTCGTCTCGTTTGGCGGAACGCATCCCATTTCGGGAAATTTTAGGTTTTTGAAAACAAGTTTTTCTTGATTTTGGATCTTGATTATACAGAGATTAAAAGCTATTAAAAATAAACTAAAAAAAGGGATTGAAACTTGGATATGTTGTCTAAATTATTATTCAAGTAGATTTTAAAATTACTGCATAGATTGGGAGAAAAATGGCGCACGAACATGGAAGTTCGAGACAGTTTTTTGGACTATTTTTAACCAGTTTTTTGGCCAACTTTCGATTCATGTTTCTCACGATTTAAAGCAGTAAACATAATTATACTTAAAGATAATAAAAGTTGGTTATATTGTGAATCCAGCGCAACTTTCAGATCGAGAAAAGAGCGAGAGAGGAGGGAGAAAAGTGGACCTAAACAAGGGGTCGCAGGGCGGCTTGTGCTGCGGGCGCGCGGGCGGAGTCGGCTCTACGACGGCGGTCTGGGCGGCAGTGACGGCCATCGATGGCGGTCGCCTAAGGGAGGAGGCTAGGAAGAAGGATATTGGGTAGGTTTAGTATTAGGGTTAGGGTTTTTGGTGATTACTCCTATATATAGGTATTGAGAGAGAGATGGGAATGGTGAGCTGTGGGTGTGGGCTTCAAGAGGGGAATAGCTTTAAGGTTTGGGTTTTTAGTTTTTTTTTTTTTTTTTTCTCTTCTTATAAATAAATAATAATTCTTATATATAACTATATTTACATGTATCAAAATAAATCCTAAAAATTATCAGGAATTTTAGAAAATTAGATTTATTCACAAAATAAATTCTAGGAACTAATTTTACACAAAATATTTTTTTCAAATTATTTTAAATAACCAAATATAAACAATATTTTTTGAAGTTAAATAAGTCATCGAACCATATTTTTTATAATTTGCTAAAAATAACCAATAATTATTATGATTAAATTAAAGTAATAAAATTTTAAAATTCAAAATTTTAGGTGTTTACACTAAGGATTACCAAGGAAAGCCATGTGGCCTTAAGAGTATAAGGCTTTGATACCTAGCCTCTAAGGTGTAAATTAGTATTTGTAATTGCAAAAACTATTTCATGTCTTTTATGAAAAATCATATATGAATTAAAATACATATAAGTACATTATTAAGTCATTTTCTTTATAATAAAACATTAATAACTAATTAGAAAAAAACATTATTAAGAAACGTATAAATCACTGAAATTAAATTAAATAATATCGTATTATTGGATATAGATATGACACACTTCCCTAGAATTTTTTGATTTAGCACGCCCTGGTGTATAATACAAAGAGTCCAAGTTGGAGTTTTCTTCATTTCCAGTAGGGCGCATGGAGTCATCGCATCATGAGATTCTGCTGAAGACAGAATCTTTGTTGTCGTTTGAGGCGCATGCAGCTATCTATCCAGTAATTTGCGAGGATCTCAGTGCCTCATGCTTCTTCTTCTATGTTCTTCGAAGCAGGCGCTTGGGGAGTGCATCAGCCCCTGAGTTTCTGGCATCATAGTGCTTTTTTTCAGGTGCTGAGTACTCTTCTCCTCTGTGGTAGTTGCTGCTTGAGCAGGGGCCGCATGTGTTGGCATTTGACGTGCCTCTTGAGAAGTAGGCAGAGAGGCAGGGAGCGCATGCTCCGCAGTTGAGTGAGGCACAATAGCCTTGGTGACCCATGTCCTACGGCTCTTCTTAGTCTTTGCTAGCCTTGGTGAAGGGCTCGCGCTACCCTCCGACAACATCTCCTCGAAGGATTGTTGGTCGAAGCGTACGACCAACATCCTCTAGGTAGACCCCAACTTCGTTGAGTCAGATTGCGTCACCAACTTTTTATCATTGAAAAAGCTCCTCCCGACAGAGTCTCCATCTTGTTTGCCCTTAAACAAGTTTAAACAAACTTTTGTATTTAATTCATGAAAAAGAATACAAAGAAATCAAAACAAAAAATCTAAGTACAATTTTTTTATTCTGGTGAGTAGGATGAGGGAGATCGAGCGCTACAGTAACTTATTTACTCCGTTGACGATCTGACTGAAGAAGGAAAATGCTTTCTCTCTCATGTATGTGCGTCTGCCCCTCTCTACCCCTCCATGTGGGTATACCACCCTAATATTTATAGACATCGTGTTATATGACCATGTGTGCACATGTACCATAGGCGCATGAATGTTGGGAGATGCCATGTGTACATCCTTAACAGGATATAATTCCAACCGTGGGAGCGAGTCCAGGCAGAGCTGCCACGTAGACGTTTGTTGCAATTTGTTATTGCTGAAGATCTGGACGGTTCTTGTCTTTGGTGTGCATGACTTGGTCAGCTTGACACGTGGCCTGCACTTAGTTGGAGAGAATTACATCAGTCGTAACAGAAAGATTTTATCTCATAAAATCCTACCACATTGGATGCATGGAGTCTGGGACGTATGGTATCGCATTGAGTCTAGAACGTATAGGACCAGAGACGTGTGGAACGGGCCGGAGATGCATGGGACACATGTAGTTTGGGATGCATGGGACCAGAGACGCATGGGATTCATGGAGCCTTTGTCATGTTGTACACGTGGCATTTCACACCCGTCAGAATTAAAGTTTATGCTAACGTGAGGTTTTGTCGTTTAGCGTACTCACATCTTTCGAGGCATTCAGAAAGTATTTTTTATCAGGATTCTGTGGCAGACATAATCTTGTGCCAGGTCTTTATGTGGCCAATATTGGGGAACATGGATGTTGTTTTTCTGGGCCGCAGTCATTTTGCAGCCTGATTTCTTTTGAGTCGATCTTGGGACACATATTTTTTTGACGCATGGATCTAAATTTTTTATGCTTCTACACTCGCATGTGGTCCTGAGCAATTAATAGTCAACAATGCTCAACTGGAGTCCAAGAGTCCTAAAGATGGAGTATCAAATGGTAAACATGTTTAACTAATTCTAAATTAGGTAATTAGGGTTATCTCTAGGTCACTTGGTCTTATACTAGGCTAATTCTAATGTTATAGTCTATAACTGCCTTGGAGTTGGGTTTCTAAAATGGTATTAAGGCTATTCTAGGTACTCTAGGTCATAACTAAGTTAACTAGATCAATACTTGCTACACTATGGTTTTTCTAGTTATACTAAGGTATTCTAGTTAACACTAGTTACTACCTAGCCAAAGTTGGACTATATTAGCTAATACTACTAGTGTTAGGTTATCACTAGGTCATACCTCTCATATATCTAGTCATTAGATATATATACACTATATGTATATAGATAATAATACCTTAGTATACCTTGACTGATACTCTACACTAACTTTTCCAATATCTCATTTCCCTAACTTAGGCACTAACACACAATCCAAAATACTTACCCACTAATACTCGGAGATCCCTATCTATTAGTTCTCATATGCTACTAGGTATCAAAATATCTCAATATCGCATTTACCTTTGCACTGACACTTGGTATCAAAACTCCAAGACCCACACCCAGCATACCCTTATCTATTGCTGCTACTGGTACCCTTTGTTGATCAGTCATTACCCCAAATCTAACCTCAGCTGTCTCCTGATAATACACTTAAAACTAAACCCATATCAAGTCTGCATTCCTCAGTTGGTTCCTCCTTGGACTACTCCTAACACACCCCAACTCTGTACTAAAACTGATACCCCAATTGATATCTTAGTGTGCATATACTACCAATCCCCATACCTTGGTTAACTTCTAATTACCTACTTGTCTGCACACTCAAAAACCCTTTACTAACTGCGAACCCTCACTACCTGAATATCAACCTTGAATGATACTAGTGTATCAGGTCTGATACACTCCTCTCTACCATCAATTCATACTGCACTGAACCAAACTGACTTCAAGGCAACCACCCCCTATATGGACAACCAGTCCATGTACCTGTAGTGCACAGGCTCTTGCACCCATTGCAGGCACTGCCTACCACACACTCTGCCTCAAACAAAGGCACAATTAGAACCCATAACTCTGTGTATAAAAGTGTACTACATACAGGACGTGCCTCCACCACACTACAGCAGTGCCTCCAACTTAATAGCAAGGTATCTGTTATTGTTCTTCCGTTGGCACTGCTACTGCAGTTCCACCTTGTTGTTGTTGTTGTTGTATGCAGCATGTAGGTGCTCTAATGCTGCTGCCCTTGCACAATATGACAATCCAAGTCCCCAAACCTCTGTAACCCCGAGCCTCCTCTATCAGTCCAGGTCTTCCCCTACTCCAGTGCATCAACATACACACAACACAATTAAACAACTTCCTCAATGTATTAATTACACACACACACACACACACACACATATATATATATATATATATATATATATATATATATATATATATATATATATATATATATATATATATATATAATCACACTCACAAGTGCCATCACCAACCAATACTAATATCAACTAGCATGGACAATATATCAAACACCTTGCATCACTCTTCATGATATTTATGATACGCTTGTGATACACCTTTGATACTCATTACCAAAGAATGAAACACAATTAATATAGGAGATAATACCATAATTAAGTAAAGTTGAGTAATACAAATGTTTGCATAAGAATTCGACACATGGACCACAATATACAAGGAGAATACCACAATTCAAACTCCGTATTATGGCGTATCACGATACGGACTACTTGTATCCAATTGTGGAAACGTAACTATCCATACACAATCAATTAGGACACAAATCAACACAAATGACCAAATGACAAACACTTGGTGTCCCAAATTCAGAATTTCCCCAATTTAGACAAAAAAACTCAATGGATCTCCTAGATTTGGGGACAATACCACCTAGATCTTAGTCCTATGGGTTGGTCATGGCCATGGATGGCTTCCTAGAGTCTCAATCACTAATTCTACCATCAAAATTGGTGGTAAAGATGAGATTTGTACCTATTGGGAGTTGGATCCCGATGCAACTCCTCTGGGCGGACACGAAGTACGATTTGGACACGGTCTTCTTGCAAACACCTCTCTAATGGATCTTCTTGTGCCCTCCAAGCTCCTAGGCCTCCATGATGATGAGAATGGATAGAAATGAGTATGGATTGAGTAAAATTTGGTGGAGAATGAGTTGGTTCAGGAAGAAGAAGGGAATTAATAATGAAATAAAATAAGATTATGAAATGAAGATTCTCTCTCTCTCTCTCTCTCTCTCTCTCCCTCTCTCTCTCTCTCTTTCTCTCTCCTCACTAGGGGTCGGCCACATTAGTTTGGGTTAGGGAAGTTTGGTGAGTCCACTAGTTGCTTCCACATGCTTCTAACAACTTCTAGTTGTTTAATGTATTTTCTCATGTCATCTTAATTTAATTAAGAATGGTATCAATATAATAAGAGGAAATATTCTATTCTCTAACTAGACTTAATTAATTATGAAACTAACAATGTTATGACTAACCAATTGGTTCATGGGCCTACATGCTAGGTGCTAACTAGGTCCATGCACTAGTCTAAACTAACTAGCTATCACCAAGGCCCAATAATATACATATTAATAATAATTCTACTAATAACAATAATAATAACAATAATGATATTACTAATATAATTACCAAGTATTTATTAAATGACAAAAATATCTCTCCCTTGGTTATAGGTGGTTATAGAACCACACCATCCACTTGGTTGGGCCATCCAAGGGTGATAAAACTCGTCAAAACGGTAATACGTTTCGGTGGAAGATAAAAGTCGGGGACAGGCAGCCAAAACTTACGGTGATGCTGATCCTCAGGGACTTTGATCTTAGTCGTGCCATTGATGTTGGCTGGATCCTAGTGGTGCAGGAGGTGCTACACATGTCAGCTAGCGTCAATGTGACGGTCGAGAAGTTGGAGATGAAGAAAGATGCAAAGCAGCTCGGATATTCAGAGATCGGTGGCATGGGAGAGCAAAAACTCTGTCACGGAAAAATATGCACGGAGTCCAGTTGAGGATCCATGGTACAATTAAGGATCCATGGGGTCAACTTTCTCTCATCAGACTAGAGGGGAAGATTGTTGAAGTCCAATCTAGATTTGATAAATTTTGGAGCCCAAATATGGTCAAAGATTTGATTTGATATAATTTGAAAATCTAGATTAATTTGATTAGATTTTAAATTTATTTCAAATATTTAATTTGACCATATTTGGGCGTCCATAATTGGTGTTAGACTATTTGAGGTATAATTAGATTCTTATTTTAGGGTTTTCTATTTAGGAATATCTTATTATAACCTAAATAGGATTTCTCATCATATTTATATGGATGAGGGTGGAGGCACAAAGATATAGCACAAAGTTGAGATTCGGGGTGCTCGTCCACATAAAATTTAAGAGAAAGTCCGTGCTTTGCTCTAGGGTCCTTCGTCATCCAAGACAGAAGAAATAAGAGGTCAAATCGAGGAGTCGTCAACTTCAGTTAGGGAAATTGTTACAAGTTGGTGAGTAATTTTGTTGTAATCTATGTCATTTCTTCACTATCAAAATATAATATTTTAGTAACATTTTTAGCGATGTCGTCATAAAATATCGCTAATATTAAATATTTTAGCGAATCTAAAAATAAACGTTGCTATACGTCATTGTTGGGGATGCATAACAACGAGTAACGACTGTATTTGGGTTTTTTTAAAGAAGAGCCGCTATACGCTTCTTTAACGTCGCCAAACGTCGTTAATTTTTTTAATTTAGCGTCGTTTGACGAAGTTTTTACCGATGTTGCTTATTTTTTAATTAGCAACAATTATAAATGTGGCATATTATTTGTACTCGAGGGGTTTCATGCCGAATTACTATCGGTGGACCTCACACGGAGAACTTGTGTCTTTAGCATCGGAGCTGGAGCCTTATGCGTAGCCGTATATGGATGTCACGAGGAAGACGAACAAGATAAATTTTCTGAAAATTATTAAAATTAAAATAAATCTATTTGGACTTGTGACATATATTACTTTTTGACTGTAGAATGTACTATCCATTTAGACTTGTAACACTACTAGTTATTTACTATGCAATTCTATTAATACTGTGAGATATGTATAACATTTTGACTATAGAATATACTATATATTTGTTTATTTGTTTTATCATCATATGTTGTTATCAGGTATGACAGGATAATGCAGAACATTTGGTAGGCCCCGAGGTAAACAGAGTGCTCCTCCGGTACTGCCTACTGGTTCTGGATCATTGTCACCAAGTACTCCAGTATATCGACCAACCATATCTCTGACTGTGACGATGTTATGTGGCAGCACTCCTGGGACGAGTAGTTACATGCCTGAGACTACTCCCTCGTCCAGCATTTCTACTACTGACAGAACTATGGAGACAGATGAGCAGATGGTGGAGGTTAAGCCGACGTCATCTCCGTATCAGCGAGATCCTCCATGCGCACCTCCAGACGAAACAAGGATGAAGATTTGGATGAAGATTTGGGCCGACGGTACAAAGTAAGTCAATTAGTTGGTTTATCATCATATATATCATGTATTTCTATATTTATTATATATTCACTTTTTTATGAATATAATTATCTCAGTATAGATATCGTCCCTCGTTGGTACAGAGACGTTTGGGCCACTTTTGAAGGTACAACTATGATGACCCTTGGATCAACTACTCAGATGCTCCGGACGAGATAAAGGCATTCTGGTTTGCGTACTTCAAGGTAAAAGTATATTTGGTTTTAATATCAATCATACAATTTATGCATATTATATAACTTACTAAATTACTTCTTGTAGCAAACGTATTTTTATCCACCGTACCGGGCCGAGTTGATCGAGCATTTGTTAACTGTCGTCGCCGTCAAGCTGATCCGTGATGATATGGATGACTAGAAGGCTCGTGATCGCAAAAAAAAAATGGATCCAAGGTTGGATCACGCCTAAGCTGTGGACTACGATGAGGGCTAGATTCAACGATCCAAGGTACAAGGAAAGGTCTAGGAAGGCCAAGTCGGCTATGAAGAAGGCAGTAAAGTGGTGTGGTGGTTCAATTACGATGACGAAAATATTTTGTCATTTGGTATATTTTTTATTTTAGATATATTATTTTAATACAAGTACGATAAAATAGTAGTAGGATAAAATAAATAATTTTAGTACTAAATAATATATTTTTAACAGATCCAAAGGGGTGAGGATGCCAACATGGTGACCGTCTTCCAAGCCACCCATCCGAAGGGAAGGAACCTCATTGATGAGAGGGCCTCGCAAACCTATGTATGTATTACTTTACTTTGTGATAATTTTAATATAACACAGGAAATATGCAAATAAATATCCATGTAGTTAGTAATAAGTACCTTAGATATTAGCAATTATCGAGTATCCATACTTTTCTAGGCTGAGTATCTTAGGCTCCATGAGCGGTCGACTACTAGTGCACTTATAGCGGGAGAGGCTGGTACTTCCTCGCAGCCCGCTCCAGCTCTGTCGGTAGACGAGCAGTGGGTGACCGCTGCTGGTGGTTTTCGGAGGGGTACGTACTACGGTACCGGATCCTATGATGCCATATTATGATGCAGTCCTCTAGGGCCTCCTCTGTAAGTGCGCATTCCCCACAGCCATCACAGGTATATCCCCAAGTCCAGGAGATCGTTGACCGTCAGATTACGTCTCTCTGATGAGTTACTACGAATGATGGAGGAGCAGCCACTGTCTCAGTCGCAGACGAACGATGTGACGCTCATTGCATGATTTGATACGTTCGAGCGCAGCATCATGGAGCTCAAGGATATGACTGAGAGGACGAAGCGTGTTGTTACTGATCTTAGAGCGTCGATAGAGCGCAGAGTGATGGAGCTACAGGCATCACAGTTGTCCATGGGCGAGAGGCTGACGATGATGCAGGATTCAATGGCTGGTAGCAGTACGAGGCTGTTATCTTCTATGGATTCATACAACTATCGACTAGCAGCGTTAGAGCATATACGTACTCCTGGTACGCCTTTATCGACACCGACACCATTGACGTTATTACCTTCTTCATCGACATCAGTATCGATTTTACGGGAGCAGTATGAGTTGTTCTTATCCCTGGTGCACACCGGTGCTCATCCTTCTCCAGATTCACAGTAGTCTTAATTAGGGCAATTTACTGGTTTTTTGTATTTTGACCCATGATATTGGATCATTTATGAATATTATACATTTATTGAGGCTTTCAGAGTTTTTTTTTGCACTCAGTTGTGTGGATATTTATTACATTCTTTTTGACAAAAATTTCTTGAGACTCGGTTTATAATTCCAATGTGTCATTTTCTTCAAATTTTACTTTATTATTCATATTAAAAGTATGTAAAATTATCGGTGTTAAATGTTCCATCGAAGGGGTCGACGAACCCAGGAAATTCAACGGAGGGTTTCTTCGGGTCTATTTATATAAATTGTAAATTCATAAACTACAGGAAGATTGGTTTGGAAACCATTTTATATTCTGTTCTTTTTATTTTTTACTAAAAATTTAGCGACGTTTAGCGACTATTAGTGACGTTTAGTGACGTTTATATATGTCGCTAAATACGTCGCTAACTGTGTCATAACGTCACTAATTATGTCGCTAAACATCGCTAAATTGCTGACATGGCAGCATTTACCAGGTCAACAAAACATCGCTAAATGTGTTGCAAAACGTCACTAAATAGAAAAATATTAGCAACGTTTAGCGACACACAACACGTCGCTAATATAGCCATGTTACGTCGCTAAACATGGCTAATATGAAAAATATTAGCGACGTAAATACATCGCTAGAAAATGTTTCTATAGCGACGTTTTGCGGTCTTTTCCCGTCAACGACTAGCTTAAATGCGACTTCAGTGAAATATTGCTAATTACGTCGCTAAAAATTTTTAGCGACGTTTTTAGACGTTGCTAATTTGACTGTCTTGTAGTACTTTTTGATGTGGTGAGGGGGTTGAACCTATTAGGACAAATGGTTCAACATTAATTTTTGTCAAACTTTTAATTTTATCTAAGTTATATAGATTAGAATTTTTCCAGGTGACGTAGTCACCGTCATATACTTGTCTTTATCTGTTCTTGGTATTCGTTAAAGGGGTGGTTATCTTAGGTGGTTTGACAAACCCTTCCGTGCGCCCAACAATTGAGGGAATAATGTATGAAGTACCTATTTCTTGGTGGGCTAATCATGGTGCATCAACACCCCTACTACAAGTCTTGGTTTTTAAATTACTTGGTGTAAAAATTATATAATTATTATTGTGATTAAGAGAGAAAAATTTTACTATTTTTAGCTAATTAAAATAAATATATATTTATTTATTAATATTTATGTGTATTTAATTAATTATTAAAATAGTGCAAAATATATATTTTTGGGTGTACAACTAATAATAGAGTATTGTGTATTTTTTCTGAAATTTATTGGGGTCCAAAACTATTTTTAGATGGCCATATATACATATATATATATATATTTTCGTTTAATTAAACCAACCTAAACTAAACCAAACCAACCCAAACTAAACCACCCGAACCCGGATCCTTAAACCCATACCCGAACCCGAAACCCGAACCACCCATTCCCTTGCTGTAACTGCCCCGACTGATCTCTCTTCCTCTCCCAAACCGATGATGACCCTTCTTTTCCCCTTTTGTAGCTCCTTCTCCTTCACTCCTATATATAGCCTAGAGTAGAGACCCCTACCACCATCATCTCCCCTTCCATTACCGACCATCGCCGACTGTCGTCGACACAGGACCGTCGCCGCACGTCGCCGCGAAGACATCCCGCTCCGACATCTCGAGCAACAGCACAACGAGGTACCTTTCTTCTTGCCCCTGTATCTCCCTGCACAATTAAATTAATATCGACCCATTGAATCTTATACGAAGACCACATGACCCGCTTAAACCCTATATAATTAGTTCGGTGTGTCGTGTCCTATGTCGGTCATAATTCGCGACGTAAAACAGAAACAAATGATCCAGTTTATAGTTCAGAAACTGTTCCAACCACCCATGTTCATGTCTGATTTTCTTTCAACCTAGTTAATATTTTTAAATTTTACTTAAACAGTAATTTAGACAACATAAACAAGTTTTAATCTCTTCAATTACTTTATTTTAATTCGATATATATTGTATTTTATTTGCTGTTGAATTTGACCGAAAACTTGGTTTTCTAAACCCAAATTTTCCCAAAATGGGGTACGTCCCTCTAAACGAGGCAACTTTGTCGTGTGTCAATTGCATTGAAAGTCGCGTATCGTTAGTGTGGACATATAGGATTTTGTGAAAGTTGATTTAGATGTGCGTGCACACCGAAATCAACGTATATCCGTCGAAAAGTCCTATATCGACATGTTATGACACTCATCATAATTTTGTGTGTGCTTGTCGTTTCGCAACGAAACTTGTGCCATCGGATTCACAACATTATGGTGGTCCTGTGACCCAATTTTGGTTCGATTCTGAGAATGTTAACGAAATACCATTTTGCGGGCCCCACGGTTCCACTTAACGGGCAATTTCGTGATCGGCTCATCGAAATCCAGTTCTGGATGTTCCCTTGGGTTTGTGCTATTGTTCTGGACTCGTAGACACTAAGTTTGATAAATTTAGAGAACTTTGTCTCTGGCACATTTTTCGGTGCAAAGTGGGCCACATGTGGATCCTATTTTGACCAAAAATTGTTAATTCTGCCCCTGTGTCCAAATGGACATATGGGTAGTCAATCCTAGCTATTTTAAGTATTCTGAGAATAATGGTGATATTTGTTTTAGCATCTAGAGGCGTACCTGGAGATTCCACTTATATCAGAGCAACTAACGTAGCTCATAACCCAAGCAAGTGTACATTGCCAACTTGCAGCAGATCCCGTGATATTATTTGCATGTATTCTTTCTATATACTTCTGTTTTGTACCTGTTCAACCTAGGACCGTGATATTCATGGTGATTCTGTATAGGTTTACAGGATTCGGGACATAAGACTTGCATATACATAGATATCATTATGACTCGTTGTACTAGCTAGAGGTCATGATCTTGCGTGTTATAGACATGAGACATCGTGGACATAAGACGTATAACTATATTGGGTGGGGAGAGACACACAGGCTATATGCTGATTATATATATATATACCTTATTATTGATGTACTTTAGTCTATGTTCCAGAGCTTGGCCCATTACGTGATATACTTGCTGCTACGGGCTCCCCGACTCAGAGCTTGTAGTGGTTTTAGCCTGAGTACTAGTGATGCTCTCATTTGTATTTTACTTAGTTGGTTACATAGCTTGCCCTGAGGATCTATTTTTATGTACTGCATTTTATTTGGTTTGAGTTATTTCTTGTAGCTTGCTATGTCTCCTGAGGACCTGGATCCGGATTATCTCCCCAGGTACAGCAGAGGAGGATACCCCGAGATATACGGGACATAAGCTGATGTTGGAGCAGTACTGACACTAGAGGATGAGGTTGTGCCAGAGGATTTCTTCTGAGTATTCTGTTACATATTCAGTTATTTATGCATACAGTTATTTCATATCTTGACTCATGGACTTATGTATTGACTTATTCTCTTTTCTTATTTTATCGGGTTGCTCCCCGAGACACTACATATCTTGACTTAATGATGGACTATTTCCTTTATCTATTATCTTGATTAGTCTATCATATTAAGTTATATTTCTTTCTGTGGATGAGATTAAAATTATTCTGTGATAGATGGTATAGACTATATTTATATTTATTACAACTTAAGTGCACTCTAACGGGTTCATTAAATTAGGTTTGCCCATTGGAGTTGTGCTGTTGGCCATTGCCACGTGGCCAGTCCCTTAGTATTTTGGGATTGAGGCGTGACACTTGGACTACTAGCTCCTTCCTCTTCTTCGAAGAGAAACGGGAGCACATATTTTATGATTCAAGACATCAAAAGAAGTCGTTTAACAACCCAAAGAGCCGGTGATATAGTATTTGTGCATTGTAATCTCTGTCTCTTTGTTGGGAACGCGGTGTGACCCGAACCGGAGTTGGGCCATGAGGTGCGATATTGTATTGGGTCCATATGCCTTTAAAAAAAAAATTCCATTTAAGGCCTAAGCCAATCCCAATTATCTACACTTCATGATCCCACCTCATATCTAAAAGTCTCGTTGTTTTTTTCTTTAGTAGGCCGGGGTGACATCGAGGCCTCGCCGACTGAAAGGGGTGGGCGGGGGGATACGAGTGTTGGACTAAATTACCAACTTTATTGTTACTCTCTCTTTGATCGCTCAACAGGAAACAAGATACAATCCAACAATCTCCACCATGGCTCGTTTCTGCTAGCCAAATAACATTAGCAAACCCTGGCTATCTTTGCTCGTTCCCGTTAGCCGAGCACCCTTAGCACACCTCGGCTACCTTTGCTCACTCCCGCTAACCGAGCAACCTTAGCACACTCCAGCTCCCTTTGCTTGTTCCCGCTAACCGAGCACTCAGGAGATCAAACATATTGTTATCTCGATCCGTTCGACCACAGAACCAAATCTGACACGTTCATCCACACCACCATTGTGTGCCAACCACAACGCACACCACCATTGTGTGCCAACCACAACGTCTTGCTTCACCTTTGACTCGTCAGATCCATCTTTAAAGTCAATTCGTGTAGTTGATGCTCCTACTCCACCTTAAGAAGAGCCTGTATAATCCATGAACGTCCAGCACCATCTGTCTCGAACCAATTAAAGCCGCTCAAACCAGTCCCGGTGTGATTCAAACCGGAGTTGGCCCATGAGGTACGATATTGGATTGGGTCCATATGTCGTAAAAGAGAATTCTCATGTAAGGCCTAAGCCAATTCCAATTATCTATACATCATGGTCCCACCTCCTATCCGATGTGGGACTAAATTACTGACCCTATTTTCACCCTTATTTGAACGTTCAACCGAAAACGAAATACAATCCAAACACTCTTGTCAATAAAATGTCTGGAGTGTCAAGACTTTTATTACTGAACTGATCTTTTCTCTAGATGAACTAAATGTTTTTTTACATATGAGCACATCCACGTCTGTGAAATGATCAAATCTGCTCCACTGCTTACAGGAAATTATTTACGCCGGCTATAGGCTGATCCTTATTGGTTTAAATTTATAAAGAATCATATAAATAAGACAGGAGCATGCACATAATTATTTATGGTTATAGGCTTCTCCCTATTGGTTTAAATTTATAAAGAACAGACCACTGCATTGCATGCACAGATGGTTCACCATTATAATTAGTTTAAATTTCCAATCAAACAATGTTGTTCTTTATAAGTAAAATGGACCACTGCGTGCACAGATGGTTCCCATTATAATTGGTTTAAATTTCCAATCAAAGAATATTGTTCTTTATAAATAAAATGGTTTATCATTATAATTGGTCTTATTCATAGTGTTCTTTATTAATATTGTCCACTGCATGCACAGATGGTTAATTGTCACATTAGGCATAAAAGTAAAATTTAGCATTTTTTTTATGATGGTTAATTGTCATAGTAGATCCATCATGTAAGATCTCAATTAAACAGTAAATTTGATATCAATTAATATTATGTTATTATTATTTTTTATTCATAGATGGGAAAGAATTTGAATCAAGTGAATTTGGAACAATTTCTATTCACGAACCACAAGTTTCTTTTCACCAACCACAAGCTGAAAGAATAATATTTAAGGACGAGTAAGTTGGTCGGAAGTTAACAAAAGAAAGAGGAAGATTTGAACTTGGATAATTAATGTAACAACTATCTTTTTGTCCTTTTTTTTTTGACTTGTTATGTTTCTTGTGCAAATGTGTATTTTTTTTAAGTTCGATTTAGTATCGAAAACATTTTTAAATGTAGTGCATTTTGGTAATTTTTTGGATTAGACATCTTCAAAATAGATTTTGAGATGAAAGAGATAATCAAGCATCATATTTATTTAGCAAATATATTTATTTTAATAGTCGTGTCTCCGTATCCGTATCTAAATTTTGGATTCATTTTAGTTGAGTCCGCGTGCCTTTTAATTATGATTTTGAAAAATCTGACTCTTGGATATGTACCTGTACCAGACATCCGTACCCCCATCCAGGTAACATAGGTCGCAGATGAAATACCGTTGGTACACAACTGGTATACCGTCAATATACCGGTCTGATACTCTAGTTTGAGATTTTTGAAATTTGGCTAGATTTGTTTTCTATTAAGTTGTAAATAATCCTAGAGATACAAAAATAAAGAAAGATTATACTAAGAACGATGTCTTGATAGCTAAGTTTTTCTTTGTTGAATGGTAAATTTTTCTCCTTATGGCACTGTCTAAAGCTAACAAGATCTGAAAATCTGATTAGCTTTGGGGGACTTTACCCCCGAACTCCCATGGGGTGCTATCCCCTCGACTACTTCTGCTGACCAGGCATTGAAATCCTCGAGTGCGTAACCCCGGAGATATCATGGACGATTTCAAAAAATATTTGGGCTAGCATATTGTCTTCGGTCCATTATGATTTCTTCATTTGCACAGGTCCATCTTTACCCTTTTTGCTTTTCTGCAAAATACATGTTAGGCGAACAAAGTAATATCATAGTAGCAAGATTGATAAAATTAATATAAATAAAGACTGTCAAATTTAAGTAAAATTAAATAGTGATAGCATAATCATTAGTTATTTTATAATGCTAAATATTAATCAATTTACCATAACCAAAAACTTAATCAAATTATTGGACTAACAATCTCTTCATTTTTTATTATGGTAAATTGGTTAAGTTTAATTTGGATAATTATATTACTAATAAGTAAACTAAAATTAGCACATGCTAAATTTAATCCATTAACGATAATAAAAAAATTAATTTAATCATTAGACTTTAAATCTTTCTCTTTTTTATTATGGTAAATCAATAAGTTTAAGGTAATACAATTGAAGCTTATACACTAATAGTATACTTAAACTTCTTCTACTTTTTTGACATGATCAAAAAAATAAGCTCCCCTTGCTATGTGAAAAAAAAAAAAAAAAAATCAATCTAAAGTAAGAAAATTAGAGTAAAAGAAAAGCATAGACCATCAAGATATATTAAAATAATGATAAGAGAAGATTGTAAAGATAAATTTAGAAAATACTAACTCCTCCACTACTAGAACTTACACACATGAAGCAACGTCCATTATTGTTGTGGCTCTTCTCTTGCAGTCATACTCCATTTCATGAGAACACATTCAAATTTCCATGCTAGACTCACTCCTGTCCCTTGTTAAATCCCAACCCGGTTAAACACATTCCCTCGAAAATATTTCACTCCATCATGTTCATATAAGAGTGCCTGTATATCCACCACATGATATATATATATATATATATATATATATATATATATATATATATATATATATATATATATATATATATATATATATATAGAATAAGGGAGATGAGATGGCACCTCACTCTAAAAACAAGGGTGGCGGTGATGTGTCACAATCTCAACCACACAAACGAGGGAAGAGGGTTAAGTGAAAATTGTCAATTATGAAATGTGTGGTTGGGATTGTGCCACGTCACCGCCACCCTTGTTTTTAGAGTAAGGTGTCATCTCACCTCCCTTATTCTCTCTCTCTCTCTCTCTCTCTATATATATATATATATATATATATATATATATATATATATATATATATAGCCCATTGATCCTTACTGAGGACAACTTGCACCATAAGACTTGCTCAACAAAAATAATTAATATAGAAGAAGATTTGATGGAGGTGCAAAACTCATAGCAGACATATATAGTTCAACAAACTCACTCCTTCACACGGTTAGGATTAGATAAGGGAAGACTGCGGCTGAGTTTAGATTTTGGAGAGAAGGAACAATTTTGTAATATATGCTATTTTTGTTGGAGTTTAGTCTGTATTGGATAGATTTTGGAGTCCGAATATGATCAAAAAATGTCACGTTCCAGTTCCAAAATATACGGAACCAGACCACGTGACAATGGCCAGCTAGTAACCGAAGGGTTTACCAATTTAATAGACCCGTCGAAGCATGCTTGCGTTGTCCAAGGTCAAGTGATCAAGCCATAAATTTCTATGATCCAACATCTAACTATATCTCAATCCACATAATGAGTAAAAGTCATGAATCAACAAAGTACATTAGAGCTGGCCGTCCAATAATTCACTGGGTTCGATCAAGCTCGATAAAAGAATAAGCTGGCATGCAAAACTAAGTTATAACAACATGTAATAAGCAAGAAGAGGATACTAGGTGAACAATTAAAGAATAAGATATAAATACCTAATAACAAATATCTGTATGCCAAGTTGATATCAATCAACAGCTCCAACAAATCACAGTGTCAATCAATTATGCGATCTGACAGGGAACCAGATCCTCAGGGGACATAGCAAGATACAAAAAGATACAAGCCTACAATATAATATTTAACATGCATGGAAGGGTAGGAATGATATATGAAAAAAAACTGTAAGTACAAGAAAAGAATACCATAAGAAAGTAACTCTACAGATGGTGACATGTCATAGAGAATATAATATTAATTAACCATAGCTATCAAATAATTATGTAATAATGACCGCAGTCCGGTGAGGCACTCACAGTCCTAAAACATGTCTCTATCGCAGCTCAGGGAGGCGCTAACGATCGAGTCTCTATAGCAGCCCGGTGAGATGCTAACGATCGAGTGGTAATAACCATGCCTAATATAACACTCTCTCTTAGGGAAATACGAAGTCAAGTTAGCCTCGTCAATTCAAAAAATAGAGTCTAAGTACACAGGTGAACATACAATATAAGTAACACGAACAACAATAAAAGAGAGACTACACATATACAAGTAAAGGAATCAAGAGACCAGCTGGCATATGGAAGTACATAGGAAACAGAATAAGAAACAATAAATAATGCATGTAAATAACTGTATGTAATTAGAAAGGTATACTTGCCTGATTCTAATGTCCAATCTTTTTTGCAACCGCGGACACAAAATCAAAGTCTTAGTCCAAGGAGCCTAACCAAAAGTACATCCACATATGTATAGAAATACAATATTAATATCCTACCATATATATATATATATATATATATATATATATATATATATATATATATATATATATATATATATATATATATATTCGCCATTAAATTTGAAGTTTAAGAGAACTTGATTTAATTAACAAATGAAAGAAAGTACAGAGAGGTCCTAGGAGACAATCTAAGTACAAATTTATTTTCTAGGGGTGACGATGGAGGGTTAGGAGTGTAGAAACTCTCTTTACTCCGTGGACGATCCGATGCAGGAGGAGGAAACTCTTCTCTCTTGCTTGATTGTAGGCTCGCAGATAGCCAGCCTTTAAAACGTTCAACTTGCTCTTATTTATAGACATCGTGCTGATGGGCTATGGATGTCGCATATGCCTCTGTTTGGTGGCTGCATAAGGCTCCTTCAACAGAATAAGTTTGCAACTGTCACCGCATGACATGGGCAGATTGCCACGTGGTCTTGGTTGAGATATGATGTTGAAGAGATCTCGGGGTTGTTATCAAACCATTGTGGGCGTGACTTGCTCAGCTGGACACGTAGTCTGCAACAACTGTACAAAGATCTCCGCAGTTGTAACGAGAAGATCTTATGAGCTTGAGGTCGCATAACAACTTGGCCACATGATGGCGAGGCCGCATAGGTTTTATAGTCGCATATGTGCTCTCGTTTGGGCCTTGGTCGAATGGACACTCTGGCCACATGTTAGCGAAGCCGCATAGGGCGTTGCAGCCGCATATGCATCCTTTTTTGCCTTGTTCAGATGGACAATCAGGCCGTATGGAATCGTGGTCGCATGTTTATCTAGGCCGCATACGTGCTCTCGTCTGGCTTTGGTCGAATGGACACTGCAGCCGCATGTTGACGAGGTCGCATATGGCCGAAGTCGCAGATAGGAGGACACATGGCATGGCGCGTCTGTCGATGCCATCAATGCATATGTAAATTTTTGTCTTTTTATATGCCGCCCCTTTCACAAATTTTGAAGCTGTTAGAACTTTATGTCAGACATTCGAGACTGTGTTAGGAGATCATTATGCGGCATCTTGCTACTTGGTTGTTGTGGCCGCATGTAGATTATTATGCGGCTTTCTATCTGGCCGCATGGATCATGTTTTATGTGGCATGAGTTCCATGCGGCCTATAGATTTTTTATGCTTCTACAAGACCTCCTTCAAAGTTTTCAAGATGACAAGTTTGGAATACTATGAATAAGAAGCATGGTCGAGCACTTTTAGCCGCATAGGGATGACATACCGCAAAACCACGTTGCCGCATAGTGGACTCTGCCAGGCTGTTAAATCATTAATAAGAGGATTTGGCCCAATCATCGAGAAAATCTCTTGGGATTATGCATCGTCAAGGGATACAGTAGCCCAAAAAATAAGGAATCATCCGTGGCCATTACGTGGATCGAGACGACTCGGGACCCGAATAGCCGTCGCCTCATCTCCAGCCGCATGTTGCTGCCTATATATATAGGGGGCATAGGAGAGAGAAAACCCTCCTTCACATTTTCTTATTTCCTTATCTTCTTCTTATTGTTGCTATCATGGTGTCACGCCCCAGTCCCAAAATACGTAGGACTAAGAATATGTAACACGTCAATTGTTTGTATACGAAACTCTAATGTGTTGGAAGATCGCAACACACACGTACGCTGTACATGAATATCAAATCCACAAGTGGTAATATACTGTCAACAAGTCACACGCAATCTATATCTCATCCACAGCACAAATAAAGAAATAGAAAATAAATAACTGAATCTCAAATATAAAGTCTCAAAGTATGATAGTCAGATGAAAATAAATCCACTGCCAATCGACTATACTAAAAACTACTAAATGAGAGAAGAGATCAACTCTAATATAAGATAAATGTCCACAAAGAAAATAGCAACTAGAATATCCATCAGCTGCGATGAATCAAAGGTACTCCGAAGGTAAGACCTCCTCAGTCTGGTATGAAGCGTCAGGTCCGGGTCCGTACTCCTGTGGATACTCCTGCAAGTCTATACCTGGAAAGGGACCAGTTTCTCAGAGGGACATAACAAGATACATATAAATATGCCAATAAAGTACTGAAAATAAATATCCAAGGGTCGTCTAACATCTATGTGAATGCAGTTTGAGAACAACTTTTCAACAAGTGGGCTATCTGGCTAAAATGGGATTAGCATGATTCTCTCAAAGATTCAGGGGCCTAAAAAGCATGACGTCTTTCGAACCTCAGAGGCCGCCTGATAATATATAATATATAGTGGTCATCATGACCGCGCATCTCCGGCGAAGCGTACGGGTTACACAAGGAAAGTGCACAGGAGCCCAAACGTCTTACTTGTTGTTCTCCCCACCCCAAGCTCTAAGCATGTCATATCCATGACACGATGATACCTCTAAATAACTGCCAGGCCTTCTAGCATGCAAAATTTCTATCAGCAGTTATCCCTATCCGTCGTACGCCCTATATGTACCAGTGGCCAGCCGAGTAAGCAAGTCTGTGTCCTACATGAGACTCACACTCGTGTAATAACAGTGTCATGGCCAATGAAACATAAGAATGCCTCATGATAATGTGATGGTCTCATAAGCTAGGTCAACATGCATATATATAATAAAAACAGAATACGACGCCACCGTCGTTGCAACCAAGTTATCCTAGGACGCGCATTTTATATACAATTCAAATATATGAACTAAATGGGCAGAAATAAAATACATACATCATATGAAATATAAATTATAGTACAATGGCAAGGTATACTTGCCTGGCAAGCAATTAGTATAGTGCAAGCATCCAGATGTCAAGTACACAGGATCAGAAAATAAGGCCTCCGAATAAACGTCTTCGGATGCTGAAATAAACATTACCAATGTTCCCAAAATTAGCGAGATAGCTAGAAAACACTACCCTTTCGTCCAATTTGCACAAAGGGGCAAAACAGTAATTTTGGGTCAAAGCGGGTTCCAAATGTGGCCCACTTTGCACCGAAAAGCGTACTAGGAATAAAGGTCTCTAAATGGGATAAATTATAGGTCAAAAAAATTCTCAACGTAAATACGAACTCAACGGTATGTCTAATTTTGGATTCCGGTGAGCCGAACACAACTTCTCCCAAAAAGTCAACCGTGGGGCTCACAAATAGGTGGCTTGGTCAACTATCTCGGAATCGCATGAAACTTGGGTCACAGGTTGCTCTTGATATGACAATCTTGGCCCAATGATTATCTCAGAATGGTCGAGAATATGACTGCTATCTGCCACATATCGCCTTTAGTTGCGACACGTAGAATACATCATGTACTCCCTCGAGTGAAGGTGGTAGAGCAAGTCGATACGTCACTTCTTCCACTCTCTCTAGCACGTCAAAGGGTCCAATATACCTTGGGCTCAACTTGCCTCGCTCTCCAAATCGAATGGTGCCTCTAGTAGGTGATATCCTCAATAAGACACGATCGCCTTCTTTAAACTCCAAGGGACGACGATGAAGGTCTGCCCACTGCTTCTGCCTGTCTTGCGCTGCTCACAAGTGCCCTTGTATCTTCTTCACTGTCTCAACGGCGTTGACTACCAACTCTGGTCCCAGAATTTGATGTTCTCCCATGTCACTACAATACATGAGAGACCTACACTTTCTTCCATACAATGCTTCAAACGGAGCCATCTGGATACTCACTTGATAGCTATTGTTGTAAGAAAACTCCATAAGATATAGGTGGTCCTCCCATGATCCTCCAAATGGTCCTCCCATGATCCTCCAAAGTCTAACATACAAGCCCTCAACATATCCTCCTGTGTCTGAATAGTACGTTCGGACTGTACATCTGTCTGCGGGTGGTAAGATGTACTGAACTTCAGACGAGTCCCAAGACTCTCTTGCATGCTTCTCCAAAAGTGAGATATAAAATATGAATCCATGTCTGACACATTGCTGACCGGAATATCGTGCAACCTCATGATTTGCCTCATGTATAAGTCATCCAAAGCTTCTATAGACTGGCCAACTCTAAAAGGCAAGAAATGGGCTGACTTGGTGAGTTAATCCACTATTACCCATACTACATCTCTCCCACTTGGGCTCTTTGGAAAACCCATGACAAAGTTCATAGTGATGTGCTCCCACTTCCACTCAGAAATTGGAAGTGGTTGCAGTAGCCCTGCTGTTCTCTGATGCTCCACCTTTGCTTGCTGACATACTAGACATTTGGCTACAGAGCGAGCTCTCTCTCTCTTTTTATCCCATGCCACCAAAAGTGCTATCGTAAGTCATGATACATCTTGGTGCCTCCAAGATAAATAGAATATATCAAACTATTCAACTCCTGTCAAAACTCTCCTTTGGGAACATATAGACGATCACCACATCGTAATGTCCCATCATCATGAATGTGCAATCATGTCTACTCTCCGACCTTTATCCTTTCTTTTAATCTCCTGAATCTGGCGTCCGTAGGCAAAGCTGTCTTGATCCTCTCTACTAGTGATGATTGTACTTGCAAGTTGGCTATATATCCCATCTACTCCGGGTAATATCACTTTTATGCCAAGTTCTTGCAAGTCCTCCAATAATTTCCTCTGTGTCGTCAAGAAGTACGCTGCTGATTTCCGGCTTAACGCATCTGCTACTATGTTAGCCTTTTCTGGGTGATAATGTAGCTCTATCTCAAAATCCTTTATCAACTCAAGCCACCGATGTTGCCTCATATTTAGCTCCTTCTGCGGGAAGACATACTTGAGACTTTTGTGGTCTGTATAGATCTCCACCCGTTCTTCATATAAGTAATGTCTTCATAGTTTTATAGCAAAGACAATGGCTGCAAGCTCCAAGTCATGAGTTGGATAATTCTTCTCATGTACTCGTAACTGTCTAGATGCGTATGCGATCACCTTGCCATGTTGCATCAACACGCATCCTAAGCCTTTTCCTGATGCGTTATTGTAAATCACATAACCTCCTGATCCTGATAGAATAGTCAATATTGGTGTTGTGGTCAGTCGCTTCTTCAATTCCTCGAAAGCGTCTTGGCCCTCGTCGGTTCATATGAACTCTTGATCCTTGCACGTCAACCGAGTCATAGGTGTTGCTATCCTTGAGAAGTTCTTCACGAACCATCGATAATATCCCGCAAGTCCAAGAAAACTCCTCACCTCCTATGCTGATTTAGGAACGGGCCATGTCTCGACCGCCAAGATTTTCTCTGGATCAACATAAATACCATCTCCCATAACGACATGCCCAAGAAACGAGACTCTGTCCAAAAAAACTCATATTTACTGAGCTTCGCATATAACTGCTCTCTCCTCAAGGTCTCTAGAATAATCCATAGGTGCTTCTCGTGCTCCTCGTGGCTCTTCAAATAGACAAGTATGTCATCTATGAAGACGACCAGGAACTGGTCCAAATACTGATGGAATACTCGATTTATTAAGTCCATAAAGATAGCTGGAGCATTGGTCAACCTAAATGCCATGACCAGAAACTCGTAGTGTCCATATCTTGTCCTGAATGCGGTCTTCGGGATGTCCTGCTTCCGTACCTTAACCTGGTGAAATCTCGATCTCAAGTCTATCTTCGAGAACACCTTGGCTCTACTAAGCTGATCAAATAAGTCATCAATGCGTGGCAATGGGTATTTATTCTTCACGGTCACTGTATTTAAGGCTCTGTATTCGATGCACATACGTACTGACCCATCCTTTTTGGTACAAACAACACTGGTGCTCCCCAGGGTGATGCACTTGGTCGGATGAAACATTTCTCCTCTAATTCTTTCAACTGTGCCTTCAGCTCATCCATCTCCTTCTTTGCCAATCTGTAAACATGTGATGTTATGGGTGTGTTTGTGGTATTAAACGAAAGAATGGAAGATGAATTCAATATGGGGTTCACACGGAACCCGCCTTATTTGGTTTACAAACAAACTTGTATAATTTAATCCTATACGAGGATGTGGGAGTAAAATTTACTTAATCTGGGTAAATATTGCTATAGGTGTCTGATCTGCAGTCGATCACTTTAGCCCTTGGACCACACGATGTTAAAGAAGTGTCGTAGAAGACAGGAAGCAGCTTCAAAGGTTACAAAAGAGGGTGGATGCACGATGCCAAAGTCGTCGATCCCTGCTCTCTGGCTGAGCTCCGGATTCTCTCTTTCTCTCTCTCTCTCTCTTGACCTCCGGTTCGATCTTTCTTGGAAGTTCGACCTTGGATCTTTCCGACCTTCCAATTTTGTGGACCTTTCTCCCTGGATCTGATATTGGTTTCTTGACCAATTTTCTGACCTTTTTCCTCATTGATAGAGGTCTCTATTTATAGAGTTTTGGTGACAGTAACCACTCCGTCGGTGTAGAAACCGAGGAGTAGAAAGTACAGCACCCTTTTACACAATGGTTAAAGTAACCAATGCCTACGTATAGATGATCCTTTGAATGAGCGTGTGACGCGGGTCCAACTAAGGGACAAAATGCGTATAATCGCTACGAAGATCACGGCGTAGAAGCCACGTAGGTAGGTATCCATTGTGTAGAAGAGGTTGGCATAGAAGCCAAATGTCTGTCACCATGGCATAGAAGCCACATGGTTATCAAACCGGTATAGAAGCCGAATAGGCGTAGAAGCCCAACAGGCGTAGAAGCCAAGTGGTCATAGAGGCCGAACAGGCGTAGAAGCCGAGTGGTCATAAAGGCCGAGCAGGCGTAGAAGCCGAGTGGTCGTAGAGGCCGAACAGGCGTAGAAGCCAAGTGGTCATAGAGGCCGAACAAGCGTAGAAGCCGAATGGGTGTAGAAGCCGAACAGGCGTAGAAGCCGAGTGGTCATAGAGACCGAAAGAGAACAGGAGCTGGATGGGCGTAGAAGCCGCTGCGTACCGTGCCAGAATGCTGATGGGGACATCTTAGCCGGAATTACGGCTTTTGAAGATATAATTAAATCTCTTGCATTAAATGCCGAGATTTGCCACCATCCTGTGCATTAAATATGGAGGCGTGTCTTCGAAGGTCTGCAACCCCTTCTGCGCATCAGTCGCAGAGACGTGCCTTAAGAAACTGTCACCGCTCTGTGTATTTAGACGTAGAGACGTGGCTCGACCCCGTACGGAGTGCAGCTTTTGATGTGGCAGGCGGTTTGTCTACTACTGAACGTAAAACAGCTCGTGTCTGCCTGTGTAATACAAGACAGCGTATCCCTTCGTGCTTGTAAAAGCAGTTTACGCAAAGGAGATGGCGGTATTTGACAGCCTGGGTAGCAGTGTTGTGTCATCATTATAGCCGTCGTCTGGGTAGTCGAGCCGTATCCCTTTGTCAGAAGTCCAGACGTCAGGTTCATTGCAGGATCTTTATTGCAGGGTTTGACAGGTTCACCTCGGAGAATACGAAGCGTCTCTTGTACACCTTAATGCTGCGTCTGAAAGGGGATGAGTTTTACGCCCTGGAGGCGATCAAGCACCCTGTTTACGCTGAGGCGGCTTGGACGTACTGCCTTACGCGGATGGTCCTTTTGAGCTCTTATATTTTCACGCTGCATTTTTAGCGAAAAGAGCTCTGTTGCACGCTTGATGGCTCTTAAGGCATCTGCTTACGCTGCTCTGCACCAATATGTCACGTATTGTCATCCGGCGTATTTTTTATGCTTCTACAAGACCCCCTTCAAAGCTTTCAAATTCTTCGGAAGTTGGAACGCTTTGAATGAAGCATGAACCGCTCCTCGTGACTCAAAACATTTCTGAATGGAGCATTGAAACGGTCGATGCTGACTTTATGGCAGATTTATTGGGGACCGGTGTGACCTCTTTTGCCTATAAAAAAGGCTGGGGGAGTTAACCTGTTCTCCCCATATTCCTATCACCACGCAGAGATGATCGCCGGAGTTCGTCGGGTCGATCTGAGGAAGAAGGAGATCATGTTCTTCCAGCATGTAAGGAGCCGAAAAAGACGGCATCTTCGAGCAAGTGTCCACTACAACGATGGATCATGGAAGGATATCTTAGCCTCCCTTGCTCGGGATAATCAGCAACTTTATATGGCTGTTCTTCCAGGAGAAGGGAAGGGTCATATTAGACCACACTGCTTGCAAGCGACGCCTTCTCCTGTTACCTCCGCGGACGAGATTAGACAAACTATAATCTGTCGTCCTCGATCGAGTTAGGTTAAAGAAGCCTCAACTGGATCGGCCATGGCGTATGGAGGATCTTCTTGTTCATGACTGTGGTGGTCGATGAACTACCATGGAAGAAGAGGAAGACCTGCACCGATGCGAGAACCCGGTAGAACAGATTCTGGGGGCGATCTTCCGACGACGATAATAAGGAAGCCCTTTGTAGACGGGATTTCCCTCATATGTAACCATAAAGAATGAAGAAAAATCCCTTGTAGACAGAATTTTCCTCATATGTAATCATGACTTTGATATTTAATAAAAATTGTCTTTCTTCTCTGCATATGATCGTTTTGCCATACGTCGCTGTGAAGTCTGAATAAGTGTAGCTTCGACACGTCTGATTCTTTACGCTAACTCCGTAGAAAGAGTGCTAGGTCCTGTCCTTTTGCGCATAGCGAATAGTCCATAGAACGCTGTTGAGCATTTTGAACGTTTAGAACTGTCCTGTTGCTAGGACTGAGGAACCGCGTAGAATTTTTGTTCAGACTTCGTCTTCAAGAATGACTTCTCAAAAAATCCCTTGGAACAGGGTCGCGAAATGGCTGTCTAACTGAGTTGCCATCTTGATAGACGAGATATTCAGACTAGAGTCTGGATGAACCTCCATTTGACCCGAGAAGAGTAATTTCTCAATGTTTGAACTCTGTATGCTTCGGGTACTTGGGATATGTTGAGGTCAAGAAGGAGTATCTTCTGTGTGAACTCTTTGCAATTGATCGCTTCGGGGACTGTTTGGATATGCAGAAAGTCGTGGAGCGTGAAATCATCAGCCTGTAGCCTCTGGGCGTAAAACACCATCGAGCGTGAAATCGTAGACTTGTGGTTCCTGAGCGTGAAGTCGTAGGTTTGTTGCCTCTCGAGCATAAAAGCTACCGAGCACAAAGGCATCCGGGCGTAAAACCATAGACTTATAGCTGTCGAACATAAATCCGTAGATTCGTAGCTGTCTAGCGTAGAAAGCTCCTTTAGCGTAGGACTGGAGATCTGTAGCCTGTGAGCGTAGAACACCATCGAGCGTGAAATCGTAGACTTGTGGTTCCTGAGCATGAAGTTATAGGTTTGTAGCCTCTCGAGCATAAAAGCTACCGAGCACAAAGGCATCCGGGCATAAAACCATAGACTTATAGCTGTCGAACGTAAAGCCGTAGATTCGTAGCTGTCGAGCGTAGAAAGCTCCTTTAGCGTAGAACTGTAGATCTGTAGCTCCTGAAAAGAAAATTTCTCCGAGCGTGAAGTTTGCGGATCTGTTGCTTCTGAGCGTAAACTGAGCGCCACCGAGCGTGAGATCATCGATTTGGTATCTGCTGAGCGTAAAGTCGTAGGTTTGTTGCCTCTCGAGCATAAAAGCTACCGAGCACAAAGGCATCCGGGCAAAAAACTATAGACTTATAGCTTGCGAGCGTAAAACCGTAGATCTGTTGCTGTCGAGCGTAGAAAGATCCTTTAGCGTAGAAACCGCCTAACTGTTTTGCGCGAAGAATTTTTCGAATTCGCTGACTGTCCGTCTTTTGAGAGTAGTGGGCTGACGTAGCATCCAATCATAACCACCTATTAATTGCGAGATTTGGTTAGGGTCTCGAGGAGTCCGTCCGAGGATTCGAGGAGTCGACTCGAACTCTATATATATCCCAAGCCTTTGAGAGAAAAACTTTTTATCCGTCTTCTGCGAAAGAGAGCTTTCGACTATTCGAGTTTTTCTTCATTCCTTCTCCGAGCACTTCGAGTCTTCAGAAATGGCGCCGAAACAAACCCCCTCCACTAAGGGAAAGAGCATAGGTTCTTCTTCTCATTCTTCTGCCCCAGCGAGGGAGTCTTTGGTCTGGCAAGGTGAACTTCCTTCTGAGCGAAGGCTCCTGCCGACGAGTAGCGCACCCGGCCTTAGAGGTATAGCCATTGGGGATGACAAAGAACGACAAAAAAATCCTTCACACACGTTGAACGTGACCGCGCTAGGTCGTCTTCCGTGCTGATAGCCTCTTTGAGGAAGATGACGCACGGAGACGTTTTTATCTTTTACGCCCACATTTTTAATGTGCCAGCGTAAAAACTCTATGTTTTTGCAGTTTTGAGCATAAAAGCTCTGACTGTCGAAAACTTGGTATATACTGTAAAATTTTAGTTTTACGCTTTGGATGGGACCTCCAGCGTAATAACTAGAATTTTGGGAGTCTGGCGTAAAGCACGGACTGTATACCGTCAATTACGCTTCAGAATGTGACCTCCGGCATAAAATGACCAAATTTTGTATAGTCTTGGCGTAAAGCACAGACTATCGTTTCTTGGTTTTTTGCGTTTGCAAGATTTGTAATGACGTATGTTCCTTGCACTTTCACAGTTAACTTGCATGAGTCTCCACTGGCTGAGGTGATGGGTTCTGCTGCCGGGATGCTGCATTCGAACTACCTGGAGGATCTGTCGCACGTGACATTTTCTATCTCCGGACCCCAGTATCCTGAAGGAAGGGGGATCTTGATATCGGCTCAGGGCGAGCGAATGCTGCTGAGCATGATCAACGGGGAGCCCCTAACGTACGTAGACGGGGAGCAGTACATCAAGCCGGCCTTTCTCTTTGGGGATATGATAGACAAACAGTCCCAGACGAAGCCCAAGAGAGAACCCTGGGTTTTCCCCGTCGAGAGCGTGGTCTTGTATCTCCCACAATGCCGAGAGATTATCCCATCTTGGATTTCTTTTATGCCACACATTTCAGGAGGATGTCGTGGACGCTGACTCCTGATCTTCACGGGAAGCCGGGGAAGATCTTTCATCTGAAAGGAGCCGACCAGGGGTCGTTTGTCAGCCGCCCCTCTGGCGTCATGACGTTGTTCAGGGGTGTCACTACCACGTTCCGAAAACAGGGGTATTTTTGACTTTTTAAATATTTAATATTATTGGTAGTTACAATTTAGTAATTGCATGATAGTATATTTGATTTTAAATAAATGTGTGATGTGTAATTAAATCTAGTATTATATACAGTGTTCATTTATTTTAAGCTAGTAGACTTGACCTAGAAGCCCAGTAGATAAAGACCTGTCCAAATTATGGAATTCTGTATTTGATTGATTTATTTAGAATTTAATTCTTGGAGATTTTCATTAATTACCGTAATTTATTTAATTATTGCGCCCTGCCTTTGCTTTGATATTTGGAGCGCTACCCTAGCTTTTGTCTTCCAACAAATTTCACAATCTTGCCCTAGACATGCCCGCCTTCCATTCTGCTATTTTTGCAACTCATAATTATGCTCCCTGTGCCTTATTTCTAGCCGCACAAAAATCGTCGCGGACGTTATTTAATAAATTCCTATTTTTGTATCGTTGTGCATTCCAATCAAAATTGGGGACAATCTTGACCTATTTTTCGTGCGGCCCAAATTAGGGTAATATCCTGTTCTGAGTCTACTTCATTATTGGTATTGATGACCTAACCTGATTTTGGTCCCATGTACTCTTAATTAATTTTAGAACACAACTTACATTTATTTCTAATTAAATTGAGGATACTACTTTAACCGATTCTGAAAATCCCAATTTAATTCCAGTGCCCTGCAAATTGAGCCCATACCGATCTTACAGCACCCCCTGACCCTACAAAATACCGGACACTGAATCGCCCGCCAAATTTTTGTTATTTTATGCGTCTGTACAAATACCCAAATTTAAGGGGGTTAATTTGCAAATTTACATTTTTGTCATCACCTCATTTGTTTAAAAACAATGAGGAATCCCTAATAATATTAATTAGCCTCTCACCCTCATTCCCACATGAGAAAATTCTTTCATGACCAATCTAGACCACCCATTCAAGGGATGCAATCACCACCCTTCATCAACACCCTCTCTCCCTTATTTAATGTTATGTCCCATCAAACCCTAATCCCTAGAAAACCTAGGTAGCCCACCTCCTCACAAGCCCCCATATTTCCTCTCCCCAACCGTATGAAATCCCCCTTCTTCCTCTTTTCTCCATTTTTTCACTTTCTTTTTCTTTCTTTCTTCTTCTTCTCCTTCTTCCTTTACTAATTTAAATTAGAGGAGAAGGGGGGGGAACACTGTTTACCCCCCCCCCCCCCACATACTATTCTCTGGGCGGCCGAGTCCCCGCAGCCGGCCCCCTGCTGCTCGAGAGCCCCCGACTTCCTGTTCAGCTTTCCGGCGGCCCTGCCCACTCCGGCGGCCACTGGCCAGCCCCGACCCCTCTGTGCTCCGGCGGCTCTCTCCCTTCTCCGGTGGCTTAGCCGATCCTCCGGCGGCCGCTGCGATTTCTCCCCCTGCCGGTTCTCCAAGCCACCACCGACCACCATTGCTCACCCCGAACTCCCACTGTTCCCGGCCCCTCTGAACTCCAGTGGCCTACTGCACCCGGCGCTGCCTCGACGCGTCCGGCGGCCTGCTCCTCCCCATTCCTCCTGCCGAACTCCGGCGGCCCTCTTCTAAGCCGACCCGCTGACAGCCACCCGACACTGCTCTCCCCCTCCGGTCAGGCGGCCGGCCGACCCCAACCTCTGAAAGTTTCTTTCTTCTTCTCCCTCTTCCCTCTTTTATATATATATATATATATATACGTACGTATATACCTATGAGTATATATAATATATGTATATGTATAATAGTTATCTAATTAATGTTTTAAATACATGAATATGTATAGCATTTATTTAATTAATATTTAAACACATAATGTATAGTATATATATATAATGTATTAGTATGTTAATGTATAATGTATAAGTATGTTAATGGATTAATGCATTAGTATGTTAATATAATTAATGTATTAGTATGGTTAATGTAATGTATTGATAAATTAATGTAATTAATGTGTATAATTAAAAGATGATATGTATATATATATGTACATGTATATATTTAATATGATTTATATATATATACGTATTCTAGTATGTATGATTAAATTGATATATATATATTGTATATATATATATATATTGGTTATTTTATATATATGAGATATCTAGTTAATAAATAAAAAAACATATACTAGTACAAAATTAAATTCATATATTAGTATTATGTATTCCTCATATATGGTAGTATTGTATTTTTATATTAGTATATATATATGTACTCATATGCAAGTATATAGTATTATATTTTATTGGTATACATGTATGTATTTAATTGGTATATATATATTATGCATTTGAATATACTTAGTATATTTTAATTTAATTGGTATACGATTATAAATATATACTTCGTATATGTTTAGTAAATTCTAAAAATCTATTAGTATGTATATGTACACAAGTATATAGTATATTTTATTGGTACGAATATATATATATATATATATATATATATATATATACGTTTTCTTAAACTAATAGATATATATTTAAATATGTTTTGGCATACATATGATGTAAGTATATATATATATATATATATATATATATATATATATATATATATATATATATATATATATCTTCTTTGTTCAATTGGTATAGTATAATATGTATATACGTATCCCTACTAGATGACCCTAGTTGACTAGTGCCCTGCCTGGCATAGCCCTGAGGCCAGTGTTTATAGACTGTGTGTTAGGGTAGCATCTGATATAAATGATATTGTGTTATGTCTATAGGACTGTTGATTCTCCCAGGGGATACTCTGGAACAGGACATCCATAAATACCAGCTAAGGACTCAAGGCAAGTACATTCTCTGATAATTTCCAATTCCTTGATAATTTCTATAAATTCAATAATCATGAAATGTTACATCTGAATCCTTGACACTGTGTTACACGGACTAGTATAGCTTGGATCTGCAGTCATGAGATGTTACATTGATTATCGTATTGACATTGTACACGACATGTATATTAGACATCGTACATGATAGATTGGACTTGCTCGTGTATCGTGACGTGTCATAGTTGGATCCACAGTACTAGTTGGGGGCGGGGAAGTAGTTAGTAAGAAATGTGATCATATCCTCTTATTGTAGTGTAGAACAATGTAAGTGTTAATCATGCTCTTTACCCATAATTAGCCAGGCCCTATAGCTATCGTACATGTTCCCAAGCCGATCACATTTTGAAACTACTATTTCAAACACTTAGAATAGATTATAGTTCCCTATTTTAAATCATATACTACATCACCCGTATATGATGCTGTTCCTTGTTCTTTTCATTTTCATATATGCACTGACTATATCATATTGCCTATTGCCTGTCTCTTTACATTGCCTGTCTCTTTTTAATTGCCATTGCATTTATTTCAATGTCTTCTCAGTAGCTAGCATCACATGTTTATTGCTTTATAGTCCTTATCAATTAAATGGAACTGTTATTTGAGATTTGTACTTTGCTCCTTCCTGACTGGAAATATTTTTCCAGACTATGTCTTAGAGGATCGGTAGCCAACACTTTATGGACCATATGGTGAGTAGCTGCACTTGGGCTTGATAGTTTAGTTGTGATTCTGGGAGGTCTAGCCGGAATCACCAATCTTCTAGTTAGTTCTTTTAGTAGACTATTTGGTACCGGATTTGTCTCCGGCATTTTTATTGAGACTTGGATATTGTTGAGTTTGATTATTACTTTAGACTTGTGTTGTATTTAATTTTGTTTCGCTATCTTATCGTGCTGTAATCCTGTGATTGAGTATGTGTTCATTTTATTTGTGTCATCCGTGCCTCCTTATGGAGATTGGATGCGTGTGTGAGATTGGCTAGATAGTATCAAGACCTTGACAGCGTTCTACCGCCGATGCTGCGGCGTAGGCTGGACTTACTCACGTACTTATGCCCCCAATTCCGGGTGCGGGTCGTGACACGTTTTTAGTGGTGGCCCATGCAGGTCAGACTTCGCAAGTTGTGCGATGTCGTGGTAGTGTGGCATCTTTGTTACACTATTGCGTGCCTGCGATAGGATCTAGGACATAGGATACTAGGACGAGAGCGAATACTCAATCACAATTCCTTGAGAGATTCCTGGGATGACCCCTGAGAATCTTGTTATAATTTCCAATTTAAAATCATTCCCTTGTTTCGTCCATTCTCACTTGTTGATTGTTGATCAAGTATTAAATTAGGATTTTGGTTTCATTGTAGGGTTTGATTTCATATCAAGATGAGTTTTCAGACTAATTTATGGTATTATTTGATGATACACGTCGATGAGGACAGTGAGAAAGATTAACACTAGGGCTATTGGATTACTAGATATAGATTTAAATTTTAATTCGAAGCTTGAAAATGAATTACATTTTTGAATTTTGAGAAGTCAAGATATTATGTTATAAAAAAATTTATTTTGAGGAAATCAGATTCAATTCAATGAACATAGACAAAACTGTAAGGATTTTTGGAAGTGATAAAAATTTTCGTTTCAGTATTTAGATAATTGATCTTGAGGGAAGTATATGCATTTTACTTAAAATTTATTCAAGGAGTTATTTTGAGGAATTTTATTTTGAGGATAAGATTTTATAGGGGGAGAGATATACTAGTATATAACAGATGAGATGCATGTGTAAGGATATGTTGGCTTGGACATGATTGAGATCTCACTGCCAACTGGCTTAGGTGTTCATCTAGGATTGTATTAGGGAGAGCAGTACTTACTATAGTGTGTTGCAACTGTTATGCACATGAGTGATAGGAATAACTAGTATCAGCGATTGTAGTAGGTAAGGAAGCTAGCAATGAGTATATTTCTGGTAGAACTGTGGAACTTAGAGGGATAGAAGTATCAGACCATGGATGTATCTTTGACCTGTGCAATCACAACTAGGATTTATTTCCAATCTTTTATCTTGAATGTTGCTTCTTTAGAACTGTACTGTCCTTCCTTGATGATATCGCATTTTTGCCTTAATTGATTTGTTGGGATCTGTCTTCAGGATGTCGCCGCAGACACGGTCTATGAGAGCGGGAACATCAGCTTTAGAGGGGTCTGCCACCTCTCCACCTGAGGGATAGACAGCAGTATTTCCTCCTACATCTCCGATGCACGTAGGAGTATCCGCACTTTTCGGGAATCCTCCTCCCCCACCTGCTCAGAGGATTGCCGTAGCTGTGACGGACAACCTTCCTCCTCCTCTGACTTCGATTCCCGAAGGTTTGCCCATTGATGGGATGCAGATGTTTACCTTGATCCAGGGCATGGTAGATGTCCAGAGAGTGACGGCAGACGCTCAGCGAGTTCAAGCTGAGGCTCAGAGGGTGCAAGCAGAAGCGCACCAGGCACAAACCGAGCTGATGAGAGAAAACATGGAGAATGCTCATCAGGTGACTCTCCAAGCTTTGGAGAAAGTAGCACAGTACCAGCAGTTTCCTGGCCAGCAGCAGAGATCAGGCACTATAGTGGATTTCAAAAGGATGATGCCTCGAGAGTTTAAAGGCACCGAAGGGATACTCTACGCTGATGACTGGCTAGAGGATATAGAGAGGAGCCTGCGATTGACCCAGATTCTGGAGAACTTACAGATAGAAGCCGCTGGCAGTCATAGTTCGATATCGCACTCATGTGGTATCGCACGGAGCCGAGAATTACTGCACAAGGACTTACTTGGGAGACCTTCAAGGAACTCTTCAAGGAGAAGTTCTTTCCCGACGTGGCATTGGGAACCTTGGAAAGTCGGTTTTATGACCTGGTTCAAGGAAACATGTCGGTCGACGAGTACGCTGCAGAATTCTGTAGATTGAGCCGTTTTGCATCGTCTATGATTCGGAACCCAGGAGATCGAGCCCAGAAATTCAGAAAGGGGCTGACAAGAGAGATTAGGTCGCCCACTTCTGGTCGTCGTACCGCTACCTTTGAGGCTATCTTGATGGATGCTCAGATTGCAGAAGAGGATCTGGACCTCAGGCCTAAGAGGAGTCATAATACTTTTGGAGATACGAATGGTAGCACAGGACCAGCCAAGCATCCCCGTATTCAGAACCAACAGCAGTACCAAATACCATTTCATAGTCAGCAACAACCATGGACATTTCAGCATCCACCGTAGTACCTAGCACCAGTTCCTATCCAGCAACATCCATGGGCGTATCAGTATCAACAACAGTACCAGACGCCAGTTCGTATTCAGCAGGATCAACAACAGCCTCCGAGAGAGACACGGCAGACTTGTCATTTCTGTAAGAAGCCAGGTCACCTTTGGGAGAGCTGTAGAACGAGGCTAGGACTTTGTTTGCACTACGGCGCTGCGGTACATCGAGTAAAGGATTGTCTTCTAGCCCCTTATCTTCCCGGCCAGCGCGCAGCTTCAGATTATAGAGATCCAGTTAGGCTACCTGTGGAACCGTATAATGCTCAGCACCCGCGAAGGAAACCACCCCAGCAGGGCGGGGCATTTGCGATGACGGTCGAGGAGACCGATACTGCAGGTAATGTGTTAGCAAGTTCTGTTCTTTCCTTCCTTCTGTTCCTATCTATTTGATTGATTGACTGATACCTTAGTACCGTAGCTTGTATGCATGATTTCTTGTTAGAATATAGTTAGTTGTACACCCTGATACAGAGACTGCAATACCATGACAAAAGACACTATGACCGTACATATTTCCCTTAGGTTGCATGTTGTATGATTGTAGGAAAGATTTTTCTTAGACCATGATTATTGGGGTTTAACCATGACGAAGATTCATGAAGGAGTTATGACTTGACAAGAGAGGCAAGATGATTAAAATTCGAGGATAACCATTGATTTAAATAGAGGGTTAAGAAATTAACATTGCATAATTGGTGGTTTATTAATTCCAGGAAGATTATGACATATATATATTGGTTATTAAATTTGAAAATTTTGGGAGATTTATCAATATATTTATTTAATTGCGAGTTATGAATTTTAGAATTTTATATGGGATATTGCAATTAGAGAATCCTTACGTATCGCATTGTTAAGTATTTTGAGGAAAGAGAAAATCGAGAAATAAAATTTTTTGATGGATTAATATTTGAATTCAAATTTGGGACGAGATTTAAATTTTATATGTGCATTGATTAAAATCAAATTAAAGGAGTGAATATTAAATTCTGAGTATTGTATTATTAACTAAAACTTTCAAGGAAAATTTTAATAAAAAGGGACTTTGATTCTATTTCGAGGATTTTTTAGGAATACAAATAATTTTTGAATTTTTGAAAAATCGTGAAAGGACATTGTGGATAATTACCTAATCTCATGGATGATGAATTTAAACTTTGAGGGAAAATGATAATGTGTATGAATAAACGCTACTTTGAGGATTTTGAATTTCGAGGACGAAATTCTTTTAAGGAGGGTAGACTTGTCACTACCACGTTCCGAAAACAGGGATATTTTCGACTTTTTAAATATTTAATATTATTGGTAGTTACAATTTAGTAATTGCATGATAGTATATTTGATTTTAAATAAATATGTGATGTGTAATTAAATCTAGTATTATATACAGTGTTCATTTATTTTAAGCTAGTAGACTGGACCTAGAAGCCCAGTAGATGAAGACCTGTCCAATTGTGGAATTCTGTATTTGATTGATTTATTTAGAATTTAATTCTTGGAGATTTTTATTAATTACCGTAATTTATTTAATTATTGCGCCCTGTCTTTGCTTTGATATTTGGAGCGCTATCCTAGCTTTTATCTTCCAACAAATTTCACAATCTTGCCCTAGACATGCCCGTCTTCCATTCTGCTATTTTTGCAACTCATAATTATGCTCCCTGTGCCTTATTTCTAGCCGCACAAAAATTATCGCGAACGTTATTTAATAAATTCCTATTTTTGTATCGTTGTGCGTTCCAATCGAAATTGGGGACAATCTTGACCTATTTTTCGTGCGGCCCAAATTAGGGTAATATCCTGTTCTGAGTCTACTTCATTATTGGTATTGATGACCTGACCTAATTTTGGTCCCATGTACTCCAAATTAATTTTAGAACACAACTTACATTTATTTCTAATTAAATTGAGGATACTACTTTAACCGATTCTGAAAATCCCAATTTAATTTCAGTGTCCTGCAAATTGAGCCCATACCGATCTTACAGCACCCCCTGATCCTACAAAACACCGGACACCGAATCGTCCGCCAAATTTTTGTCATTTCATGCGTCTGTGCAAATACCCAAATTTAAGGGGGTTAATTTGCAAATTTGCATTTTTGTCATCACCTCATTTGTTTAAAAATAATGAGGAATCCCTAATAATATTAATTAGCCTCTCACCCTCATTCCCACATGAAAAAATTCTTTCATGACCAATCTAGACCATCCATTCAAGGGATGCAATCACCACCCTTCATCAACACCCTCTCTCCCTTATTTAATGTTATGTCCCATCAAACCCTAATCCCTAGAAAACCTAGGTAGCCCACCTCCTCACAAGCCCCCACATTTCCTCTCCCCAACCGTATGAAATCCCTCTTCTTCCTCTTTTCTCCATTTTTTCACTTTCTTTTTCTTTCTTTCTTCTTCTTCTCCTTCTTTCTTTACTAATTTAAATTAGAGGAGAAGGGGGGGAACACTGTTCACCCCCCCCCCACATACTGTTCTCCGGGCGGCCGAGTCCCCGCAGCCGGCCCCCTGCTGCTCGAGAGCCCCCGACTTCCTGTTCAGCTTTCCGGCGGCCCTGCCCACTCCGGCGGCCACTGGCCAGCCCCGACTCCTCTGTGCTCCGGCGGCTCTCTCCCTTCTTCGGTGGCTCAGCCGATCCTCCGACGGCCGCTGTAATTTCTCCCCCTGCCGGTTCTCCAAGCCACCACCGACCACCATTGCTCACCCCGAACTCCCACTGTTCCCGGCCCCTCTGAACTCCGGCGGCCTACTACACCCGGCGCTGCCTCGACGAGTCCGGCGGCCTGCTCCTCCCCATTCCTCCTGTCGAACTCCGGCGGCCCTCTTCTCAGCCGACCCGCTGACAGCCACCCGACACTGCTCTCCCCCTCCGGTCAAGCGGCCGGCCGACCCCAACCTCTGTAAGTTTCTTTCTTCTTCTCCCTCTTCCCTCTTTTATATATATATATATATATATATATATATGTATATATATATATATGTATATATATATATATATATATGTACGTATATACGTATGAGTATATATAATATATGTATATGTATAATAGTTATCTAATTAATGTTTTAAATACATGAATATGTATAGCATTTATTTAATTAATATTTAAACACATAATGTATAGTATATATATAATGTATTAGTATATTAATGTATAATGTATTAGTATGTTAATGGATTAATGCATTAGTATGTTAATATAATTAATGTAGTACTATGGTTAATGTAATGTATTGATAAATTAATGTAATTAATGTGTGTAATTAAAAGATGATATGTATATATATATGTACATGTATATATTTAATATGATTTATATATATATATACGTATTCTAGTTTGTATGATTAAATTGATATATATATATATATATATATATATATATATATATATATTGTATATATATATATATTGGTTATTTTATATATATGAGATATCTAGTTAATAAAAAAAAAAAAACATATACTAGTACAAAATTAAATTCATATATTAGTATTATGTATTCCTCATATATGGTAGTATTGTATTTTTATATTAGTATATATATATGTACTCATATGCAAGTATATAGTATTGTATTTTATTGGTATACATGTATGTATTTAATTGGTATATGTATATTATGCATTTGAATATACTTAGTATATTTTAATTTAATTGGTATACGATTATAAATATATACTTCGTATATTTTTAGTAAATTCTGAAAATCTATTAGTATGTATATGTACACAAGTATATAGTATATTTTATTGGTACGAATATATATATATATACGTTTTCTTAAACTAATAGATATATATTTAAATATGTTTTGGCATACATATGATGTAAGTATATATATATATATATATATATATATATATATATATATATATATATATATATATATATATATATATATATCTTCTTTGTTCAATTGGTATAGTATAATATGTATATATGTATCCCTACTAGATGACCCTAGTTGACTAGTGCCCTGCCTGGCATAGCCCTGAGGCCAGTGTTTATAGACTGTGTGTACGGGTAGCATCTGATACAAATGATATTGTGTTATGTCTATAGGACTGTTGATTCTCCCAGGGGATACTCTGGAATAGGATATCCATAAATACCAGCTAAGGACTCAAGGCAAGTACATTCTCTGATAATTTCCAATTCCTTGATAATTTCTATAAATTCAATAATCATGAAATGTTACATCTGAATCCTTGACACTGTGTTACACGGGCTAGTATAGCTTGGATCTGCAGTCATGAGATGTTACATTGATTATCGTATTGACATTGTACACGACATGTATATTAGACATCGTACATGATAGATTGGACTTGCTCGTGTATCGTAACGTGTCATGGTTGGATCCACAGTACTAGTTGGGGGCGGGGAAGTAGTTAGTAAGAAATATGATCATATCCTCTTATTGTAGTGTAGAACAATATAAGTGTTAATCATGCTCTTCACCCATGATTAGCCAGGCCCTATAGCTATCGTACATGTTCCCAAGCCGATCACATTTTGAAACTACTATTTCAAACACTTAGAATAGATTACAGTTCCCTATTTTAAATTATATACTACATCACCCGTATATGATGCTGTTCCTTGTTCTTTTTATTTTTATACATGCACTGACTATATCATGTTGCCTATTGCCTGTCTCTTTACATTGCCTGTCTCTTTTTAATTGCCATTGCATTTATTTCAATATCTTCTCAGTAGCTAGCATCACATGTTTATTGCTTTATAGTCCTTATCAATTAAATGGAACTGTTATTTGAGATTTGTACTTTGCTCCTTCCTGACTGGAAACATTTTTCCAGACTATGCCTTAGAGGATCGGTAGCCAACACTTTATGGACCATATGGTGAGTAGCTGCACTTGGGCTTGATAGTTTAGTTGTGATTCCGGGAGGTCTAGCCGGAATCACCAATCTTCTAGTTAGTTCTTTTAGTAGACTATTTGGTACCGGATTTGTCTCCGGCATTTTTATTGAGACTTGGATATTGTTGAGTTTGATTATTACTTTAGACTTGTGTTGTATTTAATTTTGTTTCGCTATCTTATCGTGCTGTAATCCTGTGATTGAGTATGTGTTCATTTTATTTGTGTCATCCGTACCTCCTTATGGAGATTGGATGCTTGTGTGAGATTGGCTAGATAGTATCAAGACCTTGACAGCGTTCTACCGCCGATTCTGTGGCGTAGGCTGGACGTACTCGCGTACTCGTGCCCCCAATTCCGGGTGCGGGTCGTGACAAGGGGACTGTGCCCGGGCAGCGTCCTGAGTGAAGACAGTTCAGTGATCCAGCCGGTTTAATTGTCGACTTTCTGCAACGACTTTATGGCGCGAGGGGGCGTATACCCCAAGGATAACCCTCGATGCAACGGGTGGATCACCCCAGCAAACCTCCGATGGACTTGCCTAGTTGACTGGGCTCTGAAGCATTTTCAGAGATAGCTGGAGGTCGTAGGACTGTATGCTGCCGTGAGCGCGACGAGTGTTGGGTTGTCCCCCAACCCTAACCTGTTTCTGGCACTGATGGAGCGATACATTTTGCTCACCGGGACATTCGCCACTCCACTGGGGGAGTTGGGGTTGGCCCTCCACGAAATGGCAGCGATCTCGAGACTGCCGATGGGGGATGCTCCGTATGAAGAGTATATTCCCACCAACCGGGAGTTGGAGGATACGGACCCTCGGGTTGTAGAGGTGTATCAGGAGCTGATGTGCCACTATTTTGCGTGTACTGCTTTTTATAATGAGCCTTTTGATTTGGCTCACACCACTAAGTGGATGTCCTACCTCTTCTTCCACCGGGCTAGGGCCGTCAAGTCGGACAAAGTTTCGGGGGGCAAGAATGAGCCCGTGAACTTTTTGGGCGTGCTCAGTGCCCAGGTCGTCGAGGATCTTATGGAGGAGGCTAAAGCTCCATATCAGTTTCTCAATGACGGGGTGAGAAAGTACCCTGAAGGCACTAAGGCCTATAGTTACTTGAGGCGCTGCCGCTGGCCTTTGTCTGAGGAAGCCAAGCTGGCTGGCTTTCTCTCCCTATGGATGCATCGAGTAGTGGTGCCCGGCATCGCATCCGCAGACCACATTTACCGGAATATCCTGTGGCCCGTCGTTCGTCTGGTGTTCGGGGCAAGACTGGGCTTGCTCCCTGCCATGGTGTGCCATATACAGGCTGGCCTGAGAGCCATGACCGACGGACTGCTCGTCGATGAAGCTCGACGTGATAGCTTTCCTCGGGTAAAGTTACCATACTTGTACTTGATGGGATGGTTAATTCTCCACAACCCCAGGGTGATGTCTCCCGGCCCGGGTAGCAACGCGGGGGGTAGTTTCTTGCTGAACTACAAGGACTCCCTCTGGAACGTGAACACAGTCGTAGACTGTCGGCTGGCGCTGAGCCTCGGTCACTGCTGGAAGCTCCTCTGCACTGTCCCTTCTGTACATCGTAATCAGTCGGGGATTAGGCTTAAGGATTTAGGCGGAGAAAAGACCAATCTTTCTCCGGAAGCTTTTAATTGGTTGGTCTGCATCAGACCCTCCCATCTGCTGTACAGAAGCAAAGATCATTGCTTCTTCGTGCCGTACTTGCCCAGTCGGTTCGCCAGGCAGTTTTGGTACGATCAGCTGCACGTGGGCAATGCCATCACCAGCTTCAGGTCCAGGGGCGGACTCATTGATGGAGCCAGAGGATGGCGGTACTTTATTATGGGCTGTACGGGAGCAATCTTCATTGTGCCGGTAGCCACCCTCTCCACGGAGCTGCGCATCCTCCATTCGTACGCTCAGTTCTGCGTGGCGATCAACACCTTCCACCGCGATTTTGACATTTGTGGAAGCTTCAGGGTGCCTTCTTCCAAGCCTGGGGGAAGAATCGAAGTCCCCTCGGTTTTATCTGACGAGGGTGAGGAGTCCGTCACTCCGAATGAGCCTCTGGTGTCGGTACCGAGGTTTGAAGTGCCTCCGCATGCGGGGGCTTTGGCGGTCTCTGGAAAGCGAAGGGCTCCTGTTTCGAAGCAGACCTCCCCTCGCAAGAGGAAGAAGAAGACGGTTGATAGCCCTCTCCGGATTCCTGGCATTGAGGCTCCTAGAGAGGAACCTGCTGCCTCTCCTGTTGGGGATGTCCCTTTGATTGGCGGAGAGGGACCCTCAGTTTCGGCTGGCGGTGTCGGAGAACTCCTGCTTGAGGCTGCCGTCGTTACCACTGCCTCCGGTAGTGGAATAAAATCGCCTACGTGGCCGAGGCAAATGGGAGAATCTTTCCCTGGACCGGCAACTGATGATACTCCTGCCGCGTCCGTGAGCATGACCAGCGAGGTTCCGGCTGACGAACCTCGACCGCGTCTTGGTGAAGGCTTGGTGGAGCTCCTGGCAATGTCGGTTGGCCCACCTCCTTCTCCAGGTATGACAGTTCGTTTTGCGTCATTAAGGCGTGATATAGCTACATCGGCTGCAGACGCGGCATATATACCGTTGGCTACGGGTAAAGGTCATCTTTATGTCTCCTCTTAGAAAGATTACTATCATATTGATATCAACTTTCTTGTCCTCTTCTCAGGGGATGGCGTCCATCATGTCTGGGCAGAACCGGCGTTGGTGCTGCTTCATAGGCTTTGAGTCGGTCAATATATTGAGCTTATGAGTAGCCACCTTCGGGTCAAGGCCCGGTATGTCCTCATATTCCACGCAAAGACGTCGATATATTCTTTTATCAGCTGAATAACTTCTTTCCATTCAGCTGGGGAAAGATTGTTACTGATGAATATCGGTTTCGACGAAAGTTCACCCCCAACATCAACCTGGATAACTTCGTCTTTGGTGGGAGGTTCCCTCTGCTCGAAGCAGAATTCCCACTACGTATCCATCTGTTGGGCCCAAGAGTCATTCTCAAATGGCTCAGGATCCTGTTCGTCTGCTTCTAAGGGATCTGCCATCACCATATTTGCTGACAATGCTTGCTCGAGAGCGTCAGGTGAGTCAGAGGGCGACGAGCCGTTCTGAGAAGAGGAAAAGATATTCTCGTCTGACTTAGAAGTCGTAAAGGAGGTGGCATATCCTAACCCGAAACGGGTTTGCTGATAGCGGGGGTCGTCGCGCAGCGGCGTTCGTCTGCCTCTTCCGTAGTTGAGGCCTGGCTTCCGCTCCAAGTCATAGCCCATGTTTTGCATGATCCTCAACGCTTGCGGGCTGTATTGGTGAACTTGCATTTTTCCAGTATCGTCATTGAACGAATCTTCCTGGATAGCCGGTTGATTGCGCCTGCGGCCGAAGACTATTGAACGTTGGCTGCTGCCGGTAGGCGGGACAATGAAGATAGAATCTTCTTGTGGTCCATATGTCGTGACGACGTTGGATGACGACGCTACTTCCCAGACATACGGACGGTAGGAGTTCATAACTTCCAAGAATCTTCGTGCCATGGGCTCTACCTCGTTACGGGGAGTGGATTCCTGGTTTGGAATTTGAGCGTTAATGTACTAGAAAAGAGGATGTTTATTATCATCTGGAACTCTGTTCCTGGTCATATTTACATCGGTCGGCTGCCCGTTGCGCCGAAGGTTGATGACCAAAGGTGGAGGCTTCTGGTTCAGAGTGACCACTGGAGAATTGCTTCTTTTCCCTGACCTGGATTTGTTCAGGTGAAAAGCCATAGGCTCCATGGCTTTTGGATGAGTGGTTCGCCCTTTCACTCTGATTGACAGTGGTAGTGCGGCAGAGGGTTCTCCTGACTCCCGGTGGGATTTCTTCTCCGTCTCGCCCGACACTTCTTTCGTGTGGTCTTGAGAGTACAACACGGCATCAAAATAGTAAGATTTTACTCCTTTAAACGGGTTTAGGTCGGCAACCTCCGTTTGTACTATTCCTTGGGGGTCTACATATTTAAGACATTGATGCAGAGTTGAAGGAACGATGTTGTGGTCGTGGATCCACGGTCTCCCCAGCAAAATATTGTAGGATACCTCTGAATCGATCACGTAACACGTGGCCACCGATCTGAGGTTGCCAATCTGGATCCTCAGGCGAATCTTCCCCATCGGCTTACTTCTTCCGGCGTTGAAACCAACGATTGTAGTGGAGGTGTAAGCCAGTTCGCTGGTAGGAATCCTCAATGGTCTGAGCAGACTGTGAGGGATGATGCTGATTGACGATCCCGGATCTATGTGAATCTGATCGACCTCCATGGAACCGACGTACCCGGTGTAATAGAGGGGCCTGTCATGCTTGTTATGTTTTAACAGCATGTCATCTTGGGTGAAAGTAATATTTGGGACCACTTCCATCACACTGTGGCATTGAGGACATGCCACTGGTTCTTCGTCGGGGGACTTGAGCTGGATCAAGCATGCCTCCGCCTGCATCAGTGCTTCACTCAGGGCTAGACGAGTGTCTTGGGAGAGCCTGAGTAGCTCGAAGATGGACAGCCTGGCTGGTGTATTAGCCAGTTGGGCCAGGATGTCGAAGTTGTAGGGCTTCTCAAAACCTTTGCTTGGAATATTTTTTACAGGTTTATCGAAGCGCACTTCTCTTTGCTTCCCCTTGTCCGCCGGAGTCGATTTTGAAGGGCTGGCATCTGGTACGACGGGGCCTGGTCCTGAAGGTTTGGCAGCCGAAGTGTCTGCCGGCGCATCTTCCTGACTTGCTCCGTAGTCGTTGAGGTAGGCTTTCCCTGAATGGGTCACAGCAAATACCTCGTCTTCGTCTGATGGCGAAGGAGTTGCGACCATATGGCATGGTTTGCATTTGGAGCTTTTTCTAGACGTAGCTTTAGTAGCTTTAGTCTCCTCCTCGAGCTCTGACACCAAATCCGAATGAACCCACATAATCTCGCCCTGTCGGGGGGTTAGGGGTACCAGGTCATAATTTTGACCCCTAGCTGGAGGGAGATTGACGATGTCCATCGTGGTCCGGGAGATGGGCGTGACACCGTCCATGACTTCTTGGGAGGGTAGATCGCCAAACCGTAGAGAGATCATGTTGGCCGTGACCGTCTTCTCGGTGTTGTGCAGAGTGATGGCCTTAGCATCGATTAACCCCTGGATCTTCCTTTTCAGTATATAACATGCCTTTGTTGGGTGGTGTACGTATCTATGAAAGATGCAGTATTTGGGGTCGTTAGTACTGCCGACTTCTTGGGGCCACCTCAGCTCCGGAAAGGTGATTTTGCCACTTTTGACGAGACACTCGAATATACTAGGGATATCGTCGTCGTCGAAAGAGTAGACTTCGACGGGCCTGGAGGTCCCGGATCTCGTCTGCGTGGTCGCCGCAGTCTTTTGTCTGGACGTATTGACCGTCAGAGCTTCTTTTCCCTTGGAGCTGCGAAGATTGTCGCTGTTGGGAGATGACCTCTTGCCTCTATCGGAGGCGGAGATCATAATGCCATTGTCGCGCACCTTGCGACTGTTGTCTTCGGCGGCCACTGCCGAGATGATGAACGAGGGCCAATCATGGAACTAATATGGTCCTGTAAACACCGAGACCATGGGAAGGAGGTTCTTCCTGTAAATGTCTACTAACGCAGAGTCTGGAACTCCTGGAGGCATCTGTAAGGTGGCCTGACGAAAACGTTCGACGAAGGTGCGAACGTTTTCCTTTTCCCTCTGCTTGACTTCGATGAGAGAGGACATAGACATGTCCATTTCGCCCTCGTAGAATCGCGTGAAAAATAAAGCTTTGAAGTCTTCGAAGGAAGTAATGCAGTTTTCCGCCAAGCTACGGTACCACTGATAGGCTACTCCTGAGAGGCAGCCTTTGAACACCCGAGTGAGGAGGGCGTCGTTCCCTTGTAACAACACCGTCATCATACTGAAATAGTTCATGTACTGACTTGGTGATATTTTTCCCTCGAACAGAGCCATAGTCTGAGGTTTGTACCTCGGAGGGAAAGGGACTTCTTCCCAGATAGCTGGATAAGGCTGATTAATTCCCAGTTTCTTGAGCTGATCTTTGTGCTTCAAGGCGTCGAACTGGGCTTTCAACTCCCATACTGCTTGTATCGGATTTTCAGTTGGAAGCGGGACTACGGTGTAGCGCGGAGTTGGTTGCACCGTGACTCCAACGGGAGGTAATATATTCTCCGAGTGAGGAAGCGGAGGAACTGCTGACTCTTGATCTAGAGCAGGCTCTTGGCTCGGGTTGGATGGTGGTAAGTCCACCCCCACACGTATCTGAGTTGGCGGGACCGACACTTGAGACATGGCAGCTGCGTGCTGAGTTAGCATCATTTGGTGCTTGTTCTTCATCATGGATTGCATTTATTTCAGAGATGTCTCCAGCACAGTGATGCGTTGTTCCGCGTTTCCTGACGGCGAAGCTTCCTCGCGTTCATCTTCAATGGCGTAAACTCCCCTTTCCCTGGGCGTCATCGAAGGATTAGTATAGGTCGCTGTAGAAGTCGACTCTATACTCTCAGCGTCTGATCTGGGAGATTGGCGACCCCCAGCGTCGGAATCAGACGAGTACGAAGCTGGTTGCGGTGACCTTGCACGGGTGTTTTGGATTACCCCTGCTTCAGTGTTCCTGAGGAGGTCTTCGAATCTCCTTCGGATCGGAGGCCTAGAGGGATGACGTCTTGAGCTTGACCCTTCTCTAGGTATGTGTGAAGCCATGTTCACGAATGCATGCGCGGGCTTTTCTTCCTGGAAAGACTGAGAGTAGCTTAATCAGTCGAAAACCGACTGTTTTGCTTTAGAACAGCAGCAGTCAATCACAACCTTATGACTATTACAATAGTGCTCGCTAGGAGGCGTAATAGACATGTTGGAAGGTTCCCTCTCTTTACGCTTCTGGATTAGATATTTGCGCAGGTCAGGAGGAGTTGCCAAAGAAGAAGACGAAGGCTTGTTTCTTCTGTTCCCATCAGCGGGCATGCGGAGGTTGGGCACCCCGGTTTTCCCTGTGCCACCTGTGTACAACAGATTGGCCATCAGGGTGACGGATAATCCCCTGGGAGGGTGTCTTTTCACAACCTGAGCTTGTTTTACGCTGAGGGACCTTGCCTGGCGTAACTCAGAGTCGGCCATCGGCTTCTCGCATAATCCGGAGGGTAGGCAGACTGTTCCCTTGCTGACGTAAAGGCCAAAAAGTTGAGTAGTCTGCCGCTTGCTTTCCCTTGCGGAGATCACAGCGCTCATCTGGTTCACCGTAGAGGTCAGATATTATCTTGCGCGTGGAGCGTGATCTGTACCTCCAATTTGGCGTTGAGGCACCATCAAAAGTTTTGTCTGTATCGCGCGGAGCGGGGGACTGATTTCTACGCGTGGAGCATAGTGGATGCTTCTGGGTTAGCGCTGAGGCTTTGCCCGAAGTTTCGTCTGAACTGCGCGTAGCGGGAGACTGATTTCTACGCGTAAAGTACAGTGGATTCTTCTGGGTTAGCGCTGAGGCTTTGCCCGAAGTTTCGTCTGTACCGCGAGTAGCGGGAGACTGAATTTTACGTACAGGACACGGAGGGAGCAATGCTACAACCTCATTGGTCGGAGAGGTCGGAGAGATCGGAGAGTCCACATGAATGGTAGAGGATGTCTTGGGCATCCAGACCTTGTGCAGCTTCCTGTTGTCTTGGACGGAGAAAGGGTGAGAGCTACCCCCGGTTCGAAGCATGTCTTCGTAGGCAGACTGGTCGAATTGGATGACCAGTGTCTTCTTCACGGTTCCTATAGGTACCGCATCGTGTTGAGCAATTGCTTCCTCATCAGAAGAGAAAGATGTCCCCAGCAGAGTCGCCATCTTGTTTGTGGTATTAAACGAAAGAATGGAAGATGAATTCAATATGGGGTTCACACGGAACCCGCCTTCTTTCGTTTACAAACAAACTTGTACAATTTAATCCTATACGAGAATGTGGGAGTACAATTTATTTAATCTGGATAAATATTGCTATAGGTGTCTGATCTGCAGTCGATCACTTTAGCCCTTGGACCACACGATGTTGAAGAAGTGCCGTAGAAGACAGGAAGCAGCTTCGAAGGTTGCAAAAGAGGGTGGATGCACGATGCCAAAGTCGTCGATCCCTGCTCTCTGCCTGAGCTCCGGATTCTCTCTCTCTCTCTCTCTCTCTCTCTCTCTCTCTTGACCTCCGGTTCGATCTTTCTTGGAAGTTCGACCTTGGATCTTTCCGACCATCCAATTTTGTCGACCTTTTTCCCTGGATCTGATATTGGTTTCTTGACCAATTTTTTGACCTTTTTCCTCATTGATAGAGGTCTCTATTTATAGAGTTTTTGTGACAGTGACCACTCCGTCGGTATAGAAATCGAGGAGTGGAAAGTACAACACCCTTTTACACAACGGTTAAAGTAACCAATGCCTGCGTATAGATGATCCTTTGAATGAGCGTGTGATGCGGGTCCAACTAAGGGACAAAACGCGTATAATCGCTATGAAGATCACGGCGTAGAAGCTACGTAGGTAGGTATCCATTATGTAGAAGAGGTTGGCATAGAAGCCAAATGTCTGTCACCATGGCATAGAAGCCACATGGTTATCAAACCGGCATAGAAGTCGAATAGGCGTAGAAGCCCAACAGGCGTAGAAGCCGAGTGGTCATAGAGGCCGAACAGGCGTAGAAGCTAAGTGGTCATAAAGGCCGAGCAGGCGTAGAAGCCGAGTGGTCGTAGAGGCCGAACAGGCGTAGAAGCCGAGTGGTCATAGAGGCCGAACATGCGTAGAAGCCGAATGGGCGTAGAAGTCGAACAGGCGTAGAAGCCGAGTGGTCATAGAGAACGAGAGAGCACAGGAGCTGGATGGGCGTAGAAGCCGCTGCGTACCGTGCCAGAATGCTGATGGGGACGTCTTAGCCGAAATTACAGCTTTTGAAGATATAATCAAATCTCTTGCATTAAATGTCGAGATTTGCCACCATCCTGTGCATTAAATGTGGAGGCGTGTCTTCGAAAGTCTGTAACCCCTTCTGCGCATCAGTTGCAGAGACGTACCTTCAGAAACTGTCACCGCTCTGTGCATTTAGACATAGAGACGTGCCTCGACCCCGTACGGAGTGCAGCTTTTGATGTGGCAGGCGATTTATCTACTGCAGAACGTAAAACAGCTCGTGTCTGCCTGTGTAAAACAAGGCAGCGTATCCCTTCGTGCTTGTAAAAGCAGTTTACGCAAAGGGGATGGCGATATTTGACAGCCTGGGTCGCAGTGCTGTGTCATCATTATAGCCATCGTCTAGGTAGTCGAGCTGTATCCCTTTGTCAGAAGTCCAGACGTCAGGTTCATTGCAGGATCTTTATTGCAGGGTTTTACAGGTTCACCTCAAAGAATACAAAGCGTCTCTTGTACACCTTAATGCTGCGTCTGAAAGGGGATGAGTTTTACGCCCTGGAGGCGATCAAGCACCCTGTTTATGCTGAGGCGGCTTGGACGTACTGCCTTACGTGGATGGTCCTTTTGAGCTCTCATATTTTCATGCTGCGTTTTTAGCGGAAAGAGCTCTGTTGCACGCTTGATGGCTCTTAAGGCCTCTGCTTACGCTACTCTGCACCAATATGCCGCTTATAGTCATCCGGCGTATTTTTCATGCTTCTGCAGGGTGCTGCTCTTGGTGTCAATTCAATTGAGAATTCTACGTCTCTGTCCGGAGGTAGTCCTGGCAACTCCTCTGGAAAGATATCTTGGAACTCTGAAATGATAGGGTGATAGATAACGTCATCCATTACAAGCTACACACCATCAAGGACTTCTGTGGATCCTTATGCAAACTCAAGTTTCGGCTGGCCTGGTACCTTAAAAAGAATGCTTCCTCCAAAACAGTCGAAGAAAGTGTGGTACTTGCTTAGTCAGTCCATCCCAAGCACAATATCAAAAGTTGGCATAGAAAGGACTAAGAGTCGGGCATTCATCTCTCTGCCACGAATCACTACAGGACACGATTTACAAATCCGACTAACAGGTATAACTCCTCCTCCGGTAAAAATTCTAACATAACTAGGTAAAGGTGTAGTGGCAATATTGTGTTTGGCAATAAAACTAGAAGATATGAACGAGTCGGTGGCTCCCATATCAAATAATATCACAGCAAAAAAAGTAAAAGCAAGAGTAATACCTGCTATGACATTAATCTCCAGATCCATGTTATCCACTTCTAGTGTAAAAGCTTGTCCATTCCTCTGTGAAAGTCCATGACTGGCCCTCGTGTACTGATCCTCCTAAGTAGGTAGCGGTGGTCCTCATAGAAATACTCCTGCTGTTGGAGGTCGAGGTGCTCCTGGTCTAGTCATCTGCTGAGATGGCTTCGGTGCTAGAAGTGCTAGCCTCTGTACTGGCGGTGGAAGTGTCAATGTTTGCTGTATTGGAAAATCTCTCGCCATATGCTGTCCGGAACCACACCTCATACATTGTCCCAAACGAGTCCGACAGTCTCTCAAAATGTGCCTGCGTTTCCCACAATAGCTGCAGTGGGGATTCTCCAAATTCTGGTATGGTCCTGCTCTGTGCTGATGCTGTTGTTGCTGCGCCACAGGACGTCTGATAGGCCCTCCTTGTTATGTCCTTATTGGTCCTTACTGTGTCTTCAGTTGACCTACTTTTCCCTTGCTGGTGGTCTCTTATAATCTAGCTTCTGTCAATAATTTGGCATAAGAGATCCAGGACTGTGAGCTGGTGTAGTGTTGGAGCTCCTGAGTCAGCCCGCGGTGAAACCTCTTAGCCTTCACCAAGTCATTCAGTATCAGGGCAGCGCCATATTACTAAGGTGACTAAACTCTGCATCATACTCGTCAACTGTCTTATTCCCCTGCTCCAGATGAAGAAACTGATCGTACAATGCGTCCCTTACAGTGTCCGGAAAGTACTTCCTCTCAAAGCACTCAAAGAATTGTTCCCAAGTCTGATACGTACCCAACTGGCACTCCATTGATTCCCACCAGTGTTGGGCATTACCATCTAGTTGCGTCCTTACGCCCGTTATCCACAAATCTGTAGGTAGTTGTGATGCTTCTAATAACTTCTTATTATGGGTAATCCAGTTTGTAGTCTCCTCTGGGCTCTCAGTGCCTTTATACGGCTTGGGACCCATCTGTACAAAGTCCTTGACTGAACCAACTCTAGCTCATGGTACTGGAACTTGTGCCTGGGCTGGTACAGTTGCCTGTGCAGCCATTCTCTCAAGTGCTGCCAGAAATTCTCGCCTCTGCTCTGCCGCTTGTTGCCTCTGTTCTACAGCTAGTACGACTGCCTGTTGTCTCTGTTCCTGCATCATCATTTGGAAGAATTGGAACAACTGTGTCTGGCTATCCTGGGATATCGATGAAGCTGGAAGGGTCCCATTAGGCGATACAGAAAGATCAGATGGAACTGGATTTTGAGTATGTCCATCCGGCCCCGGAAGTCTAGGAGTCGTCGAGGTCTCCCCTCGAGTTTGGCCGTTGTATCCTGATGGTGTGTCGCCTTCGGCAGCAGTACATCCACTACGCGAATCCATATCTCTGCAAGAGGTGGACGAAATGATTAGAAGGAGTACAGAAATCAAACAGGATGCAAGCATTTAAATACGATAGTTGAAAGGGAAGATGAGTTTTAGTCAAGCGTGGATGAGATCCTATACTCTATTCTTATACGCAGGCTTTTTCAATACAGTAACGTAACCGAGATAATATATTCAAGACCTGCATGGGCTACCACTAAAAATATGTCACGCCCCAGTCTCAAAATATGTATGACTAAGAATACATAACACGCCAACCGTATGTATACGAAACTATAATATGTTGGAAGATCGTAACACACACATACGCTGTACATAAATATTAAATCCACAAGTGGTAATATACTGTCAACAAATCACACGCAATCTATATCTCATCCACAGCACAAATAAAGAAATAGGAAATAAACAATTGAATCTCAAATATGAAGTCTCAAAGTATGATAGTCAGATGGAAACAAATCCACTGCCAATTGACTATACTAAAAACTACTAAATGAGAGAAGAGATCAACTCTAATATAAGATAAATGTCCACAAAGAAAATAGCAACTAGAATATCCATCAGCTGCGATGAATCAAAGGTACTCTAAAGGTAAGACCTCCTCAGTCTGGTATGAAGTGTCAGGTCTGGGTCCGTACTCCTGTGGATACTCCTACAAGTCTATACCTAAAAAGGGACCAGGTCCTCAGAGGGACATAACAAGATACATATAAATATCCCAATAAAGTTCTAAAAATAAACATTCAAGGGTCGCCTAACCATCTATGTGAATGCAATTTGAGAATAACTTTCCAACAAGTGGGTTATCTGGCTAAAATAGGATTGGCATGATTCTCTTAGAGATTCAGGGGCCTAAAAATTATGACATCTTTTGAACCTCAGAGGCCGCCTGATAATAAATAATATATAGTGGTCATCATGACCGCGCATCTCCGGTGGAGCGTACGGGTTACACAAGGAAAGTAAAAAGGAGCCCAAATGCCTTACTTGTTGTTCTTTCCACCCCATGCTCTAAGCATGTCACATCCATGACACGATGATACCTCTAAATAACTGCCAGGTCTTCTAGCATGCAAAATTTCTATCAGCAGTTATCCCTATCCGTCGCATGCCCTATACGTACCAGTGGCCAGCCGAGTATGCAAGTCCGTGTCCTATATGAGACTCACACTCATGTAATAACAGTGTCATGGCCAATGAAACATAAGAATGCCTCATGATAATGTGGTGGTTTCATAAGCTAGGTCAACATGCATATATATAATAAAAACAGAATACGATGCCATCGTCGTTGCACCCAAGTTATCCTTAGACGCGCATTTTATATAGAAGTTAAAATATATAAACTAAATAGGTATAAATAAAATACATGCATCATATTAAATGTAAATCACAGTACAATGACAACATATACTTGCTTGGCAAGCAATCTGTATAGTGCAAGCGTCCAGATGTCAAGTACACAGGATCCGAATAAACGTCTCCGGATGCTGAAATAAATATTACCAATATTTCGGAAATCAGCAAGATAGCTAAAAAAACTACCCTTTCGTCCAATTTGGACACAGGGGCAAAACGGTAATTTTGGGTCAAAGCGGGATGTCACGACCCGCACCCAGTATAGGGGCACGAGAGCGTGGGTACGTCCAGCCTACGCCGCAGTATCGGCGATAGAACGCTGTCTAGGTCATGATACTATCTAATCACTCTCACATGAATATCCAACTCCATAAGGAGACGCAGATATCACAAAATAATATAGAAATACTCAATCACGGAAAATAGAGCACGATGAGATATCGAAGCAAGCAATAAAATACAAGACAAGTCTAAACAACAATAAATAGTCTAACCTGCAATAAATAACATCCAATCTCCAAGTATGTCAAAACAAGTCCTCTATGTCACAGTCTGAAAAAAATATCCAGTCAGGATTGGAACGAAATACACCTCTAACAGCAGTTCCATGCATATTGACAAAACTATAACACAGTATAAAGAAATACAAGCCAGATAGGAATACTAGCAACAAGAAATACTAGAATAGAGAAATACTGGAATAAATGGAATACTGGAATAATAAAGTACTGGAGCATATCATCATTAATGTACATCTAGCAATGAATAGAACTACAAGTACACGCAAGAACAATGAACTGGTATGTAAGTGTGTACAAGATCAATAACTAAACATGTAGAGATGCTAGATCAATATACTAGAGATGCATGTCAAGAATCATCTAACTAAGTGTGTGAAATATCAGCATATCATGTGATCGACTTGGGACTATATGACTCATTACATTGATTAGCGGTCATCCCCAACAAGTCAGGCTAACCATATGTAACAGCAATGAGGCATGTAAGGGTCAGGCTGCACCGACGTGAGGTGTGGGTGAGCTATGATGCATGTAAGGTTGGGTATGATCACATAAGCTACTAATATTTCCCCTTTTTCCTCAGCTAGCACGATGGATTCCAATCACGACTCCTCGTGACAGGTCTCAATGATGCCAACTCGTGTAAAGAACAGTGTCAGAGTCATGTACGCTATACAACAAGAATTATAGAGATAATCAACATAATAGAAACTGTCAGAGAATGTACTCGCCTGGGGTCCTGCTGCTGGTATGAATCAGAGTCCAAGTCACAGTCCAAATAGCCTATGTATTACAATTTACCATGTTGAAAGATAATTTATTTTAATATATTTAATTCTGGAATAATTACTCTAAAATCCTATTTTAATCTTATTATTCTGATTTTTATGTTAATTCCTAAATTTTGTCCAAAGGAACTGAATTTTATCAACTCGAGGCTCATGGCACGCAAATCGAGACGATCTGTTAACCAAAAAGTCAACCGACACAAACTCAACTTTCATGCATGATTTCCTGTATATTTCAGCGTCAAAGACATGCTGGAATTTATGGCTCGTCCGAATTCAAATTCCTTTGGGAATTATGGCACATACAACTTTCGTATCGTGCACCGATGGTTAAATTCTAACCTAGAAGTTATACAGAATTAAGAGTATGTAAATACTTCGAATTAAATTCTGGCAAAAACATATGTCAATGATCTCTTCTGAGACTTTAAACGGTTCATGATTCTGATTCCTGGTTCTCCCGGAATTGCGAAAACATCAAAACACGTCTATTTTCGGATATGCTATACTCTACGAATTTTCCAAAATTTAATACTCATAATTTCATAAAGAAAATTATATAATCAAAAATCTAACCACAATATCGTTCTAACACAAAAAACTAGGCCTCGTTTGGAGTCCAGAGCTATGCGCAATGGCTTCTGGAAGATGAAGGAACCCTAGATGACAATTCTCCAAAATTCGACTGAAGAAAAACCCTAAAAATAAATAACTAAACTAATATATATATAGAGGAGAGAGATAGCAGCCGTGCTCAGATCTTGACACGTGGCAGCCATCCAACGTTGCCTGCCCAAATCGGATGGTCACAGTTCGATGCGGCTCGGCTCAGCTGAGTCCGAGTCGAACTCTGACTCGGCTCGGCTCGAGGTCGGCTCGGCTCGGCTCGCACCCACCCCGCGGTCACTGACAGGCGGGCCCCGTACTGTTCACTGCGGGAGGCTGACAGGTGGGCCCCCTGTTTGCTGACTGGGCAGAAATAATTACTTTTTGGATTTTCTTTTTCAGAAATTAGTTTTTAATTCAGTTTTTCATAATTAACTCAAAATAAATGCTAACAATAATCAGAAAATTCCCAAAAATTTTAGAAAATATATTTGATTATTTAGAACATAAAATAAAAGTTTGGGATTTTTGTAATTATATTTGACCCTAAAATAAATTCTTGAAAGTCCTAGGAAATTAGGGTTACTAGCGTTTAAGTAACTAAAAATTATGGAAAAATTTCAATAGCCCCAAATTAACCTAAAAATAACATTTAAGCACGAATTTCAGGATACGGAGGTTACAAGTCTACCCACCTTAAAAAATTTTGTCCTCAAAATTTAAAATCTTCAATAGTTGTATGTATTCATTTATATTATTTTACAATCAAAATTTTAAATTCATCGAATCACATAATCATGAAGTGAATCCATATTGCTATTTCACAAAATTTCTTTCCAAATTCTATAAGTATCATATTTCCGCAAACCTTTAAAATTAAAAATCAAATTCCATTCTTATCAAAATCTTCTCAAAATTTTTATGCTAATCACTAAATACAAAACTTAATATTCAATCCTCTAATTTTAAATCCACTCAATGTATATTTATAAAATTTAAAAATCTCATCCAAAAAGTTTGTATTCAAACACTAACCCATTAATAATCTTACTCCTCAAATCTTGAGTAATTCACAAAATACAAAATTTACTATCCAATCCTTTAACTGAAATCTAGTAAATGCATATTTATAAAATTTAAAAAATCTTATACCAAAATTCGAATTCAACACTAATCCATTAGTGATCTTAATCCTCGATTTCTTTTTCCACACAAAATTAAATAATACAATAGTTATAAAATATTAAATATCATATACATTCAAATATAAATTTATATCCTGCAGCTAATAGATATAATGATAATCTCCTTACTTTCCTCGAATTTTAATGACAAATTCAATCATATCTTAATCTTCATAAAAATAAATATTTTAGCAAAATCGTCAATTCCGCCATATTAAATTCTCAACTCTTTATTTAAATTAATGTTTATCCTCGATATTTAAAGCACCTTGTCTCTCTTTGTCAAACCATAACCTTTTCATTAATCTTTACTACGGTCAAACCCCCAATAATAAAGGTCTAAGAAAATCCTACCTACCGTCATACAATATACAATCTAGAAAAACATACATGGTTATGGTCTCCTTTGTCATGGTATTGCAGTCTTTGCTAGGGTGTACTACTAACTATATTCTAACAAGAAAATTATTGATACAAGCTATGGTACTAAGGAATCAATCAATCAAACAAATAGATGGAAAAGGAATATGAGGAAAGAACAGAACATAGCCTTCTAACCCATTACTTGGACATCTTCAACCTCTAATATACACTTAACTCTGGCATATTCACTCACTAATTCCTATCTCTATATACTGATATCCATACCAACTAATCATTAGTCCACAACATCCATGAATACATCCTCATTGCATACACCTGTCTATTGATACCTAGATATGATACCAAGAATCTCTAACACAACCATAGTTTAATAATGCATCCAAAGTTTGATACCTCTATCCCTTGAACTACTGTTTCTACTACAAGCACACTCACTGCTAGCTCTCTTACCTACTGCAATTGTTTATACTAGTCGTTCTTATCACTCAAGTGCACACCAAGTGCAACACACCATACTAAGTACTGCTCCTTCTAATGCAACTCTAGATGGATACCCAATTCTGTTTGCAGTGCCATCTCAAGCATTCTCAAGCCAATAAATCCATACACATACACATCAACCACTCATATACTGTTATACATTTCTTATCCGCCATAAAATTTTATCCTCAAAATAAAATCATCAAAATTTAACTTCTCGAACAATTTAAAATAAAATGCATATACTTTCCTCAAAAGTAAAATGCTCAAATATCGAAATAAAATTTTTAATCACTTCTAAAATCCTTATAGCTTTGACTATATTTATTGAATTGAATTTGAATCCTCAAAATTTTATTAACATAAAATCTTAACTCCTCAAAAATCTTAAAAATTAAAATTTATTTCCACTCTTCAATTTATAAATTTAAATCCACAAGTATACATATAAATATTCACAGTCTCTAATACTAAAGGTGTACTCAAATACACCAATTGTCTACAACTCTCAACTGTGTACTGAAACTTGTACTGCCCGAATTACTTGCAATATTACTTCCAATAATCAAAGTTATCATCACACATATTTTTTCCAATGATTTTCTATCTATATTAACTGGTACACCAATCTAATTATCATCACACGAAGTACTTACTGTCATTAGCACCTTGCTCAACAAATCTTTGATATAGAATCACTAGCACTTTTGGTATGGTAACACTAGCTTCATCATTAGATTATCTCATCAAACTTATTAGAACTCATGATCACTTGTACTTTCTATAATACCCATGCTTTACTTCAATCTCAAGGGCAGGCATATGGTTCCATATCTCGATTGATGTATAAGCATATCTCTTAAACCTTTTACAGCCTGTTAAACTAATCTGTGATACATTTCACAACTTTCATTACCAATCTTGATATTTCTCTACTCATGGCATCTCATTAAAATCCTTTATGCATATACATTTCTTTACTCTTGATACACCCAGTATCAATCATCAAATTGAACATCATGCTCCATTAATCTTTAACACAATTCCTTGATACTTAATTATTTACATAGATCATCCAATTACATAATTTAATGACTATCCAGGACTGGCATGCTGATTCTGATACTTACTCTTGGAACCTTCACTGATACTCTTACTCCTCTTTCTATAATACCAATACTAATTATAATAACACCTATCATAGAACTATTGCTACAATATACTATGTTATAGGTATCTCTAGATTAATGCCTACTGCTCCCATGTCCAACCAAGAAATATTTACAACTCACAAGTCACACTCAGTCAAACTAATACAAGACACAACCAAAATTGCAAGTCACTAATTATCATGCTAACAAGGAATCCTCAAAGAAAATAAGCTCAAAAAGGAACGGGATTAAGGACTGAAGGTATCTTTACTGCTAGTAAAGAAAAGAAGCGATGGAACAAAGTCCGGTAATAACAAAAGTGGATAATTTTTGAGATGATACTTTAAGAACCAATTTAAGATAAGACCTGATAATCATACACGTCTGTCTGAAATTATGACACTCAGAATTCTCGCTACGCCAGTAAGCATAGATGCGATAAACGACAGGTTCCATAACTAAGGTATGCAACTCTATAATCATATCATCTAGAATCTTCGCCACGCCAACCGGTATGGCTGCGAGAGACTCCAAGTTTCATAACTAAAGTATGTACATCCAAGCCAGGTTCCTACGTTCTCGTCATGACAACTAATATGGCTGCGATAAACTCTAGGTTCCATAACCAAAGTAGACATTTTATCTTTCTCACTGTTCTCATCAATATATGTCATTAGATTATACCATAAATTTTTTGCCCGTAAAATTCATCCCGATATAAAATCAACTCAACAACGATACCAAGAATTAATTTTAACAACTGGTCAACAAGAATCAAACTCAACAATGATACCAAGATTTTAATTTAATAATTGACCAACAAGAATCAAGTTCAATAACAACAAGCGAGAACGGACGGGACAAGGGAAAAGATTTAAATTAGAAATTATAATAAGATTCTCAAGGGTCATCCCAGGAATCTCTCAAGAATTTTTGTGATTGAGTATCCTCTCTCATCCTAATATCCTAAGTCATATATCTTGTCGCAGGCACGCAGTAGTATAACTAGGACGTCGCACTACTATGATATCGCACAACTTGCGATGTCTGACCTGCATGGGCCACCACTAAAAATGTGTCACGATCCGCACCCGGTATAGGGGCACGAGAGCGTGGGTACGTCCAGCCTACGCCGCAGCATCGGCGGTAGAACGCTGTCTAGGTCATGATACTATTTAATCACTCTCACATGAATATCCAACTCCAAAAGGAGACGCAGATATCACAAAATAATATAGAAATACTCAATCACGAAAAATAGAGCACGATAAGATATCGAAGCAAGTAATGAAATACAAGACAAGTCTAAACAACAATAAATAGTCTAACCTGCAATAAATAACTTCCAATCTCCAAGTATGTCAAAACAAGTCCTCTATGTCACAGTCAGAAAAAAATATCCAGTCAGGATTGGAACAAAATACACCTCTAACAGCAGTTCCATGCATATTGACAAAACTATAACACAGTGTAAAGAAATACAAGACAGATAGGAATACTGGCAACAAAAAATACTAGAATAGAGAAATACTGGAATAAATGGAATACTGGAATAATGAAGTACTGGAGCATATCATCATTAATGTACATCTAGCAATGAATAGAACTACAAGTACACGCAAGAACAATAAACTGGTATGTAAGTGTGTAAAAGATCAATAACTAAACATGTAGAGATGCTAGATCAATATACTAGAGATGCATGTCAAGAATCATCTAACTAAGTGTGTGAAACATCAGCATATCATGTGATCGACTTGGGACTATATGACTCATTACATTGACTAGCGGTCATCCCTAACAAGTCAGGCTAACCATATGTAACAGCGATGAGGCATGTAAGAGTCAGGCTGCACCGACGTGAGGTGTGGGTGAGCTATGATGCATGTAAGGTTGGGTATGATCACATAAGCTACTAATATTTCCCTTTTTTCCCCAGCTAGCACGATGGATTCCAATCACGACTCCTCGTGACAGGTCTCAATGATGCCAACTCGTGTAAAGAACAGTGTCAGAGTCATGTACGCTATACAACAAGAATTATAAAGATAATCAACATAATGGAAACTGTCAGAGAATGTACTTGCCTGGGGTCCTGCTGCTGGTATGAATCAGAGTCCAAGTCACAGTCCAAATAGCCTATGTATTATAATTTACCATGTCAAAAGATAATTTATTTTAATATATTTAATTCTGGAATAATTACTCTAAAATCCTATTTAAATCTTATTATTCTAATTTTTATGTTAATTCCTAAATTTTGTCCAAAGGAACTGAATTTTATCAACTCGAGGCTCATGGCACGCAAATCGAGGCGATCTGTTGACCAAAAAGTCAACCGACACAAACTCAACTTTCATGCATGATTTCCTGTATATTTCAGCGTCAAAGACATGCTGGAATTTATGGCTCGTCCGAATTCAAATTCGTTTGGGAATTATGGCACATACAACTTTCGTATCATGCACCGATGGTTAAATTCTAACCTAGAAGTTCTACAGAATTAACAGTATGTAAATACTTCGAATTAAATTCTGAAAAAACATATATCAATATCTCGACATTAGCTTTCCGAAACTTTAAACGGTTCATGATTCTGATTCCTGGTTCTCCCGGAATTGCAAAAACATCGAAACACGTCTATTTTCGGAAATGCTGTACTCTACGAATTTTTCAGAATTTAATACTCATAATTTCGTAAAAAAAATTATATAATCAGAAAGCTAACCTCAATATCGTTCTAACACAAAAAACTAGGCTTGTTTGGAGTCCAAAGCTATGCGCAATGGCTTCTGGAAGATGAAGGAACCATAGATAGCAATTCTCCAAAATTCAGCTGAAGAAAAACCCTAAAAATAAATAACTAAACTAATATATATATAGAGGAGAGAGAAAGCAGCCGCGGTTCAGATCTTGACACGTGGCAGCCATCCAACGCTGCCTGCCCAAATCGGATGGTCACAGTTCGATGCGGCTTGGCTCAGCTGAGTCCGAGTCGAACTCTGACTCGGCTCTGCTCGAGGTCGGCTCGGCTCGCACCCACCCCGCGGTCACTGACTGGAGGGCCCCGCACTGTTCGCTGCGGGAGGCTGACAGGTGGGCCCCCTGTTTGCTGACTGGGCAGAAATAAATACTTTTTGGTTTTTTTTTTCAGAAATTAGTTTTTAATTCAGTTTTTCATAATTAACTCAAAATAAATGCTAAAAAGAATCAAAAAATTCCCAAAAAATTCTAGAAAATATATTTGATTATTTAGAACATAAAATAAAAGTTTGGGATTTTTGTAATTATATTTGACCCTAAAATAAATTCTTGAAAGTCCTAGGAAATTAGGTTTACTAGCTTTTAAGTAACTAAAAATTATGGAAAAATTCCAATAGCCCCAAATTAACCTAAAAATAACATTTAAGCACGAATTTCAGGATACGGAGGTTACACGGGATCCACATGTGGCCCACTTTGCACCAAAAAGCGTTATAGGGGTAAAGGTCTCTAAATGGAATAAATTATAGGTCAAACAAATTCTAAACGTAAATACAAACTCAACGGTATGTCCAATTATGGATTCTGGTGAGCCGAACACAAGTTTCGTCAAATATCTCAACCGTGGGGCCCGCAAATAGGCGACTTGGTCAAATATCTCAAAATCGCATGAAACTTGGGTCACAGGACCAGTGTGATACCACTAATCCGATGGTGCAAGTTTCGTCACATTCTGATGAGCGTACGCTAAATGGTGTAGTATTTTACAAAAATTCATGATACGGGACATTTTCACGAATACGGGTTGATTCCGACGCGCACACACGTCCAAATCAGTTTCAGCGAAAGCCCACATGTCAGGATATACCATATGTGCCTTTCGGTACAATTGGTACGCGATAGGGCAGTCCCATTTGGCGGGGCGCGCTCCGTATCGTAAATTCTAGAGTTTTAAAAACAAGTTCTTCATGACTTTTAACCCAATTTATTTCTGCATATAACACAGAATATAATAATATAATTATCAAAAAATAATCTAGGTTACATGGTCTTCACATAGCAAAAAGAAAATTTAAGTTTGGATATCTGTGGTGGAAGATATTGGTCCTTAAACATGGGTCATCGCAACAGTTTCTGTAGTTAAAAGATCTTGGTTTTTCTCCAACTTGGCCTCGATTTTTATATAGTTTTAAGCGCTGCTCGATGGAAACTAATATACAGAATTGGAAGAGGGATAGGTCGTGAACATACCGGTGAAGACGGATCTGAAATTGATCACGAGATAGAACGGAAAATAGTGCGTGAAGTGGGGTACGTCGCAGTCAAATCCTGTCGCGGCGCTCGCGCGGTGGCGGACGTGGGTGGCGGACGCGGTGGCGGCGCTGGTCCCGGGAGGTGGAGGTCGGCGACATTGGGAAGTCGGCGTGGATTAGAGGGAATAGGTTAGGGTTAGGGTTAGGGTTTAGTATATATATATATATATATATATATATATATATATATATATATATATATATATATATATATATATATAGCGAGAGGAGGGGCGTTGTGTGAAGGGTCGCGGGCTCCCTGCTGTTTGGCGGGTTAAAGCTTAGTTTAGGCACAAGGCTTTAGCTTAAGGGACCTAGTTTTAGGGATTAAGGAATTTGTTTAAGGGTTTTTATAAAAGGTTTTCTTTTTCTTTTCTTTTCTTTTATTCTATTTGCTTATATATATATCTGTTAATAAAATTCCAGAAAATTATATTAACACATCCTAAAATCTATCAGCCTTCTACAAGACTCCCTAAAATAAAAAAATAAAAAAATAATAGTTTTGCTCATAAATTCTAAATGCATCTTTACCTAGTAATTAAAATTCAATAAATTCTATTTTCTAATATACTACAAAATAAAGCAATTATATTAAATAATTTATTTAAATACTTATAATATGTTTTAAAATTAGGGGTTTTACACATGGCCCCAAAAGTTGCTTCCTCTGTTAATGCCACCGTCGCTAAGGTTAAGGGAAAGGCCAAGAGCAAGGGGTAGGGCCGTGCTGCTTGGCGGACCCTCCGTCATTTTCCGTCGACGTTCAGCCGCCGATCAAGGGTAGATCTTGAACGAGGAAGACGAACTGATTCTCTAAACCACAGAGACACATGTGCACAGTTGGACGCATAGGTTCGTCTATGCGCCAATTTCTCACTGCCGCATGGGTAGCCACATAGACGACCCTGTCGCATGTGAAGCTATGTCGCATAGTAACTTATGTCGCATGGGAGACCATACCGCATAGGCTACGGTGCCGCATAGTCGCAAGGTTGGGTTTGGCCGCATAGGCCATCCAGCCGCATGAGCATACCCTTCTGAATATTTGAAGTTTTGATCATGCTCTTTCATGGATTTTTGTAGTGACTCTACCCACAACACCCACTGTCGAAGTGGTCCTTGGTCATGGTAAGCTTCTGTTGAATATGAACCTCAAGGACCTGACTACAGACGTCAAGACCCAGATCAACAAAAACTTTCCTCCATGATGTCAACAGAAGATTGCCGAGCAGTCGTCTGGCTTCTTGCTGAGCCAGATAAACTCGGGGGAGATCCCTGCTGATGATGGACAGCACTTTTACAAGAAGCCATACTTCTTGTTCGGGGATGCACTGGAATATTTTCAACCTGAGTTGGCGACGACCAGAAAGAATTGGTCCTTCACCTTTCGTGGGACTGAGATGACGTTTCTTTCTTTTGAGCGTCACCTGCCTTTGTCGGATCTGAAGGTGATGATGGGTCCGCGCCGGATGGGCTGGAACTTGACCCCTGAGAAGCAGGGGGCTCTCCTTGGCCACGTTCGGGCTGAAAAGAACAAGGTGGAGTTTCATAGCACGAATGAGTCATCATCGTACTCTTTGATTGGATTGAAGCTAGGTCTTGTCGGGAGTGATCTAGGACCGAACCCCAGCATATATACGACGGGCACCTTCCTTCATCGGGTTGCCAAGAAGGGAACTTACCCCACAGGGTAGTTGCAGGTTCTCAGTTGGGCTCATTACAATGAGACCTGGTGTCGCTTGACCCTGTGGATCTTGAAGAAGTATGAGCAAGAGATCCGAGATGCTGATTTGTATTTTTTGTCGTGAGGAGTACGTGCCATGGCTTAGAAATGGGATTGGCTCTACATGAGATGTACGTCATCTCAAGACTTCCGTGGGGCAATGCACCCAATGAAGAGTATACTCCGAGTAATGAAAAACTTGGGAAACTGGAAGCTGAGAACCCGAATATGCTGGCGGTGTACAAGGAACTGTTATGCCATCACGGCATCTGCCAGCGATTGTCGAAGAAGACGAAGAAATCCACCGAGGGGTACTCTCGTCATATTACAGCTTGGGCTCATCATCTTTTCCTGGTGTCCAAGGAGTCCACTAGAGTTCATGTTCGGGTACCGCGATCCGAGGAAGTGGCCGACTCCCTCCGGGAGCTGAGGGAACAGGCCGCTCCTGCAGAGGAAGACATGGAGGGTTCCTCGGAGGAAGAGGAAGAACCTGTTAACGAACTGGGTGACCTGGAGGGGGAGCTCAGCTACTTTCTCATGGACACCCATAAGCTATACGCCAAGGTTGTACTGGCGGGATACTTGATGATCTGGTTGCGTAATTGCATGGTCCTTGTGTTATAACCTATTCCCATGTGAATATATAAATTTATTTATATTTATGTTTTATTTTTCAATAAATATTATTTTATATTTGTATAAAAGCATAATAATTTATTTACACATTTCTTTTAAAATTTAACATTTATGTTTTATTTATGTTAAATTATGCAATTACAAAAATTATCTACCACCTAAGCTAGCTAATGTGTCATCAAAATAGGAGGGAAAAGACATGTGGCATGGTGCAAGAGAAGGGGAGGGTAGAAAGGTCATTTTCATGGGAAACATAATGATAAATTTTTGGAATGAAGAGAGAGTCATCTCTTTGTAATACACCACTATACCACTCCTCCCCTCTCTGTATTCTCTACTTCTTCATTTTATATTTCTTCTTCCTCCTCCACTTATGTCTTCTTCTACTTCATTTTCTTTATGTATTAACCACTACCACCATCCCTAAACCTCCCCACCACTATTACCAACCATAAAACCTCAACCATCACTCCTTACCGCCATCTTTTGGTGCCAACGTTGACCCTAACAACTGTCGTAGAAGTTAGCAAGATGAGTTCTAACATGGTGGTTCATTTTCATGGCAATTCCGTCGTGACGAGCGACTCTAAATAAAACTTTTCTTTGATTTTGAAGCATCATATCTTCTCATTCGATTTGTCTTTCCTCGATCCAATTTTTCCATGATGATGATGGTAAGTTACTCTATCATAGCCTCCAGTTTCGTTTCAAATTATTAAGTTTTGGTACATCAAATTCTAGCTAAAGTTTGCTCCATAAAACTGTGAAAATTTGTTTCAAAAATAGATTTTTGAGTAAACTTTGAGCCTCATTTCTCACACATCAAACCAGGAGATCATTGATTTTTCTTCATAAATCCACAGAAGTTATATTACTTTACCAATATCTAGAGTTTCAGCATATTTCATCATGATTTGATAGGTCAAATGATCTTTCCAAGTTTGGTTCTCAAATTGTTGATTTTGTTTCAAAAAATTTCTAAGTTGGAAATTAGTTTTACCAACTTTAGACTTATACTACTCTTTCTGTGAATCATTAATCTTGAATCCAGTATTACCTATTTGAACTTGGTTATTTTGTAAATCAGATTATTGAGGTTTCATGAATTATTGGCTTGGTTTGATCTACGAAATCATAGAACAAAGTGAGCTTCATGAACTGCATTGGCAGCATTCAATCTAAAATTATTCTTGGAGGTTACTTTGGGCTCAGTTTCCGAAAAATATAACCATTTGATTCTCCTCTAGTTTCTTTATAATTAATATCTAGTTGAAACTCTATTAGTTCCTGGAGTTTTAGCTATAAATGATTCGTTTGCTTACTCATAATCTACCCCAAAAACTGAGAAAATATATATGTTTTTGAACACTGAATATTGCCAGGTCTGAAAGCAGTTTTGATTGCAACGTTGAGCTTCGATTCTGGAAAATCCAACTGTTGGATTGGTTTGGAATTTTCTCCAACTGATAATCAAACTTTTGTACTACCAGATCCTTAAGGTTGAACCATTCATTATTATTTTTGACTGTTCATTAACAAGCCCAAAGTTAGGAAGAAGTGAACTTTTAGAAAATATTAATTCTCGTCTTTAAATGATGTTTTGAGTTTCATTTCCTAAAATTTGTTTCTGATAAAACGAGTAGACTCGTGGTGTGATTCTAAACTCATGATTATATTTAAACTATAATTTTTATGATTTAACTAACTTTTGAACCTATTGTGGATGTGGGTCGCTTTGATCAAACATTAGAATTTGGATGAAACTTTTATCTCGTCATGGATCTTCGGACCCTTATTATTCTCGATTATGATACAAAATTTCTGGACTATGTTGAGATTATGATTGGATGAGCATCTAGTGAGAATATATTTCATATCGTCACATTCATGACAGATATGGTGACTTCAACATATTTTGAGGCAAGTACCCTGCACTTCAGTTTTATCTTCTATAATATGATATTTAGTCCTCTACTCTACTAGAGCACATTTTTTATGGTTACACTTATTTATAGAAACTAGATTTTCATATTACGTACCTTAATTTTCATGTCGGAAAGGAGAATACTAAGAGGCATGTGGTTTACCCTGTCCATCATGTCATGATTTCTAACTGTTGAGTATACGACTATACCAACAGCCTTATACTCGATTATTTCTGACTGCTAGCCGTCTATGACGTGCCTTATTACCCCTACTTGCCAACTATGTATTCTAAATACACAAGTACACACATGTAGTTCACTATCATCTTGTAGTAGTTTTATTTTCAAGTCTTGTGATATTTATGATTCTCTTATTTCCATGCTTTACAGTACATTACAACTTAGTTTCAGTTTTCATAAATTATCATGATTATTTAGTATAATTCTGTCGTGTATTGGTACTTGCTCTGTCGTGTATTGGTACTTGCTCCAATCCTGACTGGATTTGTTGACATGTTAGGAAATGATGAAGACTATGCTCCTACCTTTTATGGCCCACGGGACATAGCAGATGACACAATAAGAAGTCTGGCTCTACTCAGGAGATTACTTTTGAAGCATAGTTAATTATCTAGACTAGTATTTCTTTTTTGGCATACTAATCGGGTTGTTCCCAATTTAAATTATCTTTTACCCTGTACTAAAACTATGGATGAATATATGTACAAAAACTATAGTTTTGATATACTATTACTTCCTATTTTTGTCCTTATTTCTTGTCTATTCAGTTATCTATTGTGAATGAGATATAATAAAAATTATTGTGGATATGAGAATTATATATAGAATATTGGATGATTATAAAAAAATCTTTAGACAGCGTACTACCGCCGATACTGTGGCGTAGGCTGGACATATTCATGTACTCGTGTCCGATCAACAGGATGCGGATCGTGACACCCTGGAGGGTCTGGGATAATAGAGAGGATCAGCCGCACCCTCATTCTTTCGACTTTGAAGTTGTCTTTTGGCCACAAGTTAGCCCTTCTACCGGCTATAGTATGTTGTATCCTTCGGGGGCTTCGCAACTTTGCCCAGAAGCTCGAGGACCATTCTAGTAAGGGGCATTTCAACAGAAGTAAGCTCCCTTACCATTATTTGATGGGTTGGCTTCTCTTGCTTCACGGGTCTCTGATGAGCCCTGGGACCGATGAGGACATGGTGGCTGCTGATGTACATATCCGCAAGTATCGGGGGATAAAGTTGACATATGACACGGTTCCTGCTGGCAGAATGCAGCTTTTGTTCATGACTGCCTAGAGTTTCTTCACGTCTGAGCCAAAATTTACTGACGATGAAAGAAATTTCGCTTAAGAAGACAACAGGAGGACACCCTGCAACCTGTCTGAGAGGCTATTTCACTGGCTCCAGGCCATTCATCCATCCTATCTGGTATACCAGAACAAGGCCGCAGTCTTCATAGAGCCTTGCTTGCCCAGCCGATTTGCCCGCCAATTCGGCTACACCCCGCTTCTACTGAGTCACCAGAGTGCTTCTCTCGGATATAATGGTAGCTTGCTTGATGGGTCCCAAGTCTGGACTTACAACAATGCAACCGACACTCAGGCTCGGTTTTATCTACCCGTTGTCAATGTCGTGCCGAAGATGCTATATACGGCCACAAAGTACTACTGCATGGCTAATGCTTCACTAGTTGGCTTTGAACTGGAAAGGAGTTATATCGAAGGTACCATATTGATGCCTCCGAAAGCGAGGGGGCATCAGATGCCCAAGAAAGGAAAGAGTGTTGCCAGGCCCCTGCTCGTGGAGTTGGAGCCGTCAACTGGGGATGAGCGGACGATATCCCCTTCTGATGATCCTCTGGTTGAGAAGTGCAAACTGAAGGCCGGGACCCAGCATGCTCGCTACTCCAAGAAGGCGAGGACCGATGTGGTCCCAAAGATGGGACCAGCGGCAAAGACTAAGCCTCCCGGGATCACAAGCGGAGAGATAGGACCCCTTATACTAACGATTCCTGAAGCAGGACCCAATTTAGGTGCTATGACAGTATCTGTAAACCCTCTTAGTTTGATTCTTCCTGATCATCTTTATAAATATCTCTCTTCTGGTCTGTTTGAAATGCAGACACATGAAAAAAGGAACCATCCCTGGCGGGCAGCTGCTTATGTGATTTCTTACGCTGAACCGGAAGAAAAAACCCCTTTAGATTCCGATGTGGGTGTCTCAGAACCAGCACCAGAAGCTTCGGGAGCTCGGGGCTTGGATGCGGCTTTGGCGGAGGAGCCTTATACCCCTTTAGAGCACATATCCTTGAAAGACATGGAAGCTATGGGGGAGGCTATGACAATACTGGACGAGCCACGATCTACGTCACCTCCCTCTGGTACGTTATTTTTCTATTTCATAAAAGATCAGATTTTCTGGCTTTAGCTTCATATTCTCCGAGCGAAGTTAATTGTTGGTTGTTCTGGTCCTGCAGGCCCTGTTCCTCCCTTACGGACAGTGGACGTAGCTGTCGAGGAGGATATCCTGGAAGAAAGGGAGTAGTGAGCTTATCATGAGGAGGTATGTATCCTTCCATCGCCCCTCTAGAGGCAAAAAGCACCCTGCAGGGTCTGTTGCGGGTCCTTCTAGTACAGTAGCTTCTATTCCCGATGTTATTGCTGGGCACTTGGTTGTTAGGCCTTTCCTGATGGTAGGATGGTTGGTCGTTCCGAGGAGTTTGTTCTCGATGTTCCCGACATTATGGTGGCAGGATTGTCATCTGAGGTCCCCAGTACTCCTGTCCTAAGTAGCACCTCCGGCCTTGCTCAACTATCGGGTATTTGGGCCTTTGAGATAGCCATAAAAGAGTGGAATATGAGACATACCACTGGTCTCTCTTTCATAAACTATTAAACTTGTAGCTTCTTCCTCCTACCGGTCGCTCTTGACTCCAGCGATGTTGGAGGAGATTGACGAAAATGTCCAGATCTTTCTTCGGAGCTTTTTTATGTTTCTGAGGAAGGGGGTCCAGAGTGTATTGGAGCAAAACAGGCCTTTCGACTGGGCGAAGTGCTTTGCCGAGATTCAGGCCAATTCTCTGAATAGCATCCCTGGTTTGGAAGAGACAGCGGACCTCTTGGACCAGAATCTTGCTGAGGTAGAGTGATGCCTAGTGGAGCTGCGACAACATCAGCAAGCGGATATGGGGATACTAATATCCCGTGACTATAATGTGTTCTCAACGGCGCTGGAGATGGAGAAGGCCCTCTTTTCTTCGTCTAAGGAAGATTTTTAATGTGACCTCCAGAAGTTGCAAGATGAGCATTATCGGGAGGGTACCCTTAGGGAGGATTGCCTTACCAGGCAGAAGGACCTGACCTAGTTGATCAGACAACTCCAAGCCAAGCTTGATGCGCTAGGGAATAGCCTCCAGGAGGCCCTATAGGAATAGGCGGACATCCGAACCGAGGATAGCCGGGTAGTGAAGAACATCACTGTTGTTGAGGTCATGGTAAAAAGTTGGACGACCGATAAGAGTTCTATGTCCGCTACAAGGATCCTGAGGTCTTGGCAATAGAAGTTGAGCACCGGGCTAAAGTGCGCCTGGACAAACATATCGCCCATCTACAAAGGCGGATATCAGAATTGTGCTCCGATCAGCAACAGTAGTTTTGGGAATTCCCCTTGTGTCCCTTTTATCATAGTTTTGTGGTTAGGGCGCTATTAGCCCTTTAAATGTAGTTTATCTTTTCTCTTCCGTAAGAAGAAATAAAAGTTTTTTTGTGGTTGCTATTATCTGTTGTCTTGAGATTGACAAAATTCCAGCAAACCACGTCTTGGGCTGTGTGAGAGTGAACGGTCGTATCTTGCGGAACGAGTCATTACGACTTTAGGGTGAGTCTTCGTTCTACCACTTATAAGTACCGGGTGTCTTTCTGACTCCTTCCACAGATTTACCTCTTGTGTGATGGCTTCCAAGGATGCTCCACAGGGAATCAAGAAAACCACTTCCCCTCCAGTGGACAGGGTTACTTCAAGTCTGTGTTCTGGCACGCCCGAGTTGCTATATATTTAGAACACAGGAGGAGCGTCTGTTGCTCGGGTGCCTAAGGTGGGAATTTTTCAGGAACTCCTCGGCTCCTCGTTGGATGGATTACCTGTCACCTTGAAGGGACAGGCAGAGCAGACCCGCGTAAATGCCTCACGTCAGTTGTTCGCACCTTCGGGCGCTTGTGTTCTTCATGCTCTTGCGATGTATATAAACAATCTGGAGGATTCTAACTCCTCTTAAAGTTTGTTTTGATTTTAATTTCCCTTATGTAGAGGAAATAAAAACTTTTAATTTTTTTGCATTCCAGCGTGTGGACTTTCTGGGTCTTGTACTAGAGGTAATATGTATGCAGCACAACTCCACAGTTGTTATGGACATCCCACTGGGGGATTCTTTTTTGTGGATCTATTACCTTTTGTGCAGCTGAGTGTAAGTAACAAGTTTGGGATAAGCCTTGCTAGAGGTGATATGGACATGACAAATTTTGTGGACTTAACACCGCTAGCGTACTTCAGGTCGAGTACGGGTGACAAGTTTAGATGACGACCGATATCAGAGGTAATATGGATGTGATAATCGATAGTCAACACCCGGAAGGTCTGCTCAGAAGTAATATGGACATAGCAAACTCAGTCGGAGAGAAATGTTGGGATAGTAGCTCAGAGATAAAAATGACGTGAACCAAAGTCCCAAGGACTTGCTAGGGAGTTTACTGAGGGTGCTCTACTTGAGAGTATAGATAGACCTGAGGGTTGCCTCACTGGGGAGCCTTTTTTTGAGGATCCATTACCTGTTGCATACTCAGGACTCCTGAGTATAAATAATGGCTTTTACAATAATTTGTGTAGAAAGGGAAATGCCCTACATAGGTACTTACTGGGGATGGAAAATAAAACAAGAGTGTACATCTTGGTTGCCTTGTTGAAGATGAGTGGAGTACAAGTCTAACATAGACGTAGTAAATTTTTTGAAACTTGTTGTTGATAGGCATCATGAGCAACTCGCTATTGGGTTTTGCTAGCCAATAGGAGCCATTAGAGAATACGGACTCCACGATGAATGGGCCCTACTATTTAGGCTAGAATTTGTCGGCTGCTTGTGGGTCACAACCATCGGTCTTCTTACGGTCAAGACGAGATCGCCCACTTGGAATGTTTTCTCCTTGACCTGCTTGTTGAAGGCTCCAGAGAGACGCGCTTGGTATAACTCAATACGCTACTGAGCTAAAAGTTATTTTTCATCGAATGCTTCCAACTCTTGTAGTCGCCGGCGATGGTTGTCGTCCACGGTTAGCTGATTGGAGAGAGCCACTCAGAGTGAAGGAATTTGGATGTTGAGGGAGAGGACCACTTCGCTTCTGTACACCAAAGAGAATGACGTACTTCATGTAGCTGTCCGGACCATTATACGGTAGGCCTATAGACATAGACCCAGCTTCTCATTCCAGTCGCGCTTATTAGATGACACGAACTTCTTGAGAAGTTTAATGATGGTTTTGTTGAATGCCTTAGCCAACCCATTTGTCGTTGGGTTGTAGGCAGTCGATGCCACATTCTGAATCTATTTTTTATTGCAAAATCAGTATAATGCATGACTTGTGAACTATAGACCATTGTCGTGAATAATCCTTCGTGGCAAGCTGAAGCGGTATATGACGTAATGCTTGACGAAGCTGATCACGTTGGACGTCTTGACTTTCGTGAGTTTTACTGCTTTCGCCCACTTAGAGAAGTAGTTGATGATGGCCAGGATGAACCGGTGCCCCTTAGATGAAGGTGGACTTATTGGTCCGATGATATCCATTGCCTATGCCTCAAACAACCAGGATGCTACCATTGGGTGATCGAATTCAGATGGTTGGTAGATAAAGTTTGCATGGATATGGCGCACTAGGCATTTTCTCGCATACTTATCCGTATCCGCAACCATTATGGGCCAGTAATATCCCATTCTTCGGAGATGGTCCTAGAGCTTAGGTCCGGGTTGATGGGCACCACAAACGCCGTCGTGAGCCTCGCGAAGGGCCTGCTTTGCTTTTATATTCGATAGGCATCTTTGTAGAAGGCCGTCATAAGAACGACGATACAATATTTTGGTGACTGTGTCGTAATAGAACCGAAGGAAACGTCTTCTGATCGAAGTGGCTTCCATTGGGTTCTCGGGGAACATTCCATAGATTGCGTAGTCGATGAATGAAAGCCTCCAATCCTGGACATTAGTGTGTACTTCCATCGCGTAGCTTAGACATAGGCAGAGGTTATTTTTTGGGCAGACCAACTCTTAACTGATCATCGTGATTAGCTAAGGGATGTTGTATGGAACTACCAAGGAGGCAGCGAGGCCTGCCAGGGCGCCAGCCTCGATGTTCTACAGCTGAGGGACGTGCTCAACGAAGAATCCCTCGAAGGTTGAGATGATACCAAGTGCAGCTTGGTGGTAAGAAATCCGGTCTTTGTGCCGGACTTCGTACTCACCCCGGACCTGGCTGACTATTAATTTGGAGTCGTCGTAGGCCTCCAAATACTCCACTCTTACTTATTTGGCGAGTTGGAGCCCAATGACCAAGGCGTTATACTCTGCCATATTATTGGAGCACGGGTTTATGAGAGAGTAGGCACGGTTGATGACCAGACCTTATGGAGAATTTAGCATTATCACGACCCCCGCAATGATATCATCTTTGGGCCCTGTTATTGAAACACCGTCAAAGAATATTCTCCAAACAGCCTCGCATGAAGTAACATTTGAGTCTGCCACTTCGTCTGGAATCTCGTCGTAGAGTTTTGAGATTTCTGGGAGCGGATGTGCTGCCAGAAAGTCGGGCAGTGCTTGAACCTTGACGGCTTTCTGTGGAACAAACACCATGTTGTATGAAGACAGTAGTATCACCCAGGTAGCTAGGCGGGAACTGAACGCCCCCAGTTTGGTCATGAGAACTCTGAGAGGATTAACTCGCAAGATCACATGAATGTTCTATCCAGTCATGTAATGCCGGGTCTTCTGGATAGTAAATACTAGAGCAAGGTATTCTATCTCGACGGGGGTGTATCTATCCTCCGTGCCAACAATCATCGGGCTGACATAATAGATGGCATGCTCGTTGCCTGCATTACTATTCTGGGCTAATAGAGCACCGAGGGAGTGATCCATCGTGCGTACATAAAGCAGGAAAGGCTTCCCCAAGACCGGGGCTACCTGCACTGGAGAGTTTGATAGGTATCCCTTGATGTCATCGAACGCGCATTGGCATTCTTTATTCTAGATAAATGAGACATATTTTTTTATGAGCTGGGTGAACGGCCAACAATGCCTAGAGAGGTTTAATATGAACCTCATGATATATGGTAGCCTCCCTTGGAGGCCGTGGAGTTCCCGGAGGTTCCTCGGTGGGTTTACCTCAAGGATTGCTTTAGTTTTGTCGGGGTCTATGTGAATACCCTGGAAAGTGATGATAAAGCCTAGGAATTTGTCACTGGAGACTCCCAAAAAGGATTTGGTAGGGTTTATCTTGAGATGGTGCATACGCATGAGGTCGAACACAATCCTCAAGTCTCAGAGATGATCATCTTTGGAGTAACTTTTGACGACAATGTCATCGATGTAACACTCGACCTTCTTACGTAGATGCTCACGAAAGATGGTGCTCTTAGCTTGCTGGTATGTAGCACCTACGTTCTTTAGACTGAAGGGAATGATTGTATAGCAGTACACTCCTATCGGTGATCGGAATAATGTATGGCTTCTCACCTTCAAGAGACATCTTGATTTGATTATAGGCAGAGAATCCGTACATGAAGGATATATGCTCGAAGCCACTAGTATTATCGATCATTATAACGATGATTGGAAGAGGAAACTCGTCTTTAGGGCATGCCAAATTTAGATCATAAAATTCGATACAGATTTGAATCTTTTCGTTCTTTTTGACGACGGACACGATGTTGGCCACCCAATCTGGATGTTGTTCTTCGAGGATGAAGCTACTAGCTATCAGTTTGTTGACTTCAGCTTCGATGGCGTTCATAATATCCAGTCGAAACCGTCGTTGCTGCTGTTTGACGGTTTTAGCGTTCAGCGAGATATTGAACTTATGGACCACGATTCGGGGGTCCAGTCCTGACATATCTTCGTAGCTCTAGGCAAAGATATTAATGTATTCCTTGACAAGTTATAGCAGGGATTCCCGGTCTTCATCGAATAGACTTTTGCTGATGAAGATAGGCTTTAGGGAGGTCTCGTCACCTAGATCGACTTGTACAACTTCATCTACGGTAGAAGGGTCTCGCTGCTCAAATCGTATCTCCCATTGAGAATCTAGGCGTTGGGCCCATAGCTCTATTTTAAAGAGTTCGGGTGGATTCCTGTTGTCTTTCACAGGGTCAGCTGACACCAAGTTGGCGGACAATATTTTTCTGAGCATGTCCCCGATACTGATGTCGGAGTCACAAGCGAAAGATTCTGAAGAGTGAGAGTGCACTTCGTCTTCTTCATTTGAGCCCTCGGGAGTTTTGGAAAATATTACATATCCTAATCCATGCTTGATTTTATGGTAGTAATCCTCGGACTTGCCTGCGGGATCAGGTAGATGCAGGGGAAATCGTCGGCCCTTGCCGTGGTTTAAGCCCTTAGTGGCCTTCATATCGTACCCATCTTATCGATAAGGTGCTTGGCTTGCGAGCTGTACTGATTGAATAATATTTTATCGGTATCAGGTTCTGAATTCAATTCTTCTTGAACAATGGATCGGGGGAATTCAACTCTGCCGAAGATGATGAGTTTGTCTCCCCTCATTCTGGCCGGAACTATGAAGTAAGAGTTTTGGCTGGGGAGGATCTGGTTCACTGCGTAGGTGGTAGTGACCAGTATTTGCATATTTAGGCCCAGACCATGCTCCATTGAGTACAGTGTGCTTATATGTGCAAGTTTGAAGTAGTTTAAAGATAACTCTTTATTCATAAAATAATGTATCTTTTCTTTGGGGATTACATCATCGAGAGAAGGGACATTGGCATGATCGGCTACATACTCCTCCAGCTCATCTTTCTCGAGGGCCACCCCCAGTGCGAGCGAAGGCTTCGGTGGATTCCTGTGCTGTTTTACTACCAAGGGTTCTAAATTTATAAGAGGTGCTGGAGCCTCCCTTGGTGGTCTTCGAAGGCGAATGACCATAGTTTCTGAAGGCATAGACGTCGCCGGATCTTCCCTCTGCGATCGATTCGGCCTACGAAGGTGAACAACCAGAGGTTCGGATATTGTAGATAGTATCAAATCTTCCTTTGGCGGTCGATTCAGCCTGCGAAGGTGGACGACCAAAGGTTCAGGTGCCTTCCTGTGTAGTTTTAAGACAAAGGGAGCGGTTGTGTCGGGAGTGCATGACTTGATACGAACCCTCAGGTGCTCCTCTGGTGTTTTTGCTGCCTCTGCTTCATCATCGACATCATTGCCCCCCTCATATTGGGGGACTTGCTTGTAGAGGATTGCATCGGAGTAGTAGGTCTCAACCTTATTAAACGGGTCTATGTCCGCGAATTCTGTCTTGACTGTACGCCATGGTCATCCACGTACTTTAGACATTATTGTAGAGTTTATGGCACGATCATGTATTGGTGTATCCAAGGTCGTCCCAATAGGATATTGTAGGATACATCAACGCCAATGACGTAGCAAGTGACCTATGTCTTCAAGTCGTCGAGTTGACATTTTAAGCGAATCTTGCCTAGAGGATAGCTTCTTCCTGCGTTGAAGCCACGAATGACGGTATTAGTGGCTGCCAGACGATGCATCAGGATACCCAAGGTCTGAAGCAGACTCCGGGGGATGATGCTGATTGATGAACCGGGATCAATGTACATCCGGTCAACCTTAATGGCGCCAATGTACCCTATGTAATATAGGGGATGATCATGCCGATTTTTCTTTAGCAACATATCATGTTGCGAGAACGTGATGTTGGGTATTGCCTCCATAATATTATTGCACCAGGGGCAAGCAGCCGGATCCTCAATTGGTGGTTTGACCTGCACCAGGTAGGTATTGGCATTCTGTAATGCCTCACTCAAAGCAGCCTGAGTGTCTCTGGAAAGCCGCAATAGCTCGAATAATGATAACTTCATCGGAGTGTTGGCCAGTTGTGCCATGATGTCGAAGTTGTAATATTTTTCTAACCCCTGAGCTGCATCTTTGCACAGCGGTTTGTCAAAGCGAGCCTCATTTTGCTTAGATTTGTCTGGCTGGGATGGACCTGGGTCAGAGGCCGTAGGTACTGTCGGAGTATCGTCGTCGGAAGTGTTATAATCCCGTTGGTAGGTGAGTCCTTACCTGGTTTCTCCTGTCATGGCTTCCTCAATGGTGGGGGACACTATGTGGCAAGATTTGTACTTTTGCCCCTTGAATTTGGCGACGGAAGACGTTACTTGCTGTAGTATGTCTGGAGCAAGGTCAGAATGAATCCATATAACCTCCCCCCGTAATGTGGTGATGTATCAATCCAGCTGTCTGGTTTTAAGCTGATGGAAGGTTAACAACTTCCATTGTCGCCCTGGGGATCGGGATCACTCCGTCATGGGCCTCTTTTGTCGGAAAGTTATCAAACTGGAGGGATACTATGTTGGCGGAAATTGTTATGTCATCGAAGTCCAAGGAGAGGGCTTTTGTATCGATCAAGCGCTGGATGTACTTCTTAAATGTGTAACAAGCCCGCGTCGCATGGTGGACGTACCGGTGGAAGTGACAGTACTTCGGGTTATTTATGTCTGCCGCTTCCGGCTGGCGTTTGACGTCGGGGAGCCAAAGTTTTTCGCCCTTCATCAGCATATCAAAGATGGGCATGACATCATCATCCTGGAAAGAGTAAGTCTCCTTTGGTTTTGGAGCTTCCGCCTATTTTTGCTCCGGCTTCTTGGTTAAGTTGGAGACCAAGGCCTGCTTCCATTTTCCCTCGCGACTGCTGTTTCCGCCTATGTTGTTGTTGGGACGTCTCCCCCTATTATTGACAACAGCGGTCTATATGCCCACGAGTCGGGCGTCCTAGACCTTCTTCTCGGCGTCGACAATATTTATAATGAACGTCGTCCTGTCTTTAAGCTGGCTATCACCAATCCAGAGGCTGACTGTCGGAAATAGGTTTCTCTGGCTCATTTCCATCAGCGTCATCTCGGGATTGCCATGAGGCAGCCTCAACGCAGCTTATCGGAACCGCTCGATATAATTAGGTGCTAGTTCCTTTTCTCCCTAGGCAACATCTATCAGGGAGGACATAGTCATGTCACTTTCTGCCTCATAGAATCTTTGGAGAAAAAGACTCTTGAGGTCGTCGAACGATGAGATACAGTTATCTTAGAGGATGAAAAACCAGTCGAAGGCAACCCCGGATAATGCCCCGACGAAAAGCCTAGTGAGGATAGCATCATTGCGGTGTAGGTGCCCCGTCATAGTTTCAAAGTAACTCATATACCGGGGAGGAGAACTTTCTGTCAAATGTGTCAATATTAAAGGATTTGTACTTGGATGGATATGGTACATCCCTCCATTCCAACAGATATGGCTGTCGTACTCCGAGATAGCGGAGTGAGTCCCGATTGCTCATGGAATTTAGGTACGCTCGGAGATCTCGTACCTCCCTCATCGCTTTCCTAGCAACATCTGTCGCAGGAGGAGCAGACGACCCTGGTAGAGAATGACGGTCGCCAACGGGGAGAGCAGTTGTATTTGAATCTGCATTACTTCCAGTGTCTTGACCAGAGGCCCTTGGTGGTTGGGAGGCTACAGTTATCCTGATGTCTAGCACTGCTTGGGTCAAGTCTTGAATTGACTCACTCATAGTTTGTATCATGGCCTCGAGGGTTTCGAGGTACTGCCGGTCACTGGGGCCTTCATGGTCGTCCTTTGCCATATATGACGTTCTTACATGAGGCGAGTAGGAAGGGATGGTTGACGTAGCACTTTTTGCTTCAGACTCTTGTAGTAAAAAGTTATCGGGGAGAGCTAATAGTGTTGGATCCTGTTTGGACTCTGATGGAATACTACCCCCGGCGTAGGAGGCTGTGTCTCCTTGGTGAGGGTGGCTACCCCCAGTGTCTTTTCCTTATGAATCGTACGTTATCTCCTTGGAACGTCGGATTGTTGTATTTGTCCAGGGGATTGTTACCCCCAGTTTGTGCAACCCCAAGTAGTTCTGAGGAAGAATAACCCCCAGCAGCTATGAGCTTCTTCTTCGAGCAGGTTCCCTGAAAAAGACCTTCTGTAGGTCCCGTTGTTGGTCCTCCTGGTAGTCGCCTTCTCAATGCGATGGTTGAGAGTAACGGACTGGAGGTGCTGGATTTTCTTCCTCCCATGGTGGAAGGGACCTTCCGAGTAGAGTAACATGAGGCAAATGGTATCTCATCTTCCTCGGGTGTTTGTACCTGATCCTTGGATTATTGTCGAATAGGTGCCATCAGGTGCAGTCGTTGGAATGCCGACCGCCTGCTTGTAGGTACTGCCACTTTGTCACAGCAACAGTTGATGATGATTTTGGCACAATGATATCCTGGGGAGGACACTTCACATGCCGTCGCTGCCTCCCTTACCTAGCGCTTGTGATTGATCACATTGCGCAAGTCTGGCGAGGGCTGACTCACCTTTTTACCCTTTTGTGAGCATGGGTAAACCGAGTGCACGGGTGCGTGGGTGTTGTTTTTTCTCGATGTCCTGGGGTTTGATCAGGAACTTCCCCCAAGGCATTAGTAGAAGGCTCTTCAGACCGGCCCTGTCCATCTGCCGTTGTGGGCTGGACATGAGGGTCGGTCTTGTACAAATTTCCATCAAGGGTACGCATAACAGTTAGCGGCGCCAACCGACGGTCAGTTGAATGGGCAGTTGCCTGAGCTTGGCAAGCTCGTACAGTCCTAGACTTCTTTAACTTAGCACACGCATGCGCATAGTAGGAAGAGTCCAGGTTTTGATTTTCACCATTCTCAGTATGGCAGATAAGATCAGCGCGCTACATGAGATTCGGTCGAAAACCAAGGTTCGGCTACTGTGACGGCCGCATGCGGCCATCTGTCTGCGAAAGTGAATCGGTGCCGCATATTCGTTCTTATGCGACCTCCTCCTAGGCCGCTTGGAACTCACATCAAGACCCGAACGTCTGGCATCATTGTATTTTTCTCTGCCAGAGTTCAGGTGTTGAGCGTCTCCTGTGGTTGACGGATAAACCGCATGGTCAGTCTGGGTGGACGCTTGACGAGCGTCCTCAGCAATATGTAGAGAGACAGAAAGCACATGCTCCGCGGTTGACGGATAAACCTCTCATCCTAGTATCCTATGTCCTATATTCTATAGCAGGCACGCAGTAGTACAACTTAAGACGTCGCACTACCACGACATCACACAACTTGCGAAGTCAGACCTGCATGGGCCACCACTAAAAACGTGTTACGACCCGCACCCGATATAGGGGTACGAGAGCGTGGGTACGTCCAGCCTACGCTGCAGCATCGACGGTAGAACGCTGTCTAAGTCATGTAACTATATAATCAATCTCACATGAATACCCAACACCATAAGGAGACGTGGATATCATAAAATAATGCTGGAAATATTCAATCACATAAAATAAAGCACGATGAGATATCAAGACAAGCAAGAAATACAAGACAAGTCTAACGACAAAATAGTCATACCTGTAATCAGTAACATCCAATCCCCAAGTGTCAGAAACAAGTCCACTAAGGTCACAGTCTGGAAAATATTTTTCAGTCAGGAAGGAGCAAATTACATCTCTAAATAGCAGTTCTATATTAATGATATAAACTATATAGCAGTTCTAGATGGAAGTATACGAGATGCATGTATAGGAACGAGAAATGTACAAAAAGGAAATACTGGAAATACTGTAAGTAAATGCAGGAAAAGAAACAATATGTCATCGAGCAAGAATCCTATGACTAAGTGTGTGAGTACTAGCTTTAACATGTGATCGGCTTGGGAACTTGATCAGGCTGGTTACATGTGATTAGCTATGATTCATGTAAGGTCAGGCTAACCGTTGGTTAGTTATGATGCATGTAGAGGTCAGGCTAATCACACGTAACAGCTATGAAGCATGTAAATGGTCAGGCCGCACCTGACGTGAGATGTGGGGTGAGCTACGATTCATGTAAAGTTGGGTATGATCACATATCTACACTAAAATACTCTCCACCCCCGACTGGTATAGTAGATCCAATCATGGTACGCTATGGCACGGGATTCCCTAGGGAGGTAGCAAATCTCCCCGGGTCTCTGTGTCTGTATATGCACAAGATAACAAGGAACAAGTCTTGTACAAGCTACACCATGAATAAGGAATAATATCTCATGACGAGATCCGTGTATACCAATCCGTGTAACCAACGTGTCAAGAGCATGGATATCTACGCTAGATACAGTGAACATAGGAGATATCATAAATTAGAAACTAATCAGAGAATGTACTCGCCTTGGGTCCTTAGCTGGTGAATACCGATGTCCTGTCCCTGAGTATCGTCTGGAGGATCCAACAGTCCTATACACATATAATAATATCACTTGTATCAGATGCTACACTAACACACAATAGAAATACACTGGCCTCAGGGCTATGCCAGGCATGGCTCTAGTCAACTAGGGTCATCTAGTAGGGATACGTATATAGATACACATTCACACTCAGAGTATATACCAATAAAACATATATAATATATATAAGTGTCTATTAGTAATTGTATAAAATACGTATATGTGTATATACACTAAATAGGTGTATATAAATATATATTTATATACCAAAATACATATTTGTATATATACCAATAAAATATTTTATATATATATTAACTAATCAGAGAATGTATATAATGCCACACTTCTCAAGGTGATCCCAAATGAAGTAGCAGTTAGTTCCAATGAGTCCGGAGCAGTCCAAATAGCTAGAAACTATATAAAGAAGTCCAAGATCGGAGTTCGGCACGAAACATCGAGATAAGGATACCGAATCCTCAATACATAGAGAAAATATACGGGGGTTAACAAGTTTAGCTAAAAGAGAAAGGGTCGTTTATTTGTCATTAAGGTAACACCTTAATTTATGAAAATCCATTCGAAATTATTTTGAACAATAATTACAATTAAAAGTTTATTTATAAAATTTAGAATTTACGTAAAAGCCAATATATTTTTATATCTATAGTAAAATCGGTTACTAGTCCAATAAACAAATTTTGAACAAATTTTTATTATTGAAACTATTTCTTAATTAATAATATAAACCCCAAAATTTTATTATGTATTCTTTTTACATAATCACAAACCCTTAGAATTTTTACATAACTAAACTAAATAAAAACTAAACTAATTAAATATTACTAAACTAAATATATATATTACTAAACTGATTAATTATATCTAACTGATTAATAAACCGTAACTCTCAGATCAGAAGAAAGGGAAAGAGAAAAAAGAGGGGCTCACATTGGGTCTCGGCGTCGACGCGGGAAAGTCCGCCGGGGTCGGACCGGCAAGGCGTCGGCGGATCTGCTCGTCTCGAGGAAGCGGTCGACGGATCTGCTGTGGCGGCGGCGGTCGAGCGTTCGTCTCGGGGGCGGCGGCGGTCGAGTGGATCTGCTGTGGCGGCGGCGGTCGAAGCTCGGCGGTGGTCGACGGATCCGAGGCGGCCACGGCTCGACGAGGGTGAGGAGGTCCGAGGCGGCCACGGCTCGACGAGGTTAAATCTAGGGTTAGGGTTTTCTCTGTGGATGTGTCGGGGTGTGTTGGGTCGTGTCCGAAGCTGGACACGGCGGTTGATGCTGTACTGTGGTATGGAGGAAAACGTGTCCGAGTGTTGGACACAGGGTTGGGTGTTTGTACAGTGGTGGTTGTGTCCAGATGGTGTCGGACACAAAAATCTGGTTGTAATATTGTAATAACTGGACAAAGGAATGAAGGGATATGACAGGATACCCGGGGTCGGACCCGAGGCCAACACGGCTGACACGGTAATGCTGGACACACGGACACGAGCACACAAAAATGGTGATGGCTTGTTGGCTTGTGGGAATTTGTGAGGGCTATCCTAGGTTTTGGGGATTAGGGCTTCTTGGGAATGGTGTGGGTGAGAGACTTTAAATAGGGAGAGAGGGTGTGGGATGAAGGGTGAGGATTAGCCCAAATAATGAATGGCCAAGATTAGATATGAATGAGTTTTTCATGTGGGAATGAGGGTGTGAATGGGAGATGGTAAACTTGTAAATTTTAAAAGAAAAGATTATAATTTAAAAAATATTTTAAGAGGCTTCCAAGGCTAACTGATTCCCAATTAGCTACTAATTAAACCCATATTTTAAAACTTTAGAAAGTATGTAATTTATTTATTTACTATCCCAAATGGATTTCAAAATTTTTTATGAAGAAAACAACTAGTCCTTTAAATAATTTTATGATTTCAAGCCAATAAATATTTGAAGCTAGAGTATTATATATATATATCATTATTTATCTATTTAATTTATAATAAATTGACATTTAGGAAAAATGATTTTTTTATAAAAGATTTCAAATCACCTTCTAAAATCAAACATTGTTCAAAAATCTAATACAAAAATTCAAGGAGAAAATATCTTATAAACTTGATATTTTAAAAATAAAATAAAAATTTAAATATTTCGGAAATTTGGAAATCGGAGGTTACAAGTCTATCCACCTTAGAAAAATTTTGTCCTCGAAATTTAAGATCCTCAATAATTGTATTTACACATTGTATTATTTCTATCAAAATTTAAATTTTAAACCAAATAATCATGAAGTAATTCCATATTGTTATTTCACACCCTTTCAAAATTCTATAACAACATATTCCTGAAAATCTTCAAGTTTAAAAATCAAATTCCCTTTTTGTCATAATCTCCTCCAAAACTTTTAAGTTCGTATCTAAATACTCCAGGATTTTAATATCCAATCCTCCAATTGAAATCCAATCAGTGCATATTTATAAAAATCGTATCCCGGAAATTTAAATTTTAAACACTAATCCATCAATCATCTTACTCCTCTAACTCAAATTCAATTAATGCTTATTCAAACCTAAATCATCATCCCGAGAATTGAATTCGATACTATTCCATTAACGATTTTATTTCCTGATTTCCTGTTTCCTCAAAATACTCAACAATGCGATATTTACGGAATCTTCAATGCAACATTCATAATATTAAAATTTTATCTTGCAATCAATTAGATATAATGATAATTTCCCAAATTTTCTCAAATTTTTGATAACCAATTCAATCATATCAAGACCTTCCTAAAATTAATAAATCCTCAAATTTTTTTTTTTGCCCTGTGAATTTCTTACTTCTCCATTTAAGTTAATGTTTATCCTCGAATTTCAATCATACCTCGATTTTCGCAAAATCAATGATCCATCAACTCTGTTATAATAATCCCTAAATTCTTTATTTAAATTAATGCTCATCCACAATTTAATTATCTTGTCCCTTTTTGTCGGTCATAACCTTGTCATAGATCTTTGCTATGGTCAAAACCCTAATGATCATGGTTTAAAAAAACTCTACTTACAGTCATGCAATTTATGAAAAATATATAGGTCATGTATCTTTTGTTATGGTATTTCAGTCTCTGTTAGGGTGTACTACTAGTTATATTCTAACAGGAAAATCATGAATATGAACTACAGCACTAGGGAAATCAATCAATCAAGAGACGGGAACATTAGGAAAAAGAAGAACCTGCTACCATATTACTTGTAGTATCTACTATCTCTAACAACACTTAACTCTAGCACATTCACTAACTAATTCCTATTCATGTACACTGGTACCCATATCAACTAATCATTAATCCACATGATCCATGAATATATCTGTATTGCATACACCTGCTTATTAATACTTAATCTGATACCAAGATTCTCTAATATAACCATGGTTCAATAATGCATCTAAGTTTGATACCTCTACCTCTTTAGTACCACATTCTCTGTCAGTTCTCGTTCCTACTACAATTGTCCATACTATTTGTTCTCATCACTCCAGTGCACACCAAGTATAACACCATATAAAGTACTGCTCTTTCCAATACAACTTTAGATGGACACCCATGTCAGTCTGCGGTGCCATCTCAATCATGCTCAAGTTATCAGATCCTTACACATGTATATCATCTACTAATATACATATTTCTTATTCACTATAAAATTAATCCTCAAAATAATCGTCAAGGTTTAACTTTTCAAACAAATTTAAAATAAAATTCATATATTTCCTCAATAGTCAAATACTCAATATCGAAATAAATTTTAATCACTTCTAAAATCTTTGTAGCCTTGACCATGTTTATTGAATCAATATTTGAAATCCTCAAAAATTTTAATGACACAATCTCAACTTCTCAATAATTCTCAAAGTAAAAATTCATTTCCACTCTTTAATTTATAAATCCACAATTTTACATATAAGTGCTCACAGTCTCTAATACTCGAGGTGCACTCAATACCTCTATTGTCTACAACGGTGTACTAAATTTGTACTGCCCGAATCACTTGCACTATTACCTCCAAATGATCAAAGTTATCATCACCTGTATTTTCTTTCATGATTTTCAATTTATGTCAACTGGTATATCATCTACTTATCATCACACAGAGTGCTTACTGTTATTAACGTTATTCTCGACTAATCCTCGATATAGAATCATTAGCACTCTTGGTATTATATCACTAGCTTCATTAATGGATCATCTCATCAAGCTCATTATAACTCATGATTACATGTATCTACTATAACACTCATGTTTCTTTACTCTCATGGGCATGTATATGGTTCCTCATCTCGATGGTTGTATAGGTATTTTCCTTTAACCTTTCATAGCCTGTTACACTAATCTGTGATACGCTTCACCATATTCATTACCAATTCTGATATTTCTCTACTCATGATACCTCATTATAACTCCTCATGCATATAAATTTCTTTACCTTTAACACGCCCGATATCAATCATCAGATTGAACGTTATGCTCCATTAATCCTTAACACAATTCCTTGATACCTAATTGTTTACATAGATCACTCAATTACATAATCATGATTATCCAGAACGGGTATATTGGCTCTGATACTAACTCTGAGAACTATCACTGATACTCTATGCTCCCCTCCTACTCTCAGTCTCTAATGACACTTCTCCTAGAACCATTGTTGCAAGGTACTATGCTATGGGTATCTCTAGATTAATGCCTACTGCTCACATGTCCAACTAAGAAATACTTACAAACTCACAAGTCACAATCAGTCAAACTAATACAAGACACAACCAAAATTGCAAGTCACTAATTATCAGACTAACAAGGATCCTTAAAGAAATAAGGCTCAAAAGAACTGGGTTAAGGACTGAAGGTATCTTTACTGCTAGTAAAGAAAAGAAGCGATGGAACAAAGTCCTGGAATAACAGAAATAGATAAGTCTTGAGATGATGCTTTAAGAACCAATTTAAGATACAACTTGATAATCATACACGTCTGTCTGAAATCATGACACTCAGAATCCTCGCCACGCCAGTAAGCATAGATGCGATAAACGATAGGTTCCATAACTAAGGTATGCAACTCTATAATCATGTCATCTAGAATCTTCGCCACGCCAATCGGTATGGCTGCGAGAATTCTAAATTTTATAACTAAAGTATGTACATCCAAGTCAGGTTTCTACGTTCTCGTCATGACAGCTAATATGGCTGCGATAAACTCTAGGTTCCATAACCAAAGTAGACGTTTTACCTTTCTCACTGTCCTCATCAACATATGTCATCAGATAATACCGTAAAGTTCAGTCCATAAAATTCATCTCGATATGAAATCAAAACTCAACAACGATACCAAGAATTAAATTTAACAACTGGTCAACAAGAATCAAACTCAATATCAACAAGTGAGAACGGACAAAAACAAGGGGGAAGGATTTAAATTGGAATTTATAATGAGATTCTCAAGGGTCGTCCCAGAAATCTCTTAAAAATTTGTGATTGAGTATCCTCTCTCATCCTAGTATCATATATCCTATATTCTATAGCAGGCATGCAGTAGTACAACTTAAGACGTCGCACTACCACGACATCACACAACTTGCGAAGTCAGACCTGCATGGGCGACCACTAAAAATGTGTCACGACCCACACCCGATATAGGGGTACGAGAGCGTGGGTACGTCCAGCCTACGCCGCAGCATCGGCGGTAGAACGATGTCTAGGTCATGTAACTATCTAATCAATCTCACATGAATACCCAACTCCAAAAGGAGACGTGGATATCATAAAATAATGCTGGAAATACTCAATCACATAAAATAAAGCACGATGAGATATCAAGGCAAGCAAGAAATACAAGACAAGTCTAACGACAAAATAGTCATACCTATAATCAGTAACATCCAATCCCCAAGTGTCAGAAACAAGTCCACTAAGGTCACAGTCTGGAAAATATTTTCCAGTCAGGAAGGAGCAAAGTACATCTCTAAATAGCAGTTCTATATTAATAATATAAACTATGTAGCAGTTCTAGATGGAAGTATACGAGATGCATGTATAGGAACGAGAAATGTACAAAAAGGAAATACTGGAAATACTGTACGTAAATGCAGGAAAAGAAATAATATGTCATCGAGCAAGAATCCTATGACTAAGTGTGTGAGTACTAGCTTTAACATGTGATCGGCTTGGGAACTTGATCAGGCTGGTTACATGTGATTAGCTATGATTCATGTAAGGTCAGGCTAACCGTTGGTTAGCTATGATGCATGTAGAGGTCAGGCTAATCACACGTAACAGCTATGAAGCATGTAAATGGTCAGGTCGCACCTGACGTGAGATGTGGGGTGAGCTATGATTCATGTAAAGTTGGGTATGATCACATATCTACACTAAAATACTCCCCACCCCCGACTGGTATAGTAGATCCAATCATGGTACGCTATGGCACGGGATTCCCTAGGGAGGTAGCAAATCTTCCCGGGTCTCTGTGTCTGTACATGCACAAGATAACAAGGAACAAGTCTTGTACAAGCTACACCATGAATAAGGAATAACATCTCATGACGAGATCCGTGTATACCAATCCGTGTAACCAACGTGTCAAGAGCATGGATATCTACGCTAGATACAGTGAACATAGGAGATATCATAAATTAGAAACTAATCAGAGAATGTACTCGCCTTGGGTCCTTAGCTGGTGAATACCGAAGTCCTGTCCCTGAGTATCGTCTGGAGGATCCAACAGTCCTATACACATATAATAATATCACTTGTATCAGATGCTACACTAACACACAATAGAAATACACTGGCCTCAGGGCTATGCCAGGCATGGCTCTAGTCAACTAGGGTCATCTAGTAGGGATACGTATATAGATACACATTCACACTCAGAGTATATACCAATAAAACGTATATAATATATATAAGTGTCTATTAGTAATTGTATAAAATACGTATATGTGTATATACACTAAATAGGTGTATATAAATATATATTTATATACCAAAATACATATTTGTATATATACCAATAAAATATTTTATATATATATTAACTAATCAGAGAATGTATATAATGCCACACTTCTCAAGGTGATCCCAAATGAAGTAGCAGTTAGTTCCAATGAGTCCGAAGCAGTCCAAATAGCTAGAAACTATATAAAGAAGTCCAAGATCGGAGTTCAGCACGAAACATCGAGATAAGGATACCGAGTCCTCAATACATAGAGAAAACATACGGGGGTTAACAAGTTTAGCTAAAAGAGAAAGGGTCATTTTTTTGTTATTAAGGTAACACCTTAATTTATAAAAATCCTTTCAAAATTATTTTGAACAATAATTACAATTAAAAGTTTATTTATAAAATTTAGAATTTACGTAAAAGCCAATATATTTTTATATCTATAGTAAAATCGGTTACTAGTCCAATAAACAAATTTTGAACAAATTTTTATTATTGGAACTATTTCTTAATAAATAATATAAACCCCAAAAATTTATTATGTATTCTTTTTACATAATCACAAACCCTTATAATTTTTACATAACTAAACTAAATAAAAACTAAACTAATTAAATATTACTAAACTAAATATATATATTACTAAACTGATTAATTATATCTAACTGATTAATAAACCGTAACTCTCAGATCAGAAGAAAGGGAAAGAGAAAAAAGAGGGGCTCACGTTGGGTTTCGGTGTCGACGCGAGGAAGTCCGCCGGAGTCGGACCGGCAAGGCGTCGGCGGATCTGCTCGTCTCGAGGAGGCGGTCGACGGATCTGCTGTGGCGGCGGCGGTCGAGCGTTCGTCTCGGGGGCGACGGCGGTCGAAGCTCGGCGGTGGTCGACGGATCCGAGGCGACCACGGCTCGACGAGGGTGAGGAGGTCCGAGGCGGCCACGGCTCGACGAGGTTAAATCTAGGGTTAGGGTTTGCTCTGTGGATGTGTCGGGGTGTGTTGGGTCATGTCCGAAGCTGGACACGACGGTTGATGCTGTACTGTGGTATAGGGGAAAACGTGTCCGAGTGTTGGACACAGGGTTGGGTGTTTGTACAGTGGTGGTTGTGTCCAGATGGTGTCGGACACAAAAATCCGATTGTAATGTTGTAATAACTGGACAAAGGAATGAAGGGATACGACAGGACACCCGGGGTCGGACCCGAGGCCAACACGGCTGACACGGTAATGCTGGACACACGGACACGAGCACACAAAAATGGTGATGGCTTGTTGGCTTGTGGGAATTTGTGAGGGCTAGCCTAGGTTTTGGGGATTAGGGCTTCTTGGGAATGGTGTGGGTGAGAGACTTTAAATAGGGAGAGAGGGTGTGGGATGAAGGGTAAGGATTGGCCCAAATAATGAATGGCCAAGATTAGATATGAATGAGTTTTTCATGTGGGAATGAGGGTGTGAATGGGAGATGGTAAACTTGTAAATTTTAAAAGAAAAGATTATAATTTAAAAAAATATTTTAAGAGGCTTCCAAGGCTAACTGATTCCCAATTAGCTACTAATTAAACCCATATTTCAAAACCTTAGAAAGTATGTAATTTATTTATTTACTATCCCAAATGGATTTCAAAATTTATTATGAAGAAAACAACTAGTCCTTTAAATAATTTTATGATTTCAAGCCAATAAATATTTGAAGCTAGAGTATTATATATATATATATATATATATATCATTATTTATCTATTTAATTTATAATAAATTGACATTTAGGAAAAATAATTTTTTTATAAAAAATTTCAAATCACCTTCTAAAATTAAACATTGTTCAAAAATCTAATACAAAAATTCAAGGAGAAAATACCTTATAAACTTGATATTTTAAAATAAAATAAAAATCTAAATATTTCGGAAATTTGGAAATCGGAGGTTACAGGATCAAAGCGCATCACCACCTTCTCATCAGAGGAGAAGGACGTCCCCAGCAGAGTCGCCATCTTGTTCGCCATTAAATTTAAAGTTTAAGAGAACTTGATTTAATTAACAAACAAAAAAAAGTACAGAGAGGTCCTAGGAGACAATCTGAGTATAAATTTATTTTCTGGGGTATGACGGTGGAGGGTTAGGAGTGTAGCAACTCTCTTTACTCCATGGATGATCCGATGCAGGAGGAGGAAGCTCTTCTCTCTTGCTTGACTGTAGGTTCGCAGATAGCCATCCTTTAAAACGTTCAAGTTGCTCTTATTTATAGCCATTGTGCTGATGGGCTATGGATGCCGCATATGTCTTTGTTTGGTGGCAGCATAAAGCTCCTTCAACAGAATGCCGTTGCAACTGTCGCCGCATGCCAAGGACAGATTGCCACGTGATCTTGGTTGAGATATGTTGAAAAGATCTCGGGGTTGTTATCAATCTATTGTGGGCGTGACTTGATCAGCTGGACACGTAGTCAGCACCAACTGTGCGACGATCTCGGCAGTTTTAACGGGAAGATCTTGTGAGCTGGAGGCCACATAAAAACTTGGTAGCATGATGGCGAGGCCGCATGGGTTTTGTTGTCGCATAAGTGCTCTCGTTTGGGCCATGGTCGAATGGATACTCTGGTCGTATGTTAGCGAGGTCGCATAGGGCATTGCGGCCGCATATGCGTCCTTTTTGGTCTTGGTCAGATAGACACTCAAACCGTATGGCGTCGTGGCCGCATGGCGTCGTGGCCGCATGCTCGTTCAGACCGCATACGTGTTCCCGTCTGGCTTTGGCCGAATGGACACTACAGCCGCATGTTAACGAGACCGCATATGGCCGAAGCCGCAGATGGGAGAACACGTGGCGTGGCGCGTCTGTTGAGGCCATCAATGCAGATGTGACTTTCATCTTTTTGCATGCCGTCCCTTTCACGAATTTCGAAGTTGTCAGAACTTTATGTCGGACATTGGAGACTGTGGCAGGAGCCCATTATGTGGCATCTTGCTACTTGGTTGCTCTGGCCGCATGTAGATTATTTTGCGGCTTTCTATCTGGCCGCATGGATCATGTTTTATGTGGCACGAGTTCTATGCGACCTGTATATTTTTCAATCTTCTACAATATATATATATATATATATATATATATATATATATATATATATATATATATATATATTGCCTACATGGTTCAAACTAGTTATTTTCTAATCGAAAGTAATAGTTATTCATTTATTAATACCAATAAATAATATTTACTTATAAGTTTATTGGGAGCGAATTCGGAGCCCCGTTGGAGCCCCGTCGCTCCCAATCGTTGGATCGCAGGGACACCACGCGTGGCCCCCACGCGGACCTCCCGATCCGATGTTGTAGGGGACGGAGCTTTGGCGGAGATCCGGAAGTGGATCTTTTGATCCGCTCCCAAGTTTATTTATTATAAATATAGTAATCATGTAACTTAATGCATGAATAGTTTATAAGTAGTAAGGGTTATATGCAATTTAGTCTAAATATGGAGGGCCCATTTATAAACATACAACTTAAACAATTGTCTCATCCATTCCTCACGTGAAGAGTGGGAAAAGTTGTGTACTTTAGTTATAGAATTATAATATTCTTCCACTATCTATTCAAATTCTGCTTAAGTCCCTATGGTTGTTTAGCAAGGAAAGGGAGGTTATTTGCAAATGCAAAACCAAACTTTTGGTTTCCTGGGAAGGGAGTCGGAGCATGTTTTCCTGGCTCAAAAGAAATTTTCTTGATGTGAACCAAACGTGCAGTGGGTTAAAAAGAAAGAATTTTCTTCCTTGCATGCAACATTGTGTATATTAGCCGGTTTTGAACATGGCACAGTGTCCAATAGTGATCAGTGTCTTTTTCTTTCCTTGAACACAGTGTTCTCTTCTAATACTTCTTCTCAGTTTACTACACATGAACATGGACCCATGCCTACAATTATATATGTACTAGGAAGTGATCAGAGGCTTCAGTTCTTTTCTACCAATGGCAGGGGAGGGAAAAGTTAATGGCAGAGAGAAGGGAAAAAATAATTGGAAAGGAGTTCGGGTAGTTGGATCTTTGGGTTGACTGGGCAAAAGGAATCAGTTTTCAGGTTACGGGTTTGGATCTAGCTGAATGGGTTTAGGCCAAGGTATTGTTTTTAGTTAGGAAACAAATGGGTTTAGGATTCAAAACAATGGACTAATCTATTTGTGCTAAATACACCATGTTGTTAGAATAAACGTAGAAGAAGAAAAAAAAATAGGAGAGAAGATCTCTTATTAATATAATCTCATAGTGGGAGACAAATATCTTTAGGATGACTTAGATGTTGGACACGCTTAATGTTGCCTCATTAAAACCTTGTCAGAAAAAATTCAATGAAAAAAAAATCCATGACTAAGAAAAAAGACTACAACGTGTAATAGTCCATACAAAATGTATCTCCCCCTGAAAACAATCACTCTCCCTGATGATGTTGATCCTGAACAGTCAGCTGATGAAGACGTCGTATTCCAATTACATGAACTAGTTTCTGAAAGTTGACTTTGGCAACGATTTGGTAAACAAGTCTGCAAGATTATCCCTTGAGCGAACTTTTTGGACGTCAATATCAAAGTTCTTCTGAATCTCATGAGTATAGAAAAACTTCGGTGAGATGTACATGGTCCTGTCTCCTTTAATGAATCCACCTTAAATTTGTGCAATACATGCTGTGTCAAGACCCGCACCCGGATATTCGGGCACGAGTTCGTGGGCACGTCCAGCCTACGCCGCAGTATCGGCGGTAGTACGCTGTCTAGGTCATAATCACAGGTAATTTAGAATCTATCTCATCCACAGTAAAGTAAATAGACAAGGAAAATAACAGGAAATAGAAATGTTAAGTTTTCATACGACAAATTGTGACATACAAATCCATAGTTTGATACAGAATCCAGAAGATAAATCGGGGACAAACCCGATTGCTGTGCTGAAAGAAAATGAATAACTAACTGCTAACTACTCCTCAGAAGTAGTCTCCTGAGTGGGAACCGGCTTCTCAGCTGTATCACCTGCTACCTCATAGGGGCCATAAAAGTGGGGGCAAAGTTCTCATCATCGCCTAAATCAACGGATCCAGTCAGGAAAGGAGCAAAGTATACAATGCACAACAAAGCTTAAACTAAATATTTATGACAAGTAGAAAAGAAACTGTCTAAGTATCATGATGAGAATATGCATAGTAAGTAGTAACAATTAACTGAGAATTAAATGCTATAAATCAGGAATATAAGTAAAATAGGATTAATTGCTATAAACCAGGGACATGAGTAAAACATGACTAAAATGTGACAGGAAATGTAACTGTAACAAGACAACAAGAACTGCAACACGACAAGAAACTATGTACGTGAACTTGTGTATTTAGAATACATAGTTGGCATGTAGGGGTTTATAAGGCTAATAAGGCACGCCATAGGCGGCTAGCAGTCAGGAATAACAAGTATAAGGCTGAGGGTACAATCGCGTACCAACAGCTAGCAGTCACGACAGGGGGAAGGGTAAACTACATGCCTCCTAGTATTCTCCCACCCGACACGAAAAGCAAGACATGAAATCCCAAAATCTAACACTAAGTATAATCATCAATGGTACTAGTAAAGCAAGGAATTAATTATCACAATATAAAGATTAAACTTGAAGTGCAGGTACTTGCCTGATGTTTGGATCCAATTACAGTTTTGTGTCTCGGGAAAAATTCCAGAAATGTGTCCAGATGCTGAAATAAATATTACCATCATGCTCAGAAGATATCAAATAGCTAGAAACGCCTGTCCTTGAGTCCAATTTGGAGACAAGAGCAAGAACGACAATTTCGGTCAAACGGGGTCCGCATGTGGGCCCGCTTTGCACCGAAAAATGTGTCAGAGTCAAAGGTCTCCAAATTTACCAAACTTAGTGTCAACAGGTCAGGAACGATGATACGAACCCAACAGAACTTCCAGAATTGGATTCCGATGAGCCGATCACAAAATTGCCAATCGAGTGGGGCCTGTGGGGCCCACGACACGCGATTTTGTCAACGTTCTCAGAATCGAACCAAACTTGGGTCACAGGACTAGCGTATCTCTACGAGTCCGATGGCGTAAGTTTTGTTTCGATCTGACGTGTGTACACAAAGTTAGGTCACATTCTAAAAAAGTCGGATACGGGGCGGTGTCCGCCGATACGCGTTGATCCCGGTGTGCACGCACACCCGAATCGACTTCTGCGAAATCCCACACGTCTGTATCGATGCTGCGCACGTATCTGTGAAGACCGCGTGCGACCAAGTCGTCCCGTTTGGCGGGGCGTACCAGTTCCGGGGTGAATCGGGTCGTTATTTTTCCTGTTTTTGTATCGCGGTGTGCGATCACCACATGACGCGATGCCCCGAGCGGTTTGTTCGGGTACCGAGAGGGTCATACAGGCTTCGCAACACAATTTACGGAATTGAAAATGGGGCAGCGAGGAGAAAGATATGAGTACCTGAACTGGCCTCCGAAAACTAGGGTTTTCGTGTCCGTGTCTCGAGCCTCGTGTCCGGTGTCCAATGTGTCCGAGTCGGATTTGGGAATTTAGGGTTAGGGTTAGGGCTTGGGCACGGCCGGAGCTCATGCTGGCCAGGGCGGCTCGCGGCGGGGAGAGGCCGGCCGGGGCAGCGCGGCGAGGCGGCGGCCGGGCTCGGGCGGCTCTCGATCGACCGGAGGGCGGCGCTCGGCTGCTGCTGTGGCTGTCGTCGAGCGGGGAGGAGGCAGGAGGAGAAGAGGGAGGGGCTGGCCGGCGGTGGCGGTCGACGTCGACGTCGGCGCTGCGGGCGGTGGAGCGAGGTGGCTGGGCAGCGGGCGGTGGGCGTGGCGGCGTGGTGGCGAGTGGTGGTGGAAGGGGGCCGGAGAGGGAGATTATATAGGGGAGGGAGAGGGGAGCTGAGGGGCTGAGAGAGGCGGAGGGGACGCGGAGAAGGCGGAGACGAGGGTGGCGTGGCCGGGCGGAGCGGAGCGGAGCGGAGCGGAGCGGCCGGAGCGGCGCCGGATGCGGGCACGGGGAAGACGAGGTCAGGGAGAGGGGGAACCGGGTAGGGTCGGGTCGGGTGCGGGTCTGGCGGATCCGACCCGACCCGCTAGGCCGGGGGCTGGGCCGGGTAGGATAATGGGCCGGGCTGGAAAAAAAAAAAATAATAATAATAATAATAATAATTAATTAATTAACAAATAAATAAATAAATAGTTTTTAGGTGTTTTAAATTAGGTCCGGGGCCCAATAAATTCCAGAAAAATTACCTTAAGTCCAGTTTTTTATTTTACACCCAAAAAAATTATTTTTATAATATTTTAATATTATTTATTATCAATTAAAAATTAGTTAATAATTAAAACCCTGATTTTAATTACAGAAAATTTCCAGAAAATTCTAGAAAATTACGAAAAATCTAATTTTAATATTTTTTGAAAAATCAGGGGCTTACAATCTACCCAACTTATAAAAATTTTGTCCTTAAAATTTAAAATATGGTAGGGTTCTCTCTATCCAATCTCACTTGATTACAGTCTAACGGGTTTCTCTCAGGTGAACATTGCGGTCGCTACCCAACTTAGAATTTATACATCTATCCTCTAAGGCTATACAACTATTAAAGCTATGTCCCAACTTATTTAATCATGGTATTGAATCTTTAAGTCTTTAACACCAACACATCACCTGTGGTATTCCCTTAATCATGGAGGGTCGTCATCAATTTGACCGGTCTGAGGGGTATATCTAGTACTCTATATATTAAACTTATGCCAAGCACAAGATTTCGTCTCTCCGAAAATAAGGGAAGACGAGGATCAATAATAAGAGTTCAAGGGCGAGGTGGTAGAACAGAGGTATAGGGATCAAGGCGTTTAAAGAATTCTAATGGGAATTGTTAGGCGGTTATGGATTAAAATTCTATTCTGGTAATCATTTATTCGCATGCTCGTATTAGTACAGTTATGTAACTGATACGATATGCTCGAACATATTTAAGGGGGCAAGTATACTAGTCAACTATATATCTTAATCCACGTAAAGTAGTCGTGCGAAGTGCGAATCAAAATACACTAAGGTTGATCAGACCGTAATATACTGATTCTGAATAGACACTTGTATTAGTGGGGTTGATCTGGCCTCAATAACACGTGTCATGAACAAGCCTGATAAAGATTAAGCTTGCAAAACTAGGCTATAAAATAGCAGCATAAGTCAAGTACAGCAAAATTAGGTGCGCTAGATGATGATGAAAAGGAGGTACAAATTATTTAAGTTCACAAAACAACCTACATTAAGCACAACAACAAAAGATTCTAAAATCTCTACAGTTATCAAATATAAAAGCATACCAGGTTATTAGCAAGTTTAAAATTACTAGGTTGGGGCTGAGGTCACGAACCAATAGGCACGAGCTAAATAATACTAGAAACGGCAGCTAAAATAACTTACGCGTATTAGCTACTCCAAGAGTCTGCGCGTTCTCTACGGTCATGCTGGTAGAGCATCTCGTGGTGATCTTGTAGGAACCTCGTCGCTTGCTGGTAGATCCTCTACTCTGCATCCAAAATAAACGATAAGAGGCGCACAAGAATCAAGGCAGGATGCAGGTCAAGGAATTAATTCAATCCGAGATAGATGTCAAGAACGATTCAAGCAAGTGGAAGAGATCCTAAAACTTATCCTATCTTATTGCAGGCCTGTTCGGTCCCTAAGTTGAAACCAAACAATTTAGTCGTTGACCTACATGGGCCACCACAAAAATATGTCACGACCCGCACCCGGATATTCGGGCACGAGTACGTGGGCACGTCCAGCCTACGCCGCAGTATCGGCGGTAGTACGCTGTCTAGGTCATAATCACAGGTAATTTAGAATCTATCTCATCCACAGTAAAGTAAATAGACAAGGAAAATAACAGAAAATAGAAATGTTAAGTTTTCATACGACAAATTATGATATACAAATCCATAATTTGATACAGAATCCAGAAGATAAATCGGGGACAAACCCGATTGTTGTGCTGAAAAAAAATGAATAACTAACTGCTAACTACTCCTCAGAAGTAGTCTCCTGAGTGGGAACCGGCTTCTCAGCTGTATCACCTGCTACCTCATAGGGGCCATAAAGGTGGAGGCAAAGTTCTCATCATCGCCTAAATCAACGGATCCAGTCATGAAAGGAGCAAAGTACACAATGCACAACAAAGCTTAAACTAAATATTTATGACAAGTAGAAAAGAAACTGTCTAAGTATCATGATGAGAATATGCATAGTAAGTAGTAACAATTAACTGAGAATTAAATGCTATAAATCAGGAATATAAGTAAAATAGGATTAATTGCTATAAACCAGGGACATGAGTAAAACATGACTAAAATGTGACAGGAAATGTAACTGTAACAAGACAACAAGAACTGCAACACGACAAGAAACTATGTACGTGAACTTGTGTATTTAGAATACATAGTTGGCATGTAGGGGTTTATAAGGCTAATAAGGCACGCCATAGGCGGCTAGCAGTCAGGAATAACAAGTATAAGGCTGAGGGTACAATCGCGTACCAACAGCTAGCAGTCACGACAGGGGGAAGGGTAAACTACATGCCTCCTAGTATTCTCCCACCCGACACGAAAAGCAAGACATGAAATCCCAAAATCTAACACTAAGTATAATCATCAATGGTACTAGTAAAGCAAAGAATTAATTATCACAATATAAATATTAAACTTGAAGTGCAGGTACTTGCCTGATGTTTTGATCCAATTACAGTTTTGTGTCTCGGGGAAAATTCCAGAAATGTATCCAGATGCTGAAATAAACATTACCATCATGCTCAGAAGATATCAAATAGCTAAAAACGCCTATCCTTGAGTCCAATTTGAAGACAAGAGCAAGAACGGCAATTTCGGGTCAAACGGGGTCCGCTTGTGGGCCCGTTTTGCACCGAAAAATGTGTCAGGGTCGAAGGTCTCCAAATTCACCAAACTTAGGGTCAACAGGTCAGGAACAATGATACGAACCCAATGGAACTTCCAGAATTGGATTTCGATGAGCCGATCACAAAATCGCCCGTCGAGTGGGGCCTGTGGGGCCCATGACACGCGATTTCGTCAATGTTCTCAGAATCAAATCAAACTTGGGTCACTGGACCAGCGTATCGCTACGAGTCCGATGGCGCAAGTTTCGTTTTGATCCGACATGTGTACACAAAGTTAGGTCACATTCTAAAAAAGTCGGATACGGGGCGGTGTCCGCGGATACGCGTTGACCCCGGTGTGCACGCACACCCGAATCGACTTCTGTAAAATCCCACACGTCCGTATCGATGCTGCGCACGTATCTGTAAAGACCGCACGCGACCAAGTCGTCCCGTTTGACGGGGTGTACCCAGTTCCGGGGTGAATCGGATCGTTGTTTTTTCTGTTTTTGGATCGCGGTGTGCGATCACCACAGGACGCGATGCCCCGAACGGTTTATCCGGGCACCGAGAGGGTCATACAGGCTTCGTAACACAATTTACGGAATTGAAAACAGGGCAGCGAGGAGAAAGATATGAGTACCTGAACTGGCCTCCGAAAACTAAGGTTTTCGTGTCCGTGTCTCGAGCCTCGTGTCCGGTGTCCACTGTGTCCTAGTCGGATTTGGGAATTTAGGGTTAGGGTTAGGGCTTGGGCACGGTCGGAGCTCAGGCTGGCCAGGGCGGCTCGCGGCGGGGAGAGGCCGGCCGGGGCAGCGCGGCGAGGCGGCGGCCGGGCTCGGGCGGCTCTCGATCGGCCGGAGGGCGGCGCTCGGCTGCTGCTGCGGCTGTCGTCGAGCGGGGAGGAGACAGGAGGAGAAAAGGGAGGGACTGGCCAGCGGTGGCGGTCGACGTCGGCGCTGCGGGCGGTGGATCGAGGTGGCTGGGCAGCGGGCGGTGGGCGTGACGGCGTGGTGGCGAGTGGTGGTGGAAGGGGGCCGGAGAGGGAGATTATATAGGGGAGGGAGAGGGGAGCTGAGGGGCCGAGAGAGGCGGAGGGGACGCGGAGAAGGCAAAGGCGAGGGTGGCGTGGCCGGGCGGAGCGGAGCGGAGCGGCCGGAGCGGCGCCGGACGTGGGCACGGGGAAGACGAGGTCAGGGAGAGGGGGAACCGGGTAGGGTCAGGTCGGGTGCAGGTCTGGCGGATCCGACCCGACCCGCTAGGCCGGGGGCTGGGCCGGGTAGGATTATGGGCCGGGCTGGAAAAATAAAGAAAATAATAATAATAATAATAATAATAATAATAATAATTAATTAATTAATTAACAAATAAATAAATAAATAGTTTTTAGGTGTTTTAAATTAGGTCCGGGGCCCAATAAATTCCAGAAAAATTACCCTAAGTCCAGTTTTTCATTTTACACCCAAAAATATTATTTTCATAATATTTTAATATTATTTATTATCAACTAAAAATTAGTTAATAATTAAAACCCTGATTTTAATTACAAAAAATTTCCAGAAAATTCCAGAAAATTGCGAAAAATCTAATTTTAATATTTTTGAAAAATCAGGGGCTTACATGCTGCATTATCCTCATGAATAATAGTTGGAGTATATGTGGTAGGGGAAAGGTGACAGGAGCTACGAATGTGTTGAATCAACGATCTCAGCCAAATACATTCTCGACTTGCTTCATGGAGAGCCAATATTTCAGAGTAATTTGAGGATGTAGCAACCATTGCCTATTTTATTGAACGCCAAAAAATAGTTGCATTGCTATTAAGAAACACATATCCAGTTTTTGAACAACCTTTATGGGGATCAGGTAAATAATCTGAATCTACAAAGCCAATTAGATTTGCGATGTCAGATAAACCACAAGTATAAAATAATCCCATATCGATAGTACCACGAAGATATCTCATAACATGTTTAATGTCATTCTGTAAACCCTCTGATTTTCAAGAATTTTTAATTTGGATTTTTTACAATTTTCTGGAATTTTTCTGGGATTTTCTGTAATTAAACTAAGGTGTTTTAATTATTAAATAATTTTTAATTGATGTTTATTAATATTAAAATATTATGAAAATAATATTTTCTGGTGTAAAATAAAAAATTAAACATAGGATAATTTTCCGGGAAATTATTGGGCCCCAAAATTATTTTTAAAACCCTAAAAACTAATTAATTAATTAACCCAAATTGAACCATAATAAACCCGGTTTATTTGGCTTGAACCGACCCGAACCGGACCGGACCCGGTCTAGCTGAACCGGGCCCAGCCCTAGCGGTAGGATCCGGGTCTAACCCGACCCGACCCGTCGACCCGCACCCGCTTCCCAGTTTGTGGATCGTGCTGGATCCGGGCTCGACCCGACCCGCTTCGATCCGACCCGACCCGCCTAAACCTAAACCTAATCGACCCCCGACGTTTCCCCTCCGCTGTAACCGACGGCCGCCGTGATTCCGGCGCCGCTCGGCCTCCCTGAGATGGCCGTCTCCTACGCTCCCGCAACGCCCGCCGGCCGCCTCTCCCTCTCCCTCTCTCTCTATAAAAAGCCGCCCAGCCGCCCTAGTCATCTTCCTCTCCGCCTGGCCCAAACTCTCCGACGCCCGAACCTCCGCCGCCTCACTCCCAGCACCCTCCTCTCGAACTGCCTAGCAGCCCTCGCCCCGCTGCTCCTCCTCCAGCTCCGCCGGATGACCCCTCCCGCAGCACCCTCGACCTCGCCGGAGCCCTAGCCACAGCAGCAGCCGGCCGCCCAGCCCCCAGCGCACCGCCGTCCCCGGACGCCTCCGGCCCTCCACCGCCTCCGCCGTCCCCTGCCTCCCTCCGGCCGCCAGCAGCCGCCGCAGCTCCGGCAAAGCTCGAACCCTAGATCTGACCCGGACACGGCCGACCAGGACGCAATACAGGACTCGGACACAGGACCCGGACACGAGAAATAGGTCTTTACGGGGCCCTGTTCATGTAGCATTTTCTCTCTCCTCGTTGTCCCATTTTCGATTTCGTCTGTTGCAATGCGAACCCTGTGTAACCCTCTCGATGCCCGTGTAACCCGCTCGGTGCATCGCATCCTGTGGCGATCGCGAACCGCGATCCAAAAACAGGAAAACCAATGCCTTATTTTACCCCGAAACTGAGTATGCCCCGCCAAACGGGATAACTTTGTCGCGTGCGGTCTTCACCGATACATGCGCGTCGTTGATACGGACGTGCGGGATTTAGCAGAAGTTGATTTGGATCTGCGTGCACACCGAAATCAACGCGTATCTGCCAACAACGTCCCGTATCCGTCCTTTATGGTTCTTGCTGTAACTTAGTGTACACACGTCGGATCAAAACAAAATTTATGCCATCGGAACCGTAGCAATACGCTGGTCCTGTGACCCAAGTTTGGTTCGATTCTGAGAACGTTGACAAAATTACGTATCGTGGGCCCTATAGTCTCCAATTGACGGGCGATTTTGTGATCGGCTCATCGGAATCCAATTCTGGAAGTTCCGTTGGGTTCGTATCATCGTTCCTGACCTGTTGACACTAAGTTTGACATATTTGGAGACCTTTGTCCCTGACATATTTTTTGGTGCAAAGTGGCCCACAAGTGGACCCCGCTTGACCAGAAACTTTAATTTTTGCTCCTGTGTCCAAATTGGACTCAAGGATAGGCATTTCTAGCTATTTGATATTTTTTGAATCTGATGGTGATGTCTATTTCAGCAAACGGAGGAGTCCCTGCAGAACCCGCTGAAGTCAGAGCTACAATTGGAGTCGGAACCCCAGGCAAGTGTACCTTGCCAAATCCTGCAGTTTTTGCTACTTATTTTCTTGACATATATACTTGTTGTACATGCTTAAATCTAGGACCGTATGACTTACTTAGAGTCCGATTACAGTCTGGTGCCAACACCGTACGCGGCGTTGTGTAACGTCATCTAGAGATGGATACCGAGACCCTATACTTCTCGTACTTGCCTTATCAAGTACGTTATACCCAGGACACCAGAAACTATTCATGATACAGAATCGTCCTGAGATATTCATGGTGATTCTGTATAGGATACAGTTTTCATGACTTAGTCCTTTGCTTAGATATTATATGACTGGATGCATTAGTTATGATCCTGCGTGGCATGGACATGAGACGTATGATTACATTGGGTGGGGAGAGTCACACAGGCTATAGGTTGATTATATATTATGCCAACGTCTCAGTCTCTCTCCGAGCTAGACAACCACATGATATCACTGCTACCAGCTCCCAGACACAGAGCTTGTAGAGGTTTCAGCCTGAGTTATAGTGCTGCTCTCATCTTGCATATCACTTAGCTGGTTATATATTTACCCTATTATTTTATTTATTTGCTGTACTGCATTTATTTTGGCTTGTATTATCTGTACCTTGTTATGTCCCCTGAGGACCTAAATTCGGATTATGTCCCCAGGATTAGCAGAGGAGATCCACCCCGAGATATTCAGGACAGGAGTATTATCAGGAGCAGAAGCAGAAACAGGTGCATACAGTGGAGCAGAACCAGGAACCGAAGACTAGGTGATTGCCATAGATTTTCCTGAGTATATGTTTCTTCCATACTCAGTTTATAATGTTCTTTACATTCTTATTTAAATGAACAATTGTAACAGACTTGATATATCGGATTGTTCCTCGACTTAATTACTTGTGACTTGATGTTTGATGTTTATATTCCTTATGTTGATATTGATATATTCATTCTGTGGATGAGATTAGTAGACCCTGATTATTGATCTACAGCTTAAGTATGCCCCGATGGATCCATTAAATTGAGTTTGTCCATCGGTATGTGCTGCTGGCCATTGCCACGTGGCTAGTCCCTCGATATTTTAGGACTGTAGCGTGACATAGTTTTTGTGGTGGCCCATGCAGGTCAACGACTAAATTGTTCGGTTTTAACTTAGGGACCAAACAGGCCTGCAATAAGAATAGGATAAGTTTTTAGGATCTCATTCACTTGCTTGAAACGTTCTTGATATCTATATCGAATTCGAGTCAATTTCTTGAATTGCATCCTGCCTTGATTCCTGTGCGCCTCTTATTGTTTATTTTGGATGCAGAGTTATGGACCCACAAACAAACGATGAGACTCCTGCAAGATCACCACGAGATGCTGTGGTAACCAACGAAGATGAAGTAACACTAGTGGATGGAGGTCAATCAGCACACCAAAGCAGTCAAACAAATCAGCATACCTCAAGAAACCAACAAAATGATATTCCAACATCGACGCAATTTACTCCACCAATGCCTAAAATTCCACAAGGGCAGGCCATGGACGGACAGCAGATTTTTCAAATGATATATGCAATAATGCAAGCTCAACAAGAGGCTTTGAGTCGCAGCCTAGTAACCGCACTAGAGCAGGCAGATATACCAGCACGACGGCCAATGACAAGCTCTATTTCCGACTTCCGCCAGCTGAAGCCCCGTACTTTCTCAGGCAAAGAGGAGCCCACAGAAGTTCATGAATGGCTCACCAACACTCAACATCAATTAGAAGCAGCTGAGCTTCCAAGGGAACGTTGGATGACTGCCGTCAGAATGAAGTTGACGGACAATGCACATTACTGGTGGCTATCTGAGGAGACATGGCTCGGATCAGACCGAGTCACTTGGGAGGAGTTCTCCAGACTCTTTCAGGAGATGTACATTCCAGCCATCGCTCGATCAGAAATTCGCAACAAGTTCAATCACCTCACTCAAGACCATCTGACGGTGGAAGAGTACAATGCAGAATTCATTCGTCTGAGTCGCTTCGCCCCAACCTTGATTCCGACAGAAGAAGAGAAGGCTGAAAAGTTCTTCAATGGATTAAACTTTGAGCTACAGAAACTAATTGGATCCGTTGCTCCTACATCTTACTCGGACGTTCTCGCTGCAGCCCGACGCATGGAGCGCGTCATCAGGAAAGAGACCAGACTAAAGAGGCCATCCACATCAGCACCAGCCGGAGCACCACAGAAAGTTATAAAAAGACCTCACATACACCAGCCACCTGGAGCATCTCCACAGGCACTACCTGTCTGTCAATATTGTCGCAAGCGAGGCCATACTGAGAACGAGTGCAGACGAAAAAGGAAAGTATGTTTAGCTTGCGGGTTCAGTCAGCATTTAGTGAAGGAATGCCCCGAGTGTCGAGAAGGAGCACCAATGGTAAACCAACAAGCGTTACCAGTACCGAGGCCAGCCTATCCAGCATTAGGAGCATCGCAAACGAAGTTGAAGGAGTCCTACCACCAGCTCTAGGAGGGTATCAGCCGAGGCCACCTTTGATACCCCAGGCACTACTCTTCCAGCAGGCTCAGCAGCAGCAGAGGAATCGACTACAAGGACGCAGACAAGCCCTGACGATGACCTTGGAGAACGCGCAGATGCATGGAGTAGCTAATGCGCGTAAGTTTTTATAGTTTTCTGCTTATATATTTGTTTTAGTTCGTGCCTGCTGGTTCGTGACCTTAGACTTAACCTGACAGTTTTAACTTACTAATAATAGATAACCTAGTGATCACCTACTAATAACCTAGAGTATTTTATAAATGTTAACCTGATATATATTTATAAAGGATAACCTGGTTTTAAAAAAAATTGTAATTTTCTAGATTTCCTACATTTGGGAAATTGCATAACTTCCATTATTTAGGGAAATGATTTTCCCTATGTGTTAAAACCCACAACCTTGACTTTTCTTCATCGTGTTGTGATTCGAATAAATTTTGCAACCGTGTCATATCTGTTGATCGGTTATTCTTTGATTGCGAGGACGCAATCCTCTTAAGGGGGTAGATTGTAAACCCCCTGATTTTCAAGAATTTTTAATTTGGATTTTTTTACAAATTTTTGGAATTTTTTTGGGATTTTTTATAATTAAACTAAGGTGTTTTAATTATTAAATGATTTTTAATTGATATTTATTAATATTAAAATATTATAAAAATAATATTTTCTGGTGTAAAATGAAAAATTAAACATAGGGTAATTTTTCGAGAATTTATTGGGCCCCGAAATTATTTTTAAAATCCTAAAAACTAATTAATTAATTAAACCAAATTGAACCATAATAAACTGGTTTATTTTGCCTGAACCGACCCGAACCGGACCGGACCAGGTCTAGCTGAACCGGGCCCAGCCCTAGCGGGTCAGATCCGGGTCTAACCCGACCCGACCCGTCGACCCGCACCCGCTTCCCTGTTTGTGGATCGAGCCGGATCCGGGCTCGACCCGACCCGCTTCGATCCGACCCGATCCGCCTAAACCTAAACCTAATCGACCCCCGACGTTTCCCCTCCGCTGTAACCGATGGCCGCCGCGATTCCGGCGCCGCTCGGCCTCCAAGAGCTGGCCGTCTCCTCCGCTCCCGCAACGCCTGCCGGCCGCCTCTCCCTCTCCCTCTCCCTCTCTCTCTATAAAAGTCGCCCAGCCGCCCTAGTCGTCTTCCTCTCCGCCTGGCCTGAACTCTCCGCCGCCCGAACCCTCTGCAGCCTCACTCCCAGCACCCTCCTCTCGAACCGCCTTGCCGCCTCGTCGCCCTCGCCCCGCTGGTCCTCCTCCAACTCCGCCGGACGACCCCTACCGCAGCACCCTCGACCTCGCCGGAGCCCTAGCCACAGCAGCAGCCGGCCGTCGAGCCCCCAGCACTCCGCCGTCCCCGGTCGCCTCCGGCCCTCGACCGCCTCCGCCGTCCCCTGCCTCCCTCCGGCCGCCAGCAGTTGCCGCAGCTCGGGCAAAGCTCGAACCCTAGATCTGACCCAGACACGGCCGACCAGGACGCAACCCAGGACACGGACACAGGACCCGGACACGAGAAATTGATCTTCACGGAGCCCTATTCAGGTAGCGTTTCCTCTCTCCTCGTTGCCCCATTTTCGGTTCCTTCTGTTGTAACGCGAACCCTGTGTAACCCTCTCGATGCTCGTGTAACCCGTTCGGTGCATCGCGTCCTGTGGCGATCGCGAACCGCAATCCAAAAACAGGAAAACCAACGCCCTGTTTCACCCCATAACTGAGTATGCCCCGCCAAACGGGACGACTTACTTCTCGTACTTGCCTTATCAACGTCCTGTTGTGTAACGTCATCTAGAGATGGATACCGAGACCTTATACTTCTCGTACTTGCCTTATCAAGTACGTTATACCCAGGACACCTGACACTATTTATGATACAGAATCGTCCTGAGATATTCATGGTAATTCTGTATAGGATACAGTTTTCATGACTTAGTCCTTTGCTTAGATATTATATGACTGGAAGTATTAGTTATGATCTTGCGTGGCATGGACATGAGACGTATGATTACATTGGGTGGGGAGAGTCACACAGGCTATAGGTTGATTTTATATTATGCCGGCGTCTCAGTCTCTCTCCGAGCTAGACAACCACATGATATCACTGCTACCAGCTCCCAGACACAGAGCTTGTAGAGGTTTCAGCCTGAGTTATAGTGCTGCTCTCATCTTGCATATCACTTAGCTGGTTATATATTTACCCTATTATTTTATTTATTTGCTGTACTGCATTTATTTTGGCTTATATTATCTGTACCTTGCTATGTCCCCTGAGGACCCAGATCTGGATTATGTCCCCAGGATTAGCAGAGGAGATCCACCCCGAGATATTCAGGACAGGAGTATTATCAGGAGCAGAAGCAAAAATAGGTGCATACAGTGGAGCAGAACCAGGAACCGAAGACTAGGTGATTGCCATAGATTTTCCTGAGTATATGTTTCTTCCATACTCAGTTTATGATGTTCTTTACATTCTTGTTTAAATGAACAATTGTAACAGACTTGATATATCGGATTGTTCCCCGACTTAATTACTTGTGACTTGATGTTTGATGTTTATATTCCTTATGTTGATATTGATATATTCATTCTGTGGATGAGATTAGTAGACCCTAATTATTGATCTATAGCTTAAGTATGCCCCGATGGATCCATTAAATTGGATTTGTCCATCGGTGTGTGCTGCTGGCCATTCCACGTGGCTAGTCCCTTGATATTTTGGGACTGGGGCGTGACACATTCCAATATCTGCGAGTTGGCACCGAACTATATCTAGCCAACAGATTGACAAAGAATGATATGTCTGACCTTGTACATTGTGATAGATACATTAATGCCCCAATGACACTAAGGTACGGTACTTCGGGTCCTAACATTATTTTATTGTCGTCCTTAGGATGATATGGATCTTTATTGATATCTAAAGATCGAACAACCATTGGAGTGCTAAGGGGATGAGCTTTATCTATATTGAACTATTTTAATATATTTTCTAGTATTTGGATTGATGCACTAAAATTCCATTAGTGCAATTATCAACTTGTAATCCGAGACAATATTTTGTGTCTCCGAGATCTTTCATCTCGAACTCATTTTTCAGATAGTTTGCAGTCTCATTGATTTCATGTCTTGTCTCAATCAAGTTTATGTCATCGACATATACTACAACTATAGCAAAATTCTCCTTAGATTTCTTTATGAAGACAGATGGGCATATAGGATTATTCTCATATCCCTCCCTTTTTATATATTCACTAAGATGGTTGTACCACATCCTTCCAGATTATTTTAAATCATACAATGAACGTCTTAGCTTTATGGAATGCATGTTCTTAGCTTTTAAGCTGGGTAGGTTAAATTCATCTAGGATTTTCATATATATATCGCTATCTAAATTACCATATAGATAGGCTGTTACAATGTCAATAAGTCTTATGTCCAGCTTTTTCTCAACTGTCGGACATATCAAATAACGGAACGTTGTTGCATCCATTACGGGAGAATACGTCTCTTCGTAATCAATTTCGGGTCTCTGAGAAAACTCTTGTGCCACTAATCGTGCCTTAAATCGTTCGATTTCATTCTTTTCATTTTGCTTTCATACAAATACCCACTTATAACCTACCGGTTTGACGTCTTTTGGTGTTTGTACTATAGGTCCGAACACTCCACATTTATTAAGGGAATCCAATTCTGCTAGGATACCATCCTTCCATTTTTGCCAATCTTTTCTTTGTCGGCATTCATCGATGCTACATGGTTCAGTGTCATCAATGCCTTAGATATTTCAGTAGCTACTGAGAATGAGAATATCTCATATATTGTTATATCTTTGCGATCCTATACCTCTCTTGTATATATATAAAATATAGAGATCTCTTTGCTTTCAGGTACCTGAGCCTCTTCTTGGGCTTGTGTCTTTTCTAAGACAATAACCTCTTTTGGGTTTTCAGAGAGTATGGATCTGTCATTCATAACCACTTCTTGAGTGTTATGTGTAATCTCCTTAAGAGCGTTACTTGGGCATTTTCTCTTTCTAGGGACTAAGTCCTTTGAACCTATAGGTCTACCACGCTTCTGGTGTGCAGTAGATTCATTAGCCACTCTACTATTTTTTTCTACGAGGATATCAATTCGAGCTGGCGCATTTGCAGCAGGCACATGTGATTTAATCACTTTAGCTGTATCAGTAAATGCATCTGGTATTTGATTTACAATCTCATGTAGATACAATATCCTTCGTACCTCAGTTTTGCATTGATTAGTATGAGGGTCTAGATGAGACAGAGTGGGATTATCCTATGATAATTCATGCCATTTATTTGTGGCGAATGGTTTTGTAAGAACATTCTTTTTTTCTTATCTCCCCCTAATGGCAGAAATTTAGTCTCATCAAAATGACAGTCTGCGAATCTAGCAGTAAAAATATCGCCAGTTAAAGGTTCTAAATATTTAATGATTGAGGGCGAATCAAAACTAATATATACACGGCACTGAGGTCCCATTTTAGAGTACTGAGGAGGGAGAATAGGAACATAAACAGCATAAACAAATTAACGCAAATGAGAGATCTTAGGTTGATGGTCAGTCACAAGTTTTGATGGTAAAAATTCATGATATGCAGTTGGCCTAATAATGATCAATTTAGCAGCATATAATATGGCATGTCCCCAAGCTGAAACGGGTAAGTTTGATTGCATGAGAAAATGACTTGCTATGTGATGAAAATGCTTTATCAAGGACTTTGTTAAACCATTTTTGGTATGAACATGAGGGACAGAATGTTCAACTTCTATTCCTACGGAAGCACAATAATCATCAAAAGTACGAAAAGTAAATTCAGCTACATTATCAAGTCGAATCGTTCTAACATGTTGGTCAGAAAAATGATTCTTAAGCTTAATCAACTGAGAAAGTAGCTTGGAGAAGGCAAAAAATTTAGATGAGAGTAAGAAAATATTTCACCATCCACTAGAAGCATCTATTAGAACCAAAAAATACCTGAAAGGTCCGCTAGTAGGATCAATTGGTCCGCAAATATCACCTTGTATTCTCTGAAGGAATGGTGGTGATTCAGAAGCTATTTTGAGAAGTAATGGTCTTATAATGAGTTTACCCTATGAACAAGCTATACACAAATATTCAGTAGGAAAGGAAAGACTTTCGTATGATAAATTATGTCAATTGGTATTGTTGATGACATTTCTCAACATAGTCGATCATATATGACCCAATCTATCATGCCAAAGGATTAGATTCCTTGGATCCTTTAGCCTTTTTTAGTGATGGGGCAAGATTCTACTACCTTCAGAGTAGTTTGATATACCCCCGAGAAGATTAACTTACACTTTTCTAATGTAAGTTTATTGCTTCCAACATTAGAGGTGAAACAAAAGTAATCTTTGATATCATCGTTCATGGTTTCAATATAAAATCCGTTCATTCGAATATCTCTAACGCTGAGTAGATTTCTATTAGATCTACTGGAGAATAATACATTTCGAATGACTAAGTATGTTCCATTTGGCAACACAACATCGGCCTTACCATAATCTTATATAATCTGTACGGGTCCAGCAATGGTGGTCACCTTGGAAGTGTTTGAGGCATATATTGTGAAAAACTTCCTAGTTTTCAACATAGTATGAGTTGTTGCACTATATATCAAGAATATGCCATCATCATTGTCCATACCTTTCAAAAACAAAATTAATAATATATTAATATGTTACTAAATGGTTAAACTTTGCATACAGTCAATTATTACAACTTGATCTAAATCTAAATAAAACTACTTCAAAGAAAGTAAACTATCTAGACTATTGATCATATAATGATCAATTTATTCAAAGTGGAAAGTAAATAAACTTAGATAAGCATATAATAACTATTCATTGACTTTGCCTATCATGGCGTTGAACTGGTCTTCCGAAATTGTATTTTCATCCTTATCTTGGAAGAAATCATTAAAATTCATGTGTGTCATACCATCCATGAGATTAGTCTCCACACCCTTTGAGGCTTCATACTCGTCTAGTTTTTTTGTGAGGTACGACGGTTTCGCATTCAATGACCAGCTCTTCCACAACGTTTGCAAATATCATATGGAGAAGCTGGATTGGGAATTTGGGAATTATTTTTTCAAGAATTAAATTCCTTATTTTTGAACTGTGTATCGTTCCTTGGACCCAAATTGTAGCCATTTTTTTGGCTTCCACGACGTCCATGCTCTCTACCTCTATAATTTTCTCGACCCTTAGTATTGGTCATATTTTTTAAGCACTAGTCGCATTCACTTCAGCTAGAATTGATGCAGACCCAGTTGGTATACTAGTGTGGTTTTTTATTAATAACACATTATTTTTTCGGCCACGAGTAAGACAGCATTGAGTTCGGACTACTTCTTAAAATTTCTCTCAGTATACGTCTGTTGTAGGATCATATTAGTGGCATAAAATATGGTAAATATTTTCTCTAGCATGGAATGCTTTGTCACTTCTTTACCTCATAACTTCAATTGTGAAGTAATCCTGAACATATCTGAATTATAGGCTGCAACTGTCTTATAATCTTGGAAACGTAGATTGAGCCATTCATGGAGTGCACCTGATAGTATGACCATTTTCTGATGATCATATCTCTGAGCTAGAGAATTACATAGCACCAAGGTGTCCTTGACTGTTAAGTACTCAGCCTTTAGATCATCATGAATATGATGTCTTAGGAAAAGCTTTCGCTTTATGTTATGCATATATTGGATTATTAGCCACAATTGCGTCACCTAAGCTTTTGGCTCGAAGGTGCAATTCAGCATCCAATCTCCATATGAGAAAGTTCTGGCCTTCTAAGTTTAGAGTCTTGAAATCATGCTTTGTGAGGCTCGACATATTGTTGTATAAGATCAATTATAACAAGTTAACATAATAACTTGGTAAATCACTAAACAATTCATGTTCATGATGTATGCTTCAAACAATGATGCTTCAGAAGTCTATTTATACCAAACAAACCTTGTTCATGGTATGCTTCGAACAATGATGTTCCAGAAGTCGTAGATAAATACCAAACACTAGATATTCATGGTATGCTTCGAACAATGATTATGTTCAAGAAGTCTTGTAAAAATACCACATATAGTATGCTTCGAACAATGATGTTCCAAACGTCTTATATATATATATATATATATATATATATATATATATATATATATATATATATATATATACACCAAATAATTCATGGTTATCAGATCTTTGATGGTTTTGATCTGAATGCATTAATATATATAAAATAAATAAATAAATAATAACTCTAGCGTTCTCTCCGAGAGATCTATATGCGATTAACATCGGAGTGTTATCAGAGTTAACTAAAAGAAGTGAGATGAATGGATAAAAATTATTTTTTTTATCCTAGCGGTATGCCAAGAGATGTATAGATATCAACATCAGGCTGCGCCTAGGGTAAGCATATGCAGAAAAAAATAAACATAAATAACCATACCTATTACCGAAGTAGAGAATCCGCAAATGACGGCTTCACTGAAATGCGCTCGCTTGTTTCCTCCCGTTAGAGCTTCGTGCTGATAACGTGTTAGAATAAACATAGAAGAAGGAAGAAGAAAATAGGAGAGAAGATATCTTATTAGTGTAATCTCATAGTGGGAGAAAAATACCTTATTTATACAACCTAATGAAGGTGTAATACTAATCTCTAACCAATGTGGGACTAAAAGTAAAGTGGAAATCCAACCCTTTATTAATCCACGTTATAACACATGTTTAATTCTTATACCTATATAAAAATCATTAATATTACCCGTAGCTATTATAAATATAAATACTTATATATTCAATCATATATACCCATATCTAAAATTATACATGTACCAACTATTATGAGTACACATTATAGAATACATTCTAAATAATTCTTAAGAGCATAAATAAGTAGTAAAAAAAAATGGGAGTTTACAAAAGATTTGATTTGATATGATTTAAAAATCTACATTAATTTGATTAGATTTAAAATTTATATCAAATATTTAATTTGATCATATTTGAAAGTCCATAATTGGTGTTGGACTATTTTAGGTGTAATAGGATTCTTATTTTAGGGTTTCCTATTTAGGAAATCCTATATTATGACATAGAATATTATTTCTCATCATATAAATATATGAGGACGGAGGAGGCACAAAGAATGCACAAATGTGAAGATTCGAGTTGGTCATCAGCAAGAAAATCTAAGAGAAAGTTCGTGCTTTGTTCTTAGGGTTCTTCTCCATACAAGACAGAAGGGAGAAGAGATCTAATCGATGAGTCGTCAACTTCTGTTAGAAAAATTGGTACGGGTTGGTGAGTGATTTCAATTGTAATCTTTATAGTTCCGGTGAGGGGGTTGAACCTATTAGGGCAAAGATTTCAACATTAGTTTCTTGCAATCTTGTAATTTCATCTGAGTTACAAAACTTAAAATTTGTTTAGGTGACGTAGTCACCGCCATTACTTGGATCTTCATTTGTTCTTGATGTTCGTAGATTAGTTGGTTATCTCAGGTGGGTTGACAAACGCTTTCGCAACGCGCCCATCAATTTTACCACTAAAAGGATTCGAGAACAAATCTGTACATAGACCTCGAATAATCTCTTAGGACAATATATAGTACATGACTTTCCAAAGCCGGTAACTCTACCTCTTTGTTGTTTTTATTTACAAGAATAAAAGAAAACTCTAACATTATATGTTGGAAGAGGGGAGCCAGATCAGTTGTCCGATATTTTCTGTCCAAAGTCTCCTTTTCCCTCCTATGACATGCGGGTTCCATCCATAAAAAAAAACCCACATGTGGTAGAGGGGTATAGGCTTCGAAGAGAAAATACCGGACAACTAATCCGAACTGAGGAAGAGGAGGGTGAGTTAGCTGTAGGAGAGATGTTGTCGGCTGGGGATTGGATGATGGGTGTGAATAGTAAGTTGCAGTTTGCATGTGATTTGTTGGTTTCCTCAGCCCACAAATGTGGCTTCAATGAAATATTTGCCCCAAAGTAAACTCATATTAGCAAAAAGAGTGTCGTGAAGCTCACGTTAGCAACTTAGCAAAAGAAGTGTTTTGCTCAAAACATAAGCTCAAGTTCAGTTGGAAAAGTATAAAATGAAGTGGATTTGGGTGGTTGTGTGATACAAGTGATTTTTCCCGTCATGGGCCATACAAATAGAGTTTCATAACAAAAAAAAAATGGTTGTAGCAAAAAAAAATGCCATTCATAAAGAAGTGGAGGGAAAAAATAAATGCTATAATTGTTAATACAAAAATAATAATTTTAATCTAGTTTAAGCTAACTATTAACTTAATTATATATTAGCCTATTTCTTTTATATATATATATATATATATATATATATATATATATATATATATATATATTAGTAAATTCACGTGCGTTGCACATAAAATAATTTTTTTCCTTCTAATATTAAAATAAATTATTTAAATATTTAAATACATTTAATTTAAAATTTATTATAATATTTTAATTAGAATTTATTATATATTGATTATATTTTAATTATAATTAGTTATGAATATATTTCTACTTTTCATAAAGAGTTTTAAAAACGGTTAGCAATGTAATATTATCTAATTATAAACAAAAATCTCTTGTAACACATGTGGTTAAGGTGGGAGGTATTCTCCCTAGTTGGCTGAATTCGAATTCATGTAGTGTTACGTATTACGTATATATATATATATCGAAAATAGGTGGGGTTTTACAGAGAAGCATAAGTAAGAGTATTTTGAACTTGTCTTCACTACTTCAGAAATTAACTGTGATAAGAGTATTTTGAACTTGTCTTCACTGCTTCATAAATTAACTATGTTCAGAAAGGAGGATGCTGCAGAAAGACCCCTTAGCAGGAAGAATATGGCTCATAAGATGGACACAGTAGCAGGAGCAGATCTTCTGTTGGCTGAGATCACGCTGACAAAATTCTCTAAAACAATTTTTTATCGGGATACATAATCGTCGTGTGACAGCACCTCAGTTATTGTCTGATAGATTAACCTGTGTTATTGCCTGATAGATTGTATATGAACCAGTAGGACCTAGAATTGTATTATGTTGGGTAAAATAGTACATAGCGATCGTATCTTTGACTTGATACCCATGATGACTAGCAAACTAAGGAACTGTTGATAGATTGACTGACCACCTGATTGTCCATTTTTTTTGCTTGGCTACACTATATGTGTACTATTATTACCAGTTTTTCGTTTGATGTACTGGCCATGTTATCGTTCTGAGGTGCTCATGTTCACTTGTGGACTACAATGTTATTTTTTATTTCATGTGCACTGAGATGTTACATCTTGTTCCAATAATATTATATTACTCCATGTACGGATACCCTCTCGTAGTTGGTCAGTGATCGTAGTGTATTTTGGTAAGAAGATTTGTGGATTAAATACTACATCTACACTTAGGATGAATCTATGTTGGAACCTTCGAGGACCATTGAAGATTCACTCCCAGCAACCCGTACAACGGTACGACATCTAGGATGGATGACATGTGCCCATGGTATGGATTTCCATATGAACAATATTGTATAGGAGAAAAAGGATCCCAATATCGTGTATTTGTTGGTGAACCATCGGATATTGTCGTATATCATCCACCTATGGGGTACAGTATCGGGCATCATTTTAAGACTCTGTCCCACTGTATCTATATTGGTATATGGATACGTATTTTATACTGCATGTTTTGTTATCTGGATTTTTGTGTGATTTTCCAAACTTAGTATTTTAAAAAAAATTACCTGACCGAACTACCGCCGGCATGCCATGGCACACCGACGAAAGATTCGATCGTCAGATATTACTTTAGCTTTTGAGATATTTTTGTATAAATATTTTTGTGAATAGAGATTGACTCAGTACCCTATTACCCAAGGGTTTTTTGGTTTTATTTTGAACGGCCGAGATTGAATTCAATCGAAATATTGATCGCTGACGTGGCAGATCCAACAATCACGATTAATTCTCACCCTCTATATATACAACTTAATTTTCTCTCTCCTCTCTCTTTTCTTTCACTTTTCCTTCTTTATTTTCTTTACATATTTTCTGCAGAAGCTTGGAGCTTGGTCTTGAGGCCTAGGAGTGTGGTTTTTTAACCCCTCTTGGTGGTGGAGTTGAAGATTTAGGCTGGGAGCTCGACCTTAGGCAAGTACATCTTGCCGAAAGCTATGACGACTTTATTTTATTGTAGTTTTTGCTTTCCTTGATTTTATATACTTAGAATTTTATGGGACTTGCTTTGTTAATCATGTTTCTCTCGTGATTTCCAAACTTGTGCATCTTTCATAAATTATTTTGAGCTTAGTTTTTGACTTTTCCTGTGAAACTCTGATATTTACTGGTTAGAAAACGCGTTGTCGAAAATGATTACCAAAGTGATTGCCATGAGACTTAAGTGAGGCCCTCCCCTAGCCTTGTATATGTTTGGTTTAGAGTTTGTTTGGTGGAAATCGGAACACATTTCAGTTTTTGAAAAAAAAATCCTTTTTTGGAGTATTTTAAGGAATTTATCTATAAAATCTTAAAATTTGTGAAATTTAAGGCTCCTATGTTATGAAAATTTTGATTTTATTCAATTTTGACTTTTGAAAATCTGAATTCCGAGTTAAAACGATATTTTTAGGGCCGAAATAATTTTAGAAAATTCTAAGTTTGGGCGGCTGTGCAGTTTCGGATTAATCTGAAGGTAATCCACGGATCATCGATGAAAGATCCGAATTTTGGCCCACAAAGCTAATGTTTCGTATCGTATAATCTATCGGTAATCCGAGGTAATCCATCGGTAATCCGATTTAGGTTGTTTTTACTGAAATTAACTATTTTTGATCGTTTTTGTCCGTTTCTGAGATCTACCTTGACTTTAATAATTTTTTAACATGATTAAATAACCTTGTGTAGCTAGAGAATAGTTGTACACCCTATATATTGACGTGAGAATTTATCATTTACTGATACTGTGTCTCTACACTGTCTTACATGCTTACTTATGTCTCACTGTAAGACCCAATATTTAGTATAGTTAGGGTCTTTCCACCCTTTATACACCCGCCCAGTATATGTTGTCCATTGTTACTACATGACCCTATTGCCACTTATTGTTACTTTTGACCACGACCCTATTGTCCCGTATTGTCACTCACTGTCACTTATAGATTGTTACTTATTGCATATTGTCACTATTGTCCCCTATTGTCACTCTGGATATAGATTATCACTATTGACACTTATTGTCACCTATTGTCACTCTGGATATTGATTATCACTATTGCCACTTATTGTCACATATTGTCACTCTGGATATTGATTGTCACTATTGCTATTGATTGTCACTATTATAATTGTTGTGGCTTGTCTTGTGCTAGTGCTTGTAACTGTCAAATTATTGTCTTGTCTTGCATACATGCCTAGGACGGATTTTGCGGAATGCCACACCCGGAATCCTGAACTGAAACTGCTAAGGATTAACGACTAGATTATTGACATAGATCATTGCGAGGGGAAGATCTCCTAGTTGCATGCAAGTCTCGTGCCCCGACAATATTTTTTTTTATGGATTTGTTACATGCCGTCGAGTAGGAAATATTTTCAGCTCACCGTCGAGTGGGACATTATACTTAGCTTCGCATGTTCACCATTGTATGACTTGTCTTTAGGTGCATATCTCTCTTACGGGGTGGTGTATCCATTATTACTTACTTTTCTGTCATCCGACATTTGGGTAGCTTGTACAGTCTGCAGGTATACAACCGTACAAAAATTCTAAATTATATTTGTTAGTAACTAGGATCTGTGATACCCTAGTTAGCTAATGATATCAAGTCATAGACATTGTTTGGCTGTATTTTATCAACTATAACTATTGCTTGCCTAGTGTCTTTTCTTTTCTCGTATTGTTATATTTATCGGTAAGTGACGGAAGACTAGGTACGACTCGGGAAAAGAATCATAATCCTGGTTCTTGTTTGGTTTAAGGGTTATGGTTCCTATTTCGGGGATCTTCTTGTTTCTTACCGACTTATCTTTTTCTTTTCATGGATATTGTCACCTACATGTTTTCTCTTTCCACTGGTTGTTGTCAATTACAGGTTTACTGCTTTTACCTTTCCACATATCCTAGAATACCTTATATATTTTAGCTATTATTCTGATATATTGCATGCTCACATATTCACGTTTATTTTATCTGTTTCCGGTTTACTTTATGTCACCTTCGTTTACTTTAAGTCACATATTACTTAGCTTATTGTCGTTTCTCTTCTCGAGACAAGTGTAGTGGCAGCGCACGAGTCTTGATCTGCATTTACTTATTCATGTCTCAATCTGTTGTTGTGTTAAGTTAGTATTGGTTTTAGTTTATAGCTTTGGCCTTTCTTTGTGGTACTTGCTATTGGGGGTCTGACCCCATTGGTTTTGTATGGCCAGATCTCGTAGTGGAACCAGAGGACTTTTCGTATCTTCCGCTGGATGGTGACCTCCCTGATCACCAGACTACCTGAGTGAATTTCTACTTATTCACCCACTAGATCTCGTACTTATATATTCTTTTGAGACGTTTATCCACCGAGCACGTGTTAGCTCATATTTTGGACTTGATATTATGCCTACGAGCATAGCATGATTTTGTTTCATCTAGACTACAACTAGTACTGATCATGTATGACTTATACTCTGTTAGTTCTTTATTTTGTATTACTAGCATCGTGATCATCTATGAATATATGGTTTGAGACGCTTTACTATCTAGCTCCTGATGGTCATATTTTTTGCATATTGCTTATTTGCTGGTGATTGAGACACCTATTATCACTTGACCTAGGATTGACTGATGGTTTGTAGTGTTAACCCCCCATGTCTTTCACAACCGTGATTGTATATTGGAGTACTGGAGTACTTTGATATACGTAGCTACCTTTGTCAGCCCCTAGTTCTGGGGCATAAAAATCATTATTATTATTGACCTAGTATCTATCATATAGGATTGTTGGGACCATTACTGAGATTTATTACTGCCCTAATGACCGCCTAAGAGGGGCACTGTGGACTACTGATTATACATTATTATGTAATTTTTCCAATCCCACTTCAGCATCGAACGATAGACGAATCCTTATTACATTCATGGGATAACCCAAATATTAATCTATTAAACTGTAGGAACTTTTTGACCGATTTGTTAAATCGATTGATTGTGTACTTTATCATCTAACCATAGTCTAGAATTCTACTCTATCTCGTTATAGTACTACACCCCTTCTTCTTATTTGGTGTAGGGGTAGATTACTGTCTCAACGATGGCATATAGATCCATGCTATGGCACATGTTACTATGTAAGTATATACCATTGTGTTTTTATTCATTCACTCGTACTTTCTTGTTGTACTTGTTATTAGGTGATTGACTCCTCTAGTTTGTTTAGCCAGATCTAATAGTCCTCTTGATGGCGCTCACTCATAGGATGGCCGCTAAGGATCCATAGTGGGTTTAAGAAATAAGGATTGAGCTGATAGAATCTGCCTGTCGACCCTGAATCCTGTTTCTCATCCCTCTCTAGGACTATCTGTAACCCCTGGTTGAGTAAAATATTCTACTCTTGCTGCTAATGCTATTGGGAAGCCAATAACCCATGAATAATCTCCAATAAAGTATAGGTGAGCGTTGCCAGTGAAATAGGAACCTACTACTTTTGCTCTTCAACTGGTATCTAATCTTGAGGAGGTAGGGCCTCATGTTGATATTCTGTCAAGCCATGCTCTGATGACTACTCGGCCATGCTTGCTGCTCTAATAGAAATGGTCAAAGTGTTCATGTACGAAAATGATACAAGATATCAATAAAGGACGAGAATGATCAAGGATACAAGCAACTTAATAGTTCAAGCATAGTATGTGTGAGATTTGTCTCACTGTTCTAGTATACGTATCCGAAATACGCATTTAACATGTATAGCTTGTTTTATGTTTAATTGCTTACCTTAAGATTTATGTCATTTATGCATTATCTAGGTTATTTTTGTAAGAGTTCCCTTAGTTGCATGCTTTGGACCATTTGGTCCCTTGATTTTTGTGTGCATAACTTTGATGAACCCGGGAGAGGGCATTGATTATGATCCAAAAGCCTACAATCAACAATTTGCATATATAAGCAAATATTTCTCTTTCCTTTACTTTTTCTTTCCTTTTATTTCTTTTTTCTTCTTCACCTCTGCAGCCTTCACCGAGAGCAACCGAGCTTGGCCTTGGCCGTGGGTAACCTTGGTCGTATTAGGCTAGAACTTTACTGTAGGCAAGTACACCTAGCCAACCGAAGCAACAACCATGGATCTTGTTTAGATTCTTAGTATAACTTGTTTAATTACTTGATAGGTTTTATTTGCTTAATACATAGAACTTGTCTTCATGATAATTTTGATTTTCTTATATTGGATTGCTTATGGAACCCGAGAACAGCAAGTCAGAGAATGCAAAGTTGGCTTAATAGTGTATACGAAAAGTACACAGGGAACCCTTGTCGCATAAGCGAAGTTCTAATAAGCGCACTTGTGTGTATTTCATAATTTTCTTAGAAAGTGCGCCAAGATATGTTATGTACTCTAGGCGCACTTCTGTACTCCTACGTATGTCTTATACTAAGAAAATTTCTTTAAAAGTACGCCAATCATATTTGGCGCACTATTGAATGGGTCTGCAAGTCATCAAGAATGTATGCCACTGCTTGAAAGCCAAGTTGGCGCACTTTAAAGATATTGCAGAGTTGGCACGCTTTAGTAAAATTTTCTTACCGGCGTACTTTGTCCCTTCTAGAGAATGACACACTTGTTGTATGGCGCACTATGTGGCATTCTCCATAGATGACGCACTTTGTGGCCCTTTCGTATTACTTAATGACTAAGCAATGACTTCTGACCATTATAGAGAATTATGTTCTCGACTACAAGGTTATCTCGATTGTTGTGCCATGTCTTGAGACTTATATTTTGCCTTTTAGTAGATCTTTCAACACCATTTATGCACCAATACTCGTTTGTGCGCCAATGCTCGTATGTGCGCCAATGCTCGTTTGTACTCCAATACTCGTTTGTGCGCTAATGGTGGTTCTTGACCCTTTGTGTGCGGATGCTTTGTTCTTGCCTGATTTTTTGTACCAACCTTGAATTGTTAATTTATGTGTCTGTAAGCCAGTATTCTCTTTAATATGCTTAACTATTGATGACTCTCTTGATCTATTTAATCCAATTATTTTAGTTAATTCTAGTTCTTTCCTTAATATAGCATTCTTGATATTGATCCCGATTTTCTAACATGATATAGTAATTATACATTATAAATAAACTCCTAAATCTTGGCATAGAATTGATATTATTGATAATCCTGATCCTGTATTGATAATCTAGATCCTGTATTAATAATCCTGATCCTGTATTGATAATCCTAATAGTCCTGAATGTCATGCCCCGGTCCCGCGGGACCGTTCATCCTCGCTTTGGTCCCTACGGAACCGATCGTCCTCGCACGGGCGTGATGCCGTGCAAGCCTAAGATGCGCTTGCACAAGTCCAAAGCTTTGAAAAAGGGCAAGTAAGCTATTCAATATTGGAGCAGCGACATACATTTTGCAAAAAAGTAAAGAACACAATGGCATATAAAAACATGCTCTTTTATTGATAATCGAAAGTGTTACAAGCGGCACATGGCCGAGGTTACAGTTTGCTCAAGCACTCTTTCTCTCGATTACAATGACATTATTCCATACATCATGTCCCTTTATACAAAAGTAGCTCAAACTCGATACGGCTCAAGGCATCGACTCCAAATTTTTGGTTCCTTGGGATGAGGCACGGCTATCGCTTTCTCGGACGAACAAGCACCTGAGAACAAGCAAAATATTGGTGGATCAACACTTTTATAAGTACTGGTGAGTATAAACAACTGAACAGAAGCTATACCCCCTGAAACCCACACTAAGTAAACTTGTGGCAAAATATTGCATTACTAGTGATCTTGCTAGTTTTACCTAAGTTCTTTTCATACAGCTCAGAACTAGTCAGATTACATCTTTTGAAAACACAAGTTGGAAACCAGTTTTTGCATATTCGATACTCATGCATTCAAGCAACTATAAGGGACAGTGTCCTCATCATGCAGTGCGCATCATGTATTTTGCAATCAATCTAACTCTTTGGGGCAAAGCTTATCTAGCAGACTGATCATATCGAATTAAGGCAAACATATCAAGTGGACTATCATTTCTTTCAAGCACACAAGCAGAAACATCTGTATGATTTTGGTCCTCGAGAAACTCAGGATCGGTAGCGGTAATCCAGCTAACCAATGACTCACATTCTGATAATATTAGCAACTATGACTGAGGTTCAGCTCTGCACTAATAGTCATTGTCTGACCGATGCAATACATGAAGTGCTATCAGAAACTCAATGATGCAGACTAAATGAACAAGCAGGCTATACATAAACTTATTTCATTTCTTACCCACGACCGATCGGCTATTCCTGCAGCAGGCACACAAGTTAGCAACAATTTAAATAAAATAATGTATACAGTTCTCTAGTTTTCTGTTCGTCCCTGCATCAAACAGTTATGTATGCAAGAATGCTAGCCTAGCATGCGCCCTAACTATATGATGGTCCCCTCAACGGGATTAGCAGTTGGGACATACAAGCCCATCTCACTAATAGACGGGTCTACCCCCCCCCCCCCCGTAAGTAAGGTTTTTAAGCCTCAGGGTATCTAGATCTCTCCTAGGCCGAACGATCCCAGTGCCCCAGGAAACGCTCGAGAGATGACCTTGTGCACAAGTTGTCCTGACCATATCCATGAATTCAAGCTCCTATCAATACCAGATGATGCACATAATCCAGAACAAGCAAGCAAACACATCAATCAAGTACATATAGTCGAAGCTCTCTCTCAATACACACTTGCCTAATAGCCACACCCCCCCCCGTAAGTAAGGTTTTTAAGCCTCAGGGTGGACTATTAGTCTAGATGCACAAGTTCACGCCATTCACCAAGTTCTATCTCATCACAAGCCAATAATGAAAAAATATTCAAGCAAGATAACTCTTAAACCAAGTAATAAGCAAGAACAGTTCTATAAATCTAGCATGCAATTCTATCTCTTTGGACAAGCATTCAAGTATTCCAGTCTAGCACGCGATATCAAGAATAAGTGCAAGCAATCCTTTACTCTTTCTTATTAGCATGGTAGGGTTCATTCACTAGCGGTGTTCGTGTGACTAAGCATGCAATAATTCTCATACTCTGGACTAGCATGGCAAGGTTCTATCTCATTCAGGCAAGCATTTCCAGTTCTCTTATTAGGCAAGCAAGCAGATTTGTTTCACTAACAAGCTATGTGAGTTATCTTATTAGCATACTGAGTCGGGTTCTATTATTCTTCTTATGAAACAATCTTCTTAAGCAATCAAGCATTCAAAAACTCAATTCATTATTAAGGCATACGAGAATTAGAGAATGCAGTTCTGCCCACTCACTTTGATCAATCGGTCGGGAACTCTCCGAGAAGACTTCCGTTACATAGCGCCTACGCGGAGCGGGGAGCTATATACTTACCCACCAACAAAGAGTTTTGTCCTCGAAACTCAAGGCGAAACTCACGAAAACACAGAGCAGCGATAGTCCTCATCCCTCACCATCCCAAATCAAAACTCAACAATCCAGAAATCACAAATCATATCTCAAGCAATGAAAACAAATCCAGAAAACTTTTGCGCGCATCTTTGAGAATATCTATGGACTTATTGTATGGAACGTTCATTACAACACTGTCACCACCCCATTTTTAGAGCAGGATATTTTTTTATTTTAATTTAGTAAATTGTGTATTGTTTATAATTAATTATATTTATATTTAATTGATGGTTGTATTATTTTTTTATTGATTGTTTTAGGGTTTTGGCTAGTCTAGACCCATGTCAGACCCTAGTGGACCCATGTTCGACCCAACCAACACCCTTGTGAGGCATATTTTTAGGTTTAGAATATTTATTATATTTTTATTAAGTTAGTTGGAGAAATTGGGTGCTTTTGGAACCCCAAACCCAAATCCCTATTAGCCTGACTAGTTAGGAGGGCATTTTAGTCTTTTGACTTAGCCCTAACCTTAATTTATACCATGGCCGGGCCCCCTAACCCCCCATTCTAGACTCGACCAGCAGCCCCTCCCCATTTCTTCATTTTTTCTTCTTCTTCTCCACTCCTTCTTTCTTCTTCTTTCCTTCTTCCAACTTCAAGTAAGTTCTCTATTTCTCCTCTTTCTTCTTCTATTCTCCATGGTTGGAACCCTAACCCTACACTTTTCCCTAACCTAGGTGTTTAGAGCCTAGACTTAGTGTGGAGGCTTGATTTGGAGGCTTGGAGCTTGAGGGAGGTGATTTCAAGAGATTTGGAGACTTTGGCTTGGGATTCCAACTTTCAATAGGTAAACCCTAATTTTTTCCTTTGTGATTACTCTAATATAGTGTAATTAGTAGTTTAGAATCTTCCTAGACCCTAAGCCTACCCGTAGGAGGTAGTTGGAGCAAGTTTGGTTGTGTTTGGAGACTTTGACACTAGGTTTTGTGTCAATTTCGGATGAAATCCGAGATTGGCCCAATTTTCAGTGATGCTCTAGGTTATACGGACCTAGGTAGATGTTGTCGGGTGTCTTGAGGGTTAGTACGTGTCTCCGTTCAGACACTTGAAGTCGTGTCACGGAGAAATGGGCGTTTAGGGCGTTTTTGTCGTCACCGGTTCTATGTGCGTGCGCATTTTTACCACAGACCTAGAATCGACGAGTTAGTATTTTTTTCTAGGATCTAGACATCGTTTAAAATCCGTGGGTAAATTTTGGGCCAATTCCGAGTAGGTTTGGTGTGAGTTTCAGGAGGTTTTCCGAACCGCACACCACGTGTTCGTCGAAATGACCGAACGACCATTTTGACTTGGTTTCTTAGATTCGGGCTTGTGCGCGCATTGGGTTAGCTTCGGGGAGTGTGTGCTAGAGTTCTTTGATTATATTTTATATATTTATAGTTATTTATAGGTGTAGGGGTCGTTGGTGGGGTGTTGTGTGTTGTGTATTGTGTTTTGTGTGTGTGTTGTGTGTGTTGTGTTTATATATGTATATATATGAGTATATATATAAATGTGTGTGTGTTTCTATATATATATATATATGTGTGTGTGTATATATATATGTTTATGTGAGTGTAGTTGTGTGTGTTTGTGTGTGTGAGAGTGTGTGTGTGTGAGGGTGTGTGAGAGTGAGTGTGTGTTTGTGAGCGTGTGTGTGAGTGTGTGGTTATATATATATATATATATATATATATATATATATATATATATATATATATATATATATATATATATATATTTGTGTGTGTGAGTGTGAGTGAGTGTTTGTGTATAGGTGTGAGTGTGTAGTGTAGTATAGTGTGAGTGTTTGTGTGTGTTTGAGGGGTGTGTGAGTGTGTTTGTGTGTATATATATATATATATATATATATATATATATATATATATATATATGAGTATGTGTATATAAATATGTGTGTTTATATATATAGATATGTGTGTTTGTATATACATGTGTGTGTGATTATAGATATGTATGTGCGTGTGTGTACCTATACATATATACCTTGAGATACCAAGGTATTGAGATAAGTTGGGTATCGGGAATGAGGTATTTGTCTATGCACTAGGTTATATATATATATATATATATATATATATATATATATATATATATATATATATATATATATATATATATATATATATATATATATATATATATATATATAGTTAGATATATGTTATATATATATATATATATATATATATATATATATATATATATATATATATATATATATATATATTAGTATATGGTATATATATATATATATAGTTAGTTAGCTAGCTAGTGTTAGTAAGGGGTAAGGCTTGAGTATCTCAATACCTTGAGATACTCAAGGTATTGGGTTTTAGCCTAGGATTAAGGTTAGAGTTGCTTTTATATATATAGTTATATATGTTTATGCATGTTAGTATATATTTTAGAGGGTATAGACGGGGCGTATAGCTTAGGTCGAGGTATCGGATACCGAGGGTATCCCGGTATCTCAAGGAGGCGAGTTTGATGGTTTAATAGCTTAATGACCTAGTTTTGACCTAGAATTTTAGGGGCACCCTAGTTTGACCTAGAGTTGACCGTAGCTGACCCGGTTGACCGCCAAAGTCAACTATTGACCTAGTTTTGACCAAGAGTAGACTTTTTGGACCTAGAGTTATTTTGACCCAGATTTCACCGGTTTGACCCGTTTGACCTAGAACGACCCTAGAAGCCTATTTTTAGTTATTTTATATCTGTTTAACTTATTAAAAACTTATTTAACCTTGCCTTTCGCAATAGGTCCTTGCGATACCAGTTCGGATCGCTAGTTGCTCAGGATGTCAGGCGAGTACATTCTCTGATAGTTTTCATTATCTGATGATTATTATGATTCAGTTTCTAGTATAGTATCATCTAATTTTCTGGCACGATATAGACTGGTATTTCTGGATTCATTTACTTACGACAAGTATATTTTATGTTTCTGGCCTCTATTCTGGAATCACCTACAGGCATCACTACAGGCATCACTCATATTTCTGGCTGGACTCATTCTTGATTTACGTGTCGGGTTTTGGATTCACTTGTACTAGTCGGGACGGAAAAATACTCGAGTAGACATCTAAATATTCCCATCTGGAATTACTGGAATTACCCCCTCTGGTCTAATATGGAATGATAGCAGCCGCGCACCCAGTACGCGGTGAACCGTACTTACCCCTAGCCATTTACATGTCGAAATAGATATTTCAAAGACACGAGTTCATTCTTTATAGTCTGGAATCTCTTGCATTTCTTGCTGGTCTCACTTATAGTTTCTGGACTTGACTCATTACATGTATTTCTTGCTGGACTCACTACACGTTCTTATGCACATACTTGATCATAGTTTAGATTTCTTGTATCTTGTAGTCATTACTATCTTGCTTCTGATATTCATGTATCTTTACCTTTATGCACCAGTGATATATATATTTCCTTGTTCATACTTTATTTCCTTCACCTTGCTACTTGCTACAACTGCTTTATAGTTTTTATCATTTAACTGGAACTGCTGTTAGAGGTGTACTTGCTCCAGTCCTGACTGGACATATTTTTTTTGGAGTATCCGGAGGATTGGTGTCCGACATTTTATGGACCTCAGCCTGTCGATGGTGCAGACAGGGACCCCCTAGTTTAGGAGTAATTTTTGGGTTGGTAGCCGGGATCACTAGGACCTCAGTTGTTGTTTTTATTAGCCTTTGGTACCGGATTTGTCTCCGATTTTGGATTGAGACCTTGTATTTTATATGATTCAGGATGATGTTGTATTATTATTATTATTGATGTTATGGTTATTTTAGTAGCAGTTGTTTAGACTTTGTGGTTGTTAGATTTCTGTGTTATCTTATCGTGCTTAGATTCATGATTGAGTACTTGTGATTATCATTATGATATTGCTCCTCCGTTTGGAGTTGAGATCTTGACAGGTATATATATTGATTGCGTGAGATTGTTAGCTAGATAGTAGACCTAGACAGCGTTCTACTGTCGATGCTGCGGCGTAGGCTGGACGTACCCACGACTCATGCCCGATTTTTTGGGTGTGGGTCGTGACAAACACAATCTCAACTCAGAATCGGAGGCAAGGAAATGGGCAAGAATCTAGTTGCTCAGATACCACTATGTCACATCCCGGTCTCGCAGGGCCGTTCGTCCTCGCTTTGGTCTCTACGGAACCGATCGTCCTCGCACGGGCGTGATGCCATGCAAGCCTAAGATGCGCTTGCACAAGGCCAAATCTTTGAACAAGGGCAAGTAAGCTATTCAATACTGGAGCAGCGGCGCACATTTTACAGAAAAGTAAAGAACACAATGGCATATGAAAATAGAATCTTTTATTGATAATCGAAAGTGTTACAAGCGACACATGGCCGAGATTACAGTTCGCTTAAGCACTCTTTCTCTCGATTAAAATGACACTGTTCCATACATCATGTCCCTCTATACAAAAATAGCTCAAACTCAATACGGCTCAAGGCATCGACTCCAGATTTTTGGTTCCTTGGGATGAGGCACGACTATCGCTTCCTCGGACGAACAAGCACCTGGGAACAAGCAAACTGTTGGTGGGTCAGCACTTTTATAAGTACTGGTGAGTATAAACAACTGAACAGAAGCTACACCCCCTGAAACCCACACTAAGTAAACTTGTGGCAAAATATTGCATTACTAGTGATCTTGCTAGTTTTATCTAAGTTCTTTTCATGCAGCTCAGAACTAGTCAGATTACATCTTTTGAAAACACAAGTTGGAAACCAGTTTTTGCATATTCGATACTCAAGCAGTCAAGCAACTATAAGGGACAGTGTCCTCATCATGCAGTGTGCATCATGTATTGTGCAATCAATCTAACTCTTGGGGCAAAGCTTATCTAGCAGACTGATCATATCGAATCATGGCAAACATATCAAGTGGACTATCATTTCTTTCAAACACACAAGCAGAAATATCTGTATGATTTTGGTCCCCGAGAAACTCATCATCGGTAATGGTAATCCAGCTAACCAATGACTCATATTCTGATACTATTAGCAGTTGTGACCGAGGCTCAGCTCTGCACTAATAGTCATTGTCTGACCGATGCAATGCATGAAGCGCTATCAGAAACTCAACGATGCAGACAAAATGAACAAGCAGGATATACATAAACTTATTTCATTTCTTACCTACGGCCGAGCGGCTATCCCTACAGCAGATACACAAGTTAGCAACAATTTAAATAACATAATATATACAGTTCTCTAGTTTCCTGTTCATCCCTGCATCAAACAGTTAGGTATGCAAGAAGGCTAGCCTATCTTGCGCCCTAACTATATGATGGTCCCCTCAACGGGATTAGCAGTTGGGACGTACAAGCTCATCTCACTAATAGACGGGTCTACCCCTCCGTACGTAAGATTTTTAAGCCTCAGGGTATCTAGATCTCTCCTAGGCCGAACGATCCCAGTGCCCCAGAAAACGCTCGAGAGATGACCTTGTGCACAAGTTGTCCTGACCATATCCATGAATGCAAGCTCCTATCAATACCAGATGATGCACATAACCCAGAACAAGCAAGCAAACACATCTATCAAGTCCATATAGCCGAAGCTCTCTTTCAATAAACTTGCCTAATAGCCACACCCCCCCTGTAAGTAAAGTTTTTAAGCCTCAGGGTGGACTATTAGTCTAGATGCACAAGTTCACGCCATTCACCAAGTTCTATTTCATCACAAGCCAATAATGAAATAATATTCAAGCAAGCTAACTCTTAAAGCAAGTAACAAGCAAGAACAGTTCTATAAATCTAGCATGCAATTCTATCTCTTTGGACAAGCATTCAAGTATTCCAGTCTAGCACGCGATATCAAGAATAAGTGCAAGCAATCCTTTACTCTTTCTTATTAGCATGGTAGGGTTCATTCACTAGCGGTGTCCGTGTGACTAAGCATGCAATGATTCTCATACTCTGGACTTGCATGGCAAGGTTCTATCTCATTCAGACAAGCATTCCCAGTTCTCTTATTAGGCAAGCAAGCAGATTCGTTTCAACGGCAAGCTATGTGAGTTATCTTATTAGCATACTGAGTCGGGTTCTATCATTCTTCTTATGAAATAATCTTCTTAAGCAATCAAGCATTCAAAAACTCAGATTCATTATTAAGGCATACGAGAATCAGAGAATGCAGTTCTGCCCACTCACCTTGATCAATTGGTCGAGAACTCTCCGAGAAGACTTTCGTTCGAGCAAGCAAGACGATATCACTTGTAAATAGTGCCTACGCGGATAAATTGAAACACAGATTTGAAACATGGAAAATTTCTCTTTATTGATAATGAACATCTATTACAAACTCCTGAACGACTCAGCTAAATTGCCGCACGGGCTTACAAAAGAGATGACTCAAAATGAGATAGCAGTCCTGTACATTATATCCCTTTACTAAACTTTAAAAGATATAGACCTCCAGGCTGGAGGATAGCTTTGCCACGGAGCTGCATTTGTATATGAAGAGTTGCAGGCTCCTGTCTTCAAAATGCTTCAAGGTGGCGCGGTCAGGATGCGCTAACAGCTGGACTGGATCGGGAAGACAACTTCGGCTCCTCGCTCGGTTCGCCTTGGTGCGGAGAACCTATTTCAACGAGGGTCAGCATGTCGAAACATACTGGTGAAGGCGAGCTAACCGAACTATACCAATCAACACGTTGTTTTAATGAAGCATGCATATTTGTGGGTTTCTATCTTGCCTTAGTTTATTTACAAGTAAGCAGCATATAGAATTTACTGAAATGAATGTGCCACCGTTCGATAGATTTTACCTGTCCGTCTGAATGACCTGCACAATACTTACCATGCCTTCCCTGCCACGAAGACACAAGTTAGTTTGCAACAGGTTTAAATATACACAGGGATCACTAGCATGATGCCACAAAGGGACGGGTTATAGTCTCGGGACAAGAATGATATACAACACAGGTGGAGAGCCCCGCTACATAGCATCCCGTCCATGACAAACGACTATACGAACTCTTCCGCCCGGATCGGATCGGTCCCAGTCCCTGGCGACCGTCCGCGAAAGCCAAAATACCTTGTGCACAAGTTGTCCATGATCAAGCACATTTAGTTCGAATTATTTCATACGAATTTCAAACGAATATGGGCAAGCTCCATAGTACAAATGTTTTGCATAGTCTTACTGATCAATCTATGCCAAATTAAAGTGTATTCCATATGCATAGCATAATTTATAGAAGAAACATGTATTCTAACTAAAATTGAAACATATGATGAATATTCCAAACGAATAAGCATGCAGTGTAAGTAATTGTTCCCAAGTTGAATGACAAGCAATACAATCCAAGTCTATTCTCTTTTTATCTTGGTATATTTTATTATTACTTGGTATCGTTTGATCGGGGCAATAAGATTGCAAGAGTTTAGGGTGTGAAGCTTGGAAGCAGGGCTAGCTAATCGGGATGGTAGCCACTCACTTAGAAGTTGGAAGGGAGAAGGAAAGAGGCGCTTCATGACTCCGCTCGCAAGCCACCTACTGCTCGTTCACCTGCATTACGAACAGCTCGATCAATACCTCTTCCACTTTTTAAATCTCAGAATTGAAGTGCAGTTCAATGAACAAAAATAATGAAAACTATCGAAACTGTTCAAGGAAAACATGCAAATCCCAAAACCAACTCAAAGCACGAAAGCAACAAGCGACATCGAAAACTGAGGCAATAAAAGATAGCAGCAGAGAGGTCTCTCCTGACTCTGCCGCTAAGTCGATCCCGGGGGCACGGTCCACTGAATATGGGAATCGATTCCGAAGAAACAAATCCATAACGAGGACGAGTTCTTAATTCAATCTATCCCGATCGAACGATACCGTCTTGTGTTTCTTAGCCGCGCTCCTCGAATAGGAGGAACGGGGCGCTACATCCTACCCAACCAATTGAAAGTTTTGTCCCGAAACATAGGAATAGAACCAACCGTTAGGGATTATTTTGTTGCTGGCAGCGATCTGGGAGCGGACAGTTTCGAATCACGTATCCATTTCTGCCACAGTTGTAACAAGACCCATTCTTCAAGTAACAATTAACGATGGTGTGCCCCGGCCTGTGGCAGTGCTCATAACGCACTCCTGCATTTGTCTTATTCCGACCACCGTTGTTTTGTCGCTTTGCAGCGTTGTTTCCTCTCTCGTTACCTTGGCGTTTGTGATTGTAGGTATGCACAGCGCCGGTGGAAACGTGAGGATACTACGGTTCAAGAGATAGGGCGTGATTTATGACTTCACGCATTGTCCCATACTGATTATTGACCACGTGCGCATGGATGGCAGGGCGCAAACCGCCTTCAAACCTTCTAGCTCGAATTGTTACATCAGGTAAATAGGCCCTAGCGAATTTGGAGAGTCGGTTGAATTCGGCAGAATATTGCTTAACTGTCATACTGCCCTACCGCAGCTGCATGAAATCATTCTCCATTTGACGTTGTACTGGAGGGGGTATAAACTCCTCTTCAAATGCGGCACGAAAAGTCGTCCACGAGATCGCCTCCTCTCCGTGATCAAATTGGAGAGATCGTCGATGCACGTTCCACTAATCGTGCGCGTTGAGGCGGAGCTGAAGTTGGGCGCAGGCGACGTACTTTTTTTTGGGGACCTCTAGCAAAGCGAAGTGATCTTCAAGTTCGGCTAGCCAATCTAGAGCTACCACTGGGTCCTCAGTCCCGTTGAATGGGGTATTGCAGACTTTCTTAAAGTGGCCCAAGTTGAAGGCAGTCACTGTCCTAGTCCTTGGGATTTGTGGCGTCTCTACTTCAAGCATGGGCTGTTCCACCGGAGTCGTTGTTGTTGCGGCAGAATGGTTGGCAGCTAAAGTCTGAACGATTTGTTGCAGGGTATCTACCTGCTTCTGTTGGTTTGAGAATCGGGTCTCTAGATTGCTCTCAAGCTTGGCTCGGCGAGCATCGTCTCGTTGTCATTGTGCTTCTAACATTAGCATTATCCGCTCAAGCGGATTGACTTGAGATATGCCTCGCTGGCTCTGAGAGCTTCCCGAAGTGCCCGAACTACTTTCTTGGCCTTGCATTTCGTTCGGTGCTTGCGCTGCAGATTGTGCTGGTGCCATTCCTTCAAAAGAAGGTAAATTACATTAGAATCATAATGTATTATGGACTTATTGCATGAACATGTCTCATTTTGTCCTAGCGAGTTCAAGAGTTCGTACAGGAATTTGATCGTTAAAGGAACTTTTCCAGTGCGAGAGTCTAAGGAACTTGAATCTGTGCTCTGATACCACTATATCATGACCCGATTCCGTAGAATCGTTGAGGCGTCCCCCTGTCACGACCCGCACCCGGTTTAGGGGCACGAGAGCGTGGGTACGTCCAGCCTACGCCGCAGCATCGGCGGTAGAACGCTGTCTAGGTCAGGTACTATCGAAACAATCTCACGCTAGTATCCAACTCCATAAGGAGACGTAGATAACATAAAATAAATCTAGAAATACTCAATCACAGAAAATAGAGCACGATGAGATATCAAGGCAAGCAAGAAATACAAGACGAGTCTAACGACCAAAATAATCATACCTGCAATCATTAACTTCCAATCCCCAAGTATGTCGGAAACCAGTCTACTAAGGTCACAGTCTGGAAAAAATATTTTCCAGTCAGGAAGGAGCAAAGTACATCTCTAAATAGCAGTTCTATATAAATGACATAAACTATATAGCAGTTCTAGATGGAAATATACCAGATGCATGTATAGGTACGAGAAATGTACAATGAAAGAAATACTGGAAATACTGTAAGTAAATGCAGGAAAGAAACAATATGTCAAAGAGCAAGAAACCTATGACTAAGTGTGTGAGTACTAGCTTCAACATGTGATCGGCTTGGGAACTTGATCAGGCTGGTTACATGTGATTAGCTATGATTCATGGAAGGTCAGGCTAACCGTTGGTTAGCTATGATGCATGTAGAGGTCAGGCTAATCACACGTAATAGCTATGAGGCACGGAGATGGTCAGGCCACACCCGACGTGAGATGTGGGGTGAGCTATGATGCATGAAAAGTTGGGTATGATCACATATCTACACTAAAATATTCCCCACCCCCGACTGGTATAGTAGATCCAATCATGGTACGCTATGGCACGGGATTCCCTAGGGAGGTAGCAAATCTCCCCGAAAATCAGTGTCTGTACATGCACAAGATATCAATGAAACAAGTCTTGTACAAGCTACACCATGAATAAGGAATAACATCTCATGACGAGATCCGTGTATACCAATCCGTGTAACCAACGTGTCAGGAACATAAATATTTACACTAGATACAGTAAACATAGAAGATATCATAAATTAGAAACTAATCAGAGAATGTACTCGCCTTTGGTCCTTAGCTGGTGAATACCGAGGTCCTGTTCCAAAGTGTCCCCTGGGTAAACCAACAGTCCTATAAACATATCACAAGCAAAACCACATTTGCATCAGATGCTACACTAACACAGTCTAAAAATACTGGCCTCAGGGCCACGTCAGGCAGGGCACTAGTCAACTAGGGTTATCTAGTAGGGATACGTATATAAATACACATATATAAGCCTATCAGTAATTTGTACAAAATACGTACATAATATATACACTAAATAGATGTAATTAAATATATATATATATATATATATATATATATATATATATATATATATTCGTAAACCAAAATATATATTTGTATCTATACAATCAAATATATATATATATATAATTATACCAAATCATACTTATATTATATACAGGTAACTATACCAATTTACATTTATATATATAAAACCAATACAACATATAGATATACATACATATACCAATACGAAAATATAATCTACATATATATCTTTATACCAAAATTATATAAAAATATGTATAACTGTATACTCATAATAGAATTATAACATATATATATTGTCAACAACCGCATTAAATATACTAATACTAATACCAAATTAAGTTTATACTTTGAATATTAGGAATATAATAAAAGCATGTACAAAATATATTGTAAATGTTATTATTAAAATATATACTAGTACATCACATTAAATACAAATACAATACATTAATTGTATGTACAAGATATATATATATATATACATTTATACTAACTATACATATTTGAAAATATATTAAGTACATATATATACAAAATATATACATATACTAAATATTATATATTTTTATACCAAAATAATACGTATACTATTACATTTTATATACCAAAATATGTTTTTACCAAATTAAATATATATACAATATATACACGTACCATTTAATAATTACATACATATACTATTAAACATTAATTTTAAAATACATAATTACATATACATGCAGGTATACCCATTGTATTAAAATATATACATATACATACTACTAGATTTTCAGAATATACTAAACATATACGAAGTATAGTTATATATACATATACCTATTATATTAAAATATACTAAGTATATATATAAAATGCATAAATATACATATACAAATTAAATATATACTTATACATATATATACACTAATTATATACATTCATACATAATATACTAATTAGATATTAACCAACTAATTACACATTAATTAACTACTTACCTATAACTAAACTATTTATTATTAAACTAAACTAATTACATTTAATTACTAAATCAATTACATTAATTAACTAAACTAATTATAAATTCAATTAACTTTTACATTATTAACCAACTCATTAAACATTAACTAACTAATTATATTAAACTAATTATTATATAGCCAATTACATTTTAACTCACTGATTAATACTTTAATTACTGATTAAGAAAATAATTAACTAAACTAAACTAATATAAATTAATTAAATGATTAATTAATTAACTAATTATATATAACTTAACTAAATGATTAAGAACTAATTAACTATTCTAATTATATAATTAAACTAATTAAATACTAATTATGAACTAATCTAATTACTAAACTATTACACAGAACAGAAACAAAAAGGGGAAGAGGGACAGGGAGAGAAGGGCTCACAATTTGGGGAGGGTTTTCCGGCGAGGTCGGGCCGGGCAGGGCGTCGCCGGCGGTCCTGAAGCGACGGCGTCGAACTCGGCGGCGGCTGCTCGATGGATCTGAGGCGGCGGCGGCTGGATTTACAGCGGCGACGGTCGACGGCTCGACGAGGGGTGCTCGGTTCCAGGCGGCGGTCGACTCGAGAGCGGCGGGCGCTCTGTTCGAGGAGGCGGCAGCAGAGCTCGACGACGGGTGCTCGGTCGACGTTCGTCTCGGCGGCGACGGTGGTTCGAGGAACCGGCGTCTCGACTCAGCGGAAGGAGAGGACGGCGGCTCTTCTCAGCGGAAGGAGATCTCGGCGGCGGCGGTGGTCCCAGTCGTCGGCGGCGACGGGATCTAGGTTAGGTTAGGTTTAGGGTTCTGTGTGTGTCAGGGTCTGGGTTCGTGTCCGGGCTGGACACGGCGGGTTTGCTGTGTACAGTGGAGGAGGTTGTGTCCAGATGGTGTCGGACACAAAAATTGTAACATTGTAATAACTGGACACAGAAAAATAAATGGATACGGTGGGACACCCGGGGTCGGATCCGAGGCCAACACGGCTGACACGGTGATGCTGGACACACGGACATGAGCACACAAAAAGGTGGTGGCTTGGCTTGTGGAAATTATGAGGGCTAGCTAGGGTTTCTTGGGAATGGTGATGAGAGACTTAAATAGGGAGAGAAGGTGTGGGATAAAGGGTGAGGGTTGGCCCAAATAACGAATGGCCCAAGATAATAAATAAACGGGCTTTTCATGTGGGAAAAATGAGGGTGTGAATGGGAGACGGTAAACGGGTAAATTAAATAAAAAAGATAATTTAAGAAAAATATTTTTAAGAGGCTTCCGATTAGCTACTAATTAAACTCATTTCAAAACCCTAGAAAATATGTAATTTATTTATTTACTATCCCAAATGGATTTCAATTATTATGAAGAAAACTAGTCCTTTAAATAATTTTATGATTTCAAGCCAATAAACATTTGAAACTAGAGAAATATATATATATATTATTATTTATTTATTTCGTAATACATTGACATTTAGAAAAATGATTTTTATAAAAGATTTTAAATTACCTTCTACAATCAACATTGTTCAAAAATCTAACACAAAATTCAAGGAGAAATATTTTATAAACTTGGTATTTAAAATAAATAAAAATCTAATTATTTCGGAAATTTGGAAATCGGAGGTTACAAGTCTACCCACCTTAGAAAAATTTTGTCCTCGAAATTTAAGATCCTCAATATTTGCATTTACACATTATATTATTTCTATCAAAATTTAAATTTCAAGCCAAACAATCATGAAGTAATTCCATATTGTTATTTCTCAACCTTTCAAAGTCCTACAACATCAAATTCCTGAAAATCTTTAAGTTAAAAATCAAATCCCCTTTATGTAATAATCTCCTCAAAAAAAATTTTTTTTTTTTAGTTTGTATCTAATTACTCAAGGATTTTAATATCCAATCCTCCAATTGAATTCCAATCAATGTCTATTTATAACATTTAAAAATCTGTATCCCAAATTTAAATTTTAAACACTAATCCATCATTCATCTTACTCCTCTAACCCAAATTCAATTGATGCTTATTCAAATATAAATCCTTCTCCCGAGAATTGAATTTGACACTATTCCATTAACGATTTATTTCCTGATTTCCTTTTTTCCTCAAATACTCAACGATGCGATACTTTCAGAATCTTCAATGCAACATTCATAATATAAACTATAAAATTTCTATCTTGCAATCAAATAGAAAAAATGATAATCTCTCAAATTTTCTCAAATTTTAACAATCACTTTAATCATATCAAGACCTTCCTAAAATTAATAATCCTCAATTTTGCCCTGTGAATTTCTTAACTCTCTATTTAAGTTAATGTTTATCCTCGAATTTCAATCATACCTCGATCTTCGTAAAATCAATGATCCATCAATTCTGTTATATTACTCATTAACTGTTTATTTAAATGAATGCTTATCCTTAAATTAATCCTCTTGTCTCTTTTTGTCAGTCATAACCTCGTCACAGATCTTTGCTATGGTCAAAACCCTAATGATCATGGTTTAAGAAAATTCCACCTACAGCCATGCAATTTAAGAAAATATAGGTCATGTGTCTTGTCATGGTATTTTAGTCTCTGTTAAGGTGTACTACTAGTTATATTTTAACAAGAAAATCATGAATACGAACTACAGTATTAGGAAAAACAATCAATCGAAAGATGGAAGAAGGAATCATTAGGAGGGGAAGAAAGAACCTGTTAATATATTTCTTGCAGTATCCCTTATCTCTAACATACACTTAACTCTAGCATATTCACTACTAATTCCTATTCCTGTACACTAGTACCCATATTAACTAATCATTAATCCACAAAATCCATGAATACATCCGTATTACACACACCTGTTTATTAATACCAAAATCTGATGCCAAGAATCTCTAATATAACCATGATTCAATAATGCATCCAAGTTGATACCTCTATCTCTTTAGTACCATACCCTCTGTCAGTTCCCTGTTCCTACTACAATTGTTCATACTAGTCGTTCTTATCACTCAAATATACGTCAAGTGCAACACCCTACTAAATAATGCTCTTTCCAATACAATTTTAGATGGACACCCAAGTCAGTCTGCGGTGCCATCTCAATCATGCTCAAATCACCAGATCCTTACACATGTATATCATCTACTCATATATTAATATTCATATCTCTCATCTACCAAAAATTAATCCTCAAAATAATCGTCAAGGTTTAACTTCTCGATCAACTTAAAATAAAATGCATATACCTCCTCAAAATCAGATACTCCACATCGAAATAAAATTTAATCACTTCTAAAATCTTTGTAGCCTTAACTATGTTTATTGAATCAAATTTAAATCCTCAATATTTTAACAACATAAAATCTCAACTCCTTAAAAATTAAAAAATTTAAAATTCATTTCCACTCTTTAATTTATAAATCCACAATTATACATATAAGTGCTCACGGTCTCTGATACTCGAGGTGCACTCAAAACCTCTATTGCCTACAACTGCCAACTGGGTACTAAAATTGTACCGCCTGAATCACTTGTACTATTACCTCCAATGATCAAAGTTATCATCACCTATATTTTCCTTTATGATTTCAATTTATGTCAACTGGTATATCATTTAATTATCATCACACAGAGTGCTTACTGTTATTAACGTTATTCTCGACTAATCCTCGATATAGAATCATTAGCACTCTTGGTATTATATCACTAGTTTCATTAATGCATCATTTCATCAAGCTCATTAGAACTCATGATTACAGGTATCTACTATAACACTCATGTTTCTTTACTCTCATGGGCATATGTATGGTTCTTCATCTCGATTGATGTATAGGTATTTCCCTTTAACCTGTTACAGCCTGTTAAACTGATCTGTGATACGCCTCACCATTTTCATTACCAATTCCGATATTTCTCTACCCATGACACCTCATTAACTCTTTATGCGTATATATTTCCTTACCTTTAACACTTCCGATATCAATCATCAAATTGAACATCATGTTCCATAAATCCTTAACACAATTCCTGGATACTTAATCGTTTACATAGATCACTCAATTACATAATTATGATTATCCAGGACGGGTAATTGGCTCTGATACTAACTCTGAGAACTATCACTGATACTCTATACTCTCCTTAACTCTCAGTCTCTAATGACACTTCTCCTAGAACCATTGTTACAAGGTACTATGCTAAGGGCTAACTCTAAATTAAATCCTACTGCTCACATATCCAACTAAGAAACACTTACAAACTCACAAGTCACACTCAGTCAAACTAATACAAGACACAACCAAAATTGCAAGTCACTAATTATCACACTAACAAGGATCCTTAAAGAAATAAGGCTCAAAGAACTGGGTTAAGGACGGAAGGTATCTTTACTGCTAGTAAAGAAAAGAAGCGATGGAACAAAGTCCTGGAATAACATAAATAGATAAGTCTTGAGATGATACTTTAAGAACGAATTTAAGATACAACCTGATAATCATACACGTCTGTCAGAAATCATGACACTCAGAATCCTTGCCACGCCAGTAAGCATAGATGCGATAAACGACAGGTTCCATAACTAAGGTATGCAACTCTATAATCATGTCATCTAGAATCTTCGCCACGCCAACCGGTATGGCTGCGAGAGACTCTAAGTTTCATAACTATAGTATGTACATCCAAGTCAGGTTCCTACGTTCTCGTCACCACAGCTAATATGGCTGCGATAAACTCTAGGGTCCGTAACCAAAGTAGACGTTTTACCTTTCTCACTGTCCTCATCAAAATATGTCATCAGATGATACCGTAAATTTAGCCCGTAAAATTCATCTCGATATGAAATCAACTCAACAACGATACCAAGAATTAAATTTAACAACTGGTCAACAAGAATCAAACTCAACAATGATACCAAGATTTTAATTTAATAACTTATCAACAAGAATCAAGTTTAATAACAACAAGCGAGAGCGGACAGAAACAAGAAAAAAGATTTAATTTGGAAATTATAATAAGAATCTCAAGGGGTCGTCCCAGGAATCTCTCAAGAATTTATGATTGAGTATTCTCTCTCATCCTAGTATCCTATGTCCTATATTCTATAGCAGGTACGCAGAAGTATAACAAGGATGCCACACTACTACGACATCGCACAACTCGCGAAGTCTGACCTGCATGGGCCACCACTAAAAACGTGTCACGACCCGCACCCGGTTTAGGGGCACGAGAGCGTGGGTACGTCCAGCCTACGCCGCAGCATCGGCGGTAGAACGCTGTCTAGGTCAGGTACTATCGAAACAATCTCACGCTAGTATCCAACTCCATAAGGAGACGTGGATAACATAAAATAAATCTAGAAATACTCAATCACAGAAAATAGAGCACGATGAGATATCAAGACAAGCAAGAAATACAAGACGAGTCTAACGACCAAAATAATCATACCTGCAATCATTAACTTCCAATCCCCAAGTGTGTCGAAAACCAGTCTACTAAGGTCACAGTCTGGAAAAAATATTTTCCAGTCAGGAAGGAGCAAAGTACATCTCTAAATAGCAGTTCTATATAAATGACATAAACTATGTAGCAGTTCTAGATGGAAACATACCAGATGCATGTATAGGTACGAGAAATGTACAATGAAAGAAATACTGGAAATACTGTAAGTAAATGCAGGAAAGAAACAATATGTCAAAGAGCAAGAAACCTATGACTAAGTGTGTGAGTACTAGCTTCAACATATGATCGGCTTGGGAACTTGATCAGGCTGGTTACATGTGATTAGCTATGATTCATGGAAGGTCAGGCTAACCGTTGGTTAGCTATGATGCATGTAGAGGTCAGGCTAATCACACGTAACAGCTATGAGGCACGGAGATGGTCAGGCCGCACCCGACGTGAGATGTGGGGTGAGCTATGATGCATAAAAAGTTGGGTATGATCACATATCTACACTAAAATACTCCCCACCCCCGACTGGTATAGTAGATCCAATCATGGTACGCTATGGCACGGGATTCCCTAGGGAGGTAGCAAATCTCCCCGGAAATCAGTATCTGTACATGCACAAGATATCAATGAAACAAGTCTTGTACAAGCTACACCATGAATAAGGAATAACATCTCATGACGAGATCCGTGTATACCAATCCGTGTAACCAACGTGTCAGGAACATGAATATTTACACTAGATACAGTGAACATAGGAGATATCATAAATTAGAAACTAATCAGAGAATGTACTCGCCTTTGGTCCTTAGCTGGTGAATACCGAGGTCCTGTTCCAGAGTATCCCCTGGGTAAACCAACAGTCCTATAAACATATCACAAGCAAAACCACATTTGTATCAGATGCTACACTAACACAGTCTAAAAATACTGGCCTCAGGGCCACGTCAGGCAGGGCACTAGTCAACTAGGGTTATCTAGTAGGGATACGTATATAAATACACATATATAAGCCTATCAGTAATTTGTACAAAATACGTACATAATATATACACTAAATAGATGTAATTAAATATATATATATATATATATATATATATATATATATTCGTAAACCAAAATATATATTTGTATCTATACAATCAAATATATATATATATATATATAATTATACCAAATCATACTTATACTATATACAGGTAACTATACCAATTTACATTTATATATATAAAACCAATACAACATATAGATATACATACATATACCAATACGAAAATATAATCTACATATATATCTTTATACCAAAATTATATAAAAATATGTATAACTGTATACTCATAATAGAATTATAACATATATATATATTGTCAACAACCGCATTAAATATACTAATACTAATACCAAATTAAGTTTATACTTTGAATATTAGGAATATAATAAAAGCATGTACAAAATATATTGTCAATGTTATTATTAAAATATATACTAGTACATCACATTAAATATAAATACAATACATTAATTATATGTACAAGATATATATATATATATATATACATTTATACTAACTATACATATTTGAAAATATATTAAGTACATATATATACAAAATATATACATATACTAAACATTATATATTTTTATACCAAAATAATACGTATACTATTACATTTTATATACCAAAATATGTTTTTACCAAATTAAATATATATACAATATATACACGTACCATTTAATAATTACATACATATACTATTAAACATTAATTTTAAAATACATAATTACATATACATGCAGGTATACCCATTGTATTAAAATATATACATATACATACTACTAGATTTTCAGAATATACTAAACATATACGAAGTATAGTTATATATACATATACCTATTATATTAAAATATACTAAGTATATATATAAAATGCATAAATATACATATACAAATTAAATATATACTTATACATATATATACACTAATTATATACATTCATACATAATATACTAATTAGATATTAACCAACTAATTACACATTAATTAACTACTTACCTATAACTAAACTATTTATTATTAAACTAAACTAATTACATTTAATTACTAAATCAATTACATTAATTAACTAAACTAATTATAAATTCAATTAACTTTTACATTATTAACCAACTCATTAAACATTAACTAACTAATTATATTAAACTAATTATTATATAGCCATTTACATTTTAACTCACTGATTAATACTTTAATTACTGATTAAGAAAATAATTAACTAAACTAAACTAATATAAATTAATTAAATGATTAATTAATTAACTAATTATATATAACTTAACTAAATGATTAAGAACTAATTAACTATTCTAATTATATAATTAAACTAATTAAATACTAATTATGAACTAATCTAATTACTAAACTATTACACAGAACAGAAACAAAAAGGGGAAGAGGGACAGGGAGAGAAGGGCTCACGACTTGGGGAGGGTTTTCCGACGAGGTCGGGCCGGGCAGGGCGTCGGCGGCGGTCCTGAAGCAACGGCGTCGAACTCGGCGGCGGCTGCTCGATGGATCTGAGGCGGCGGCGGCTGGATCTACAGCGGCGACGGTCGACGGCTCAACGAGGGGTGCTCGGTTCCAGGCGGCGGTCGACCCGAGAGCGACGGGCGCTCTGTTCGAGGAGGCGGCGGCGGAGCTCGACGACGGGTGCTCGGTCGACGTTCGTCTCGGCGGCGGCGGTGGTTCGAGGAACCGGCGTCTCGACTTAGCGGAAGGAGAGGACGGCGGCTCTTCTCAGCGGAAGGAGATCTCGGCGGCGGTGGTGGTCCCAGTCGTCGGCGGCGACGGGATCTAGGTTAGGTTAGGTTTAGGGTTCTGTGTGTGTCAGGGTCTGGGTTCGTGTCCGGGCTGGACACGGCGGGTTTGCTGTGTACAGTGGAGGAGGTTGTGTCCAGATGGTGTCGGACACAAAAATTGTAACATTGTAATAACTGGACACAGAAAAATGAATGGATACGGTGGGACACCCGGGGTCGGACCCGAGGCCAACACGGCTGACACGGTGATGCTGGACACACGGACACGAGCACACAAAAAGGTGGTGGCTTGGCTTGTGGGAATTGTGAGGGCTAGCTAGGGTTTCTTGGGAATGGTGATGAGAGACTTAAATAGGGAGAGAAGGTGTGGGATAAAGGGTGAGGGTTGGCCCAAATAACGAATGGCCCAAGATAATAAATAAACGGGCTTTTCATGTGGAAAAAATGAGGGTGTGAATGGGAGACGGTAAACGGGTAAATTAAATAGAAAAGATAATTTAAGAAAAATGTTTTTAAGAGGCTTCCGATTAGCTACTAATTAAACTCATTTCAAAACCCTAGAAAATATGTAATTTATTTATTTACTATCCCAAATGGATTTCAATTATTATGAAGAAAACTAGTCCTTTAAATAATTTTATCAAATAAATAATTTTATGATTTCAAGCCAATAAATATTTAAAACTAGAGAAATATATATATATTATTATTTATTTATTTCGTAATACATTGACATTTAGAAAAATAATTTTTATAAAAGATTTTAAATTACCTTCTACAATCAAAATTGTTCAAAAATCTAACACAAAATTCAAGGAGAAATATTTTATAAACTTGGTATTTAAAATAAATAAAAATCTAATTATTTTAGAAATTTGGAAATCGGAGGTTACACCCCCAAATCGTGATCGCCGTGCGGGCCTGGGGTTGCACCCGCACAAGGCTTTAATGATTTGCATAGCAAGCACATATTAAGAGTACGCAGATAAATTGAAACACAGATTTGAAACATGGAAAAGTTCTCTTTATTGATAATGAACATCTATTACAAACTCCTGAATGAGTCAGCTAAATTGCCGCACGGACTTACAAAAGAGATGACTCAAAATGAGATAGCAGTCCTGTACATTATATCCCTTTACTAAACTTCAAAAGATATAGACCTCCAGGCTGGAGGATAGCTTTGCCACGGAGCTGCATTTGTGTATGAAGAGTTGCAGGCTCCTGTCTTCAAAATGCTTCAAGGGGGCGCGGTCAGGATGCGCCAACAGCTGGACTGGATCGGGAAGACGACTTCGGCTCCTCGCTCAGTTTGCCTTGGTGCGGAGAACCTATTTCAACGAGGGTCAGCATGTCGAAACATACTGGTGAAGGCGAGCTAACGGAACTATACCAATCAACACGTTATTTTAATAAAGCATGCATAATTATGGGTTTCTATCTTGCCTTAGTTCATTTACAAGTAAGCAGCATATAGAATTTATTGAAATGAATGTGCCACCGTTCGGTGGATTTTACCTGTCCGTCTGAATGACCTGCACAATACTTACCATGCCTTCCCTGCCACGAAGACACAAGTTAGTTTGCAACAGGTTTAAATATACACAGGGATCACTGGCATGATGCCACAAAGGGACGGGTTATAGTCTCGGGACAAGAATGATATACAACGCAGGTGGCGAGCCCCGCTACATAGCATCCCGTCCATGACAAACGACTATACGAACTCTTCCGCCTGGATCGGATCGGTCCCAATGCCCTGGCGACCGTCCGCGGAAGCCAAAATACCTTGTGCACAAGTTGTCCATGATCAAGCACATTTAGTTCGAATTATTTCACACGAATTTCAAACGAATATGGGCAAGCTCCATAGCACAAATGTTTTGCATAGTCTTATTGATCAATCTATGCCAAATTAAAGTATGTTCCATATGCATAGCACAATTTATAGAAGAAACATGTATTCTAACTAAAATTGAAACATATGATGAACATTTCAAACGAATAAGCATGCAGTGTAAGTAATCGTTCCCAAGTTGAATGACAAGTAATACAATCCAAGTCTATTCCCTTTTTATCTTGGTATGTTTTATTATTACTTGGTATCGTTTGATCGGGGCAACAAGATTACAAGAGTTTAGGGTGTGAAGTTTGGAAGCAGGGCTAGCTAATCGGGATGGTAGCCACTCACTTAGAAGTTGGAAGGGAGAAGGAAAGAGGCGCTTCACGACTCCGCTCGCAAGCCACCTACTGCTCGTTTACCTGCATTACGAACAGCTCAATCAATACCTCTTCCACTTTTCCAATCTCAGAATTGAAGTATAGTTCAATAAACAAAAATAATAAAAACCATCGAAACCGTTTAAGGAAAACAAGCAAATCCTAAAACCAACTCAAAGCACGAAAGCAACAAGCGACATCGAAAACCGAGGCAATAAAAGATAGTAGCGGAGAGGTCCCTCCTGACTCTGCCGCTAAGTCGATCCCGGGGGTACGGTCCACTGAATATGGAAATCGATTCCGAAGAAACAAATCCATAACGAGGACGAGTTCTTAATTCAATCTATCCCGATCGAACGATACCATCTTGTGTTTCTTAGTCGCGCTCCTCGAATAGGAGGAATGGGGCGCTACATTTATGACATGTATCTTCGTGGTTGATTTTGATTGTACCCGTCAAGTTATTGTCCTGTCTTATATCATGTCTAAGGCAGATTACTGATCACCGCGGTCGAAAATTCTTGATAATTGTTCAGGCTAATAACTAGAATAATAATCAAGAAAGCATCTAGAGAGATTTCCTGGCTACATGCAATTTCGGTATCCTAGCGACACCTGATGGATTTGGAGCTTTCTGTCGTGAGGGGCATATTTCTAGCACACCGATAAGTGTTGCACTACCAGAAAAGATAAGGAATGGTTATACATGATAAATTTATTCTATATACATGTTCATTTGGATAACCCAGATAGTCTGCAGGGCATGTAGCCGTAAGAAATCTTAAAATTATATGTGTTAGTAACTAGGACTGTAATAACCCCAGTTAGCTAATGATAGCAAGCCGTAAGACATGATTGGCCGTGATAGCTTAATTTCATGTCTAGTCTAGTCCTGTCCTGATTTCACCAGCAACTGATTAGGAAATGGTAACCAGAGTACTGATTCCTGATATCCTTGTTTAAATACTCCCGAACTACTTAACTTTTTTTTTACCCATTGCACTATTTAACTGTTACTTTACCTGCTATTCTTATTGATTTGTCTGCATGCTAGTTTTAGTTCTTAATTTTGGCTCACTTGTGGTACTTGTTGTTTTAGGGTCTGGCCCTACTGATTTTGTATGGCCAGATTTCAGAGCAGGACTATAGGATCTCCCGTACTTTCTGCCTCAAGATGCTGAACACCAGGTATACCCGAGGAAATGATTAGGTTTCTTCTTCATCACCCGCTTGATCTGTATTTCATACTTTTGTGGCATTTAGCGACCGAGTACGTGTTTAGCTCGTGTTCTGGAGCTTGACATTCTAGCCTACGGGCCTATATGTAAAGCATATTCTAGACTATAGCTAGAGCTGATCATGTAATATTGTACTCTGCTAGTTCTTTATTTTATACTAGATTCATGATCATCTGGGTATGTATAGTTTGTGACGTCTTACCATTATATGTTGGTGATCATACATCTTTCAAACTTATTGATTGCTTGAGACTGAGACACCTAGGATTCTTGACCCAGGATTGCCTGACAGATTATAGAGTAAACCCTCACATATCTAGATAACCATGACCATATCTCGAGGTATAGAGTATGCTGCTATACGTAGCTGGCTTTGTCTTCCCCAGCTCTCCAGTATTCTGGTTCTGGGGTGTGACACTGCTTAAGTGGTGGGCCATGTTGGTCTAAAAATTCAAAAGTGTAGGGGATTTACCTATGTGCTTTAGATGTCTTAATCATGCTACTCCTTGATCTCCTCCAGTGTCGAATTTATCTCCCTGGAACCTTGATTCAACATCTGCTTTGATCCTCGACCAATCATATTCGTCCCTTTGATGACCCTTGTCTCATTTATCTTTCAGGGACATTGTTACTGGTCCTTCTGATCATCCATCTTGAGTTCGTCCAGTTGCAGTACAACATCCCGATGTCTAGCAAACCCTTAGGTTCAACCTCAATATTCAGGGAACGGGTCTATAATAGCTCAAAATGAGGAACCTCAGATCCAACCAGTACCTCCCGTGCAACCAGTACCCTATGCAGGAGGGGACAACTGTGTCCTAATTGGTATCCTTCAAAAATTATTGGCATCTAAAGGATGTCAAGAGAACGTACTCATTCAGTCATTACAAAGGGCTTTGGAAAGAGGAGGGCATCGTGTCAATAACTCGGCAAGCAACTTCAAGCGCCACCAACCCTCGTATTTCTATGGCACCGAGAATATGATTGCATCAGATGTGTGGCTTCAGGATACTGAGGCTATTCTAGAGGCAGCTGGAGTTCTGGCTAGAGAACAAGTTTCGGTGGTTCGGTTGTAGTTGTTAGATTTGCCTCAAGATTGTTGGATAACACAGATGATTTCACTAATAGTACCGGTCCATTGGGTTGTCTTCAGTGAAAGGTTTAAGACTAGATACTTTGATGCGGTGTCGTATTATGATTTGCAGCAAAGGTTTAATAACTTGAAGCAGATGGGAAGGTCTATCGACGACTATGCGGCAGAGTTCTGCAGAATTAGTCGGTTTGCCCGCACCTTAGTCGCGATAGAAATAGACCGAGCAAGGAGATTCCAGCAAGGACTTCCCTTGGAGATCATATTGGCAGTAAAACAACATGAGTTTCAGACTTTTAATGTTGTGTTAAGAGCAGCAAGGAGGCATGAGTATACCTCCTAGAGGATAGTGGCTAGGACTGGAGGTCGTAAGAGGACCCATACTTCAGGCGATTCTTATAACCAGTCTTCGGCACCAGCCCCGGCAGTCACAGGTTTAACTATCGGATCTCCGAGGAGGCCATTTTTAAGAGCCTTAGTTCAGCAAACAGACCCTACCCGAACTCAACAACAAAGGATATCTTCTCCAACAGGGTGTTCTCATTGTGGGAAACATGTACACATATTTTTTGAGTGTCACAGAGCACAAGAATTGTATTTAGGTTGTGGAGCTCCTGGACACAGAATGGAATCTTGCCCACATAGAGCCATTTTATCATCATCCCCAGCAGGACTCCATTATAGGGCTCCAACACAACACCAGGGTCAGAGTCCTTTGTCAACCCAATCTCAAGTATTCCAGCAGTAGAGGCTATAGTAATATGCGTATGCCCAAGCTCAAGTACAAGCCAGGCAAGGAGGTCCACAACAACAAGGACCAGTACCGAGAAGACAAGGTCAGGTGATGGCACTTACTGTTGAAGAGCTGTTAGCTTCTGACGAAGTGGTGGCAGGTACCATTCTCGTCAACTCTTATTCAGCTTCAGTATTATTTGATTCTGGTGCATCATATTCATTTATGTTTGCATGATTAATGATACGAGTTAGATTAGAACCCGAATCAATATCAATAAGACTTAATATACTTACTGGTAACGGTATCGTAGGAGTAGATAGAGTTTATACCTCGTATCGGATCATAGTATACGAACGAGAATTTTATGCTAGACTGATAGAGTTTCCTATAGGAGATTATAATGTCATCTAAGGCATGGATTGGTTGATTTCTCGATACGCGATAATATATTGCCATGATGGCAAGGTTATCTTTCGTACTCCCCGAGAAGAAGAATTCTTATTTTCTAGAGGCGAAACAGAGTCTTCATCAGCAATCATGAGAATGGCAGTAACAGAAGAAGTACTATTTCCCAGAGTAGTCAGTGAGTTTCTAGATGTATTTCCAAAAGTGCATCCAATCATGACACCAGAAAGAGAGAAAAAGTTTACCATTGATCTACTTCCAGAAACAGCACCAGTGTCAGAAAGAGTCTACAGGATGGCACCATCAGAGTTAGAAGTCTTGTATCGAATGATTGAAGAATTGAAAACTAAGGGATTTATTTGTGCTAGTGGATCGCCTTAGGGAGCCCCAATGCTACTTATGAAGGAAAAGGATGGAACATCTCGATTATGTCTTGATTATCGTACCCTCAACGCAGTAACCATCAAAAACATGTATCCCTTGCCAATGATCGATGACTTATTCGATCAACTTAGTAGAGCAGCAATATTTTTTAAGATGGATTTACGGTCGGGATATCATCAAATCAGAGTCAAATAGCTGGATATACACAAGACGACATTCAGATCAAGATATGGACATTAGAAGTTTCTAGTAATACCTTTTGGAGCAACCAATCTGCTAGCAGTATTTATCGATCTCATGAATCATATTTTAATGCCATACTTAGACAAGTTCATGATATTGTTTATTGACGACATTTTAGTGTACAGTCGAAGTAAAGCAGAGCACGAGTAACATCTTCACGTAGTTCTTCCAATCCTTAGAGAACATAGGTTATATGCCAAGTTCAACAAGTGTGACTTCTGGCTTGATCGTATTTCATACTTAGGGCATATTATTGCTAAAGGTGGAGTAGAAGTGGATCCCCAGAAGATAGAAGCCGTTGAATGTGGAAAGTTGTAGAAGTTCATAGTTTCCTGGGACTAATAGGATATTATCGAAGATTTGTGTCAGACTTTGCTAGAATTTTTGTACCCTTGACGCAGTTAACTAGTATGGATGTGCGCTTTGATTGGACGGGTGAATGTCAAACCTCTTTTAAGAAGCTCAAGCAGAAGTTGATTACGGCACCAATTTTGACGCTTCCAGATGGGACAGGTGGTTTCACGGTATATTGTGTTGCGTCAGGAAAAGGACTAGGGTGTGTTCTTATGAAGCATGGTAAGGTTATAATTTATGCAACATGGTAATGTTATAACTTATGCATCTTGGCAGCTTTGAGACCATGAGAAAAAATATCCAACACACAATTGGAGTTAGCGGTAGTTGTCTTTGTACTCAAACTTTGGAGACATTACCTATATAGAGATAGAGTAGAGATTTATACTGATCATAAGAGTTTGAAGTAAGTCTTTACTCAGAAGGATCTCAACATGAGGCAGAGAAGATGGCTAAAGTTGATGATAAACTATGATCTTTATCTTCAGTATCATCCAGAGAATGCTAATGTCGTGGCAGATGTTTAAAGCCGGAGAGCAGGACCTTATTTTGTCAAGATGCAACGAGGAATATTAGAAGATCTTCAGGATATGGGCATAGAAGTAGTATTACCTGGCAATACTGTATTGATGGCCAGCTTGCAAGTTTAATCCAGCATCGTAGAATGGATCAAAGCAGCACAATCAACGGATATCAAGCTTTAGCAACTTATGACAGAGTGTGAGGCAGGACATAGACCAGAACTAAGCATTCACAGTGACGAAACTCTCTGATTTGGTAATCGCCTTTTTGTACTAAATGGAGATATTAGTCAAAAGATTATGTCAGAACCCTACATTTCTCAGTATTCCGTTCACCGAGGAGGAACGAAGATGTACAGAGATATTCGTCAGCATTTTTGGTGGAATGGTATGAAGAGGAAGATAGCACGGTTTGTCTCCCGATATTTGGTTTGTCAGTAAGTCAAGGCTAAGCATCAGAGTCCCGCGGGACTTCTTCAACCTTTACCAATTTTGGAATAGAAGTAGGACCATATCAAAATAAATTTTATGACTGGTCTTCCTAGATCTCCAGCTGACAGAGATACAATTTGGGTAATAGTGGATTGACTCACAAAAGTTGTTTATTTTCTTTCCTTCAGAGTGGGACAGTCTATAGAACTGTTGGCTCGGATATACAATAATCAGATTTTTCAGATTGTATGCAGTGCCAGTCAATATCGTATTAGGTAGAGATTCTATATTCATATCTCACTTTTGGAAGAGTCTAGAATAGAGTTTGGTACCCGGTCTAAAATCAGTACAGCTTATCATCCCCAGACAAATGGTCAGCCAGAATATACGATACAGACTATAGAAGATATGCTTCGTTAATGTACCCTTGACTTTGGGGGTTCTTGGAAGGATCATTTACACTTAGTCGAATTCTTCTACAACAACAGTTTTCAAGCAAGTATCCATATGGCACCCTTTGAGGCACTGTATGGCAGAAAGTGCAGATCCCTTGTAGGTTGGGATGATATTGGAGAGAGGCAATTGCTTGGTCCCAAAATAATAGCTCAGACAGTTGAAGTAGTCAAGCAAGTCCAGAAGCATATAAAGGTAGCCCAAGATTGCCAGCGTCATTAGGCCAATTCGTATCGGCGACCTCTTGAGTTTTCTATCGGCGACCATGTATTCCTTCAAATTTTGCCTACCCGCGGAGTCATCAGATTTGGTGTACGAAAAAAGATTAGTCCTTAGTATATAGGAAATTTTGATATCCTCGAGCAAATAGGAGATGTTTCCCATCGCCTTGCTCTTCTGTCATCGCTTTGTGAGATACATAATATTTTCATGTATCCCAGTTACGATTGTATATACCGGATTCAAGCCATATCCTGGATCATTAGTAATCGGTCGTTGATACCGACCTTTCATATGAGGAGAGGCCTATATCCATTTTGGAACGGATAGAGAAGATTCTAAAGAACTGGACCATTCGATTAGTCCGAGTTGCTTGGGGACAACACTCACTGGGCAAGTCAACTTGAGAACGAGAGGATAATATCCATGCTCGATACCCGTATTTGTTTGACTCGTAAGGTATACTTATTTATTTATCTTGTACCCTGATCTTGTCTTGTGCATGCTTGTCTTATTCTAAGATTGTGCATGATTCTCGTATGCCTTTCCTCATCTTGATTGCATGTCCCCAGAGTTTTTTTGTTAAAATCTCGTGCCTTATTAAAATTTTGAGGACAAAATTTTCTAAGGAGGAGAGAGTCGTGAGACACATCTCACCGTTCTAGTATACGTACCTGATATATGCATTTAATACATGTATAGGTTGCTTTATGTTTAATTGCTTACCTTATGCTTTATGCCATTCAAGCATTATTTAGGTTATTTTTGTAAGTTTTCTCTTAGTTGAATGCTTTGGACCGTTGGTCCCTTGGTTTTCGTATGCATGACTATGATAAATCCGGGAGAGGGCATGAATTATAATCCAAAGGCCTACAATCAATCATTTGCCTATATAAGCAAATATTTCTATTTTTTTCACTTTTCCTTTCCTTTTATTTATCTTTCCTTTTTTACCTCTTCGGCCTTCTCCGAGAGCAGCCGAGCTTGGCCTTGGCCATTGTAGAAAAAAAAATCATGCAGACCACATAAAGGTAATGCCCCCTCCAAATAAAAATAAGCCACAGAGAACCACATGTGGCATGTACAAACGTAGCCACAGAACAACCACATGCGGCCTGAACAACCGAGCTGCAGAGGAGTCACATGCGGCATAATCGAAAACAAAGCATGGGGCCGCATAAGACCCCCTGATATAGCATTCGATATCTGTCAAACTCTTTGACACATCAATCATCACACTGAGATGCTTCAAGAATCGTGAAGACAGTGGCTCAAAAAAATACGAAAAGCTCCATCGACTCATTGATGACCTCGTCAAACGTGCCTATGCCACATGCTAATGCGGCTACATGCCTATGTGGCATCATCATCATACGGCCAGAGTGTCCATCCGTCCAAGGCCAAACGAGAGCACATATGCGGCTACATGTCCATGCGACCTCGTCATCATGCGGCCAGAGTGTTCATCCGACCAAGGCCAAAAGAGAGCACGCATGCGGCTACAAGACCCACGCTGCCTCACCATCATGCGGCCAGAGGGTCCATCTGACCAACCATCTTGCGGCCAGAGTGTCCATCCGACCAAGGACAGACTAGAGCACGAATGCGGCCACAATACCGTATGGCCAGAGTATCCATCCGACCATGGCCAAGATAGGAATATATGGGGCCATTGTACTATACGTCTATGATGTTATGCGGCTCTCAATTTATATGATCTTTTTTGTTATAACTGAAGAAAATTTCTCGCACGATCAATGTTGACTACCATTCCAACTGACTAAGTCACGCACACAACAGGTTAAAAATAATCCCGAGATCTCATAAACAGTATATCTTAACCACGACCACCTGGCAGTCTGCCCATGGCATGCAGCTACAGTTGCAACAACATTCTATTGAAGGGCCCCCCTGCGGCCACCAAACAAGATCATATGCGGCACCTATAGCCCATCAGCATTATGGCTATAAATAGGAGCAACTTGGATATCCAGGGGTTTTTTCTGCTTCAGAAACCATACAAGGGGGGAGCTACGTACATGCACATAAGCTAAGGAGAGAGAAGAGAATAAAGCATCATCATTCCCTCGTCAGACCGTCAATGGAGTAAAGGAGATGCCACAGTGCTCGATCTCCATCATCACATAACCCAGACTAAATATTGTACTTAGGTCTTCTGTTTAGGATTTCTTTGTACCTTTGTTTGTTATTAAACAAAAGTTTACCTAAACTCACTTGTAATAGCAAACAAGATGGTGAATCTAATAGAGATTTCCTTCTCCTCTGATGAGAAGACAGTGATGCAGTCTGACGCGGCCAAACTGGGACCACCCAGAGGATGCTGGTAGTGCACTTTGACCACCAAATATTCGAGAAAATGCTTTTAGGGGACAGCGTGAGTCCTTCTCCAAGGCTAGCAAAGACTAAGAAGACCTACAGGATATAGGTTGTAAAGGTCGTTGTGCCTCACCCAACTGTAGAGCACGCTCTCCCTATCTCTATCTCTGCCGTAGGGACCACACATTATGAGTCAACTGCTTATGCGGTAGCCCCTTCCAACAAGAAGGGTGCTCAGTACCTGAAGACCCGTAGGACATGGGTTACAAAGGCCGTTGTGCCTCACCCAACCGTAGAGCATGCTATACCCATCTCTCTCATCTGCAGGGACCGCACATCATGTGTCCACCTATCATGCAGCAGACTCCTCGGACAAGAAATGTGCTCAATGCCTAAAATCGGGCAAAAGAAAATACTATGATGCCAGAAGTTTGGGTATTGAGGCATGTTCCATGCGGCCATATCAGAAGCCACATAAGTCGACAGCCGCAGGCAAAAGTCCACATGCGGCACCGATCGTCGATCAAAGAAAAATGTCCACATGCGGCCAGGACAGCCACAAAAGTTTTGTCTTCAACCGAATTTTATGTAGAACTGACTCTATGCGCCTTGCTGAAAAGGGGAAGATGTGAACTTGGACTCTTCATACTACGCACCGACGGGTGCTAAGACAAAGAAGTCTAGGACAATACGAGCTAGCCAAGCTTAAGCAATTGCTCATTCGACTGACCGCCAATAGGCACTGCTTACTATATGAGCCCCTAACGGAAAGTCATATAAAAATGGCTCATGTGTCCAGCCCCCAGCAAAAATCGGACTGGGCTGGTCTAAAGAGTTTTCTGTTGGCAACTTGGGGCAAGTTCTTGTATGAACACCAGGCCAAGAAATAAAATCAATAACTGTGCGCCCATGTGCTCGGTCTACCGGAGCTCATAAGAAAGATTTAAAGGTGAGTCAGCCCTCGCTTGACTTGTGCAACGTAATCAATCACAAGAACAAAGCGAGAGAAATGACTATGGCATACGAAGTGTCCTCCCTAGGGTATTACTGTGCCAGCATTATCATCAACTACTGCTGTAACAAAAAAATAGTACCTACAAAAAGGAAGTCGGTATTCCAGCGGCTGCAACCAAGGGCACCCACCCAGTTGTAACCCATAGAAAAAATGTAAGCACCATAGGAAGAGGAGCTGCCCTTTGCCTCAAGCTATTTTGCTCGGAAGGCCTCCACTATAAGGGGAAGTCAGAGGTCCAGAACCTCCAGTCTTTTGCATTCGGCCAGCAGGTCAAAGAGACGGACCCAAGGGGGACAGGCAGCGGAAGGTGTTTTCTTGGGCACCCGCTCAAAGAAGAAGCTGTCAAAGACCGGGAGTAGTTCTTCCTCAGGACCCCAAGTAGCTACGCAAGCTGGGATTGTAATCCTCCGGACCTCTATGACAATCTTGCGTTCTGTGAAGACAGTGATTCCTAGGGAACAGATGCTGAGGTCCCTTTGGGTAGCCATCCTGGTCAAGTAGATGAAACTTCCTATGCTGGGGGTAGTGTTCCCTCCGAGTCTGAAGAGGATGTAATAATACCAACTTTCCCGGAGGACCACTCACTACAAGTGTCTGAGGCAGAAAGCACAACATCCGCCATTTCATCCATTTTTCCCCATGTGATAACAACATACATGGTCGGGGATGATCACAAGGGCCCCAACGATCGACAACGGAAGCCCAAGACGGAGTAATCATGACCCTCCAAAAAATAATAGAGGTTGTCAATCTTTCGTCGGCTCATGACCAAACAGCCGGACTGATACCTCTTACCATATCAAGTAGGGAGGTCATGTGGGTTTATCCCGATCTTTCTCCAAAATTGATGCAGCAGACAACACCTTTTTGCCACCAAGCCTAGGGGCAAGAATTCAAAATCTTGCTACACGATTTCTATCTCGTCCGAAGAAGCTATAGCAGGAACAACAAAGTCAGGCCTAGCATACCAACGAGAGTACGATATTCCTGATGATGGTGCACTCCCAATTTTCTCACCTGTAATATATGATCCAGGTCTGTCCTAGCCTCCAGTAACGGACAAGTCCAAGCAGAAAGAAACTGGATTCGAAAAACTGCTGCACAAAGATACAGCTCATGGGCTGAAAAAATTCTACAACTTTGACATCTTGGCCCAGCTCTCCAACACTCCAGCGAAGTTGTCTCTATTTGAGCTTCTTAGACTCTCCAAAGACACTCGGGTTGCTCTTAGTGAGGCATTACAAAATATCGTACCTACCTGACGCAGGTCAAGCTGCCAGCTGAGGATCCTGCCACATACCCCCACTATAATAATGTGATGGAGGTGATACCCAATATTATGTTCCCGCAATAAGATATGTTGCTAAATAACAATCAACACGATCATCCTATGTATTATACAGGGTACATTGGTGCCATCATGGTGGACTGGATGCACATCGACCCTGATTTGTCAATCAGCATTATCCTATAAAGTCTGCTTCAGACCTTGGGCATCCCAATGCATCACCTGGAAGCAACCAATACTGACATCAGTGGCTTCAACGCAGGAAGGAGCTACCATCTGGGCAAGATTCGTCTGAAGTAACAAATCGATGATCTGAAAACAGAGGTAACCTGCTATATCATAGACGTAGACGTATCCTACAATGTCCTATTGGAACATCCGTGGATATATCAATACATGATCGTACCATTAACCTTGCACCAGTGCTTTAAGTACGTGGACGATTACGGTATCGTCAAGACTAAATTTGCCTACGTTGATCCATTCAAAGGGGTCGAGACCTATTACTTTGACTCGAACCTCCATAAACAAGTCTACCAGGATGAAGATGGCAATGACGCATATGATGAGGCAGAAACTGGGACAACATCGAACGAGCCATTGAGAGCCCAGCTCAAAGCAAGCACTTTTGACACAGCCCCTTCCCTCATGGTAAAACCGTCCAAGAAAGCTCATGAACCTCTAGTTGTTAGCCTCTATAAACCGAGTCGACCAATGAAGGAAGCTCCGGCACCTATTACAACATTTGAACCTCTTGTGGTAAAATTACGCAAGAGACCTCCATAGTCGTCGCTCGTACTGGGTAAATTTTGGAAAAGATAAACTGGAGGAGTACGTAGAAGCTCATGCTAACGTCCCTTCTCTTGATGATGTAATTTCGGAAGAGGAGATACCTTATTTTATTAATAGAGGGCTATCTTTGAACTACTCGAATGTTGCATATCTTAACGCACTATATTCCCTTGAGCATGGTCTGGGCTAGCACTTGCATACACAGGTAACTACCACCTATCCAGCCAACTAAGTCCTCTCCGGTCAGAACTCCTACTTCATAGTTCCAGTAAGGAAGAGGGAAGACAAACTCATCACCTTCGGCGGAGTCAAACGTTCCCAATCCTTCGTCCTAGAGGAACTGGAGCTAGAACTCGATTTGATACTGAAAAGATACCACTTCACCGATATAGTACTCAAACCAAGCACCTCATTCAGAAAATGGGGTACGATATGAAAGCATCTAGGGACTTTAAATACGGCAAAGGATGATGGTTGCCTCAGCGTCTGCAGACTCCTGCAGACAAGTTAGAGGATTACTAGTATAAGACCAAATATGGCTTAGGGTACGTCATGCCTCCCACAACCTCCGAAGGCTCGGATAAAGAAGATGAGTTACACTATAACTATTTAGAATCTACCTCTTGAGACTCCAATATCAATATCGAAGAGATCCTAAAACAAACATTATCTGCCAACATAATGCCAGCTGACCCGGAGAAAGACGACGAGGATCCATCAGAACTCTTTGAAGTATAATCGTGGGCCCAATGCCTAGACGCATAATAGGAGATGCGGTTCGAGCAATGAGAGCCTTCAAATGAGGACGATGTCGTACAAATCAATCTAGAAGATGTATCCTCCCCTAAAACATTCTTTATCAGCAAGAGTCTGTCTGAGGAGGATCGAGACACCCTGCTACAGTTCGTTAGGGAGTACATCGATATCTTTTCCTGGAGCTACGAAGACATGCCGGGACTGAAACCCCAAATTGCGGTCCACAAGTTCGACATCTTGCCGAATGCTAAGCCATTCAAGCAGCAGCAACAAAAGTTTTGGCCTGACATCATGAACGCTATCGAAACTGAAGTCAACAAACTGATAGCTAGTGGCTTCATCTGCGAAGAACAATATCCAGATTAGGTAGACAACATCGTGCCCATCGTCAAAAAAAAATGGAAAGATCCGAATCTGCATGGACTTTTATTATCTAAATGCGGCCTTCCCTAAGGATGACTTTCTTCTTCCGACCACAAACATAATGATCGACAACAACTGTGGCTTCGAGCGCATGTCCTTCATGGATGGATTCTCATGCTATAATAAAATCAAGATGCCTCCTGACGAAGAGAAGCATACATTATTTCGAACGTTGATAGGAGTGTACTGCTACACAGTCATGCCCTTCGGTCTAAAAATGTTGGTACTAGATAACAGCAAGCTATGAGCACCATCTTCCGTGAACATCTACGCAAGACGGTCGAGTGTTACGTTGATGACATCATCGTCAAGGGTTGCTCCAAAGATGATCACCTCCGGGACTTAAAGACTGTGTTCGACCTCATGCGTGCCAGCTCAAGATGAATCCCACTAAATCCTTCCTAAGAGTCTCCAGCGGCAAGTTCTTGGGTTTTGTCATAACTTTGAGGGGTATCCACATAGACCCTAACAAGATTAAAGCAATCCTTGAAATACGCCCACCAAAGAACCTTAAAGAACTTTGTGGCCTTCAAAGAAGACTGGCATACATCATGAGGTTTATATCAAACATCTCTGGATGTTGTCAACCATTCACTCAACTTATGAAGAAGGGAGTCTCCTTTGTCTGGAACTAGGAATGCCAGCACATCTTCGACGATATCAAGGAGTATCTCATGAACACCTCAGTACTGGTGGCCCCCATTATGCGAAGACCCTTCTTGCTATATGTGCGAACAATGGATCACTCCATCAGCACTCTGCTAGCCCAGACAAATGATGCAGGCCACGAACAGGCCATCTACTATCTCAGCAGAATGATGGTCGGCGCAGAGCACAGGTAAAACCTCATCGAGAAGGAGTCCCTTGCTCTGGTCTTCGCCATTCAGAAGACCCGACATTATGTGGCAGGGTAAACCATCCATGTTATCTCACGAGTTAATCCTCCCAGGGTCCTTATGACTAAACTTGGAGTAATCAACTCTTACCTAGCCATATAGGCAATATTGTTGTCACCATATGACATGGTATTCGTCCCACAGAAGACAGTCAAAGGTCAAGCATTGGCAGATTTCCTGGCAGCCTACGAGGTAGTAGACTCAAACATGACCACAAGCGCATAAGCTGTTTGGCGAATGTTCTTTGATGGTGCTTCAAGAACAGAGCCCAAAGGTGATATCGTCGCTAGCGTTGGGATAACACTGATTTCTCCATACGATCTGGTTATAAACCGCACTTACTTCCTCCCAAAGTCAGGCTTCAACAATGTGGCAGAGTACAATACTCTGATTATTGGGCTCCAACTTGCTAAACAGGTGGGAGTTGAATACTTAGAGGCCTACGGTGACTCCAAACTGATAGTCAATCAAGTCTGAGGCAAGTACGAAGTCCAGAACGAGGACTTGATTCCCTACCACAAAGCTTTGCTTGGAATAATCTCCAACTTCGAGGGGTTCTTCATAGAGCATGTCTCTCGACTGCAAAATATCAAGGCTAACGCCTTGGCTGGTCTCGCAGCCTCTTTAGCTGTTCCAGCCAATACTCATGAATTGATCACCGTGGTCTGTCAAGAGCTGGTCTGCCCAAAAAAGAACCTCAATCTGTGCCTAAGCTATAAAGTAGAGACGAGCACAGATTCACAAGACTGGAAACATCCATTCATCGACTACGCAGTCTATAAAATTCTTTTCGAGAACCTAAAGGAAACCACTTCTATCAGAAGATATTTCCTCCGGTTCTATTAGGATACGACTTCCAAAATATTGTATCGTCGTTCCTACGATGGACTTCTGCTATGATGTCTATCGACTACAGAAGCAAAGCAGACTCTCCTCGAGGCTCACGACGGGGTTTGCGTTGCCCATCAACCCGGACACAAGCTACAGGACCGCCTCCTGAGAATGGGTTACTATTGGCCGACCATGGTAGCAGATGTCATTGACTACGCAAGGAAGTGCCAAGCGTGCCAAATCCATGCAGACTTCAACTACTAACCCTCGGAGTTCCTAGACCCGGCCATTGCATCCTGGTAGTTTGAAGCCTGGGGCATGGATATCATAGGGCCGATCAGTCTGCCCTCGTCTAAAGGACATCGGTTTATCCTTGTTGTTATCGACTACTTTTTCAAGTGGGCGAAAGTCGTATCACTCGTCGAGGTAAAAATATCGAACGTGATCAGCTTCGTCAAGCATCACGTCATATACCGATTCGACTTGCCATGAAGGATCATCCATGATAATGGTCCATAATTTGTAAGTTACGCTTTCTATCGATTTTGTGACCATAATCAAATTTTGAATATAGCCTCGACTGCCTACAACCCAGCAGCAAATGGTCTAGCAGAAGCATTCAAAAAGACCATCATAAAGCTACTTAAAAAGTTTGTGTCATCCAATAAGCGCGACTGGAATGAGAAACTGGGTGAATATCTCTGGGCCTATCGAACAACAGTTTGAACACATACTGATATTATGTCATTCTCCTTGGTCTACGGGAGCGAAGCGGTCCTCCCTCTCGAGGTCCAATTCTCTCGCTCCGAGTGGCTCTCTCCAAACGGCTAACCATCTATGACAATCACTGTCGACGGCTACAAGAGTTATAAACACTCGACGAGAAACTTCTCTTAGCTCAACTATGCATTGAGCTATACCAAGTGCGCCTGTCGGGAGCCTTTAATAACAGGTCAAGAAAAGGACTTACCAAGTGGGTGACCTCGTCTTGACAGTAAGAAGGCTGATAGTTATGACCCACAAGACTGTCGATAAGTTTCAACCCAAATGGGAAGGCCCATTCATCATAGAATCTGTATTCTTTAACGGTGTCTACCGATTGTCAAAACCTAATAGCGACTTGCTGATGATGTCCATCAATGGTAAGTTCCTAAAAAGTACTATGTCTAAGGCTAAGCTTGTACTTCTCTCTGTCTCCGGCAGGACAACAAAGACATATGGTGCTTCCACTCTTTATTGTTCATTCTCAGCAAGTGCCTATACACAGCATTACCTTTCCTCAATAAGCCATTATCGGTATTCAGGAGTCCTAGATATGCAATTGATAATGGACCCTCAAAAACTCCCCAGCGGAGTAGTCCCTAGGTCCATCTGCACACTCCTGCAGGGACCACCCAAAAAAAATCCAATCTCGTTAGACGCTAGCCATGTCCATATTTTCTCTGAGCTATCGTCCTAACAATCTCCCCAGCGGAGTAACCCTCATGTTTATCTACTTTTTTGGATAGACCACACCCAGCAAACCACTCCTCAGTGAGTTTTCCGGACATTGGTTCATGTCCATATTACCTCTGAACTACTGTCCTAATATTTTTCCCCGGCCGAGTTTGCCATGTCTATATTACCTCTAAGAAAATCTTTTGGGTTCGGCTATCGATTATCACTTCCATATTATCTCGGATATCGGTTGTCATCTCAACTTAACACCCGTACTTATCTCTAAGTATGCCAGCGGGGTTAAGTCCACCAAATCTGTCATGTCCATATTATCTCTGGCAGGGCTTGTCTCAAACCTATTACTTGCACTCAGATGTGCAATAAGTAATAGACCCACAAACCTATTGCGTCTATATTACCTCTGATAGGGTTTTATTTTGAACTATTGCTTGCACTCCAGTGTGCAATAAGTAATAAGTCCACCAAAGATCCCCCAGGAGGATGTCCTCAATAGAAGCAAATAGTTTACGTCCATATTACCTCTAAACTATGAGCTGCCCATGTTCTCCATCCAAAAAAATAGTCATGTCCATATTACCTCTGGCTCATTTTCTTTTTCCCCTACAAAAATACCGGGATCATACCTAACCTCTCGTTATGAATATCGATCATCTTACGTTTATGTCACCTCTGGGCTATCATTCTCACATCCTCCTCCGAGAGTTTTTCATGTCCATATTACCTCTGAGCCAACCTCTCCCTACGACTATCATCAGTCGTCATCTTAACTTATAACTCATACTTAACTTTAAGTACGCCAGCTGTGTTAAGTCCACAAAACCTGTAATGTCCATATCACCTTTGGCAGGGCTTATCTCGAATCTATTACTTGCACACCAGTACACAGGAAGTAATAGGTCCACCAAAGATCCCCCAGTGGGATATCCCTAAAAGACTACGATGTCCTACTACGTCCATATTACCTATAGTACAATACCCAAAGTCCAAACATATAAATTTGGAAAAAAAAAGACTTTATTGATTAATATTCAAGATCATGAGTACATATGATAGAAATCTATTACATTCAAGGGTTTTTTATTAGTATTCAATGTCATGATTACATATGATAGAAACTTATTTTAAGGGTTTCCATGAAGTCTTGCTGATACGAACATTTTTTATTAGAGGCGCTCCTCTGTGCTGTTATTGCTACTGACACAAGCAGAGCCTGCAGCAGAACTCAATACTTTCTAGATCATCCCTCCATAGTGTAAACCTCAGTATATGAAAAATAAAATCCATACTGATGGAGAGTCAGGAAGGAGTAGGAGCAGGTGCTCTTCAGCCATGCGAAAAGATCGAAGACAGGAATGACAATTAATCAAAATCCTGTATTCGATACTGCAGGCCCCTGGCTGGTAGCAAGCCACACAAAGGAGAGAAACTCAGCTAGCACGTTGCATGAACAAGGACAGCTCTGTGCATGAAGTAGGATATTTATCCTCATCTCCTTATCAGTCTTTGGCAAACTGTCCTCGTCTCCTGGATCAATTCTTGTCAAACTGACACATAAGGTTGGTCTTCACCCCGAATAATGGGTGTTATGATATCCTTCCATCCTCCATTATGAGCAGCACGATGGAAGAACAAAGTTTATACAAGGAAAACATATGGCATTAGCGAACAAAGACAATTTAAAGTCCATATGGCAGAGCCAAGTCGACGCATGAGGTACCTTTCATGCGACAGAGCTATGATGGTCGTACGTCGAGTCGAGCCTCCATCCATGCGGCAGAGCCATGATGGCCGCACGTCGAGTCTAGCCTTCATCCATGCGACAGAGTCATGGTTGTCGCATGTCCAGGTCGTACCTTCATCCATGCGACAGAATCTTAACTGGTGCAGGATGGTTACCTTTCCATACGATACACTCATGAAAAAGCCTGCGCATATTTACGATGATCTCTCATCCATGCGGTAAGACTTTGTAAAGAGTCTACACACGATCTAGATAATTTTTCATCCATGCAGCAAGACTGTGCACTGGTGTCTCTGTGTCCTTGGCAGCTCAACACGAAAAGTGGGGTGCTCCCTACCTCCAAGTAAAATAGCAAAGTCAGGGGCCACGGATCAAGGCCGCCCCTGACAAACTCCTTGGCAAGAAGAGTCATAGCCTTCGACATCCTTCGCAGGAAAAGAAGAAAGAAAGCAAAGAGATAAAAGTTCTCTCTCTCTCTCTCTCTCTCTCTGACTGCCTATTTATAAGCTCTAAAACTGATTGAAGGGATCAAGATAATGAACCGAGAGATTAATAAGATAAACCTGATGCCTCAATCTGCGTGATCCTCTTTAATCTCCTCGAAAATCGATTTCTCGAGTCCCACGTCAAGAGATAGGCCCAAAATCTCGAGAAAATTCAGTCAAAAGACCAAGCAAATCTTCTCATTTAATGAAGATCTGACAGCCTGGCAGAGTCATCTAAGCGACAATGAGACTATGCGGCATGCCCTTCATAAGCAGCCAAAAGTGCTCAGCCATGCTTCTGATTCAAAATATTCCAAACTTGCTATTTTGGAAACTTTGAAGGGGGTCTTGTAGAAGCATAAAAAAATTATGTAGGCCACATAAAGGTCATGCCTCCTCTAAAATAAAAATTAGCCGAAGAGAATCCACATGCGGCCTGTACAAACCTAGCCGCAGAAAAAATGCATGCGACCTGAACAACCTAGCCGCAGAGGTGTCATATGCGGCTTGATCGAAAACAAAACATGGGGGCCGCATAAGACCCCTTGAAACAGCATTCAATATCTATCAATTCTCTAACACATCACTCCTCACACTGAGATGCTTTGAGACTCGTAAAGACGGTAGCTCAGAAAAAGATGAAAAGCCACATCGACTCATTAATGGCCTTGTCAAATGGGCCAACGCTACGTGCTCATGCGGCTACATGCCCATGCGGCCTCTTCATTATGCGGACAGAGTATCCATCTGACCAAGGCCAAATGAGAGCACATATACAGCTACATGCCCATGCGACCTCATCATCATGCAGCCAAATTATCCATCCGACCAAGGCCAAACTAGAGTATGCATAGGTTACAAGACCCCTGCAGCCTCGCCATCAAGCAGCCAAAGTGTCCATCCGACCAAGGCCAGATGAAAGCATGTATGTGGCCATAATATCATGCAGCCAGAGTTTTCATCCGACCAAGGCCAAGCTAGAATATATATGTGGCTACGATGCTATGCGACAAAGACGTTATGCGGCTCTCGAATTACATGATCTTTTCTGTTATAACTGAAGAAGATTTCTTTCAAGATCAGTGCTGACTACGTGTCCAGCTGATCAAGTCACGCACACAACGGATTAAAAATAATCCCGAGATCTTGTCAACAGTATATCTTAACCAAAACTGCGTGGTAGTCTACCCATGGCATGCGGCTATAGTTGCAACCGTATTCTATTGAAGGAGCCCCTTGCGACCACCAAACAGGAGCATATGCGGCACCTATAGTCCATTAGCATTATGGCTATAAATAGGAGCAACTTGGACGTCCAGGAGAGATTTTTTCTGCTTCAGAGACCATACAAGGGGGGCCTACGTACGTGCACACAAGATCAGGAGAGAGAAGAGAAGAAAGAATCCTCATTCCCTCATCAGATCATTAACGGAGTAAAGGAACCGCCACAATGCTCGATCTCCATCGTCATACTACTTAGACTAAATATTGTACTTAGATCTTCTGCTTAGGATTTCTTTGTACGTTTGTTTGTTATTAAACGAAAATGTACCTAAACTCACTTGTAATGGAAAACAACCGTGGGTAACCTTGGTAGTATTAGGCTAGAACTTGACCGTAGGCAAGTACACATTGCCAACCGAAGGAACAACTATGGATCTTGTTTTGATTCTTAGTATAAGTTGTTTAATTACTTGATAGGTTTTATTTGCTTAATACTTAGAACTTGTCTTCATGATAATTTTGATTTTCTTATATTGAATTGCTAATGGATCCCGAGAACAGCAAGTTGGAGAATGCAAAGTTGTCTTGATAATGTATACGAAAAGTACGCAAGTAACCCTTGTCGCATAAGTGAAGTTCCAGTGAGCGCACTTGTATATGTTTCACAATTTTTTTAGAAAGTGCGCAAAGATATGTTAAATACTCTGGCCACACTTCTCTACTTCTAAGTATGTTTTGTACTAAGGCAATTCCTTTAAAAGTACGTCAATTATATTTGACTCACTTTTGAATGGGTCTACTAGTCATCAAGAATGTATGCCACTGCTTAAAAGCCAAGTTGGCATAATTTGTAGATATTGCAGAGTTGGCACACTTTGGTAAAATTTTCTTACCGACGCACTTTGCCCCTTCTGGAGAATGGCGCACTTGATGTATGGTGCACTATGTGGCATTCTCCAGAGGTGGCATACTTTGTATCCCTTTCGTATTACTTAATGACTAAGCAATAACTTCTGACCATTCTCGAGAATTATGTTCTCGACTGCATGGTCGTCTCGACATTCGTGCCATACCTTGAGACTTATATTTTGTCTTTTAGTAGACCTTCCAACACCCATTTATGCGCCAATACTCGTTTGTACGCCAATGCTCGTTTGTGCGCCAATGCTCGTTTTTGCGCCAATACCCGTTTGTGCACCAATGGTGGTTTTTGACCCTTTGTGCGCGAATGCTTTGTTTTTGCCTGATGTTATGCGCCAATCCTGAATTGTTAATTTATCCGCCTGCATGCCAGTATTCTCTTTAATATGCTCATCTCTTGATGACTCTCTAGATCTCGTTAATCCAGTTATTTTAGTTAATCCTGGTTCTTTCCTAAATAATATTCTTGATATTGAACCTAATTTTTTGACATGATCTAGAGAGTGTACATTATAAATGAACTCCTGAATCTTGGCATAGAATTGATATTATTGATAATCCTAATCCTGTATTGATAATCCAGATCATGTATTAATAATCCTGATTATGTATTGATAACCCTGATACTCCTGAACCTAATAATCTTGATAGTGGCTCAACGTAGTGCACTCCTGACTTGAGAATTCATGTGACTGACCTGATCAAGGCTATTAGTAGCATATGTATTACATGACATGTATCTCCGTGGTTGATTTTGACTGTACCCGTCAAGTTACTGTCCTATCTTGCATCATGTCTAAGGCAGATTTCTGATCACCATGGTCTGAAATTCTTGATAATTGTTCAGATTAATAACTAGAATAATAATCTAGAAAGTATCTAGAGAGATTTTTTGGCTACATGCAATCCTGGTATCCTAGCGACACATGATAGATTTGGATCTCTCCGTCATGAGGAGCATACTTCTAGCACACCGATAAGTATTGCACTACCAAAAAAGATAAGAAATGGTTATACCTGATAAATCTATATTATGTATATGTTCGTTTGGATAACCCGGATAGTCTATAGGACATGTGGCTGTAAGAAATCTCAAAATTGCATGTGTTAATAACTATTACTGTTATAATCATAGTTAACTAATGATAGCAAGCCGTAGGACATGATTGGCCGTGATTGCTTGATTTCCTATCTAGTCTAGTCCTATCCTGATTTTACTAGCAATTGATCCGAAAATGGTAATCGTAGTACTGATTCCTGATGTCCTTGCTTAAAATACTCCTGAACTGCTTAATTATTATTTTTACCCGTTGCACTTTTTAACTGTTACTTTATCTGATATTTTTATCAATTTGTCTACATGCTGGTTTTAGTTCTTAAGTTTGGCTACCTTGTGGTACTTGTTGTTTTGGGGTCTGACCCCACTGGTTTTATATGGCCAAATTTTGGAGCGGGACCGTAGGATCTTTCGTACTTCTTGCCTCAAGATGGTGAACACCAGGAGCACCCAAGGACATAAGTGGATTTCTTTTTCATCACCCGTTTGATCTGTATTTCATACTTTTGAGGCATTTAGCTACCGAGCATGTGTTTAGCTCGTGTTCTGAAACTTAAAATTCTAGTATGCAGGCCTACATATAAAGCATATTCTAGACTATAGCTAGAGCTGATCATATAACATTGTACTCTGCTAGTTCTTTATTTTTACGAGCTTCATGACCATCTGGGTATGCATAGTTTGGGAGCCTTACTATTATATGTTAGTGATCATACATCTTATAAACTTGCAACTTGCTTGAGACTGAGACACCTAGGATTCTTGATCCAGGATTGCCTGATGGATTGTAGAGTAAACCCTCACATGTCTTGTAAACCCCCTCGACAAATGTAGGATTATTTAAATTGAGGTACAACCATAATCCAACTTCCAAGTACCCAAACTAGGGTATTAGCCTACAACAAGCCTGCTACACCTACGACTCTTGTGTACTACCCCAAATCTAGTTCTATATGTCTTCAATGCATTAGGAATCACCATGTGCAATTGTTTAATTTAATTAAATTAAAGGACAATTCCACTGTAATGCCCCGTTCCCCCTATTCGGGGAGCGCGGCCAAGGAATACTTACGACCGTCCGAACGGGACAGATTGAATTAAGATCATTTCCTCGTTATGGATTGGTTTCTTCGGAATCAGGTCCCATATACAACGGACTGTGCCTCGAGGATGGACTCGGCGGCAGAGTCGAGAGGGGCCTTTCCGTTGCGTTGGTTTCTTGTCCGTTTTCGTGCCGCTTGGATGCTTTCTTGTTGGTTTTATGACTTGCGTTTTCTTGAACGGTTTCAATGGATTTCATTGCTTTCGTTCTTAGGATTTCGCATTTCGTAACGAGCCTTGGAGACCGAAGCAGGAGGTATTGATCGTCTGTTGGTGCGTGCAGGTGATCGTGTAGACAACGCGCGAGCGGAGTCTTAGGCGTCTTTCCTTCTTCTTCCTATTCAACAAACTTGTGAGTGGCTCTATTTCGATAAGCACCTTCTTTCCAAGGGCCCCGTTCATAATAAAACTGACTCAGTTGGGCATTCAATCAAACGACACCAATTAAGTAACAAGTTGGATAACAAGATAAGATAAGAAGTAGGCTTGGAACACCCATTGCTTGTCATACAAACCTTGCATAAATTTATTGATGCATGCATGTTCGTTGGGTGTTTAATGTGTTGGTATCTATTGATAGCTCAAAGTGTTCTTCTATAAACTGCTGCATGTTATCTCATATAACTGTTGGTTGATTTTGATTGTACAGTAAAGCAGTTTCATACATGATGTTCTTTAAATGGCTAGTAGGTAAATCTATGAGGTAGAGTCATAGATATGGTCATGGGAATTCTTGTGCACAAGGGATCCAGGTTCCTGCGAGCGGTACCGGGGCACCGGGCCGTTTCGACCCGGGCGGAATCTACTTTCTTAGTACTGGGAGCGGGGAATTGTAGCGGGGCTAGCTACCCGCGCTGCAAGCGTCGCCGCCAGCCCAGACTAAACCCATGATGGCTGGTAGAACAACAAAGAAGAAATTTGTGTATATTTAAACTGTGCAGGCTAACTATGTCTTCGTGGCAGGGAAGGCTATGGTAAGTTGTACAGGTGGTTCAGACGGACAGGTAAAGTCACCGAACGGTGGCATGTGAAGTTATGTTATTTTGTTCTTGCATCCCTGCTAAATGAAATCTGATCTAGGCAAGAATAGAAACCCACCTAAGCAAATAATTGTAGCATACTCATTAGATCATATCTCTTGAGCTTGGTAAAGTTGAGCAGCTAGCCTTCACCAGTACTTTTCGAAGTACTGACCCTCGTTGTAGCAGGTTCCCCGGCGCAAGGCGACGCGGCGAGGAACTGAAGCTTACTCCGAACATTTTGGGATCCTTGGCGGTTCGTGGCCAAGACTTTTGAAGGCTCAAGCTCGAAGCCTTTCACTCTCTCTCCGTTGCTGAATATCGCTAAGGCGATGGTGCTTACTCGCACCCAAGGTGGATTTTGTGTTTTTGAATCTATGTAAAGGGACGTAATATATGGATCGGCTATCTCATTTTGCGTCCAAGTCTGTAAGCCCGTGGGCATTTTATACTTTTGAGTCAAGCAATGTAAAAAGATGTTCATTATGAATAAAAGAGAAACTTTTCTATGCCTCAACCTTGTGTTATCTTATATATCTACTCTGTTGCATTGTTCTAAAAATATCCTTATGCCTAAGGCCTTGTGCACGCGCGCCCTACGCGTGCACGGCATCACGCCCGGGGGACGATTATCGAATAGCCGAAATCGGGGCGTGACTTATTGGTATCAGAGCATGCTTCAGATCCTTTGATCTCACAAGAAAGTTTCTAAAGAGGACCTTGTTCCTTTCGAGTAGACCCTTGAAATCGCTTGGCCAAAATGAGATACGTTCCATACAGTGAGTCCATAATATACCTTGAGACTAATACAAGTTACTTTCCTTTCAAGGGACGACTTCCGAGCCGGGTGCACAAGCGCAGATGGTGGCGCAAGTGCAAGCGAGTAGTTCAGGCACCTCGGGCAGCTCTGGGAGTCCAGCTGCCGCACCCTCTGCCGATCCGTTCGAACGAATGATGCGTTTGATGGAGACGCAACAGAAACAAGCTGAACTACGGCAGAGTCAGTTTGAGTCACGGATTGAAGCTCAATTCGTGGCGCAGCGACTTCAGGCGGATACACAGCAGAAGCAGATGAATAGTCTGCAAACAATGGTGACGAATATGGTCGCCAACAATCATTCTGCATCCGCCCCCGCAACCGTGCCTGTAGTTGCTGAAGCCACCGGACCGCAGAATTCTCAGGGTACCTTACCCTCAGGCGAGAACGGGTCAATCGTCTCAATATCAGAATTCAAGAAGATGTGCCGTGCTACGTTTAAAGGCACCGAGGACCCTTCCTTAGCGATGGACTGGCTGGTCGAGTTGGAAGACCACTTTGAAGCGCTGTGCCTAGACGAGACCAAGAAGGTAGCGTGTGCTCAGCTTCAGCTCTGACAAAATGCACATGATTGGTGGGATGTGCACAAGCAAGCTATTCTGAGTGAAGGTGGCACAACGGCTATCTCCTGGTCCGTGTTTCGCAAGGCCTTCGTGGAGGAATACCTTCCACCCGCCGTCCGTCGCGAAAAGGAAGACGAGTTTGCCCTACTGAAGCAGGGGGACATGACGGTACGTCAATACGCTTCAGAATTCAACCGACTTGCAAAGTTTGCCAAGTCTCAGCTCGCCGATGCCGAAAGTCGTGCCAGGAAGTTCGAGCTCGGACTGCGACCTTCTATCCGTGCTCACGTCGTAGTGACTCAATATCGTACCATGCGGGAGTCCCTGAATCATGCACTGTCCCTAGAGTCGCAGTATCCTCCAGTTAGCACCGGCGCTGTGCAAAATCACAATCACAAGCGTCCTGCCAACACAGGAGGAAACAACGCGCATAAGCGCCACAATAATAACGGCGGCTCCCAAGACTCGAATCAGGGAAAGAAGCAAGGACAAAATTGTGCTTACTGCCACAAGCCAGGACACCACATCAGCGAATGTCGCGCGGGCAGAGGAGGATGTTTCAAGTGTGGCAAGGTGGGCCACATTGCTCGTAATTGTCCAACACGCTCCAACGATCCATCTTCACACCGTCCGCAGCAGAATAATGACTCAGCTCAGGGTCAGGGGCAAACTCAACGAGCAAACCAGGCACCGCAAAACGCTCAGGGCCGAGTCTATGCCTTGACTCGGGACGAGGCACTCGCGTCAAACACGACGGTGTCAGGTATATTACTTTTTAATAATGTACCTGCTCGAGTATTGTTTGATTCTGGTGCAACACATAGCTTCATTTCGGCAGATTTTGCCGCCGAACACACATTCCCTATGACACCGCTAGGCTTAAACCTAAGTGTTAGCACTCCTTCGGGAGTAGATCTATCGGCTCGCTTAGTCTGTCGTGAAGGTAACATTTGCATCGGGGGACGGAGATTGTCATTAGATGCGATAGTTCTAGACATAAGGGACTACGATCTTATTCTGGGGATGGATTGGCTTGGCGCTTGTTCAGCTACAATCGACTGTGCGAAAAAGGAAGTCGTGTTTCGTTTGCCCGGCGAGACCGAGTTTTGCTTCACGTGCAGTCCTGAGTCGAAAGCGTCGAATGCCTGTATGGTGATCTCAGCAATGTCTGCTCGACGGATGATTCACTCCGGCTGCGAAGGGTACTTAGCGTCCGTTCGAGACACTCGGCAAGATTGCGCAAACGTTGAGTCTATCCCCGTTGTGGCGGATTTTCCTGATGTGTTCCCCGACGAGTTGCCAGGCATGCCGCCCGATCGAGAGACAAAGTTTACTATAGACACGTTCCCAGAAACTCGACCAATTTCCAAGACACCGTATCGAATGGCCCCGGCAGAATTGAAAGAGCTTAAAGTACAGTTGCAAGACTTGCTAGATCGAGGATACATTCGGCCTAGTGTATCTCCGTGGGGTGCCCCAGTACTATTCGTGAAGAAAAAGGATGGCTCGTTGCGGCTCTGCATCGACTATCGAGAATTGAATAAAGCAACCATTCGTAACCAGTATCCTCTTCCAAGAATAGACGATCTTTTCGATCAGTTGCAGGCTGCCACGGTATTCTCTAAAATTGATCTCCGTTTGGGCTATCACCAACTAAAGATCAAGCAAGACGATGTGCCAAAGTCAGCTTTTCGAACTCGCTATGGCCATTATGAGTTCCTGGTGATGCCGTTCGGACTAACCAATGCCCCCGCTGCCTTTATGAGTTTAATGAATCTTGTGTTCCGGCCCTACCTCGATAAGTTTGTAGTAGTATTCATCGATGATATCTTGGTGTATTCGAAGAGTGAGGAAGAACATGCAGAGCACTTGCGGACCGTGCTACAAACTCTTCGGGACAACCAGCTATATGCTAAGCTGAGTAAGTGTGAATTCTGGCTAAGTAGTGTATCTTTCCTCGGGCACATCATTTCTGCGGGAGGCATCTCAGTCGATCCGAAGAAGGTGGAGGCCATTGTCGAGTGGAAGCGACCTGCATCCGTTAGCGAGATTCGAAGCTTCCTCGGGCTAGCGGGCTACTACAGACGGTTCGTGAAGGATTTTTCCAAACTTGCATTACCTCTGACTCGCCTCACACAAAAGGGAGTCGCGTTTGAGTGGTCCGCCGACTGCGAAGCTTCGTTTAAAGAGTTAAAGCATCGCCTCACCTCTGCCCCGTTACTTGCATTACCAGACGAGATCTCGGGATTCCAAATATTTAGCGACGCGTCCGGGCAAGGTTTGGGGTGTGTACTTATGCAGCGAGATCGAGTGATAGCCTATGCCTCCAGGCAACTGAAGAAGCATGAGAAAAATTATCCTACACACGACCTGGAGTTAGCGGCAATTGTCTTTGCCCTGAAATTGTGGCGACACTACCTTTATGGAGTGCCTTGCCGAATTTATACTGATCACAAGAGCTTGAAGTACCTATTCACCCAGACGGACCTCAACCTTCGTCAGCGCCGTTGGCTAGAATTGATAAAAGATTACGACTTGACGATAGACTACACACCTGGAAAAGGGAACGTTGTAGCGGATGCTCTGAGTCGGATCTTCGTTGGATCTCTGTCAGTCGATCGCAGGTTACGAAGGGACTTAGAAGAGATGGGCATCGAACTTCGAATTCGATATCGTGGCGCGCGGGTCGCTCAAATGCGATTCGTACCCAACCTAATAGAGCGGGTTACATCTACTCAGAAAGACGACCCTTTCCTAAAGAAAATGCACGAGCAGATTCTAGCGGGGAAGGCGAAGGACTTTGCAGTTGATGAAAATGGGGCATTGCGGGTGAGAGGAAGGCTATGCGTCTCCGATGATTCAGAACTTAGAAAGGAGATCCTTGCGGAAGCTCATTACGCAGCCTATATGATCCATCCCGGGAGCACGAAGATGTATAAAAACCTCCGAACGACCTTCTGGTGGCAAGGCATGAAGAAAGATGTTGCACTCTTTGTGTCCCAATGCATAACCTGTCAAAGAGTGAAAGCAGAGCATCAGAGGCCGGGCGGAGAGATGCAAAATCTTGCTATCCCGGAATGGAAGTGGGAGCACATCTGCATGGATTTCATTGTTGGCCTGCCAAGGACGCAACGGGGGAACGACGCGATCTGGGTTATCGTCGACCGGTTAACCAAGTCTGCACACTTCCTTGCCATCAAAAGTACTTGGAGCGCCGATCGCCTCGCCCAGACCTACCTTGACGAGATAGTCCGGCTGCATGGAGTGCCAGTTTCTATAGTATCAGATCGGGACGGGTGATTCATCTCGCGTTTCTGGGAGAGTCTTCAGCTGGCGATGGGGACCAAGTTGAAGTTTAGCTCAGCCTATCATCCACAAACCGATGGTCAGACGGAACGAGTGAATCAGATACTAGAAGACATGTTGCGCCTCTGCGTGATCGATTCGAAGTCAAGTTGGGACGTCTACCTGCCGCTGGCGGAATTTGCTTATAACAATAGTTATTAGTCCAGCATCGAGATGGCTCCGTACGAGGCTTTGTATGGGCGGAAGTGTAGGTCACCAATCTGCTGGGACGAAGTCGGAGAGCGGCAAATCCTCGGGCCGGAACTGGTTGAACAAACCGTACAAAAAGTTTGGTTGATTCGCGAACGGTTGAAGACAGCACAAAGCCGACAAAAGAGTTATGCCGATGCTCGACGTCGCCCCCTTGAATTCTTTGAAGGGGATCATGTGTTCTTGAAAGTCTCGCCTATGCGCGGAGTTATGCGATTTGGAGTAAAAGGAAAGTTAAGTCCAAGATTTGTTGGACCGTTTGAAATTCTCAAACGGGTTACTCCGGTCGCCTACCAAGTTGCTTTGCCGCCTGCCCTATCCGAAGTACACAATATTTTTCACGTTTCACAGCTGAGAAAAGTTTGTACACGACCCGAACCACATAGTCGACTTGGGTCAGTTGAATCTGCAAGCGGACTTGTCGTACGCAGCAGAGCCTGTCCAAGTTTTGGATCGTAAAGAGAAGCAGTTGCGGAACCGAACCGTCTCGCTAGTGCGCGTCCTGTGGCGGAACCACTCGGTCGAGGAGTCGACCTGGGAACTTGAAGCTGATATGAGGGAAAGGTTCCCCTCATTATTCCTTAGGGGTAGGTTCTATTCCTAAGTTTCGGGACGAAACTTTCTTTTGGATGGTTATGATGTAATGCCCCATTCCCCCTATTCGGGGAGCGCGACCAAGGAATACTTACGACCGTCCGAACGGGACAGATTGAATTAAGATCCTTTCCTCGTTATGGATTGGTTTCTTCGGAATCAGGTCCCATATACAACGGACTGTGCCTCGAGGATGGACTCGGCGGCAGAGTCGAGAGGGGCCTTTCCGTTGCGTTGGTTTCTTGTCCGTTTTCGTGCCGCTTGGATGCTTTCTTGTTGGTTTTATGACTTGCGTTTTCTTGAACGGTTTCAATGGATTTCATTGCTTTCGTTCTTAGGATTTCGCATTTCGTAATGAGCCTTGGAGACCGAAGCAGGAGGTATTGATCGTCTGTTGGTGCGTGCAGGTGATCGTGTAGACAACGCGCGAGCGGAGTCTTAGGCGTCTTTCCTTCTTCTTCCTATTCAACAAACTTGTGAGTGGCTCTATTTCGATAAGCACCTTCTTTCCAAGGGCCCCGTTCATAATAAAACTGACTCAGTTGGGCATTCAATCAAACGACACCAATTAAGTAACAAGTTGGATAACAAGATAAGATAAGAAGTAGGCTTGGAACACCCATTGCTTGTCATACAAACCTTGCATAAATTTATTGATGCATGCATGTTCGTTGGGTGTTTAATGTGTTGGTATCTATTGATAGCTCAAAGTGTTCTTCTATAAACTGCTGCATGTTATCTCATATAACTGTTGGTTGATTTTGATAGTACAGTAAAGCAGTTTCATACATGATGTTCTTTAAATGGCTAGTAGGTAAATCTATGAGGTAGAGTCATAGATATGGTCATGGGAATTCTTGTGCACAAGGGATCCAGGTTCCTGCGAGCGGTACCGGGGCACCGGGCCGTTTCGACCCGGGCGGAATCTACTTTCTTAGTACTGGGAGCGGGGAATTGTAGCGGGGCTAGCTACCCGCGCTGCAAGCGTCGCCGCCAGCCCAGACTAAACCCATGATGGCTGGTAGAACAACAAAGAAGGAATTTGTGTATATTTAAACTGTGCAGGCTAACTATGTCTTCGTGGCAGGGAAGGCTATGGTAAGTTGTACAGGTGGTTCAGACGGACAGGTAAAGTCACCGAACGGTGGCATGTGAAGTTATGTTATTTTGTTCTTGCATCCCTGCTAAATAAAATCTGATCTAGGCAAGAATAGAAACCCACCTAAGCAAATAATTGTAGCATACTCATTAGATCATATCTCTTGAGCTTGGTAAAGTTGAGCAGCTAGCCTTCACCAGTACTTTTCGAAGTACTGACCCTCGTTGTAGCAGGTTCCCCGGCGCAAGGCGACGCGGCGAGGAACTGAAGCTTACTCCGAACATTTTGGGATCCTTGGCGGTTCGTGGCCAAGACTTTTGAAGGCTCAAGCTCGAAGCCTTTCACTCTCTCTCCGTTGCTGAATATCGCTAAGGCGATGGTGCTTACTCGCACCCAAGGTGGATTTTGTGTTTTTGAATCTATGTAAAGGGACGTAATGTATGGATCGGCTATCTCATTTTGCGTCCAAGTCTGTAAGCCCGTGGGCATTTTATACTTTTGAGTCAAGCAATGTAAAAAGATGTTCATTATGAATAAAAGAGAAACTTTTCTATGCCTCAACCTTGTGTTATCTTATATATCTACTCTGTTGCATTGTTCTAAAAATATCCTTATGCCTAAGGCCTTGTGCACGCGCGCCCTACGCGTGCACGGCATCACGCCCGGGGGACGATTATCGAATAGCCGAAATCGGGGCGTGACTTCCACCACAAGCAGGACCTAACCCAGCCCACGTGCTCCCATTCATGTGGACCAGCCCCCACTTCCATGAGCCCTAGCCTGCCCAAGCCTCGAGGCCAGCCCACAAACTTTCCCACATATAAATACACATCTTCTACCATTAGAAACCCTAAAACCAACTATTCATTACTCTTCCCCAAACCCTAGCCGAACACCTAAACCAAGCCCTCCTTTCCGACCGGGCACCACCGCCTCCGACTACACAAACACCCTCACCACCACCGCAAGTCGCCACCCCCACTACCACGATCACCTCCGACTACACTCTACCACCCCAACACCACCACCGTCAGCATACCATCACCGCCCTATTGCCAACATCCAACCCGTCTAACTCGAACCGATTGATCCCGACCGCCCCAACCGCCATCAGCACCGCCCCACACCAGCGGCAGACCAACCCCGACCCCCCACGGCCTGACCTCCACCCAGGCGCCGCTCCTCCGCCGACCAAACAGCTGTAGCCGCTGCTGCGACCATTGCTGTAGCTGTTGCTGCCGCTGTCGCTGCTGTCGGAGTTGTCGTACGATGCCGGAGCCGCCGCACTAGAGGCGGACGTCGACGGGACAGCACCCCCTCAACTACGATTGGTAAATAACCCCTCTTTCGTTGTATGATTGATAAATCGTAACAACCGTATTGTCGTGTCAGATGACGACACGACTAAGTCGCAGTAAACCATGTGTATAAGTATGAATGTTTTAATAGATTAAATGGAGTTTATGGTTAATAATTATTTCGACCATATGACCTTTGCAGAAAACTTATATTCCACCTAAAAGCGTAGACATAGACTTAGTACATTATGCATGGGGAATAATGAAGTGTAACCTAACAAGACGTAGTGTAGTTTTGTAAACCATGATTTAGCGATTTATTGACGTGAGGTGCACAGTGACAGAGGACAGGGCACGCTTGCATCTTAGCTACTTGCACACGCGACCCTGTCGTCGATCCACCGTGAACTTGCGTCAATACCTAAGAGCAACGTCGTAATCGTGTGTATATTATTTAGTGTCTGATGCTGGATTGCTATAATATATTGTGTTTAGGATCATTGGATCAGCCAGAAGATACTGCAGGAACCGGCTTTTGTCATTCACGGCTTGAGGACTCAGGCAAGATACCTTGCCATATTTTACTGTTTACATTAAATGCTTCATATGTTGTATGTTTCTTGTTGCTTTATTTCTTATGACTGTGCGCGTCCGAGATTGACTCGGGTACAGTCGACGGAATGCGTCGATGATTTAGTATACTTGGCCTAGTCACTAGTAGACTCATCCCAGTTAGGAGGATACGTGGATATCTTCCAAAACCTGACACTTTACACGTTTCACTGTGACATTCATATTGGGATGTGGGTTCGCGTACTCAACTAGCTATCAGTGCGTGTGACATGCATCACGGTTAGTATGTAATTCAGGTTTATATTTATGTTAGTAGAGACTGGCACATAGATACGTGGTATGCACGTCGAGTATTCGATTTGCGTATTTACATTGGGAGGGGAGGACCACTAGTAGGCGTATAGGATACACCTATTAGAATCCGTAATATCCGGAGGAACCACGGATCCAATGACTCCCTTTATTCAGATTTCCCGTTCTTCGGAGCGGTATGGACGTATATATATACTTGCAGATTCCCCGTTCTTCGGAGCGGTATGGACGTTATGCCTACATCTACTCATACGTACCAAAGTTGTTCTCACATTGCATTCACTTAGATGGTTAGCACACCCTTTATTGCATTTATTTTTGTTCAGTATTTATATATGGCATATTTTTATGTATCTTGTTACGTTCCTCTGAGGACCTGGTACCTTTCCAGATTTGGACGAGGCTTACTATCCCACAGTATACGGACCAGGACATGAGACGAGGTTCGCTACCACAGAGGAGTTAGAGGTGCAGCCGTCAGAGTTTCCGTGAATACTTGGTAGGCCTTTTTCCTAGGATTGGGTGCATCATTATCTAGTCAACCGATGACCTAGTCATTACTCTTTTTACCTATCTTTCAGTACTTTTATTTCGTCAGAGTAGTGGGTTTGTCCCCACCAGACATTCTTGGTTGTACTATGATATTTGAGACTGGCGTTTATAATCCAGTATTTATTTTAGTACTTCTTGCTGTTTATATTGTGGATGAGATTAGATTACCTATTGTTGATTTAGATGGGACATGTAGTATTTAGGACAGCGTAGCACTCTTCGTTAGGATCCATTAAATTGGGATATCCTCGGAGACGTGACAGCTGGCTATTGTCATGTGACTTAGTCCCGTATAATTTGGGACTGGGGCATGACATGGTTTTAGTGGTGACCGATGCATCTCTACTTATTCGCTTGTGGTATGGTAACATGCCCAGCGAGCTTGCGATAGGACAGAAATTTTTGGTCTCATCCACTTTGATTTCCTCTTTGAACTTCCTTCGTATTGCTTCTAAATATCTGTATCCTGTTTGCTTGATTCCGTACTCTTTTTAATAAGGTCATATCTCTTACAGCAAGATGAACTTGCGCAGTGGACGAGGGGCACCCAATGCCGTGGTGCCAGACAATACCACCCAAAGGGAGGTGATACCCCAAGGGCAACCATCGTTGCAGACACCGCTGATACATTGGCACGAGACTTCGCAGGGCAATCCTATACCACAGCTCGAGGGACAGACTTCCCAGTTAAATCCCCACGCAATATTGTGAGGGCCAGACTTCAGGAGCTACACCGATGCCGCAGACTGAGAGGCCAACATCTGAGGAGACGCCTACTGCACAGCCAGAGATTCTACTACCACCACCTCCACCTTATCCATCCCAGATGCCACAGCTAGATGGACAAACACAGATACTTCAGTTCTTTCAGACTATGATGCAAGCACAGTGGCATCAGACGGAGACATTGAGACAGAGTCTGATGGCAGTACTAGAAAGGACACCTGTTACCACACCAGTACCAGCACCTCCACCAGCCCAGACATGTGGCACTGTTAGATAGTTCTGACAGATGGGACCAGATACCTTCTAAGGCAACGAGACTGCAGAACAGATCTCCGATTGGGTCGCCAATACGGTAATGCTACTAGAGGCGTCACAACTACACCCAGACCTTTGGATGACTGCAGTGAGGGCCCAACTAAAAGTCAACGTCCATCACTGGTGGGATTCTATTGAGTGCAGTATAGGCAAGAACCAGAGCTGGGAACAGTTCTTAGAATACTTCAATACGAAGTATTTTCTAGCCACAGTTAGGAATGCCCTGTACTCCCAATTTCTATATCTAGAACAAGGGAAAATGACTGTGGACGCATATGACGTGGAGTTCAGCCGTCTTAGCAGATTTGGTGCCGTCTTGATACCCAATGATCTAGAGAAAGCCCAGAGATTCCATCCCGGCCTTAATTTTGTGCTACAGAGGTATACCACCACACAGGCAAGGATTTCTTAAGAGGAAGTTCTTGCAGAAGCAAGGATCCAGGAGGCCATTGCCAGAGGAGCTAGACGTCCCAGCACGACCCCGTCGGCCAGAGCCCAGCCCAGAGCAGGAGGACCGATCCGCAGTCCCGGAGTGCAGACACAACAGAGGATAGCACCATACCAGCAAAATGAGCTTCCGTCTTACAACTACTGTGGTAAGAGAGGACATTACCAGAAGGACTGCCGAAAGAGACTAGGAATATGCATGATTTGTGGAGCGAGCCAGCATTATGCCCGAGACTGCCCACAGCGCAGAGACATAGCACCACAGACAGTTCAGAGGCCAGCAGCACCAGTCCCGAGGATACTACCCCTACCAGGAGGACAGCGTCCACCAGCACCAGGAGGATTTTAGAGGGGACCACCTTTGGCCCCACAGCAGGCACAGTTCGATCGAGCCCGACAGCAGACCGGAGGACAGAGACAGGGACAGGCCTTTGCATTAGCAGCTACTGAGGAGGAAACAGAAGGAGAAGCAATCACAGGTACCATTTTAGTTGCATCATTACCTGTAACTGCATTATTTAATTCTGGAGCTACATTATCGTTTATATCTAGTAGATTTGTAGCAATGCATAGAGTAGCTACTTCCTCCTTACCTAAGAGTTGGAAGATTCTTACCGGAGGAGGTATCGTGCCGGTTACCAGCACTATCAGAACATGCTCGGTAGTTGTATGTGGTAGAGAGATTGGTGTTATCCATGCCGTACTTTAACGTTGTGCTAGGCATGGACTGGTTAAGCCAGTATAATGCTGTACTGAATTGCCGGAAGGGTAGTGTCACTTTTAGACCGCCAGATCAACCGGAGTTCGAGTACATACGAGGGACCGTCGAACAAGGAGTAGGACAGATAGCTGGAACTTGCATGGCTATGGAGATTACACCCCCACCAATAGTTGCAGAATTCGAGGATGTATTTCCAGAAGAATTGCCAGGCTTGCCGCCAGATAGAGACGTAGAGTTCACCATTGAGCTAGTACCCGGAGCAGCACCGGTATCTTCTAATGTATATCGATTGGCGAAGAAGGAGTTAGATAAGCTGAAGCTACAATTAGAGGAGTTGTAGAGCAAGGGATTTATCTATCCTAGTGCATCACCCTGGGGAGCACCAGTATTGTTTGTACCTAAGAAGGATGGAACAGTACGTATGTGCATTGATTACAGAGCCCTTAATGCTTTGACTATCAAGATAAAGTACCCCTGCCATGGATTGACGATTTATTCGACCAGTTGACAGGAGCAGTAGTGTTCACAAAGATCGACTTAAGATCGGGTTATCATCAAGTGAAGGTGCGAAGAGAAGACATTCAAAAGACAGCATTCAAGACTCATTATGGGCACTACGAGTTCTTAGTGATGTCTTTTGGATTGACGAATGCACCGGCGGTATTTATGAACTTGATGAACAGGGTCTTCCACCAATACTTAGACCAGTTTGTGGTAGTCTTCATCGACGATATCTTGGTGTATTCGAAGAGCCACGAGGAGCACGAGAAGCACTTGAGACTAGTATTAGAGACCCTGAGGAGAAAGAGGCTTTACGCCAAGCTGAGCAAGTGTGAGTTTCTTCTGGATCGTGTCTCTTTCCTTGGACACGTCATCTTAGGAGAGGGCATTTCAGTGGATCCGGCAAAGATTTCATCCGTAGAGACATGGCCAACCCCTTCCAATGTCTCAGAAGTGAGAAGTTTTCTAGGACTTGCCGGATATTACCGGAGGTTCGTAGAGAACTTCGCGAAGATTGCAGAGCCGATGACCCGCTTAACCCGTAAGGAGCAGGAGTTTACTTGGATAGAGGAGTGTCAAAAGGTATTTGACGAGCTGAAGAAGCGCTTGACTACAACACCCATCTTGACCATACCTTCTGGACCCGGAGGATTCGCGATCTATAGCGATTTATCCGGGAATGGATTAGGATGTGTATTAATGCAGCATGGAAAGGTTGTAGCTTATGCTTCTAGACAGTTAAGGACACATGAGAAAAACTACCCCACCCACGACTTGGAGCTTGCAGTAGTGATCTTTGCTTTGAAGCTTTGGAGGCACTATTTATACGGAGAAAGAGTGGATATATTCACTGATCATAAGAGCCTGAAGTACGTCTACACTCAGAAGGATCTGAATCAGAGGCAGAGACGTTGGCTCGAGGTGATGACAGACTTCGAGATTGAGCTGCAGTACCACCCAGAAAATGCCAACGTAGTAGCTGACGCGTTGAGCAGAAGACCCATGGCATTCTTCTTGACTACCCAACAACATTTGTTGAGAGATCTAGAGCAGATGGGTATAGAGGTTGTTATGCCCGGAGTAGATGGACAGTTGTCGAGTTTTCAGTTACAGTCGACATTAGTTGAGAGGATCAAGGCTGCTTTGCCAACAGATGCCAGATTTCAGAGGCTTAGACAGAGCATAGAGATTGGATTACAGACAGGACTGCGGATACATGAAGATAGGACCTTGAGATGCGGTGATCGTCTCTATGTTCCAAATGGAGAACTTCGTCAGGAGTTGATGACAGAGGCACACAGTTCAATCTACTCTATTCATCCAGGAGGCACGAAGATGTACAGGGACTTGAGATAGTACTACTGGTGGCATAGAATAAAGAGAGAGATAGCACGCTTTGTGGCCAAGTGCCTGGTGTGTCACCAAGTCAAGGCTGAGCATCAGAGATCTGCAGGATTACTTCAACCACTACCTATACCGGAGTGGAAATGGGAGCACATCACTATGGACTTTGTTATGGACTTTTCAATGAGTCCTAGTGGTCACAACACATTATAGGTAATCGTGGATAGACTCACCAAGTCCGCACACTTTTTACCCTTCACAGTTGGGCAATCCACAGAGGTCTTAGCAGACATATACATGAGAAAGATTGTGCGCCTGTACGGAGTGCCAGTGAGTATCGTGTCTGAAAGGGATACGAGGTTCACATCTTACTTTTGGCGGAGTATGCAAGAGAGTCTTGGTACCCGCCTGAAGTTTAGCACAGCGTATCACCCACAGACAGATGGTCAGTCAGAGCACACCATTCAGACGTTAGAAGACATATTGAGAGCGTGCATGCTAGATTTCGGAGGATCATGGGAGGACCATTTGCATTTGGTCGAGTTTTCCTACAACAACAACTATCAAGCGAGCATCCAAATGGCTCCCTACGAAGTGTTGTATGGAAGGAAGTGTTGCTCTCTAGTATGCTGGAGTGATATAGGCGAGCGACAGATTCTCGGACCAGAGTTGGTTGTTCGTATAGTGGAGAAGGTAAACAAGATCCAAGGACACCTACGAGCGGCACAGGACAGGCAGAAGCATTGGGCAAATGCGCATCGATGACCCTTAGAGTTTCAGGTTGGAGATCACGTATTTCTAAAGATCTCGCCTACGAGAGGGACTATCAGATTCGGAGGCCGAGAAAAGCTGAGTCCGAGGTACATCGGACCATTCGATGTGTTAGAATGCGTCGGAGAGGTTGCTTATAGATTAGCCTTGCCGTAGACCTTGGAAGGAGTCCATAACGTCTTCCATGTATCTCAGCTGAGGAGGTACATACCAGATCCGAGTCATGTGCTTGATCATTCCAAAATCACAAAGGGGCCGAGCCTATCATACGAAGAGGAGCCTGTGGAGATTCTAGACAGAAGTGAGAATGTATTACGAGGACAGACTATTCTCCTAGTTTGTGTTGCATGGAGGCATCATGCACCAGGCGAGTTGACTTGGGAACGCGAGGAGGATATTTGCCAGCGTTACCCCCACCTTTTCGAAGGCCTAGGTATGTGGTAGCATTTTAAATTCAGACTTTAGTTCTTACCATACGTATATTTTAATTTCGAGGACGAAATACTTTAAGGAGGGTAGATTGTAAACCCCCTCGACAAATGTAGGATTATTTAAATTGCGGTACAACCACAATCCAACTCCCAAGTACCCAAACTAGGGTATTAGCCTACACCATGTCACGACCCGATTTCGTAGAATCGTTGGGGCGTCCACCGAATCGTGATGCCGTGCGGGCCTGGGGTTGCGCCCGCACAAGGCTAAAGTATTCTGAATAGCAAGCACATATTCAGAGTACGCAGATAAATTGAAACACAGATTTGAAACATGGAAAAGTTCTCTTTATTGATAATGAACATCTATTACAAACTCCTGAACGAGTCAGCTAATATGCCGAACGGCTTACAAAAGTGTTGACTCAAAATGAGATAGCAGTCCTGTATATTACATCCCTTTATAAATTCAAATGATAAAGACCTCCAGGCTGGAGGATAGCTTTGCCACGGAGCTGCATTTGTGTATGAAGAGTTGCAGCTTCGGACTTCAAAAGGCTTCGAGGGCGCGGTGAAGATGAGCCAACAGCTGGACTGGATCGGGAAGACGACTTCGGCTCCTCGCTCGGTTCGCCTTGGTGTGGAGAACCTGTTTCAACGAGGGTCAGCATGTCGAAACATACTGGTGAAGGCGAGCTAGCCTGACTATGCCAATCAACACGTTGTTTTAATGAAGCAAGCATATTTTTGTGGGTTTCTATCATGCCTTAGTTCATTTACAAGTAAGCAGCATATAGAATTTACTGAAATGAACGTGCCACCGTTCGGTAGATTTTACTTGACCGTCTGAATCACCTGCACAATACTTACCATGCCTTCCCTGCCACGAAGACACAAGTTAATTTGCAACAGGTTTAAATATACAAGAGATCACTTGGCGTGATGCCACAATGGACACTAGTCACTGGCGGAAATGGTATGCAGCGAATGAACAAGGAGGGCTACATGCCACCCCGTCCAGCACAATGGACTATACAATAGAGTTCCGTCCGGACCGGATCGGTGCCAGTGCCCCAGCGACCGTCCGCAGGAACCAATGACCTTGTGCACAAGTTGTCCGTGATCGAACAATATGTTTACTTAGTTAACAGTTCATGCTTTTGAGACAACAAGAATACAAGACAAGCAATTGTAGAAGACAAGCAATAATTCATGATTTATTCCCAAATGAACAAGCATGCAGTTTAGTATCCGTTCATGAAGTTATTGACAAGCATAATGAACCAAGTCTATTCTCTTTTATCTTGGTTTCTTTTATTATTACTTGGTATCGTTTGATCGGGGCAAGAAAGAATGCGGATTATTAGATGTGAAGACTGGAAGCAGGGCTAGCTAATCGGGTTGGTAGCTACTCACTTGGTTGGAAGGAAAGTAGAAGGAAAGAGGCGCTTTACGACTCCGCTCGCAAGTCGCCTACTGCTCGTTCACCTGCATCACGAACAGCTCGATCAATACTCCTTCCACTCTTTCCAATCTCGGAATTGAAGTACAGTTCAATGAACGAAAACAATAAAAACTATCAAAACCGTTCAAGGAAAACAAGCAAATTCCAAAACCAACTCAAAGTACAAAAGCAACAAGCGACATCGAAAACCGACACAATAAAAGATAGCAGCGGAGAGGTCCCTCCTTACTCTGTCGCTAAGCCGATCCTTGGGGCGCGGTCCACTGAATATGGGAATCGATTCCGAAGAAACAAATCCATAACAAGGACGAGTTCTTAATTCAATCTATCCCGATCGAACGAAACCGTCTTGTATTTTTTAGCCGCGCTCTCTGCACCGGGAGGACGGGGCGTTACATCCTACCCAACTAATTGGAAGTTTTGTTCCGAAACTTAAGAATAGGACCTACCGTTAGGGATTATTGCGTTCGGGACGGCGATCATGACTCAAGGAACAATCATGAACAGAATGGTCTGATCCGCCATAGGCTAGGCATAAACCAAGTTTCAGGCGAGAATTATCCTTCTATGCCCCGGCTTGTTACAGAAGTAACACAGTTGCCCTGGTTTCCCTCTTTGTGGACCACCGTTGTTTCGGCGCTTTGTAGCAGTATTTTCTCTGTCGTTGCTTTGGCGTTTGTGACTGGATGTATGCACAGCGCCGGCAGGAACGTAAGGATAGTGTGGTTCAAACGATAGGGTGTGATTCATGACTTCATGCATTGTACGATACTGCTGAACGGCTACGTGCGAATGGATGACAGGGCGTAGTCCACCTTCAAACCTTCTAGCTCGACTCGCTACATCAGGTAAATAGGCCCTAGCGAATTTGGAGAGTCGGTTGAATTCTGTGGAGTACTCCTTAACTGTCATGCTGCCTTGCCGCAGCTGCACAAACTCGTTTTCCATTTGACGTTGTACTGGAGGGGGTACAAACTCCTCTTCGAATGCGGCACGAAAAGTCGTCCATGAGATCGCCTCCTCTCCGTGATCAAATTGGAGAGATCGTCGATGCACGTCCCACCAATCGTGCACGTTGAGACGGAGCTGTAGTTGCGCGCAGGCGACGCACTTCTCTTCGGGGACCTCTAGTAGAGCGAAGTGATCTTCAAGTTCGGCCAACCAATCTAGAGCTACGACTGCATCCTCAGTCCCGTTGAATGGGGTATTGCAGACTTTCTTGAAGTGGCCAAAGTCGAAGGCAGTCACGTCCCTCGCCCTTGGAATTTGTGACGTCTCTACTTCAAGCGCGGGCTGTTCCACCGGAGTCGTTGCTGTTGCAGCGGAATGGTTGGAAGCCAAAGTCTGAACGATCTTTTGTAGGGCATCTACCTGCTTCTGTTGGACTGAGAATCGTGCTTCTACATTGTCTTAAAACTTGAGCTGACTCTCTTTCGCCCGCTTCTCGGCCCGTTCATAGCGAGCCTCGTCCCTTTGTTGATTTTCATCCAACATCCGCAACATTTGCTGGATGGGATCGATGCTTGGCGTGGCTCGCTAGCTCCTTAAACTTCCCGAAGTGCCCGAACTACTTTCTTGGCCTTGCGTTTCGTCCGGGGCTTGCGCTGTAGATTACGCTGGAGCCATTCCTTCAAAAGAAGGTAAATTATATTAGAATCATAATGTATTATGGACTTATTGCATGAACGTATCTTATTTTCGCCTAGCGAGTTCAAGAGTTCGCACAGGAATTTGATCGTTAAAGGAACTTTTCCAGCACGAAGTCTAAGGAACTTGAATCTGTGCTCTGATACCATTATGTCACGACCCGATTCCGTAGAATCGTTAGGGCGTCCCCCGAATCGTGATGCCGTGCGGGCCTGGGGTTGCGCCCGCACAAGGCTAAAGTATTTTGAATAGCAAGCACATATTCAGAGTACGCAGATAAATTGAAACACATATTTAAAACATGGAAAAGTTTTCTTTATTGATAATGAACATCTATTACAAACTCCTGAACGAGTCAGCTAATATGCCGAACGGCTTACAAAAGTGTTGACTCAAAATGAGATAGCAGTCCTGTACATTACATCCCTTTATAAACTCAAAATGATAAAGACCTCCAGGCTGGAGGATAGCTTTGCCACGGAGCTGTATTTGTGTATGAAGAGTTGCAGCTTCAGACTTCAAAAGGCTTCGAGGGCGCGGTGAAGATGCCCCAACAGCTGGACTGGATCGGAAAGACGACTTCGGCTCCTCGCTCGGTTCGCCTTGGTGCGGAGAACCTGTTTCAACGAGGGTCAGCATGTCAAAACATACTGGTGAAGGTGAGCTAGCCTGACTATGCCAATCAACACGTTATTTTAATGAAGTATGCATATTTTTGTGGGTTTCTATCATGCCTTAGTTCATTTACAAGTAAGCAGCATATAGAATTTACTGAAATGAACGTGCCACCGTTCGGTGGATTTTACCTGACCGTCTGAATTACCTGCACAATACTTACCATGCCTTCCATGCCACGAAGACACAAGTTAGTTTGCAACAGGTTTAAATATACAAGAGATCACTTGGCGTGATGCCACAATGGACACTGGTCACTGGCGGGAATGGTATGTAGCAAATGAACAAGGAGCGCTACATGCCACCCCGTCCAGCAAAATGGACTATACAATAGAGTTTCGTCCGGACCGGATCGGTGCCAGTGTCCCAGCGATCGTCCGCAGGAACCAATGACCTTGTGCACAAGTTGTCCGTGATCGAACAATATGTTTACTTAGTTAACAGTTCATGCTTTTGAGGCAACAAGAGTACAAGACAAGCAATTGTACAAGACAAGCAATAATTCATGATTTATTCCCAAACGAATAAGCATGCAGTTTAGTATCTGTTCATGAAGTTATTGACAAGCATAATGAACCAAGTCTATTCTCTTTTATCTTGGTTTCTTTTATTATTACTTGGTATCGTTTGATCGGGGCAAGAAAGAATGCGGATTATTAGATGTGAAGACTGGAAGCAGGGCTAGCTAATCGGGTTGGTAGCCACTCACTTGGTTGGAAGAAAAGGAGAAGGAAAGAGGCGCTTCACGACTCCGCTCGCAAGCCGCCTACTGCTCGTTCACCTGCATCACGAACAGCTCGATCAATACTCCTTCCACTCTTTCCAATCTCGGAATTGAAGTGCAGTTCAATGAACGAAAATAATGAAAACCATCGAAACCGTTCAAGGAAAATAAGCAAATCCCAAAACCAACTCAAAGCACGAAAGCAACAAGCGACATCGAAAACCGAGGCAATAAAAGATAGCAGCGGAGAGGTCCCTCCTGACTCTGCCGCTAAGCCGATCCTTGGGGCGCGGTCCACTGAATATGGGAATCGATTCCGAAGAAACAAATCCATAACGAGGACGAGTTCTTAATTCAATCTATCCCGATCGAACGATACCGTCTTGTGTTTCTTAGCTGCGCTCTCCGCACCGGGAGAACGGGGCGTTACACACCAAGCCTGCTACGCCCACGACTCTTATGTACCACCCCAAATCTAGTTCTATATGTCTTCAATGCATTAGGAATCACCATGTGCAATTGTTTAATTTAATTAAATTAAAGGACAATTTCACCTCAAGCAGGACCTAACCCAGCCCACGTGCTCCCTTTCATGTGGACCAGCCCCCACTTCCATGAGCCCTAGCCGGCCCAAGCCTCGAGGCCAGCCCACAAACTTCTCCACATATAAATACACATCTTCTACCAATAGAAACCCTAAAACCAACTATTCATTACTCTTCCCCAAACCCTAGCCGAACACCTAAACCAAGCCCTCCTTCCCGACCGGGCACCACCGCCTCTGACTATACAAACACCCTCACCACCACCGCAAGTCGCCACCCCCACTACCACGACCACCTTCGACTACACTACACCACCCCAGCACCACCACCATCAGCATACCATTACCGCCCCATTCTCGGCATCCAACCCATTTAACTCGAACCGACTGATCCCGATCGCCCCAACCGCCATCAGCACCTTCCCACACTAGCAGCAGACCAACCCCGACCCCCCATGGCCTAACCTCTACCCAACGCCGCTCCCTCGCTGACCAAATAGTTGTAGCCGCTGCTGCGACCATTGCTGTAGCTGTTGTTGCCGCTGTCGCTGCTGCCGGAGTTGCCGCACGACGCCGGAGCCGCCGTATCGGAGGCGGACGTCGACGGGACAGCACCCCCTCGACTACGATTGGTAAACACCCCCTCTTTCGTTGTATGATTGATAAATCGTAACAACCGTGTCGTCGTGTCGGATGACGACACGTCTAAGTCGCAGTAAACCATGTGTATAAGTATCAATGTTTTAATAGATTAAATGGAGTTTATGGTTAATAATTATTTCGACCATATGACTTGTGCAGAAAACTTGTATTCCACCTAAAAGCGTAGACATAGACTTAGTACATTATGCATGGGGAATAATGAAGTGTAACCTAACAAGACGTAGTGTAGTTTCGTAAACCATGATTTAGCGATTTATTGATGTGAGGTGCACAGTGACAGAGGACAGGGCACGCCTGCATCTTAGCTAAGTGCACACGCGACCCTGTAATCGATCCACCGTGAACTTGCGTCAATACCTAAGAGCAACATCGTAGTCGTGTGTGTATTATTTAGTGTCTGATGCTGGATTGCTATATTATATTGTGTTTAGGATCATTGGATTAGCCAGGAGACACTGCAGGAACCGGCTTTTGGCATTCGCAGCTTGAGGACTCAGGCAAGATACCTTGCCATATTTTACTGTTTAAATTAAATGCTTCATATGCTGTATATTTCTTGTTGCTTTATTTCTTATGACTGTGCGCGTCCGAGATTGACTCCGGTACAGTCGACGGAATACGTCGATGATTTAGTATACTTGGCCTAGTCACTAGTAGACTCATCCCAGTTAGGAGGATACGTGGATATCTTCCAGGACCTGACACTTTACACGTTTCACTGTGACATTCATATTGGGATATGGGTTTGCGTACTCGACTAGCTATCAGTGCGTGTGACATGCATCACGGTTAGTACGTAATTCAGGTTTATATTTATGTTAGTAGAGACTGGCACATAGATATGTGGTATGCACATCGAGTATTACATTTGCGTATTTACATTGGGAGGAAAGGACCACTAGTAGGCATATGGGATACACCCATTGGAATCCGTAGTATCCGGAGGAGCCACGGATCCAATGACTCCCTTTATTCAGATTCCCCGTTCTTCGGAGCGGAATGGACAATATATTATTCAGATTTCCCGTTCTTCGGAGCGGTATGGACGTATATATATACTTGCAGATTCCCCGTTCTTCGGAGCGGTATGGACGTTATGCCTAGACCTACTCATACGTACCAAAGTTGTCCTCACATTGCATTCACTTAGATGGTTAGCACACCCTTTATTGTATTTATTGTGCAGTATTTATATATGGCATGTTTCTATGTATCTTGTTACGTCCCTCTGAGGACCTGGTACCTTTCCAGATTTGGACGAGGCTTACTACCCCACAGTGTACAAACCAGGACATGAGACGAGGTTCGCTACCGCAGAGGAGTTAGAGGTGCAGCCGTCAGCGTTTTCGTGATCACTTGGTAGGCCTTCTGTCTAGGATTGGGTGCATCATTATCTAGTCAACCGATGCCCTAGTCATTACTCTTTTTACCTATGTATCATTATCTTTCAGTACTTTTATTTCGTCAGAGTTGTGAATTTGTCCCCACCAGACATTCTTGGTTGTACTATGATATTTGAGACTGGCGTTTATGATCTAGTATTTATTTTAGTACTTCTTGCTGTTTATATTTTGGATGAGATTAGATTACCTGTTGTTGATTTAGATGGGGCATGTAGTATTTAGGACAGCGTAGCACTCCTCATTAGGATCCATTAAATTGGGATATCCTCGGAGACGTGACAGCTGGCTATTGTCACGTGACTTAGTCCCGTGTATTTTGGGACTGGGGCGTGACATGTCTAGACAGCCGTGAATGTATCCAGCGAACGCAATTTATTCTACACGGTCTAGTCCGAATGAACTTCGCGAAAGCAAAAATTTCTAGACGGGTATAGAGTACTCTGGTATACGTAGCTGGCTTTGTGTGCCCCCACTCTCTAGTATTCTGGTTCTGGGGCGTGACGGTATGACTGTTCAATCATGATGATAAGAAGAATATGTTTGATTGAGACTCCTATAAATTGTAACACCCCATATATCTAAAAAAATATATCTGCATGGGCCACTACTAAAATCTTGTCCTATCCAATATTAGAATACAAAGAACGAGGATATGACACAGCCATATGACACAGCCAGCTATGCACTACAGTATATGCGAGTATCTCGCAATATGGTCAAGGTTTTCCTTAGACATAGAGTATATACTACAATACAAGTTATCTATAGTCTCATAGGATATACTATGTCTAAATCAGTCAACCATGAAACATGAATATATAACATATATGATAAAATAGTAAGGCGTCCCCAACGCGCTAGTAAAATAATCATGAAGCTAGTTATCTAAATAGAAAGCAAGCACATTATCCAATAATACGTGATAATATCATCAGCTACAATTTGAATATAAATACAATCATATGGTGGAAAAATCCCAGAATAATAGGCTAAACAAGTATCTGCCGGTTATATGCCCAAAAGAATCAAAATAATAACATGAGTGGTGAAGAAGAAATTACAGGATGTCCCAGTCCGAGTAAGACAAGTTATATCAATATATTAAGGAGCTGAAGACAAAAGGATTCAATAGACCCGACATATCTCCTTAGGAAGCACTGGTAACATTGGTGACCAAGAAAGATGGTTTATCATGTTTATGTATTGATTATATACGATTAAATATGGTTATTGTCAAGAACAAGTTTTATTTGTCAAGGATTGATGAGTTGTTTGATCAGCTGAGTAGAACCATAGTTTTCTCCAGGTTAGATCGTCGGTCTAGGTATCATCATGTGGAGTCCAAGAGCACGACATACCTAAGACAACATTTAGATCGTGGTATAGGCATTGGGAGTTCTTGGTGATACCGTTTGGGGTAACCAATGGTCCAAAAATATTTATGAATTTAATGAATCGTATATGTATGTCCCATTTGGATCAGTTTAGTATTCATAGATGATATCATCGTCTATTCTTTTGTGGTCAAAAACTACATGAATCACTAATACACTAGAGGTTGTTAGATTTTCGGACACCTGTAACTAAATTAATTCTACATAATTCTAAGAAAAGATTTTTAGATGTTATATTAGAGTAATTAGGAATTCTTACATGTTCAAAAACTTTCAAAAAAAATAAGACAAGATTTGAAATATGGAGATAGGAGAATCAACTTCGAAAAGTCGAGATATAGATGTTGGGATCTCATAGAAAATAACTCATAAAGCTACTAGAATAATAAACCTAAATAAGACATCACATTCCTATATAGGGAGTCTTATATAGGGAGTCGCGACTCGAATTTTCCTAACCTAAGTTCGCTAGAGATGTCACATAGACTACCAGGATTGGCTCCACCCACATCCAGCGGTTGGGAGCCAACCTCCCTCCCAGTCGAGCTCGGTTGGCAGCCCGACTAGTGGCTCGGGCTTGGGTGTACGTGGGTGCATCACTTGTTGGCTGACCAATAGGGCTCGTTGCTTTATTGTACCCATTGACGAGTGGGCTCACGTGTGGGTTTATGTAAATAGGATAAGGAATAGTTTTTTTATTTAGAAAATAAATTAATAGTTATCGAAAACTATTTATTAATTAGTTTTTAACTAAATTAGCTCTTAGAAATGACTAAAATGTGAAAAAAAAAAAATTGTAAAATTCTTTTGTAAATTCTAGAATAACATTTTAAATCTAGTATAAATATTGACAATCATTCTAAAAATAATTACGATCCAAACTACAAAAATAGTTTTCTCCATATCTAATTCAATAATGACTTGTGGCTTTGGGAGCCATGTCTCCGTTCACGTGTCCTTCCATATTTGGTCTGAGCCCATCATCCATCATTCCCATCTCAAGTAAAATAATAATATATCCATCTATCCACTGACTCAACTTTAATTAGGCTTCGTATAATAAATAATAATAAAAAAGTATATCCAAACTTAAACTTGTGATCCATCCCATGATAATAATGATAATATGATTACTAAACTCGCTTCTCACATGAAACCAGCTTTTGACTCCGAGCCCTACAAATCTAAAATATTGAAAAATCAAGAAAAGGCCAAAATAGTTTTCAACGCCAGATGGAGACTGCAATCATGACAAGGAGTGGACACTCCTCTCAACACTTTCCATCTCTCAGCACACAAATATGGACCTCTGACACTGAGTATTAGTTTTACGAAGCACGCGGATAGAGGTACAACTTAGATGGGCTAAATCCGAATTCAATTGAATAAATTTATTAATGAGTTAAATATTGGTTAAAGATATTAGAATTCGAATTTTGATTCGGATTTGGATTAAAATATTTGAATTCGATTAAGAAATAAATTGGACTTGGATTCATATATCAGATTTTTCAATGAATCCGAAATCCGACATATATATATATATATATATATATATATATATATATATATATATATATATATATATATATAATTTTATATTTTTTAAATAAAATTTTAAATTTTAAATTTTTTTTATTCAAAATTTTCAACTCCATATTCTAAATCTCATTTCAGTTTATATTTTGCAATGATTGAGGCTTGAATGCTATTTGATTATACATTTAATATTACTCTTGTTTAAACTTATTTCAAATATCATATTAGAATCCGATAAACCAGATGGACCCGACCCATTCCGAGCCTGATCCAAGCCTCCGGGCCTGGTCTTGGGCTACATATGTTGAACCCGAGGTCGGGTCAGACTTGGACTTGGGCTTGGACTTGGGCTAGGCTTATGATTCTTCGGGGTGGGTTCGGATTGAGCTCAAGTCCGACCAAACCCGTCCGAGTTGCACCCCTACACGCGCAGTGTTTCATAAGAAGCATACATTCCTTTGAACACGAGGTTTGAGTAATATTCGGTTTTGGACCGAAATGCGTACCAAACCAAACTTAATAAGATATTCGGTTCGGTTTGTAAAACATTCGGTTTGATTTTGTTTTTGAAAATACTAAAAAAAATTACTTGATTTCGGACCAAACCGAAAATATAATAAGACTTATACAGTTATGTAAGTACATTCAATTTTATGCATATTTGTGATTAAAAATATATATATTTTGAAAACAATAATTTTATGTATGTGTTTTGAAGTCCAATTTTAAAAAATTAACAGTCAATCCAACTTAGAGTGTAACTTTAAAATACAACAAAGATGTGTATAAAATTTACAATTTTTAGAAAATTTAACTACGATACCAATTTTGACCATGATCTATTAAACAATAGAAACAGTCCAATTTTAATTTATTTTATTTTGATCTGCGTGGTGTTTCGGTTTATATGTTCTTCGTACTACTAACTCTCTCTTTTTCACACTTCAATTTATATTTTGATACCCTTCGAACATTGTTCCTAATACAAACTTTGTTATTGTTTAGGATAAAAATATCCCAAAATTGTTGTATTAGATATACGAGCCCATTTGAGTGGATATGTAAATAAAATTACAAATAACACATTATGAGAGGGGAGGAGGGTAGCAGGATTAGAACATCCACAGTATGAGAGGTTTCAATACTACATTTTGAGTTTAATCAAAAAAAAAATTAGCAATTAAAAGTTAACACTTGACCATATTTAAAAATTGCTAGAAATTCAAGAGAATCCAAATTTAGAGCGTGTCTTAGCTCCACTATATTAATTGTTAGGCCCACAAAAAGTAACCAAATAGGAAAGAAAAATAAAGAGAAAAAAGATGGAGATTTTTTTTTACCAAACATGGTTGGAAAATAAAAAGAAAAAAAGAGGAAGAAAAAAGAGCAGGTTAATTTGGAGTGTACCATTGTGTGCGAATATGAAAGAAAAATTCCAAAAGTAATAATTTATACAATTTTTAACAATTTGGAGTATATGTTTGGAGTGTCCCACTGTGGATGCTCTTAGCAATTAGGGTTGGGTAGTAGTTATTTTAGGTTGTGTTTGTATTAAAAAAAAATTCATAGAAAATTTTTTTATCCCAGTTTTTTTTACCAATTGTAGTGTTTAATAGCTTATATTTTTTTGGGGAATTATTTTCCAAAAAAATATCAATTTTTTATTTTATTTTTCTAAAATGATGGAAAATAAAACTGGTCCAACCCATAGAAAAATATTATTTTTCATGAAAAATAACTATCTTTCGTAGAAAATAATGACTATCAAACACCCAAATTAAGATTTTCATAAAAAAATTTCAAAATTCAAATGAATTATTTTTCTACTAAAATAATTTCGTAAAATTAATTTATTTTTCACACATTTTGCACCTACCAATCAAACAGACCCTTAGGAAAAAATAAATTATGATCGATCAAAACCAGGTCCCTTCTAGACTTCTAATGTTCACTACTCAATATAAACACCGTGGATAATGAATAACCACCACCAAAATAAAGGAAGAGACCAATTGCTAAATATGAGATGAAAACTATATCTGAAGAATTAGATAAGGATCTAGCCGGAGGGTTCCAAGGTTTTGTAGAATCCACCTTATATCTTTACTAATATATAATCCAAAAAAATTCAAATACCAGGAGTATTTCTATTATTTTTATGTAATACTTATTTACCTAAAAATATATTATGCATGGATAAAAAATAATTTACTCATCAACTAATTCAAATTTGAAAACTAATTTAAAATTGTTCGTAATCTCCTCTTTATCTCAACATTTCTTATTTGAAAACAAATATAAATTTGTTCGTAACCTCCTATTATCTCCTCTTGTTCTTAGGTGTCACGTCCCAATACCAAAATACGGAGACGAACATGGCCAAATATTCCGTACAAGCTACTTTACGTCGTATAGTGATCACGGCTGTAATAAGACAAGGGGTGCAGCTACAATCAATTCTCCTAGGATCAAGAACTTCTATGTCTCAATCATTCAAACAAGAAACAGTAAACATAGAGCATATATGATAAAGTAATAAGGCATCCCAAACGCTTTGTCAAAATATTCTAGAGACCAACTGTGGAAAATAAGAAGCTGGTAGAGTATCGAAAGTACATGAAAGTGGTTAGGTATAGTCTGATTTAATACAATCATGTAGGAAAACTAATGTCCAGAAGTGTCGGCTAACAGGTGTCGGCGCCCAAAAGAAGTAAATGTACAATGACGAGCAGGGAAGAAGAAAATCCACTCGTTATCCTCTGCGAACATATTTCTGGTACGTGTCATGAGTTGGAAAAAAGTAAGTTGGATCCTCGGGTACTGACTCAAAATCTGGCCATGCAAAACCAGTGGGGTTAGACCCCAAATAGCAAGTACCACAAAGGAAGCACGAAATGGAGAAACAAAATTCGAGGAATAAATATAATAATACATAGGTTCAGTGTCGTAACTTAGGTCCCTGGCATATCCTAGCACAATGGCCCAACCCTATAACCAAACAAGGACAAGGGTTGAACCGTCACACTATGATAGTCCATTTTCCTATACTACTAAACGAATAATACAATCATAACCAAGCCCAATTTCTTTATATCGGTCAATCACTTGCGGCTTGCTATTTTGTGGAGTCTGGGATTATCTCAAAAATAATGCATAATAAGTATCCTCAGATTACACAATTGCTGAACATGAGCTAACCGAGCGAAATAAGAAATATACAAGCACTTGCATGATGCACCAGTTCCCTGCAGGGCCACTGCGCTAAAAATACGGTATTAGCGGTTCCAATGCTCCTATAGTAAAACAGTGGCTCGACATATTTATAATAGGTCAGATTCTGTACTCCACTAAGACAGATGATATATAGTATCTATGGTGGCCAGCCCACAGCACACTAGAATGAATCTCTGTGGAAAGGTTCGTTGGCATGATCTCGGGATACCGTTCCCTCCAAATATTACTACTACTTTTAGTTACCTAATTAACCCTATATTGTGTTTGAAATCTCAAGACGTCGTCACATGAGAATTTTTCTTAAGATATCGTACAAGGTACGAGCACGCTAGATACGAATCCATGGAAGTTTAATCTGGATTCACCCGAGCGTGTATGCAACATTCAATCAATATCCTAGCCACGCTTTGGTATTTGACTCGCTTATTATGCCCGTGGGGGAACATTTATATTTATATTATCACGCATTCAGGAATTTGAAGGCATTATTGATGCACAATCCAAATATAATCATTTAACACGTAACACGGAGTGTCGTACCTCAGCGCACATTAAAATATGAACAATTATCAGGCAATAATGGTATCAACACGGATACAGTATTCGAGTCCAATTACCAATTATACATTGGGTCACATAAATCATGATCATATTGTAACATGAAGCTTATGTCATGCACATAGCCGGTTAGTCACTATCCACTTAGTCTGGTTCATAGCCAATCTTAGCTCATGGTCATGTCTGGCACAAGGTCTAGTTACTAAATCCATTCTTCCTAAGAATCATAACACAATCATTAACCCAAATATAATTATGAAAGAATAAGGAAATCATCCAATCCAAACAAACAAGGCCGCATATAAATTCTTAGCCGCATATAAAGTCCTAGCCGCATATAAAGTCATAACCGCATGGGAAGTCCTAGCCGCATGGAGTCATGGTCGCCTGGTTCAGGGTTAAAGTCTACTCCTTGGGACAAGTGTTGAAGTAACGGGCAATAGATAAGGTGTCAGTGAAGTAAAATAAAGTGATGGATGTGACATAAAGTGATGGATGTGACATACAATAAAGTGTGTCAGAGAGAAAAGATAAAACCATAGAAACATGTGCCAATGGATCAGAGTCATGCGTCCAAGGAAGGTGGCCGCATACTCTGCTTGTCGCATATGATTCATGCCGCATGGCTTATCTCTAGGACTTAGCAAATTTTTCATTCGTTCAGCGAGTTAAAACATAAAAATCTCAAGGACACTTGTGTAAAATAAGCAGTCATGCGTCCAACAAGATGGACGGATGCTGGTCAGTATATGAGGCACAAAGTTCAGGCCACATAGCACTAAGACCGCACTTTGTCGTATATGATGCTGGCCACATGAGCACTTCGTCTTCTCCAACAACAAGTTAGCCATGACGAAAAACTCCAAAAACTGAAATATCGTTTTCATCATAAAAGCTATATTTTAACTCTGAATCAAGTGAAACAAAAGTCAAAATGCACAAAATAAAGTGCTCCATTAACCACAAAAACTAATTTTCTAAAATATAATGTTTTAATAGATCAAATCCACAAAAAATACATGGAACCCATGAAAATTCTAAACTTTAAATGTAGATCTACTTAAATCTAGCAATCAAAACCGAAAACTCCAAGTAAAAGTGATAAGAAACACATAACAATCATAATGCACTAATAATATGGAAGATTTCTCCATTTCTCTTGCAATGTGTACTTGTCTATGGAAAATGTGAGAGAAAACTAAAGAAAAAAAAATAAAGAAAAGAAGAGAGAGAAAAAAAAGGTTGGGTTATATATAGTAGGGTTGAACCAAGGGTTCTCACGACTTGAACGAACCCACAAAATGAACCATGAACCAGGTTAAGCCAAAGAATGGGTCTAGTTGTAACAGCCTTTTTTTAAAAATTAGTTTTCTGAATTTTTCGATAATTTTTAATTAATTATTAAAAATGTTCTTCAGGGATTAATATTTTTATGGATTAAAATAACTATTAAAATATTACAAAAATTATATTTTTGGTTGTATTATTAATTATTGGATGTTGTGTAATTTTTCTGGAATTTATTGGACTCAAAAACTATTTTTAAAATAGCTAAAACCAACGTTTTAATTAAACCGGACTGAACCGGACCCTAGTTGAACCAAACCGGACCGGCTAACCCTACTGAACCGGACCCAACCGCCTAACGGGTCCGATCGGATCCGGACCCGACCCGAACCCGACCCGCCCCCAAACCCTCACTCATCTCTCCCACGAACCCACTCCCCCGCGGATCCCGGCCGACGCCCCGCCCTCCTCCCCCCCCCCCCCCCGCGCCTCCGCCAGCACGACCCCGCTCCGCCCGCGGTTCCCGGCCCCACGTCCCCCCTGCTCCGGCCTCCCCGCTCCCTCTTTCCTTCCCTATAATGCCCCAAGCCTCTTCTCACCGCCACCGCCATCTCCCCTTCTCTCCACCACTGCCACCCTCTCTACCGCACTCCGGCCGCCACCGCGAGCTCCACGACCCCAACGACCCTTCCCCGGTGATGTTGACGCTGCCAGAAGTCGCAGCAGCACCCCAAGCTCCACCACCGCCGCGCCGCGCCCTCGCATACGCATATTTCGGTCATTTCTGACGCCCTACTTAGGTGAGTTTTTCTCTCTCCTTGTCGTCCCGTATTCCGTTCTGTCGAATCCTGTGCGAAGCCCGTGTGACCCTCTCGAACCCCGTACAACTCGTTCGGGGTATCGCGTCATGTGTCGGTCGCAAACTGCGACGCAAAAATAGGAAAATAATCCCCAATTTCTGAAAATTCAGAAATCGTCCTGAACTCGCAAGTTCACGGCCGATTTGCTTGCAACCTGTTAACTGTTTTCAAAATCCACTTGAACAGTAATTTAGACCGTATAACCTAGTTTTAAATCCTTTTTTTGTTCGATTTATGGTGTTGTAGATTATGATTTATTCGCAGATGATAATGACCAAAAACTTGGTATTTAAAATCCTAAGTTTTCCAGGAACTGGGTGCGCCCGGCTAAACAAGGCGACTTGGTTGTGTGCAAACTTCACTGAAAGGTGCGCACCGTCGATACGGACATATAGGATTTTACGGAAGTTGATTTGGATGTGCGTGCACACCGAAATCAACGCGTATCCGTCGACAACGCCCCGTATTGGCCCCGCTCTGAAACTCATTGTAACTTCGTGTGCGCTCGTTGTTTCAAAACAAAACTTACGCCATCGGACTCGTAGAATTTTTTTGGTTCTGTGACCCAAGTTTGGTTCGATTCTGAGAACGTTGACAAAATCCTGTATTGTGGGCCCCACGACTCCACTTGACGGGTGATTTTTTGATCGGCTTATCAAAATCCAGTTCTGGATATTCTGTTGGGTTCGTATCATCGTTCTGGACTTGTAGACATTAAGTTTGATGAATTTGAAGAACTTTGCCTCTGGTATATTTTTCGGTGCGAAGTGGGCCACATGTGGACTCCACTTTGACCAGAAACTGTCACTTTCCCCTGTGTCCAAATTGGACTTATGGACAGACAATTCTAGCTATTTGATGTCTTCTGAATATGATGGTAACGTTTATTTTAGCAACCGAAGGAGTATCTGCAGATCCCGCTGATACCAGAGCAACAGTTGGAATCCCAGGCAAGTGTACCTTGCCAATCTTGTAGTATTTGCTACATAATGTTCTATTGATTTAATTATATGATATAAATGTTCAACCCGGGACTGTGTGATATTACTTAATGTTCAAACAAGATTCAGGTGTCAACGCCATACGCAGAGTTGTGTATCATCACCTAGCGAAGGATATCGAAACCCTATACATTCTCGTGCTTGCAACATCAAGTACGTCATACCATAGGACACCTGACACTGTTCATGAGACAGAATCTTCCTAAGATATTCATGGTGATTCTGTATAGGCTACAGAATTTGTGATATAGACTTTATGTTCATAGCAATCATATGATTTGCTGCATTAGATATGATCTTGCGTGACATGGACATGAGACACCTTGGACATGAGATGTGTGATTACATTGGGTGGGGAGAGACACACAGGTTACAGGCTGATTTTATATATGGTGCCGTAGGCCCACTACATAGTAAACTACATAGTATAACTATATAGTATAACTTCTACAGGCTCCCCGACACAGAGCTTGTAGTAGTCTCAACCTAAGTCTAGTGATGCTCTCACTTGCATATCACATAGCTGGTTACATTGTCTACCCTATTGTTATTGTTTTATTTATTATTGTACTGCATTTATTCTGGCTTGAGTTATTCTTGTACCTTGCTATGTTCCCTGAGGACCTGGATCCGGATTATGTCCCCAGGTTTAGCAGAAGAGATCTATCCCGAGGTATACGGGACAGGAGCTGACATTGGAGCAGTACCAGAACCCGAGGATGAGGTCGTGCCAGAGAATTTCTCCTGAGTACCTGCTTTATCTATACTCAGTTATTTTTCTTATTTCATGTCTATTGCATTGATGTATCAAACTTATACTCGGGTTGTTCCACGAGACACTTTTTATTGAGACTTGTTAGATTATATTTTATTTCGATTATTCTGGCATTTGATCTGTGATTATCTTCTGTGGATGAGATTAGAATTAGATTGTGACTTGCATCGTAGACCTATTTATTGTTGTTTACAGCTTAAGTACACCCTAATGGGTCCATTAAATTAGATCTGTTCATCGGTGTGTGCTGCTGGCCATTGTCACGTGTCCAGTCCCTCGGTATTTTGGGACTGGGCCGTGACATGGTTTTTGTGGTGGCCCATACAGGTCAAAGACTAAATTGTTTCGGTTTCAACTAAGGGACCGAGCAAGCCTGCGATAAAGATAGGATAAGTTATAGGATCTCATCCACTTGATTGATTCGTTCTTGACCTCTATATCGACTTCAAAATAATTTACTGACTTGCATCCTGCCTTGATTCTTCTGTACGCCTCTCATAGTTTATTTTTGATGCATAGTAATAGATTCACAAGCATGCGATGAGACTCCCGCAGGAACACAAGTTGCAGATGTTATCTATGACGATGGAGTGACACTAGTGGGTGGAGGTCAATCAACTCAATAAGGCAATCAAGCAGGTCAATCTACCTCAAGATTTTGGCGAGACAATATTCCACCACCGTCGCAGTTTTCTCCACATATGCCTCCATTTCCACCAGGACAGCCTATGGATGGTCAGCAAATATTCCAAATATTTTGCGCAATGATACAAGCTCAACAGCAGATTTATCAAGACGCTCAGCGTCACGAGGCAGAGAATCTGAGAAATAGCATAGTGACTGCACTAGAGCAGACGAACCTACCAGCTCGAGGATCATCGACGGGCTCTATCACCGATTTTTACCAAATGAAGCCCCGCACCTTTTCAGGCAAGGAGGAGCCCACTGAGGTTCATGAGTGGCTCACAAATACTCAACATCAATTAGAAGCAGCTGAGCGTCCAAGAGAGCGTTGGATGATTACCGTCCGGATGCAGTTGATGGGCAATGCACATCACTGGTGGCTATCTGAGGAGAGTCGGCTCGGACCAGACCGAGTCACTTGGGAGGAGTTCTCTAGACTCTTTCAGAAGATGTACATTCCATCTATTGCTCGATCATAACTTTGGGACAAGTTCAATCGCCTCACTCAAGACATTATGACAGTAAAAGAGTACAATACAGAGTTCATTCGTCTGAGTCGTTTCGCCCCTACCATGATCCCGACAGAAGAGGAGAAGGCTAAGAAGTTCTTTGACGGAGTAAACTTTGAGCTACAGAGATTGATCGGATCCGTTGCACCTACTTCATACACGGACGTCCTTGCTGCAGCCCGACGCATGGAGCGCGTCACCAGGAGAGAGTCCAGCCTTAAGCGGCCATTCACATCAGCACCAGCCAGAGTACCACAGGGAGAAGCTGCAAAGAAATCTCACATGCACCAGCCACCCAGAGCATCTCCGCAGATACTACCTACATGTCAATATTGTGGCAAGCGAGGCCATTATGAGAGCGAGTGCAGACGCAAGTTGGGATTATGCTTGATTTGCGGATCCAACCAATATTTAGCCAAGGATTGTCCTGAGCATCGAGAGGGAGCACTAATGTTAAACCGACAAGCTTTACCAGCACCGAGGACACCTTTGGCACACCGGGCAGCACTCTTTCAGCAGGCCCAGCAACAACAGAGGGCACCACCACAAGGACGCGGACAAGCGTATGCGTTGACGATGGAGGACGCACAGACTCGTGGATTAGCGAATGCGGTAAGATTTAAGTTATTTATAGCAATCTATTCAGAGTGATGCCTTAGCACGTGTTTGTTAATTCCTTTCCTTAGCCTCAACCGTAGTATTTTGAACTTGTTAATAATTGATAACCTAGTTTTCCTAAGCTGTAGTTTCCTTGCTCTAACCAGATTTCTTTACTCTTGAATTACCTAACTTTCATTGTTTAGAAAATTACTTTAGGTGTTTTGCTTAACCCTCATCTTTCGACTTCTCCTTGATCATGATTCTTTGTTGTGTCATGCTTCGAACATGTGTTACAACCGCGTCATCTCTGTTGTTGGTTATTTTCTTAATTGCGAGGTCGTAATTCTTTTAAGGTGGGTAGATTGTAACACCTTATTTTTTTTAATTTTTTAAAAATAAGTTTTCTCAATTTTTTGGCAATTTTTAATTAATTATTAAAAATGTCCTTCAGGGATTAATATTTTTATGGATTAAAATAATTATTAAAATAATTATTAAAATATTACAAAAATTATATTTTTGGGTGTATTATTAATTATTGGATGTTGTGTAATTTTTCTAGAATTTATTGGACTAAAAAACTATTTTAAAATAGCTAAAACCAAGGTTTTAATTAAACCGGACTGAACCGGACCCTAGTTGAACCAAACCGGACCGGCTAACCCTACTTAACTGGACACAACAGCCTAACGGGTCGGATACGATCCGGACCCGACCCGACCCAAACCCGACACGAACCCGACCCGCCCCCAAACCCTCACTCCTCACTCCCACGAACCCACTCCCCCGCGGATCCCGGCCGATGCCCCGTCCCGCCCCGCCCGCACCTCCGCCGGCACGACCCTACTCCGCCCACGGTTCCCCGCCCCACGTCCCCCCCCGGCTCCGGCCTCCCCGCTCCCCCTTTCCCTCTCCCTTCCCTATAAAACCCCGAGCCTCTCCTCACCGCCACCGCCATCTCCCCTTCTCTCCACCATCACCACCCTCTCCACCGCACTCCGGCCGCCTCCACGAGCCCCACGACCCCGCCGACCCTTCCCCGGCGACGTCGATGCCGCCAGCAGCCGTTGCAGCACCCCGAGCTCCGCCACTGCCGCGCCGCGCCCTCGCGTACGCGTATTTCGGTCATTTTTGACGCCCTGCTCAGGTGAGTTTTTCTCTCTCCATGCTGTCCCGTATTCCGTTCTGTCGAATCCTGTGCGAAGACCGCGTGACCCTCTCGAACCTTGTGCATCTCATTCGGGGTATCGCGTCATGTGTCGGTCGCAAACTGCGACGCGAAAACAGGAAAATAATCTCCAATTTCTAAAAATTCAGAAATCGTCCCGAACTCGCAAGTTTACGACCGATTTGCGTGCAACCTGTTAATTGTTTTCAAAATCTACTTGAACAGTAATTTAGATCATATAACCTAGTTTTAAAACCCTATTTTTGTTTGATTTATGGTATTGTAGATTATAATTTATTTGCGGGTGAAAATGACCAAAAACTTGGTATTTAAAATCCTATTTTTTCTCGGAACTGGGTGCGCCCCACTAAACGAGGCGACTTGGTCGTATGTAAATTTTACCGAAAGTTGTGCACCATCGATATGGACATATAATATTTCGCAGAAGTTGATTTGGATGTGCGTGCACACCGGAATCAACGTGTATCCGTCGACAACGTCCCGTATCGGCCCCGTTCTGAAACTCGTTGTAACTTCGTGTGTGCTCGTTGTTTCAAAACAAAACTTGTGCCATCAGACTCGTAGCATTTTTCTGGTCCTGTGACCCAAGTTTGGTTTGATTCTGAGAATGTTGACAAAATTTCGTATCGTGGGCCCCACGGCTCCACTTGACAGGCGATTTTGTGATCGGCTCATCGAAATCCAGTTCTGGATATTCCGTTGGGTTTGTATCATCGTTCTGGACTTGTAGACACTAAGTTTGATGAATTTGGAAAACTTTGTCTCTGGCATATATTTCGGTGCGAAGTGGGCCATATATGGACCCCACTTTGACCAGAAACGGTCACTTTTGCCCCTGTGTCCAAATTAGACTTATGGACGGGCAATTCTAGCTATTTGATGTCTTCTGAACATGATAGTAATATTTATTTCAGCAACCGGAGGAGTACCTGCAGATCCCGCTAATACCAGAGCAGCAGTTGGAATCCCAAGCAAGTGTACCTTGCCAATCTTGGAGTATTTGCTACATAATGTTCTTTTGATTTAATTATATGATATAAATGTTCAACCCAGGACCGTGTGATATTACTTAACGTTCGAACAAGATTTGGGTGTCAATACCGTACGCAGAGTTGTGTAACGTCACCTAGCGAAGGATATCGAAACCCTATACATTCTCGTGCTTGCAACATCAAGTACGTCATACCATAGGACACCTGACACTGTTCATGAGACAGAATCTTCTTGAGATATTCATAGTGATTTTGTATAGGCTACAAAATTTGTGACAGACTTTATGTTCATATCTATCATATTACTTGCTGCATTAGATATGATCTTGTGTGACATGGACACGAGACATCTTGGACATGAGACGTGTGATTATATTGGGTAGGAAGAGACACACAGCTTACAGGCTAATTTTATATATGGTGCCGTAGGCCCACTACATAGTAAACTATATAGTATAACTATATAGTATAACTGCTACAGGCTCCCCGACACAGAGCTTGTAGTAGTCTCAGCCTAAGTCTAGTGATGCTCTCACTTGCATATCACATAGCTGGTTACATAGTCTACCCTATTATTGTTATTTCATTTATTATTGTACTGCATTTATTCTGGCTTGAGTTATTCTTGTACCTTGCAATGTCCCCTGAGGACCTGGATCCGGATTATGTCCCCAGGTTTAACAGAAAAGATCTATCCCGAGGTATACGGGACAGGAGCTGACATTGGAGCAGTACCAGAACCCGAGGACGAGGTCGTACCAGAGGATTTCTTCTGAGTACCTGCTTTATCTATACTCAGTTATTTCTCTTATTTCCTGTCTATTGCATTGATGTATCAAACTTATTCTCGGGTTATTCCCCGAGATACTTTTTATTGAGACTTGTTAGATTATATTTTATTTTGATTATTCGGGCATTTGATCTGTGATTATCTTCTGTGGATGAGATTAAAATTAGACTGTGACTTGCATCATAGACCTATTTATTGTTGTTTACAGCTTAAGTACACCCTAATGGGTCTATTAAATTGGGTTTGCTCATCGGTGTGTGCTGCTGGCCATTGCCACGTGTCCACTCTCTCAGTATTTTGGAACTGGAGTGTGACACTAGTCTCCATGCAATATACTAATCATGCAAGAAAAAAATAATACGTTCCAAATACGTAGATTTGGGAATGGGGAGTGACATCTCTATCCACCTTAGAAAAATTTTGTCCTCGAAATTTGAATCCAATATAGCTAGAGAAGTCAGAACAAGCACGATAAAATCCTACAACCAACACTACACATACAAGCAGTATCACCATAACACACAGGTGATCACCTGATCATGAAATCTAGATACGAAGGCATAAGGTTGAATATACCTTCTGAATCAAATAGGTGCGGGTACCGAGTTAGAATATCGTCATCGTTCTCCCACGTCGATTCTCCAAGAGTGTGATATCCCCAAGCAACTCAGACAAGAGAAATAGTCCAGTTCTTGAGTACCTTATCTCTTCGATCCAGAATGGATACGGGTTGCTCCTAGTAAGATAAGTTGGTACCAACGAGTAATTCAGAGTGATCGAGGATATAACTCAGATCCAGGACATACCTATACAACTGAGATACATAAAATACATCATACACCTCATGGAGCAAAGGTGGAAGGGCAAGATGATAAGTCACATCGCCTACCCAATCTAGAATATCAAACGGCCCAACATATCACGGACTAAGCTTCCCGCGAACCCTGAATCTAATGACCCTGCGGGTAGAAAAAATCTGCAAAAATACATAGTCGTCAACACGAAACTCTAGAGGCCTACGATGCTGATCTACCCAGTGACGATATCGATCTTGCGCAACCCAAAGTTGCTCTCTGATCTTCTTGATAACCTATATTGTCTGTGTGATTATTTCGGGCCCTAACATCTTTCGCTCACCAATTTTGTCCCAAGCCAACGGTGATCTACACTTTCTACCGTATAGTGCCTCGAAAGGTATCATCTGAATACTGGCCTGATAACTATTGTTATACAAAAATTCCACTAAGTGAATATGGATCTTACAAGATCCACCAAGGTCTAAGGTACAGGCTCGTAGCATATCCTCCAAAGTCTAGATGGTTCTCTCTGATTGCCCGTCTGTCTGGGGTGGTAAGATGTGATAAATTTTAACTTGGTATCCAACCTCTCGTGCAAGCTTCTCCAGAAATAAGAAATGAATCTCGTATCTCGATCTGATACTTTACTTACTTATACTCCATGCTGTCTCACAATCTGTCGCATATGTAAATTTGTCAACTGCTCTGTAGACTGTCCCACTCTGAAGGAGAGAAAATGTGCCAATTTCGTGAGCCAATCCACTATCACCCAAATTGTATCTCGACCAGTCGATGATCTCGGTAAGCCAGTTATAAAGTCCATCGTGATGTATTTTCACTTCCATTTTGGAATAGGGAGCGGCTGCAATAATCCTGCCAGTCTCTATTGTTCTGCCTTCACTTACTAACATACCAGACATCAGGATACAAAGCGTGCTATTTTTCTCTTTATTTTGTTCCACCAAAAGTGTTGTCTGGTATCTTGATACATCTTCGTGCCTCCCGGATGAATGGAATACTAGGAACTGTGTGCTTCAGTCATAACTCCCTGCCGAATATCTCTGTTTGGTACACATAGATGATTAAAAAACCTTAGCATTTCATCCACATGTATTGTCAACTCTTTACGAAGACCGGGCTCACATTCTTCTCATAGCTTTTGAATCTTCGGTTCCTCTGCCTGAGCTAATTTGATTCCATCTACTAAAGTTGACTGAATATGTAGGCTGGCCTGAACTCCTATACTTTGTGGAAGTACTATCTCGATACCCATCTCTCGTAAGTCTTCTAGAATATAATTCTGAGTAGTCAATATCAATTTCCCTTCTCTTCTGCTAAGTGTATTAGCTACTACATTAGCCTTACCTGGATGGTACTGAAGTTCCACATCATAATCTTTCAACAACTTTAGCCACCTTCTCTGCCTCATGTTCAGGTCCTTCTGCATGAATACATACTTCAAACTCTTATGATCTATGAATATTTCTACTCGATCGCCATAAAAGTGGTGCCTCCATAACTTAAGTGTGAACACTACCGCTGCTAACTCTAAATCACGAGTTGGATAGTTTTTCTAGTGATCCCTGAGCTACCGAGAAGCATACACTATCACTCTTTTTTGTTGCATCAAAATACATCCAAGTCCCTTGCCAGATGCATCACAGTACACTTTGAATCCTCCAAAACCTGATTGAAGAGTAAGGATTGGTGCAGAAATTAACTTCTTCTTCAACTCTTCAAAGATTATCTGGCATTCCGCTGACCACACAAATTTACTTTCTTGCGCTTCAACCGAGTCGATGGTGCTGAGATCTTAGCAAAATCTGACACAAATCTCCTGTAGTATCCTGCCAGGCCTAGAAAACTACGCACTTCTACTACTGTCTTCGGAACTGGCCAGTTCTCTACTGCATCTAACTTCTTGGGATCAACTGACACTCCTGCTCCAAAAATAATGTGCCCAAGAAAAGATATGTGATCCAACCAAAACTCATACTTACTAAGCTTCGCATATAACTGGTGCTCCCTCAAAGTCTGCAGTACTATCCTGAGATGTTCTTCATGCTCCTCCTCATTATAAGAATATAAAAGAATGTCATCTAGGAATACTACCACAAATTGGTCTAAGTAAGGCATAAAAATTTGGTTCATCAAATCCATGAATACCGCTGGAGCATTAGTCATTCCGAATGGTATAACTAAGAATTTATATTGCCCATATCATGACCTAAATGCTGTCTTCGGTATATCCTGCTTTCGGACTCATACCTGATGATATCATGATTGTAAATCTATCTTGGAGAAGACTCTTGATCTGCTTAATTGGTCAAACAAATTATCAATCATTGGTAATGGATACATGTTCTTCACAGTCACTGTATTTAGTCACCTATAATCCATACATAATCGAGTCGATCTATCCTTCTTCTTTACTAATACCGCTGGTGCTCCCCACGGTGATCCACTGGTCCAAATAAAAAATTTTGCCTTCAGTTCTTCCATGTGTCGATATAACTAATCAAGCCCTGATTGTGACATCGGGTATACCTTTTGGGATACTGGTTCTGCTCTTACCATCAACTCTATACAGAACTCTACTTCCCTAACTGGGGATAATCCGAAAAGTTCTTTGGGAAAGATATCCATAAAGTTTTCAACTATCTGCGGCATCGGGTCTTCTTTCATTCCTACTGTTGTGACTCCTCCCTTTTTTTGGTCTCTTGCTATTCTGTTAAGGAAAAAATCTTCTAGGTTGGAAATTCTAAATAATACTCTACCTTCATGATAGTCTATCGTTGCATGACTCTCTCAACCAGTCCATGCCTAAGATAGCGTCAAAGTTATCCATAGGGATCTCGATCAACTTTGCAGGTAATAAATGCCCGCATACTACGACTGGACATGCTTGGAATACCCTACTAACTTCTACGATCCCATTGCCAGTGAGTATATTCAGCCTCTCTGCCAATACCTCAAACTTTAATCCAATATGCATCATATATTATGCAGATATAAATGTGAGCGAAGCTCCAGAATTAATTAAAGCTATGGCAGGAAAGGTTGTAATGGATATATTACTTGCCACTACGTCACCCGACGCCATAGCTTCCTTCAAAGACAAGGTGAATGCCTACCCTTGGCCTTGTCGAGCTTCCTGCTGCTGTCTTTTTTACTGCTATTGTTGTGGTCCCTGCTGATTCTGTTGTTGTTGTTGTCTATAAAGTTGGGCCTGCGTTGGCAACGAACGCTGGGCTAAAGTTAGTACGGCTATAGCTGGTCCTCCTAGCTGTGCCGCCCTTGGAGCTGGTAATACAGTAAATTATTGTACTGGCCCTCCTGGCCTCTGTATCAGTGCACTTGTGGCAATCTTGTGATCAAGGCTCCCATATCTCAAGCATAGTCTGTTAGCTACCCGAAAAATATCTCTGGTATGACCTCATTTGCCATAATAGGTGCAACCTGTCGGCGCTTGTTGCTGCCTCAGTTGCTGTTGCCGAGTTGGTGCTGTCACTATTGAGGTCACTATCAAGGTCACTATCCATTTTATGTCATGGATGCGAATGCTAGGAGATGGTACTGACGTTCATGGTATTGGTCCTCCCTCATTGCTTGGTCCATGAGGCATCTTTCGATCTACTCTTCTTGATGCCATCCTTTGAGAAGTAAGCTCAACCCTCTTGGATGCTATCAATACTGCCTCAAAGGTCTGGTAGTCATGCACCTCTACCATGTGTAAGATTTCTAAATAAAGTCCCTGCAGGATCCTTATTACTCTTTCCAACTATGTTGCCACCATGGTTGGAGCAAACCTGCTCAGTCTACAAAACTTTGCCGCATAGCATCTACTGTCCTTCCTGCCTGCTTGAGGTTAGTGAACCTTTGTTGCAACTCACACTGAGCCACAACCCTAATTACTTTGCCATAAACCGGGTCCTGAAATTATCCCATAAAATAAGACGCATTAATCCTACCTCCATTGTGGCCCACCAATCCCTTGCCAGATCCTGGAGTTATATGCGAACCAGGTCAACCCGTTCCTCGATCGAAACCTTAGCTGCTGCCAGAATAGTCTTAATATCCTACAACCAATCATCTGTCATGATTGCGTCCTTCGTACTATCAAAATATCTAGGGTTCATTCTGTAAAATCTAACAGATGTCCCAGAATCTGTTCTCCCGCCTCGTTCTAGGGCCGTCTGCAATCCTTGGTTCAACATGACATTTTGTTCTTGCTGCTGAAGCTGTTATTGCTGGTGTTACTATTGTTGTTGTTGTACCACCATCTGGTATTGTTGGGCAGCCAAAAATCTACGGATAATCTCTAGCAAGGCTGGGGTATCCAGTATTGCCGGCACTATGGGAGGTACGAGAACACCTAGAGCCTGCTGCTCTATCCCATTTATCGTAGACTCAACTCGGATCCTTGTCTAGAGTTCTACTAGATCTCATTCCATTAGCAACTCTGTATCTCTTATTGCTGTAGCATTTGGGGAAGAAGAAGCCCAAAAGAGGACGAATTCAGAATTTCAAGAAGGATCATATTTGATTGAGACTCCTATGACCATGACACCCCACAAGTTTGAAGAACAGACCTGCATGGGCCACCACTAAAATCTTATCATACCCCAGTACCAAAATATGGAGACGGACATGGCCAGCTACCCTATACAAGGTACTATATGTCGTTCAGAGATCACGACTATAATAAGACAAGGGGTTTCATGCTACAATCAAGTCTTCTAGGGTCAAGAACTTCTATGTATCAATCATTCAAATAAGAAACAGTAAACATAGAGCATATATGATAAAGCAATAAGATGTCCCAAACGTTTTATCAAAATATTATGGAGACCAGCTGTACAAAATAAGAAGCTGTCAGAGTATTAAAAGAACATGACAGGGATCAGCTGCAGTCTAGTTTAATATAATCATGTAAGAAAACTAATGTTCAGACGTGTCGGCTAACAGGTACCATTGGCTAAAATGCCCAAAAGAAGTAAATGTACAATGACGACCAGGAAAAAAATCTACTCGTTATCCTCTACGAATATGTTCCTAGTATGCGCCATGAGTTGGGAGAAAGTAAGCTGGATCCTTGAGTGCTGACTCAAAACCTAGCCATACAAAACCAGTACGGTTAGACTCAAAATATCAAGTACCACAAAGAAAGCCCAAAATGGAGAAACAAATCCTGAGAAATAAATATAATAATATATAGGTTCAGTGTCAACCCTACAACCAAACAAGGACAAGGGTTGAACCATCACACTATGATATCGAATTTTTCTAGGCTACTAACCGAATAATACAATCACAACCAAGTCCAACTTTATATCGACCAATCACTTGTACAGCTTGCTATTTTATGGTGTCTAAGGTTATCTCATAAATAATGCATAATAAGTATCCTCAGATCGCTCCATTGCCGAACATGAGCTAACCGAGCCAAATAAGGAATATACAAGCACTTGAATGATGCACTAGTTTTTCGCAGGGCCACTGCGCTAAAAATATGATATTAGCGGTTCCAATGCTCCTATAGTGAAATAGTGGATTGGAATATCTGCATATTTATAATAGGTCAGATACTACACTCTACTAAGGCAGATGATATATCGTATCTGTGGTGGCCAGCCCACAGCGCTCTAGAATGAATCTCTGTGGAAAAGTTCGTTGGCATGATCTCGGGATACCATTCCCTCCAAATATTACTACTACCTTTAGTTACCTAATTAGCCCTATATTGTACTTAAAATCTCAAGACGTGGTCACATAAGAATTTCTCTTAAGATGTCGTACGAGCACGCTAGATACGAATCCATGAAAGTTTAATCTGGATTCACCCGAGCATGTATGCAATATTTAATCAATATCCTAACCATGCTTTGGTAGTTGACTCACTTATTATGCTCGTGCTGGAAAAATATTTATATTTATAGTATCACGCATTCAGGAATTTGGAGGCATTCACGATAAACAATCCAAATATAATCACTTAACACGTAACACGGTGTGTCGTACCTCGACGCACATTAAAACATGAAAAATTATCAGGCAATAGTGGTATCAGCACGGATACAGTATTCGAGTTAAATTACCAATTATACATTGGGTCACATGAATCAAGATCATATTGTAACGTGAAGCTTTTATCATGCGTATAGCCAGTTAGTCACTATCCACTTAGTCTGGTTCATAGCCAATCTTAGCTCATAGTCGTGTCTGGCACGAGGTCTGGTTACTAAATCCATTCTTCCTTAGAATTATAACCCAATCAAATATAATAATAAAAGAACAAGAAAATCATCCAATCCAAACAAACAAGGCCGCATATAAAGTCCTAGCGGTATATGAAGTCCTGGCCGCATGGGTCTCTAGGCTGCATATAAAATCCTAGCTGTATGGAAAGTCATGACTGCATGGAGTCATGGCCGAGAGTCCTGGCCGCATGGTTCAGGGTTAAAGTCTACTCCTTGGGACAAGTGTTGAAGTGATGGGCAATAAATATGGTGTCAGTGAAGTAACATAAAGCGATGGATATGACATAAATTGATGGATGTGACACACAATAAAGTGTGTCAGAGAGAAAAGACAAAACCATAGAAACATGTGACAACGGTTCAGAGTCATACATCCAAGGAAGGTGGTAGCATACTCTTCTTGCCGTATATGATTCGTGTCGCATGGATTGTCTCTTGAACTTAGCAAAATTTTCATTCGTTCAGCGAGTTAAAACACAAGAATCTCAAGGACACTTGTATAAAATAAGCAGTCATGCATCCAACAAGATGGACGCATGTTGGTCAGTATATGCGACACAGAGTTTGGGCCACATAGCACTTAGGCCGCATAGCACTCAGGCCATATAGCACTCTCTGTCGCATATGATGCTGGCCGCATGAGCACTTCGTCTTCTCGAATAGCAAGTTAGCCATGGCAGAAAGCTCCAAAAATTGAAATATCATTTTTTTCATAAAAGCTTCATTTTAACTCCAAATCAAGTGAAACAAAAGTCAAAATACTCAAATGAAGTGCTCCATCAACACAAAAACTAATTTTCTAAAATAATATATTTTAATAAATCAAATCCACAAAAAATACATGGAACCCATAAAAAGTCTAAACTTCAAATATAGATCTACTTAAATCTAGCCATCAAAATCAAAAACTTCAAGTATTAAAAGTGATAAAAAACACATAACAAACATAATACACCAATAATATGGAGTATTTCTCTATTTTTTATTCAAGGTGTACTTGCCTATGGAAAAGGGGAGAGAAAACTAAAGAGGGAGGAAGAAATGAACAAGTGAAGAAAGAGAGGAAAAAAAGGTTGGGTTATATATTGTAGGGTTAAGGGTTGAACCAAGGGTTCTCATGACTTGAACCAACCTACAAAATGAACCATAAACCAGGTTAAGCCATATAATGGGTCTAGTCTACATGCAATATACTAATCTTGCAAGCAAGAAAATAATATGCTCCAAATACGTAGATTTAGGAACGGGGAGTGACATTAGGCCTCTTCCTCCACTAAAAAACTCAAGCTGCCTATGTTTCCAAATTCATCATTATTGTCATTATCCAAAAGAAATCATTATTTCTCTACTAAACTGTGTCCTATTTCCACCAATGGTGCGAAACAAGCAAATCTCCAACAAGTTCATCGGCGGTGGAAAGCAGTTGGCTGCCAAAGCTGCTCGAAAGTCCGCTTTGGTGACCATCGACATAAAAAAGACCCATCACTTCCCTCTCGGCACTATTGGCCCACACGATATCTGGAAGTACCAGACGAGTACCGTATAGAAGCATGGAAAATCTACAACAGTAATCTATACCATATGCCAAGTAATCCAGAACCATACGCCATCAACATCATAAGTGGTATTTCCAAGCGCGAGCAGTGTCATGCGCCACTACTACCTCAGTGTTCCCAGGTGCCATTAGTGCCATGTGCCACTACTTCTCCAGTGTTCCCATGCGCCAGCAGTGCCATGCGTCACTACTACTTCAGTGATCTTCATGCGCCGGATGGATGTATTCCCAAGGTGCAATTAAAATTGTCATGACACGTGTCACGAGTATTATGGGCATCAGCAACCCCAGATCTCGAACGACCAGGTAGCATCCTATTGCAACATGCGTCACTATACGGCAGCATGAGATGCGCTAGTATATGCGCGTAAGGCCTTCTTAAAGCTATAAATAGTGGGCTTCTCCCACACATAAAGAGGACCACCATGATCATAAAGAGAGAGGAGAAGAAGATAGAAGCACCGTAAGGGACACCCGTCGAGTCATATACTCCAGCTCCCTGAAGTCTCGTCACCCTCCTTGGTCCCGGATCGTTAACGGAGTAAAGGAGCCCCTACAGTGCTCGATCTCCACCGTCACACTTGTCCAGATTCTTATTTTTATTGTACTTAGACTCTACGTATTAGAGACTATTTTTTACTATATTTTTTAATTCCTAATCAATAAAAATATTTATTCAACTTTATCCCGAGAGTTGATTTGGGCGATGTCAACAAAAATGGTGACTCTACTGAAAAAGGGCTTCTCCTCCAAAGAGAAGCTGGTGAAGCAATCCGACGTGATCAAGTTGGATTCGACTCATAGGATTTTGGTTGTTTGCTTCGACCAACAAGCATTCGAAGATATGTTGGACAAGCCGAGCTCTCCAATGAGACCTGTACGACCTTGTAAGACTCGTATCTCCAAGGATGTTGTGCCACGTCCGAGGTCGGTGCCCGATGTATTACCAAACCCCGCAGAAGATGCACATGAGGTTGACGTATGTTCCGCCGATAAGCCGATCTCTCCAATGAGGCCCATACGACCTTGCAAGACTCGCAATATTTGGGTCGTCAAAGCTGTTGTGCCAAATATAAAATTTATCCCAGAAGCATTGCCAACCTCTGCCACAGATGTACATAAGGTTGGAGCACATCATATCTTTATCTCTGAAACCGCTCTTTAGGAGAACCATGCTGAACCTCAAGAGACGTTCCCACAGCGTGACTGCGCCAAAGAAGATGCACCATGCCAGAACATAGGCGCATCAAGTCCTCTACATGCAAAGCGGTCTCCAACAAGGACTCCTATGGTCCTAACCTGGATTTTTTATACTATGCACCTAAGAGCGCTGGTTCAAGGAAATCCAAACCAACTCGAGCAATGCATACTCGAGGGGCTATGCAACCAGTCCTTCAAAAGCATGCACTGTTGCTTGTTATGTGCCTTGCTGATGAGGTACTATACAGGGCTGTAAACCCCCTCACCCAAAATAGATATTTTGTGTATATTTTATATTATTATAGATATTGAATTTCTTTAGAGTATTCTGTTATTTAATTAGCAAATGAATTTTTTTATATATTTACTTATATAAATATTTATTTAGAATCATTTTTAGGTTATTTTAGATTTTTGAAATTAATTAGGATTTATTTGGATATATATAGTCTTAATATTAGATAGATGCTAATTTAGTGTTAATAGATATTAATATGATTTTATAAATTATTTGTATTATATTTAATTATATTTAAGATTATAAATTATTGAGATAGATTCAAACTCTACTTTAAATTAATTCAAATCATGAACCTACTAGGAATACAACTTAATGTATATCATATCCTTATTTAAATTCATCATAATCCTATCCAAATTAACCAATCCTAGTTGTATTTAATTAAGTAGTCTCCACCATTATAAATATCTCATCCTTCATATTTTTTTCCCCAAATTCCTCTCTTTTTCGTCCAAAAATAGTCAAAATTCGTCATAAATTCAGCCTCATTTTCTACTAGTTATGACGAATTAAAAAGACGATATCTCCTAGCTCCGGACTCCAAACGCGCTCTAGTTTTTTTTGTTAGAACGATAATGAGGTTAGATTTCTGATTATATAATTGTTTTTACGAAATTATGAGTATTAAATTCTGGAAAATTCGTAGAGCACAGCATGTCCGAAAATAGACGTGTTTCGATGTTTTCGCGATTTCGGGAGAACCAGGAATCAGAATCATGAACCGTTTAAAGTTTCGGAAAGCTAATATCGAGATCATCGACATATATTTTTCCCAGAATTTAATTTGAAGTATTTACATACTATTAATTCTGTAGAACTTCTAGGTTAGAATTTAACCATCGGTGCACAATACAAAATTTGTATGTGCCATAATTCCCAAACGAATTTGAATTCAGACGAGCCGTAAATTCCAGTATGTTTTTGATGCTGAAATCTACAGGAAATCATGCATGAAAGTCAAGTTTGTATCGGTTGACTTTTTGGTCAACAGATCGCCTCGATTTGCGTGCCATGAGTCTCGAGTTGATAAAATTCAGTTTCTTTGGACAAAATTTAGGAATTAACATAAAAATCAGAATAATAAGATTAAAATAGGATTTTAGAGTAACTATTCCAGAATTAAATAAATTAAAATAAATTATCTTTTGACGTGATAAATTTGTAATACATAGGCTATTTGGACTGTGACTTGGACCCTGATTCATACCAGCAGCAGGACCCTAGGCAAGATACCTTGCCAAATTATTTACAGTATTTTGCATGCTTAGTATATTTCTATATATTTATTGCATTTCTATATAGTTCTTGCATGTGTAGTTTTCCTTCAGTCATTACTATGTATTAGATATGTTGACACACACATGGCACCTAGTATCATGGGAGGACAATCATTAGGCGTATGGGCTTTTAACCACTCTGGTAAACCGTAGTATATAGTTCGCACTATGGGCGTGTGTCGCGCTGGTCGCTACCCCAGAGGTATGTCAATTTCTGTAGAGTCGCGCTGGTCGCTACCCCAGAGGTATGTCGATTTCTGATGTTCTAGACGGGTGTGTGAGTTGTGAGGCTTAGATCGAGTAGACTACCCTTCCCCATACGTCAAAAAGTTGTCCTCATTTGCATTCATATAGATTGTCTTGTACAACGTACTTATCTATTTTCAAACCATATGCATGTTTACTGTATTCAAATTGGCTCATATTTTCTGTATCTTGTTACGTCCCTCTGAGGACCTGGTCCGCTGCCAGGTGTATCTTTTTTTTGAGTATTTACAGGAGCGCAGATTTGGATGGTTACATGTGATCCGAGGATGTCTTCTCTTCGAGATGTGATGGATAGCTGGTATTCTTATATTGTGTTGTGGTGTTGTACTCATATTGTATTTGCTCTTATATTCGAGTTGGTAGTGGATTTGTTTCCATCCAACTATCATCCTTAGATACTTCTTATTGAGATCTAGTTTCATAGATACTGGTTATTTATTTCTATATGATTTTGGTGGATGAGATTTAGATTTTACCTTGTGACTTGTATTATATTTTATACCACTTGTGGATTTTTATATTCATATTACAGCGTATGTATGGATTTGGTTTCCATATATTGGAGTTGCCATATCCATGCGGCTGGCATGCTTACGTGTCCTAGTCCTACGTATTTTTGGGACTGGGGCGTGACATGTTTTTGTGGTGGCCCACGCAGGTCGAGAGCATATTGTCTCGGTTACGTTACTGTACCGAACAAGCCTGCACCTAGGACTAGGGTATAGGATCTCATCCACAATTGACTGTAATTCATCTCCTCCTATCTGTTCTATTTTGAACAATTGTATCCTGCTTGATTCATGTGCTTCCTTAATTGTTCCTTGAGTATAGTCTTCTGCTAGAATATAGGAACCCCTGTTATTAGGATGATAATTAGAGTAGCACACCTATTAAGAATACAACGAGAATATAGACACACCACTAAGTTTAGAATATCTAGTGAACCTAGAATTCCTTATCTTTAGATTGTTATACCATTACCCCTTGATGTATTAAGAAGACTTGAGAGTAGTATAGACACTACTAGAGTTAGTTAGAAGTTTTACCATAATGTTTGACACCTAGTATCACATAGTCTTTTGACCTATTAATTAAAGTGTAACCGAATGATATTTATCGCATGCTAGCAAAAGACGATAGTGTTTATTCAGATCATAGAATTTAGAGGTCCTTGCCCTATTTAGTCGACTAGCGACTTAGATAAGGAGGTTGTATGATAACTGTAGAGATTGTAGAGTCTTTTATTATTATTGCTTATGTTATTTTTGCTTTTGCAAACTTGAATTATTTTGTAACTTCTCACATCATAATCCAGCGTTATATTTTCTGTGCTACCTTGAATTATGCTGCTATTATAGCCTAGTTTTTGCAAACTTAATCTTATATCGAGTTTGTTCATGACATATGTGTTATTGGGGCCTGATCAACCACACTAATACAAATTGTCTAATCAGAATCAGTGTATTATGGTCTAGCTAGCCATAATACGCTTGATTTGCCCTTCGTAATAGTATTTTACATGGATTGAGATATATAGTGGAACAGTAGACAAATATACTTATCCTCTAGATACGACAAAGCATATCATATCAAGTACATAACTGCACCGATGTGAGCATGCGAATAAGAAATTACCAAATTAAGATTTCAATCCACAAATGTCTTGACAATTCCTATTTGAATTTTTTAAATGCTTTGATTCCCATACTTCCATTCTATTACCCCTCCTTGAACTCTTTTCCGTTGCTTTCCGTCTTCCCTTGTTTCGGAAAGACGAAATCTCATGCTTGGATATAAGTGATACACGGATAGTACAAGATATACCCCATAGGCCAATCACATTATTTGGTGACTATCTTTCATAATTGATTAAGGGCATATCACATATGATATAGTTGGTGTTAAAGTTTTGAGAATTGAATGACATGAGAAAATAAATTGAGGGATATTTTTCTTAAATGTAAGAGTCTTATGTGATAGATGGGTAAATTCTAAGTTGGGTAGAAATTGCATTATTAAACTTGAGGTAAATTCTTTTAGATTGTGATCAAGTGAGATTAGATAGAGAGAAACCATGTTCTATTTTAATTTCGAGGACGAAATTTTTGTAAGTTGGGTAGATTGTAAACCCCCTCACCCAAAATAGATATTTTGTGTATATTTTATATTATTATAGATATTGAATTTCTTTAGAGTATTCTGTTATTTAATTAGCAAATGAATTTTTTTATATATTTACTTATATAAATATTTATTTAGAATCATTTTTAGGTTATTTTAGATTTTTGAAATTAATTAGGATTTATTTGGATATATATAGTCTTAATATTAGATAGATGCTAATTTAGTGTTAATAGATATTAATAAGATTTTATAAATTATTTGTATTATATTTAATTATATTCAAGATTATAAATTATTGAGATAGATTCAAACTCTACTTTAAATTAATTCAAATCATGAACCTACTAGGAATACAACTTAATGTATATCATATCCTTATTTAAATTCATCATAATCCTATCCAAATTAACCAATCCTAGTTGTATTTAATTAAGTAGTCTCCACCATTATAAATACCTCATCCTTCATATTTTTTTTCCCAAATTCCTCTCTTTTTCGTCCAAAAATAGTCAAAATTCGTCATAAATTCAGCCTCATTTTCTACTATTTATGACGAATTAAAAAGACGATATCTCCTAGCTCCGGACTCCAAACGCGCTCCAGTTTTTTTTGTTAGAACGATAATGAGGTTAGATTTCTGATTATATAATTGTTTTTACGAAATTATGAGTATTAAATTTTGGAAAATTCGTAGAGCACAGCATGTCCGAAAATAGACGTGTTTCGATATTTTCGCGATTTCGGGAGAACCAGGAATCAGAATCATGAACCGTTTAAAGTTTCGGAAAGCTAATGTCGAGATCATCGACATATATTTTTCCCAGAATTTAATTTGAAGTATTTACATACTGTTAATTCTGTAGAACTTCTAGGTTAGAATTTAACCATCGGTGCACAATACAAAATTTGTATGTGCCATAATTCTCAAACGAATTTGAATTCAGATGAGCCGTAAATTCCAGTATGTTTTTGATGCTGAAATCTACAGGAAATCATACATGAAAGTTGAGTTTGTATCGGTTGACTTTTTGGTCAACAGATCGCCTCGATTTGCGTGCCATGAGTCTCGAGTTGATAAAATTTAGTTTCTTTGGACAAAATTTAGGAATTAACATAAAAATCAGAATAATAAGATTAAAATAGGATTTTAGAGTAACTATTCTAGAATTAAATAAATTAAAATAAATTATCTTTTGATGTGATAAATTTGTAATACATAGGCTATTTGGACTGTGACTTGGACCCTGATTCATACTAGCAGCAGGACCCTAGGCAAGATACCTTGCCAAATTGTTTACAGTATTTTGCATGCTTAGTATATTTCTGTATATTTATTGCATTTCTATATAGTTCTTGCATGTGTAGTTTTCCTTCAGTCATTACTATGTATTAGATATGTTGACACACACATGGCACCTAGTATCATGGGAGGACAATCATTAGACGTATGGGCTTTTAACCACTCTGGTAAACCGTAGTATATAGTTCGTACTACGGGCGTGTGTCGCGCTGATCGCTACCCCAAAGGTATGTTGATTTCTGTAGAGTCGCACTGGTCGCTACCCCAGAGGTATGTCGATTTCTGATGTTCTAGACGGATGTGTGAGTTGTGAGGCTTATATCGAGTAGACTACCCTTGCCCATACGTCGAAAAGTTGTCCTCATTTGCATTCATATAGATTGTCTTGTACAACGTACTTATCTATTTTCAAACCATATGCATGTTTACTGTATTCAAATTGGCTCATATTTTCTGTATCTTGTTACGTCCCTCTGAGAACCTGGTCCGCTGCCAGGTGTATCTTTTTTTTGAGTATTTACAAGAGCGCAGATTTGGATGGTTACATGTGATCCGAGGATGTCTTCTCTTCGAGCTGTGATGGATAGCTGGTATTCTTATATTGTGTTGTGGTGTTGTACTCATATTGTATTTGCTCTTATATTCGAGTTGGTAGTGGATTTGTTTCCATCCAACTATCATCCTTAGATACTTCTTATTGAGATCTAGTTTCATAGATACTGGTTATTTATTTCTATATGATTTTGGTGGATGAGATTTAGATTTTACCTTGTGACTTGTATTATATTTTATACCACTTGTGGATTTTATATTCATATTACAGCGTATGTATGGATTTGGTTTCCATATATTGGAGTTGCCATATCCATGCGGCTGGCATGCTTATGTGTCCTAGTCCTACGTATTTTTGGGACTGGGGCATGACAAGGGCTGACCCAGGCACTTATGCGTCGGAAGTGGGTCAACCCTTAAAGCCTTACCAAACCCACTTGGATACCGCAGTTGTACTTGAACCAAGTCGGAGAGTAAATACTGTGATGACAGACCCATGCGCCTAGTTTGGCTGTACGCATGAAATTGGTCGTTCTCACATTAAGTCTTCTACTGATGATCCAGTTGCAATTACCTTCCACTTTTACCTCCATGCGCAAGGGTTGCCTGAGCACATGAAATGGGTATGAAAGTGAAGCTTCCATCGTCTGATTTACGCAACATAATTAGTCACAAGCGTAAGACGAGAGAAGCAACCCTCGCACATGACATGTCCCCTCGTAAACACATATGCGCCAACAACATCATAAACTATTGCTGCACTAAGGCATCAGTTCCTCCAACCAAACAGTCGGTGTTACCAACGATTACAACCAGCGATACCAATCTGATGGCATCCTAGGAAACAACTGCACGATGAGGAGGAATTGCCCGTCGCTTTATGTTGCTCTACATGGAGGTCTCCAACTATGAAGAAGATATCGAAGAAAATCTTACCTAACCTAAGGGTATCGGTCATCTCATCATGAAGCCATCCGCGGGGTAGCAAACACGCACCTACTATGAGGGTATTCCAGGGCATGCGCTCGAAAAAAAGAACTGGGGGTAGCTATTCCCTCCTAACTGAGGTTGTAATTAGAGCTGGGGGTAGTAATCCTTTGGTGTTCCATGTCAATCCATTCTTCTGAGAGGACAGTGAATCTCTGTGAACAAATAATAATTTAACAGAGGGTAGCCATACCTTCCAAGATGAGCCCGTAATGGAGACTAGGGGTAGCAATTCTTCAAATAATAAAAGTGATGCAACACTGCCCACTCTCCCCAAGGACAATGAGACTTAGACATCTTAGGCAGAAAGTGAAGCGTCCACCTTCTCGTCTACCTCTTCCTATGACATGCCAGTGTATATGGCAGGAGAGGAGCATGATACAGGATCCAGTAACCAGCAACGTCTTGAGGCACTCGAAGCCTTGATGCAGACGCTGACATCTTGATGCAGACTTTGACTCATACAATATTGGAACTCAACGAAAACTTAGTCCTGACACAACCACGGACCCCTGGACGAACAAACCTGGACTATGGGACCAACGAGGAATCCAGAATGCCTTATCCATCTTCTCATGTCATAAGCAGCTAGACCGCACCTCGGCCCTCTGCCACTCTTCTGCCAGATGATATCTAGAAGACTTTTAGGGACTTGGGTATCCGTGTTGATGCTCGAGATAATCAAGACAGGCTCCGGAGACTTGGGACCCGGCAACCCTATCCTCTCGAGTAGGATAACTTGGTATAACAGTGAGACTTGCCTCACTGTTCTAGTATACGTACCCGATATATGCGTATTATACATGTATAACTTATTTATTATTTAATTGCTTATATTATGCTTTATGCCATTCATGTATACATTATGCTTTATTCCATTCATGCATTATTATGGTTTTTATGTGTGTGGTTGTGATAAATTCGGGTGAGGGGCATGTATTATGATCCAATGGCCTACAATCCTAGCTTTACCTATATAAGCAATCCCACACTCTTTTCTCTAATTTTTTCCTTTTATTTCTCTTTCCTTCTTTATTTCTTTCCCAGCAGAGAGCAGCAGCCGAGCTCGGCCTTAGCCGTGGGTGACATTGGTAGTGTTGGTATTAGGCAAGAACTTGACTGTACGCAAGTATATCTGGCCAACCGAAGGAATAACCATGGATCTTGCTTAGATTCTTAGTATAACTTATTTTAATTATTTGATCGGTTTTACTTTTGGGTAACACTTAGAACTTGTTTCCTTGATGATTTTATTTTCCTTGAATTGGATTGCTTATGGAGCCCGAGAACAACAAGTCAGAGAATACAAAGTTGGCCTGAAATTGCATACAAAAAGTACGCAGAGAACCCTTGGGGCATCAAGGGAAGTTTCAGTGAGCGCACTTATGTGTGTTTCATAAATTTCTTAAAAAGTGTGCCAAGATATATTGAATACTTTTGGCGTACTTTTCTACTCCTATGTACATTTTGTACTATGACAATTTCTTCAAACGTAAGCCAATCCTACTTGGCGCACTTTTGAATGGGTCTGCAAGTCATCAAGAATATAAGTCACTGCTTAAATAGCCAAGTTGGCGTACTTTACAGATATTGTAGAGTTGGCATACTTTGGTGAAAAAATTTTTACCGGCGTATTTTGTTGCATCTGGAGAATGGTGCACTTTGCCGTGTTGGCGCACTATATGGCATTCTCTAGAAACGACGCACTTTGTAGCCAATCATAATTACTTAATGACTAAGTAATAACTTCTGATCATTCTCGAGAATTGTGTTCTCAACTGCAGGGTTGTCTTGACTGCTGTGGCATGCCCTGAGACTTGTGTTTTATCTTTTAGTAGACATTTCTATGCTTGTTTATGAAAGTGTGCCAAGTTCATAGCTTGGGTACTTTCTTTTATGCGCTAATGATGGATTTGTGCGCCAAGGTTCTAGAGTGCACTTTAGTATATTTTGTGCACCATCGTTGGCTCAGAGCACTTTTTTTACTACCATATTTTTTAGGAAATGGTATTTTGGTCATTTCATAATTAATTAAATATTATGCATGTTGAATTTTTATTTATTATATTATTTATTTATTGTTAACATGTTATATTTATTTTTGGACTTGTGTTAGTGGACCTAACTAGTTTAGATTAGATCCATGGACCAATATTTTATTCTAGTTAGAATTGAGCCCAATAATAAGCCCATTCATTAGGAGGAGGATTAATTAAGTTAAACCCATTAGACTAGAACCTTCCCTCCTTAATTAATTTCTTTATGAGAGTACCAAAAGGATATTTTAGACTTTACATAGTGGCTTGAGGGAGGGGACAAGTGAGGCATATATAAAAGGGGTAAAAACTTTCTCTCTCTTCATTTTTTATTCCAAATCTAGATCTAGAATTTTCCTCAACCAAATTCTATCAAATCCCTACCAAATTTCTCCCCAATTTCTTTTTAAATCATCATTGGAGGCTATTAGAGAAAGGATCGACAAGAAAAAAGTAAGGATCTATAAAGAGGAGCAAGAATCCATAAGTTGAAGGCTCATTTCACCCAATTTGGAGGTTGCATTGGGAATCCATCTCCTAATAGGTAAACTTTAGTTTTACCCTTTAATTAGACTCTAAATATATAATTTAATAATTAGAAACTATCCCATATGCTAAGGTTACCCATAGGAATTGGAATTAGGTTCATAGGAGGCTTATGGAGAAAGTTATGGTACGTTTTGTGTCAATTTTGGGGGAATTCCGAGATTGACACATGTTATGTTTGTCAATTGGTCAATTAGACTAAATTGACATGTGTTTGATTGTGTGTGGCTAGTGTCATATCCACAATTGGATAGATATAGGTCGTATCCTGATAATTTGGAGATACGGGTTGATTCGAGGATTTTCTTCCGACACGGGAGTTTGAGCATGTCACATTTTGATACGGACATGTAGATGTGTATTTAACTCTTCGTATTGTTTATAGATACTATTTTAGACTTGCTCGTGTCCTTCGGGGTATGTTTGGTTGTGTGGTGGACTCGTATCGCAAGCGTATCATAGATCTAGTGTGATGCGGGTGCAATGCACTCCACGTATTTATTTCCTTGTATCTCTTTTTCTTCTTGTTCTTTGCCATAAATTATTTATCGCTATTATATATATATATATATATATATATATATATATATATATATATATATGTGTGTGTGTGTGTGTGTGTGTGTGTGTGTGTATAATGAGTGGCGGTTTATATATATATATATATATATATATATATATATATATATATATATGTGTGTGTGTGTGTGTGTGTGTGTGTGTGTGTGTGTGTGTGTGTGTGTGTGTGTGTGTATCACACAACTCACACACACACACACACATATATATATATGTATGTTGGTATTTTTATGTATATATATAGAGAGAGTTCATATGTATGTGTGTATGTTTATATATGTATACATTGATATGTATCTATATATAGATATGTGTGTATATAGATAAGTATAGTATCTCTAAGTGTTTGTGTATATGTATGTATATATGTATTAGTATGTATTGGTAGTTAGTATAGTATAGTAGCTTGGTATTAATAAATGCATGTTAGTTATATTTTAGAGTTGGGTAGTTAGTTATATATTAGAAATCACATTACCTTGTGATACCAAGGTAATGTCAAGGTATCGGTCGATACTCAAGGTATTGGGTTTGAGTATCAAGATGGGTGTGTAGGTTAGTGAGATACGCATTGGTTCAAAGCCAAGGTATCCACTTAGCATTAGTTTAATTAGGAATATTATATATTATTGCTTGTATATACATATTATGATATTTTATATCTATTTGACTTGTGTATCTTACGATACGGTATCCTAGGGGTTTCCTAGTATCCTAGTTTAGCTACTGTGGTTTAATTGCATAGTGTATGGACCCAATATCCTAGAGATAGACTCTTACAACCTAGAAATAGTAGTTTGACTTAGAGTTGACCTCGTTTGACTGTTTTGACTTAGAAATGGCTTTATGACCTAGAATTAAACTAGTTTAACTTATTTTCATTCCAAACCTTGTATTAATACAATATTCCATATTTAGGTCTGTGTGACACCAGTTCGGACACCGTTTCTCATTATTTGCTCTGGACCACAGGCGAGTACATTCTTTGATAGTTTTTATTACTTGATTACTACTATAATTCAAGTATTTAGAAATATTACTTATGATTCTTGACACGATGGTACACGAATTGGTATTGTTATTAGATCGTCAGTCATGAGATGTTACCTTGATTATTAAGATGGTATCGGATATTGTCCTTCTTGGTATTGGATAACATTGAATATTGTAGATTAAATATTGGATAAATTGGCTAGTAACGTGTCATGATTTGATCCATCATATCAGTAGGGGCGGAGAAAATACCAATTAAATATGTGATCAAGAACTATCGACTAGTAGTGTAATCATTGGCTACTAACTAATTATGCACTTCACGTATGGTTGATTTAGCTCCTTAGTGTAATCATTGAATCTTCCAGGCCGATCACATATTTAGTTAGTATCTCAAAACACATAGTATATTGTAGATTCCATATTCAGTTTATTGATTACCTTGTTCTACTTCTGACATTATAGTTCCTTTCCCTCATTCTTGTACGCATTAATTATATTATGTTGCTAGTATTGTCTATTCTTTCATTGTTCTTGATTATCAGTTATATTTCTCATCGTAGATATCAGCCTCTATTTTACTGTTTTATAGTTTTTGTCAATTAATTAAAACTGCTATTGGGTTATACTTTGTTCCATTCCTGACTGAAATATATTTTTCAGAGGATCCGGGAGATTGGTGTCCGACATACTACGGACCTTGACCTATAGATGGTGCAGACATGGACCCACTAGTTCTGGAGTGATTGCCGGAAGATTTAGCCGGATTCACTAGTTAGCATAGTTAGTTTTCTTTAGCATTTTGGTATCGGATTTATTTTTGACATATTTTGAGATTTGGATATTGTTTCTATTGTTGTTGTTATATTTTTAGATTGCATAGTTATGTTAGATTTCTTTGATAGTTTATCGTGCTATAGAATTATGATTGAGTATTGTGTTGAATTAAGTTTATTACTCTCTTCTTGGAGTTAAAATATTATTGGAGGATTATGCATTATTTGTGAGATGATTAGTTAGTATAGTTGACCTAGACAGCGTTCTACCGCCGATGCTGCGGCGTAGGCTGAACGTACCCACGTACTGGTGTCCCTTCACCGGGTGCGGGTTGTGATAACTTTTTGTATCAAAGTGCTCCAGAATTGCCCGGACTAGTGATTGTGTGCCAATAGTATTTTTGGTCCATTGTGCGCGAATATATCTTTTTGCCTGATATTATGCGCCAACCCTGAATTGATAATTTATGCGCATGTATGCCAGTATTCTCTTTACTATGCTTAACTCTTGATAATTTATGCGCATGAATACCAGTATTTTTTTGCCTGGTATTATGTGTCAACTTTACTACTGGTTCTTTTTTATCCCGTTATTTTAGTTAATCCTGGTTATTTCCTGAGTATGACATTCTTGATATTGATCTTGATTTTCTGACATGATTTAGTGATTGTACACTATAAATAAACTCATGAATCTTGACATGGAACTGATAAATCCTTATAATGTACTGATAATCCTGATTCTGTACTGATAAACCATGATACACCTGATCCTGATAATCCTGATAGTGGCTCGACGTAGTGCACTCCTGACTCAAGCATTCTTGTACCATCCTAATCAAGGATATTAGTAGCACCTGTATTGCATGACATGTATCCCCATAGTTAATTTTGATTGTGCTTGTCAAGTTACTGTCCAATCTTGCATCACGTCTAAGGCAAATTCCTGAGCACCACGATCATAAATTCCTGATAATTGTTTAGGATAATAACTAGAGTAATAATCTACAAAGCATCTAGAGAGATTTCCTGGCTACATATAATTTCGGTATTCCAGCAATACCTGATGGATTTGGAGCTCTCCATCTTGAGAGGCACACTTCCAACACACCGATGAGTGTTGCACTCATAAAAGACAAAAAAATAATTATACCTGATAAACTTATATTATGTACCAGTTCGTTTGGATAACCCGGATAGTCTGCAAGACATGTGAATGTAAAAAATCTCAAACTGCATGTGTTAGTAACTAGGAGTGTGATAACCCTAGTTAGCTAATGATAACAAGTCATAGGGCATGATTGGCCGTGATTGCTTAATTTTTAGTCTAGTCCTGTCCTGACCTTAATTAACGGCTAATCCAGAAATGGTAATCGGAATACTGATTCCAGATATCCTTGTTTAATAACTCCAGAACTGATTAACTATTATTTTATTCACTATACTTATTTAACTATTCCTTGTGCTATTTTTTATTGATTTGTCTGATACTGGCTTTTAGTTTCTAAGATTGGAGCCCTTGTGGTACTTGATATTTTGGGGTCTGACTCCACTGATTTTGTATGGCCAAATTTTGGAGCAGGACCGTAGGATCTCCCGTACCTCCCGCCTCAAGATGGTGAACATCAAGAGCACCCGGGGCCATGAGTGGGTTCCTCTTTTCTCACTAAATTAATCTTGTATAATTATTCTTTTGAGACGTTTAGCCACCGAGCATGTATTTAGCCCATATTTTGGGACTTAATATTCTAGCCTGCCGGCCTACAAGTAAAATATATTCTAGACTATAGCTAGAGCTGATCATGTAATATGGTACTCTTGCTAGTTCTTTATTTTGTAACTAGCTTCATGATCAGCTGGGTATGTATAGTTTGGGATGCCTTACTATTATATGTTGGTGATCATACATCTTGTAACTTGTTACTTGCTTGAGATTGAGACCCCTAGGATTCTTGACCCAGGATTGCCTGATAGATTGTAGAGTAAACCCTCACATATCTACACAGCCATGACCGTATCTTGGGGTATTGAGTACTCTGGTATAAGTAGCTGGCTTTGTCTGCCCCCGCTCTCCAGTATTCTGGTTCTGGGAGTGACAAGGTTTAAGTGGTGTCACCCCCACTTTTCAGATTAAGGGTATTTTCGTCTTTTCATAATTAATATGTAAATGATTGCATGATAATTAATTATATCTAAATAATTATGATTTTAACTGATTGTTGCACTTTACCGTTGTTCGAAAATTAGAGCGCTACACTAGCCCTTGTCTTCCAACAGATTCACACCCTTATCCTAGACGTGCCAGACTGTTAATTGATGCTTGTGTCCCACTTAGTTTCAGTTCCTTGTACTTTTAATTAATTTTAGAACACCAATTATATTTAATTTTAATTAAATAAAACCAAAATCACTCTTTGTATAATTTTCTAATTATTGGGCACTTTTATGCAAAAGTGCCTTAGGTGTCCACCCCGTTGGATACGACACGTGAATAAAACCCATTTCTCCTTCATTTATATTTTTCCATGATTTTTGGGAGTTTAATTGAACACCAACCTCCTTAAGACCATGACCCTCCAAACCTTGAACTAATTGAATCCTAGCCTTATTTGGAACCCATTTTAATCATGGCCCCTTAAAATTAATACAAGAGAGGCCCAATTCCAAGAGGGGTTGACCAGTCAACTTTCCTAGGTCAACTCAAACCTCTACATGTATATAAATATCCCTTTCTTTTCCCTTCTTCAACTTTTCCTAAAACCTAAAAAATAACCCAGCCGATTTCTATTGACATCACTGTTCATCAACCCCCCTCTCAGTTTCCGCCGCCACCCTCCATCAGAGACCTCGCCGGAGTAGTGCCTGAGACCCCGCCGCCATTCCCTATCAACCCGATGTGCCGACCAGTGATCCTCAACCGGCCCCGAGCACCTGCACTCGTCGTCCCCCGGCTAGACCACCCCGCGCCTGGCTGAACCCGTCGGAGCCGCAGTCCCTCGTCGACTACCTCGACCATCTCGTTCTTTTTCACCTTGCCAACTCCGGTCGCCTCCCCTTCGACAGCACACAACGGGAGCAGCAGCAACTCGACCCAACTGCTCGGACCGTCGCCTGGAGCTTGATCCCGCCGGACCAGAACCACCGCCACCACCTGGCCATCTTCCCCGACTCAACAGGATACGTTCTTCTCCTCGCCTGAACAGCCAAGTACCTCGCCTGGACAGCCCCGGCCACCCCTGGTCGCCGTTATCGTTATCAACAGCATTACCTTCACCATCGTCGTCATCGTCGTCGTCATTGTCGACGTGTCCCACCTCGCCGGAGACGGACCACCATAGTTCCTCGACTCTGTGCATGCCCGCACAGGTTCATTTCTGCCCGTATTTTCCGTTATTTTATGTGATTGCGTGTACGTATTTGTATGGATATATGTATGTACATATTGGCATACGTATTGGTATATATTCAAGTGTATGTTGGTATATATGTATGCTATATGTACTAGTATATATATTTAAATATATTTTGGCATATATATATGTGTATATATATATAGTATATTCTCAAACTAGTATATATATACATATATATACGTATTGTACGTGCATCCCTAGTACCTGTTTAATATATGTATATATGTACATAGTATAAATTGATTAGTATATGTATATATATATAAATATATATATATATATAATATAAACTCTATTAAGTATCTAAATGCATATATCTATTATAATTGCAATTAGTTAGTATTGATGTTTATGATAAATAATAATAGGCATTATATGCCCGTGTACTAGGTGACCCTAATGAAATTACGGATACCGTAGATATCTTGACCTGTGACCATGTAGAATGTTAGAAGACTGCCATATGTACATCGATATACTGGCAAGACCCATATCACTGACTGTCTGATTGCACAACAATTACAGACACGACACCCGTGCAACTTGACGCACACTTGACCTTAGTTGACCAGGGTCATACCTAGCGTAGCCTTGAGTTCAGTATATTATAATTGAGTGTTAGAGTAATGTCTGATGTAGTATTGTGTTATATGGTATGTCTATAGGACTGTTGGATCACTCAGACGATACCTTGGAACCCGAACATTGGTATTGCCAGCTAAGGACCACATGCGAGTACATTCTCTGACAGTTTCCATTATATTGATTATCTCTATAACTCTTGTTGTATAGCGTACATGACTCTGACACTGTTATTACACGAGTTGGCATCATTGAGGCCTGTCACGAGGAGTCGTGAGTTGGGATCCATCATGCTAGCTGGGAAAACGGGGAAATATTAGTAGCTTATGTGATCATACCCAAACTTTACATGCATCATAGCTCACCCACACCTCACGTCGGTGCAGCCTTACCATTATATGCCTCATCGCTGTTACATGTGGTTAGCCTGACCTTGCAGGAATGATCGCTAATCAATGTAATGAGTCTTATTAGTCCCAAGCCGATCACATGATATACTGATGTTTCATACACTTAGTTAGATGATTCTTGACATGTATCTCTAGTATATTGATCTAGCATTCCCATATGTTTTAGTTATTATTCTTGTACACACTTACATACCAGTTCTTTGTTCTTGCGTGTACTTGTATTTCTATTCATTGCCAGATGTATATTGATGATGATGTTCCAGTATTTCTTTATTCCAGCATTTCCTTATTTCTAGTATTCGTATTGCCAGTATTTCCTATCTGTCTTGTATTTTTTTACACTATGTTATAGTTTTTGTCAATATATATGGAACTGCTATTAGAGGTGTATTTTGTTCCAATCCTGACTGGATATTTGTTCAGAGGATCTTGAGGAGTTCTGTACTACACACTATGGACCGGGTATAGATGAAGACTACACACCAGAGATCTTAGAGGAGACTATTCCTTTAGATAAGACATTACCGGCAGTTATCTAGATAGCTTTTATCTTATGCATCCGAGACTTATTGAGGTTATTTCAGTTTATGTTAGACTTATGTTAAGTTTAATTTGAGACTTGTGGAGACTTTATGTTGGACAGCTAGAATGTGATTTATCTTTGTGTGTGAGATATGGTATTTAACTATGTCATCCCTCTCATCTTTTATCGTGCCTTATACTTTATAGTTGTTGTGATTGAGTTTACATTGTGAGATATTGTGAGATGTATATTGGCCTCCTTTTGGAGATGGATATCATTGACAGGTGTTTAGCTATATAGTATTACTATGACCTAGACAGCGTTCTACCGTCGATGCTGCGGCGTAGGCTGGATGTACCCACGCTCTTGTGCCCCCTATACCGAGTGTGGGTCGTGACACATTTTTAGTGGAGGCCCATGCAGGTCTAGTTTCGCAAGTTATGCGATATCGTGGTAGTGCGACAACTTAGTTGTACTGCTATGAGCCTGCAATAGGATATAGAAAATAGGATCTAGAATGAGAGTATGCTCAATCATACTAGGAAATTCTGAACTTCATATTGCTATTCGAATTAATTGCTTCCTTTAGCATTTTACTGTCCTTCCTTGATAATATCATATCTATCACCTTAATTGATTCTTTTGATCTGTATTCAGGATGCCGCCGAATACTAGATCCATGAGAGTAGGAGCATCAACTTCAGAGAGGTCTGCCACCTAAGTTGTCGCCGAATACAGGATTCCTCCTCCACCTATCCAGAGGATTGCCCCAGCCATGACAGACAACCTTCCACCACTACAGACACCGATTCTCAGAGGAGTGCCCACTGACGGGGCACAGATGTTCGTACTGATACAGGGCAGCGGAAGCTCAGCGTATTCAAGCTGAAGCCCAGAGGGTATAAGAAGAAGCACACCAGACACAGATAGAACTGGGGAGAGAGAGCATGAAGAATGCTCATCAGGTGGCTCTCCAGGCTGTGGAGAGAGTAGCACAACAACCCCAGCATCCTGGCCACTAACCACAGAGGCCAGGCACTATAGTAGACTTTAAGAGGATGATGCCTCGAGAGTTTAAGGGCACAGAAGGAATACTCTATACTGATGATTGGTTAGAGGACATAGAGAGGAACTTGCGCTTATCACAGATCCCGGAGACTCTTCAGATAGAGGCCGCTGGCAGTCAGATGTTTGATATTGCGCTGAAGTGGTATCGTATAGAGCCGAGGCTCACTGTTGAAGGACTTACTTGGGAGGAATTTAAGGAGCTCTTTAAGGAGAAATTCTTTCCCGACGTGGCCTTGGGAGCATTGGAAAGTCAGTTCCATGACTTAGTCCAAGGAGGCATGTTAGTCGACGAATACGCCGCGGAGTTTTGTCGATTGAGTCGATTCGCGCCGTCGATGATTCGAGACCCAGGAGACCGAGCACGAAAACTCAGAAAGAGATTAAATAGGGAGATCAAGTCTCGTACTTCGGGATAACGTACTGCTACATTTGAGGGTATTCTGATGGATGCCCAGATTGCTGAAGACGACTTGGACCTCAGGCCCAAGAGAGGACGTGATACTTCTGGAGGAACAGGTGGTAACACAGGACCGGCCAAGCGCCCATACTTTCAACAACAACAACAACAACAGAGGCCGTACCAGCAGCAACACCAGCAACATGCACCAGTTCGAGGACATGTTCCGCAACAGCAACCACAGAGACAGAATCAGCTCGTCGCCACCTATTCGTATTACGGAAAGATGGGACATACAAGAGACTTCTACAGGAAAAGGTTGGGCACTTGCTTGTCATGTGGATCAGCAGCACATCAGCTGAGGGACTGCCCAGTTGTTCAGACTAGCCAGGGAGGAGCAGCAGCTCAGAGAGGACCAGCCAGAGCACCTATTATACCAGAAGGCCAACAGAGAGGACCTCCACTTCTACCACAGAAGCAGAGGTTTGCTCAGCACCAGCAGCAGCAGAGAGAAGAACCACAGGGACGAGCTTATGCCATGACTACTGAGGAGGCCGAACCAGCTGGAGACGTGATTTCAGGTTCAGTTTTATTCGATTCTATTCCAGCAGTTGTATTATTTGATTTTGGCGCTTCCTATAGTTTCGTATATGTATCTTATGCCCTTAAGCATCATTTAGAAATGAAACCATTAGATAGGACTTGCAAGATCACGACAGGAGGAGGCATTATCCTAGTGCGTGATTGTTGCAAGGATCGGAGAGTATCATTGGAAGACCGAGATTTGAGCGTGAGTTTACTCGTCATGCCACTTCCGGGATAAGATATTGTACTCGGAATAGACTCGCTGAGTAAACACCATGCTTCTATAGATTGTCACGGAGGAAGAGTAGTATTTCGACCACCAGGAGGACCAGAGTTCGAGATCGCCAGAGGAGTAAAGGAGCGGAGCAGAGGCACTTTTTGCGGAGCCAGGATGGAAAAAGAGGAGTTACCACATCCACTTATAGCAGAGTTCCTAGATGTATTTCCAGTGGAGTTGCCAGGTTTGCCGCCAGACAGAGATGTTGAATTCTCTATAGACTTAATACCAGGAGTGGAGCCTATTTCGCAACATGTCTATAGAGTCAACAACAATGAGTTGGTAGAACTAAAGAAGCAAGTTGAGGAGATACAAGATAAAAGTTTTATTAGATCCAGTTCATCGCCATGGGGAGCACCGGTATTATTCGTACCGAAGAAGTATGGCATGGTACGTATGTGTATCAATTATAGAGCTTTGAATAATCTCACTATCAAGAACAAATATCCGCTGCCAAGGATAGATGATCTCTTTGATCAATTGAGTGGAGCGAAGGTGTTTTCGAAGATAGACTTGAGGTCAGGCTATCACCAAATGAAGGTGAAGAAAGAAGACATACCGAAAACAGCTTTTCGGACAAGATATGGCCAGTTTGAATTCACAGTAATGTTGTTTGGTTTAACTAATGTACCAGCAGTATTCATGAACTTGATGAACGAGTTATTCCACCAGTACCTTGACAAGTTCATAGTGGTGTTTATTGATGACATTCTAATATATTCAAAGACCCCAGAAGAGCACGAAAAGCACCTGAGGATGGTCTTAGAGACTCTCAGGAAAGAGAAGTTATACGGGAAGTTTTCAAAGTGTGAGTTCTTCCTTAACAAAGTAGAATTTCTTGGACACATGGTGACAGGTAACGGAATCTCAGTTAACCCAAAAAAAATAGAGGCAGTGGAGTCATGGGCTACCCCAAATATGGTAGCTGAAATTAGTAGCTTTCTCGGACTAGCAGGATACTATAGAAGATTTCTACAAGACTTCTCCAAGATTATAGAACCAATGACTAGGCTGACCAATAAAAATGTAGAATTTGTCTGGACAGAGGAATGTCAAGCCGTATTCGATGAGCTAAAGAGGAGATTGACGACAGTGCCAGTTTTGACGTTGCCGTCAGGGACAGGTGGATTCACTATCTACAGTGATGCTTTAGGAAAAGGGTTGGGATGCGTTCTTCAGCAGCACAAGAAAGTAATTGCCTATGCTTTAAGATAATTACGCTCTCATGAAAAGAACTACTCCACTCACGATTTGGACTTAGCGGCACTTATCTTTGCCCTAAAGTTGTGGAAGCACTATCTGTACAGAGAGCGTATAAAAATCTTTACAGACCACAAGAGCTTGAAGTACATGTTTACACAAAAGGAGCTGAATATGAGACAGAGACGGTGGTTAGAGTTGATGAAAGACTTTGATATCTTATTACAGTACCATCCAGGAAAGGCCAACGTAGTCGCTGATGCCTTGAGCAGGTATCCGATGGCTATGTGCTTGACTTCGGATAGACATTTATTAGTTGATCTTGATATCTTGGGAATTGAAGTATTAGTTCCAGGAGCCAAGATTCAGATGTGGGGACTGCAGATCCAATCGGAGCTGATGGACGAATCAGAGCTGCTCAGTATGATGATGAGACTCTAAGAAATATTAGAGCATAAGTTCGGACAGGATTGATAGACGACTTCACTATTGCGGATGATGGATCCTTACGACATGGCACGAGGATGTGTGTGCCAAGTGGAGAGCTGCACGAAGAAGTTTTGCAGGAGGCACACCGCTCTCAGTACTCAATGTATCCCGGAGCCAACAAGATGTATCGAGATTTGAGGGAGTATGTATGGTGGTATGGTATGAAGCGCGAAGTAGCACACTTTGTATCCAGATATTTAGTGTGCCAACAGGTGAAAGCAGATCGACAGAGGCCAGGAGGATTGCTTCAACCTTTACCCATTCCAGAATAGAAGTGGGAGCACGTGACCATGGACTTCGTTTTAGGACTTCCATGTTCTCCAGGAAGAAAGGACGCAATTTCGGTCATCGTAGATAGATTGACCAAATCAGCCCACTTCTTACCATTCAAAGTGGGTACTTCAACAGAGAAGCTAGCAGAGATGTACGTACAGCAGATTGTCAGACTACCTGGAGTTTCTGTGAGTATTTTCTCAGATTGGGATAGTCGTTTCACTTTCGATTTCTGGAGGAGTCTGCAGGCTAGCTTGGACACTCAGCTCAAGTTCAGTACCGCGTATCACCCCCAGACAGACGGACAGTCTGAAAGGACTATTCAGACTCTTGAAGATATGCTATGCACTTGCGTTTTGGATCTCGGAGGTTCTTGGGAGGATCATCTACACCTAGTGGAGTTTGCTTACAACAATAGCTACCAGGCCAGCATTGAGATGTCACCATTCGAGGCTTTATATGGACGAAGGTGTCGTACACCATTATCTTAGGATAATATTGGAGAGAAAGCTTTGTTAGGACCAAAAATGGTCGTAGATGCAGCAGAAAAGGTAAAACTTATCAGAGACAGACTGCGAGTGACACAGGACAGACAGCGTCATTGGACCGATAGCCACCGTAGACCCCTAGAGTTTCAGGTATTAGTTTTGTTTTTACTCAGTTGTGATTGTTTTGTTTTAGATTATGTGTTAAGATTGTTCATTCTAGGTTGGCGATTTGGTGTTCCTACGGATTTCTCCGATACGGGACACGATTCATTTTGGCAGAGGTGAAAAGCTTAGTCCACGATACATCGGGCCCTTTAGTATTCTTGCAAGGGTCGGTGCAGTGGCCTATAGACTTGATTTGCCGCCTGCTCTAAATGGAGTGCATGACGTATTCCACGTGTCATAGCTGAGAAGGTACGTGGCCGATCCTAGTCATGTACTAGATCACTCGGAGATCAAAGTTGGATCGACACTCAGCTATCCTGAATAACCCGTTGAGATCTTGGATCATAGAGAGAAGGCATTGTGGAACCAGACTATCTCTTTGGTTCGTGTTGTATGGAGACATCACTCTCCAGGTGAGTCAACCTGGAAGAGAGAGGATGAAATACGCGAGCAGTATCCGTATCTCTTCGAGACTTGAGGTATAATTCATTATTAATTGATTGTTCTTGTGCTAGTGTATTTTAATTTCAAGGACAAAATTCTTTTAAAGAGGGTAGACTTGTCACCCCCACTTTTCAGATTAAGGGTATTTTTGTCTTTTCATAATTAATATGTAAATGATTGCATGATAATTAATTATATCTAAATAATTATGATTTTAACTGATTACTGCACTTTACCGTTGTTCGATAATTAGAGCGCTACACTAGCCCTTGTCTTCCAACAGATTCACACCCTTGTCCTAGATGTGCCAGACTGTTAATTGATGCTTGTGTCTGACTTAGTTTCAGTTTCTTGTACTTCTAATTAATTTTAGAACACCAATTGTATTTAATTTTAATTAAATAAAATCAAAATCATTCTTTGTGCAATTTTCTAATTATTGGGTACTTTTATGCAAAAGTGCATTAGATGTCCACCCCGTTGGATACGACACGTGAATAAAACCCATTTCCCCTTTATTTATATTTTTCCATGATTTTTGGGAGTGTGTAATTGAACACCAACCTCCTTAAGACTATGGCCCTCCAAAACTTGAACCAATTGAATCCTAGCCTTATTTGGAACCATTTTAATCATGGCCCCTTGAAATCAATACAAGAGAGGCCCAATTCCAAGAGGGGTTGACCAGTCAACTTTTCTGGGTCAACTCAAACCTCTACATGTATATAAATATCTGTTTCTTTTCCCTTCTTCAACTTTTCCTAAAACCTAAAAAATAACCCAGCCGATTTTTATTGCCATCACTGTTCATCAAACCCCCCCTCCCAGTTTCTGCCGCCACCCTCCACTGGAGACCTCGCCGGAGTAGTGCCTGAGACCCCGATGCCATTCCCTGTCAACCCGCTGTGCCGAGCAGTGATCCTCAACCGGCCCCAAGCACCTGCACTCGTCGTCCCCCGGCTCGACCACCCCGCGCCTGGATGAACCCGCCGGAGCTGTAGTCCCTCGTCGACTACCCCGACCATGTCGTTCTTCCCCACCTCGCCAACTCCGGTCGCCTCCCCTTCGATAGCACACGACCGGAGCAGCAGCAACTCGACCCAACTGCTCGGACCGTCGCCTGGAGCTTGATCCCGTCGGACCAGAACCACCGCCACCACCGGGCCATCTTTTCCGACTCGACAGAATATATTCTCCTCCTTGCCTGAACAGCCAAGCACCTCGCCTGGACAGCCCCGGCCACCCCTGGTTGCCGTTATCGTTATCAACACCATTACCTTCACCATCGACGTCATCGTCGTCGTCATTGTCGACGTATCCCACCTCGTCGGAGACGGACCACCGTAGTTCCTCGACTTCGTGCACGCCCGTGCAGGTTCGTTCCTGCCCGCATTTTCCGTCATTTTATGTGATTGCGTATACGTATTTGTATGGATATATGTATGTACGTATTGGCATACGTATTGGTATATATTCAAGTGTATGTTGGTATATATGTAGGCTATATGTACTAGTATATATATTTAAATATATTTTGGTATATATATGTGTATATATATATAGTATATTCTCAAACTAGTATATATATACATATGTATTGTACGTGCATCCCTAGTACCTGTTTAATATATGTATATATGTACATAGTATAAATTGATTAGTATATGTATACGTATGTAAATAAATAAATATATATATATATAATATAAACTCTATTAAGTATCTAAATGCATATATCTATTATAATTGTAATTAGTTAGTATTGATGTTTATGATAAATAATAATAGGCATTATATGCCCGTGTACTAGGTGACCCTAATGAAATTACGGATACCATAGCTATCTTGACCTGTGACCATGTAGCATATTAGAAGACTGTCATATGTACATCGACGTACTGGCAAGATCCGTATCACTGACTGTCTGATTGCACAGCAATTACAGACACGACACCCGTGCAACTTGACTCACACTTGACCTTAGTTGACCAGGGTCATACCTAGCGTAGCCTTGAGTTCAGTATATTATGATTGAGTGTTAGACTAATGTCTGATGCAGTATTGTGTTATATGATATATCTATAGGACTATTGGATTACTCAGACGATAACTTGGAACTCGGACATTGGTATTGCCAACTAAGGACCACAGGCGAGTACATTCTCTGACAGTTTCCATTATATTGATTATCTCTATAACTCTTGTTGTATAGCGTACATGACTCTGACACTGTTATTACCCGAGTTGGCATCATTGAGACCTGTCATGAGGAGTCGTGAGTTAGGATCCATCATGCTAGCTGGGGAAAAGGGGAAATATTAGTAGCTTATGTGATCATACCCAAACTTTACATGCATCATAGCTCACCCATACCTCACATCGGTGCAGCCTTACCATTACATGCCTCATCGTTGTTACATGTGGTTAGCCTGACCTTGCAGGGATGATCGCTAATCAATGTAATGAGTCTTATTAGTCCTAAGATGATCACATGATATACTGATATTTCACACACTTAGTTAGATGATTCTTAACATGTATCTCTAGTATATAGATCTAGCATTCCCACATGTTTTAGTTATTGTTCTTGTACACACTTACATACCAGTTCTTTGTTCTTACGTGTACTTGTATTCTATTCATTGATAGATATATATTGATGATGATGTTCCAGTATTTCTTTATTCCAGTATTTCCTTATTTCTAGTATTCTTATGGCCAGTATTTCCTATCTGTCTTGTATTTCTTTACACTGTGTTATAGTTTTTGTCAATATATGTGGAACTGCTGTTAGAGGTATATTTTGTTTCAATCCTGACTGGATATTTTTTTCCAGAGGATCTTGAGGAGTTATGTACTACACACTATAGATCGGGTATAGATGAAGACTACGCACCAGAGATCTTAGAGGAGACTATTCCTTTAGATGAGATATTACCGGCAGTTATCTAGATAGCTTTTATCTTATGCATCTGAGACTTATTGAGGTTATTTCAGTTTATGTTAGACTTATATTAAGTTTAATTTGAGACTTGTGGAGACTTTATGTTGGACAGCTAGACTATGATTTATCTTTGTGTGTGAGATATGGTGTTTAACTATGTTATCCCTCTCATCTTTTATCGTGCCTTATACTTTATAGTTATTGTGATTGAGTTTACATTGTGAGATTTATATTGCCCTCCTTATGGAGATGGATGTCATTGACAGGTGTTTAGTTATATAGTATTAAACTGTGACCTAGATATCGTTCTACCGCCGATGCTGCGACGTAGGCTGGACGTACCCACGCTCTCGTGCCCCCTATACCGGGTGCGGGTCGTGACAAGTGGTGTCCCATGCAGGTCTGAAAATTCAGAAGTGTGGGGATTTACTAGATATTTTAGATGTCTTAATCATGTTACTCCTTGATCTCCTCCAGTGTCAAATTTATATCCCTGAAATCTTGATTCAACATCTTCTTTGATTCTCGATCATTCATGTCCATTCCTTTGATGATCTTTGTATCATTTATCTTTCAGGTATACTATTTCTGGTCCTTCTGATCATCCAACCCTAGTTCCTCCAGTAGCAGGAAAATATCCTGATGCCCAGCAAACCCTTGAGTTTCAGCCTCAGCATTTCGGGGCCGGGTCCAGAATAACTCAGAACGAGGAAGCCCAGGTTTAGTTAGAGCCTCATGTTGTACCAGTAGTGGTAATCCCACCAGTACCCTAGAATACAGAAGAAGGTACCCAGACACTGATAGGGATCATCAAGCAATTTTTAGCATAACAGGAATGATGGGGTGACGCTCTCACTCAGTCAGTATAAGAGATTTTGGAAAGAGGCGGACATCGTGCCAAAAACTCGGCAAGCAACTTCAAGCACCTGCAACCCTCGTATTTCTATGTCACCGATGATGTGATTGCATCAGATGCTTGGCTTTAGGACACTGAGGCTATTTTAGAGGCAGCTAGAGTTTTAGCTACAGAGCAAGTCTCTGTGGTTCGGTTGCAGTTGCTAGATTTGGTCCGAGACTGGTGGGCAACATAGATGATTTCACTAGTAGTAGCCGTACCCTAGGCCGTATTCAAAGAAAGGTTTTAGGTCAGATACTTTGACGCGGTATTGTATTATGATCTGCAACCGAGATTTAATAACTTGAAGCATATGGGCAGGATTATTGACGGTTATGCAGCAGAATTCTGCAAACTTAGTCGGTTTGCTCCCACCTTGGTGGCGACCAAATTAGATCGAACAAGGAGGTTCCAGTAGGAGCTTCACCTAGAGATTATCCTAGTAGTGGAACAACACGAGTTCCAGACTTTTGATGTATTAAAAGCAGCAAGCAGACATGAGTATATCTCCCATAGAATTGTAGATAGGACTAGGGGTCATAAAAGAACCCATACTTCAGACGGTTCTTATAACTAGTCTCAGCACCAGCCCCGGTATTTAGGGCTTTGACTATCGGATCACCAAGGAGGCCAATTTTAACAGCCTTAGTTCAGCAAATAGTACCAACTCAAACTCAGCAACAAAGGACATCTTCTACTGTAGGATATTCACATTATGAAAAACTATGACACATGATTTTAGAGTGTCGTAAGAGCACAAGGATTATGCCTAGTCTGTGGAGCTTCAGGCTACAGGGTAGCATCTTGCCCACATAGAGCTAGTTCATCATTGTCATGCCCTAGTCCCAAAATACGTAGGACTAGGAATACGTAACACGCCCAGCTGTATGTATACGAACTCCAATATATGGAAATCATATACACACGTACGCTGTATATGAATATTCAATCCACCAGTGGTAATATATACTGTCACAACCAGTCAAACAAATCTATATCTCATCCACAGCACAAATAATCAGTAGGGATAAAGAGCTGAATAATAACTGGATATCCAAGATGAGTATCGAGTCTGATAGTCGGGTGAAAATAAATCCACTACAAAATGATTATACTGAAGTAGCAACAAAATCTCTAAACAGTGGCAATAAATCACAGATACTCTGTGATCAAATCCCTATCGTACAAATGTAGATATTGTTAGTGTTAATCATACATCTCACGTATGATTAGCCAGGCCATGTAGCTATCGTACAAGTTCTCAAGCCGGTCACATTTCGAAACTACTATTTCAAACACTTAGAATAGTTACAGTTCTCCAATTTAGTTCATATACTACATCACTCGTATATGATATTGTACCTCTTTCTTTTCATTTCATATATGCACTGACTGTACCATATTGCCTTTATTGCCTGTCTCTTTATTTTGCCATTGCATTTATTCATTGTCTTCTCTCAGTATATAGCATCATCTATTTATTATTTTATAGTCCTTGTCAATTAACTGGAACTGTTATTTGGGTTATACTTTGCTCCATCCTGACTGGAAATATTTTTCCAGACTGCGTCTTAGAGGACTGGTGTCTGACATATTATGGACCACAGGGAGAGTAGCTGCAGCCTTGGACTTTGTAGCATAGGTGTGATTCCCGGGAGGTCTAGCTGGGATCACTAGTTATTTAGTTAGTTTTTTTTAGCAGTTTATGGTACCGGATTTATTTTCGGCATACTTTGAGACTTGGATGTTATTATTCAAGTTAGACTATTTTAGACTTTGATACTCGTGTGAGATTATTTAGATAGTATCATGACCTAGACAGCATTCTATCGCCGATGTTGCGGCGTAGGCTGGACGTACCCACGTACTCGTGCCCCTATTCTGGGTGCGGGTCGTGACATATTTTTAGTGGTGGCCCATACAGGTCAGACTTCGCAAGTTGTTGGATGTCGTGGTAGTGCAACGTCTTAGTTGTACTACTGCATGCCTGCAATAGGATATAGTACATAGGATACTAGGATGAGAGCGAATACTCAATCACAAAATTTCTTGAGAGATTCCTGGGACGACCCTTGAGAATCTTATTATAATTTCCAATTTAAATTTTTGTTCCTTGTTTTCGTCCGTTCTCACTTGTTGTTATTGAATTTGATTCTTGTCGATCAGTTGTTAAATTTAATTCTTGGTGTCATTGTTGAGTTTGATTTCCTATCGAGATAAATTTTATGAACTAATTTACGGTATCATCTGATAACATATGTTGATGAGGACAGTGAGAAAGATTAATATTAGAGCTATTGGACTACAAGATGTGGATTTAAATTTAGAAATTGAAGATTGGAAATAAATTTCAATTTTTAAGAATTTTGAGGAGTTGAGATTTTATGTTATTAAATTTTTGAGGATTTAAATTCAATTCAATAAACATAGTCAAAGCTATAAAGATTTTTGGAAGTGATTAAAATTTTGTTTCAATATTTGAATATTTGACTTTGAGGAAAGTATATGCATTTTATTTTAAATTGTTCGAGAAGTTAAATTTTGAGGATTTTTATTTAAGGATAAAATTTTATGGTATATCAGTATATGAGTGGATGAAGTGCATGTGTAAGGTTCTGTTGGCTTGAGCATGCTTAAGATGGCACTGCAAACTGACTTGGGTTTCCATCTATAGTTATATTAGAGGGAGTAATACTTAGTGTGCTGTGTTGCACTTGATATGCACTTGAGTGATAAGAACAACTAGTATAAACAATTACAGTAGGTAAGAGAGTTAGCAGTGGATATGCTTGTAGTAGAAACAGTGGTACCAAAGGATAGGGGTATCAAACTTTGGATGCATCATTTGACCTATGATTGTGTTAGAGGTCCTTGGTATCAGATTTTGGTATTAATAGACATATGTGTGCAACGTGGATGTATCCATGGATATCTTATGGACTGGTGATTAGTTGATATGGGTATCAGTGTATAAGGATAGGAATTAGTGAGAGAATGTGACAGAGTTAAGTATATGTTGGAAGTTGAAGATGTCCAGGTGATGTGTTAGCAGGTTCTATTTTGTTATGTTCTTTCCTTCTGTTCCTTTTTTTGCCCATTTGATGGATTTATTGATTCCTTAGTACGTAGCTTATATCAATAAAAAAATTTGCTAGAATGAAGTTAGTAGTATATCCTAGCAGTGACTGCTATACCATGACAAAATAGACCAAAAATCATACATATATTTTTCTTGATTGTATGTTGAATGACTGTAGGTATAATTTTCTTAGACCTTGATTGTTGGGGGTTTGACCATAGTGAAGATTAATGAAGAGATTATGACTTGACAAAGAGAGACAAGATGCCTTAAATTTTGAGGATAAATATTAATTTAAATAAAGAGTTGAGAACTTAATATGGCAGAATTGACGGTTTGTTAAATTATTGACTTTTATGAAGATTACTATATGATTGAAATTGTCATTAAATTTTGAGGAATTAAGAAGATTACCAGTATATTTATTGACTAGAAGATATAAATTTTTAAAATAAATACTTATGATTTGAATGTCGTATTTGAAGACTTCATAAATATTGCAGTGTTGAGTATTGTATGGAAAAAGAATCAAGGAATAAGAACACAAATAGATTAGTGTTGAATTAAAACTTTTGGGATGAGATTCAATTTTATAATATACATTGATTGGATTTAAAATTAGAGGATTGGGTATTAAATTTTTGAGTATTTAGTTAATTAACTTAAAAGTTTTGGAGGAGATTATGATAAGAATGGAATTTGCTTTTAAATTTGAGGATTTTTTCGGAATATGATATTTATAGAATTCTGAAATTTTTGTGAAATAACAATATGGATTTACTTTATGATTATATGACTTGATGAATTTAAATTTTGATGGTAAAGTAAATAAATATAATTATTGAGGATCTTAAATTTTGAGGACAAATTTTTTTTAAGAAGGGTAGACTTGTCACTACCACATCCTAAAAATAGGGATATTTTTGTCATTTTATATATTATAGGTATTGTGTGTATTTATTTTAAATAATTGCATGATATGTGTATATATATAATATATATGTGTATTATATATAGTGTTCATTAATGCATGAGTTAGTAGACTAAACTTAGATACCCACTAGATGGAGCCCTGATCGAAATATAGGGTTATGATTTTAATTTGTATTATTTAGGGATTAAATATTGAGGATTATAATTAATTATCATGATTTTATTTAATTGTTTTGCCTTGTCGTTGCTTCGATAATTGGAGCACTACCCTAGCTTTTGTCTTCCAATGAACTTCACACCCTTGTCCTAGACGTGCCCACCTTCCATTTTGACCTTTGTGTAACTTATAATTATGCTCTCTTGTGATACATTTTAGTCGTACAATTTTTGTCGCAGACGTTTATTTTTAATTCTAAATAAATCCAACTTTGTATCTTTGTGCATTTCAATCAAAATTGGAGACACAACCTTGACCCATTTTGTGCAACCTAAATTATGACAATATTCTATTCTGAGCCCTCTACGTCCATGATACTTGTGTCCCACCTAATTTTAATCCCATGCACTTCCAATTTATTTTAGAACACCATTTACATTAATTTTAATTAAAATGATGTAAGGACCCAACTTGACCCAAAACTAGACCCAACACCAAACCAAACCTCCATTTACACCTTCAAGCTTCATCCTAAACACCAAACATCATTTTTATCCAATACATCACACCAAACATGGTATTTTCTCTCATCCAATTTTCTTTACAATTTTCTAATTGTTGGGGGCTTTATTGCAAAAGTGCAATGATGTGTCACCATCCTATTGGTCAAGACCAATGAAGAAAATACCCCCTCCCTCATTGACCGGTCCACTCTCTCCCTCTCTCTCCTTTTTGATTGACATGTCCCTTCATGATTAATTTAGGCCACTCATTTTAAATGGAGCCATCCTCACCATACAACACCCTCACCATTATATATATATATATATATATATATATATATATATATATATATATATATATATATATATATATATATATATATATATATATATCATAACCCCTCTCCCAATGTAAATCCTATCCCAAGGTGTACAGCTGGCCCTAATATCTAGGTTGTCACATCATCCTCTCTCCCCTATATGCAAAACCATCATTCCCACTATTTTTTATCATCTCCACCATCCATCTACCCTAACCCAAACCCTATGCTAAACCAACCCGACCTTTCCTTCCCGGCTAAACTCCGGCCATCCACCGCGTCTCCCAGTCGTCCTCGACACCTCGACCACAGACCTCCACAGCGGCCGTCTCCACCCCGTTCTCTATCTTTCCTGATCGCCAGCACGACCACGACTCCACCGTAGCCGCCAAGTCTGCCCACCACAATCCACCGAGCCGATGCACCCCGCCTGACCCGGCCACCCCAGCCGCAGTCCCCCACCGACTGACCCTCATCTTCCTCGACCTTCTCCGCCATCAACTGACCTCGACCCGCTGCCAACCGCCTGGAACCCGACTCCGCTAGCCTGAAGTCGACCCCCCTCCGCCTGACTCGACCGAGCAGCCCCGCTGTTCCCGCCTGACTCGACCGAGCCCACCCCGCTGTTCTCGTATGACCCGACCGACCCTCCTCCCCATGACCTTCGCCTGAACGCTGCACCCGCCTCCTCGTCGACCAGAACCCGACTGTACGTGAGACCCCGAGCACCGCCGAAGCCCGCTGTGCTCCGCCTGCACCGAGCAGACGCGACTGAGCCGCTGTCCATCGCCTGGACGACCACCAGAAGCACGCCGAAACCTCGACACGAACGCCTGTCAGCGTTCCCACACCTCGACAGCAGCCAACCTGGACACGAACGCCTCGTTCCCGCGTGCACAGGTTTGAGACACTCCTTCTTGTTGCGTACACGTACTCGTACGCGCATACGCATATTTTTTATTAGTATACATATGTATATTTATATATGTTTAGTATGTATACATCTAGTAATGTATATTGTTCATTGGTATATGGGTGTATTTATTTGGTATATGTATTCAAATGGGTATATGTATATATTTAGGTATTCTATTAGTATATGTTTAATATGTATAATTGGTATATATATACACATATATATATACATATATATATATATATATATACATATATATATATATATACATATATATATATATATATATATATATATATAGTATATGAATTCAATTAGTATATATATACATATATATATTGTATATGTATTTAATTGGTATACATATAAATTGTAAGTAATTAATGTTATATGCTAGTTAAGACTATATGTATATTTATAGATGTACTAGGAACCCCTAGTGTAATTACGGATATCCCGTAGTTACATTGACCTGTGACCCAGTGATTTGTTAGCAGACTACCTTATGTACACTGACGTACTGGCAAGACCCGAATTATTTGACTGTCTGATTTTGTACAGCATTGAGGATGCGACACCCATGCAACTAGATGCACACTTGACCCTAGTTGACCAGTGTCACCCTAGTGTAGCTGCTGAGTTCAGCATAATTTTATTATATGTGCTAGTGTAATGGCTGATGCTGTATTGTGTTATATTATATGTAAATAGGACCATTGGATTATTCTGCGAGACTATAGGAGCAGGACATTGGTATTGCCCGCTCAGGACCCCAGGCGAGTACATTCTCTGATAATTTATGTTATTTGATAATTTCTATAATTCAAGTATATAGAAATGTTACATCTGATTCTTGACACTGTGCTACACGGACTGGTATATAGATTGGATGTTTAGTCATGAGATGTTACATTGGTTATCGTATTGACATTGTATACGACATTGATATTAGACATTGATATTAGATATTGTACATGATATATTGGACATTGATCGTGTATCGTGACGTGTCATCGTTGGATCCACAGTACTAGTTGGGGGCAGGAAAATTACTAGTGAGAGATGTGATCAAATCCCTATCGTACAGATGTAGATATTGTTAGTGTTAATCATACACCTCACGTATGATTAGCCAGGCCATGTAGCTATCGTACAAGTTCTCAAGCCGATCACATTTCAAAACTACTATTTCAAACACTTAGAATAGTTATAGTTCTCCAATTTAGTTCATATACTACATCACTCGTATATGATATTGTACCTCTTTTTTTTTTATATATGCACTGACTGTACCATATTGCCTTTATTGCCTGTCTCTTTATTTTGCCATTGTATTTATTCATTGTCTTCTCTCAGTATATAGCATCATCTATTTATTGTTTTATAGTCCTTGTCAATTAACTGGAATTGTTATTTAGGTTATACTTTGCTCCATCCTGACTGAAAATATTTTTCCAGACTGCGTCTTAGAGGACTGGTGTCCGACATATTATGGACCACAGGAAGAGTAGCTGCAGCCTTGGACTTTGTAGCATAGGTGTGATTCCCGGGAGGTCTAGCTGGGATCACTAGTTATTTAGTTAGTTTTTTTTAGCAGTTTATGGTACCGGATTTGTTTCCGGCATACTTTGAGACTTGGATGTTATTTCGAGTTAGACTATTTTAGACTTGTTGTATTTTATTTATTTTCTTTGATATATTATCGTGCTTTAGTTATGTGGTTGAGTATTTACGTATTATATTGTGATATCTGTGTCTCCTTATGGAGTTGGATACTCGTGTGAGATTTTTTAGATAGTATCATGACCTAGACACCATTCTACCGCCGATGTTGTGGCGTAGGCTGGACGTACCCACATACTCGTGCCCTTATTCCGAGTGCGGGTCATGACAATGAGGATTGCAGATTCAATTTTAAACTGAAATAGCATGGTAAAAGCCTAACTTTGTTACTTTAATCACTTAACTTGGTTGCTATGATTGCGTAGATTAAGTCATATGGCGTGGTTGCTGACTGGTGAATGGACACTAGTGCATCTAGCCACGGGTGCTCTAGGAAGATCAGTTCACCGAGGTCAAGCCTATCACTGAAGAAGGTCAAAGATCTAGATAGAGAACAAGGCTCAAGCAGAGGATCTGGGGATTGGGACAATGGTTCTGGACTTCGAGAAGTTATAGTCAAAGAAGTACGTGTAGCAAAGTACTAGTGATTACCAAGAAACTAATCTCAGAAAGTCTGTTGTAGACTTGACGGTGAACATACATGGTTGCCATATGGTGATATCTTGGCAGGAGACATACTTTAAAACAAGGCTTAAGTATCATATTAATGTTCGAGCTTCTTCTTGTGAGTAGAGTCTCATTACAAGAGTTGTGGAACACCAAGACTAGAACATGTACTCTATACAGCAAGATGTCTAGTCTATGGCTTATCTCGAAATATGGGGGTAAGGAGGTAGAGAAGTGTGAGGTCTATGCGCAGACAAAGATTACAAGAAAACCTTTCAAACGGGCAAATCGAAGTACATATTTTCTGGAGTTGGTACACTCAGATATCTGTGATTATAAATAGTTCTCCACAAAGGCCATGATGAAGTATTTTATTACCTTCATCATCGAATACTCGAAGTACCCATTCGTTTATCTGTTCAAGATGCGTTCGTCTATCTAATCAAGACAAAAGGCGAAGCATTCGAGAAGTACAAAGAGTTCAAGGCCGAGGCTGAACGTCAAACAGGGCAACAACTCAAAAGACTCAGAAGTGATCGAGGCAGAGAGTATAGGTCCATTGAATTCGCATTGTTCTACAAAGAACATAGAATTATCAATAAGACGAGTGCTCCAAATTCTCCTTAATCAAATAGAGTAGCTGAGCGAAAGAATAGAATATTGACAGAGATGCTAAAGTCAATACTGTTAACTGTGGGTCTTCCAAACTACTTCTGGGGAGAAGCTGCGGTAACGGCTATGTTTATTCTGAACAGAGTGTTGTACGCAACTTCCGATGTCACTCCTCATAAATTCTAGTTCAAAGTCAGACCCAACTTGAATGTCATTCAAGTATGGGGGTGTCTGGTGTATGTGAAGCTTCCAGACTTGAAGATTCAAAACCTGGAACGAGGACTACGAAGATAATCTTCCTGGGATATGTTGAGAAGAGTAATGCTCGGAGGTTCCTTGATATTGAGTCAAATTATATCATTAAAATCTTACGACGCAAAATTCTTTGAAAGATAAATTTGCAAGGCATAAGAACATTATTTTTACGGACATTCCCGAGAATAGTATGAGTGCATAGGAGGCTATCGCTTTCAATAAAGATATAGTCCAGGAAGAAGTTGTCATTCTAGAGACATCGTTTGAACCAGAGCTCTCAACCGGTGTCTAAGCGGGTAAGAAGAAAGAAAGACTTTGGAGATGATTTTGTCACCTATTATGCGAAAGCAGATGCACTTACCTATGATGAGACGATAAAGACCAGAGACGCTATCTTCTGGAGGGAGGCTATAAATAATGAGTATGACTCAATAACCTCCAACAACACTTGGGTGTTGGTCGATCTGCCTGGAGGAGCTAAACCAATCGAATGCAAATGAATCTTCAAGAAGAAGATAAAGGTCGATAGAACTGTTGATAAGTTCAAGGCAAGGCTGATGGCCAAGGGATTTTCTCAGAAGTAGGGGATCGACTACTTCGACACATAGGCTCCAGTAGCGCAGATGACGACCATTAGGAAGTTGATTACTATAAGTGCAATCCATAAGCTGGTTATACATAAGATGAATGTAAAAATAGCATTCCTGAATGGTGAATTGACCGAAGAGATTTACATGCAATAACCAGAAGGATTCATCGTCAAGGGCCTTAAATACAAAGTCTGCAAGTTGGTAAAATCGTTATACGGTCTGAAGCAAGCTCCCAAGATATGGTATGGGAAGTTTGATAAAGTTATAAAGATCAAACGGCTATAGGGTCATTGTGACGGACAAGTGTGTTTACACAAAGTTTGCTGATGGGAGAGGAGTCATCGTTTGTCTATACGTGGATGACATGCTGATACTGGGCACGGATCAAGCATGTTTCACTAAGACAAAGAAGTTTCTCTCATCCAAGTTCAGTATGAAGGACTTGGGGGATGTGATCCTGGGATCAAGGTAATCCGGACGGGCACTGGAGTGGCGTTATTACAGTCTTATTATATTGATCATATGTTATGGATATCATGATCTTTCAGGGAATAATACTTCGTACAGGTGTGACAAGAAGCTGAAGCCAAATCCTAGGAAAGTGTCAGGCAGCTGGAGTATTCAAGCGTCGTCGGGAGTCTGATGTATAAAACAACTGCCACAAGGCCTGACATAGCTTTCGCCGTGGGGATACTGAGTCGATTCACGAGCAACCCAGGTATGAAGCACTGAAAAGATGTGAAGATAGTAATGAGATATCTCAGGAGGACTCAGATGTATGTACTACACTATAGCGAGTACCCGATAGTAGTGAAAGACTTCAGTGATGCAAGCTGGTGATCAGAAGCAGAGAACGAAAGGTTCATAGGAGGATACGTCTTCTCCAGAGGTGGAGCTATTATATCGTGAAAGCCGAAGAAGTAGACAAGGCTCTCTCATTCCTCGAAGGAATCTGAGTTTAATGCATTAACGGCTACAGCGGATGAAGCAGATTGGCTTCGAGAGATCATGTATGATCTTTCAGTAGTTGGTGCGCAGATTCTGACAGTACCGATATACTACAGCAATCAGACGACTGCAACGGTAGCATCAAATAATCTCTTCAATGGCAAGAAGGAAACTGTGCGACTTAGGCACAGAGCACTGAGTGAGTGCATCAAGGATGCCATTATTGTAGTAGTTGATATTCGGAGCCAGGTGATTCTGGCGGATTCGTTCACAGAATACACTATATTGAATGAGCGCATCGAGGATGGCATCATTACAGTATTTTGATAATCAGAGCCAGGAGGGTCTGGTAGATCCGTTCATGTAATGCCTCAAGCGCCAACTGATCCTAAAAACTATAAAGGAGTTTAATAATTCATGCTACCGAGGGATGACACCACCATAAGGTACCTAGATAGGATAAAGCCTCAGCTTCGGGCCATGTCACAACGGTAGTAGCATCGCATATAGTCAGAGCCAAGCATTATAAAGGACCGTAGTACTCCATGTTATAGTGGTGACACCACTTGAGGTACCTCGACAAGGTAAAGCCTCGACTTTGGGCCATATCACATCGGCGTAATACCGCATATAGTCAAGGACACATCATATATGGACTTGGAGGACTTCTGATATTATGTCCTTGTAATCCTACCATTTAGTTTTATGCTATTAGTTCAAAGAAAAATATATTAGGCATCTAGCTATTGGTTCAAGGGAGGATAATTGACTGGAAGAATATCAGGAATAGTGGGTAGTCCTTTGAGACATTTAGGGGTTACGGACCCAGAACCACTATTGTCTATAATTTGTTCTTTGTGTAGAACAAGTCATGTGGAAGGATGCCTTATACGCCTTAATGAGTTCTAGGATATTTGGAATGTTCGGCGTGCTTTATAGGAAGCACGGAACCACAGCACTACAAAGGAGCAGAGAACTCCATGCTACAGTGGGTGACCCACCATGAGATTCCTTGATAGGGTAATGTCTCAGCTTCGTGAGCCATTTCATAACGGCGTAGCACCGCATATAGGCAAATGGCCTAATATTGTAAAATAAAGAGTGGTAGGCAGCACTACAAAGAGGCAGGTGTCCTCATGTTACAGTGGTGTGACACCACCAAGAGGTACCTAGAGAGGGTAAAGCCTTGGCTACGCGAGTCATGTCATAGCGGCGTAACACCGTAAGGAAGCACAAGACTTCATGCTGGGTAGTTTGGCACTACAAAGAGGTCAGGACCTCATGCTACAGTGGATGACACCACAATGAGGTGGGACCCCGGCTTTGGGCTATGTCATAGCGGAGTAGTACTGCAAGGAAGCGTAAGGCTCCATGCCGAGGACTCTTTAAAAGAACTCACCTAGAGAGTATGGAAAGAGATATAGGCCATCTCTTGAGGGTAAACTTGTAGATGCCCAAGATATATACATTGAAATCAGGCATGCACAGGACCTTTAATGTGCAACCGAAAGCACAACTGATATCATTTTGTGAGTGAAAATAATTGCAGCTATGGTGCAGAATTCAAGGCTTAGTCCATTCTTGCATCATACTGTTATTCGACCCATGAGGGAAGATTCAAGTCGAAGCGACATCTATCATATGCATGATGGACAGTCACTGTGGGGAATACTCAACCCATATATTGAGATATGTGGGAGATTGTTGGTATTTTTGCCTTTGGACTAGTAAAGATAGTCCCACATTGGCTACACCACTAAGTGGGTATCTCAATATAATACTTTGTATATTTTGAGGTATGCACATGGGGTGTGGTGGGGCACATGGGCGCCATGTGGGGGTATTTTATTAGGAGAAAAAATGATTAACTGCTCAATGAAAGCTTTTAAGCTTTTTGTCATGCTCTTGAAATTTATTCCATAGGAGCTAAGCCCCAAGGGGCTTAGCGACTCGGACTCAGACTCGGGCTCAAGGGTGCAAAGTGGCGCTTTATTGGTGCACTTAGCACGCCAGCATCGTCGCAAGGCGCTTGTGTGCTTTTGTTGCGCTCATTTTATGAGCGAATTTTATGTCCGGGTTGCATGCACGTGTTGCATGAGCGGACGCTGAGCGGGTGCTGAACGGACGCTGAGCGGGCTATGCATTGGGCTACGATTGTGGGATATCAATTTTGTATATTAGCTTTTTAGTCCCACATCGGAAAGAAGACGAGGATGGTCTTCCATCATTTCCTATATAAAGAGCTCTCATGCCTCCTTTTCAGACACACCAAAAAATAGAGAAAGATGAGTTCAAAGAAGTCCGTTCGAGTCACACAAAGAGATGAATACGAGCGTTCCAAAAGTTCTCTTGTGAACTTGCTGGCTCCTGCGAGCAGATCGTCGATAAATGATGAATCTTGTTTTGAACAACGGTGGTCTTCACCACCCAGCAAGAATAATTTTTATTCTATATTTCTCTCCACTTCTTCTAGTTGTAAACGTTCTGTCCCAATTGCAACTGCGTTTGCAAGGAAGAATGTATTTTTGGTTCTTAAATTCTGTGATGAAGAAGGAGTTGTAATCTGCAACTATATTCTGTATTATATAGTTCTTCGTGGGATCGAGATATATCAAAAAGAAAAATTTTGTGTGAACTTCTAATCTCGATTTCAATTTCTTATTCTACCATATTTGATTAAGCAACATAACTAACGAGAACATGTTGTATTAAAACTTTTTTTTCCTATTCTTTCACTAAAGATCACACGGCCAATACGTGTCCCAAATTTCTCGTAAATAATTACAATTCAAACCTACAGCAATAGTTTTGTCCTTTTCTAATTACTTCGCATTAAAATCAGTTGACCTAGGCTTTTGAGCTACTGACTCATCAAACCCATCTCAAGTAGAAAATATATCCATACCTCCAGGCTCAACTTCAATTTCATACAAAATTAGGATTCATTAGAGCATCTCCAACCCGGTTTGGAAAAAATATTGCCACCTACTAAATTAGTCACTTCTTATTTCAAAAAAAAATCACCAATACAAATAGAAAATAAATTATAAAATTAACATAACAATAATATATCAAATATAATATAAAGTTGGTTGTCTAGATCTAGATAATAAATTTTACAATATTTACTTCCACATCATCAATTATGAATAAAAAAAACTTATAAAAAAAATTTTTATTTTGAAAAAGAATTAGTTTTTACTGTATTTTCAATACTTTTGTATTAATAAATCTCATTATCTTGTGTGAATATAATTTTGTTATATAGAAAAAATATTGTCTTATATCTTATATCGCATAAAAATTACAATACAAAATAATACAATAGTATTAGAAATACCCTTATAATAGAAAAATACATCCAACCTTAAATTTTTGATCCTTCCAATGATAAAATAATGATGATAATATGTTACACGTTCCACCCACCTCTGAAACTCGCTTCCTAAAGGAATCCAGCTTCTGACTCCGATCCTACAAATCTAAAATATTGAAAAATAAAGAAACGACCAAATATCAAAGCTTTGATTCCAGTCTGCAAACACGATATCTTAACAATTTTGTTTTTATTTTAATTTTTGACATAACGTTCGAAATTCGCATAACGTTCGAAACTTTGTTCATACTGTATTACATGTCAATTTTGTACATATTATATTATATGTCTTTGAGTCCACTTTTTTTAAACTCCCACAATTTTATAAATGGAAGAAATAATACGCCCTCGTGGCTTGATCCACTGATCTTCTGTCACTCAACCAGGATCTTATACCTCTTCTCGATAACCACAAGAGCCACTCGAGTTCGGTTATATATATATATATATATATATATATATATATATATATATATATATATATATGTGTGTGTGTGTGAAAAAAATGGATATGAGTCATAGGTTCATATTTTTACATGAGCTAATGCACATGTTGACCAATAGAAATTGAGTGTACTAGTGCACATAGGTGCACATGGAATGTAGGAATCCATTCCTATTGGACCACGTGTGCATGGGTCATGTAGGAATATGAGTCTATGGCTCATATTCCGTTTATCCTATATATATATATATATATATATATATAGCAAATGACATCTAGCCTAACGGTTAAGACCGATGCACAGGACGGGGTGGTCGTGAGATCGAGACCCCCCGGCGCAAAGGAGAATTAAATGGTGGAGTGGTGGTTGGGTGCAGTGCAGGCGCAAGGAGCGGTGCAGTGCTGCCTGGACAGTGCGCGGATGCAATGCGGGTGCAAGTGCGGTGCTGCTACGGCTGCATGAGGCCTTCGGGCCATATGGAGCCTTCGGACGTAGAGCCTTCGGACTGGGCTTGTGGTTCCTTCAGGCCGGGATATAAACCTTCGGGCTAGGGATTGTATATATATAGGCTTTCGGGCTGGATTGGTTATAAGCCTTCGGGCTGAGTTGTAGCCTCTCGAAGTGACCTGAATAAAATTTACCTTCTTCGAATATATATATATATATATATGTGTGTGTGTGTGTGTGTGTGTGTGTGTATGTGTGTGTGTTTAAACGGAACATGAGTCATATATTCATATTCCTACATGAGTCATGCACATGCGGACCAATAGGAATGGACTGCTGCATCCAATGTGTACTAGTACACTCCATTTCTATTGGTCCACATGTACATTGGCTCATATAAGAATATGAATATATGGCTCATAACCCATTTAACACGCGCACGTGCGCGCTGCGCGCAATGTGTACTAGTACACACTATTTCTATTGGTCCACATGTACATTGGCTCATATAAGAATATGAACATATGGCTCAAACACACATACATATATAGATATATATATATATATATATATAATTTTTTTTCATATATATATATATATATATATATATATATATATATATGGCTATTTGATATTGTCCTCCTCTTAGATTAGGTATATTGATATTACTCCCCTATTAGATTAAAAGTTGAGAATAACCCCCCTCCCCTATTCCCCCCTGAAAGTGTTATTAAAAACCTGAAAGTGTGGTTAATGAGTTTTAAAAGTGTCGTTAAAAAAATTTTAACGACATTTTCAGGAGAATATTCTCAACTTGTAATATCAAATAGTATATATATATATATATATATATATATATGTGTGTGTGTGTTAATATATATATATATATGTGTTAGTATATATATATATATATATATATATATATATATATATATATATATATATATATATATATATATATATATTAACACACACACACACATATATATATATATATATATATATGGCGTAGCCATAATTTTAATCTAGGGGACGCGACGTTTACTATTAAAAAAATAATAAATATGAAAAATAATAACGATCTGGTTGACGATTTTAGAACTGGAAGAAACTTATAATGTAGGTCAAGCTCGACGTTACGCATCAAATGACGTAATTCTCATCGCGATTAGAAATGTGCTCAAAGAATAATTACAAATTTTCGAAAAATATCCTTACGTTAAAAATTTATGAATTTGGACCAAATTTGTTATGCACTGTCGAAGAACTTGAGTTTTGTGAATTTTTACATCTTGGCTATGACCATACACACCATAAGTAATGATATTTTTATGCAAAAAATATTATACGAAAAATTAGTAATATCACTATTTTAGCTATATACTACTATAGATATATTTTTTCCTCGATCTAAGCGGACCCTAACCCAAGCAGACCCAAACGATTTTTTTTATATTTTGTACTGTTTATTCTCTTTCAAGAGTTTCAAATATGTCTCTCAATGTTCAAACTGCAAAATACTTTAGTTGCACCCCCTGCGTTAATATATACAGAGTTTCAGACTCTAATACTTTTGACATTAATGTTTGAATAAAAACTATATATAAAAAATTAAAAAATCAAAAATAAAATTCCAGGGGACGCAGTCGCTCCCCTCGGGATCAAGAGGCTATGCCACTGTGTATATATTGCCACCAAGTCAGGACTGTGGTTATAATAGCCACCCAGCCATCCGGAGGGGGTTCGAACCCGAGCAGTCCCCACCACCTTACCAACGGGCTAAGACCTTGGGGACTATGGGTGAGAATTATTCAGTTTTGGACCAAAAATCAAACATAACTGAACTGAATAATCTGTTTGAAAAAAAAAAATTGGGTTTGATTTCAGTTTTGAAAATACTAAAATTTCTTATTCAGTATTGGGATATTGTTTCGGTCAAAAATCGAAAATCAAATAAGATTTATGCAATTATGTAAATATCATCAATTTTATGCGTATTTTGTTGTTAAGAATGTTTATATTTTGAAAACAATAATTCAATGTATATGTTTTGAAGTCCAACTTTGATAATTTAACAACTAATCCAAATTTTGACGCAACTTTGAAATACAACAAATGTATGTAAAAAAATTATAATTTTTAATATAATTTAACAACGATCTCAACATTGGACTAGACCCATTAAACAATAAAAATATATCAACCGAACAAGCCGAATTGATTATTCAGTTCGGTTTAGATTTTGGCTAATTTCGGTTCGGTTTCCGTTTTAAATTTTTAGAATTTCAGTTTATATATATATATATATATATATATAAAAGAGAGGTAGTCCACACACACACACACACACACACACACACACACACACACACATATATATATATATATATATATATATATATATATATATATATATATATATATATATATATATATAATTTGAATTTTAAATTAAACTAATATTCAAAATTATCTATTTATTATCTATATAATATATATTTAAAATTTATACATACAATATTATTTAAATTATCTTTAAATAACAAAATATCTATAAAATTATATATGTTAATTTAAAGCAAGTTAATTTTGTGTATCGATAATAATAATTTTTGATTTGATTTTTTTGACAAATCTAGATATAAGTTGGCATAATTCTTTCTTCCAATTTTGTAAATTTTTTGCCCATATCGTTTGGCAGAATTTTGGCATCCTCAAAGCATTCACTGTGGGGACACTCCATATCGTACTTTAGTTTTTTTGAAAATTGTATAAATTACTATTGTTGGAGTGTTCCATTGATATTGGCACACAGTGACACACTCCAAATAACACATCAAATTCATACTTCAACATAGAGAATCTCCAACCCTATTGTGACTTTGGAAAGAAGTTGTTGCTACCTCGGAATGACAATATTATTTTAAAAAAATTCTCCAATACAATTATCAAGTAAATTATGATCCTTATGTAACAAAAGTTATAGAAGACATTGTGAAGTTGGTTGTCTAGTTCTAGACAATGCACTTAACAATATCTTCACCTCTATTTCATCAATTATGAATAAAAGATATTAAAAAATATATGAGAAGTTGTCTGAGTAGTTGGAAAAAAAAAGTAAGCATCTCCATACTTTTGTATTGGAGAAGACTTTTCTATTTCATCATTTTTTGTGAATATAATATTGCCACATATGAAACACATTGTCTTGTACCTCATGCCACATAGTAATCACAACATATTACAAGACAATGGGGTTGGGGATGCTCTTAGCCTTCTCTTTTTACTTCCTCTTTTTTCTATTTATCTTTTCTTGTTGGTGGATCTAATTGGAATCTATTCACTTGTTAGGGCACGCTTGAAATTTTGATAGCATCTTGACTTACTAGCAATTTTTAAGTGCGGATAAGAGTCAACTGCATCCCTAAGTGCCACAAATTTGAACTAAAGAAAAAAATGTAGCAATTGAAACCACTCCCACTATGAATACTCTAACATTTCGTCTAACCATCTGGAATCTTTCTCTCTTTATAATTGTTCCAAACTTTTTTCTTATAATTTATTACAAATATATTTCTCCATATAATTTTATTTTTTTAAAAATATATTCATCACTCACACGGCTCAACTTTAATTTTATACTAAATTAGGCTACGTTATAATAAAAAAAAATACATCCAATTTCTACTGATATAATGTGACTTAAAAACGACTAAAAATTGGACCGTCCAAGCTATTTATAAATCCTCCATCAATTAATAATAATAATAAAATTATGAAAGATAATAATAATTCTAAAATTAACTCTCTCCTTTCTTCTACAAAACCAAAAATTCTTTTTTTTCCTCCACATATAACTATAAAAAATTATAATTAAAAAATATATAAATTTATAACAAATTTTAATTAAAGTATAAATTATAATTTATTTCACATAAATTTTCTAAAATGATAACAAACTATAAAAAAATAAGGTGCGTTGATAGCAATGGCGATGTAGATGTTATTATTATTATTAATTTAAAAAAAATCGGTCTTCAGAGCATGAATGTTTTGTTAAAAATCCAATTCGTCACTAAAAGTCCAATTTCGTCACTAAAATTTGTCACTAAAAGTCTAATTTTATCACTAAAAGTACAGTTTTGTCACTAAGATTCGAATCATACAACATGTTGCCATAAGCGTTGGCAACATGAGTGCATGCACTCATATCGCCAATACTAATGACAACATAAATGCAATTTTTTTTTAAACAATCGTCACTAAAAGTCAATCCCTCCTCCTCCTCCAAGTCAAAAGAATTCAAAAATAAATAAATTAACATTCACGTCGCCATTGTTGTTGGCAACGCTTTTGGTAACACATTATCCTTTTTTTCGAATTTAAACAAACTTATTATCTTATTTATTATTTTTACTATTTTTTTTGGAAATTTTTGACTTTATCCCACTTAATAAGTGGTATTTAGACTTACATTCCACTTTTAAATTTTATTAGACTTTAGTCCTATTTTTGTCACGAAAAGTATTTATTTTGTCACAAAATCCGTCGTTAAATATTTTTTGTTATGTTTGTTTTGATAAAAGTGGTACTAAAGTCTAATAAATTTTAAAAGTAGAATGTAAGTCTAAATACCACTTATTCAATAGGACTAAAGTCAAAAAAAATTACATTTTTTTTATTTCTATTTGTTTCCCGTGCTGCACGCCAATTTACATAGTCTTAAATAAGTGATCATTTACCAATGATAATGACATCAACATCAACATCAACATCAACACCAATAATAATAATAATAATAATAATAATAATAATACCTTTCGCTCCTCCTCCTTCCATTATTTACTCCCCTCCATGTAGCGCCCCGTTCTCCCGGTGCGGAGAGCGCGGCTAAGAAACACAAGACGGTATCGTTCGATCGGGATAGATTGAATTAAGAACTCGTCCTCGTTATGGATTTGTTTCTTCGAAATCGATTCCCATATTCAGTGGACTGCGCCCCAAGGATCGGCTTAGCGGCAGAGTCAGGAGGGACCTCTCCGCTGCTATCTTTTATTGCCTCGGTTTTCGATGTCGCTTGTTGCTTTCGTGCTTTGAGTTGGTTTTGGGATTTGCTTGTTTTTCTTGAACGGTTTCGATGGTTTTCATTATTTTCGTTCATTGAACTGCACTTCAATTCCGAGATTGGAAAGAGAGGAAGAAGTATTAATCGAGCTGTTCGTGTGCAGGTGAACGAGCAGTAGGCGGCTTACGAACGGAGTCGTGAAGCGCCTCTTTCCTTCTTCTTTCCAAAATCTAAGTGAGTGGCTACCATCCCGATTAGCTAGCTCTGCTTCCAGCTTCATTCCTTTGCCCCGATCAAACGATACCAAGTAATAATAAAAGAAACCAAGATAAAAGAGAATAGACTTGGTTATATGCTTGTCACGAACGAATACTTAAATTCATGCTTGTTCGCTTGGAAATAATCATAAAATGTTGCTTGTCTTGTGCAAATACATATTTCATACTCGTGTTGCCTGAAGTGCATAAATGCTTAACAATTATGGATATGTCGTGTGCTCGTGTTGCCTCGAAGGCGTAACTGATTGTTTAAGTAACGTATTGTTCGATCATGGACAACTTGTGCACAAGGGTAAGTTCTGCGGACGGTCGCTGGGGCACTGGCACCGTTCCGGTCCGGGCGGAACTCGTGTGTAGTCATCGTGTGCTGGAGGGGATAGCTTGCAATGCATCGTGTGCTTGTCGTGTTCTGGTTGCATGCTATCCCTGTCCTTGACTATGTCCGTTATGGCACCACGCCAGTGATCATCGTGTATATTTAAACCTGTTGCATACTAACTTGTGTCTCCGTGGCAGGGAAGGCATGGTAAGTATTGTGCAGATAATTCAGACGGTCAGGTAAAATCCACCGAACGGTGGCACGTTCATTTCAGTAAATTCAATATGCTGCTTACTTGTAAATGAACTAAGGCAAGATAGAAACCAACCAAATATGCATGCTTCACTAAACAACGTGTTGATTGGTATAGTCAGGCTAGCTCGCCTTCACCAGCATGTTTCGATATGCTGACCCTCGTTGAAACAGGTTCTCCGCACCAAGGCGAACCGAGCGAGGAGCCGAAGTCGTCTTTCCGATCCAGTCCAGCTGTTCGCGCATCTTCACCGTGCCCCTAAAGCCTTCTAAAGTCCGAAGCTGCAACTCTTCATACACAAATGCAGCTCCGTGGCAAAGCGATCCTCCAGCCTGGAGGTCCTTATCGTTTTGAGTTTATAAAAGGATATAATGTACAGGACTGCTATCTCATTTTGAGTCAACCCTTTTGTAAGCCGTTCGGCATATTAGCTAACTCATTCAAGAGTTTGTAATAGATGTTCATTATCAATAAAGAGAACTTTTCTATGTTTCAAATCTGTGTTTCAATTTATCTGCGTACTCTGAATATGTGCTTGCTATGCAAATCATTAAAAAGCCTTGTGCGGGCGCAACCCCAGGCCCGCACGGCGGTCACGACTCGGGGGACACCTCGGGGCGTGACATAGTGGTATCAGAGCACAGATTCAAAGTTCCTTAGACTTCGTGCTGGAAAAGTTCCTTTAACGATCAAATTCCTGTGCGAACTCTTGAACTCGCTAGGCCAAAATGAGATACGTTCATGCAATAAGTCCATAATACATTATGATCCTAATATAATTTACCTTCTTTTGAAGGAATGGATCCAGCGCAATCTGCAGCGCAACCACCGATCGAAACACAAGAGAGCAGTTCGGGCAATTCGGAAAGCTCTCGAAGCCAAAGAGGCATGTCTCAAGTCGACCCGTTTGAGCGGGTAATACAAATGTTAGAATCGCAACGACAACGAGACGATGCTCGCCAAGCTAAGCTCGAGAGTAATCTAGAGACCCGATTCTCAGTCCAACAAAAGCAGGTCGATGCCCTGCAACAAATCGTTCAGACTTTGGCTGCCAACCATTCCGCCGCAACAGCAGCGACTCCGGTGGAACAACCCGTGCTTGAAGTGGAGACGCCTCAAATTCCAAGGCCGAGGGACGTGACTGCCTTCAACTTGGGCCATTTCAAGAAGGTCTGCAACACCCCATTCAACGGGACTGAGGACCCAGTGGTAGCTCTAGATTGGCTAGCAGAACTTGAAGATCACTTCACTCTGCTAGAGGTCCCCGAAGAGAAGCGCGTCTCCTGCGCGCAACTACAGCTCCGCCTCGACGCACACGATTGGTGGGACGTGCATCGACGATCTCTCCAACTTGATCACGGAGAGGAGGCGATCTCGTGGACGACCTTTCGTGCCGCGTTTGAAGAGGAGTATATACCCCCTCCAGTGCAACGTAAGATGGAAAATGACTTCGTGCAACTGAGGCAAGGCAGGATGACAGTTAAGGAGTATTCCGCTGAATTCAACCGACTCTCCAAATTCGCTAGGGCCTATTTACCTGATGCAGCGAGTCGAGCTAGAAGGTTTGAAGGTGGTCTCCGTCCTGCCATCCATTCGCACGTAGCCGTTCCTCAGTATCGGATAATGCGTGAAGTCATGAATCACGCCCTGTCGCTCGAACCGCAGTATCCTCACGTTTCCACCGGCGCTGTGCATACCTACAATCATAAACGCCAAGGCAACGAGGGAGGAAACAACGCTGCAAAGCGGCACAACGACGGCGGTTCACAAAAAGAAAATCGGAGGCCAATTTGTCATTTCTGTAACAAGCCGGGTCATACGGCCGATAAGTGCCGTCGCAAGCTAGGGTCTTGCCTCTGTTGCGGTGATCCTAACCATCGGGTCGATGCTTGCCCCCACCCGGATCGCCGTACCCCTGCTCCCTAACGGTAGGCCCTATTCCTAAGTTTCGGGACGAAACTTCCAATTGGTTGGGTAGGATGTAGCGCCCCATTCTCCCGGTGCGGAGAGCGCGGCTAAGAAACACAAGACGGTATCGTTCGATCGGGATAGATTGAATTAAGAACTCGTCCTCGTTATGGATTTGTTTCTTCGGAATCGATTCCCATATTCAGTGGACTGCGCCCCAAGGATCGGCTTAGCGGCAGAGTCAGGAGGGACCTCTCCGCTGCTATCTTTTATTGCCTCGGTTTTCGATGTCGCTTGTTGCTTTCGTGCTTTGAGTTGGTTTTGGGATTTGCTTGTTTTCCTTGAACGGTTTCGATGGTTTTCATTGTTTTCGTTCATTGAACTGCACTTCAATTCCGAGATTGGAAAGAGAGGAAGAAGTATTAATCGAGCTGTTCGTGTGCAGGTGAACGAGCAGTAGGCGGCTTGCGAACGGAGTCGTGAAGCGCCTCTTTCCTTCTTCTTTCCAAAATCTAAGTGAGTGGCTACCAACCCGATTAGCTAGCTCTGCTTCCAGCTTCATTCCTTTGCCCCGATCAAACGATACCAAGTAATAATAAAAGAAACCAAGATAAAAGAGAATAGACTTGGTTATATGCTTGTCACGAACGAATACTTAAATTCATGCTTGTTCGCTTGGAAATAATCATAAAATGTTGCTTGTCTTGTGCAAATACATATTTCATACTCGTGTTGCCTGAAGTGCATAAATGCTTAACAATTATGGATATGTCGTGTGCTCGTGTTGCCTCGAAGGCGTAACTGATTGTTTAAGTAACGTATTGTTCGATCATGGACAACTTGTGCACAAGGGTAAGTTCTGCGGACGGTCGCTGGGGCACTGGCACCGTTCCGGTCCGGGCGGAACTCGTGTGTAGTCATCGTGTGCTGGAGGGGATAGCTTGCAATGCATCGTGTGCTTGTCGTGTTCTGGTTGCATGCTATCCCTGTCCTTGACTATGTCCGTTATGGCACCACGCCAGTGATCATCGTGTATATTTAAACCTGTTGCATACTAACTTGTGTCTCCGTGGCAGGGAAGGCATGGTAAGTATTGTGCAGATAATTCAGACGGTCAGGTAAAATCCACCGAACGGTGGCACGTTCATTTCAGTAAATTCAATATGCTGCTTACTTGTAAATGAACTAAGGCAAGATAGAAACCAACCAAATATGCATGCTTCACTAAACAACGTGTTGATTGGTATAGTCAGGCTAGCTCGCCTTCACCAGCATGTTTCGATATGCTGACCCTCGTTGAAACAGGTTCTCCGCACCAAGGCGAACCGAGCGAGGAGCCGAAGTCGTCTTCCCGATCCAGTCCAGCTGTTCGCGCATCTTCACCGTGCCCCTAAAGCCTTCTAAAGTCCGAAGCTGCAACTCTTCATACACAAATGCAACTCCGTGGCAAAGCGATCCTCCAGCCTGGAGGTCCTTATCGTTTTGAGTTTATAAAAGGATATAATGTACAGGACTGCTATCTCATTTTGAGTCAACCCTTTTGTAAGCCGTTCGGCATATTAGCTAACTCGTTCAAGAGTTTGTAATAGATGTTCATTATCAATAAAGAGAACTTTTCTATGTTTCAAATCTGTGTTTTAATTTATCTGCGTACTCTGAATATGTGCTTGCTATGCAAATCATTAAAAAGCCTTGTGCGGGCGCAACCCCAGGCCCGCACGGCGGTCACGACTCGGGGGACGCCTCGGGGCGTGACACTCCACCTCTCTCTCTCCTCTCTCTCTCTCTCTCTCTCTCTCTCTCTCTCTCTCTTATGCGTATTTTGTAGGAAAAAAAATTAGGTTTGATTTCAGTTTTGAAAATACTAAAATTTCTTATTCAGTATTGAGATAATGTTTCGGTCAAAAACCGAAAATCAAATAAGATTTATGCAATTATGTAAATATTATCAATTTTATGCGTATTTTGTGATTAAGAATATATATATATTTTGAAAACAATAATTCAATGTATATGTTTTGAAGTCTAACTTTGATAATTTAACAACTAATCCAAATTTTGACGCAACTTTAAAATATAACAAATGTATGTAAAAAAATTATAATTTTAATATAATTTAACAACGATCTCAACATTGGACCAGACCCATTAAACAATAGAAATATATCAACCGAACAAGCCGAATTGATTATTCGGTTCGGTTTAGATTTTGGCTAATTTTGGTTCAGTTTCGGTTTTAAATCTTTAGAATTTCAGTTTTTATTATATATATATATATATATATATATATATATATATATATATATATATATATATATATATATATATATATGAGTGAGCGTTCGGTTATATATATATATATATATATATATATATAATTTGAATTTTAAATTAAACTAATATTCAAAATTATCTATTTATTATCTACATAATATATATTTAAAATTTATACATATAAGATTATTTAAATTATCTTTAAATAACAAAATATCTATAAAATTATATATGTTAATTTAAAGCAAGTTAATTTTGTGTATCGATAATAATAATTTTTGATTTGATTTTTTGACAAATCTAGATATAAGTTGGCATAATTCTTTCTTCCAATTTTGTAAATTTTTTGCCCATATCGTCTGGCAGAATTTCGGTATCCTCAAAGCATTCACTGTGGGGACACTCCATATCGTACTTTAGTTTTTTTTGAAAATTGTATAAATTACTATTGTTGGAGTGTTCCATTGATATTGGTACACAGTGACACACTCCAAATAACACACCAAATTCATACTTCAACATAGAGAATCTCCAACCCTATTGTGACTTTGGAAAGAAGTTGTTGCTACCTCAGAATGACAATATTATTTAAAAATTCTCCTCCAATGCAATTATCAAGTAAATTATGATCCTTATGTAACAAAAGTTATAGAAGACATTGTGAAGTTGGTTGTCTAGTTCTAGACAATGCACTTAACAATATCTTCACCTCTATGTCATCAATTATGAATAAAAAATATATGAAAAGTTGTCTGAGTAGTTGGAAAAAAAAAGTAAGCATCTCCATACTTTTGTATTGGAGAAGACTTTTCTATTTCATCGTCTTTTGTGAATATAATCTTGCCACGTATGAAACACATTGTCTTGTGCCTCATGCCACATAGTAATCACAACATATTACAAGACAATATGGTTGGGGATGCTCTTAGCCTTCCCTTTTTTCTTCCTCTTTTTTCTTTTTATTTTTTCTTGTTGGTGGGTCTAATTGGAATCTATTCACTTGTTAGGACATGCTTGAAATTTTGATAGCATATTGACTTACTAGCAAGTTTTAAGTACGGATAAGAGTCAACTGCATCCCTCAAGTGCCACAAATTTGAACTAAAGCAAAAAATGTAGCAATTAAAACCACTCCCACTATGAATACTCTAACATTTCGTCTAACCATCTGGAATCTTTCTATCTTTATAATTGTTCCAAACTTTTTTCTTATAATTTATTACAAATATATTTCTCCATATAATTTTATTTTTTTTAAAATATATCCATCACTCACACGGCTCAACTTTAATTTTATACTAAATTAGGCTACGTTATAATAAAAGAAAAAATACATCATATTTCTACTGATATAATGTGACTTGAAAACGACTAAAAATTGGACCGTCTAAGCTGTTTATAAATCCTCCATCAATTAATAATAATAATAATAATATGGAAGATAATAATAATTCTAAAATTAACTCTCTCCTTTCTTCTACAAAACCAAAAATTCTTTTTTTCTCTCTCTCCACATATAACTATAACAAATTAAGTAAAAATATATATAAATTTATAACAAATTTTAATTGAAGTATAAAATATAATTTATTTCACATAAAATTTCTAAAAAGATAACAAACTATAATAAAATAAGAAATAAGGTGCGTTGACAGCAATGGCGATGTAGATGTTATTATTATTATTTTCAAAAAAATAGGTCTTCAGAGTTTGAATGTTTTGTTAAAAATCCAATTCGTCACTAAAAATCTAATTTCGTCACTAAAATTTGTCACTAAAAGCCCAATTTTATCACTAAAAGTACAGTTTTGTCACTAAGATTCGAATCATACAACATGTCGCCATAAGCATTGGCAACATGAGTGCATGCACTCATGTCGCCAATACTAATGGCTACATAAATACAATTATTTTTTTAAACAATCGTCGCTAAAGTCCATTTTTGTCACTAAAAGACCAACTTTGTCACTAAAAGTATCGTCACTAAAAAGTATCGTCACTAAAAAGTTTCGCTCCCCCCATCCTCTCTCCTCCTCCTCCTCCTCCTCCTCCTCCAAGCCAAAAGAATTCATAAATAAATAAATTAACATTCACGTCGTCATTGTTGTTGGCAACACATTATTTTTTTTTCGAATTTTAACAAACTTACTACCATATTTATTATTTTTACCATTTTTTTTTTTTGAAATTTTTTGACTTTAGTCCCACTTAATAAGTGGTATTTAGACTTACATTACACTTTTAAATTTTATTAGACTTTAGTCTCACTTGTTGTCACGAAAAATATTTATTTTGTCACGAAAAACCGTCGTTAAATATTTTTCGTGACGTTTGTTTTGACAAAAGTGAAACTAAAGTCTAATAAATTTTAAAAGTGAAATATAAATCTAAATACCACTTATTATTGAATAGGACTAAAGTTAAGAAAATCATTTTTTTTTTTTAATTTCTGTTTGTTTCCTGTGCTGCACGCCAATTTACATAGTCTTAAATAAGTGATCATTTCCCATGATAATAATAATAATAATAACAATTGTTTGTTTCACGTGCTGCACGCCATTTTAACAAATTTATTACCTTTGACTCCTTTCAACACTCTTACCACCTTTCGCTCCTCCTCTTTCCCTTCCATTATTTACTTACTCTCTCTCTCTCTCTCTCTCTCTCCAAAGAAAGAAAGAAAGAAAGAAAGATGGGCTTCAATACGATCGGTGTGGTGGTGGACGCCGTTTTGGTGTACTTCTGCGTGGTGTTGTTCGTGACCGGGGCTCTGATGGACTCCCAGTGCGCCCTCCCTGCCAGCTTCTTCCCGGAGCAGCTGGTGAGGCTCAAGAAGTTCTTCGAAGCGACCTACGACGACTACATGTACGAGGAGAACACGCCCTTCTTCGTCGGCATCGTCTGGATGGAGATCCTCTTCCTGTGGCCGCTCTGCCTCGCAACCGTCTTCGGCATCGTCAGGAGGAAGGCCTGGGTCGGGACGACCCTCATCATGGTCGGAGTCGCAGTCGGCACCGCTATGGTAAGACTCACATCCCAGTCAACACCAACATTATTGTTCTTTCTACTTCTCTCTCTCTCTCTCTCTCCTTTTCTTTTTCCATTTTAGACACTTTTGTTTGTAGTGGAGTCTAAAATTCGGGAGAGGCTAGTCCGGTTATAGTAGGGTTGGGTCGGCACAGTATTGGTCGAAGTCCAGATCTCCCTTGATTCGGTCCCCTCTACCTGGTCAGGCATAGTTTACATATCAAAATCCAGTGACCGGTCTGGTTAAAGAACCTATCAAAAGACCGGTACGGCTAGACTGAGCTGGGGTGTGGACTTACTCAATAAAAAACCATACGAAAAAACATAAAAATAAAATTTTCGGATGGGCTGGAGTGCACCTTAGCCCCCACGATTCCATCCTTGGGTTCGACCCCGACCTTGTCCTACCCACTAGAGTTTTCAATAGAACTGAACTATCCAAAATCGAAATAATCGAAATAAAATAAATAAAATAAAACTGAAAAGAACAAAAGCCATATCCGAACCAAACCGTTTATATAGGTTCAGTTTATTCAGTTGGGCTTGATTTATTCGGTTGGACTTTTATTAATGTTAAATAATACACTAGATCTAAAGTAGGGTTATAATTAAATATATTAAAAAAATATTTGGTATACATGAGCTTATTTAAGGAAAATAATAAACAAAAAAAATAAAAATTATTTACAGTAACTTTTTTTATGTTTTTGTGTATATTACACAAATCTTTATGTAAAAGTAACGATATGACAGAAAAGAAATATCATTACGAAGAAAGAAGTGGGATAAGGCTCTAAGATTCACAACATTATTGTTAGGATTTCAGAAAAAAAAAAGAAAAAAGAAGAAGAAAGTCATGTTGCATATAAAGGTTATTGTATTTTGATTATTATTTATATGATAGGTTGTGTCATGTATTAGTCATGGATAACTTGTGTAGACAATGAAGGCATTGGATTGTGTTGACCTAGGAGAGATTTGGACAGTTGGGGCTAGCAGGTCACGTCCTGCTCTAAAATACTTTTCTACGGATACGTAGATACATCTAGCCTTTGTCATAGAGTCTGGAATAGTAGGTTCTATACTATAAACATAACATCGACCAATCATAATAGACTAATCCACAATATATCATCACAAATACACAATATTTATATCTATAAACATCCACGGAGTCTAAATCATAAGATTAAAACAAAGACATCGATACTAAAAGTCACAAACGTCTATCGTAAATCCAACAAATAAATAATATAACTTCAAGTACTTCAGGAATAAATTCAGTAAAAAAAAAAACTAACTAAATTAAGAGTCTGAATGCATAAGATAGAAGAATATACTACTCCAAATCATCATCAGATGAATCTGGCACATTGGTGACGTCAGTATCACGAACATACTCACCGCAGATCTTCGAAAAAAATCTCGTCGTATAAAGTTGTTACATAAATATTCAGTCAGGATGGGGAGCAAATATTAAATAAAGTTTGACAAATACAAGTACAATATATATGTCACATCTTGCTCCAGTATAACCGGGTATGAGTACGTAAGTATGCCCAGCCTAGGCCATGGTATCAGTTGTAGTACATTATCTATACCTCAATCCATATCTCATCCTTAAATAATAATAAGCATTTACATACAACAATGTAACTCAATCACAAAGAATAACATAACATGCATATAATGATAAACAAAAAATATCATAAACTACCAAATTTGTTGCTGGATTTGCGATAACTTGCTTGTGACTCTTTTAGGTAGTAAGTATGAGGACATATAATAGATATGTAAAGAGGATAAAGTCGATTTGATAAGAGTGGTCCTCCCCGCATGAGAAAGGCATTTGCCATTCCAACCATATAATTTAGAAATACATGTGTCAAACAATTTTGAATGAGTTGAGACTCTCAACTTGTTGGAAATCGGACATGTCCTACAACCGTTTCGACATCGTGTCTGAGAGTGCCCGCAGCAAAAAATTTAGGCCAACCCACCTAAGATAACCAACCCCTGTCTAACGAATGCCAAGCACAGATAAAGACAAGTATATGGCGATGACTACGTCACCTGGACAAATTCTAACATTTATAACTCAGATAAAATTACAAGATTGACAAAATCAGTGTTGAACCCTTTACCTTAATATATTCAACCCCCTCACCACACTCAAGAAGAAAATAAAGATATTACAATTGAAATCACTCACCAACCCGTAGAAATCTCCCTGAGCGAAGGCCACGACTCCTCGATCAGATCTTTTTCTTCCTTCTGTCTTCGATGGGGAAGTCCTAAGAGCAAAGCATGAACTTTCTCTTAAATTTTCTGTTGACGAGCACCCTGAATCTCCAACTTGTGCTATGCTTTGTGCCTCCACCCTCCTCTTATATTTATAGGACGAAAAATCCTATTTTAGGTCATAATAGGATTTTCTAAATAGAAAAACTTAAAATAAGAATCCTATTCCACCTAAAATAGCCCAACACTAATTATGGACGTCCAAACATGGTCAAATTAAATATTTTATTCAAATTTGATATCTAATCAAATCTTACATTTAATGTAGATTTCTAAATTATATTAAATCAAATATTTGACCATATTTAGGCTCCAAAATTTACCAAATCGAGACTGGACCCAAATAATCTTTCCCTCCAGTCTGATGAAAAGGTGTTGACCCCATGGCTTCTCAACTGGACTCCATGCTTGTCGTCCCGTGACAGAGTTCCTGCTCCCCCATGCCACCGATCTCTGATCTCCCGAGTTGCTTTGCATCTTTCTTCGTCTCCAGCTCCTCGACCATTACGTCGACGCTAGCTACCATGCGTAGAACATTCTGTACCACTGAGATCCTGCCGACATCAATGATACGGCTGAGACCAAAGTCCCTGACTATCAGCCTCAACATGAGTCTTGGCTACCTAATCCCGACTTCCATCTTCCACCAAAATGTGTTAACTTTTCGACGAGCTTCTTCACCCTTGGCTGGCCCAACCAAGCGGACGGTACGATTCTCCCGAGATTTGAACTTCTGAATCTTCCCACCTTCGTGTCCGAACTTGAAGCTCCCCCATACACATGCGTCCTCGAGTAGAACCTCACGCATTGTGCATGTCGTCGATGACCCATAACTCTTTCGGAGTTGTGTGAATGGTGACACTCCTGCTTCAGATTGAGTTTGCTACAAACTGTGATCTCCTTCTTGGCCTCGAACTACTGAAACCAATGTTGCTCCGTGAAGGTTTGGCAAACCACCCGTCGCCAAAATCGGATCATAGAAGCAACCCTCACCTGGAGACCGACCAGCTGTCATGGGACCGACATACTGACCCTCAATCTTTGGCTTATCACCATTCGTCCCTTTGTCTCGATGAACCGAATCATCCGTAATCCTCAAAGTATCTCAAAGCCCCTGCTCAGTAAGTTTTCGATGATCCAACTCCTATCGAATATCCATCGAGCCTCCATCTGATATCTGTGGCCTGCTTGTACAACTCAGCGGCTTGAGCTTGTACATGCCACTACATAAATCTCCTCGATTCAGCTGTTGAAAGCCCTTCGTAAGTATCCAATCTCTGTCCCCAAATAAACTGCGACAGCCTTCATCCGCCAGCCTCCCTACCTAAATCAAGTTATAGCGCAAACTCGGTACATGTCGTACATCCTTGAGAATGAGCTTCTCACCAAGCTCCATTGTCAATTGCACATCATCGATGCCTACAACTGTAGTTGTCCCCTTGTTGTCCATCTTCACACGTCCAAACCTGCCGCCGTGGTATGACGTAAAAATTCTCCTATATGGAGTAGCATGATACGACGCTCCCGTGTCCATAACCCAATTGCCATCATGACACATGCCACAACGTTCCTCTGTGTCGGTTGTTGCGATGGTGAGATCTCTCATAGACGTGAGATCCTCCTGATCATCCTTGCCTTTGGCCTTCTCAGCTTTGAGCTTCATACAGTTCCTCTTGATATGACCCATTTTGTCATAGTGATAGCAGCCCTCCTTGCGGTCCACAGTCGCAAGATTCTGAGAACTCCTCATGTTCTCGCCTGTGACTTGGATCTTTTCTTCCCGTAGGAAGACACCAGAGCGGACTCCTATGACGATTCAACTTGCTTACGTTGGATCTCCTCATTAAATAAGCTGCTTTTAACTGCCTCCATCGTGACAACTCCACCAGGCACGGAGTTGCTCACCGACACCACCAACGTCTTCCAGTTTTTCAGCAGAGAACTCAAAAGCAAAAGGTCCTGAAGCTCAACATCAATCACCATCTTCATCGTAGACAGCTGAATGATAACACCCTAAATCTCGTTCAGATGTTGTGCCACTGGGGTACCCTCCATGTACTTCGAGTTTACTAGTTGGCGAATCAAAAATATCTTGTTGCCAGTCGTCTTCCTTTCGTACAACGAATGCAGCTTCTCTCATAATGCTTTTGTCGAACTCTTCATAGACACTTGGTAAAACACCGAGTAGTCCAGTCATTGACGGATGAATCCAACGGCCTTCCGATCCAGTCATTTCCAGTCTTGAACAACTTTGTCCGATGGCTTAGCGTTGTCGCCCTCCAACGTACCATGTAAGTCCTTGCACCAGAGTAGATCCTCCATCCTTGACTTCCAAATCGCCCAATTTCCCCATGTGAGGGTGATCATACGAGTATTCATCTGTTTCGTAGACAAAGTTGTTAGAACCAAAACCAGTAGCTCTGATACCAGATGTTAGAAATCAGATACGCCCTGCAAGCGTTCCGATACCATATATAAGAGTGCCCGCAGCAGAAATTTTAGGCCAACCCACCTGAGATAACCAACCCCTGTCTAACGAATACCAAACACAGATAAAGACAAGTATATAGCAGTGACTATGTCAGCTGGACAAATCTTAACCTTTATAACTCAGGTAAAATTATAAGATTGACAAAATCAATGTTGAACCCTTTGTCCTAATAGATTCAACCCCTCACCACACTCAAGAAGAAAAGAAAGAGATTATAATTGAAATCACTCACCAACCAATAGCAATCTCCCTGAGCGAAGGCGGCGACTCCTCGATCAGATCACTTTTTTTCTTCTGTCTTGGATAGCGAAGTCCTAAGAGCAAAGCACGAATATTCTCTTAGATTTTCTGTAGACGAGCACCCCGAATCTCCAACTTATGCTATGTTTTGTGCCTCCACCCTCTTCCTATTTTATAGGATGAGAAATCATATTTTAGGTCATAATAGGATTTTCTAAATTAAAATCTTAAAATAAGAATCTTATTCCACATAAAATAGTCCAACACCAATTATGGACGTCCAAATATGATCAAATTAAATATTTAATATAAATTTAAAATCTAATCAAATCTTACATTTAATGTAGATTTTCAAATTATATTAAATTAAATCTTTGATCATATTTGGACTCCAAAATTCACTAAATCCAGACTCGATCCCAACACAACTTTGGTAACAACAGGTGGTGCCCAAGATATGTATCATTCGGATCCATGAGTCTCACTTTTAGTAAATCAAGAAAGATTTGCCTCATATATATGTTAAGTTTTCTGGGCAAAAATAAAGAAGAATTTTTGAAATTAATTTGTTGTCCCGACCATTGTTCAAACGAGGAAAGGATATATTTAATCTGGAGGAAATTTTGGATATAGCAGTACCCGAATAGAAGGATGTCGTCAACAAAGAATAGATGCGAGTAGGATATGCTCAATGATTTATGAAGTTTAATACCCATATACAAATTGTTCATTTCCAAATATGATATATGTCTAGATAAGATTTTACCACACATAATAAAAATATATGGAGACAGTGGGCAACGTTGATGGATTCCAAGGCTAGGAATGAAAATCTGAGAAGGAGAATTATTAACCAATATTGAAAAAAAATCGTGGAGATGCATTGCATGATAATATCGTATGATTTCCAATAAACCGAATCCTTTGAGGAGTTGGCTTATAAATTTCTGTCACGTCCCGCTTCCCAGAATACGGCGAGTCAGGTACGTAACATCATCCCAGGCTACGCACCATACGAATACATCCGTACCAGTATTTGCGATTGTCTTTCGTAAGATTTTAGGATAGGATTATCTCAGGTCACAAGATGCATAATATAATAAATAACAAATTAATTATAGGACATTTTAAACTATAAATAGAAAATTTACTATTCTACCCGATTACAACCATTTATCCAATATATATAACAATACAATTATACATTTAATAAATAATGAGAACAAATCTGGTTTCAGTAGATCGCCTGAAATAGTAGCATCACGTTCTTGCTCTCCAACTGTTCTTCAATATTTGATAGCAGCTTATTTGGAATATTGCTACAAATTAGTGAATAATACTAGATCATCAAACGATATGCAAGCCCAGTCAATGACGGAGAAAATAAGTTAAATGAAATAAGAATCTGAAAAGAAGTAGGATTCTCGGAATTCCAAAGTAAAGGAACTGGATAATTCAAATTGATTAATGTGTTAACTTAAAATACGATTCTGGCTAGATTTTATTCTAGCAAATTCCTCGGTGTTCGCCTTATACTTACGTCATAATAAGTCATACTCATAATAATTACAATTATAATCACAATCACAGTCATAATCATAAATTACTAAGCATAATGCATCAACGAAACAATAATTTACCTTATAACATCTAACATCTATCAATATATGTATTATCAACTGAATTTTGTAACCTATCATCAGTACAGTAGTCCACCCCTACACCAAACAAGGACAATGGAATAAATTACAGCACCGGAACAGCTTACGTACCAGCTGAGTAGCAAGCAGTATACCCTAGCTAAGAAATCAACAATCAATCGTAATCACAAACACAAACAAGTTTCCTAAACGATGATGATGTAATTTGGAGAACAACTATTTGAATATCCACTTTAACTAGTTTTCCAACAACAATCTCGTAACCAGGGATCAGGCTGTGGCAGTCAGGGTGGCACGATGCTTAGATTCCGGCCCTATCACATTCAGTGAGTAAAATATGATATAATATCAATTTTACCTAATCGATCTTTTTAAACAAAATAGATTTGTAATTACAGGACAGGTATAAACACAGGACAGGTAAGTGAGCTAAGCCTCATACACTCAATTCGCAAGGCCTTACGAAAGAGCTTAATTGCTGATCAGCTTTTGTTGTTGTTATTATATTACGGGATTTTGTAGGTAGAATTCAAGTTGTTCTCCCCCATCCAATGCTTTCTAACCTAAGCCTACAAACAATTTCTATTATATTATCTTGCATTAAGTTTATGCTCTGTATATCATGTTTACTATCAATATGCAAACATATATTTTTAAGATATAACAGAATACAGGTTTTTTATCTCATTCATAATCCAAGAGGCAAGTATCAAAGTTTTTATCCCAACTCAATTTCGGGATAATGATAAATACCATGACACAAATTTCAGGAAATATTATTTTCTTTCAACTTATACAGAGCAGACTATCAGGAATCTAAATTTAGATTTCAGCTGAGTGACTTGTGTCTATTTCCTATGTATCATTGACTCTTGCTAATCGTTCCCTAATTAAAATTGAATTAAAGTTGTCGGAGGTCAATCGCTAAATTATATATAGTAACTAAAGTCTAGGGTTAGGAATATCGGTAATATTTTCGTATATCAAAATTTGGTTAACTTTCGAAATTCTTAAAATTTTTGACAGAGTCTCCTTTGTATTTCGGCTCCAGAAATTTTATAATTTATATAAGACCAGGAGCAATCCTCCGTAGAATTTTCTGGGTACGTCGACCCCTTTGGTGGAACAACTCTATACCGAAAATCACACGCAATTTATAATATCAATAAACAATTATTTATGCAAGAATGAAGGAGGGACTTTCTTACCTAAATTATACTTTACCTAACAATTTGCTATTTTAGCAATTTAGCACCGATTTCGTGTTGGCTACACAAGTTCAAATAAATCAATAAAATTCAAAAATTAGAAGGTTACACAAATACTATATAACAAAATCATACAGGAATAAGAACACAACTCTTAATAAAGTGTGTACTAGAGTATCTTTATGCACGATATTGATCATTTTTTTGTTTAGAATGAACTTTTTTTTTCTTTTTTTTCTAATAAAACCAAGCTTAATGATACTTGAAATTTTTGTTACCAGAATCTCCTGAAGTCTTAAAAGTACTAGGTTTGACTTATTCTTTGTATTTAGTATATATATATATATATATATATATATATATATATATATATATATATATATATATACACACACATAGCTAAATTTAGATTTCATCTTCAGCGTATATGCTGAATTATAATTAAAATTTAGTTAAAAAGTTCCAAACATTATTTTTTTACCGATATACTCAAGCCTATTTTATACTATGGATACCTAGTCGGTTTGCACTAGATTTCTCCTTTTCGAATTTGTCATGAAAACATTATAAGTCATACGAATGCTAAATTTTTTTCTTAGTTAGGTCCAATAAATCAAATTGACGCATTCAGGACCGGCACTACAATGCCTTCCTAGTATATGGCCTATAGCATGTCATATCAGGTTTCTTTACCTTATGGAACTAATTTTAACATTTCTAATCTCATTAAATGTTGAGAATTAAACTTACTTTGAATTATATATATCAAAATTTAATTTTTTGGATCGATACGACCGATTTTCGATACCCTAGGTATCCTTCTAATAATAACCTACGGATTATCAATTCATGACTCAAGGTTGTCCGTATACTCTTAGTATATCGTTACACTTTTAGGGCGTAGAATTGAACTTAACTAATTGAACTCCAATTTAATTTAGAACGGTAACATACTTATTTTATATTTGTAAATTTCTAGTATTCGAAGTGACTTTCCATAATTCTAGGCTAGAATGGTTAAGGTCTACCTCATAAGCTTATTATAGACTATATACATATATGTATATAAATCACATCCTACATATAATAGTCCATCTATGACACGACTCTAGAATTGTACATGAATATGTTTTCAACTCCGCATCGGACGCAACTTGTATCTATTTACTCATGTATACACATTAAGAACATATGCACATATACATACACGTCATTTTACTACAAACAAAAGTAGAACCCAATCTATTTAAAATTCAGTCATGACACCATATGGGTGTCCCTATTTGTATGTGTCCATATCGTATCCTAGTTTTATGTTAATATGTCCAAAAAAAATTTGACATACGTGTCTATGTCATAATATCAAATTAACAATTTTGATGTGTCTGAATTGTATTTAGTTTGCGTGTCCAACCTATCATCCTTGATATATTGTGTTCACGTGTCTGTATTGGTGCCAATATACGTGTCTGTATCATTTATATATAACAATTATTCTAGACTTATAATTAGAAAGAATTAATTCTAAATGATTATAGTAAACAAGCAAAAAATAAATCAGAGGAAAGAGATGGGAGAGGGCTTGCCTTGGATATTTGGGTTTTAGAATGGGGGTTAGGGTTTGTTCTTCTTCATCTTCTTCTTCTTTTCTTCTTCTTCTTCCTTTTTCTTTTAGAAAGAAGAGGGTTAGGGCTTGGGTTTTGATCATGATGGTGATGATAGAGATGAAGATGATGATGGTGAGTGGTGGTGGTCGGGTCTGACCGGAGGGGATCGCCGGAAGGAGGCGGACGGCATTGGACTGTGGCCGGTGCACGCGGTCGCGGGCGACAGAAGCAGTAGCTGTAGCAGCGACAGTAAAGGGGAGCAGCAGCAGCCGGTAGTAGATGAGGGGATGGAGAGGAGGAGTTGAGGAAGAATAAGAGGAGAAGTAGAGATGAAGAATATGTAGAAGGGTTAGGTTGTATGGAAAATGAAGAGGAGATGTAGGAGATGACATATGGTAGCTTGAAACTTGAAGAAGAAGAAGGGAATGAGACATGTGGTATATATTGTATATGAGTCACCAAAGAAATGAGGGGGCTGGTTGGGACTACTTTACATATTTTTGTTTTTAACAAATAAACGCTCCTATAACCCAAAAATAAAAAACTTGTACCAAAAAGGGTCAAGTTGCAAACAGAAAATTGCATAAACTTATATATATATATATATATATATATATATATATAAAATTTAATGATTCAATAGTAGATAAAAATCAACCCAGAAAGAAATAAACCAAGGCCTTAAATAAAATTTATAATTCTTTATAAATTCTTTCTTAGAGAAAGAAAATTTCAGGTAATATGTTCTTATTAGGAAATACTTAGAATAATCTTTAAAATATAAAATAATACCGTATTTTGTAATACGAGTATGACAATTTCCAACTTAATCTATCGTAAGCTTTGGACATATCAATCTTGAAAGCAAAGGCAATTTTGTTGGGATTAGATTTACCAATGTAATGGATGAGTTCTTGAGCAATGATGATATTGTCAGTTATTTGTCTTTCTGGAACAAATGCATTATGATAAGGGAAAATCAGTTTATGAAGCAAAGGTTATATCCTATTGAAAAGGATTTTGGTTATCGTTTTATAGATAACATTACACAAAGATATTGTCCTAAAGTCATTTGGACATAGAGGGTTTGGTTTCTTTGGGATCAATGCTATGAAAGTGTGGTTAAGAGATGGAGGCGTCTCGATTACAACTTATGAATATTACAAAGCAGAAGAACAATTTTTTCGTTCTTCCTTGCAATCACAATTGCAAACGGAGAGAACAGATTACAACTTACAGAAGATTAGTAGAAGAAGAAGATGAAACAACTCTTGCTGGGTGATGAAGATCACCGTTGCTCAAAGTAAGATTCGTTCCCATACGATATACTCCCAGTAATCAGCAATTTCTTGTAGAATTTCTGGAACGCTTGTTCTCACCTCCTTTCTGGACTCGTACGAACTTCTTAGACTCCAATGGCGGCAGTAGCAAAACTCTCTTCGTCTCTCAATTTCGAAGTAAGTCCTCAAAGGACCATGAAGAGAGTATTTATAGAGTATGATGGAAACCATAATCCTAAACATGGTCGCCAATCAGTTACAAAATGATAGGAACAAATTAAATTCAAATCCTACAAAAATATGATCTGAATTAATGATCATATATTTCCATAACTAATTAAATCTGCAATCAGAGGAAGTGTGCGCACATAAAGTACGCGTGCACAAAACTGTTCAGCAAGATGCGCGCACAAAGCCACACGTACACAGCTACGCGCACAAATGCAGCGCGCACTCTGTCACGCGGTGTTGACGTGCTAAGTGCAAAGTGCGCCAACAAAGCACCACTTTGTGTCCTTGAGTTCGAGTTTGAGTCCGAGTCGTAGCTCGCTCACATATGTGCCCCCACCATATCCCATGTGTACATCTCAATACAAACAAAGTATTATATTGAGATACTCACTTGATATTGTAGTCAATGTGAGACTAGTTTTACTAGTTCAAAGACATAAACACCAACAAAGTAGAGGTCGTTTCCTATTGACAAGGATTTTGGTTATCATTTTGTAGATAACATTACACAAAGATATTGGCCTAAAGTCATTTGGACATAAGAGGGTTTGGTTTCTTGGGAGATTAATGCTGTGAAAGTGTGGTTAAGAGATGGAGGCATTGAGCATGTTTGGAAAAATTTATGGTTTAAAGCAGTTACCTCAAGGCCAATAACCCCCCCCCCCCCCCCCCCCACACACACACACACACACACACAATCATTTCTGACAAAACATGACAGAAAAATCATCAGGCCCAGGAGATTTACAAAGGGACATGTAGGATGAATTTCACAATGAATACATGTGATTCATTATCAAGAAAATTAATGATATGAAGATAATTAATGATGAACTGTGATGTTTCGGTTGACTGGAAGAGATCTTTGAATGAACCTTCTCAAAATAAAATAATAAACAAGAACAATGCATGAATACATGGAGTATGCAAACACGACAGGAAGGCACAACTAAGAACATCTACAGTAAAGATATTTAACTTCAAATTATTAAAAATTGTATAAATTATCACTTTTGAATTATTTCTATGATATTGACACACAATGGTATACTCCAAATAAACACTTCAAATTAATCTCTTCTTTTTCTTCCTCCTTTTTTCTTGATTTTACTTTCATATTTAGTAATATTTTTTCTCTCTTTTTTCTCTTTATTTTTCTTTCATGTTTGATTATTTTTTGTGGACCCAGCAATTAATATAAAGGAGTTATAATACGCTCCAAATCTAAAGTATCTCGTAGATTTTTAATAATTTTTAAATATGTACAAATGTATAATGCAGCATTCAATTGCTATGAAATTTGACTAAAATTAAATTATAACTCTCACTGTGATTGATTCTCTAACTACTGCTAACACTCTCTGCAAACAAACATGGGCGGGCCTCTGTATCTGATGACCCCTACAAATCCTGAAATAAAGAAACGGCCAAAATAGTTTTACAAAGCACGCAGAGAGTGTTTCATAAGAAGCAAGCGCAGTCCTTTTGACACTCTCACCAGCTTTTGCACCTCTACTCCATCCCTTCTCTCTCTCTCTCTTCCATTATTTACTCCCCTATCTCTCTTTACTCCCCCATCTCTCTCTCTCTTCCATTATTTACTCCCCATCTCTCTCTCTCTCTCTCTCTCTCTCTCTCCAAACAAAGAAAGAAAGAAGCTAACTAAGATGGGCTTCAATACGATCGGTGTGGTGGTGGACGTGGTTGTGGTGTACTTCTGCGTGGTGTTGTTCTTGACCGGGGCTCTGATGGACTCCCAGTGCGCCCTCCCTGCCAGCTTCTTCCCGGAGCAGCTGGTGAGGCTCAAGAAGTTCTTCGAAGCGACCTACGACGACTACATGTACGAGGAGAACACGCCCTTCTTCGTCGGCATCGTCTGGATGGAGATCCTCTTCCTCATGCCGCTGTGCCTCGCAACCATCTTCGGCATCGTCAGGAGGAAGACCTGGGTCGGGATGACCCTCGTCATGGTCGGGGTCGCCGTCGGCACCGCTTCCGTAAGACTCACACCCCAGTCAACACCAACATTATTCTTCTCTTTCTACTTCTCTCTCTCGCTCCATTTTAGACACTTCTGTTTGTAGTGGAGTCTATTTTTATTCACCTTTCCGCTCGAGACTAAAACCATTTCGGATGTGGTTTGGTGAACATCTACACTCATTTTAACTAGTGATTTTACACGTGGGAGTGGAAGGATAATCAAACATTCTGGTTTTGATGGATGAATAAAAATCCACTCATTTGTAGTATACTAACTCGTAAGTTAGAAAAGACTTAAACACAGAGTAAATTGTAAAAACTTTTTTTTAAAAATAAATTATGATATTAAATTGCTCAAAAGTCAAGCGATCCGAACGGTCTAAAATTCGGGAGAGGCTAGTCCGGTTATAGTAGGGTTGGGTCGGCACAGGATGGATCGAAATCCAGATCTCGCTCGATTCGGCCCCCTCTACCTGGTCAGGCATAGTTTACATATCAAAATCCAGTGACCGGTCCGGTTAAAGAACCTATCAAAAGATCGGTTCGGATGTGATGGATTGGGATGTGGACTGACTCATTAAAAAAAAAATATGAAAAAAAAAATATAATATATATTTTTTTTTTCGATGGGCTAGAGGGCACCTTAGTTCCATGGTGGTTCTGACCTTGGGTTCGATACCGGCCCAACCATACACACTAGAGCTGTGCATTTTTTTTCCCTTCGATTTCAATCGAACAAAACTATCCAAAATTGAAATAGTCGAAATAAAAAATAAAATAAAACTGAAACAAAAAAAAGTCATAAGCGAACCAAACCATTTATATAGATTCGGTTTATTCGGTTGAACTTGATTTATTCGGTTGGACTCTTATTAATGTTAAATAATACGTCGGATGTTGCGTTATAATTAAATATATTAAAAAAATAAAAATTTGGTATACATGAGCTCCTATAAGAAAAATAATAAATAAAGAACAAGAGTTATTTACATTAATCTCGTCTATGTTTCATGTTTCTTACATAAATTTTTCTTATTTTAAAAATAATTACACCAATCTCTCCTATGTTTTCTGTTTATTATACGGATCTTTCATATATTTTATGTTTTATATAAAGGATTATTACACTAACCACCCTCAAAACATAAAACATAGAGGAGGTCAGTATAATTATTTTTCAAATAAGATAAATTTGTGTAATAACATAAAATATTGAAATGTTAGTATAAATAACCCAAAGAGCAATACATGTATACCATAGTGCTCCGAAACGGGATATGAAACCATATTTCAGTGCTTAATGCACAAACAAAATGTCTACCAAGAAGTCTTCCAGAGTGTAGACTGATTCAACTTGACAACTTTCAAGTTCAATGTTCCCAACAAAACGAGAATATAATATATTGGTAGAAAGAATTCAATGAACTATTGAACGTATTTTTCTTTATGTGATGGTGTAATTGAGCCTTAAATTGTTATAAGCAGGAAGCGGTTTTATGATAGAAGAAATAACAATCAGTGTTTTAAAAATTGGACCGGAGATCGATCCGGCCAAGACATTAGGTTGGGTAAAACTGGTTCAACCAGTTGGTTCAACCACTGGATTAATCTAAGTGGTCCAAGTTTAATCTCTTATATACACTATTTTTTACAAAAATATTGATTAAGAGTAAAAATTTTGAAAAACTAGAGGGCCAACGTTGAACCGGATCAAAAAAGTAACCGGTTCACAGGTCAATCGGTTGAACCAGCCGATCTGGTCTGATTTTTAAAATAGTGTTAACGATATGACTGGAAAGATATAGCATTAAAGAAGTGGGATAAGACTTTAAGATTCACAACATGACTGTTAGGATTTCATAAAGAAAGAAAGTCATGTTGCATATGAATGTTATTGTATTTTGATTATTATTTATATGATAGGTTCCGTCATGTGTTAGTTATGGACAATTTGTGCAGACAAAGAATATCTCGCTCTATCTCTAGGGCATTGGATCGTGTCGACCTGGGAGGGATTTGGGCACTTGGGGTTAGCAAGTGTCACGTCCACCTCCAAAATACTTTGGTATGGATACGTAGATACGTCTAGCCTATGTCAAAGAGTCAGTGATGGTATATTCTATACTATCAACATAACATTCACGGTATATTCTATACTATCAACATAACATTCACAATATATCATCACAAATACATTTATTAATATATATAAACATCCACAGAGTCTACATCATAAGATTAAAAAAGAAAGATACTAAAAGTTACAAATTATCATAAATACAACAAATAAATAATATAACTCCCAGTACTTCAGGGATAAATCCGATAAATTACTAAAAGTCTCAAACAAATAAATAATATAACTTCAAGTACTTCAGGAATAAATCACGTAAAATAAAGAACTAGCTAAACTATGCTAAATTAAGAGTCTAAATGCGTATGTTAGAAGAATTTGCTACTCCAAATCACCATCAGATGAATCTGGCACATTGATGACGTCAGTATCACCAACATACTCACTGTAGGTCTCCGAAAAAAATCTCGTCATCTAAAGTTATTAGATGAATATTTAGTCAGGATGGGAACCAATACTAACTTAAGTTTAACAAATACAAGTACAATATATATATATGTCATATCCTGCTCCTATATAACTGGGTATGAGTACGTAAGTACGCTCGACCTACACAATGGTATCAACGGTAGTACGTTGTCTATGCCTCAATCCATATGTCATCCTTCAATAACAATAAGCATTCACAAACAACTATGTAACTCAACCACAAAGAATAACATAACATGCATATAATGATAATAAAAAAATATCACAAACTACATACATCGTTTAAAATCCCAAAAACACCATATCCAGTCTAATAACATCTAAATCCAGAAAATAAGTACATGTCATAAAAGTGCCTCAGGGATAAACCCGATCAAATATAACTAAAAGGGAAATAGTAACTACAACAATGTACTACTATGCCTCTCCATGGGTATCATGATCTTGACCCAACTCAGTATTTGCAGTCACATCGTTTATTATGTTCTCCTAAGGACCTAAATAAGAAGAGTACATGTCATACTCGCCTAAAATATCAATGTATTCAGTTAGAATTTGAGCAAAGTACACTACAAATCAGAGCCACACTAAGCAATATGATAATAGAATAATAAAGATAAGTACTGAAAGGAAGCATGTAATGATTAGGAATCATGGCAAAACTATATATGATATAAATAAACTGAACTCAAATAACAATTAAACTGTGTGTGGCACATGCAATTTAGAACACCAAGTTCGGCATGTAGGAGCTAAGATAAGAGAAAAGGCACGCCAGTAAATGACCGTTAGAAGTCATGGTATTGAACATAAGGTACATCGGCACAACTTGTACATGATGGCTAGTATTTACGATTTGTCCGATGATCGGGTGAACCACATGCCTACTAAGTATTATCCCTCCCAACTATCTCATTATAAACATAAAATACGATAAGGAACGATACAAAATGTTGTCTTTCATATTTTGCAAGCACCTTTCTTTCCTATGATGACTAGGAACGGACAAATCAAGAATTTTACTTTGAATTTTGGACCTGATCAACATCATGTTGCTCATGGAGTAACCCCTGAATCACGACACGATACAAATTTGAAGCTAACAATATAATCTCTCACATGTGTAACCATCGTGTCATATGTAGGAAATGTAATAACATATGTGAGACATATCATTCATAAATTGTAAAGATAACTCTGAGTGTAAAGTACTTTCTTAAAGAATACCTGAAGTCGACGTATCAAACACAAACGTATCGACATAATTAAAAATGACCAATAATAATATGTCTCCACAAACGAGCTCATACGTCAATATAACTATCATAAAAATGTCCGGATAATGCCAAATACATTGAATGTGCATAAGGAAGCCCGAAAACAGGAAGAGTCTAAAAATTGACGTAATGCAATATCCAAAATCGGCCCGTAAAAAGCTAGAAAATGGAGTCAAATTAGTTTGAGTCCAAATTTGATAAATTATATATGAATTTAGGGATGCCATAAGTCTAGTGCTATGTCATAATTGGAATTCAAAGTCTGGATTAACGGAATGAAGTCCGTTCCGAGATATTTATATATAAAAAAAATTATGCCATAAACTCCCAACTTGGGTGCGATTTTGGGCTATCAGTCAGAAAATTTAACGGTTGAATTTTTGTGAGGATGAAGAGGGTTATAACTTCTTCATGGAGAATCGAACGTGTCGTCAAACACACAGTTGTATTTTCGCAAAATTTGGTCCAAAGTCAGCATCTAAAACTGTCTAAAATTTCTAATTAATTACCCAACTTTGCGATCAGTTTTACCATCTCAAATGTACAAATTAACGGCCAAAAATTTTCAGGAGGGAAGGGGCACCAACTAAGAGGGAGAAGCGTCGAATATGGGATCCGACGGCTAAATCGTCAAAAAAAATTGTATGAAGTTGTGGTGATAAAACAAAATTAATATTTGTCATCCAAAATTTTTGGGTGATGACATCTCTCATTATGTGACATATGACATGGTAGCTGCCATGACAGTTGACATGACAAATTTTAACATTAAAATTAAAATTATCATTAAAATTAATATTAACATTAAAATAAAAATTAACTTTAAAATTAAAATTAATATTAAAATTAATATTAATATTAAAAATAACATTAATATTAACATTAACATTAATATTAAAATTAACATCAGCATTAACAATAAAATTTTGGATGATTAACATTTTGGGTTAAAATTTGCCATGTCAACCGTCATGTCAACTGCCATGTAATGGGAGATGACATCATCCAAAAAATTTGGGAGAGAAATAGCAAAATTGGTGATAAAATGTTATCGTGACTTCCAAAACGTACGTCACGATCGATGGGTCTTGTATTCAAAATCAATTTTCGCAGCTGAGGGAAGTTGAGAAGGATGGCGAGTGTGCTTGGTGACGTAGGGGGAGGCTGGCGGGCCTCCGGTGGTGTTGTCGGCCGAGTTGGTGACGTGCGACCGGTGCACACTGACACGCCTGAACGCCTGAACGAAAGGAGGTAAAGCAAGAAAGAGAAGCGAACAAGCATATGAGAAGATGAAGAATGAGGAAGGAAATAGAAGAATGAGTGCTTTGTCAAGGCACAGTGTATGTGCAGGGAAGTGGTGTAGGGGGGTAGGTGGTCGGGTTGGCAAGGCTTGGGCAAGGTTGAAGCATGGGTTCACCAAGAAGGGAATGATTACTAAGGACAGAATCGTTCACAGGAGTTTGAATAAGCTCTTTTAGGAAATAAGGGAAGAATACATGAGAGAGGATAAAATAAGGGAAGAATACATGAGAGAGGATTGGGTGTTATATGGGGGTGTATGCTATTTATTTATTTGTGTGTGTCTGTGTGTGTGACGATTATATTGTAGTTAGGGTGTTGGTGTGCTCATGCTTAAGATGTTTGGTATATAGGGTTAGGGGATCATGGTATATGGTGCTCTGTGTGTGAGTGTTGAGGGAACTTAGTATTGGTTGTGTGGTGTTAGAGAGGATTATGTTAGGGACTTGATGGGAATTTGAATCCAAGTTAAAAGAAGTTAGTTAGTTAGTAAAAGGGGTTAGTGTCACGACCCGCATCTGGTATGAGGGCACGAGTACGTGGGTACGTCCAGTCTATGCCGCAGCATCGGCGGTAGAACGTTGTCTAGGTCAACAACACTATCTAATCATCTCACACAATATATATATATATATATATATATATATATATATATATATATATATATATATATATATATATATATATATATATATATATCAACTCTATACGGAGGACAAGATGACAATATATATGATAATCAATACTCAATCACAATAAAACTAGAGGAAGATAATGGCACGATATTAAATAGAAGAAATGGAATCACAAAGTATCAAAATAGACATCACCACAATATCCAAGTCTAATAGTCTATCCACAAAACACAAATAGTCTGAAATATATATAACATGCCAAATGTCTAAGATGGAGACATATCCAGTACAAAAGGAGAAATATCTAAGTCTGATATACTAGATGAGCCTCCTCAATGGCGGGTACTAGATCAGCTTGCACTAAGGGTGCTACCTCAGGTGGTTCGCCATCCTTTGTACCGTAATATGTAGGACACCAGTCCTCTAAACAATCATCTAAAAAATATATCCAGTCAGGATTGGAGGAAAGTACAACCCAATAACAGTTCCAATAAATAACAGAAGCTATGAAACAGTAATAGCAATAACAATAAATGATAGAGAGTAACTGAAATAGTAAACATCACTACTAGAGAGAATATCACGACAGATAAATGGAAGTAACTCAGAGTAATATGATAAGAACATCATTGTAATGAACTGGAAGTAAAAAAAAATATAACAATAAGTGCCTTAAAATATTAGTACGATATGTGATCGGCTTGGGCCTAACACGGTCTACAAATAAATGGAACTAGCTTGACCACACGTGAATTGCATGATCGGCTAGTTATCACGAGCTACATTACATCACGGGCAATAAGGTATGATAACATATCGACTAATACTTTCCTTGCCCCCGACTAGTACACGGATCCAAATCATGACACATTATAACACATAAATCATGATGCACAGTCTATACTATCATGCACTATGATCACGGTCTATATAACCATGAAGATATCACGGTAATCACTGAGTAATCACGAACAATAACATCTCATGACGGGGTTTCACGTATACCAATCCGTGACATCGTGTCAAGAATCAAATATATCAATTCTAAATATATGTAACATATAGACTATCAAATAAGAAAACTATCAGAGAATGTACTCGTATGTGGTCCTGAGCAAATGATGCGACTAGAAGTACAAACTGGTGTCACACAGATCTATATATGAAAATCTATGTCATTTGGTATAATAAAGTGATAAGCATGCTTAAATAAACTAAACTATGATTTCTAGGTCAAGACTAGGTCATACTAGTCAAACTAGGTCAATTATCCAATTTTGGTTCATAACTAGTTTCTAAGTTGATTTCTAGAAATACTAGGTGTTAGTAGGTTATCTCTAGGTTTCTCGGTCATCCGGTAGGTCACTAGCTCAAACACAATATCCACTATTACCTATAATACCTACTAATACCTTAGTCTATAGATAAATACCTTATTATTCCTTAGATAATATTCAATACCTTGGTCGTATCTCAAATACCTTAACTATGGCCCAATACCTTGTTCATGGGTCAATACCTTGGCTTTGAGCCAAAATCTTACCCTGTATCACAATACATATCCCGTATTATGATATCTCACCCGTATCTTAATACTTACCCGTATCCAAGATATTATTCCAAACTAGTTATAATACATTGTTATCAATAGGATACAACACTTTAATACCTAACTCCATACACTGCTCTTATCAAATACCTTGACCACTTCTAAGATCTAACTACAATCTACTTCTATTCTAATACCTAAGCTCAAATTACCTCGACACTACGATACTTGGTATCTAGGTACCAATCTCCTTGGCACTCAAATGTACACAGTAGCCTATACTTAGACACCTATCTAAACCCTTAACACTAGCACTGACTCACTCAACTCAAACCTTGGTACAAGCCCTTATGATACCCACACTACTCACACCAACTTCACTCAATTCAATTCCTACATTGGATAATAACTAGGATACCAACACCCTCAACTCATGGATATCTTACTATTACAGATACTAACCTCACTCCACTTGCATACATACCACACTAGCCCATACCTTACTCCATACTCATCTTGTGATACACATACACTAATCAACTAATACCATACTATCTTACACTCTAGGTAACCTCTGATACCATAGCGGCTACACATCAATCCTTATATTCTATTATGGTACCACAACACTTACACCCTCACTCACTAAGCACCACACTTGGCAAACAACTGTGCATCTAGCACTACAATCAGCTGCAAAAATACAGTGGCACATACTACCTATTGTTGCTTCACTTTCTAGTGCAAGTAGTAGAAAATGCAAACTTTTCTGCACTGATCTACCTACTGGAACCCCTCTCCTCAAATCTCAGGTATTCCTCTACACCCTCATAATCTATGTATGTATATACACATACTTATATAAACAAACAACCGAGCACCGAGCCTCCTCACAATTCCTTTCACATCCAGGTTTATTCATGTCACGCCCCGATCTCCCGCAAGATCGATCGTCCCCGCTGAACATGAATCACCGTGCCAGCACTCCCGCAGAAAAATCGTTCCATCGGGATGTGATGCCGCACAAGCATAAGTTGCGCCCGCGCAAGGCCATGTACGAATAGGTGGTGAAATAGCTAAGCCACATAGTCGCATAGATAGTTCGAATGCAACGAAATAAGAAATCGAACGGAAGATTGGTAACAAGTTCACAGAGTCGCCATAGCGGAAGAATTGAATAACACAAGTATGGAAGTAAAACAAGCACTTTATTCATATTGAATCAGTATTACAAGCGGCGCTATGCCAAGATTATAAGTCGCTCAAGCTCTCTCGCTCTCTCTCTCTCAAAACAATAAAAGCGTGCCAAGCGGCTTACAATATGGAATGATACATAGGCATTGTTCCAATATTATGTCATGTATATGTGCTTTAGCTCCAGACGCAACACTCTAAGGCTCCAGAGCGAACTCTACACCTTAGCGTGCACGAAATGATACTCTGAACTGAACGAGGTTCTCCCACACCCTGCAAGCAACCTAGTGGGTTACCAGTACATGAATGTACTGGTGGGGAGGCTTCTCAGCAGCTCAACAAATCCAAACACGTTATATAGATTCTGTCACGCCCCGATCTTCCACAGGCTAATCGGTCGTCCCCGCTAGGAACGAATCACCGTTCCAGCGCTCCAGCGGGATGATCGCTTGACCCATCTGGGCGTAATGCCGCACGAGCGTAAGCCACGCCCGTGCAAGGCCTTGGGCCATGCTGGCGGTAAGAGATCTAAGCCACAGAGTCGCACATATTGTCGAGTGCAGCAGAATTATAAACGCATAGGCGATTAGTAACAAGTTTACAGAGTCGTCAATAGCAGAAACATTAAATAACACAAGTATAGAAGTAAGGCAAACTCTTTATTGACATTGAAACAAGTGTTACAGGCGGCGTATAACCGAGATTACAAGTCGCTCAAGCACTCTCTCTGAAACAGTAAAAGCGTGTCAAGTGGCTACATTTGTGGAATGATGTATAGACGATGTTCCAACATTATGTCTTGTATATATATTTTTGTTCCGGACGCAATGCTCCAAGGCTTCAGAGTGAACTCTATGCCTTAGCACGCACGAAGGAGGCATCCGCACCGAACGAGGTTCTTCCGTACCCTGCAAGCAATCTGGTAGGTTATCAGTACATGAATGCACTGGTGGGGAGGCTACTCGCCCGCTCGACAAATCCAAACACGTTCAATAGGTTCCGTGCACCATCTATTTAGTTGTCTTTCTAGTATTGCCTTAGGATCGGGTTTATGGCAATTTAAATAGCCTATCTCGTGTGGCAGTGCGCTTGTGCGATATAAGAGAAAACATGGCGAGACTTACCAACTTACCATTTGTCCTTTCCTGTCCAAGGCAAACCAAGTTAATTCAAGCATGAGCATATATATTATAAATTCAGGGGCAATAGCATATGCAAACACAAGTATTGTGAGCGAGATTGTATTTCGGGTGCACGAGTTACACAAATTATCATGTGTGTTTTAGCAGAGATTGAAGTGTCCCATATGGACAAGTGTGTTATACTCGAGATCGTTCAGGCATTTCAGATTATTCTCGATGCGATGCAATGACCCGTACGCGGATTACCGCTAAGCGAGGATGACTTATCTATATGAACAGGGGTCGCTGGCATAGCCATAAATGACCAATTATTTGATAGTCTTAATTGCGGAATGGGGTGCAACGCTTTATACAAGACAAGCAATTCAGGACAAACGGGCGATACAGGAGAGTCGTTACATGCCATCCCGCCGGAACAAGGAGACTATTGGATAGGCGGAGAGTCCAAGGTAATATGCTTTACCAAGGCCGAATATCGTGTATTGCCAACCCAGAAGCCGGGATAGCATACTGGACCCTTCTTTGGTGCTGGCAATACACACAAGCATTCCTCCTAGGCCGGTACGATGTCGGTGCCCCGCTGATCGTCCGAGGAATGAGTGACCTCGTGCACGAGTTATCCGCGACATGCAAGTCTTGGTCATTCCAAATTCACACAATTTGACAAGACAATCCTTGATTTATGTTCTGAACGAGTATTGCTCCACGAGCTGATTTATTGATTTACTAGACAGGATTCTCGTTCAGTGTTCACTTTGCCTCGATGCATTCCCCTAGTGCGGGGACGGCCTTAGCGACCTAACGGTCCCGGATACTTGCATGTTCATATTGCACAGAAGGACTATTTGATAGTCTTCTGGCTAACAAGATGCATGCATGATACGCGATAGTGTTACTTGATTGTGGCAAACATTGAGTCAATGCAATATTACAAGTTAACATATAAGCAGGCAAGCATTGCATTCATAAGAAAACTTAAACATTTACGTTGGCTCGGGCCCGAAGGTAAGCCGAGGAGTGAAACAGTAAAGGGGCTTTCGGAGCGACATGATCTAGGGTCGTACCATGTAGTAAGTGAACAGTGCACTACGAAGAGTATACTTGTATCGTTCTACTCGAGGTATAGCGGGGTCTACTTGCATAAGGCAAAGGTAGCATGCAAGGGTCTGCATATAAGCAAAGTTTTATTTTCATGTTCTAGCACAAGAAATACAAGTTGGGATTATTTTCTTAGCTATGTGTGTTGTATTCTTATTAGCATGCATGGGGTGATTCACCTAGCGACTAGCATAAAATATTCATATTTTAAGTGTGTTGGCTAAGCAAAGACAAGTTCACCGTAGCCACCCACTTTAGCAATGATTCGCCTTGGTCGACCGATACTCCGAGCGAGCCTCTGAAAGCCTAAGCCGGTTCTCCTGAATGGACAAGTCTGGAAATCTTCTTGCCTCAAACGAGTATTCTTGTTGAAGCAAAGCGGGTCGGGTCGTTGCACTATTTTCGTTTGAATCAGCAGTCCGCTTGAGCGAAACGGGTCGTTACATTATACACCACTCAGAAAAAGTCTTGTCCTCGAGACTTCCTGAGCGTAGGCTGTTCTATCGCATTATCGAATCTATCTCAGCATAGCTATCGGTACCACTAGATCCATTGGAACACAATCTCCTACTCGTTCTTTACGCCGTGTCGCTTGTGTTCTGAGTCGGTCTCCATTGCGTCTTAGCGCGGGACATGATCTAAGGCTGAGGCAAACTTATACAAGTCGTTATACTTGTTCAGGCGGATATTCACTTGCATTAGCATTTGAGTTCAGCATATCGCAAGTCTGGATCGTACACATATTCGAAGTGCACCTTAAACATATGCACGCCAACCAACTTAGCGATAGCGAAGTCTTTGCACTCGAGTTTCACATCTCATTAAGTCTTGGATCGTGCACACATTCAAGGCGTCCCTCAAACATATGCATTCAACCAAACATAGAGATAGTAAAATCGGACAAGCTAATTAGCAAAAATCTCAAGGGTTCCCGTTTTATGAATCACAAGGATACTTTCGATAGGGTCAATCAAATCCAAGTCATTTCCATTCCAACTCAATCAAGTATTTGCACTATCGTTATGCACGATCTCTTTGGTCTACCGACCAACGTTCATCCGTTCGGGTCAAATATAACACACGCTACCTTTCCAAGTCTAACTCTAAGTCTTGCTGCCCCAGTTCTATAGCTTTGTTCAAGCAATGTTCTAAAGTCGGTTGCACAGGTTCATTCACTCGACACAGGATCGTCTGCCTAATTACTAGGTCAGCTCACAAGGTCATAGGTACAAGTCCAAGCACACGATTCATCATGCAAATTCGTTGCACGATGCTCGCCCCAAATCCTAGGGTCAAACCATTGTTCATTTGCACGGGGTATTCTATCCAAGCTCGTTTCACTCAGATTTCTAAACATCGAGCACAGATTATCCTACTCTCAGTAACACGTTTATTTGTACAGGGGTCAAGTCCGTTCAGGCAATCTGCGATAAATCCAAGTTGTAGGACAAGCCTAGTAATTTGCATAGTCTATCTCTCCAAACATGTTTTGATAAAATCTATATTTCCATTGCAAGTCTAGACCACCAGCCAAGATTCAATCTAAACCTTAGATTATATTCCCAAGTTGTCCAACCTAATTCACGTATCCGTTCACGAAACCATCAAGCATGATTTATTTCAGGTTATAGGCTAACTCATCCTCGAAACATTTCTGATTCACTGCATTCCAAATCGTCTTATTGTGTCGAACCAAAAGTTAAAACGATCATTCAGTTGTCGCGCTCCGGTCTCCCGCAAGTTCGATCACCCTCGTTGGACGTGAGATCACCACGCCAACGCTCCCGCTGGATAATCGTCCTAACCCGGGCGTGACGCATGTACGGGCATAGAGTTACGCTCGCACCAGACAAGAACGTTTGAACGTTATGGTTAACTTCGACACGATCGAGACTTCCTTATCATTTATCTTTGCTTCATCCAAGTTATATATAATTATCCACCAAGTCATGTCCGTTCATGCAGTAATTATAATTCGTCTAGCAAAATCATCCAACTTCAATATTACCGTTCGGTAATTCCATAGTCTTACTTCTAGCATTTCTCAAGCAACTAGTTTCAATTATTCAAGCCCAAGTTCATCCATTCTGATATTCTGAGCGCGCATTTGAAGGTCTAAGTCTGAACTCCAGAAGGGCCAAGTCTGGATTCTTTTGCATCAAGCGAGTCTTCTCGCCAAGAAAGGCTGGTCGGATCATTGCACTTGCGTCATTTGAATCGACTCTCCGTATTGAGCGAAATAGGTCGTTACAGTTCCCAACTCTTGGTCCAACTACTACTACTCCTTGCAACTTAAAGTTGTTGCTAAATGCTGCCATGCTTGAGTGCTATGCACTTGCTAGTTGAATGCAGCACAAAGCACTAAAATTCTAGTATTCTAGACCTGCAAACTCAATCCCAAACTCAACTGATACACTTGGTATCAATCGTTGCCTCCACCGTCACTCCTCGTGTCAATTTACTTTGATGTTCTCAGACTTAATCCACTACGGTGCACTAAATACATATACACATATTTGATATACAACTACTCCTACACATAATATCATCACATCACAACACCCATGTCACATATGTGTCAACTACAACTTGCAGTTGCTCACTGCTACCCCTTCAGTGCTCCTCTCCTCCTAGTAACTCTTAATTTTCTGCACACGGGCTCTGCAGAGCTCCATCCTTGCAACTGGACCCGAGACCCTTTGTCTCATCACAACCTAACCTACATTTCTAACACACACAACAAACCACCACCCTTATGAACTTCTTATCACCACAATCCCTAAGCCTCATCTCTATCTGGACTGAAATTCCCCACCTGATACCTAAACACCCTCTCTTCCCAACTGATACTTCAGCAACTACACTATATATATATATATATATATATATATATATATATATATATATATATATATATATGCCAATCTAAACTCAAAATAAATGTTAACACACATGGATACTAATGCAATACTCTACAACTCACTCCCCAAGTAGCATTCCATCAAACACCTATAGGAATGCTCTCACCCTCTTTCATTAGCATGATACACACCCCAAACTAATATGAACACATCTAAAATATCCATTATAATATAAATAACACAAATAATAGTTATTTTAATGTAATATGGAGAAGTTGACATGCTAGAACCCAAACCACATAAAAATACCCCTCTTACGACTCTATATCACGATTTATCATGATACACACAACTCGTATCCAATTGTGGACACGTACACACTTGTAAATCATGAATCACCCTCTAAAATCATTAAGAAAATATTACATCAAACATCTAGTGGTCCAAATTCGGATTTGTCTCAATTTGGCCACAAAAGTCAATGTAATTATCATAATAGGGCTCATAAGAACCTAATTCTTCTTCCTATGAGTAGTACTTAGCCACGGAAGAATTTCTAAGGGTCTAATACTATAATTTAATCATGAAATTAAAGAAAAATAGGGATTATACCTATTGGAAGTCAAATTCTAGTGAAACTTCTCTAGGTTGACACGAAATGGACACAAGCTCCTCAAGTCTCCTCTCCAAGTAGTGCTCCTTGCCATCCAAGCTCCTAGGTCTCCTTGATGATGAATATGAGTAGGAAATGATAAAAAATTTAAGTGGAATTGATGGGAGTTTGTCTAAATTTGGGGATGAACTAATTAGGGAAGAAATGAGGCTACTAATGAACCAAATGAGGCTATATATATATATATATATATATATATATATATATATATATATATATATATATATATATATATATATATATATATATATAGGTCGGCCCTAATTAGACTAGGGTTAGGGTTAGGGTTATGTCATGTTGATTTGATATGACTCAAAAGCCCTCTCCATTCTCTCATGAATGTGATCTAACTAATCCATAGGGAGGAATATTCTATTATTGAGTCGAATAGGTTTAATAGGTCTAATCTAGTCATGACTAACTAATGAATCAAGTCAATAGTCTAAACTTATTAACTAACTCAAATGATTAATGTAATTGGCTATGTCGTGAACTAACACAAGGTCACTACTAAGTCCACTAACATTAGTCCATTCTAAACAGACCAACACTAACCAATATAGTATAATTAGAAAAAGTTAATATAATATAATTAACAAAAATTATCATTAACACAATATCATTTTATGTAAAAAGACAAAAATACTCTTCTCCTGGAATTAAGTGGTAATAGTTAGCATAGGAAATTATTTAAGGAATCTAGTTAGTAATAATAGATTAATTAATAGTGAAATTTGCTAATAAGGGTTTAACAATTAGAGGTTGGAGCTTAGAAAATTATGATTCACTTAGTAATTAACCAAGTAAATGCTTACAAGGATAATAATATTAATAACTAATAATGTTAATGACTAATACTAACATATCAGACAAGGATTTCAGGTGGGAGGTTACACCTTACCCACCTTAGAAATATTTTGTATCAAAATTAAGGTTAGACATATGCAAGGGAAAGAAAAGTAGTAATGAAAGTCGAATTTCTACGAGAAGTCTTGATCCGGGCAACTTTAGAAACACAAACATAGAGTGATTAGGAAGAAATATTAGTTAGGATGGGTGTCACGCCCCAGTCCCACAATGCCGAGGGACTGGACACGTGGCAATGGCCAGCAGCACGCACCGATGGACAACCCAATTTAATGGATCCATCAGGGCATGCTTAAGCTGTAGTCTAACAGGAATTAGAACAAATGTTACAAGTCACAGGTTATTCTAATCTCATCCACAACAGATAATCACAGATTAAATGCCAGAAATAATGCAATAGAATAAATAAGCAAATCTCAAATAAGTGTCTCGGGGAATAATCCGAGAATATGTCTGGTACATCAATGCAAATAGACAGGAAATAAAGGAACTGAAAATAGAAATACTGAGCAAATGAAGCCGGTACTCAGGAGAAGTCTTCTGCCACTATCTCGTCCTCGGTTCCTGGTTCTGCTCCAAGGAGTGCTCCTGTATCGTACACCTCGGGGTAGTTCTCTTCAGCTGTACCTGGGGACATAATCCGGATCCAGGTCCTCAGGGGACAGCAAGGTACAGAAAATACAAGCCAAAATAAATGCAGTGCAGCAGATAATTAAACAAGAGGGTAAGCTATGTAACCAGCTAAGTGATATGCAATATGAGAGCAGCACTAGAACTTAGGCTGAAGCCACTACAAGCTCTGTGTCGGGGAGCCGGTAGCGGCAATAACTATGAATTATACTCTGAAATATACTATGTTTTATATATATAATATCAGCCTGTAGTCTGTGTGTCTCTTCCCACCCAATGTAATCCCACGTCTCATGTCCACGATGCCTCATGTCCATATCACGCACGATTATAACTAATGCAGCAAGTCTGATAGCTATGAATCAATGCCTATGAATGTAATGTCTAGGTCAAAAATATGTATCCTATACAGAATCACCTTGAATGTCTCAAGAAGACTCTGTCTCATGAAATAGTGACACGTGTCCTGGGTTCTGGTGTACTTGATAAGACAAGTACGAGAATTATCGGGTATCGATATCCATCTCTATGTGACGTTACACAACTCCGCGTACGGGGTTGGCACCCGACTGGTAATCGGACGCTAAATAAAGCCACTTGGTCCTGGGTTAAGCAGTTAAAACAAGTTTATATTTAATTCCACAAGAAATTAAGTAAAATACTATGTCAAGAATTACTGAGATTTGGCAAGCTTTACTTGCCCACTAATGCATAATTCAGTCCAGAAAATAAATAGCAAGCTGCAGGGGTTGGCAAGGTACACTTGTCTGTGGTTCCGGTTCCAATTGCTGCTCTGTCTTCAGCTGGAATTGCAGGCGGTACTCCGGTTGCTGAAATAAATATCACCATCAGATCCAGAAAATATCAATCAGCAAGAAACGTCTGTCCTTGAGTCCGATTTGGAGACAAGGACAGAAACGGCAGTTTCGGGTCAAAATGGGGTCCACATGTGGGCCCGCTTTGCACCGAAAAACGTGTCAGGGTCAAAGGTCTCCAAATTTACCAAACTTAGTGTCAACAGGTCAGGAATGCTGATACGAACCCAACGGAACTTTCAGAATTGAATTCCGATGAGCCGATCCCAAAATCGTCCGTCGAGTGGGGCCTGTGGGGCCCACGACACGCGATTTCGTCAACGTTCTTAGAATCGAACCAAACTTGACCCACAGGACCAGCGTATTGCTACGAGTCCGATGGCGCAAGTTTCGTCTCGATCCGACGTGTGTACACAAAGTTAGGACGCGTTCTAGAAATTACGGATACAGGGCGATGTCCGCGGATACGCGTTGATCCCGGTGTGCACGCACACCCGAATCGACTTCTGCGAAATTCCACACGTCCGTATCGACGATGCGCACGTATCTGTGAAGACCGCGCGCGACCAAGTCGTCCCGTTTGGCGGGGCGTACCCAGTTCCGGGATGAAACAGGGTCTGGTTTTTCCTATTTTTGGATCGCGGTGTGCGATCACCACAGGATGCGATGCCCTGAACAGTTTGTTCGGGCACCGAGAGGGTCACACAGGCTTCGCAACGCAATTTGCAGAATCGAAAACAGAGCTACGAGCAAGAAGATACACGCACCTGAACGGGACCCAAAAATCGGGGTCTGAATCATGTCCGATACGTGTCCGACACGTGTCGGATACAGGGCAATTAAATTAGGGTTAGGGCTTGGGATGCTGGACGGCGGAGCTCCGGCGGAGACGGCGGCGTGGGCGGCTGGGCTGCGGCGGAGGGGGCCGGGGGCAGCGCGGCGGCGGGCGGCGCGGTGGCTGGGGACTCGCCGGCGGCCGGAGGCGGCGCGGGGAGCTGCTGCTGTGCTGCTGCTACAGTCGTCGACGAGCCGGAGGCCGGCGGAGGAGGAGGAGAAGAGGAGGGGCGGTGGAGGCGACGGCGACGGCGGGTAGCGGCGCTGCGTGCGGTGGCAGCGGCGGCGGAGGGTGCAGCGGCGAGGGGGGGTAGCCGGAGGGGATCTGTGGAAGTGGAAGTCGATGGCGAGGGGGGGGGATTTAAAGGCCGAGGAGGGGGCGAGAGAGGCTGAGAGGTGGCGGAGAAGGCGGGGGTCGTGGCGAGGTGGCCGGGCGGAGCGGCGCCGGACCCGGGCGCCGCCGGAGAACGCGGGGAGGGAGAAGGTCGTGGGGGAGAGAGGGGGCCGGGTTAGCGGGTTGCGGGCGGGTCGGGTCTGGCGATCCGACCCGACCCGCTAAGGCGGGGTCTGGGCCGGGTGGGGCTGGGCCCGGTTTGGGCCCAATGGGCCGGGCCGGGCTCGGGTTTAAATTTAAAAAATAATAACAATAATAATAATAATATTAAAATCAGTAATAAATAAATAAATAAATAAATAATTAATTAAATAAATAAATAGTTTTAGGTGTTTTAAAAATAGGTCCGGGGTCCAATAAATTTCAAAAAAATTGCCCTAAGTCCAGTTTTTTATTATACACCCAAAAATATTATTTTTATAATATTTTAATATTGTTTATTATCATTTAAAAATCATTGAATAATTAAAACCTTGTTTTTAAATTACAGAAAAATCCCAGAAAGTTCCAGAAAATTGTGAAAAATCCAGATTTTAAAATTTTGAAAAATCAGGGGGTTTACAATGGGGGAGAGAAAGGATAAGTTGCCCGAGATAAGCATAAAATTTTTGGTTGGTCGCTCTCGCTTCGTAGATTCTAAATATTCATTCGATCTCTAACTTGGAAGATCCGTCGATTCATTCTCAATGGTTCGCATTTTCTAAAGATTCTGTAAATGAGTTCTATTAATCCTAGGATCTTCCAGCAATTATCAGTCTCTTATAGGCTCATAATAGTACAACTAAACCTAGGTGCTACTACAATATCACACTAATTGCGAAGACGAAACCTGCATTGGCTACTATAAAAATGTGTCATGTCCTGCTCCCAAATAATCGGGTACAAGTGAGTGAGTACGCCCCGCCTATGTCACAGTATCGATGGTAGTACGCTGTCTATAATTTAATTCATATCTTATTCTTCAATAATAATAAGCATTCAGCTAACTTAATCACAGAGAATAACATAACAGCCAGATAATGATAAGTAGAAAATATAACAAACTACATACATCGTCCAGAATCCTAAATATATCATATACAGTCTAAGAGCATTTAAATTCAGAAAATAAGTACATGTCATAAAGTACATCGGGAACAAATTCGGTCAAATATAAATAAAAAGGAAATACTAATTAACTACCAGGATCTACTATTATGCCTCTCCATAGGTATCATCTTGTCCCAACTCGGTATCTGTAGTCACATCGTCTATTATGTCCTCCTGAGAACCATAATAGCAACAATACATGTCATCCTTGCCTATAATATCAATGTATTAAATCAAAATTTGAGCAAAGTATAGTACACATCAGAGTTACACTAAACAATATGATGGATATGATAGTAGAATAATAAAGACAAGTAATGAAATGAAGCATATAACGACTAGGAATCATGGCAAGACTATATATGAATAACCTAAACTCGAATAACAAGTAAACTGTGTCTGACACGTGCAATTTAGAATACCAAGTTCGGCATATAGGGGCTAAGGCAAGTGAGTAAATGATGACTAGTTGTCATAGTATTAGACATAAGGCACGTCGGCACGGCATGTACACGACGGCTAGCATTTACGATTTTTCGATAATAGGATGAACCACATGCCTACTAAGTATTCTCTGTCACGCCCCAGTCCCAAAATGCCGAGGGACTGAGCACGTGAGCAATGGCCAGCAGCACGCACCGATGGACTACCCAATTTAATGGATCCATCAGGGCATGCTTAAGCTGTAGTCAACAGGAAATAGAGCATTTGTTACAAGTCTCAGGTTATTCTAATCTCATCCACAACAGATATCACAGATTAATAGACAGAGTAATGTAATTAGAAATAACTGTCAAATCTCAATAAATTCCTCGGGAAACAAATCCGAGAATATGTCTGGTACAACCATGCAAATAGACAGGAAATAAACAACTGGAAATAGAAACAGAGATAACTGACTCTATACAGCCAATGCTCAGGAGAAGTCCTCTGGTACGATCTCGTCCTCGGGTCCTGGTACAGCTCCTGGAAGTGGTCCTGTACGGTGTAGCTCTGGATGGATCTCTTCGGCTATACCTGGGGACATAGTCCATTCCAGGTCCTCAGGGGACATAACAAGGTACAGAAAATACAAGCCAAAATAAATGCAGTGCAGGAATTAAATAAGCAATAGGGCAAACTATGTAACCAGCTAAGTGAGATGCAATATGAGAGCAGCACGAGAACTCAGGCTGAAACTACTACAAGCTCTGTGTCGGAGAGCCGGTAGCAGTGATATCATGTAGTTGTCTAGCTCAATGGGAGACTACGACGCCGGCATAATATAAAATTAACCTATAGCCTGTGTGTCTCTCCCCACCCAATGTAATCACGCATATCATGACCATAACGTCTCATGTCCATGTCAGCGGGATCATAGCTAATGCAACAAGTCATACTGTATGTAAATAAATACCTCTGCCAAGTCCTGTATCCTATACAGAATCACCACGAATATCTCGGGAAGACTCTGTCTCATGAATAGTGTCAAGTGTCCTGGGTTCTGGAGTACTTGATAAGACAAGTACCAAGAGTAAGGGTATCGAATGTCCATCTCTAATGACGTACCCAACTCCGCGTACGGGGTTGGCACCCGACTGTGATCGGACACTAAGCACGTCACACGTTTCCTAGGTTAAGCAGTTAAAACAAGTTACATTTAATTTCACAAGAAATCAAGTAAAATACTATGTCAAGAATTACTGAGAATTGGCAAGCTTTACTTGCCCACTAATGCATAATTAAGTCCAGAAAATAAATAGCAAGCTGCAGGGTTTGGCAAGGTACACTTGCCTGTGGTTCCGGCTATGTTTGCAGTTCTGACTTCGGCAGAAATTTCAGGCGGTACTCCGGTTGCTGAAACAAACATTACCATCAGATCCAGAAAATATCAATCAGCTAGAAACGCCTGTCCTTGGGTCCAATTTGGAGACAAGGGCAGAAACGACAGTTTCGGGCCAAAACGGGGTCCACCGGTGGGCCCGCTTTGCACCGAAAAACGCGTCAGGGTCAAAGGTCTCCAAATTCACCAAACTCAGTGTCAACAGGTCAGAAACGCTGATACGAACCCAACGGAACTTCCAGAATTGAATTCCGATGAGCCGATCACAAAATCGCCCGTCGAGCGGGGCCTGTGGGGCCCCCGACACGCGATTTCGTCAACGTTCTCAGAATCGAACCAAACTTGACCCACAGGACCAGCGTATTGCTACGAGTCCGATGGCGCAAGTTTCGTCTCGATCCGACGTGTGTACACAAAGTTAGGTCGAATTGCAGAAAAGTCAGATACGGGGCGATGTCCGCTGATACGCGTTGATTCCGGTGTGCACGCACACCCGAATCAGCTTCCGCGAAATCTCACACGTCCGTATCGACGAGGCGCACGTATCTGTGAAGACCGCGCGCGACCAAGTCATCCCGTTTGGCGGGGCGTACCCGGTTCCGGGGTGAAACAGGGTCTGGATTTTTCCTGTTTTTGGATCGCGGTGTGCGATCACCACAGGACGCGATGCCCCGAACAGTTTGTCCGGACACCGAGAGGGTCATACAGGCTTCGCAACGCAATTTGCGGAATCAAAAACGGAGCTACGAGCAAAAAGTTACGCGTACCTGAAGGGACCCGAAAAACCGGGGTTCGAGCTGTGTCCGACACGTGTCTGAACTAGGGCTGTGTCCGGGTCAAAGAGTCTTGTGTCCGGCCGTGTCCGACACGCCAGGACCCTAGGGTTAGGGTTTCGAACTCAGGCGGCCAGAGGCGGCGGCACGGCGGCGGGGAACCGGCCGGAGGGAGCTGGGGGCGGTCGAGTGGCCTCGGGTCGGGTGCTGGGCCGCCGGGGGAGCTGCGGCGGGGGCTCTGGTCGCTCGGTTGTTGGAGGCTGCCGTCGACGAGAGGAGGAAGGAGGCGGAGGAGGTTCTGGAGAGGACTGCCGGGGAGGGTGCTCGCTGGGGCAGCTCTCGGTGGAGGAGGACGGCGGGTTGCAGGGGGTCGGGGTCGCCGGACGGGGGAGTTAGGGCTTGGGGTTTGGGGGGAAGAAGAGGGCGGAGGAGGAGCTATTTATAGGGGGACTGGGGAGGGCTCGGCCGGGGCGACGTGGCCGGGAAAGTCGGTAGGGGAGGGCGACGTGCGGTCGTGGCCGACGGGCCCGCGGCGGGCGGCGCGATTTCCGGCGCGGGGACGATCGTGGGAGGGGAGCGGGTTTGGGAGATGCGGGTCCGGGTTGCGGGTCGGGCGGCGGCGGATCCGACCCGACCCGCTGGGCGGGGTCTGGGCCGGGCGGGGCTGGGCCCGGTTTCGGCCCAATGGGCCGGGCCGGGCTCGGGTTTAAAAATAAAATAATAATAATAATAATAATAATAATAATTAAAAACAGTAAATTAATTAATAAATAATTAATTAATTAAATAAATAGTTTTTAGGCATTTAAAAATAGGTCTGGGGTCCGATAAATTCCAGAAAAATTGTCCTAAGTCCAGTTTTCCATTTTACATCCAAAAATATTATTTTCATAATATTTTAAAATCATTTAATATCAATTAAAAATCATTTAATAATTAAAACCCTATTTTAAATTCCAGAAAATTTTCAGAAAATTCCAGAAAATTGTGAAAATTCCAAGTTTTTAAAATTTTGAAAAATCAGGGGGTTTACATTCTCCCTCCCACCTATCTTGCTATAAATATAAAAAACATGGTAAGGAACGATATAAGTAACTCCTGACTCACGATACGATACAAATATGAAACTAGCATAAAATCTCTCATATGTGTAACCATCGTATCATATGTAGGGAATATAAGAACATATATGAGGCATATCATCCATTAAATAAAGCTAACTGTAAGTGTAAATTTTTTCCCTGAAGAATAACTAAAATTTACATGTTAGACACGAACATGTTGACAAAAAAAAGACCCAAAGTAATAGGTGTTCTCAAACGAACTTAAACGCCAATATAACTATCACAAACATGTCCAGATAATGCCAAATACATAGAATGTATATAAGGAAGTCCGTATAGGGATACCGTACGATGTTGTGGCTGGTCGGTGGAGGTTGCACAACTGCAAAAAGGGGATGGAAGGTCTTCGACATCGGCAGAGGCCGGGCGCTATAGGGGAGACTCTGACCAGGATTGCTATGTCGAGAAAATTGGCGCCTGTGCGAGAAGGATACACTGGGAAGGTCAAGCGGGTTCAAGCCATCAGAGGGCGGTAGTCGTCGTGAGGATGGGGACGTTGGTTCTCGGGTTGGGTGGTAGAGAGTTCAGTAAGGAGAGGTTGAAGAAAAGAATGAAAGGAGATGAAGAAATAAGAAGTGAAGAAACTTATGAGAAGAAAAAGGCGAGTGGAGAAGGAGAATAATAAGTAGGAGGAGGAGTTGGAGGGGAGTGCTGGTCTTCTATTGTTGACATGCGACTCTGTGCTCTATTGGGGCACAATATGTGCAATGGAGTGGGGGTAGGGGGCAGGTGGTCGGGTTGGCAGGGCTTGGATAGGGTTGTAGTACGTGTTTCACCAAGAAGGGAAGGATCAGTAAGGAGGGAAGCATTTGCAGGAGTTGCAACATTCGAAGGATTAGTGGTTTAGGAAATAAAGGAAGCATGAGAGGGAATTGGGTGTTACGTGGGGGTGTATATTATTTGTGTGTGTGTGTGTGTGGTGGCTGTGTTGTAGTTAGGGTGTTGGTGTGCTAATGCTTAGGATGTTTGGTATATAGGGTTTAGGGGATCATGGTATATGATGTTGTGTGTGTGTGAGTATTGAGGGAACTTAGTGTTGGTTGTGTAGTGTTAGAGAGGATTAGATTAGGACTTAGCCAATAGGAATTTGAATCTAAGTTAAAGAAGTTAGTTAGTAATAGGGGTTAGCTTAGGATTTTTTAAGGAATCTTGTTAGTAATAATGGATTAATTAATAGGTGATATTTGTTAAAAAGGGTTTAGCAATTACGATTGTAGCTTAGAAAACTATGATCCACTTAGTAATTAACCAAGTAAATGTTGATAAGGGTAATAGTATTAATAACTAGTGATTATAATGACTAATACTAAAAGATTAGGCATGGATTTCAAGGGGGTTACAATATATAACATGTAATAAACTAGACATGATAGCAAGAACAAGTGTAGAAGCATGAAAAATACGCTGTAGAGTTATACGCAGTATTTCAGTGCTGGGCGGCGTAAAACATGACTTCAGAGCCATCGACATACAACAGGGCTTCATCGCTAGTACAGCGTAAAATATAAGCTCCAGGACAATCCGTGTAATACAGTATTTTCAGGCTGCTTCAGCGTAAAAAGGTTGTTACATCGCCACTTTTGGCGTAAAATCTACTCGCTTTTAATGTAGTGGGAAGTCGTACGGGGAACGCTTCGTATTCCTCGAATGAACCTGTCAGATCATGCAGTAAACATGACTCCTGACAACGAGTACTGTACAGCTATCCAGACGACGGCTGTAATGATGGTGCGACACATAAACCCAAACCGTCGTTTAGTGACATTTCCTTGATATAAAGTGCTTTTACGCATACAAGGGAATACGCTGCCTAGTTTTATTTATACAGGCAGATGTGAGCTTTTACGCTCAGCAGAAGACAAAACAAACTGCCACGTCAAAAGCTTCTCTTCGTACAGAGCTCGAGGCACGTCTCTGCATTTAATGCGCAGAATGGGGGCAGATCTCTACATTTAATGCACGAGATTTGGTTCTATTTTCAAAGACTGGACGAGCCATAATTACGGCTAATACGTCCACATCATCACCTCTGCATATTACGCCATAAGGCTATTTTCAGCTATAGGAGCACGCTGTACGCTATCTCCTTGAAATACACCACCGGGCTATTTTCAGCTATAAGGAGTACGCCGTATGTTATCTCCTCGGAATACGCCAACTCAGGCTACATTTGCATTTGTGTGTGATAAGGTTATTTGGTCCAGAATACGCTCAAGACCTCAGTCAAGGAAGGAGGATCAGCTATCTTTTACGCTAGCTACCTATCCATGCAGCATCAGACTTCTACGCCTACAAGGCTTCTACGCCTACAAGGCTTCTATGCCTATTTGGGCTTCTATGTCGACTCGACAACCACTTGGCTTCTACGCCAACCTGACAACTATTTGGCTTCTACGCCATGGTGACAGTTATTGGCTTCTACACCAACCTTTTCTACGTAAGGGGTAGTTACCTATGTGGCTCGCATGCCGTGATCTTCGCAGCAGTTATACGCATTATCTCTTAATGGAACACGTGTCACACACTTATTCAGAAGATCATTTATATGTGGGTGGCAGTTATTATAACCGCCGCGTAAAAAGTGTCACACGCTCCACTGTTCGGTTTTTACGCCGACTGGATGGTTACTGTCACTAAAACCCTATAAATAGAGACATCTGTTGACAGAGGTTCAGGGTCGGGAAAAAGGTCGAAAACTCGGAGGATAGAAGTCGAAGAAATCGAAGAACATATAGAGAAGAGCTCAGACAGAGAGTAGTGATCGACGATTTTGGCATCAAGCATCTACTCCCCTTTGCAATCTTTGAAGCTTCTTCTTCTTCTACAGCACTTCTTCATCATCGTGTGGTCCAAGGGACAAAGTGATCGACTGCAGATCAGACTCCTATAGCAATATTTACCCAGATTAAATTTTGTACTTAACATCCTCGCATAGGATTAATAGTACTTCTTGTTTGTAAACCTAAGAAAGGGTTTCGTATAAATCTAGTTTTATTTCTTCCGTTTATTATCAAACAACAAGTAGTAATATATATAAAACAAGATGGATTAACAAGTGACAAGTAACAAGTAGCATGATGATATACATGTAAGATCTAACTCTAAGTGCTGAAGTATACATAGAAGCAGAGCTTTCAACACATGGATATGCTGAGGTTAAGGGTAGCACGTGTCACGCCCCAATCTTCCGCAGGCAAATCGGCCGTTCCCGCTAGGCGGGAATCACCCTCGCCAGCGCTCCCGCGGAACGATCGCTTGACCCATCCGGACGTGATGCCGCACGAGCGTGATCCACGCCCGTGCAAGGCCATGGTTCATTGGCTGGCGGTAAGAGTTCTAAGCCACAGAGTCGCACAGATTGTCCAAGTGCAGCGGAGTCATGAACGCATAGGCGATCGGTAACAGGTTCACTTAGTCGACAATATAGCGGAAGCATTGAAACACAAGTTGAAGTAAAGCAAACTCTTTATTGATATAAACATGTGTTACAGGCGGCGTATAGCCGAGATTATAAGTCGCTCAAGCCTCTCTCTCAGAAACAGTAAAAGCGTGCCAAGTGGCTACAATTGTGGATGATTTGTACAGGCGATGTTCAGGCGAGTTCGGGCTATGTTCCAACATTATGTCTTGTATATGTGCTTATGTTCCGGATGCACTGTTGCAAGGCTTCAGAGGGAACTCCTGGCCTTAGCACGCACGAAGGAGGCATCCGTACCGAACGAGGTTCTCCCGCACCCTGCATACAAACTGGTGGATTATCAGTACATTGAATGCACTGGTGGGGAAGCTACTCGCCCGCTCGACAAATCCAAACACGTAATACAGGTTCCGTGCACCAACTATTAAGTTGTCTCTCTAGTTGCCTTAGGATCAGTTTCATGCAAATATTGAATAGCCTAATCCGTGTGGCAGTACGCCGTGCGACATGAGAGAAAATACGGCGAGACTTACCAACTTACCAACTCTCCTTCCCTGTCCAAGACAAACTTTATTAATTCAAGCACGGGCAAGTATAAACATTCCGGGGCATAGCATATGCAAACACGAGGGTCATTTTAACATGATCGTTCAGGTGTTCAGTTGTTCATTGATGCGATGCAGTGACTCGCACGCGGATAGACGCTAAGCGAGGATGACTTATCTATATGAACATGAGTCGCTGGCATAGCCATTAAGGACACTAGTCTTAAACGAGAATGGTTTGCAACGAAAGTACAGTGGGCGCTACAAGCCATCTCATTTAGTACAGTAGACTATACAGTAGAGTTCAGCCATGGAGCGGATGGTATGCAGCGAAAGAACGGTGGACGCTGCACACTATCTCGTCCAGTACAGTTGGCTAAAACAATGGAGTTCCATCCGGATCGGAGCGGCCCCAGTGCCCCGGAGACCGTCTGTGGAACTATGCCTCGTTTTTGAGTTGTCCGCGATATGCAGGTCAAGGTCTTTTCCAATTTTACGAGATACACGAGTACTGTAGAACAGGAGTACAGTGGTACAGTAGAATAGTAGTACAGTAGTGCACGAGTACAGGAGGTGCTTGAATCATGATTCTGTACGGTGATTAACTTGCCTTGATGCATTCCCCTGGTTCGGGGATTTGCCTTGGGTGACCTAACGGTCCCGGATACTTGCAGGTTCATTCAGGCACGGAACGACTACGTAGTAGTCTCTCGGGGTTGGATGAAAACATGGTAACATTCAAGCAAACAAGCATGCGTTTCTAAGGAACATAAGTAAACACGTTTTGCTCGGACCCGAAGGTAAGCCGAGGGATGAAGCCGTTAGGGACTTAGCATGCGAGGGTCTGAATATGGGCAGTATTTCAATTTCCATGTTCTAGCATAAGCAATATGAGTTGGGATTATTCCCTTAGCTAGGTGCGTTGGATTTATTAGCATGCAGAGGGTTATTCACCTAGCGACAAGCATGAACATTCCAGATTTTATGTGTGCTGGCTAAGCAAAGACAAGTTCACCGTAGCCACCTACCTTAGCGATGATTCGCCTCGGTAGAGCGATACGTCAAGCGAGCCTCTGAAAGCCTAAGTCGAATTCCTGTAGGGACAAGTCTGGATATCCTTTGCTTCTCGTTTGAGGCAAAGCGGGTCAGGACAGCTGCACTTTTGCCGATTGAGACGGCAGTCCGTTAGAACGGAACGGGGTGTTATATCCTACCCAACTCAGAAAAAGTCTCGTCCTCGAGACTTACTGAGGACAAGCAATAATCTAGGGTTGAGGCAATCATAGACAAGTCGTTGTACTTGTTTATTTGGATATTCACTTGCACAAGCGTCGAAATCAGCGTATCGCTTAGACTGGATCGTGCGCACTTTCAAAGTGCACTTCTAGCGTGAACACGTCAACCAGCTTAGTGATAGCGAAGTCTCAGCACTCGAGTTTCACCTTTTCTTAAGTCTTGGATGGTGCACTAGTTCAAGGCGTCCCTCGAATAGATGCATTCAACCAAACTTAGAGTTAGTGAAATCGGACAAGCTACTAGCGATACTCTCAAGGGTTCGCACAGGTTGGCACAAAGGCCACTCGCAGCACAGCATCATACAAGTAAGCATATCATTACATACAAAACGCATTTTGAAAGTATTTAGACTTATTGTTGGAACATCCCATCGAGGCATTGAGAGAGAGCGTGCACATAATCCATGAACGAGCTTTCGAAACAGAGATATCGAATCGAAGTCCAAAGGCGTAGAAGCCAGGCTCTGATAACATTATGTCATGCCCCGATCTCCCGCATGCAAATCGGCCGTTCCCGCTAGGCGGGAATCACCCTCGCCAGTGCTCCCGCGGAACGATCGCTTGACCCATCCGGGCGTGATGCCGCACGAGCGTGATCCACGCCCGTGTAAGGCCATGGTTCATTGGCTGGCGGTAAGAGTTCTAAGCCACAGAGTCGCACAGATTGTCCGAGTGCAGCGGAGTCATGAACGCATAGGCGATCGGTAACAGGTTCACTGAGTCGACAATATAGCAGAAGCATTGAAACACAAGTTGAAGTAAAGCAAACTCTTTATTGATATAAACATGTGTTACAGGCGGCGTATAGCCGAGATTACAAGTCGCTCAAGCCTCTCTCAGAAACAGTAAAAGCGTGCCAAGTGGCTACAATTGTGGATGATTTGTACAGGCGATGTTCAGGCGAGTTCGGGCTATGTTCCAACATTATGTCTTGTATATGTGCTTCTGTTCCGGACGCACCGTTGCAAGGCTTCAGAGGGAACTCCTGGCCTTAGCATGCACGAAGGAGGCATCCGTACCGAACGAGGTTCTCCCGTACCCTGCATACAAACTGGTGGATTATCAGTACATTGAATGCACTGGTGGGGAAGCTACTCGCCCGCTCGACAAATCCAAACACGTAATACAGGTTCCGTGCACCAACTATTAAGTTGTCTCTCTAGTTGTCTTAGGATCAGTTTTATGCAAATATTGAATAGCCTAATCCGTGTGGCAGTGCGCCGTGCGACATGAGAGGAAATACGGCGAGACTTACCAACTTACCAACTTACCAACTCTCCTTCCCTGTCCAAGGCAAACTTTATTAATTCAAGCACGGGCAAGTATAAACATTCCGGGGCATAGCATATGCAAACACGAGGGTCGTTTTAACATGACCGTTCAGGTGTTCAGCTGTTCATTGATGCAATGCAGTGACTCGCACGCGGATAGCCGCTAAGCGAGGATGACTTATCTATATGAACACGAGTCGCTGGCATAGCCATTAAGGACACTAGTCTTAAACGAGAATGGTTTGCAACGAAAGTACAGTGGGCGCTACAAGCCATCTCGTTTAGTACAGTAGACTATACAGTAGAGTTCAGCCATGGAGCGGATGGTATGCAGCGAAAGAACGGTGGGCGCTGTACACTATCTCGTCCAGTACAGTTGGCTGAAACAATGGAGTTCCATCCGGATCGGAGCGGCCCCAGTGCCCCGGAGACCGTCCGTGGAACTATGCCTCGTTTCCGAGTTGTCCGCGACATGCAGGTCAAGGTCTTTTCCAATTTCACGAGATACACGAGTACTGTAGAACAGGAGTACAGTGGTACAGTAGAACAGTAGTACAGTAGTGCACGAGTACAGGAGGTGCTTGAATCATGATTATGTACGGTGATTAACTTGCCTTGATGCATTCCCCTGGTTCGGGGATTTGCCTTGGGTGACCTAACGGTCCCGGATACTTGTCACGCCCCAGTCCCAAAATGCCGAGGGACTGAGCACGTGAGCAATGGCCAGCAGCACGCACCGATGGACAACCCAATTTAATGGATCCATCAGGGCATGCTTAAGCTGTAGTCTAGCAATACTAAGTACAAGTCTCAGGTATTTCTAATCTCATCCACAGAAAGTCACAGATTAAAAGCCAGAAATTATGCAATGGAAATAAATACTGGAATCTCAAATAAGCTATCTCGGGAACAAATCCGAGAATTTGTCTGTTACATTTAAGAAAAGACAGAAATTTAAAATGCTGGAAATGGAAATACTGTATAACTGAAGCCGGTGCTCAGGAGAAGTCTTCGGCCACTATCTCGTCCCCTGTTCCTTGTTCTGCTCCAAGGAGTGCTCCAGTACCGTACACCTCGGGGTAGTTCTCTGCGGCTACACCTGGGGACATAGTCCATTCCAGGTCCTCAGGGGACATAACAAGGTACAGAAAATACAAGCCAAAACATATGCAGTGCAGCAATAAACTAAACAGCAGGGTAAATATGTAAACCAGCTAGTGATATGCAAGTGAGAGTTTTAGTCATACTCAGGCTGAGACTACTACAGGATCAGTGTCTAAGAAACCATAGCAGTATTTTCTAGAAGGGCCAGAACTTGTGCCAAAGCTCTGTATCAGAGACTAGGACACCTCCAGATAACATTATTTACATTATAATCAGCCTTGATATGGTAATACTCTCCCCACCCCATGTAATCTCACGTCACAGTTCCAGAATATATCAGGTACAAGTCACGCAAGTTTGAACTAATGCAATGAGTCAGGCTAAAATCTAAGCATGTAAACTGTAATGACATGAATATGTAACCTATACGGAATCACCAGGTATATCTCAGGCAATTCCGTCACATGAATAGTGTCAGGTGTCCTGGGTTGAGCAGTTAAACAAGTTACATAAGAAACTACCAGAAAATCAAGTAAAATACTATAATCAGAAATGTCTAAGAATTGGCAGGCTTTACTTGCCCACTGATGTATAACCAAGTCCAGGAGATATGTAGCAAGCTGCAAGTTTCGGCGAGGTACACTTGCCTGTGGTTCCGGCTATGTTCGCGGTTCTGACTTCGGCGGAAATTGTAGGCGGTACTCCGGTTGCTGAAACAAATATCACCATCAGATCCAGAAAATATCAATCAGCTAGAAACGCCTGTCCTTGGGTCCAATTTGGAGACAAGGGCAGAAACGGCAGTTTCGGGCCAAAACGGGGTCCACCGGTGGGCCCGCTTTGCACCGAAAAATGCGTCCGGGTCAACGGTCTCCAAATTCACCAAACTTAGTGTCAACAGGTCAGAAACGCTGATACGAACCCAACGGAACTTTCAGAATTGAATTCCGATGAGCCGTTCACAAAATCGCCCGTCGAGCGGGGCCTGTGGGGTCCCCGACACGCGATTTCGTCAACGTTCTCAGAATCGAACCAAACTTGACCCACAGGACCAGCGTATCGCTACGAGTCCGATAGCGCAAGTTTCGTTTCAATCCGACGTGTGTACACAAAGTTAGGTCGAATTGCAGAAACGTCGAATACGGGGCGATGTCCGCGGATACGCGTTGATTCCGGTGTGCACGCACACCCGAATCAGCTTCTGCGAAATCCCACACGTCCGTATCGACGAGGCGCACGTATCTGTGAAGACCGCACGCGACCAAGTCGTCCCGTTTGGCGGGGCAAACCCAGTTCCGGGGTGAATCGGGGTCTGGTTTTTTCCTGTTTTTGGATCGCGGTGTGTGATCACCACAGGACGCGATGCCCCGAACGGTTTGTCCGGACACCGAGAGGGTCATACAGGCTTCGCAACGCAATTTGCGGAATCGAAAACGGAGCTACGAGCAAAAAGTTACACGCACCTGAAGGGACCCGAGAAACCGGGGTCAAAATCGTGTCCGACACGTGTCCGACACGGTCGGACACAGGAATCGATTTAGGGTTAGGGTTAGGGTTCCTCGCCGGCGCTGGGGACGGCGACTGGGCGGCCGGACGGCTGAGGTGGAGGGCTGGGGGCACGCGGCGGAGGGCGGCGAAGCCGGGCGGAGGCGGCGCAGGTGCCGGAGGCGGCCGGAGCAGCGGCGGGGCGCTGCGGGCTGCTGCCGCTGCTGCTGCTGCTGAAGGAGAGGGAGGAGACGGCGGCCGGAGGAGGGGCGAGGGCGGCGAGGCGTCGGCGGCGCTGGGCAGCGGTGGCGGCGGCGCTGCTAGGGCGGAGGCGGGCTGCGTAGTGGCAGTGGCGGCTCGAGGCGGTGGAGAGGGAGAAGCGGCCGGGGAAGGCGGGTTCTTATAGGGTGGTCGGGCGGTTGGGGGAGGCCGAGACGGACGGTCGACGTGGGGCAGGTCGTGGCGGGCAGCGCGGCGCGGGCGGGGGCGTGGCCGCGGGAGGGGCGGCGGAGGAAGCGGGCCACCGCGGGTCGTGGGGGATGGGTTCGTGGGTTTGCGGGTCGTGGGTTGCGGCGGGTCGGGTTCGGGCAGACCCGACCCGACCCGGTAGAGGGAGCGGGTGGGCCGGCCCAAGGGCCTGGGTCCAGTGGGCCGGGCTGGGCCGGTTTATTTGGGCCGGGCTAAGGGTTATTAATAATAATAAAAAAAAAAAAAATAATAATATAATAAAATCAGTAATTAATTTATTAATTAATTAATTAATAGGTAAATACTTTTTAGGCATTTAAAAATAGGTCCGGGGTCCGATAAATTCCAGAAAAATTGTCCTAAGTCCAGTTTTTTATTTTACATCCAAAAATATTATTTTCATAATATTTTAATATTGTTTATTATTATTTAAAAATCATTTAATAATTAAAACCCTGTTTTTAAATTACAGAAAATTCCCAGAAAATTTCAGAAAATTGTGAAAAATCCAGTTTTTAAAATTTTGAAAAATCAGGGGGTTTACAATACTTGCAGGTTCATTCAGGCACGGAACGACTACGTAGTAGTCTCCCGGGGTTGGATAAAAATATGGTAACATTCAAGCAGACAAGCATGCGTTTCTAAGGAACATAAGTAAACACGTTTTGCTCGGACCCGAAGGTAAGCCGAGAGATGAAGCCGTTAGGGACTTAGCATGCGAGGGTCTGAATATAGGCACTATTTCAATTTCCATGTTCTAGCATAAGCAATATGAGTTGGGATTATTCCCTTAGCTAGGTGCGTTGAATTTATTAGCATGCATGGGGTTATTCACCTAGCGACTAGCATGAACATTCCAGATTTTATGTGTGCTGGCTAAGCAAAGACAAGTTCACCTTAGCCACCCACCTTAGCGATGATTCGCCTTGGTAGAGCGATACGTCAAGCGAGCCTCTGAAAGCCTAAGTCGGATTCCTGTAGGGACAAGTCTGGATATCCTTTGCTTCTCATTTGAGGCAAAGCGGGTCGGGACAGCTGCACTTTTGCCGATTGAGACGCCAGTCCGTTAGAACGGAACGGGGTGTTACAGCACGTACTCATGAATATGAGAGAATGTCACAAAAATGCAGATAACACGTTTTATAGAACATCACAAGATGAAAGCCTATGTGCTTAGTGATCGTACTTCCTCCAATCCCACATCCTACATCAAACTATAACAATCACAAGATATTAAGATAGTAGCAAGTAAACATGAATACCTCTCTCTCTCTCTCTCTCTCTCTCTCTCTCTCTCTTCTCTCTCTCTCTCTTGTGCGTGTATAACATCACATATGTATACAAGAAGCAAGCATAGTCTAATTATTACGCAATATAAAGTAAGTGTAAAGATGCTACTTGCAGAAGTACTTACTTGGCCCTCCTATCGAAAAGTAGAGAAAAATTTGAGACGAAAGAAACCTTAATCTACTAGCTATACACAACCACAATCAAGTCCCCAAGATTTTTCCCTCAGAAGAACACACACAAAAGATCAATTTCTTGTTAGCGAAGTTACACTTTAACCTAGTTAACTTAGGTAAGTAACCTATCTAACTAGGGTTTAAGTATGCCTAACCTAATGTATTATGGTCACGTATCAACTAGGTTCCATAAAAAATCACATAAAAAGTCAATTGTACAATTCGTAGACCTGTGGCACGCAAATCGATGTAAATAATTGACCAAAAAGCAACATCAAAAACTAAGATTTGAAGGTATGAAACAATGTATTCCAACGTCGTAGACGTGCTAGAATCGACCGTTCGTTCATCGGGTCTACCGATTGAAAGTTATTCATGTTTTAGTTTGGTATTTAAAAAATTATGATCCAAAAGTTGCACAATTTGAATACTGGTAAATACTAAATAAATTCCAGAAACACTCTAAATTTTATGGGTTGAACAATTGTGTCAGGATCCCGAAAAATCTTATCACCTTTTCGTGGTTGAAAACTTCAAAAATTGCAAAAAATAAAAAATAAAAATAAAAATGAAGGTGATTCGGTTTTCGGACACCTGTTTCTAAATTAATTTCTACAGATTCAAGGAAAGATCTTTAGATGTCTAGCTAGAGTTTGGAACTCTTTACTTGTACCCAAAAAAAAAAAAATTCCAAAAAATAGGACACAATTTGAAGCCTGGAGATAGAAGAAACAGCTATGGAAGTCAAGGTATAGATGTTGGGATCTCGTAGAAAATAACACCTAAAGTTGTTCGAATAATAAATCTTAAGAAGATATCACCACACTCACGATTTTCCTAACACAAGTTGGCTAAAGATGACACGTAGATATTTAGGAAATGAATTATTAGCTATCAGAAACTATTTATTAATTAATTTTTAAATAAATTAACTTTTAAAATTACTAAAATACAAAATGTGTTTCACGTTCCACCCACCTTTGGATCTCGCTTTCCGCAGAAATCCAAATTCGATTCCATGCCTTACAAATGCAACAACAAGCACAACAGTATTTCTCACTCCTCTCAACACTCTTTACCAATTTTGCTCCTCCTCCTCCTCCTTCCATTACTCCTTTGCAAAGAAATTGGCATGGGCCTCGTCGGTGTGGTGGTGGACGCCGTTCTGGTCTACTTCTGCGTCGTGGTGCTCTTCACCGTGCCCCTGGTGGACTCCCAGTGCGCCCTCCCAGCCAGCTTCTACCCGGAGCAGCTGGTGAGGCTCAAGAGGTTTTTCGAAGCGAGCTACGACGACTACATGTTCGAGGAGAACACCCCCTTCTTCGTCGGCATCGTCTGGATGGAGATCCTCTTCCTGTGGCCGCTGTGCCTCGCAACCGTCTTCGGCATCGTCAAGAGGAAGGCCTGGGTCGGGACGACCCTCATCATGGTCGGGGTCGCCGTCGGCAACGCTATGGTAAGACTCATCCCACCCCCACTGGAGAGCGGAGGCATCATTTTTAGTTTACCCCGGACTGAATTTAAAACCTTTATTGTATCGGTATCATCGTGTCGTGTCTGCCAAACCATGTCCAATATACTAGAAAAATGGAAATATGACAAAAGTATATTTAGTTTACCATATATTCTCGTTTTTAGGGTCTGCTTGGATTGAGGGAAAAAAAATAAGTAGGGTTAAGTGAGGTAGAGTTCAAGTGAGGGGGAGGGGAGTCAATATATTTATAACATTGCTTGGATTTGAGGGAGAGTTAAGTGGGGTATGTTTAATAACCCTTGCTTGGATTGGAGGATTTGAGTGGAGGAAAGAGTTAAATAGTGTGTATTTATTACTTTTTAAACAAAACTTCTCACTTCCTCCTCGTTAACCCCCCTATTTGGGAGGTTAAAATAATGGACAAAATAGGGTTAAACAAACCCCCACTTAACCCTCTATTACTCTCCCTCCTAAACCTCCACCCTCAAACCAAACATTGTTCTTTTTTTCCCTAACTTATCTTTCTCTCACTTAACCCTCAATCCAAGCAGACCCTTAGGCATTAATTCGAACACTAAGATGGGGGGGGGGGGGGGGGGGGGTTATGAATTTATAAATTCTGTTCTAAAAGGTGGCCGCCTAGGCATAATGCTCAAGCCTACTACCCACCCCCTGTGGGACCCTCCCCCATCTGTTCCGTGAACGTTGCGTGATGCTTTTACCAATTTACCCACCTAGGCATAAAAACTCCCTACAACAATATATCTAACTAATATGGTCATTGAGAGTGTTTTTACCAAAAAAAAAACTCTTATTTTAGCCATTTATGGACGTTAGAACATTTTGGCCATTTACTAAAAATAACCAAAATATTCCTATAATAACCATAAAATGTTATGTTATCAGATTATTTTGGTAATTAAATCCTCTAAAACTATATAAATATTGTTTATGTTATCTATTTTTATTACAAATTCACTAATCAAAATCTTCTTCTACTTTCTCTCCTCTTATTCTCTTATTTACTTCATCTCTAGGCTCTACTCTAGTTCTACACTTCTAGTATTCACTATCCAATCTAAACACCATGGATAATGTACAACAATCACCGCATCAACCACAAGGTCCGTAACCTCAACTGATGCAAAAAAATGGATACAAGGACACGAAGGAGAAGAAGGGCGGCCCTTACCAACGTAGTCTGACCAATATTTTGGGAATACTTTAGCACAATTTATCAGAAAAATGTTACAGTAAGCAGTGATACAACTCATGTTGAATGCATGAAATGTAGTAAACAAATAAAATAGGTACCTAAAAACAATATATAACTGCTATATAGACATGTAGATCTTATTAAGCAAGAACCATAGGGTATGGAGGATGGAACTATATTTACATCTTGGCAAAAGGTATGTTATAATTGTTTTTAGCTATTTGTACTTGGAACTTAGGTAGTCAAAATTATTATGTATTAGTTTTCTATTTTTATCTCCTTATTTTATGTGTTTTCACATTGATGAGATTCAAGGTTGCAAGTTTTGTTATGTTTTAATCAATATTTTTTGCGTGTACTAATTTTGCATAATTATGTTTATTCATTATATGTTATTTATAATTATAATTTGTAAGTTAAAAATAATTTACATGGTTTTATAATTCTTAAGGGCCAAAGGGGTGACTCATTATTATTTTTTTACTTTCTAGTTACTAATTTGGTAATAAATAAAATAAAATAAAATAATAATAACAAAGTGGTGATTGGAGACATATTGGCACAACAATCAAGAGAAATTTTTTCTAAAAGTAAAATTCTTAAAAAAATTAATACAACAAAAAATAGAACGAAAGAGATGATAATCAAATTATTCTGAAAAAGGCGCAAATAGAATAAAAGGAAAAGTTGAAATTGGACCTGATTCAAAAGCCCAGACAAGTTCAACCCATATCTAGCCTATCACATTTGAGCTTTTTAATGATTTTTTTTCTTTTTTGAGATAAAACCGATTAACTTCGACCGAGCCCGGACCAATTCTACCCAAGCCATGAGCTCGGCTGGGTTTCAGTTATTTAGTCAACGTTCGGCGTGGCCCGGCATGGATACTTTTACCGGGTTAGCCCGGCCGACTGGTCAAAACTCGATCAAACCATGGTCCGGGTCGACCCGACGCGGTCCACTGAACACTACTACTAAAAAGTACATGGTATTAAAGTCCTTAAAGTTCACTATACCTAAGTAAAAATTAGTCTTAATTTTAGTGTTTATTGAACCAAATCCCAAGGGATTAAACTTTGTTTATCTCGGTTTTGGTTCGGACCCAAACACACTATGATGCACGAAAGTAGATGAAAAATATCTGTTACCGTGTCTGAAATGCGTCGTGTCGTGTCGTACCCGTGTATTTGCAACATAGGGTTGTTGGGTGCGCGTAAGCGTTGCCAACCTACATGTGATAAACAACCAATCTAACGAACACCAAGCACAGATCAAAGACAACGTATATGGCGGTGACTACGTCACCTGGACAAATTTCAATATATATAACTCAGATGAAATTACAAAATTGACAAAAATCAATGTTAAACCCTTTGTCCTAGTATGTTCAACCCCCTCACCACACTCAAGAAAAAAAGAAAGATATTACAATTGAAATCACTCACCAAACCCCGTAACAATTTTTCGGAATGAAGACGACGACTCATCGATCAGATCTCCTCTTCCTTCTGTCTTGGATGACGAGCCCTAAGAGCAAAGTACGGACTTTCTCTTAGATTACCTGTGGACGAACATCTCGAATCTCCACTTTTATGCTATATTCTTTGTACCTCCACCCTCAACTCATATATATTAATTGAGAAAATTATATTCTAGGTTATAATAGGATTTCCTAAAAAGGAATCATATTATACCGAAAACAACTACTCATATTTCAAGCTGGACTCCAACAATAGATCATAATAGGATTCCTAAATAGGAAACCCTAAAATATGAATTCTATTATACCTAAAATAGCTACTCCTATTCCAGACTGGACTCCAATAATCTCCTCCTCCAGTCTTATGAGAGGGTGTTGACCCAATGGCTCCTTAACTGGACTCCATGTCTGTCGCTCCGCGACAGAATTCCTGCTCCCCCATGCCATCTATCTCCGATCCTCCGAGCTGCTTTGCATCTTCCTTTGTCTCTAGCTCCTCGACCGTCACGTCGACGCTAGATGCTATGCGTAGCACCTCCTGCACCGCTGGGATACTGCCGATATCAATAACACGGTCAAGACCGAAATCCCTGACTATCAGCCTCACCGTAAGTCTTGGCTGCATGTCCCCTATTTCAGTCTTCCACCGGAACGTACTATCGTTCCGACGAGATTCTTCGTTCTTGGTTGGCCTAACCAAGCGGACGGTACGATTCTCCCGAGATTCGAACTCCTGAACATATCTACCTTCGTATTCGATACTGAAGCTCTCTCGTATACATGCATTCTCGAGCAGAACATCATGCGTTGTGCACGTTGTCGATGACTCACAGCTCCTCCCGAACTGTGTGAATGCAGATGCACCTGCCTCAGATTGAGTTTACTGCAAATTTTGATCTCCTCCCTGACTTTGAATTGCTGAAACCGATGTCGCTTGACAAAGCTTTGGCAAACCACCCGTTTCCAAAACCGGATTCGTGGAGTAATCCCCATCTGGAGACCGACCAATAGTTATTGGACCGACAGACTGACCCTCAATCTTTGACTAATCACCATCCTTCGTTTTATCTCGACGAACCGAATCCTACGTATCCCTCAAAGTATCTCGAAGACCTTCCAAAGCAAGTTTCTGACGATCCACTGACTCATGTCGAACATCCCTCGTGCCTCTATTCGATATCTGTGGCCTGCCCGTACAACTCAGCGGGTTGAGCCTGTACATGCCGCAACATAAATTTTTTCGAGCCAGCTGTTGGAAACCTTTCGTAAGCATCCAATCTTTGTCCCCAAACAAACTGCGACAGCCATCATCGTGTTCCCAACAAGGGTATTATCAATTTCTTTGTTAAGAGTGCCGATTCTTATGATACAACTCACCTGAGAGGGGAGAATGGAGAGTTGATTTTGAACCAAGTCGAATGTACCTCTAATGAGTAGATTAGGTGATGCATAAAAAATGACTCTGTTGAGAAAGTCTTTGGCAAAATCTCTCTCTGAAACTTAAGAAGCTTAAGGTAGAATAATGCCCTTTAGAGGGGGAGGTTTTATTCAAGATAGCAGAAGTACCAATTAAATGACAATAAAATACCTTATGTTAATTATGGGTTGGAGGGGGAGGTTTTTTTCAAGTTATCCAAAATAGATCATATCACGGCGACATTTCTTGCCATGTCTGAATCTAAGAAGAACCCTCCAGAATTGGGTTGGTTTACCCCAAAACAGGAACACAGTTTGATGTGCCCCGGAGGTACCTGAGAATTCACTTCATTGATGTCCAGTGCTCCTTGTCCAGGTTAGATATGAGATTTTCTCAGTGCTTCTACATCATATGCTAGCCTTGTACATACTGTAACATAACGCTCTCCCCTGTTGAAGTGGAAACCTTCCTCACTTTCTTAACTCAGTGGATTTGAGCCTCAAGTGATCTGCAAGAGGAATCCTGAACGATTTTGACTTTTCTATGCTGAATCTCTAGTACCTTTCCTTTGTACCCATAACCGCAACTTTGTCTTGCAATTCCGAGAAGGTTGCATATTCAGTATTTGCTTTGTCGATCCCAAATCCTTCATAGCAAAAGATTGCCGAGTTCCTTCTTCCTCAACCATGCTAAGCTTCTTTAGCACCCGATATAAGGAAGTTTTGATCATACCTTTTTATTTGTACACAATGATTTGAGGACTTTCTTGAGTACCAATGGTACACCATGATCAAGCATTAAGGAGCAAAATTTTCTATACTACTCAGTTAGTATATACTCTTTCGTAGTCTACAAACCATTCTCTCTTTACCCTTGGCTTTGAAACCTGCGACTTCGCCATGCAAATCTCCTCAAATAACATGAATGTCATCTTAAAATCTAGCTGGTTTACCTCAAGATCCATTTAGCTGCTGCCCCATCACAACTCATATATATATATATCATTGTCATGAGTGGGATGAATATCTCCTCAAAGCCGAATACCAAGTCGAATACCTTTCTATTGACTGAAACCTTTGACCACCAACCATTCCCTGTATTTATGTTGTGATCTACCTTCAATCTTCAGCCAGAACACCCATTTGTTCCCTAAAGGTATCTGGTAATTTCACCAAGTCAAAGGTGTGATTCTCCTTCTGTAAGTCTATATGTTCCTTCATGACAGAGATTTGTTGGGAATCAGACGTCAGAGCCACACGTGCGTGACACGAACTAGATTCGGCCATGAACACTAACACAGAAAATTAGGCCAACCCTCCTGAGATAACCAACTCCCATTTAACGAACGCCAAGCACAGATAAAGACAACGTATATGGTCGATAAATACGTCACATGGACAAATCTCAAACTATATAACTCAGATGAAATTACAAGATTGACAAAAACAATGTTGAACCCTTTGCCCTAATAGGTTCATCCATCTCACCACACTCAAGAAGAAAATACAGAGATTACAATGAAATCACTCACCCTACCCGTAGCGATCTCCCTTAACGAAGGCGACGACTCCTCGATCAGATCTCTTCTTCCTTCTATCTTGGATGACGAGCCCTAAGAGCAAAGTATAGACTTTCTTTTAGATTTTCTGTGGACAAGCACCCTGAATATCCACCTTGTGCTCTTCTTTTTGTCTCCACCCCCAACTCATATAAATAGGAAGAGAAATCTAGTTTTAGGGTTTAGGAAACCCTAAAAGTAGTCAACCATCAGATTTGGTCGTCCACCAAGCAACCAACGGTGTAGATTATATCTCCAAAACTCATCGGTCTCGATGACAACCGAAATCGGACAGAGTTTGGTTCAGACCCTGTTGACAGTCTGGAACAAACACACCAAACTTGGCTCGAGTTCTGTCCCTTTCTCACATACTTGATCCAGCATTCTCCCCTTCCAGTCTGATGAGAGGTGCTGACTCCCATGGCTTCTCAACTGGACTCCGTGCCTGTCTCCCCGCGATGGAGTTCCTGCTCCCCCATGCCCCGAGTTGCTTTGCATCTTTCTTCGTCTCCAGCTCCTCAACCGTCACGTCGACGCTAGCTGTCATGCGTAGCACCTCCTGTACCACTAGGATCCTGCCGATATCGATAACACGGCCAAGACCGGAGTTCTTCACGATCAACCTCACCATAATTCTTGGCTGCATGTCCCCGACTTCCTTCTTCCATCAGAACGTACTATCATTTCATCGATCTTCTTCACCCTTGGCTGGCCTAACCAAGCGGACAGTGCGGTTCTCCCGAGATCCAGACTCGTGAACCTGTCCACCTTCGTGTCCGACACTGAAGCTCTCCACTACACATGCATCCTTGAGCATAACATCATACACTGTCCACGCCGTCGATGACCCACAACTTTCCTGGAACTGTGTAAATGGAGATTCACCCGCCTCTGATTAAGTTTGCTGCACACCTTGATCTGCTCCCTGACTTCGAACTGCAAAAACCAATGTCGCTCCGTAAAGTTTTGGCAAACCACCTGTTACCAAAATCGGATCCGTGGAACAAACCCCACCTAGAGATCGACCAGTTGTCCTGTTACCGACGGACTAACCCTCAATATTTGACTCACCTCCATTCGTCGTCTTTTCTCTACGAATCGAATCCTCCGTAACCCGCAAAGATTGAGGAAGGTCTGTGGTCTACCTGTACAACTCAGCAGCTTGAGCTTGTATATGGCACAATATATATCTCCTAAATCCAGCTATTGGGAACCCTTGTAAGCATCCGATCTTTTTTTCCAAACACGTTGCGACAACCATCATTCACCAGCCTCGTTATTGAAACCAAGTTGTAGTGCAAACTCGGTACATGTCGCATACCCTCGAGAACGAGTTTCTCACTAAACTCCGTTGTCAAGTGCACATTACCGATGCCTACAACTGCAGCAGTCCCCTTGTTGACCATCTTCACACGTCCAAAGTCATCGTCTCGATATGATGTGAAGATCCTCCTCTGTGGAGTGGCATAATACAATGTCCCCGTGTTCATAACCCAATCGCCGTCATGACACGTGCCACAAGGTTCCTCTGCGTCGGTTGCTACGATGATGACATCTCCCATAGCTATGAGATCCTCATAATCATCCTTGTATTTGGCCTTCTCGGCTTTGAGCTTCATGTAGTTTCTCTTGATATAACCCCTTTTGTCACAGTGATAGCAGCCCTCCTCGCAGTCCACAATCGCAAGATCCTGAGAACTCCCTTCTGTCCTTGTTTGTGACTTGAGTCTTTCCTTCCCGTATAAAGCCACCAGAGCGGACTCCAGCAACGATTCAATTTGTTTATGCTGGACCTCTTCATTCAACAAACTACTTTTGACTGCCTCCATCGTGACAACTCCATCCGGTGCGGAGTTGCTCACCGACACCACCGTCTCCCAGCTTTCTGGCAGAAAACTCAAAAGCAGAAAGGCATGTAGCTCATAATCAATCACCATCTTTATCGCAGACAACTGATTGATAATACCCTGAATCTCGTTCAGATGTTGTGCCACCGGGGCACCCTCCGTGTACTTTGAGTTGACGAGTTAGCGAATAAGAAATGCCTTGTTGCCAAGATCCTTTTGTACAACGAATGAATACAGACTCGTTCGTCTTCCTTTCATACAGCGAATGCAGCTTCTCCCATAATGCTTTTGTCGAACTCTCTATGGACACGTGGTAAAACACCGAATTATCCAGTCATTGGCGGATAAATCCAACGGCCTTCCGATCCAGTCGTTTCCAGTCTTCAGCAGCTTTGTCCGATGGCTTGGCAGTGTCGTCCTCCAACGGACCATGCAAGTCCTTCCTTGCACCAGAGCAGATCCTCCATATTTGGCTTCCAAATCGTGAATTTCTTCCTTGTGAGGATGATCATACGTGTGTTCATTTGCTTCGTAGACATTGTTGCACCTTTCCTCTTGTGAACCTGAGAGCTCTGATACCAGTTATTGGAAATCAGACACCAGAGCCACCCTTGCGTGACACGAACTGGATTCGGCCATGAACACAGACACGAAAACTTAGGTCAACCCACCTATCACGTTCCGCTTCACATGATACAATGAGCCGGGTACGTAACTACATCTCCAGACTAAGCCCCATACGAATACAACCGTACTCATATCAACGATTGTTGCCTGAAATATTTTAGGATGGAATGCAAGTCATATTAAAACACTTTCATTAGTACAAACTATAATTATTATAAAATATGATTAAAGTACAACTGTACAAGTCTTTACATCAAAACCATAATTATACATAGTTCCAGTTACAAAATGTTATTTGTTGTATCCCTTGAAAAACCACTTGAAGGTCACTCCTCAACCTCTTCCATATCATAAAGAGGTAGCATCTCGCCAGAAATTTCGTTCCCTAGTGAACAATACTAGGTTGTCAGAACGACATCAAGTCCTCGGTCAAGAACGATAATAAAATAAAAATATGATATGATACAGTAAGGCACGAAAATGGAATAACTTTTGCATAGAAGTTAGGAAAGAAGGTTTTATAATCATACCTACGACTCTAACTTAATTCCTAAGCTAGTGTTCTTATAGTGTTTAACAATTCAAGCAATACAATCCCTATGTCACTACCACAAACACAAACAATTTTTCTAAATGATGATGCAATTAGGAGAACAACTCTTTGAATATCCACTTTAACTAGTTTTTCGACAACAATCCCTTAACCAGGGATCAGGCTGTGGCAGACAGAGTGGCACTGTGCTTAAAATTCGACCCTCACATCCAGTGAGTAAAACATGATATAATATCAATTCACCTATTCGATCTTTTAATCGAAATATATATATATATATATATATATATATATATATATATATATATATATATATAAAGGAACATGTACAGGTACATGACATGTAAGTGAGTTAAGCCTCACACACTCAATTCGTAAGGTCTTACGAATGAGCTTAACTACTGATAAGCTTTATGTTGTTATTATGTTGCGGGATTTCGTAGGTGGTATTCAAGTTCTTCCCCCGTCCAATTCTTTCTAACCTAAAATTACAAACAATTTCTATTCTATTATTTTATTAATTTTGCTCTGTATCTCTTATCCATTATCAATATGCAAGAATGTATTTTCAAAGTATATCAGAATACATGATTCCATCTCGTTTATAACTCCAGGAAGCATGTATCAAAATTATTAGAATCCACTCAATTTCGGGATAATTATAAGTATCCAATTAAAATTTTCAGGAAATATTATTTTTTTAATTCATACAGAGCTGACAATACTGAAATGTATCTTTTGGTTTCAGTTGCGTGAATTGTGTCTGTGTCCTACGTATCATGGACTCTTGTTAATCGCCCCATAATTAAATCAATTTTTAGGTTGTCGGAAGTCTGTCGCTAAATTTATATCCTAAAATTGAGGGTTAGGAATATAGGTAATATTTATGGATATCGAAATTTGGTTTACTTCCGGAATTCTTAAATTTTTTTGCAAAATCTCCTTTGTATTTCGGGCTCAAGAAATTTGACAATTAACAAATATAAGAGACCCGGAGTAACCCTTCGTAGAATTTATCCCGGGTTCGCCGACCCCTTCAGTGGAACAACTCTCAACATCGGATCACACGCAGATATATATATGAAGATTACAAATAGGAAAGCTTCTTCATACCTTAGCAAGCTAGCTAATTTGCATTTACTATATACATGTGCTATGTCAAGTCAAGAATACAATAGGTTGGAATATAGTAACATCCAATCCAAGTCCTAAACACAAACAAGGAGTTTAGCTACTTAAAACTTATTGTAGGATATTGATCATTATGATCTCTAAAAAATTTGCTCCATATGAGAATGGCTAACTCAATAATACTTTGTTAGCAAAACAAGTCACCATTTATAAAGTACAATTTCCATTAATAGAATAGAATATACGGAAATGTCTGAATAATTCAAGAGTTGAGGCCTAGTATGAACGAATCAACCTATACATACTATACAAATAAAAATTAAGATTAAAATACATGTACCATATACTAGCTTCTAGATAGCAACAAAACTTTAGTTTAACTTAGAAAGTTAATAATAGGGTTACACTAATATACGGGTACATATAAATACTTATTTTAACTAAGGATAACAAAATAAGTTAGATAGCCATATTTTTAAATCTTGACAGAATTAAAATATTATATAAATATGAGATAAATTGATCATTCCTTAATATTTAGCAAAATCTAGGCCATGATGGTGATAATATATCCATAGGTTAATACAGTAATGTCTAGAACTTCTATTTAGTCATCACATAGTATAAGTAATGATAAGCATAATATATTATATTGTCTTGTTCTAAAAGTTACTTATTTATTATATGTTGGTCAACTTTGTTGTGTAATATATTTGAGTGTTTCTAATTATCATGAGAAATACATCATGGCCCAAAAGTCATTATATAAGTATGCATGTATAGATTTATATATTGCACATACGTATAATTATTAGACATACAACAAGCATTTATCAAAACTAAATATACTTTCTATCATTCTCATATTTCTATATATATATATATATATATATATATATATATATCTAAGTAGTCAAAAACAGTTATATATCGGTTATATAACCGATATATAATGGTATCGGTCCTGGACCGATATTTTTTTGCAGAAATATCGGTAAAATATCGGAACCGATATTATCGGCCGATATGGCCGATATTGTTCGAAATATTGGTTTACAAAAAAATCGATTTCTCACGGTTTTGGTTTTGCTACAGAAAAACCGATATTGAATGATATGACATTCACATCAATGGAGAATGGAGATTACATCTTCTGCCATCAAAATCTTCATGCATCAAACTTATTCAGAGATGTAGTTCCTCAAGTGATCTCCTTTATCTTGGATCTCTTGGATTTTTCGACGATATGTATACTTTCTACATATTTTATAATAGAAAACTATTAAGCGTATTGTTCATATATAGAAATTGTGTTAAAAATGCAAACCGATATTTACCGTTATAAAACCGATATATCGGTGATATATCTATAACTCTACTGGACCGTTATCATAAAAAAACCGTTATTAACTGCATATATATATATATATATATATATATATATATATATATATATATATATATATATATATATATCTTCTTGATTGAAATATTTGACTATCATTCTAAACATATAAGTATGCCCATAACAATACATGAACCTAAGAAATCTAGTATTACTAAATAAATCAATACTAATTGGATTTAAATCAAAATAGAATAATTTGGGAAGAGGACTTGCCTTGTTTTGAGTAAACCTAGGGTTTCTTCTTCCAAATATTTTCCCAAATCAAAACCCTATCCAAAATTTTATATACACATATACTTAATTAGAATTCCTTGACCTAGATCTAGAATTTTAGAAAGAAAATTGAGGAAAAGTTAGGATTTATACCCAAGAATTCGAAATAGGGGAAGAAAGAGGAGGAGCCGGAGGAGTGGAAGGAGGCCGAAGGTGGCCGGCTGGGGTCCGGCGCGGCCGCAGCAGCAGCAGCGCAGATGCAGTAGCAGCAGCAGGTACGACAGCAGCAGTAGCACTAGCAGTTGCGGTAGGGAGGGAAGAGGGGGGAGAGGGAATGAAGGAGAAAGGATGGAGAATAAGAAGAAGTAGAAGAGAATGGTGCTGGTGATGGCGTTAAGTAGATGGAGTTGAGTTTGTGTTGGAAATGGAGAAGGGTTGAGGGAAAGCCAGGTGGGATTTATGGGAAATGGAGAGGGATGGTGATGAATCCAGGTGTAATGGGGGGTGAGTGAGTCAAAGGGAGGATGAGAAATCTAGGTGAGGTTTATGTGCTATGCTTTGTGCCTCCACCCTCCTCCTATATTTATAGGATGAGAAATCCTATTTTTGGTCATAATAGGATTTTCTAAATAGAAAACCTTAAATAAGAATCATTCCATCTAAAATAGCCCAAAACTAATTATGGACGTCCAAATATGGTCAAATTAAATATTTGATACAAATTTAAAATCTAATCAAATCTTACATTTAATGTAGATTTTTAAATTATATGAAATCAAATCTTTGACCATATTTGGGCTCCAAAATTCACCAAATCCAGACTGGACCCCAACACTGCTGCTATTGCTTTTACCGTTGCTGCTACTGCGGTTGCTGCCGCGGCTACAGTGCTTTGCCGCCGGTCGAGCACACCGCCGGCCGGCCATGGGTCGCTGGCCCCCGACCTCCATTCTCTGCCACCATCATCTCATCTTCATTTTTCACCATCATCAACACCAACACCAAGCCCTAATTCCTTTCTTCAAACAAAAAGAAGAAGAAAGAGAAATTGGAAGAAGAAGAAGATGATGAAGGAGTTAAAGAAGAAGATGATTTGGAGAAGAAGAAGATCCATGCCCTAACCCCCAAATTTTAAACCCAAATTCCCAAGACAAGCCCTCATCCTTCTTGGATTCATTGTTCTTTAAAATTATTAAATTTTAGTATTAAATTCTATTTTTTTAATGCAGAATTTAATTCTGATTTTCGTAGATTTATATGACAAATTGTATGACACAAATCCACACGTAATCAGGACACAACTTGGACACATCGATACAAGGGAATAATATATAGTATGTGTAGGCTTGTTGTTTGGTTAATTCAGGATTTAATTAGTTTTCGTTGAATTAAATTGTTTGTGCATGTGTAAAATTGTTTGACATAATCTTATATGAACGTTAAGTATACGCGTAGACGTAGAAAATTCCAATCTAGCGTATTCGATACATATTCTAAGTATCAGAATGGTTTAGAACATATCGATACCGAATCAATATCAATTTATTGTTTAACTTTAGGAAATCGATTCAATTGGATTTGTAGAGTGAGAAATGGTTGATGTTTGTTCATATGACTTGCTAAAGGTTGGATGTATATGAGTCGGGCTATCCATAGATTAGTTTTAGTATATTAGAAATTGGCATTAAGAGGTTCAAATAGAGTATTTAGTTAAATCCTAATTATTTTATTTACAATATTTATTAATCATATAATTGTTAAATGTGTGAGAAAATCTAGTCCAAAGGACTATAGTTCCATTTCCTAGGCTTCCAGAGTTGTATTTGTTTCAAAATTAGCCAATTTTGACTATATGAGTCGATTTGAATTAGAATTCAGCAATCATACTAATTTAGAATATCATTATGTTCATTTGGACAATGAAATTTAGTGTAAGTCAACTAGGTGGTCATTACCTAGTGTAGGTTAGCGTATCGGATGCTAAATTTTGACTTTTCGGTTATTTTAAATCCACTTTCCGAAAATTCAGCATATGCACTGTTTTAAATCTCTAATTTAGCCCATAAAACTTTATGGATTCAATTGTTAGTTTGATTTGTAGATTTTCTAGAATTTCGGAAATTTCCGAAGTACGAAATTCCAATTTTATATAGTAAAGTGTCATTAAAAATATTTATTCTTAACCAAATAGAATGATGAGTACCTTATGAAACCATGCTTTCCAGGATACAGTAAGCCAGGTACATAACTACATCTCCAGGCTACGTCACATACGAATACAATCATACCCATATCAGCGATTGTCGCCTATAATATTATATGTACAAAATATTATTTGTTGTATCCTTTGAAAAACTACTTAAAGGTCACTCCTCAACCTCGTCCACATCATAAAGAGGTAGCATCTCACCAGAAATTTCGTCTTTCCCTAGTGAACAGTACTAGGTCGACAGAACGACAGCAAGTCCTCGGTTAAGAATGGTAAGAAAATAAAAATATGATATGATACAGTAAGGTACGAAAATGGGATAACTTTTGCATAGAAGTTATGAAAGTAGGTTTTATAATCATACATACGACTCTAACTTAATTCCTAAGCTAGTGTTCTTATAGTGTTTAACAATTCAAGCAATACAATCCCTATGTCACTACCACAAAAACAAATAATTTCCTAAATGATGATGCAATTCGGTGAACAACTCTTTGAATATCCACTTTAACTAGTTTTTCGACAATAATTTCGTAACCAGGGATCAGGCTGTGGCAGACAGGGTGGCACGGTACTTAGAATCCGGCACTCTCACATCCAGTGAGCAAAACATGATATAATATCATTTCACCTATTCGATCTTTTAATCGAAATAGATATATATATAAATTCAGGAACATGTACAGGCACAGGACAGATGAGTTAAGCCGCACACACTCAATTCGCAAGGCCTTACGAATGAGCTTAAGTACTGATCAACTTTATGTTGTTATTATGTTGCGGGATTTTTTAGTTGGTATTCAAGTTCTCCCCCGCCCAATGATTTCTAACCTAAAATTACAAACAATTTTTATTCTATTATCTTATTAATTCTGCTATATATCTCATATCCATTATCAATATGCAAGAATGCATTTTCAAAGTATATCAGAATACATGATTCCATCTCGTTTATAACTCCAGGAAGCAGGTATGAAAATTATTAGAATCCATCCCAATTTTGAGATAATTATAAGTACCAGAATAAAATTTTCAGGAAATATTATTTGTTTCAATTTATATAGAGCAGACAATACCAAAAATCTATCTTTTGGTTTCAGTTGCGTGAATTGTATCCGTGTTCTACGTATCCTGGACTCTTGCTAATCGTCCCCTAATTAAATCAATTTTTAGGTTGTCGGAAGTCCGTCGCTAAATTATATATCCTAAAATTGAGGGTTAGGAATATAGGTAATATTTTCGGATTTCGAAATTTGGTTAACTTTTCGGATATCGAAATTTGGTTAACTCCCGAAATTCTTAAAAAAATTGGCAGTCTCCTTTGTATTTCGGGCTCCAGAAATTTGATAATTAATAAATATAAGAGACCCGGAGCAACCCTCCATAGAATTTATCCCGTATTCGTCGACCCCTTCAGTGGAGCAACTCTCAACACCGGATCACACGCAGGTATATATATGAAGATTACGAATAGGAAAGCTTTCTTCATACCTTAGCAAACTAGCTAATTTGCATTTGCTATATCCAGGTGCTATGTCAAGTCAAGAATACAATAGGTTGGAATATAGTAACATCCAATCCAAGTCCTAAACACAAACAATGAGTTTAGCTACTTAAAACTTATTGTAGGATATTGATCATTATGATATCTAAAAATTTTGTTCCATATGAGAATTGCTAACCCAATAATACTTTGCTAGCAAAACAAGTCACCATTTATAAAGTACAATTTCCATTGATAGAATAGAATATACGTAAATGTCATTGAATAATTCAAGAGTTTGAGGTCGAGTATTAACGAATCAACCTATACATACTATACAAATGAAAATTAAGATTAAAATACATGTACCATTTACTAGCTTCTAGATGGCAACAAAATTTTAGTTTAACTTGAAAATTAATAACTAGGGTTACCCTAATATACGAGTACCTATAAATACTTATTTTAACTAACTAAGGATAACAAAATAAGTTAGATAGTCATATTTTTAAATCTGGACAGAATTAAAATATTATATAAATATGAGATAAATTGCTCATTCCTTAATATTTAGCAAAATCTAGGTCATGATGGTGATAATATGTCCATAGGTTAATACAATAATTTGTAGAACTTCTATTTAGTCATCACATAGTGTAATGATAAGCATAATATATTATATTGTCTTGTTCTACAAGTTACTTATTTTATGTTATGTTGGTCAACTTGGTTGTATAATATATTTGAGTGTTTCTAATTATCATGAGAAATACATAATGGCCCAAAAGTTATCATATAAGTATGCATGTATAGATTTATATATTGCACATACGTATAATTATTAGACATACAACAAGGATTTATCAAAACTAAATATACTTTCTAGGATATCATTCTCATATTTCTACTTGTGTATATATATAAAGAAGCATTCAATCAAAAGAAATATATATATATATATATATATATATATATATAATCTATAATCATACAACAATTACTTTGTCATATTTCCATAACCATTACTTGACTATTATTCTAAACATATAAGCGTGTATTACTAAATAAATCAATACTAATTAGATTTAAATCAAATTAGAATAATTTGGGAAAAGGACTTGCCCTTTCTTGAGCAAACCTAGGGTTTCTTCTTCCAAATCTTTTTCCAAATCAAAATCCTATCCAAAATTTTATATACACATATACTTATTAGAATTCCTTGACCTAGATCTAGAATTTTAGAAAGAAAATTGGAAAAAAGTTAGGATTTATGTCCAAGAATTCGAAATAGGGGAAGAAAGAGGAGCTAGAGGAGTGGAAGGAGACCGGAGGTGTCCGACCCGGCCGTGGGCGGCGGAGGCAGCAGTCGCAGCAGCAGCAGCAACGTAGATGCAGTAGCAGTAGCTGCGGCAGCAGCAACTGGTACGACAACAACAGTAGTAGCAGTTGCGGTAGGGAGGGAAGAGGGGAGAGAGGGAATGAAGGAGAAAGGATGGAGAATGAGAAGAAGAAGAAGAGAAGAAGAAGAAGAAGAAGAAGGAGAGAATGGTGTTGGTGATGGTGTTAAGTAGATGGAGTTGAGTTTGTGTTGGAAATGGGGAAGGGTTGAAAGAAAGTCGGGTGGGGTTTATGGGAAATGGAGAGGGATAGTGATGGAGTTGAGTTTCTTCCTTCTATTTTGGATGACGAGTCCTAAGAGCAAATTATGGACTTTCTCTTAAATTTTTTATGGACAAGCACCATGAATCTCCACCTTGTGCTTTTCTTTGTACCTCTACTCTCAATCCATATAAATAGGATGAGAAACATAGTTTTAGTATTTAGTAAACCCTAAAAGTAGCTCACCATCAGATATAGCCTTCTACCAAACAACCAACGGTGTAGATTATATCACAAAACTCATCAGCCCCGACGACAACCTAACTCGAATAGAGTTCGATTCAGACCATGCTGACAGTTTTGGAACAAACGCACCGAATTCGGACAGAATTCGATCAGGGACCGAACTCGGTCCGAGTTATGCCCCTTTCTCACATACTTGATCCAGCAAGATCTCTATTCCTCTTGTCATCCTCCTGGACCTCTCTAAAGCTTTTCATTTCGCTTGTATAAGTAATCATGATGTAATCGTCTAGGCAATCATGGTTGTATGCGTATCAGTGACAATGTCTATGCAACCTAGATATCCATTTTATTGCCTATTGGCGAATTTTATCTGAGTTTGGGATCAATGATTCTGCTTTTGTTATTTAATCCACTCAACTTCTAAAAGTTGATTTCTACCGGAACATGGGCAGACCAGTGCTACGACTCTCACGCATATGCCGAGAGTCTGAGAAGGGTCACGACATATACAGCCTCACCCTCGTATATAAGGAGTGGCAGTTCCACGACTATAACCAAACTTCCTCAATCATGGAAGCAACAAGCCTAACTGTCATACGGTGGTGAATTGCTGAACACAGTTCAGCATATCATATATGCACTGCTTAATTTGTGAATGTTTTAGTGATACCATTCATATGTTGGTTTAAAATTTACATTTTTGAATTTGGCTAAACTCTGACTTTCACTCTGTTCTTATGTGTGTTCTGGAACTTTGTTGTCACATCAGGCGACTATATATGGGGAGCTGCTGCTCGGAGGAAGAGCGTCGGAGAAGCTGATTCAGGTCTTCATCCCCTTTGTATTCTTCTCCTTCTTGGCAGTCCTCCGAGGACTCTTCCCTCCTCGCTCCGCCACTACCGGTGCTTCTCTTGCATCCTCTGCTCAGAAGAAGAAGGCTTGATCATTTAGTTTTCAGTACTTTAGGGTATTATGAGTTTTGCAATGTTTTTAATCTTATCACTGTAGGTCAATAATGGTGAAACATTCGTTTGATTATGCAGTGACACTTGATAGCTCTCCGTAGCCAGAAACACTAGATGTCCTTAATTACTTGTGTTTGTTCTGAGAACTGTGGAAGAATGTGATTGGATTTTGTTGGATTTAAAGTCGTGTCCATTGCCGTCCCGTTTGACTGCACTAGCAGTCTCGGGAAGACCATCTATGATTCCGGCGTATTGATTGTGCTATCCCAAGCCCATCCCTGGCTTCACTCGGCTCCGTTGCGAGCTCTCGTGAACTCCGTTGAGCCCCTGCCGGTCCTCTTGACCTTCTCGAGCTTCCTCGACACACACACACACGAGCGTTGCACCTGCAAGGATGACCTTCACGCAGACGGAAATCCATCTCAACAAATCTCCTCCTTCCCGACCAGGTGAAGGAGCCCACCGATCTGGCGGCCTTCCTGTAGAACTTGCGCTTCCACCTCGACAAAATCTTGGTAAGCATGCCAACGCCGTTGTCCTTCTCAAGCTCAGCATCCTTCGGCTCCATCATGGTAAATTGGAATAACTTTGACATGCTTTGAAATATAGGGTTCTTATCAAGGTAAATTGTACTCTTATTGTCAAATAGCAAAGTATAATATAATGCTTCTGCTTGCTTTGAAATATAAGACAGAAGCCGTAAATCATATAGAAGACATAACATAGTTCATGATTCGGTGACGAATAGAAAATGTCATTCCGGAATCCGGACGTTGACCAAAAATGGGCTCACAAGTCTAAAATGGAGTCAAATTAGCCAAATCCAAAAATAGACAAATTACATATGAATCAAGATCAAACAATGACACGAATCCAATGGTGGTTTCGAAATCGTGGTTTGGATATCAGAATTTCGAGACGTTCGTTGTGGAACATGAAATGAACAAGTTTTACGTTCACGGCTACCCAACTTTGGGTGCACGAATGGACTAGCAAATAACATCATTTATGGTTCAAATTTTAGATATAAGAAGAGGGTCTATATCAAATGGAGAGAGAATCAAGTTGGGAAACTCAGTGCAAAGTAGCTGCCATGGAAATACAATTCAGAATCCAGCTATGCATTTAGCCACTGGATCACAAAGAGACTGGTCGAGGATTGAGAACTTGCTCCTCAAAATTGACGAAAAACCACACTGCAGGTGCAAGGTTCAAAGTATCGGTATCGGAATTGGTATCGGACCATTCCTATGAGTATCGGAATCGGCGGTATCGGTAGTATCGGCGATTTCGGATCGGAGTATCGGATTTTTTGGGTATCGGAAAGCAAACAACTATTATTAAATTATTAACATTTTCGAGAATATATTTTATACATTTATGCATAATTTAAAGTATTTCCAGTATTGTTTCTTAGTATTTTTGATATTGAATGAAATAGTAGTCATCGTTGTCGATTGATTTATATGCGATAGATAATTTTTTTTCTCTTTTATATGTTTTTACAACCTTACTATGCTTTTACACCCTTGCTAATTATTTTTTAATTCAATATTTTTTGCCGAATTGATCGGAAAAGAGACCTCTAATGTCGGTATCGGTCAGCATCGGATATCGGTCGGTATCGGATCGGGACATGCCAAACTGTATCGGTATCGACTGTATCGGATCGGTATCGGCCGATACTTTAAACTATGCAGGTGACACAACTAATATGATTATTGTTGGTTTTGGTTTTATTTGTTTCTTGCAAAAGTTCAATTCCTCTCCCTTTCTTTAGTCCCACATCGGATGGGGCAAAGCCTTCCTATGTACATATATTAGTTTCTTTCCTTTACTCTATTAAGTTGTTGTGTGGGGAACCCCTTGGGCCACACGCGCGCGCCGCCGCCGCCGCCCGGTTCGGTTCGGTTCGGTTCGACGCGCGTAACGGGTGCGGGTACGCGCCCACATCTGCGGGCGCCGAATGCCGATCCGATTTTCTCTTCGGGCTGGGACCCTAAAATTCTTTTTGCTCCTCTTAATTTTTTTTATTTAATTTCTGAACGTTGGAAATCAATTTCGTCAGTTACGGATTGTTTGAAACGTTTTTTTTTTGTGTCCAGGTTCACCCATTGAATTCCATTGTGTAACGGCTGAATTAATCAGAAATTAATTCAGACCGTTTTCCTATCAGCTTATATATACTTCTGTGTTCTTTGTAAATCGTATCAGAAACAATTCTTACGAAACCTCTGTCAACATTCTGTTCTTCGTCTTCATCTTCAAGCTCTGGGCAGAGCTAAGTCCTGGTCGTTCACTCCAAGTCGTGTGCAGCAACGAGATACCGGTAGTGCGGAGATTTTACTACTAGGAGCTTTGGGTACGTCTGCACACAGATCCCGAATAAACTCTTAGGGCAGTGCTTCGTGCACGACTTCCCCAGAGGCCGGTAACATCTTAATTTTATTTTTGTATTCTGAAATTTAGTAAGAAAAGAAAACAAAAAATTTCTAAGAATCTAAGAGTTTATTCTGAAAACGAGAATTTTCTATACAACTGTTACAATTTTTGTTAGAACTATTAGAACCGTAACAATTTTTGTTAGAACTGTTACAACTATTAGAACTGTTAGAATTTTCTATACACACTAACTATTGAAATTTTGTTAGAACTGTTAGAATTTTCTATACAATATTTCTAACAACGAGAATCTTGTATTCTGATTTAGCAAATTTTCATTGTCCTAGAATTTGCTTCTCACTGTCTGTTAGAATTTGCTTCTCACTGTTTAGCAAAGCTACTGTTGAAAACTCTATATAGTTTTTCAATACACAAAACTCTATATTAAAATTGATTTGCTTTTCTCTGTCTGTTATAAAATTGATTTATTCTAAATAATTGAAAGTACTGTAGCAAATTAATTTTCTACAAATTCAACAAGTTGATTTCGTAGCAAATACAAGTTGACTGCTAACAATTTTCAGTCACTGTAGCAATTTGTTTCAATTCCTCAATTGATTTATTTGTTTACTTGTCAAATTGTAAATTTGCTTAAAGTGTTTTAAATATTGTTAGCACATTTGATAACTTTGTCAATTGCAATTTTGATCACAAAATTTCTTTCAGTTGTAACATACAATTTGCTTCATTTTTTAATCACTTAGTATTTTTGAAAGCAATCTAGGACCAAAAAGAAAATAGTTTAGTAAAAGAAAATTGTAAATAAAATCTTCAAATCTAAAGTTTCAAAGTAGAGACAAACTCGGGCACAAGCCGAAAGGGTCCTTCTGTCAACCGGGTGTAAACAACCCTAAGCGACACGGTACTTAAGAGTCTTCGGACCACCGCTAGCTGGGAACCGGCCCCTACAGCTAACCTGAGTTGATCAATACTTGAAAAACTAAAGATTTTAAGATTGATTAGCAAAGACCGCCTAAACTATTATCTTGGACATTGTTATTAAATAAATTTATATTTTTCAGACTGCAATCATGACTGGTAAGGAGGAATCCTCTACTGCAAAACCTGCTAAGTTTGATGGCTCATACTTCAAGAGATGGCAGAGCCAAATAAAATTTTGGCTCACGACCTTAGGACTAATTTCTGCCATTGATGGGTCCACACCCATCACAAATGATTCTGATGATACTGAGTCTGACATAGGAGTGTCCACCTCCTCGAAACCAAAAACCCCTAAAGAGATAGACTTCCACTGTTTTCATAGAATTCTAAGTACATTATCTGAATCCTTGTATGATATATTTTTTGAATACAAGAGCGCTAAAGAACTCTGGAAAGCCTTGGAAGATGAATACGGCTGTGATGATGCCGGAATAGAAAGGTTTAATTCTTCAACCTTTAATAGGTATTTCATGGTAGATAACAAACCAATGAATGACCAACTCCATGAATTCCAAGAATACCTTAGACATATTCAAGCCAAAGGGGCATCTTTCTCCAATGAACATAAAATAGCATGCCTAATAGACAAGCTACCTCCCTCTTGGTCTGATATGGCTAAGGATCTTATCCATACACAAGGAGAACTTACCTACAATCAAGTCCTAAAAAAAATTAGAACCGAAGAACAAATTAGATTGAGGTCTAAGCCTAAGACTGAATCTAAAGTTAAGGTAAACCTTGTAGAAGGCCAAGGAAAATCCAAGTCTAATTTTTCTTATAAACCCAAAAAGAATTTCTTCAAGAAGAAGAAAAACTTTCAGCCTAACCACAAAAACCAAAAACCTAGAAACTTCAGTCAGACTCAGGATCAAAAGAGATTTTATTTTGTGTGTGGTAAAACAAACCATATGGCCACCCACTGCTACCATAGGAAGAAGGAAGCTGTCCAGACCTCCTACAAAGGAAAGGGCTCAGTTAGACCAGAAGCAAACATGCTTCACAAAGGTTCTTCGAGTTCCTTCAGGTCTGTAAGCTTTCAACCCCTTATTAACCTCTCTTACCATTCTGATGATTGGTGGTTGGATTCTGGAGCTAATGTTCACGTTTCGTTTGATCGCTCCTGTTTTTCAAACTATCAGGAATCAAGTGGAGGAGGTGTGACCCTAGGAGATGGCTCAACGGCACAAATTATTGGAAGAGAAAAAGTTAACCTGAAGATGACATCAGGAAAAATCTTAACTCTTCATGATGTTCTTCATGTGCCTTCTGTCAAGAGAAATCTAGTTAGTGGATCCCTTCTTGTAGCCTCAGGATACAAAATTGTAATGGAGGCTTATAAAGTAGTTTTTTCTAAGCATGACTCTTTTATAGGAAAAGGCTTTGTAAAAGACGGTCTTTTCATTTTAAGTACAATGAATAAAATGTCTGATTGTTCTCTCATTGTCTCAAATATAGAATCTTCAAATGTTTGGCATGGCAGACTAGGTCATGTGAACCTAGGTTCTATTAAAAGAATGATGACCTTAGATCTTATTCCCAAGACTCCAATAGATGACAAACACAAATGTGAGATTTGTGTTCAAGCCAAACACACTAGATTACCTTTCAAATCTGTAGAAAGAAATTCTGGCCTTCTAGAACTTATCCATAGTGATGTATGTGACTCAAATAGGATTTTGACCAGAGGCGGTAGAAAATACTTTGTTACATTTATAGATGATTATTCAAAGTATTGTTACATCTACCTTCTCAAAACCAAAGATGAAGTTCTAGATAGATTTAAGGTCTACAAATCTGAAGCTGAGAATCAATTAGAAAGGAAGATTAAGATCCTTAGATCTGATCGTGGTGGAGAATATACCTCAAACGAAATGACTAACTTCTGTGAAGAACATAGAATAATTCATGAGGTAACTGCTCCATATTCACCTCAGTCTAACGGAGTTGCTGAACGCAAGAACCGCACTCTGTTAGATATGGTGAATGCCATACTTCTCAGCTCTGGTGCTCCTGATAACTTGTGGGGGGAAGCTCTTTTAACTGTCTGTTACATTCTTAATAGGATTCCTAGTAAGACAAAAGATAAGACTCCCTATGAGCTGTGGAAAGGTAGAGCACCTAGGATTAATTAGCTTAGAGTTTGGGGATGTCTTGCTAAAGTCGGAATTCCCGAACCTAAAAAGAGAAAGATTGGTCCCAAGACTGTAGACGCTGTTTTCATAGGATATGCCTTAGATAGTTATGCCAATAGATTTCTAGTGACTCACTCAGAAGTAAATGAAATCTCTAACAATACCATTATAGAAGCAAGAGATGCAGTTTACTTTGAAAATATTTTTCCCTTTAAGGATAGAAGTTTAATCTCTTCCTCCATACCCTCTACTAGTTCTCAAGTCCAAATACCTATCTCTCAATCTGAACAAGACTTAGAACCAAGACGGAGTAAAAGGAAAAGGATTGAGAAAAATTTAGGAGAAGGATTCTTCACCTTTTTGATAGAGGGTGATCCCTCAACTTATGAAGAAGCAATATCGTCTCCTGATGCTCCTTTCTGGAAAGAAGCCATTAACAGTGAATACAATTCCATCATGGAGAATAACACTTGGTTTCTAACAGATCTACCTTTAGGGAATAAACCAATAGGTTGTAAGTGGATTTTCAAGAAGAAACTCAGAGCCGATGGTACTATAGAGAAATACAAAGCTAGATTAGTTGCTAAGGGTTTTACCCAGAAGAAATTGTTAGATTATTTTGATACCTACTCCCCTGTAGCTAGGATCACATCCATTAGAACTCTCTTGGCCTTAGCATCCATTCATGATATGCTAATCCATCAAATGGATGTAAAGACAGCATTTTTGAATGGAGATCTAGAGAAAGAACTTTATATGGACCAACCTGAAGGTTTCATTGCTAAAGGTCAAGAAAAGAAAGTTTGCAGACTAGTAAAATCCCTCTATGGCCTGAAACAAGCTCCCAAACAATGGCACAATAAATTTGACAAAGTAATTTGTGAATATGGTTTTTTGTCAAATGAGTATGACAAATGTATATACTCTAAAGGTACATGTAAAAGTTGTGTCATTTTATGCTTGTATGTAGATGACATCCTTATCCTAGGATCATCACTAGAATTGATAAATATTACAAAAAACTATTTATCTAGCCAGTTTGATATGAAAGACCTAGGAGAAGCCAACCTAATTTTAGGAATGCAAGTGACCAAAGGCAAAGAGGGTTATACTCTATCCTTAGCACATTCAATTGAAAAAATGCTAAAAAGATTTGAGTTATTTGATAAGAAACCTGTCCTTACTCCTTATGACAGCAGTATTATACTGAAAAAGGATGAAGGATCACCTTTGGAACAACACAAATACTCACAGATGATAGGCTCCCTTATGTACATAACAAACAGGACAAGACCTGATATTGCATTTGCTATTGGGAGACTAAGCAGGTATACCAGTAACCCAAATCAGTCACATTGGACTGCCTTGGATAGGGTTTTTAGATATCTCAAGGGCACCCTAGATTACAAACTTCATTTTACTAGGCACCCTGATATCATAGAAGGTTATTCAGATGCAAACTGGGTAACCGACTCACATGATATAAAATCCACTACTGGATATGTATTTACTCTAGGAGGAGCTGCGATCTCCTGGAGCTCTTGTAAGCAAACTATCATAGCTAGGAGTACAATGGACTCTGAAATGATAGCTTTAGATACAACTTGCACAGAAGCTGAATGGCTTAAAAATCTTATTATGCATATACATGTTTCTCTTAGTCCTGTTCCTGCAATTTCTATAAATTGTGATAATAAATCTGTTATTGAACTACTAAAGCATGATTCTGTGAATGCTAAGATGAACAGGCACCTGCAGCTGCGCTTCAAGTCAATAAAGAGCCTACTAGGCAAATATGTGGTTCTTGACTATATAAAGTCAGAAAAGAACCTTGCAGATCACTTGACGAAGGGTATGTCTAGGACTTTGATCCTAGAATCATCGAGGGGCATGGGGTTAAGCCCATAAATTAGTCACCAGCAGTGGCAACCCAACCGAGTCTGACTGGAGATCCCAAGAAGCCGGTTCAATGGGTAGAAACAAGCTGAACTTAGGTGACTTTATAGAACACTGACTCGAGATTAAAAGTCTCATTAAAATAAAGCCCAAGCGGCTGTACATGTGTACAATAACTCCCGATCTCTATGGTGACAGTGTTCCTGTGTGATATGGTTAGGATGAGTTTAAACTCTTAATAGGTCCAAGCTGTAATGCTGGGTTGATTCATATCACCAACCATTAAGGACTTACCTATATGAGAGGTCGTGAAGGCCGCGACTATGGGACAGGGCGATCCCAGACAACTCTCATGAATGTGAAAGTGAGCATGGCCATTTAAAAGCGCCACCCGATAGATCAAGGACCTCTAGCGTACTATGTGTGCTATTTTTCTAAATCTGGTTCAAGAAGTCTGATTCAAGGCATAGTCCATCAAGCACTTCTTCAGATTAAGGCAATAGTCACTACGTGAGATTCAAGGCTGTAGTCCATCTCATCTATGCATAGTATTTTACTGTCCAGATGCTCTCTCTTTCTATTTACTTCACTCTTATCTCTGTTTCGGAACTTGACCTTTTGGGGGGGGGATTGTTGGTTTTAGTTTTGTTTGTTTCTTGCAAAAGTTCAATTCCTCTCCCTTTCTTTAGTCCCACATCGGATGGGGCAAAGCCTTCCTATGTACATATATTAGTTTCTTTCCTTTGCTCTATTAAGTTGTTGTGTGGGGAACCCCTTGGGCCACACGCGCGCGCCGCCGCCGCCGCCCGGCCCGGCTCGGCTCGGCTCGGTTCGGCGCGCGTAACGGGTGCGGGTACGCGCCCACATCTGCGGACGCCGAATGCCGATCCGATTTCCTCTTCGGGTTCGGGCTGGGACCCTAAAATTCTTTTTGCTCCTCTTAATTTTTTTTATTTAATTTCTGAACGTTGGAAATCAATTTCGTCAGTTACGGATTGTTTGAAACGTTTTTTTTTGTGTACAGGTTCACCCATTTAATTCCATTGTGTAACGGCTGAATTAATCATAAATTAATTCAGACCGTTTTCCTATCAGCTTATATATACTTCTGTGTTCTTTGTAAATCGTATCAGAAACAATTCTTACGAAACCTCTGTCAACATTCTGTTTTTCGTCTTCATCTTCAAGCTCTGGGCAGAGCTAAATCCTGATCGTTCTCTCCAAGTCGTGTGCGGCAACGAGATACCGGTAGTGCGGAAATTTTACTACTAGGAGCTTTGGGTACGTCTGCACACAGATCCCGAATAAACTCTTAGGGCAGTGCTTCGTGCACGACTTTTCCAGAGGCCGGTAACATCTTAATTTTATTTTTGTATTCTGAAATTTAGTAAGAAAAGAAAACAAAAAGTTTCTAACAATTATTTCCTGAATTTGATCCATTGAAATATCCACCAAACGAACTCGATTCCGAACGAGCTACTTTGAACTAGATCAGTTGTTTTGGAAAAAGAAGGAACGAGGAGATCGTAATCCCCGTACAAAAGTCAGCTCCGTGAAGTGGGTTTTTGAATCAAAGTCAAGAATAATGATAACCAATCACTGAATTGTTCTATGAAACAATTATCATATGGATTAAAAATTGAGAAATTTTGACTTAGTTTCACTTTATTTATCTATAATGTACCTCACTGTTTTACATTAATTTATAAGATCTCTCACTTTTGAAGGAAACCGTCTCTTCCTAACGGTCAACTCATTTGACCCATTTTTTTGAGCGAAAACACCCCCTTCTTAGTTCGGTTCTTAACCGAAAAAACAGAATTTTAATTTACAAGACCTCTCACTTTTGACGGGTGAGCAATTCTCGATTTTTAACCGAAAACCGAACCGAACCGGACCGAAATTGAAATTCGGTTCGGTTTTTAATCAACCGGTTCGGATTTCGGTTTTATCATTTGATTAATTACGGTTTTCGGATCGGTTTTCGGTTTTGGATTCCAAAACCCGAACCGAGCCGAACCGAAAACCGAATCACTACATTATAAAAGAAAAAAACCGGTTTTTATGAATTTGGTATACACTCACCACTTGGTATAAAATTAGTTTATTGTTATTTTTGGTACACAATTTTGGTTTTTCTCAGTTATGTTTGGGTTTTTTTCGGTTTTTATGAATTTGGTATACACTCACCACTTGGACCTAAAAAACCGAACCGACCGAGAACCGAACCGATTTAATTCGGTTCGATTTTTTTCGGTCTTTACAAATTCGGTTCGGTTTTCGGTTTTGCAAAAAGCAGTTTTCGGTTCAGTCGATTTTTAGATATTCGGTTCGGTTTGAACCGAACCGAACCGTTGCTCACCCCTATCAAGCACAGCTCCAATTTCTGTTTCAATCAACCAACTTCATGATTTTTTTTTTTCAAATTGACCGATCAAAACAAAACAATTCGCAACAAAAATCAACGGGATGGAAGAGGATCATCATATAGGGATTCAATTCGAAAAATCACATCACGAAATTGAACAAGTGAGGACCAAGAATTTATACCTCAAAATCGAGAAGAAAACTGTGGCGATCACGCCGGAACCGCAGCTTTGGCTGCAGCCGATCGACTCGAAACCGCACGAATTCTTGGCGGAGCTTGCTCGACGCTGACGCGCCACGTTGTTCGGAGAGCGCGCCGAGGAAGAGGAAGAGGAAGAACAATGGAGGAGGAGAAAGAGGATGGACTCAGATCCGAAAATTAGGGAAGAGATTGGAGTTCGAGCGGGAGAAATTTTGGGAGAGTGAATTCATTCTCTAAAAAGCTGCTGCTGTTTAAATGGAATAGATAAATTTGTATTTGCAAAAACAATTCTCTGATTGCAAACTGCGTTACGTTTTGAACTTCCATTAACAACAATTCAATTCCCTCCAATTCTTCTGTTGTAACAATCCAGAAGGAAAGAGTTTATTTTCAATTTTAACTTCCTTTTCTTTTTCGTTTCTTTTATATTCACTATTAATATTTGAATTATTAAGAATAATTTTCCTTTTCCTATAGTTAGTTAGTTAATATGACTAACTCAATTTTTAGTTAAGCTAATAATCAACTACCCTTAGGAATAATAGTTAGATGTTAACTCAGATTTATTTAAATTCTAAAAAAAAAAATGCACACAATTCAGAAATAATTGATAAATTGGAAATTGAATTTTTAAGAGGTTACAATAGTGCATATGATAATGTAACAACAACTCTATATTACACAAGTCTCTATCAACAATTCAATTTTTATGTTTTATATCAACAAGTTAACAACAATGATACCACCATATTTTATCTATATTGGTTCTTTTTTACTTAGCATTAACAGACTTATGGATACAAAAACAAAAACTAGTAATATCATTTTATTAACTGTGAAGGTAAAATAAGAGAGATCGATCAAAACCACCCACCATATGACGAAACGATTTCGTATCGAATGCAAAGAACTCTGTATGATTCCTCCGCATGAATCCAAGTCTAACCAAATCTTTTGAGCCAACGAACCAACACAATGCACCGTGCGGAACGGGACATTACACCATTTAGTCGAAAAATAGAAAATTTATTTGGATGCAGGGCTGCCCCTGAGCTCATGGAGGCCCAGGCGAACTTCCAAAATGGCCCCCCATGCATAATATAGAAAAAAAAACTAAAAAAAGTAAGATTAAAAAAATATTGTCACCATTTTAACTAAGAACCTTTTGTGCAAAAGTATAACCACTACTCCACACCTATTTTATGTTAAAAGTGACTCGTGGTACATACTAATTCTATTTTAAAAAGAATCATGTTGGTGTCCCCCCTTTAGCCTTTGGGTCCTGGTCCGTCGTCCAGCCGCCCCTGTTTGGATGTCTACGTTGAGGTTATTCCTAAAGGTATGCTTGGATTTAGGGTTAAGAGAGTTAAGTGAGGTGGAAAAAAAAAACTATGGTTGGTTTGAGGGTGGAGGTTTAGAAGGGAGAATAATAGAGGGTTAAGTGAAGGTTTGTTTAACTCTTTTTTGTCTATTTTTTTTAACTTTCAAATCGAAGGGTTAACGAAGAGGAAGTGGAAGATTTTGATAACTATTGTATTTTTATTACCTTTTTCGCCACTCAAAAACTCCATCCAAGCAAAGTTATTAACACATCCCACTTAAATTTTTCTCCAATCCAAATAAGGTTATATATATTGACTCTCATCTCCCTCACTTAATTCCTTCTCACTTAATTCTGCTTAATTTTTCTCTCCTCAATTCAAGCAGATCCTAAAGAAAACAATCGTTGTTCCTTGTGTCAGTGGAGGTTCGAGAAGGTCGAGAGGATTGAAGAGGGGCTCAACGGAGTCGACAAAGGCTCAGAATGAAGCCGATTGTAGCCAGACATGGGATCCAGATAGCAAAGCCGGTATTGCTGGGCAGTTGACCACTATGCAGGTAACATATCTATCCAGCACGGGGTTGGTAGTTTCTTTTTTTGAGAGGTATTGAAGGCTGAATTAATAGGATTTTCTAAACCCATTTTTTGTTGTAATCGGCTGGGCGGACCGGAATTCGGTTTGGGCCTTGTCCGGTCAACGTTGGTCTGGGTCGGATCGGATTCAGTCAACGGTCCGATCTGACTCAGCCCACATGTATAGCAGGTCCGGACTGAATCTGCATTTTCGTCCCGGAAGTCCGACCCGACCCAGTTCAGAAACCGATCCGAACCGGTTTAGACCCGCCAACCCGGTAGGTCCGGCTCGGTCCGCCAATTCGGTCAAAGTCCGATTTAGACCCGATCTAAACCCTTATTTTTTAATTTTTTTAATTATTTTAATTACTAAAAAAAAATTAAAAAAAATTTGGTTAGTTATAAATAAATGTTATAACATATTTAAATTACAGAAATTTTGGTATTGGAGAATTTTTTAGTTAAAATAGCATGTTAAGGAAAAAGTTTGATATATTTTCAAAATGAGGAACAAAACGTCAATTTAGTTGGCGAGTTGGTGCAAAGCTGACCCAACTATGCAAATCTCGCCAACTCAATTGACGAGATATAATTTTTTTTATTTTTTTGATAAAACAAACTGACTTATTTAGTAGTCATTTGTGCCAAAGAAATCACATATGGATCTCTATTTAAAGAACACATCTCCTTTCACCCATATGTGTAGCCAATTTGGGACTAAATGAATAAAAAGGAACTAACAAATGTTCTCATTTCTATGCAGAATATCGGCTGCATATATGGATGAAAGGAGATGTGCTCTTTAAATAGAGATCCATAGGTGGTTCGGTTGTAAGCTCAAGTCAATTGGCTCAAACATTTAAAAAATTGCATTGGTCAGCACGCCAAGTCAATTGTCGGTTTGCTTTCCATCTCAGATTTCAAAAAAAAGTTTTAACTAGCCAACTTAGTTGGTGTTTTGTTCAGAAAAGTTTGAATTTGCCATCTGAGTTGACGTTTCGTTTATTATTTTAAAAATATTTGAAACTTTTTCCTTAGTATGCTATTTTACCTAAAAATAATTCCCCTAATGGAAATTTTTGTTTAAATTATAATGACATTTAATAAAATTATTCCATTTTTTTTGATTTTTTAAAGAGAATCGAGCCGGCCCATTCCGATTGTAAACCGGTCCATATCCATACCCCGCGGGTCCCGGTCCTCCTCAGACCGGGTCATGGGTCTGGACTGGGTCAGCTTCCAAACCCACCAGGCTGGGTCGGACCACTCCGTTCTCTTCATCGGATTGTGCCCGAAACGACCTGAACCTGATCAAATTCGGGCAACCGGGACCTCGAGCCGGCTTGATCCATTATACAGCTTGATTTTTTTGGTGGCTAACATATTGTTAAAAGTGTACTAGTTTTGAAGGGTTTTAAAGGGTCCGAAGAAAACTTTGGAGGAAATAGTTAGGAGAGTTCCATCTTGGTTCATCTTATTCTTGTGCTCCGGTAACTTTATTCTTTTTTATTGTAATTATTCTTCATCTCTAAGTAGTTGTAGTCATCCGTTGTTGTAATTATTCTTTATCTCTAAGTAGTTATAGTCATCCGTTGTTCGGCTCGGTTGGAGAAGTTATATTCCTTTAGGGACGTTTGGTACGCAAAATATTATATAGTCAAAAAATTTATATTTTCGGAAATTAAATTTCAAGTAATTAAATTTTCTGAAAAACTATATTTCCATGTTTGGTGACTATAGAAATATTTTCGGGAACAAAAGAAAAAAAATTTGTCACACCCCAGTACCGGAATACGGAGACGGACATGGCCAGCTACTCCGTACAAGGTGCTATACGTTGTACGACGATCACGGCTGTATAAGACAAGGGGGTTTATTCCTTTAGGGACGTTTGGTACGCAAAATATTATATAGTCAAAAATTCTATATTTTTGGAAATTAAATTCCAAGTAATTAAATTTCCTGAAAAACTATATTTTCATGTTTGGTGACTATAGAAATATTTTCGGGAACAAAAGAAAAAAAATTTGTCACACCCCAGTACCGGAATACGGAGATGGACATGGCCAGCTACCCCGTACAAGGTGTTATACGTTGTACGACGATCGCGGCTGTATAGGACAAGGGGGTTCATGCTACAATAAAGTCTCTTATGGTCAAGAACTTCTATGTCTCAATCATTCAAACAAGAAACAGTAAGCATAGAGCATATATGATAAAGCAATAAGACGTCCCAAACGCTTTCTCAAAATATTCTGTAGTCAGCTATGCAAAATAAGAAGCTGGAAGAGTAACAAAAGTACATGAAAGTGATCAGCTGTATTCTGATTTAATACAAGCATGTAAGAAAAATTAATGTCCAGACGAGCCAGCTAACAGGTATCGGTGGCTAAACGCCCAAAAAAAGTAAATGTTCAATGATGAGCAGGGAAGAATAAAACCCACTCGCTACCCCCTGCAACCATGTTCCTGGTACGTACCATGAGTTGGGGGAAGATACGCGTGATCCTCGGGTGTAACGTCCGCAACCGCTCGGTGCGTTACGCTGAGTCGGATTGAATTAAACAAATGCTGGTTACATTCGATTTGTTGGATTTTGGGAAGAAGGATTAATCGAGTTGGTTTAATGTGCAGATGGCTAGCGGGTTCGATAGAAATCAGGTGTACGTTCAGAACAGTACTGAATAGCTGGATGGAAGCGATAATGCCTTCTTCCTTAGTCCGATCGGTCGGATGATTTGGAGAGCACGGCCTGCTCGCACGGTCATACCAGTTGAGTAGATCGCGCTTGCATCGGACCACGGGTTCAAGGGATTGGCCGTATCGGCAGGACAGGATGCCTAACTGGATCAAACATTGTGAGTGGGCTCTTTCCCTTCTCCTCTACTCCTTCATGCCTAATAATATGGAAACACGTAAAAGGCTTGAACACTTGGGCTGAAACATTGGGAATCACTACACTGAGGCGTGCATAGAGTGTACGTCGTTGGCTTGGATAGGATTGTGGCTTGAAATGATTTACGTGTTGGTTAGTTGGATGCGATAGTTGGATTATACATTTGAGGCGGTCGGTTGGATACTTGGGATTTTGCTTGGACGGTTGGAATTATACAAGTTGGAATGATACTTTGAGGCATGGAAATATCGGAAATTCGGGCGAGCGAGCGTGCATCCGTGCATGAGTATCACTTGGTCGCTTTGTCTAGCAAAGCGAGCAGTTGTGGTTCGAAACCGAATAACTGCATCGGCGAGGGTGTTGTGCCGCTTGACGGGGCATCGTGCCACGAATGGCGCATTGTGCCACTGAAACGGCATTGTGCCATGGGATCTGCTTTTAGCATGGATGTTGCACCAATTCGGAATACATTGTTGTAAAGCGGCAATGTAAAATTGGGCATAACTTGGGCACAACTTGAGAGATTGTGCATATGGGTATTTTGGTGCCTTGGGCTATATATATTGAGGTCGAGATTTGGAATCCTTGGGGATATGTTGGAAGAATGGTTATGGATGCTTTGGTTGGATATCGGTTGAACGAGACTAGGATCACTTGGTGGGGCGAGAATGTTCGATTCTCTCGCCATACCTATTTTCTGCATGTCACGGACAACCTGTGTACACAGGGTTTGGCATTTCCTCGAAACGGCATTCCGGGGCACTGGGAACGTATCGATCCGGAGGGAAATATTGATTCGTGCTAGTCACGATGCATTGCGGGACTTGCTACCCGGGCTGATAGGACGCACCGTTAATGCTTGGAATATGTCCTTTATGGCTTTGCCAGTGACTTCATATAGATAAGAGTTGGCTTGCTTTTCTTTTGTTGGTTTGGCTTTCGTGTAGGCGTGGCCACCTTGCCTCGGCAAGAGTGTGCACTCGAGATTGGAATATAAACTTTGGTTGAGGAAGGATATTGAGGCTTGGTTGATGGTTCGATGTCATCGTGCAAACGATGGTTTGAGTAGGACGGGTTGCATGCTAGAATTCCTTCGGGTTGGATTTATATAAATGCTTGTCGCTTGGTTTGAGTTGAATGCTTGCATGCTTAAACTGTTTTACAGCTTTCCTTAACATGTCATCCCTATGCCATGAAATGAATCTAGGATTCAACTAGAAAGATCACCATATAACTGTTGCATTCACTATTTTTACTTAGTGTCGGCTTAGACGAGTGGGTTACCCCGCTCACCAGTACGGTTGTGTACTGACCCACGTTTGTGGGCAATATTTCAGGTACGCAGGCGTAGTGGCGCTGCTTGGATATACGAGGCATGATGTATGAACTGTAAGTACCTTTGTGGGCTAGAGAAAAGAGCAAGAGTATTTCATCGCCCTCGTGGCATCGCCTTTGTGGCATTGCCTTTGTGGCATTGCCTTCGATAAGGCATTTCATTTGGACCCTATCGTGAGCTTCGCTGCGTATTACTCTGATGTGTGCTTGGTACACAATACTCGACTTTTGTTGCAACTTGGTTGTTTCAATGATAACATTTGGTGTTTGACAACATCGCCTTGTACGAGCGCAACTCCAGGCTCGTACGGCATCACGTCTCGAAGAGAACGATTGTCCCGCGGGAGAGCTGCAACGTGGTGATTCACGTTCAGCGGGGACTATTGAGCTTGCGGGAGATTGGGGCGTGACAAATTGGTATCAGAGCGCCCGGTTCATTTCTTCGGACTTGGTCCTTCGCTTCATCACGAACTCTAAATAGCTTCCGCGTGTCGTTTAGCTCTTGACTCTACTCAGTGCCGCATTGGATGTTTCATGCAATAAGTCTATATATTACTGGTTGTGGCTGCATGTTATTCTTGGTTGCGTTGCCTCGGTTAGTTTTCGTTAGATCGCTTAGCCTCGTTAGGCGTTGTTGCATTCGTGCAGCAAGTTGGTTGGCGTTGTTGCATTTGTGCAACAAGTTGAGGGCTTTCGTTGGGTTGGGTTGGCTTGGCTTGTCGTTCAGGGAGTTTCTGATTGCATCAATGGATCAGTTGGTTGGCAAACGAGATTTGGTTATGCAGCATATTGTGATTAGAAATATTCGTTGAGAATGGATCGTTGCACGAGTTTCTCGTGTAGCGACTGTGTTGGATAGAAGTTGGAATTTTGGTTGTGGCGCATCGGTTGAGCATATTTGGATTTTGGCTAGGGAATATCAAAAATGAGTTGCTCGTTCAGCAAAGGTGTAGAACCGTTGGGTATTGGGTTGGATTATTTGGAAGAGGGCTCGATGCACGGGATTGCTCGTGTTGTGAAAAGTATCAGACGACTTGAGAATATGTTGGAAGTATTGAGAATGGGATATAGCACGAGTTGCATCACAAAATTTATGGAAAGATTTGGATAATTCAGGCATTGCCTGAGTTTTGTGTCGGACTCGAGTTGGGAAAGGCAGGATCATGCATGAGGGATGGTTCAAACGGATTCATGGATCGGTGCAAGAAATCGTAATGCGAGTAGCGACTTGATTCGGAGTGGTATATGGGATACCACATAGTAAGCAAGGCATTGGAATATTTTGGTTAGACATCAATGGGAATTTGCCTGAGCGGACTCGGTTAAAGGAAATACAAGTCGGTTGGTGCAAATCGACAGAGTTGGAAAGAATGAAAATGGAGCAAGCGAATATTGAGTTGTGATTCGACAGAATCACCTCGGAATAGTCGGTTTGGGATAGGCGCTGGTTGACGCAGAGTAAGCATGAGGGCAACTATATTCCCAAGTGGTATATAGTGCAATAGAATTTGACTCGGGTATTCTTCGATACATTAGACTTGAGAACTCAAGAACGGAATCGTGCAAATGGAAGTATCGTTGGGCTTAAGAGATGGACGAGATCGGAATGAACAGTTGGGTTACACTTGAGCGAAGCGATGGGTTAATTGAAGTATAGCGAGCACAGACTACGATGTTGGGCAACACATTTGAGTTGTTGGTTGAGCAATGAAACACGATTTGGCTTGGAGGGACAATGCGATGGATTCACACAAACTTAAAATATTTTGGATATTGCTGCTCGAGAAGTCGACTCAGGTTTAGCGGAAATGGAATTTTGAGCAAGATGGTGCAACGATGTAGACGGATTCTTCGGGAGACATAAACGGATTGAGACAACAACTGATGGCAAAGATGGTGGCGGACGGACTTTTAAAGATAGCAAAAAGTGGGAGCAACGTCGGAACAAATCACTGTGCTGCTCGAGTAAGTTGGACGTATAATTGTGGGATGCAGCAAACGGATATGAATTTGAGCAAGTCTTGAATTTCGTGAATCATTGCAAAGTGGTAGTGCGAGTAGACGAATATGGCAATTCGGAAATATGATAGATTCAGGGCAGAACGACGGATTGATGGAAGACGGTTTCAACGAGCACGGTGCTCGGATTCGGAAGTTCGCTCGGATGGAATAGTTAGATTTTGATTCGGATTTGCAGATGAGATATAGCATGGTTCATAGTAACTGTCCATCGTGATGACTTACAATTATCGTGCGTAGCTTCGGGACAGCTGACCCTAGCGACTTGACCGTCGAATCGGAGATGAATATTGCAGACCGATAGAACGACCCTTGTGGCGGCGCATTCAGGAATGTGTCGAGGGCAGATGTGAGCATTGTGTGTTAGAGATTTGGCTTATTGACTGAGTGTTGGATTTGAGAGACCCTTGGGATAGTCTTCAGCTGAAGATGCAGCCGGAAGATCGAAGCGATGGTGGAGGTAGCCTAGTCAACTGATGAGTTTCAGAGTCGCAGATTTTTATCGATGGCATCGCCTCTGACTCATCGTGCCCTGGAAGGGAATAGCATTCATATGAATTGATGACTGTGAAACTAGCCCTTGAAGTTAAAGCAGCGGCTCGTTCAGATCAAATCCTTGCGAATACTGGAAGGGACAGACGTGCCTCAGATTTACAAGATGTCTCGAAACTTAGTCTGGGAAGCGTGCTCGTTCAGAAGGCAAAGGTGATATCCTATGCTTCGAGGCAGTGGAAGCAGCGCGAAGAACTATTCCATGCGCAACCTAAGAATTATGGCGAGTATGTCCACGTTGAAATCGTGGCAACACTATTCCTTTGGTGTGGCGACGAAATCTTCGTGGATTACACGAACCTCAATATAGATGTTCACCCAGCGAGGTATTGGGATTGAGAAAAATGTGTTGGACTGAGCTGATCTAAGCAAAGTTGATATTTGGGTAAGTCGCCTAGCTGGGGTAGTATCAGTTGAGATGATCGTTCGGTGCCTATGATATATTCGGAGATGTTGCTAATGCGGTTTCAGAAATAGTTGGATGGATTGAGTTGGAACACAAACTCATTGAGTCGGTGGGAAATTATCATAATTGAGGATAAGTGCTCAATCGAATATGTTGGAATGGAAATCATGATTTGGTTCATTTGGGAGTAAAGCAAATGGATGCCTCGAACATAAAGATACCCTTGTAACTTGTTCAAATTTGCTATCGCAAAGCTCGGCTGAAATGCATGTATTTTAGGGACGCCTTAAATATGTGTACGATCCAAAACTAAGTGATACGAGGAATTTGTATTGAGCTGCAAGGAGGATGTGGGAATTCGAGAATTTGTACGAGCGTTCAGCAGAGCGAGATACTGAGTCAGAAATCGTGAATAATGTGAGTTGCATAAAGGCTGATCTATAAATAGACAAGCGGCATGTGATAGGAATGAGTACCAGCACGGTTCGTGGACGAACCTGATTTTAAGTGGTATATTATGTAACGCCCACAACCGCTCGGTGCGTTACGCTGAGTCGAATTGAATTAAACAAATGCTGGTTACATTCGATTTGTTGGATTTGGGGAAGAAGGATTAATCGAGTTGGTTTAATGTGCAGATGGCTAGCGGGTTCGATGGAAATCAGGGGTTCGTTCAGAATAGTACTGAATAGCTGGATGGAAGCGATAATGCCTTCTTCCTTAGTCCGATCGGTCGGATAATTTGGAGAGCACGGCCTGCTCGCACGGTCATACCAGTTGAGTAGATCGCGCTTGCATCGGACCACGGGTTCAAGGGATTGGCCGTATCGGCAGGACAGGATGCCTAGCGGGATTAAACATTGTGAGTGGGCTCTTTCCCTTCTCCTCTACTCCTTCATGCCTAATAATATGGAAACACGTAAAAGGCTTGAACACTTAGGCTGAAACATTAGGAATCACTACACTGAGGCGTGCATAGAGTGTACGTCGTTGGCTTGGATAGGATTGTGGCTTGAAATGATTTACGTGTTGGTTAGTTGGATGCGATAGTTGGATTATACATTTGAGGCGGTCGGTTGGATACTTGGGATTTTGCTTGGACGGTTGGAATTATACAACTTGGAATGATACTTTGAGGCATGGAAATATCGGAAATTCGGGCGAGCGAGCGTGCATCCGTGCACGAGTATCACTTGGTCGCTTTGTCTAACAAAGCGAGCAGTTATGGTTCGAAACCGAACAACCGCATCGGCGAGGGTGTTGTGCCGCTTGACGGGGCATCGTGCCACGAATGGGGCATTGTGCCACTGAAACGGCATTGTGCCATGGGATCTGCTTTTAGCATGGGTGTTGCACCAATTCGGAATACATTGTTGTAAAGCGGCAATGTAAAATTGGGCATAACTTGGGCACAACTTGAGAGATTGTTCATATGGGTATTTTGGTGCCTTGGGCTATATATATTGAGGTCGAGATTTGGAATCCTTGGGGATATGTTGGAAGAATGGTTATGGATGCTTTGGTTGGATATCGGTTGAACGAGACTAGGATCACTTGGTGGGGCGAGAATATTCGATTCTCTCGCCATACCTACTTTCTGCATGTCACGGACAACCTGTGTACACAGGGTTTGGCATTTCCTCGAAACGGCATTCCGGGGCACTGGGAACGTATCGATCCGGAGGGAAATATTGATTCGTGCTAGTCACGATGCATTGCGGGGCTTGCTACCCGGGCTGATAGGACGCACCGTTAATGCTTGGAATATGTCCTTTATGGCTTTGCCAGTGACTTCATATAGATAAGAGTTGGCTTGCTTTTCTTTTGTTGGTTTGGCTTTCGTGTAGGCGTGGCCACCTTGCCTCGGCAAGAGTGTGCACTCGAGATTGGAATATAAACTTTGGTTGAGGAAGGATATTGAGGCTTGGTTGATGGTTCGATGTCATCGTGCAAACGATGGTTTGAGTAGGACGGGTTGCATGCTAGAATTCCTTCGGGTTGGATTTATATAAATGCTTGTCGCTTGGTTTGAGTTGAATGCTTGCATGCTTAAACTGTTTTACAGCTTTCCTTAACATGTCATCCCTATGCCATGAAATGAATCTAGGATTCAACTAGAAAGATCACCATATAACTGTTGCATTCACTATTTTTACTTAGTGTCGGCTTAGACGAGTGGGTTACCCCGCTCACCAGTACGGTTGTGTACTGACCCACGTTTGTGGGCAATATTTCAGGTACGCAGGCGTAGTGGCGCTGCTTGGATATACGAGGCATGATGTATGAACTGTAAGTACCTTTGTGGGCTAGAGAAAAGAGCAAGAGTATTTCATCGCCCTCGTGGCATCGCCTTTGTGGCATTGCCTTCGATAAGGCATTTCATTTGGACCCTATCGTGAGCTTCGCTGCGTATTACTCTGATGTGTGCTTGGTACACAATACTCGACTTTCGTTGCAACTTGGTTGTTTCAATGATAACATTTGGTGTTTGACAACATCGCCTTGTACGAGCGCAACTCCAGGCTCGTATGGCATCACGTCCCGAAGAGAACGATTGTCCCGCGGGAGAGCTGCAACGTGGTGATTCACGTTCAGCGGGGACTATTAAGCTTGCGGGAGATTGGGGAGTGACATCGGGTGCTAGCTCGAAACATGGCCATGCAAAACCAGTGGGGTTAGACCCCAAATAGCAAGTACCACAAAGGAAGCACGAAATGGAGAAACAAAAATCCAAGAAAAACATATTCAGTGTCGTAACTTAGGTCCATGGCATATCCTAACGCGAAGGCCCAACCCTACAACCAAACAAGGACAAGGGTTGAACCATCACACTATGATAGTCCATTTTTCTAGGCTACTAACCGAATAATACAATCACAACCAAGTCCATTTTCTTAAATCGGCCAATCATTTGTACGGCTTGCTATTTTTGTGGAGTCTGAGGTTATCTCAGAAATAATGCATAATAAATATCCTCAGATCACGCTAGTACCGAACATGAGCTAACGGAACCAAATAAATAAAATATGCACTTGTAGGATGCACCAGTCCCCCGTAGGGCCACTGCTCTAAAAATACGGTATTAGCGGTTCCAGTGTTCCTATAGTGAAACAGTGGCTCGGCATAATAATAGTCAGATACTGCACTCTACTAAGGCAGATGATATACAGTATTTGTGGTGGCCATCCCACAGCACACTAGAATGAATCTCTGTGGGAAGGTTCGTTGGCATGATCTCGGAATATCGTTCCCTCCAGATGTTACTAGCACTTTTAGTTACCTAATTAGTCCTATGTTATGTTCAAAATCTCAAGGTGTGGTCACATGAAAATTTTTTTTAAGATGTCGTACAAAGTACGGACACACTAGATACGAATCCATGGAAGTCAAATATGGATTTCCTCGAGCGTGTATGCAATATTCATACAATCAATATCCTAACCACGCTTTGGTAGTTGACTCGCTTATTATGTCCATGTTGGAAAAATAATATATATTTATAATATCACGCATTCAGGAATTTATAGGCATTCTCGATGCACAACCCAAATATAATCACTTAACACGTGATACGATGTATCGCACCTCGGCGCACATTAAATTATGAACAATTATCAGGCAATAGTGGTATCAGCATGGATACAGTATTCGAGTCCAATTACCAATTATACATTAGTTCATGAAAGAACAAGAAACATTCAATCAAACAAGAAATGCCGCATGGGTCTTTAGGCCGCATGGGAAGTCCAGGCTGCATATGAGGTTGTCACGTCCCAGTCCCAAAATACGTAGGACTAGGAACACGTAAGCATGACAGTCGTATGTATATGGCAACTCCAATATATGGATTCCATAATACACACGTACACTATAATATGAATAATAACTCACATGTGGTATATATATTGTCACAAGTCACAGAAATACTAATCTCATCCACACAACAAGTCACAGAAAGGAAATAACTAAACTAGAATCATGGGTCTGAATAATCCAAAAATAATAGTCGGGTGGAGACAAATCCACTACCAAAGACTATCTCCAAACTAAAATGAGAGAGGAGTATAAAATCTCTAATATAAAATAAGATGATGATATAAGAGTATCAGCTAAAAGATCCATCGCTAAAGATAATCAATGATGCTCAGAAGGTAAGACCTCCTCGGCAGAGAATAATGCGTCAGGTCCTGGCCCGTACTCCTGCTGATACTCCTGATCGTCTATACCTGGCAAGGGACCAGGTCCTCAGAGGGACATAACAAGATACATAGAAGCATGCCAATTGAATACAGTAAACATGCATAATAGATAGGAAATATATAAGTACGTTGTACAAGACAATCTATATGAATGCATAATGAGGACAACTTTTCGACGTATGGGCATGGGTAGGCTACTCGATCTAAATCTCATAACTCACACACACGACAGGGACATCAAAAATTGACATACCTCGGGGGTAGCGACTAGCACGACACACTACCGTAGTGCGTGCTAGATACTACGGTTTACCAGTGTGGTTATAGCCCATACGCCTAATGATTGTCCTTCCCTCCCATGATATTATGTGTTAAGTATGTGTCAACATATATATAGTATATAATTATGATTGAAAAAAAAATACATGGAATGAATATATAAAAATATAATAAGCATGCAAAATACTATAAGCAATTTGGCAAGGTATCTTGCCTGGTAAGAAAGCTGCAAAGTGTAACGTCCAGGAGTCAAGCACACAGGATCAGAAACTACGGCCTCCGAATAAACGTCTCCGGATGTTGAAATAAACATCAACAATATTTCCAGAATAAGCGAGATAGCTAGAAAACACTACCCTTTCGTCCAATTTGGACACAAGGGCAAAACGATAATTTCGGTCAAAATGGGTCCACATTGGCCCACTTTGTACCGAAATACGTGCCAGAGATAAAGATCTCTAAATGGAACAAATTATAGGTCAAACAAATTCTAAACGTCAATACGAACTCAACGGTACATCCAATTTTGGATTCCGGTGAGCCGAACACAAATTTACCCAAAAAGTCAACCGTGGGGCCCACAAATAGGCGGCTTGGTCAACTGTCTCAGAATCGCATGAAACTTTGGTCACAGGACCAGCGTGATACCACGAATCCAATGACATAAGTTTTGTCGTATTCTGACGAGCGTACACTAAATGGTGCGATATTTTACAAAAGTTACGATACGGGACCTTTTTACGGATACGGGGTGATTCCGACGCGCACACGCATCCAAATCAGTTTTTGCGAAAGTCCACACATATGGACATACCATACGTGCCTTTTGGTGCAATTGGTACGCGACGGAACGGTCCCGTTTGGTGGGACGCGCTCCGTATCACAAGTTTTTGTTATTTTAAAAATAGTTTTTTTTATTTTCAACATAATTTAATTCTGATTCTAACACATAATAAAATAAAGTAATTAACAGAGTTTGATCTCGGTTATATGGACTTTACACAGAAAAAGGTAGATCTTGAATTGGATCTCTACGTTGGGAGATATAGGCCTCGAAACATAGGTCGATGGGGCAGTTTTTATGGTTGTTTAAAAATATAGTTTTTTCTAAAGTTGGCGTCGATTTTTACTTAGTTTTTAACGCTGCACGATGGAAAATAATTTACGGGATTTAGAGAGGGATAAGTGGGGATCATACCGGCGAAGACGAATCAAATTTGGTTGAGCGAGGAGGCAGAAATTAGCGCGTGAATAGGGGTACGTTGCTGTCAGATTTTTGCGTGGGGTGCTCGCGGTCGCGGACGCGGTTGACGGCCGGCCGATGGTTCTCTGGTCGGCAGCGGCGGTGCGTGGGTCCAGGCGACGGCTGCTCTTAGGTCGGGGTCGGGTGTAGGAGCTAGGGTTAGGTTTTAGGGTTCCAATTCATATATATATAGAGATTGAGGGAGAGGGGAGCGGGTATGCTGTGGGCTTACGGGTGTGGTTAAGATGGGATTAATCTAGGGATGCAGCGGGTAGATTAGGAAATGGGCTGCTGTTAGCTTTAGGACTTAAGGCTTTTGCTTTTCTTCATCTTTTCTTTTCTTTTCTTTGTCTTTTACTAACCTTATTATTATTAGTGTTGTTATTATCATCATCATTATTATTATTATTATTAATACATTATTATGAATATATATTATTTATATATATATTTGGGGGTATAAAAAATGCATTTGTATCCAAATTAAATTCTAAGAAAAATCTATCACTCTTCCACAAATATTCCTAAAATAAAATAATGGTTTTTGTGCAATAATTCTAAATAATTAATTATCTAGGTAACAAAAATCAATAATATATTTTTTAATTAACTACGGGAATAATATAAATAAATCTAATGATTTATTAAATAAATACAATATTTAAAAATATGGGGTTTTACAGAGGTCAGGCCTCATGACAATTCATGGCCGCATATGAAGTCAGACCGCATGACAAATCCTAGCCGCATATGAAGTCAGACCGCATGACAAATTCTGGCCGCATATTGTCACTACCCCATTCTAAAATAGGAAATTTTTTGTCTTTTTAGTTAATATAAGTATTGTGTATATTTTTATTTTTTTAATTGCATGATATATATATATAAACATTATATATAGTGTTCATTAATACATAAGTTAGTGGACTGGACCTAGAAGCCCACTAGTTGAACCTCTAACCAAATATAGGATTATGGATTTAATTAGTATTATTTCGGGATTAATTATGGGGGATTATATTTATTACTGTGATTTTATTCAGTGTTGTACCTTACCATTGTTTCGATATTTGGAGGGCTACACTAGCTTTTGCCTTCCAACAAATTTTACATCCTTGTCCTAGACGTGCCAGTCTTCCATTCTGACCTTTGTGTAACTTATAAATATGCCCTTTTATGCTTCATTTTAGTCGCACAATATTCGTTACAAATATTTCTTTTTAATTCTAAATAAATCTAACTTTTGCATCTTTGTGCGTTCCAATCAAAATTGAAGACACAATCTTGATCTGTTTTGTGCAACCCAAATTATGATAATATTTTATTCTGAGTCTTCTATGTCCATGACACTTGTGTTCCACCTAATTTTAACCCTATATACTTATAATTAATTTTAGAACACCATTTACATTAATTTTAATTAAATTGGTGTAAGAACCCAAATTAACCCAAAGCTAGACCCAACACCAAGTCAAACCCCCACTCACACCTTCAAGACTCATACTAAATACCACACACCCTTTTTAGCCACTACATCACACCAAATATGGTATTTTCCCTCATTCAATCCAAAATCCCACTTTTTGTGCAAATTTTCTAATTGTTGGGGACTTTTATGCAAAAGTGCAGTGAGGTGTCCACATCCCATTGGACCCAACACATGAAGAAGCATCTATTTTTCTTCATTGACCGGTCACATGTGATTTTTCCTATATTTTTGGAGTGTGCAACACTCAAACATCACCCCCTCACCATCTTGGCCCTCCATTCAAACCTACTCAATCCTAGCCCTCCAATTTTTTTATGTAAAAGCCAACCCAATCCTTAGGAATACTTGGACGGCCCTAATCCCTAGGTAATCATCACCCTCTTCTCTATCCTACAAAAACTCATCCTCCATATTATTTTGATCACCATCACCAAACCAAAAACCCTAAACCTAACCCTAAACTTTATCTCCTTACTCCGGCCAGTTCGTCGAGCACCGCCTACACCGCCTGAACACCATTCGCCACCACCTCGTCATTCTCAGCAGCCCCATCTCGACTTCACAGCACCACCACCAGCCCCGTCGATCTCCTCCACCGATCACCACTGCATCCCGGTCATCCCCATCACCACCGAGCCAACCCCGACTCCTCATGATCGTCGACTGAACCGCCTACTGCAAATTACCACTGCCACCATTAACACCATCACCACCATCGTCTCCACCTCGACGTTGCCATCATCCCCGCTGTCAGCCACCATCACCATCGGATCGACGAGCTTACCATCACCATCATCATCACCATTATCCCGTTCTCATCTACTTCTTCCTGACTTTACCTCCGACCACAGCTCCACCACCACGACCTTCCTCCACCCGCCTCAGCAGTCCTTTCCCCGATCTCTTCCACGCGGCCAGCCAACAACCGGACTACCACACCCACGACAGTCCGCCATCATCATCACCATCATCATCATCATCATCACCATTAACACCATCACCCCCTCGTCAATACCACAGCCGACCGTTGACCACCTCGCTGGAGATAACCCACAGCAGCCTCCCTCGACCCTGTGCACGCACAGGTTCAAACTTGCTTTTCCTTTATATTGTGTGTGTTTGCATGCGCGAATGGTGATTAGGGTTAGCATGTTATTTCATGGGAGTTGTTAGATGTGATTTCATGACATTATGCAAGTAAACCTAATAACTAGTATGCGTGTGCGTGCGTTATATATATATATATATATATATATATATATATTATGGGAAACTGGTTGCTAGTACTATGTATGACAGTATTATATATGTTGTATGGCCATAAGTGTTAGTGGTGGGTATCCCGTATTTACATATGACTATATGACCCTGAGTATTAGTGAACTGTCTGCCTTGTGTACACTAACGTACTGGCTTAGACATGTGTTAGTGTTACACAGAATTTAGAGTTCTAGACATGTGTTAGTGAGTTGACTGTCTTATTATGCACAACATTCGAGGATATGACACTTATGAATTTAGACATGCACATTTGACCCTGCTAGTTGACCAGTTATCACCCCTAGCGTAGTTCTAAGTTCAGTATAATTTTGTATGTGTGTGTGCTAGTATAACGACAGATGCTATATTATTATTATATTATGTATATAGGACCGTTGGATTGTTCAGACGAGACTTCGGAAACAGGATATTGGTATTGCCAGCGCAGGACCACATGCGAGTACATTCTCTGACAGTTTTCATTATATTGATCATCTCTATGATTCTAGTTGTATAGCGTACTTGATTCTGACACTATGGATACACGGGTTAGCATCATCGAGTCCTGTCACGAGGAGTCATGATTGGAATCCATCGTGCTAGCTGGGGACAGGGAGATATTAGTAGATTATGTAATCATACCCCACTCTACATGCATCATAGCTTAACCCATACATCATGTCGGGTGCAGCCTGACCATTACATGCCTCATAGTCTGTTATGTATGATTAGCCTGACTATTGCTCGCATCATAGCTAACCAGATAGTTAGCCTGACCTTACATGAATCATAGCTAATCATATGTAACAAGCCTGATCTGTCCCAAGCCGATCACATGATAGACTGATGTTTCACACACTTAGCTAGATATTCTATTCATGTATTTCCAGTTCATTATTTTAGCATACACTTGTATTTCTGTTCATTGCTAGTTGTACTATTAATGATGATATATTCTCCAGTATTTCTTATTCCAGTATTTCATACTCACAAGCATTTCTTATTTCCAGTTTTTATCTCCATCTTGTATTTCTTTATACTGTATTATAGTTTTTGTCAATATACATGGAACTGTTGTTAGTGCTTGTACTTCGCTCCAATCCTGACTGGATATATTTTTTCAGAGGATCTTGAGGACTTCTGTCCCACACACTATGGATCAGGTATAGAGGGAGACTATATACCAGAGATATTAGAGGAGTACCTTCCCTTAGAGAAAATACTACCTGCAGCTATTTAGACAATTATATTTTATGCATCTTTAAGATTATGTTGAGACTTATGTGAAGACTTTGTTGAGACTATTTATTTTGGACAGCTAGACTTTAGTTTTATCTCTGTTTGAGTTATTGTGCTTGACTTATATCAGTACTTCTTATCTTTTATCTCATCGTGCCATTTATTCTTATAGCTATTGTGATTGATTATATATATATTATGGACTGTTGAGCAATGTATTATTCATTGTCCTCCTTATGGAGTTGATATCATTGACAGGTTGTGAGTATGTTTAGTATTATTGAGACCTAGACATCGTTCTACCACCGATGCTGCAGCGTAGGGTGGACGTACCCACGACTCATGCCCAAATTCAGGATGCGGGTCATGACATATTTTTATTAGCGGCCCATGCAGGTCAGGCTTCGTAAGTAGTACGATGTTGTCACGCCCCAGTCCCAAAATACCGAGGGACTAGACACGTGGCAATGGCCAGCAGTACGCACCGATGGACAAACCCAATTTAATGGATCCATCAGGGCATACTTAAGCTGTGAAACAAGTCTACGACAATCAAGGCACAACTAATCTCATCCACACAAGATATAAAATATGATCCACAGAATAAATAAGGAATGTAAATCATCAGCTAGTCTCACAAAGTACTTCGGGGAACAACCCGATAAATATCTAGTACAATGGTTCAACAGACCAGAAAATAAAAGACTGAAATAAATAATAAAAGCTGAGCATGATCATGGATGCTCAAGAGAAGTCTTCGGCCAACACCTCGTCCTCGGATGGCGGTACAGCTCCTGGATCGGCTCCTCCTGCTGCGGTCCCGTATACCTCGGGATAAACCTCGTCTGCAAAATCTGGGGACAAAATCCGGATCCAGGTCCTCAGGGGACATAGCAAGGTACAAGAAAGCTCATGCCAAAATAATACAGTGCAGCAAATAGTGAAATAAGCAGGGTAAGTATGTAAACATCTGTGTAAAATGCAAGAGAAAATATCAACAGTACTCAGGTTGAAACAACTACAAGCTCTGTGATGGGGAGCCGGTAGCAGGGGTGTCAAGAGGTGGTCTAGCTCAGCGGGAGACTGAGTAGCCGGCATAACATAATCAACCTGTAGCCTGTGGGTATCTCCAGCAATAGATGGAACTATAAGGGAATGCTAAAATAACCAGATAAGTGATATGCAAGATGAGAGCAGCACTAGAACTCAGGCTGAAGCATACTACAAGCTCTGTGTAGGGGAGCCGGTAGCAGCAGTAATAATGAGTAATGGGCCAAGCTCGGGCTTCAGAGTCTTGGGCCTCACAATAGTAGGGGTGTATATATATAATCAGCCTGTAGTCTGTGTGTCTCTCCCCACCCAATGTAACCACACAAATCATGAACATAACGTCTCACGTCCATGTCAGCGGGGTCATAACTAATGCACAAGTCATAATGTATCTAGAATATAGAATCTATCCCAAGTCCTATACAGAATCACCTCGAACATCTCGGGAAGATCCTGTCTCATGATCAGTGTCCAGTGTCCTGGGTCAAGTGTACTTGGTATGACAAGTACGAGAAAATAAAGTGTCACGTATGTCCATATCTAGATGACATTACCCAACACCGCGTACGATGTTGGCACCCGACTGATAATCGGACGCTAAGTATGTCAAACGGTCCTAGGTTGAGCATGCACAGTAATATAATAAGATAAGAAAATAGGTAACAAACTGCAGAGTTGGCAAGGTACACTTGCCTGATGGTTGAGTATCAAAAGCTATCCCTGTATCAGTGGATCCGGTGGGTACTCCTCCAAAAGCTGCAATAACATCACCAACAGTTTCAGAAGTTGTCAAATAGCTAGAAATGCCTGTCCTTACGTCCAATTTGGACACAGGGGCAAAAATGTTATTTTCGGGCTAAAGCGGTTTCCATATGTGGGCCCGCTTTGCACCAAAAAGCGTGTCAGGGTCAAAGGTCTCCAAATTCCTCAAACTCAGTGTCTACAAGTCAGGAACGATGATACGAACCCAACGGAACTTCCAGAATTGGATTCTGATGAGCCGATCACAAAATCACCTGTCAAATAGAGCCTGTAGGGCCCACGATACGCGATTTTGTCAACGTTCTCAGAATCGAACCAAACTTGGGTCACAGGACCAGCGTATTGCTACGAGTCCGATGGCGCAAGTTTCGTCTCGATCCAACGTGTGTACACAAAGTTACAGCGTATTCCAGAAAAGTTGGATACGGGGTGTCGTCGGCGGATACGCGTTGATTCCGGGGTGCACGCACCTCCGAATCGACTTCTGCGAAATCCCACACGACCGTATCAACGACGCGCACGGTTCGGTAAAGACCGCGTGCGACTAAGTTATCCCGATTGGCGGGGCGTACTCAGTTCCGGTTGAAACAGGGCGTTGTTTTTCCTGTTTTTGGATCGCGGTGTACGATCACCACAGGACGCGATGCACCGGGCAAGTTGCACGGCCACCGAGAGGGTTACACAGTCTACGCATAGCAACTAACGGAATTAAAAATGGTGCTACGATGAGGAAGAAACCGGTACCTGAACAGGGCCCCGTGAGTTCTGAATTCTGAGTGTCCGAAATCCAAATTGACGCGAGCCGAGTCCTGGTCGTGTCCTCGCGGTGTGTCCGGTGTCTACTGTGTTCTGGTCCAGAGGGTGGCCGTGTCCGCTGAGTCGGAGCTAGGTCGGCGGGCGGCCGGCCGAGGGCTTCGCGGGAGTTGGCGAGGCGAAGATGGGGTCGGGGCTGCTGTGCTCAGCGGTTGACCGAAGGGGATCTGAGGGTTCGGCGCTGACGGGATGGAATTCGAGCGGTCCGACGAGCTCTGGGAAGAAGGGGGAAAACGTCGAAGTCTGATGCTGGCTGGGCGGCTGCTCCGCAACGACAGGCGGAGCGGGTTCAGCGTCGACGGCGAGGTTCAGCGTCGCCGACGGCTGGGCAACCAGAGGGGAGCGGCGCTCGAGTTGGGGAAGCCGGTCGGCTCGCGGGAACGGGGTCAGCGTCTGGGAGGATGCTCCAAGGGTGGCGATGAAACTAGGGTTTTGGTAGGCTGGCGGCGGAGTCTACACAAAAGTCGAGGGCGGCGGTTTCCCTTTTTTTTTATACTGCTACAGTATACATGCGGGTAGGGTTTTGCCAACGGGTCGGGTTCTCAAATGTGGTTTGGTTCGGTTTAAAATCAATAGTCTCCAAGGCTTTAAACACGTCTCTGAAGTCCAAATAATTCCCTGAAAAATACCACATGCCCGGCTTTCCATTGTGCATCATAAAATATTATTTCCATAATATTTTAACATAAATTAGCCACACTTAGAATTCTTTAAATCACAATCATCTTCTCTTTAAATTCCAGAAAATACCAAAAATTCGTAATAACTCATTTTAAAATTATTCTCAAAATCAGGGTGTTTACAATCTTCCCTCCTTAAAAGGATTGCGTCCTCGCAATCAAAGAATAAGCTACCAAAGAAAGAATTATAGAAATACAAGGTTGCTTAGTTTACAACTGCCTCCTCAAACAAGTGGGGGTATCGCTGGCGCATACTATCTTCTCGTTCCCAAGTCGATTCGCCAGGGGAATGATGTTTCCATGCTACATGAACCAGTCTGATTGTCTGTCCCCGTAATGTCTTCTCGCTGATGTCGAGGATGCCAACTAGTTGTTCTTCATATCTCAAGCTTGGGCCTACTGCGATCTCTGAATGATCGACTACGTGACTTGGGTCGGTCACGTACCTTCGCAGCTGTGAGACGTGGAATACGTCATGCACTCCTTATAGGGATGGAGGTAATGCAAGACGATAAGCCACCTCACCAACGCGCTCTAGGATGTCAAATGAGTTTACAACTCATTTGACCCATTTTTTTGAGCGAAAACACCCCCTTCTTAGTTCGGTTCTTAACCGAAAAAAACAGAATTTTAATTTACAAGACCTCTCACTTTTGACGGGTGAGCAATTCTCGGTTTTTAACCGAAAACCGAACCGAACCGGACCGAAATTGAAATTCGGTTCGGTTTTTAATCAACCGGTTCGGATTTCGGTTTTATCATTTGATTAATTACGGTTTTCGGATCGGTTTTCGGTTTTGGATTCCGAAACCCGAACCGAGCCGAACCGAAAACCGAATCACTACATTATAAAAGAAAAAAACCGGTTTTTATGAATTTGGTATACACTCACCACTTGGTATAAAATTAGTTTATTGTTATTTTTGGTACACAATTTTGGTTTTTCTCAGTTATGTTTGAATTTTTTTCGGTTTTTATGAATTTGGTATACACTCACCACTTGGACCTAAAAAACCGAACCGACCGAGAACCGAACCGATTTAATTCGGTTCGATTTTTTTCGGTCTTTACAAATTCGGTTCGGTTTTCGGTTTTGCCAAAAGCAGTTTTCGGTTCAGTCGATTTTTAGATATTCGGTTCGGTTTGAACCGAACCGAACCGTTGCTCACCCCTATCAAGCACAGCTCCAATTTCTGTTTCAATCAACCAACTTCATGATTTTTTTTTTTCAAATTGACCGATCAAAACAAAACAATTCGCAACAAAAATCAACGGGATGGAAGAGGATCATCATATAGGGATTCAATTCGAAAAATCACATCACGAAATTGAACAAGTGAGGACTAAGAATTTATACCTCAAAATCGAGAAGAAAACTGTGACGATCACGCCGGAACCGCAGCTTTGGCTGCAGCCGATCGACTCGAAACCGCACGAATTCTCGGCGGAGCTTGCTCGACGCTGACGCGCCGCGTTGTTCGGAGAGCGTGCCGAGGAAGAGGAAGAGGAAGAACAACGGAGGAGGAGAAAGAGGATGGACTCAGATCCGAAAATTCGGGAAGAGATTGGAGTTCGAGCGGGAGAAATTTTGGGAGAGTGAATTCATTCTCTAAAAGGCTGCTGCTGTTTAAATGGAATAGATAAATTTGTATTTGCAAAAACAATTCTCTGATTGCAAACTGCGTTACGTTTTGAACTTCCATTAACAACAATTCAATTCCCTCCAATTCTTCTGTTGTAACAATCCAGAAGGAAAGAGTTTATTTTCAATTTCAACTTCCTTTTCTTTTTCGTTTCTTTTATATTCACTATTAATATTTGAATTATTAAGAATAATATTCCTTTTCCTATAGTTAGTTAGTTAATATGACTAACTCATTTTTTAGTTAAGCTAATAATCAACTACCCTTAGGAATAATAGTTAGATGTTAACTCAGATTTATTTAAATTATATAAAAAAAAAATTGCACACAATTCAGAAATGATTGATAAATTGGAAATTGAATTTTTAAGAGGTTACAATAGTGCATATGGTAATGTAACAACAACTCTATATTACACAAGTTTCTATCAACAATTCAATATTTTATGTTTTATATCAACAAGTTAACAACAATGATACCACCATATTTTATCTATATTGTGTTTTCAATATTTATAATATATATATATATATATATATATATATATACATATATATATATATATATATATATTATTTTTTAGAATTTAACTCCAGGCTCGTACGACATCACGTCCCGATGAGAACGATTGTACTGCGGGAGAGCTGCAACATGGTTATTCACGTTCAGCGGGGACGATTGAGCTTGCGGGAGATTGGGACATGACAAAATGAGCTCCTATATTCTGAATCTAGAATCTAGAAATTGGGATGAGCCTTACTATTGATGCTCTTAGAAGCAGGAGGAGGGAGCTTTCGGCTTGGATTGGGATTGCAATTGCTTTTCTGATCTTGCAGTAGAAGCAATTTTTGGCAATAGACGAGAGACAATTGTCAAAAGTTGGTCCAAAATTGATTTCAGAAAAAAAAAAAGTTACCAAACAATTCTCGACTACTTTCCCAAGAAAAAACATAAATAACCTTAAACAATCCAAAGTCGTCTTATTACGCAACTTTTGCTTATAAAAATTAGCAACAATTTCAAATATCTAAACCATCCTCAAGTTAGATTTTGTACAGGTGTCTAGGATCCAAACAATAAAAAAAAGAAAAAGAAAAATCCAACACAATAACAACTGTTGTTTGGTGACATAGCTTTGGTTTGAAATTAAGGAAACTTTTCAAAAATTCACAATAGACGCTACTTTAGGCAGTAGGAAGAATCGTTTCAAAAGCTAGTCTAAATTTGAACTAACTTTTGAAAAGTTCTTTGATTAGCTAGTGTTGAAAAACAGTCTTTCACCACTTTCCAAGAACCAAAAGTAAAAGCATCAAAAAATGTTATTGCCTGGTTACAGAAAATCATACAAAGTACATATAAAACATAATATTACAACTAATAAAGAGAAGATTACAGAATGTTGGATATGCAAGTCTTTAAAACAATTGCAACAACGTTGCTGCAACAAGAATCAAGTAAAAGAAACACAAGATTGAAACTCTTGCTGGGGTGATGAAGAAACAAATTGAAATTGTTACCGGCCTCCGGGGAAGTCGTGCAGGAAGCACTGCCCTAAGAGTTGATCCGAGGTCTATGTCCAGACGTTTCTCGGAAGCTCCTAGTGGTAAACCCCCCTGACTACTGGGTTCTCTTCGTTGCACACAACTCGGAGAAAGAGACCGAACTTAGCTCTGCCCAGAGCAAGAATTTAGAGACCAGAATGTGGTTTGAGGGAGAGAGGTTTCACGTAGGAGAATTTTCTGTAGAGCATGAAGAAGGAGGATGTGACCGCAATATAAAGGCAGACCAAAGACACAGCCAACCGACAAGAGATTAAATGGCTCATAACACTAGCCATTAAAGCAATAACAAAAGAAAAGAAACGTGGATGAATGGCTGTCAAAAGAGCTGTTACAGAGGCTGTCACAAGGGTTCAATGAACCTGGACATAGTGCCTCAACGTTCAAAATTTGAATGAGTCAAATTGGTTCAAAAAATAAAGAGGAGCAAAAAGATTTTTTGGATCCCAGCCCGAACCCGAAGAGTAAATTGGATCGGCATTCGGCGCCCACAGGTGTGGGCACGTACCCTCACCCGTTACGAGCGCCGAACCGAACCGAACCGAGCCGGGCCGGACGACGGCGGTGACGGTGGCGCACGCGTGTGGACTAAGGGGTTCCCCACACAACATCTTTAAGAAAGCAATGAAGATGAACTAATATATACATACAAGGAGGGGTTGGCCCATCCGATGTAGGACTAAAGGAAAAAAGGGAAGTTGAGCTTTTGCTCAAGCATAGCTAACAATTCCCCCCCCCCAAAGGTCAAGTTCCGAAAATAGAAGCGACAAAGAAATTAAAAGAAAGAGTTTCTGGGCAGGTATATACTATACATAGATGAGATGGACTACAACCTTGAATCTCACTTAGTGACTATTGTCTTTGTCTGAAGAAGTGCTTGATGGACTATGCCTTGAATCAGACTTCTTTTACCAGATTCAGAAAATAGCACACATAGTACGCTAGAGGTTCTGGGTCTAACGGGTGGCGCTTTTGGTTGGCCATGCGCACTAATCCCAAATTCATGAGAGCTGTCTGGGATCGCCCTGTTGCATAGTCGCGGCCTTCACGACCTCTCATATAGGTAAGTCCTTAGGGGTTGGTGATAGGTTTCAACCCCGCATATCAGCTTGGACCTATTAAGAGTTTTTAAAACATCCTAACCATATCACTCAAGAACACTATCACCATAGGGATGGAAAATCATTGTACGCATGTACAGCCACTTGGGCATTATAGAATAAGATTTTAATCTCGGGTCAGTGTTTCATAAAAGTCACCTAAGTCCAGCTTGTTCTTACCCATTGAACCGGCTTCTTGGGATCTCGAGTCAGACTCGGTTGGATTGCCACTGCTGGTGACTTTACTTGTGGGCTTAACCCCATCCCCCTCGATGATTCTAGGATCAAAGTCCTAGACAGACCCTTCGTCAAGTGGTCTGCAAGGTTCTTTTCTGACTATATATAGTCAAAAACCACATATTTGCCCAATAGGCTCTTTATAGACTTGAAGCACAGCTGCAGGTGCCTGTTCATCTTAGCATTCACAGAATCATGCTTTACTAGTTCCATAACAGATTTATTATCACAGTTTATAGAAATTATAGGAACATGACTAATAGAAAAAGGTATATGCATAATAAGGTTTCTTAGCCATTCGGCTTCTGTGCATGTAGTGTCCAAGGCTATCATTTCAGAGTCCATTGTACTCCTAGCAATGATAGTTTGTTTACATGAGCCATAGGAGATTGCAGTTCCTCCTAGAGTAAAAATATATCTAGTAGTAGATTTTACATCATGTGAGTCAGTTACCCAGTTTGTATCTGAATAACCTTCTATGATATCAGGGTGTCTAGTATAGTGCAACAAATAATCTAGAGTACCCCTAAGATATCTAAATACTCTTTCTAATGATGTCCAATGTAATTAATTTGGGTTACTAGTATATCTACTTAGTCTCCCAATAACAAATGCAATATCAGGTCTGGTTCTGTTTGATATATACATGAGAAAACCTATCATCTGAGAATATCTGTGTTGTTCCATAGGAGAACCCTCATGCTTCTTGAGAATAACACTACTGTCATAAGGAGTAAGGGCAGGTTTCTTATCAAAATACTCAAAAAAAATTAGCATTTTCTCGTTAGAGTGTGCTAAGGATAGAGTATAGCCCTCATTGTATTTGAATAGTTGCATGCCTAGAATCAAGTTAGCTTCACCTAGATCTTTCATATCAAACTGGATGGATAAGTAGTCCTTGGTATTAGTAATCAATTCTAGTGATGATCCAAAAATAAGGATGTCATCTACATACAAACATAAGATGACACAACTTTCATCTAAAATTTTGGAGTATATACATTTGTCATACTCATTTGGCACGAAACCATATTCTGAGATGACTATGTCAAATTTGTTGTGCCATTGTTTGGGAGCTTCTTTAGGCCATAAAGAGATTTAACTAATCTGCAAACTTTCTTTTCTTGGCCTTTAGCAATAAAAACCTTCAGGTTGCTCCATGTAGATTTCTTCCTCTAGGTCCCCATTTAGAAATGATGTATTTACAATCATTTGATGGATTATCATATTATGAATTGATGATAAGACTAGAAGGGTTCTAATAAAGGTGATCCTAGCTACAAGAGTAGCTACAAGAGTATGTATTAAAAAAAATAGTCATTTTTCTGGGTAAAACCTTTGGCTACTAATCTAGCCTTGTATTTCTCTATGGTACCATCGGGTCTTAGTTTCTTTTTGAATATCCACTTACAACCTATGGGTTTACTACCTAAAGGTAGGTCTGCTAGAAACTAAGTATTGTTCTCCATGATGGAGTTATACTCACTATTAATGGCTTCTTTCCAGAAAGGAGCATCAGGAGAAGATATTGCTTCTTCATAAGTTGAGGGATCACCCTCTATTAAAAAGGTGAAAAAATCTTCTCCTAAGTTCTTTTCAATTATTATTTTTTTACTCCTTCTAGGTTCTATATTTTGTTCGGGTTGTGAACTAGATATTTGAACATGAGAGCTGGTGGACGGAGTAAGAGAGAGATTGGAGGGAGAGAAAGAAATTCTATCTTTGAAAGGATATATATTCTCGAAGTAAATTGTATCTCTTGCTTCTATAATAGTATTGTTAGAGATTTTATTTACTTCTGAGTGAGTAACTAGAAATCTATTGGCATTGCTATATCCTATGAATACAACATCTACAGTCTTAGGTCCAATCTTCCTCTTTTTAGGTTCAGGAATTCCTACTTTAGCCAGATATCCCCAAACTTTGAGATAATGGATCCTAGGAGCTCTACCTTTCCATAATTCATAGAAAGTCTTATCATTAGACTTACTAGGAATACTATTAAGGATGTAACAGGCCAATAATAATGCTTCTTCCCACAAATTATCGGGAGCACCTAAGCTGAGGAGCATGGCATTTACCATGTCTAATAAAGTACGATTCTTCCTTTCAGCAACTCCGTTGGACTGTAGTGAATATAGAGCAGTTATCTCATAGATTATTACGTGTTCTTCACAGAAATTGGTCATATCATTTGATGTACACTCTCCATCATGAGATCTAAGAATCTTAATCTTTCTCTCTAACTGGTTCTCAGCTTCAGATTTATAGACCTTAAATCTGTCTAGAACTTCATCTTTGGTTTTGAAAAGATATATATAACAATACTTTGAATGGTCATCTATAAAGGTAACAAAGTATTTTCTACCACCTCGGGTCAAAACCCTATTTGGGTCACACACATCACTATGAACTAGCTCTAGAAGGTCAGAGTTTCTTTCTACAGATTTGAAAGGTAGCCTAGTATGTTTGGCTTGAACACAGATCTCACACTTGTGTTTATCATCTATTGGAGTCTTAGGAATAAGATCTAAGTTCATCATCCTTCTTAAGGAACCTAGATTCACATGACCTAATCTATTGTGTGACACATTTGATGATTCTACATTTGAAACAACAAAGGAAGGATCTGAAATTTTATTCACGGTACTCAAAATAAAAAGAACATCTCTTACAAATCATTTTCCAATAAAAGAGTCATTCTTAAAAAATACTACTTTATTTGCTTCCATAATAATCTTGTACCCTGAAGCTACAAGGAGAGACCCACTAACTAAATTTTTTCTGATAGATGGTACATGTAACACATCATAAAGAGTCAGAGTTTTTTCTGATGTCATCTTTAGATCTATTCTTCCTCTTCTTATAATCTGTGCCGCTGAGCCATCTCCTAGAGTTACACCTCCTCCACCTGATTCCTGATAGTTTGAAAAATATGAGCGATCAAAAGAAATATGAATATTAGCTCCAGAATCCAACCACCAATTGTCAGAATGATAAAAAAATTTAACTAAGGGTTGATAGCTTACAGACCTGAAGAAAATAGAAGTGTCGTGGAGAAGCATGTTTGCTTCTGGTTTGGCAAGACGTTTCCCTTTGTAAGAAGTCTGGACCGCTTCCTTCTTCCTATGAAAATAGTTGGTGGCTATATGGTTTATTTTACCACACACAAAATAAAATCTCTTTTGATCCTGAGTTTGACCAAAGGTTCTTGGTTTATTGTGGTGATAGTTTGAGTGGTAAGGCTGAGGGTTTTGTTTCTTCTTGAAGAGGTTCCTTTTGGGTTTGTGGTGATGATGAGGCTTGGGTTTGCCTTGGGATTCTACTAGGTTTACCTTAGATTTAGACTCAGACTTAAGGTTAGACCTTAGCCTAATTTGTTCTTCTGTTCTAATTTTTTTTAGGACTTGAGCAAAGGTAAGGTTACCCTGAGTATGAATGAGGTCTTTCTTGACATCAGACCAAGAAGGAGAAAGCTTGTCTATTAAGCAGACTATTTTATACTCAGTAGAGAAGAAAGTGCCTTTGGCTTGAATATGCCTAAGGTATTCTTGGAATTCATATATTTGGTCATTCATAGATTTATTATCTACCATAAAATATCTGTTGAATGAGGAGAAATTAAATCTTTCAATTCCAGCATCATCACAGCTATATTCATCTTCCAGGACATCCCAAAGTTCTTTAGCACTTTTGTATTCAAAGAATATGTCATGTAGTGATTCAAAAAAAGTGCTTAAAATTCTATGCAAGCAATGGTAGTCTATTTCCTTAGGGGTCTTGGGTCTAGTGGAACTAGAGGACTTGGATACACCTATGTCAGACTCAGTATCATCAGGATCATTTATGATTGGTGTGGAACCATCAATGGCTGAGATCAACCTAAGGTAGTTGTGTTTGATGATAAACGAAAGAAATATGGAAATGAGGTTTATACGAAACCCGCCCTTCTTGGGTTTACAAACAAGATTGTACAATTAATCCTATACGAGGATGTCGAGTACAATTTATTTAATCTGGGTAAATATTGCTATAGGAGTCTGATCTGCGATCAATCACTTTGTCCCTTGGACCACACGATGATGAAGAAATGTCGTAGAAGACAGAAAGCAGCTTCGAAGGTTGCTAAAGAGAGTGGATGCCCGATGCCAAAGTTGTCGATCACTTCTCTTTGCCTGAGCTCTGGATTCTCCTCTCTCTCGACCGTTTTCTCTCCCTTCAATTTTTGACCTCCTCCTCTTCTCTCCTCTATTGATAGAGGTCTCTATTTATAGAGTTCTAGTGACAGTGACTACTCAGTCGGTGTAGAAATCGAGTAGTGGAAAGTACAACACCCTTTTATACGACGGTTACAATAACCATTGCCCGCGTATAGATAACCTTTTGAATGAGCGTGTGACGCGTGTCAATTAAGAGATAACGCGTATAATTGCTGTGAAGATCACGTCGTAGAAGCCACGTAGGTAGTTATCCTTTGTGTAGAAGAGGTTGGCGTAGAAGCCAATAATTGTCACCATGACGTAGAAGCCAAGTAGGCATAGAAGCCGAATAGGCGTAGAAGCCGAGTGGGCGTAGAAGCCGTGTAGGCGTAGAAGCCGAGTGGGCGTAGAAGCCGAGTGGGCATAGAGGCCGAGTTGATGTGGACGTTTTAGCCGAAATTACAACTTTTGGAGATATAATCAAATCTCTTGCATTAAATGCAGAGATCTGCCCCCATCCTGCGCATTAAATACAGAGGCGTGTCTTCGAAGAGTTGCCATCATTCTGTGCATTAAATGCAGATACGCGCCTCAAACCCTGTATGAAGAGCAACTGATGGCATGGCAGTCTGTTTGTCTTCTGCGGAGCATAAGAAGCTCACGTCTGCCTGTGTAAAACTAGGCAGCGTATTCCCTTGTATGCGTAAGAGCAGTCTACGTAAAGAGAATATCACTAAATGACGGTTCGGTAACATTTAATCAAATCTCCTGCATTAAATACGGAGATCCGCCATTATCCTGCGCATTAAATGCAGAGGCGTGTTTTGAAGGTCTGCCACCCTTCTGCGTATTAAATGTAGAGACGTGCCTCGAGTTATGTCATCACTCTGCGCATTAAATGCAGAGACGTGCTTCGAGTTCTGTCATCACTCTGCGCATTAAATGCAGAGACGTGCCTCGAGCCCTGTACGAAGAGCAGCTTTTGACGTCGCAGGCTGTTTGTCATTTGTGGAGCGTAAACAGCTCACATATGCCTGTGTAAAACTAGGCAGCGTATTCCTTTGTATGCGTAAAAGCGGTTTACGCTAAGAAAATGGCAGCAAATGACAGTTTGGGTTGCTGTGCCGTGCCATCATTATAGCCGTCGTCTGGGTAGCCGTGCAGTACTCTTTGTCAGGAGTCCAGACGTCAGGTTCATTGCATGATTTGACAGGTTTATTTCGGGAAAGACGAAGCGTTCCTCGTACACTTCAATGTTGCATTGAAAGCGGATGAGTTTTTACGCCATAAAGGCGATGTAGCACCCTTTTTATGCTGAAGCAGCCTGGACATACTGCATTACGCGGATAGTCCTTGAGCTTATATTTTATGCTATGCTCAGCGGAGAAGCTCTGTTGCATGTTTGACGGCTCTGAGGTCCTCTGTTTACGCTGTCCTGCATCAATATGCTGCGTAGAGCTATCCAGCATATTTTTCATGCTTCTACAAGACCCCCTTCAAAGCTTTTAAATTCCTCATAATTTGAAACGCTTTGAATGAAGCATAAAATATTCCTTGTAATTTAAAATGCTCTGAAACGGTCAAGTCTGACACATTTTTTCAAGGCTGACTTTATGGCGGAGTTATTGGGGATCAGTGTGATCTCTTTCACCTATAAAAAGGCTGAGGAGTTAACCTGTTCTTTTCACATTTCCTTCACCACACAGAGATGATGGACGGAGTTCGTCGGGTCGACATGAGTGAGAAGAAGAAGACCATGTTCTTCCAGCATGTAAGGAGCCAAAAAAGACGGCGTCTTCGAGCAAATGTCCTCTGCAACTATGGATCATGGAAGGATATCATAGCCTCCTTTGCTCGGGATAATCAGCAACTTTGTATGGCGGTTCTTCGGGAGAGAGGAAGGGTCGTATTTGACCACACAGCTTACAAGCTGTATCTTCTCCCATTGTTCGTAGACGAGGGACAAACTAGCCTTGCCATTCATGGACGAGAGCAGACAAACTAGCTCTGTCCTCCAGTATTGAGTTGGATGAAATATCTTAACTCAATCTGTCTTGACGTACGGAGCATGGGATCTGCATAATTTAAGCAGGCCCAGTTTTGTATCCTCCCGCCGTTGATCATATGTCAGTCGGTTTGCGGAAACCGACTAACTGCTGGAGAAGATGGATGAAGAATTCCGCCCATGCGAGAATCTGGCAGAACAGATTCTGGGCACGATCTTCAGACGACGATGAGGAAGTCCTTTGTAGACGGGATTTCCCTCATATGTAATCATGAAAATGAAGAAAAACCCTTGTAGACTAGATTCCCTCGTATGTAACCATGTTTTAATAAAATCGTCTTCTTCTGTGCATATGATCATCTTGCCATATATTTTTGCTGTGAAGTCTGAATAAGTGTAGCTTCGACACGTCTGGTAACTTTACACCGACTCTGTTTAGAAAGAGTACTAGGTCCTGTCCTGTCTTTTCCGCATGACTAAGGATGCGCAGAAAGCCGCTTAGCAGTCGAGTGTTCGAACTGTCCTGCTGTTAGGAATGAGGAACCGCGCAGAATTTTGAACTGTCACTTCTGACAAACAAAATCCTTGTTCAGGCCATCATCTTTCAAGAATGATTTCTCGAAAATCCCTTGGGACAGGGCGAGAAATGGCTGTCAAAACTGAGTCGCCATCTTGAACTGTAGACAAAATATTCAGACTGGATTCTGGATGAACTTCGAATCGACCCATGAAGAAGAGTAACTTTCAATGTTGAACTCTGTATGCTTTGGGTACTTGGGACATTTTGAGGTCAAGAAGGAGTATCTTCTGTGTGAACCCTTGTAATTGACCGCCTTAAGAATTGTTCAGATGTACTGTACTCTGGCATGCGTATTTTTTTAGATATGCGGAAAGTTATAGATCTGTAGATGAGCGTGAAATCATAAGTTCGTAGCCTCTCGAGCGTAAAAGCTGTTAAGCATGAGAGCATCCGGGCGTAGAACTGTAGATTTGTAGCTTCTGAAAAGGAAATCTTTCGAGCGTGAAGTTGTGGATCTGTTGTCTCTGAGCGTAAAAGCCACCGAGCGTGAGATCATAGATTTGTAGCTGCTGAGCGTAAAGTCGTAGGTTTGTAGCCTCTCGAGCGTAAAAGCTACCGAGCATAAAAGCATCCGGACGTAAAACCATAGACTTGTAGCCTGTGAGCGTAAAACCGTAGATTTGTAGCTGTCGAGCGTAAAAAGCTCCTTAGCGTAAAAACCACGAATCTGCTTGCACGAAAGCTTTTCGAATTCGCTGACTGTCCGCCTTCTCTGAGTAAATAGGCTGACGTAGTCTCCAATCATAACCGAATATTAAATGTGAGATTTGGTTCGGGATTCGAGGAGTCCATCCGAACTCTATATATACTCCAAGTTTCTGAGAGAAAAAACTTTTCATCCGTCTTCTGCGAAAGAAAGCTTTTGACTGTTCGAGTTCTTCTTCGTTTCTTCTCCGAACCTTCAAAGTTTCCAGTAATGGCCTCGAAACAACTCTCCTCCTCTAAGGGAAAGAAGGTTGATTCTTCTTCTCGCTCTTCTGCCCAAGCGAGAACGACTTCGGTCGGGCAAGGCGAGCTTTATTCTGAGCGAAGTGTCCCGCCGACGAGCAGTGCACCCGGCCTTAAAGGTAGAGCTTTTGGGACGAAAGAGAACGACTGAAAATCCTTCGCACACGTTGTACGTGAACGCGCTAGGTCATCTTCTGTACTGATAGCCTCTTCGAGGACGATGATGCACAGAGATGTTTCATCTTTTACGCCCATATTTCTAATGTGTCAGCGCAAAAACTCCATATTTTCGCAGTCTGGCGTAAAAGCTTTGACTGTTGAAAGTTGGCTTATACTATATAATTTGAGTGTTACGCAGGGATGGAAATTCCGGCGTAATAACTCAAATTTTGGCAGTCTGGCGTAAAACACAGACTGTCGAAAACTTTGCGTATACTGCCAGTCTTGAATTTTATGCCTCGGAATGGGATCCCAGCGTAAAAGTTCAAGTTTTTGCAGTCTTGGCATAAAGCACAGACTGTTAATTTTTGGCATATGCTGCAAGATTATAGAAACTGACTTGTCTTTCTTGCATTTTGTAGTTAACTTGTACGCGTCTCTATTAGCTGAGGTGATGGGTTCCGCTGCCGGGATGCTGCACTCCAACTACCTGGAGGATTTGTACCACGTGACATTTCTCATCTCTGGACCCCAGTATCCCGAAGGAAGGGAAATTTTGATATCGGCTCAAGGAGAGCGGATGTTGTTGAGCATGATCAACGGAGAGCCCCTGACGTATATAGACGGGGACCAATACATGAAGCCGGCTTTCCTCTTCGGGGACATGATTGACAAACAGTCCCAGACGAAGCCCAAGAAAGAACTCTGGGTTTTTCCTGCCGGGGGCTTAGTTTTGTATCTGCCCAAGATGCTGAGAGACTATCCCATCTCGACATTCTTCCATGCTACACATCCCAGGAGGATGTCGTGGACGCTGACTCCCGATCTTCACGGCAGGCCGGGGAAGATATTTTATCTAAAAGGAGCTGACCAGGGGTCGTTTGTTAGCCGTCCTTCCGGCTCTATGATGCCGTTCAGGGGACTATACCCGGGTAGTGTCCCGAGTGAAGACAGTTTAGTGCTCCAACCGGTCCAATTATCGACTTTCTGCAACGATTTCATGGGGCACGGGGGAATATACCCTAAGGTGAATCCTCGGACAGGAGGGTGGATCACCCCCACAAATATTCGATGGGCTCGCTTAGCTGAATGGGCCCTGAAGCATTTTCAGACCGAGCTGGAGGGCATTGGTCTGTATGCAGCTGTGAGTGCTACCAGTGTTGGGTTGCCTCTCAACCCCAACCTGTTTCTGGCACTGATGGAGCGATATATCTCGCTCACCGGGACTTTTGCCACTCTACTGGGGGAGTTGGGATTGGTCCTCCACGAGATGGCAGAGATCTCGAGACTGCCGATGGGGGATACTCCGTATGAAGAGTATGTTCCCACGAACCGGGAGCTGGGGGATTCAGACCCTCGGGTAGTGGAAGTATACCAGGAGCTGATGTGCCACTACCTCGCTTGCACTACTTTTTATGGCGAGCCTTCAGATTTGGCTCACATCAATAAATGGACGTCCTACCTCTTCTTTTACCGGTCTAGGACTGCTAAGCCAGAGAAGGTCTTGGAAGGCAAAGCTTAGCCTCTGAATTTTCTGAGCGTGCTTAACGCTCAGGTAGTCGACGATCTCATGGAAGATGCTGGGGCTCCGGACTGGATCCTCGACGAAGGGATAGGGAAGCATCCTGCAGGCACTAAGGCCTATAGTTATTTGAGACGTTGCCGCAGGCCTCTGTACAGGGAAGCTCAACTGGCTGGCTTCCTCTCCATATGGCTGCGCCGACTGGTGGTACCCGGCATCGCATCTGTGGACCGCATTCACCACAACACGCTATGGCCTGCAGTGCGTCTGATGGTCGGGGCAGGCCTGGGCTTGCTCCCTGCCATGGTGTGCCGCATACAAGCTGGCCTGAGGGCCATGACTGACGGACTGCTCGTTGATGAAACTCGGCGTGATAGCTTTCCCAGGGTAGAATTATCATACCTGTATTTGATGGGATGGTTAATTCTCCATATCCCCAGGGTGATATCTCTCGGCTCTGGCAGTAGTTCAGGGGGTAGTTTCTTGTTGAACTACAAGAATTCCTCCTGGAACGTGACCACAGTTTTAGACTGTCGGCGGGTGCTGAATTTCGGTCACAGCTGGAAGCTCTTCTGCGCTGTCCCCCTGTACATCTCAATCAACAGGGGATTAGACTTCAGGACGTAGGCGACGGGAAGACCGTTCTTTCTCCTGAGTCTTTTAATTGGTTGGTCTGCATTAGACCTTCCCATTTACTGTACAGAAGTGAAGACCAATGCTTCTTGGAACCCTACATGCCTAGTCGGTTTGCCAGGCAATTCGGGTACGACCAGTTGCACGTGGGCAATGCCGTCACCAGCTTCAGGTCCAGGGGTGGACTCATTGATGGAGCCAGAGGATGGCGATATTTCATCATGGGTTGCACTGAGGCAACTTTTACCGTTCCCGTCATTTCACTTTCCAAGGAGCTGCGCATTCTCCACTCGTATGCCCAGTTCTATGTGGCAACCAACACCTTCCATCGCGATTTTGATATGCATGGAAGTTTTAGGATGCCCTCTTCCAAGCCTGGGGGAAGAGTCAAAATTCTTTCAGTTTCTTCTGACGAGGGTGAAGAATCCGTTACTCCGGATGAGCCTCTGTTGGCGGTATCGCGGGGTGATATGCCTGCAGAGCCTTTGGTAATCTCTGAGAAGCGAAGGGCTCCTGCTCTAAATAAGATTTTCCCTCGCAAGAGGAAGAAGAAGACGGTTGCTCGTCCTCTTCGGATTCCTGGCAATGAGGCTCCTAGAATTGAGCATGCATCTCCCCATGTTGGGGATGATTCTTTGATTAGAGGTTCCTCGCCTTTTAGAGAGGGAACCTCGGCAGTCCCGGCTGGCGGTGCCAGAGAATTCCTGTTGGAGGCTGCTGTCGCTGCTACCACTTCAGGTAGTGGAACGAGATCGCCTTCGGGCCTGAGCCGGATAAGGATATCTTTATCCAGGTCAGCATCGGGAGAAACCCCTGCCGTGTCTGTAGGTGCATCCAGCGAGATTCCACCTGGTGAACCTCGAGTGGATCTCGGCGAAGGTTCGGAAGAGTACCTGTCGATGTTCGTTAGTGCACCCCTTCTCCAGGTATGACAGCTTGCCTAGCATCACTAAGAAATGATTTAGCTATACTGGCTGCAGACGCGACATATGTGCCATCGGCCATGGGTAAATGTCGTCTTTACACCTCTTTTTAGAAAAGTTTAACATCATTTCGACATTAACTTCCCTTTGTCTTATTTTCAGGGGAAGACATATTTGGGGAGGGCAGTGTTGCAGCTCCTGGCGACGACGTAGAGGTACCCGACTTCGAAGAGGAGACACTTTCGAGTGCCGGCTCTCCCGAGACGGTTCTGATATCTCAAGAGGAGGATGAGCCTGTCATTGCGACAATGCCTCCTTTGAGTGCGCCAGTTGCTTCATCCGGTATTGGCGCATCTTCTTTTGTCGTGCCACCTGTTGAGGCAACGACTTGGCAACATCGTCTGCAGTCATTCCTGGAGGGAGTTTTGCTAATATTACAGCCACCCCCAGCGTAAATTTGGATCTAGCCATGCTGACCGAGCAGTACACTGGTATCTTCTTCACCACTATGAGAATATTGATATCAATGGTGTTGGAGAAGAATCTGAGCTTCGAGGCGCTAAAGAGGTCCTCTCAGTCTGCGATAGCGCCGATCAGAGAGTTCAACGATACTGGGATAGCTGATACCCTGGAGCAGATAGTTAATGGTTTGGAGCAACCCATTAACGAATATTTGCGGCTATCTCGAAGCAGCTTTGAAGACTTTGTCCAGGCCGAATATGACTCCCTAACTGCGCAGCTTATCGAACAGATGGAAGGCCTGAATAAGTCCATCCAGACACATCAGGAGGAGATGGATAAAGAAAAAGCTGTCTTGGAGGAGGTTATATCTCTTCAAACCAAGTGCCAGGCCGAGCATGAAGAAAATGTAGCGAGGGTCCGTAAACTGGAAGCAAAACTCGCTCAGGCAAAGGAGTGGGCTTCTCAGTCATCGGAAGCTCTAGATGTAGTGAATGGTCGGCTGGGTATAGCTCAACAGAACTTGACGCGTGCAGGGGTTGCCCGTGCTGGTTTTGCTCAGGCTAGATCTGAACTGTCCCTCCTGAGCAGTGATGAGGTACGACTGGAGCGAGCTCACGCTACCGTTTTAAGCTCCAAGACTGAGAAGATGGCCATGCTGGCGCAGCAGATTCGCGACCTGACCGCTCCTCCCAAATGATGTACTTTTTGCTTTTCCCTGTAATTTTGCTCTTTCTGGGAATAATAAAGAGGCTTTCATCTGACTTTGTGGACCCATCATTTTGGAATATAAATGACGGATTTGGGTAAAAGTGATATCAGAGGTAATATGGACGTGATATACTCTTGGTAAGTTTTAGCAGGATATATCTATTCAGAGGTTATATGAACATGATAGAATACGATCCAACTAGTTTCATTTTAGAAGTAGTTTTGTCAGAATGATATTTTTGCCTTATTATACTTTGAGCAAAGGAGGTTAAGCATAGTACCTCTTCAGAAATTTGCCATTGATGGGAGCCATCAACAAGTCTCCATTAGGCTTGGCCAACCTGTAAGCGCCGTTTGAGAACGTCATCTCGATCACATAAGGACATTCCCATTTGGGCTGGAATTTATCCTTACTTCTGTGAGTAAGAATTATCGGCCTTCTCACAGCTAAGACTAGCTCGCCAACTTTGAATACTCTTTCCTTTACTTTTTGATTAAAAGCTCTAAAAATGCGTGCTTGGTAGAACGCGATGCGCTGTTGAGCTTGGAGGCATTTCTCGTCTAATCCTTCTAGCTCTTAAAGCCTTAAAAGGTCGTTCTTTTCTTGAGTCAGCTTATTATCCATGGCTATCCTGAGTGACATAATCTAGATTTTGAAGGGGAGAACTGCTTCGCTCCCGTAAACCAGTAAGAATGGGGTGCAACATGTCGGTGCTCGCACTGTTGTGCGGTGTGCCCAGAGACATTCTTCCAGCTTCTCATTCCAATCCCTCTTATTCGAAGAGACGAACTTTTTTATGAGCTTGATAATGGTTTTGTTGAAAGCTTCCGCCAAACCATTAGCAGCAGGATTATATGCCGTAGAGGCCACATTTTGTATTCGATTTTTATCGCAAAATCGATGAAATGCTTGGCTGATGAACTGAGGTCCATTGTCATGAATTATCCTTCGGGGTATCCCAAAGCAATAAATGACATGATGCTTGATAAAGCTGATCACATTAGATGCCTTCACCTCAGCAAGAGGGATCGCCTCTGCCCATTTGGAGAAATAATCCGTGATGGCCAGTATGAACCGGTGACCTCTGGAAGAAGACGGATGAATAGGACCAATGATATCCATACCCCATGCTTTGAAAGGCCAGGATGCAACCGTAGGATATAGATGTTCAGGAGGTTGATGGATAAAGTCTGCGTGGACCTGACAGGCTCTGCAATATCTTGCATACTTTATTGTATCTGTGATCATAGTAGGCCAGTAATAGCCCATCCTTCTGATACGATCCTGTAGCTTAAGACCGGGTTAATGCACTCTACATACACTGTCATGAGCTTCACGGATAATCCGCTGTGCCTCATCATCGGAGAGACACCTCAATAGCAGTCCGTCGTAGGTCCGACGATATAGACACTGTGAGGACACCTCGAAATAGAAGCGTAATGATCGTCTTTTGACGGATACTGCTTCTTTAGGGTCCTCCGACAAGATTTTGTATGCCACGAAATCTATAAAGGGACTTCTCCAGTCTCTCCTGGGAGGATCGGTGTTCACAGCGTAGCTGCATTCTATGTGAAAGTTGTTTTTCATACAGAATAAATCTCTGCTAAGAAGGATTATCAAATTCTGCCTTCTTATAGGAATAGCTAAATCTGCAGCTAGACTGGCTAGGGCATCAGCTTTCAGATTCTGAGATCGGGGCACATGTTCCAGGAAGAATTATTTGAATGTCATGGCTATCTCGACCGTTGTTTGGTGATAAGGGATGAGGTCTGGATTCTGGACTTCATATATTCCTCTAACTTGATTGACGATCAGCAAAGAGTCACCGAAAGCTTCCAGAGATTCGACGCCCAATTCTTTAGCGACTTGGAGCCCAATTAATAGAGTGTTATACTCTGCCACATTATTAGAACAGGGCTCGCTGAGAGAATATGCTCGATAGATGACGAGCTTATCAGGAGTAACCAGGACAATTACTACTCCTGAGACCATGTTTCCTCTGGGACCAGTTCTGGAGGCACCATCGAAGAATAGTTGCCATGCATCGCCTTTCATTGCGGAATTACACTCTACAACTTCGTCGAGAATGTCCTCGTATAGCTTGGAGGTCTCCGGGATCGGATGAGCAGCTAGAAAATCAGCCAATGCTTGGCCTTTGATGGACTTCTGAGGGACGTACACCATGTCATATGGCGTTAATAACATCGCCCAAGTCGCGAGTCAGGAATTAAGAACACTTGGCTTGTTCATCAATACCCGGAGAGGATTGATCCTGGAGATGATATGAATAGTCTGGCCCGTGACATAGTATCGTATTTTCTGGATAGCGAACATCAGAGCCAAGCATTCTTTCTCCACTTGGTTGTACCGGTGTTCGACTCTAACCATCATCCTGCTGAGGTAGTAGATAGCCTGTTCATGACCCATATTGTTCTCCTGTACGAGAAGAGCTCCCAGAGAATGATCCATCGCTCGAACATACAGCACGAATGGTCTTTCTATGACGAGAGGCACCAGAACTGGCGAACTAGTGAGGTAGCGTTTGATATCACCGAACGCTTGCTGACAGGCTTTGTCCCATACAAAGGATACACCTTTCTTCATGAGACGAGAAAAGGGCTGACATCTCCCAGAGAGGTTGGATATGAATCTCCGGATATAAGCCAGACGACCTTGAAATCCCCTGAGTTCCCTCTGATTATGGGGCGGTCGCATTTCTAGGATGGCCTTGACTTTATCAGGGTCCACTTGAATGCCTTTGGCGGTAATGAAAAATCCCAGGAATTTGCCACTAGATACACCTAGAAAGGACTTTGTAGGATTCATTTTGAGTTGATGTTGGCGCATCAGCTCAAATACTGTCTTCAATTCTTGGATGTGGTTATCCTTGAGGCGGCTTTTGACAGCTACATCATCCACGTAACATTCCACTGTCTTGCGTAAATGCTCATGGAATATGTTACTCATATCCCGTTGGTACGTAGCCCCGGCATTCTTTAATCCGAATGGCATGACCGTATAATAATATACCCCCAATGGTGTCCGGAAGGCAGTATGCTTCTCGTCTTCAGGATGCATCTTGATTTGGTTGTATCCTGAAAATTCGTCCATGAAAGACATATGTTCAAAATCGCATGTATTGTCAATCATGACGTCTGTGATGGGAAGAGGAAACTCATCCTTGGGGCAGGCTGCATTCAGATCTCGGTAATCGATGCAGACACGTACTTTCCTTTTTTTTTTCATGACCAGGACAACATTGGCGACCCAGTCGGGATGTTGTTCTTCTCGGATGAAGCCGTAGGCTATCAACTTCTTGACTTCAGCTTCGATGGCATCCATCATATCCGGGCGGAACCGGCGTTGGTGCTGCTTTACAAGCTTCGAATCGGGCAATATATTGAGCTTATGAGTAGCCACCTTTGGATCAAGACCTGGCATATCCTCATAATTCTATGCAAAGACGTCGATATATTCTTTTATCAGCTGGATAACTTCTTCCCTTTCTGCTTCGGAAAGATTGTTACTGATAAATATCGGCTTTGGCGAAAGTTCATCCCCATCGTCAATCTGGATAACTTTATCTTCAGTGGAAGGTTATCTCTGCTCGAAACGGAGCTCCCATTGTGTATCCATTTGTTGAGCCCAAGCATCATTCTCAAGTGGTTCGGATTCTTGCTCGTTTTCTTCGAAGGAATCCGTCACTACCATATTCACTGATAATGTTTGTTCGAGAGCATGAGATGAGTCGGAGGGCGCTGGGCCATTTTGAGAAGAGGAAAAGATATCCTCGTTTGACTCAGGAGATGCAAGGAAAATGGTATACCCTAACCCGAAACTGGTTCGTTGATAGTAGGGATCTCCACGCAGCGACATTCGTCTGCCTTTTCCGTAGTTGAGACTTGGTTTCAGCTTCAAGTCATAACCCATACTTTGCATGATCTTCAGAGCTTGCGGGCTGTATCTGTGAACCTGCATTTTACCAATGTCGTCGTCGGAAGAATCCTCTTGTACAGTCGGTCCATTGAGTATGTGGTCGAAGACTATTGAACGCTGACTGCTGTAAGTAGGTGGGACAATGAAGATAGAATCCTCATGTGGTCCATATGTCATGGTGACATTGGATGATGATGCTACTTCCCACATATACGGATGATAGGAATCTATAGCTCCCAAGAACTTTTGTGCTATAGGTTCTATATCATCATGGGGAGAGGATTCCTGATTCAGAATTTGAGCGTCAGTATACTGGAAAAGAGGATCTTTGTTATCATCTGAAACCTCGTTCCCGGTTGTGTTTACATCAATCGGCTGTCTGCTGCGCCGAAGGTTGATGACCAAGGATGGAGGCTTCTGGTTCAGAGTGATCACTAGAGGATCACCCCCTTTTCCTGACTTGGTTTTGTTCAGGTGGATAGCCATAGGCTCCATGGTTTTTGGATGAGTAGTCCGTCCTTTCACCTTGATTGACAGAGGTTGTTCGGCAGAGGGTTCTTCTGGCTCCCGGTGGGATTCCTTCTCTACTTCGCCTGACACCTCTTTCATGTAGTCCTGAGAGTACAACACGACATCGGAGTAGTAGGATTCTACTCCTCTAAATGGATTCAGGTCAGCAAACTTCGTTTGTACTGTTCCTTGGGCGTCTACATATTTAAAGCATTGATGTAGAGTTGAAGGAACGATGTTGTGGTCGTGGATCCAAGGTCTGCCTAGCAGAATATTGTAGGATACCTCTGAATCAATGACATAACATGTGGCCACTGATCTAAGATCACCAATCTGGATCCTCAGACGAATCTTTCCCAACAGCTTACTTTTTCTGGCGTTGAAACCCACGATTGTAGTGGTGGTGTAAGCCAGTTCGCTGGTAGGAATCCTCAGTGGTCTGAGCAGACTATGAGGAATGATGCTGATTGATGATCCCGGATCTATGTGAATCCGGTCGACCTCTATGGAACTGATGTATCCGGTGTAATAGAGGGGTCTGTCATGCCTGTTATGTTTTAACAGCATGTTATCTTGAGTAAAAGTGATGTTTGGGACCACCTTCATCACACTGTGGCATTGAGGACATGCCACGGGTTCTTCGTCAGGGAACTTAAGCTGGGTCAAGTATGCATCTGCCTGTATCAACTCTTCACTCAGGGCTTGACGAGTGTCTTGAGAGAGCCTGAGTAGTTCGAAGATGGACAACCTGGCTAGTGTATTAGCCAATTGGGCCAAGATGTCGAAGTTGTATGGCTTCTCTAAACCTTTGTTTTGAATGTTTTTCACAGGTTTATTGAAGCATACTTCTTTTTGCTTTCCTTTTTTCGCCGAAGTTGGTCTCGAAGGACTGGCCCCTGGTACGGCGGGCTCCGATTCTGACGGCTTGGTAGCTGAAGCGTCTGCCGGTGCATCTTCCTGACTTGCTCCATGGTCCTTGAGGTAAGCTTTCCCCGAACGGGTTCCAGTAACCAAGACCTCATCTTCTGACGCTGAGTCTGCCGCAACCATGTGACATGGTTTGCGCTTCGAGTTCTTCCCAGACTTAGCCTTAGCAGCTTGAGTCTCTTTCTCGATCCCGGGCACCAAATCTGGATGAACCCACATAATCTTGCCTCACTGGGTAGTTAGGGGTACCAGGTCATGATTTTGACCTCTAGTTGGAGGGAGATTAACGATGTTCATCGTCGTCCAGGAAATAGGTGTAACACCATCCGGGACTTCTTGGGGAGGCAGATCGCCAAATTGCAGAGAGATCATGTTGGTTGTGACCGTCTTCTCGCTGTTGCACAGAGTGATGGCCTTAGCATCGATCAGCTCCTAGATCTTCCTCTTTAGTACATAATACGCATTTGTAGGGTGGTGTATGTACCTATGGAAGATGCAGTACTTGGGGTTATTGGTACTGCTAGCTTCATTGGGCCGTCTCACCTCAGGAAGGGTAATCATGCCACTTTTGACGAAACATTCGAATATGCTCGGAATATCGTCGTCGTCGAAAGAGTATACTTCTACGGGCCTAGAAGTCCCAGGTTTCGTCTGCGTGGTAGCCATAGCCTTTTGCCTGGACGTGTTGATCGCCAGAGCTTCTTTACCCTTGGTACCACGAGGATGGTCGATGTTGGAGGATGACCTCTTGCCTTTATCAGAGGTCGAGATTATGATGCCATTATCGTACGCCTTCTGACTGTTGTCCTCCACGGCTACCGCTGAGATGATGAACGAGGGCCAATCATGGAACTGATATGGTCCTGTGAACAACGAGATCACAGGAAGAAGGTTCTTCCTGCAGATGTCCACCAATGTCGAGTCTGGAACTCCTTGAGGCATTTGCAAAGTGGCTTGAACGTTCGATAAAAGTGTGAACATTCTCTTTTTCCTTCTGCTTGACTTCGATGAGAGAGGACATAGACATGTCCATCCCTTCCTCGTAGAATCACGTGAAGAATAAAGCCTTGAAGTCTTCAAAGGAAGTAATATAGTTGTCCGCCAGGCTGCGGTACCACTGATAAGCTACCCTCGAGAGACAGCCCTTGAACACCCGAGTGAGGAGGGCGTCGTTCCCTTGTAATAACACCGTCATCATACTGAAGTAGTTCATGTACTGACTCGGTAATGTTTTTCCCTCGAACAAAGCCATAGTCTGTGGTTTGTATCTAGGAGGGAAGGGGACCTCTTCCCAGGTAGCTGGGTAAGGTTGGTTGATTCCTAATTTCTTGAGCTAATCATTGTGCTTCAGGGCGTCAAATTGGGCTTTCAACTCCCGTACTGCCTGCATCGGATCTTCAGCCGGTAGCGGGACCACGGAGTGATGAGGAATCGATTGCATCGTGACTCCAACGGGAGGTAATACATTCTTCGAGTGAGGAAGCGGAGGAACTGCTGACTCCTGATCTAGAGCAGGCTCCTGGATCGCGTTGGATGGTGGAAAGTCCACCCTCACACGTATCTGAGTTGGAGGGACCGATGCTTGAGCCATAGCAGCTGTGTGTTGAGTCAGCATCATCTGGTGCATGTTCTCCATCATGGATTACATTTCTTTCAGAGATGTCTCCAGTACAGTAATGCGCTGCCCAGCGCTCCCTGATGGGGAAGCTTTCTCGTATTCATCTCCAATGGCATAAACTCCTATCTCCCTGGGTGTCATTGAAGGATTAGTATAGGTCTCTGTTGAAGTTGACTCTATACTTTCAGTATTTGATTTGGGAGACTGGCGACCCCCAGCTTCAGAATCAGAAGAGTACGAAGTCGGTTGTCGCGATCTCGAACGGGTGTTTCGGAACACCCCGGCTTCAGTGTTCCTAAGGAGCTGGTTGAATCTCCTTCGGCTCGGAGCTCTAGAGGGATGACGTCTTGAGCTCGATCTTCCTCTAGGTATGTATGAAGCCATGTTCACCGATGCATGTGTGGGCTCTTCTTCCTGGAAAGACGGAGAGTAGCTCAACCGGTCAAAAACCGACCGTTTTGCTTCAGAGCAGCAACAATTAATTACAATCCTATGACTATTACAATAGTGCTCGTTAGGAGGCGTAATTGACATGCTGGAAGATCCCCTATCCTTGCGTTTCTGGATGAGGTACCCACGCAGGTCAGGAGGATTTACAGAAGAAGAAGAGGGCTTGTTCCTTCTGTTCACATCAGTGGGCATGCGGATGTTGGGAACCATAATTTTCCCTGTGCCACATGTATACAACAGGTTGGCCATCTGGGTGGCGGATAATCTCCGAGGAGGGTGTCTTTCCATAATTTGAGCCTTCTTTACGATGAGGAACTTTTCTTGGCGTAATTCAGGCTGGCGTAAAGCCGAGGAGGTCCTCAGTCGGCCGTCAGCTTCTCGCGTAATCCGGAGGGCAGGCAGATTCTTCCCTTGCTGGCGTAAAGGCCGAGAAGTTGAGTAGTCCGCCACTTGCTTTTCCTTGCGTAGACTGCAGGGATCATATGCTTTTCCGCAGAGGGCAGATACATCTTTACGCGTGGAGCGCGTTTGGAACTTCTGATTTGGCGCTAAGGCATTGTCAGAAATTCTGTCTATTCCGTCACAGACGGGAGACCGAGTTTCATGCACAGAGCGCGATGTGTACTTCTGGACTAGCGCTGAGGCATTGGCAGAAGTTTTTTCTGCCCTGTCAGAGACAGGTGACTGAATTTTACGTGCAAGACACGGAGTATACTTCTGGATTGGCGCTGAGGCATTGCCAGAAGTTTTGTCTACCCCGTCAGAGACAGGCGACTGAATTTTACGCGCAAGGCACGGAGGGAGCAATGCTACAACCTCGTTGGTCGGAGAGATCAGAGAGTCGACAGGAATGGTAGGGGATGTCTTGGGCATCCAGACCTTACGCAGCTTTCTGTTATCTTGGACAGAGAGAGAGTGAGAGCTACCCCCTGTTCGAAGTATGTCTTCGTAGGCAGACTGGTCGAACTTGACGACCAGTGTCTTCTTTACGGATCCCACGGATACCGCATCGTGTTGAGCAATTGCTTCCTCATCAGAAGAGAAAGATGTCCCCAGTAGAGTCGCCATCTTGTGTTTGATGATAAACGAAAGAAATATGGAAATGAGGTTTATACGAAACCCGCCCTTCTTGGGTTTACAAACAAGATTGTACAATTAATCCTATACGAGGATGTCGAGTACAATTTATTTAATCTGGGTAAATATTGCTATAAAAGTCTAATCTGCGGTCGATTACTTTGTCCCTTGGACCACACGATGATGAAGAAATGCCGTAGAAGACAGAAAGCAGCTTCGAAGGTTGCTAAAGAGAGTGGATGCCCGATGCCAAAGTCGTCGATCACTTCTCTTTGCCTGAGCTCTGGATTCTCCTCTCTCTCGACCATTTTCTCTCCCTTCAATTTTTGACCTCCTCCTCTTCTCTCCTCTGTTGATAGAGGTCTCTATTTATAGAGTTTTAGTGACAGTGACCACTCAGTCGGTGTAGAAACCGAGTAGTGGAAAGTACAGCACCCTTTTATACGATGGTTACAATAACCATTGCCCGCGTATAGATGACCTTTTGAATGAGCGTGTGACGCGTGTCAATTAAGAGACAACGTGTATAATTGTTGCGAAGATCACAGCGTAGAAGCCACGTAGGTAGTTATCCTTTGTGTAGAAGAGGTTGGCATAGAAGCCAATAACTGTCACCATGGCGTAGAAGCCAAGTAGGCATAGAAGCCGAATAGGCGTAGAAACCGAGTGGGCGTAGAAGCCGAGTAGGCGTAGAAGCCGAGTGGGCGTAGAAGCCGAGTGGGCATAGAGGCCGAGTTGATGTGGACGTTTTAGCTAAAATTACAGCTTTTGGAGATATAATCAAATCTCTTGCATTAAATGCAGTGATCTGCCCCCATCCTGCGTATTAAATGCAGAGGCGTGTCTTCGAAGAGTTGCCATCATTTTGTGCATTAAATGCAGATACGCGCCTCAAACCCTGTACGAAGAGCAACTGATGACATGGCAGTCTGTTTGTCTTCTGCGGAGCGTAAGAAGCTCACGTCTGCCTGTGTAAAACTAGGCAGCGTATTCCCTTGTATGCATAAGAGCAGTCTACGCAAAGAGAATGTCACTAAACGACGGTTCGGTAATATTTAATCAAATCTCCTGCATTAAATGCGGAGATCCGCCATTATCCTGCGCATTAAATGCAGAGGCGTGTTTTGAAGGTCTGCCACCCTTCTGCGTATTAAATGCAGAGACGTGCCTCGAGTTATGTCATCACTCTGCGCAATAAATGCAGAGACGTGCTTCGAGTTCTGTCATCACTCTGCGCATTAAATGCAGAGACGTGCCTCGAGCCCTGTACAAAGAGCAGCTTTTGATGTCGCAGGCTGTTTGTCTTCTGTGGAGCGTAAACAGCTCACATCTGCCTATGTAAAACTAGGCAGCGTATTCCTTTGTATGCGTAAAAGCGGTTTACGCCAAGGAAATGGCAGCAAATGATAGTCTGGGTTGCTGTGTCGCGCCATCATTATAGCCGTCGTCTGGGTAGCCGTGCAGTACTCTTTGTCAGGATTCCAGACGTCAGGTTCATTGCATGATTTGACAGGTTCATTTCGGGCAAGACAAAGCGTTCCTCGTACACTTCAATGCTGCATTGAAAGCGGATGAGTTTTTACGCCATAAAGGCGATGTAGCACCCTTTTTACGCTGAAGCAGCCTGGACATACTGCATTACGCGGATAGTCCTTGAGCTTATATTTTACGCTATGCTCAGCGGAGAAGCTCTGTTGCACCTTTGACGGCTCTGAGGTCCTCTGTTTACGTTGCCCTGCATCAACATGCTGCGTAGAGCTATCCAGCGTATTTTTCATGCTTCTACAGTAGTGAGCCAAAATTTTATCTGACTTTGTCATCTCTTAAAGTAGGTCCCGTTGAACATTGCAGGTTTAGCAGTAAAGGTCTCATACTTGCCAGTCATGGTTGCTAATGAGGAAAGTCTGAAAGATACGAAATTACTCAATAACAATGTCCAATGATTTAGAATAATAGTTCAAGTGATTTTGCTAACCAATCTTAAAATCTTTAGTCTATCAAGTATAGATTAATTTGGGTTAGCTGTAGTGGCCAGTTCCTAGCTAGCGGTGGTCCGAAGATACTTAAATATCGTGTCGCTTAGGGCTATTTATACCCGGTTGACAGAAGGACCCTTTCGACTTATTCCCAAATTGATCTTGACTTTTAGAATTTAGACTCAAAGAGATTTGCAATTATACTTAACTATTATTGTCTTGAGGTCGTTTCAATTAAACAATATTGTAGTTAACAATAAGTAAATGTTGAGCTAATAATAATAATGAATACCAATGATGGTATATATATTAAGCAAAATTTTATGTGCTACAAATATTAAATTATAGTAGCTAAATTGAATCACAAGATTATATGTGCTGGCAAATATTCAACAAAAAATTAGAAATATTCGTTACAAACATTCAAGACAGGTCACAATTTTTTAATAGAAATATTCGCTACAAATATAATTTGTATTATTATTTGTATTTTATTTTTTTCTATTAACAGAATAGTCCTTAGAATAATAATTTTCTAATACCAATTGTTAATTAATATATGATTTAAAATAATTTAAAATTTTATGTTGCACTTTGGTATGTAAGCAGTAATACTTGTTAATAAATTTCCTAAATGAAGAGTGAACTATAAGTTTGGTACAATAAATATTTGTTAACAAAACAAAACCTTTGTTTGGTAAGCAATTAGAAAAATATTTGTTTGCTACAGTATTTGTTTTAGTGGTGACAAATATATTGGTGACAAAAATTAAAATCCAGTAGTAAAATTGCTACAAAAAATATATGCTCACAGAATACCAAACCTTAGTTTGCTACAGTATTTGTTTTGTAAGATTGCTACAAAAAATATATATGCTCACAGAATATGTTATTTAGCAAAGATAATATATATATGTACTCACAGAATATATGCTCACAGAATATTTGTTTTACTCAACTCTTAGATTGTTTTCAATATTTATAATATAAATATATATATTATTTTCCAGAATTTAATAAGAGAACAAAGAAATAAATTAAAATTGTACCAGCCTCCGGGGAAGTCGTGCACGAAGCACTGCCCTAAGAGTTGATCTGAGGTCTATGTACAGACGTTTCCCAGAAGCTCCTAGTGGTAAAACCCCTGACTACCAGGTTCTCTTCGTTGCACACAACTCAGAGAGAGACCGAACTTAGCTCTGCCCAGAGCAAGGATTTAGAGACCAGAATATGGTTTGAGGGAGAGAGGTTTCACGTAGGAAAATTTTCTGTAGAGCATGAAGAAGGAGGAGGTGACCACAATATAAAGGCAGACCAAAGATACAGCCAACCGACAAGAGATTAAATGGCTCATAACACTAGCCATTAAAGAGAAATAACAAAAGAAAAGAAATATGGATGAATGGCTGTCAAAAAAGCTGTTACAGAGGCTGTCACAAGGGTTCAATGAACCTGGACATAGTGCCTCAATGTTCAAAATTTGAACGAATCAAATTGGTTCAAAAAATAAAGAGGAGCAAAAAGATTATTTGGATCCCAGCCCGAACCCAAAGAGTAAATTGGATCGGCATTCGACATCCACAGGTGTGGGCACGTACCCGCACCCGTTACGCGCGCCGAACCGAACCAAGTCGGGCTGGACGGCGGCGGTACGCGCGTGTGGCCTAAGGGGTTTCCCACACAATATATTTAAGAAAGCAATAAAGAGGAACTAATATATACATACAAGGAGGGGTTGGCCCATCCGATGTGGGACTAAAGAAAAAAAGGGAAGTTGAGCTTTTGCTCAAGCATAGCTAACATATTGGTTCTTTTTTACTTAGCATTAACAGACTTATGGATACAAAAACAAAAATAAGTAATATCATTTCATTAACTGTGAAGGTAAATAAAAGAGATCGATCAAAACCATCCACCATATGACGAAACGATTTCGTATCGAATGCAAAGAACTCTGTATGGTTCCTTTGCATGAATCCAAGTCTAACCAAATCCTTTGAGCCAACGAACCAACACAATGCAGCATGCGGAACGGGACATTACACCATTTAGTCAGAAAATAGAAGATTTATTTGGATGCAGGGTTACCCCTGAGCTCATGGGGGCCCCAGGCAAACTTCCAAAATGGCCCCCATGCATAATATAGAAAACAAACTAAAAAAATTAAGATTAAAAAAATATTGTTACCATTTTAACTAGGAACCTTTTGTGCAAAAGTCTAACATAATAACCTCTACTCCACACCTATTTTATGTTAAAAGTGACTCGTGGTACATACTAATTCTATTTTAAAAAGAATCATGTTTGTGCCCCCCTTTAGCCTTTGGGTCCTGGCCCATCGTCCAGCCGCCCCTGTTTAGGTGTCTACGTTGAGATTATCCCAAAAGGTCTGCTTGGATTTAGGGTTAAGAGAGTTAAGTGCGGTAGAAAAAAAACTATGCTTGGTTTGAGGATGGGGGTTTAGGAAGGAGAGTAATAGAGGGTTCAGTGAGGATTTGTTTAACTCTTTTTGTCCTTTTTTTTAAACTTTCAAATCGGAGGGTTAACGAAGAGGAAGTGAGAAATTTTGATAACTATTGTATTTTTATTACTTTTTTCTCCACTCAAAAACTTCATCCAAGCAAAGTTATTAATACATCACACTTAACTCTTCCTCAAATCCAAACAAGATTATATATATTGACTCTCTTCTTCCTCACTTAACCCCTTCTCACTTAATCTTACTTAATTTTTCTCTCCTCAATCCAAGCAGACCCTAAAAGAAACAATTGTTGTTCTGTGTGTCATGGAAGTTCGAGAAGGTCGAAAGGATTGAAGAGGGGCTCAACGGAGTCGACAAAGGCTCAGAATGAAGCCGATTATAGCCAGACATGGGATCTAGATAGCAAAGCCGATATTGCTGGGCAGTTGACCAGTATGCAGGTAACATATCTATCCAGCACGGGATTGGTAGTTTTGTTTTTGAGAGGTATTGAAGGCTGAATTAATAGGATTTTTTAAACCCATTTTTGTTGTAATGGGCTGGGCGGACCGGAATTCGGTTCGGGCCTGGTTCGGTCAACGTTGGTCTGGGTCGGATCGGATCTGGTCAACGGTCCGGTCTGACTCAGCCCACATGTATAGCAGGTCCGTACTGGGTCTGCATTTTCGGCCCGAAAGTTTGACCCAGTCCGGTTCAAAAAACGATCAGAACCGGTTTAGACCCGCCAACCCGATAGGTCCGGCTCGGTTCGCCAATCCGGTCAAAGCCCGATTTATATCCGGTTTAAACCCATATTTTTTAATTATTTTAATTACTAAAAAAATAAAAAATTACTAAAAATTACATTTGGTTAGTTATAAATAAATGTTATAACATATTTAAATTACAGAAATTTTGGTATTGGAGAATTTTTTAGTTAAAATAGCATGTTAAGGAAAAGTTTGATATATTTTCAAAATGAGGAACAAAACGTCAATTTAGTTGGAGAGTTGGTGCAAAGCTGACCCAACTATGCAAATCTCGCCAACTCAATTGGGAGATATAATTTTTTTATTTTTTTGATAAAACAAACTGACTTGTTTAGTAGTGATTTGTGCCAAAGAAATCACATATGGATCTTTATTTAAAGAGCACATCTCCTTTCACCCATATGTGTAGCCAATTTGGGACTAAATGAATAAAAAGGAACTAATAAATGTTCTTATTTCTATGCAGAATATTGGCTGCATATATGGATGAAAGGAGATATGATCTTTAAATAGAGATCCATAGGTGGTTGGGTTGTAAGCTTAAGTCAATTGGCTCAAACATTTAAAAAAAATTGTATTGGTCAGCACGCTAAGTCAATTGTCGGTTTGCTTTCCATCTCAGATTTCAAAAAAAAATTTAACTTGCCAACTTAGTTGGTGTTTTGTTCAGAAAAGTTTGAATTCGCCATCTGAGTTGGCGTTTCGTTTATTATTTTGAAAATATATGAAACTTTTTCCTTAGTATGCTATTTTACCTAAAAAAATCCCCTAATGGAAATTTTTGTTTAAATTATAATGACATTTAATAAAATTATTCCATTTTTTCTGTTTTTATGAAAAAATTGGGCCGGCCCGTTCCGATCGTAAACCAGTCCATATCCAGACCGGTTCGGCCCGGTCCTCCTCAGACCGGGTCATGGGTCCGGACTGGGTCAGCTTCCAAACCCACCAGGCTGGGTTGGACCGGTCCGTTCTCTTTATCGGATTGGGCCCGGAACGACCCGAACCTGATCAAATCTGGTCAACCAGGACCTCGAGCCGGCTCGATCCATTATACAGCTTGATTTTTTGGTGGCTAACATATTGTTAAAACTGTACTAGTTTTGAGGGATTTTAAAGGGTCCGAAGAAAACTTTGGAGGAAATAGTTAGGAAAGTTCCATCTTGGTTCATCTTATTCTCGTGCTCCGGTAACTTTATTCTTTTTTATTGTAATTATTCTTCATCTCTAAGTAGTTGTAGTCATCCGTTATTGTAATTATTCTTTATCTCTAAGTAGTTGCAGTTATCCGTTGTTTGGCTCGGTTGGAGAAGTTGTATTCCTTTAGGGACGTTTGGTACGCAAAATATTATATAGTCAAAAATTCTATATTTTCGGAAATTAAATTCCAAGTAATTAAATTCCCTGAAAAAATATATTTCCATGTTTGGTGACTATAGAAATATTTTCGGGAACAAAAGAAAAAAAATTTGTCATACCCCAGTACCGGAATACGGAGACGGACATTGCCAGCTACCCGGTACAAGGTGTTATACGTTGTACGACGATCACGGCTGTATAGACAAGGGGGTGCATGCTACAATCAAGTCTCTTATGGTCAAGAACTTCTATGTCTCAATAATTCAAACAAGTAACAGTAAGCATAGAGTATATATAATAAAGCAATAAGACATCCCAAAAGCTTTCTCAAAATATTTTGTAGTCCAGCTATGCAAAATAAGAAGCTGAAAGAGTAACAAAAGTACATAAAAGTGATCGGCTGTAGTCTGATTTAATACAAGCATGTAAGAAGAACTAATGTCCAAACGAGCCAGCTAACAGGTGCCGGTGGCTAAACATCCAAAAGAAGTAAATGTTTAATGATGAGCAGGGAAGAAGAAAACCCACTCGCTATCCCTTGCAACCATGTTCTTGGTACGTACCATGAGTTGGGGGAAGATATGCGTGATCCTCGGGTGCTGGCTCAAAATCTGAAAATGCAAAACCAGTAGGGTTAGACCCCAAATAGCAAGTACCACAAAGGAAGCACGAAATAGAGAAACAAAAATCCAAAGAAACACATATAATAATACATAGGTTCAGTGTCGTAACTTAGGTCCATGGTATATCCTAGCGTGAAGGCCCAACCCTACAACCAAACAAGGACAAGGGTTGAACAATCACACTATGATAGTCTATTTTCCTAGGATACTAACCGAATAATACAATCACAACCAAGTCAATTTTTTTAAATCGACCAATCATTTGTACGGCTTGCTATTTTTGTAGAGTCTGAGGTTATCTCAGAAATAATGCATAATAAATACTCTCAGATCACGCTAGTGCCGAACATAAGCTAACCGAACCAAATAAATAAAATATGCACTTATAGGATGTACCAGTCTCCCGTAGGGCCACTGCTCTAAAAATACGGTATTAGCTGTTCCAGTGTTCCTATAGTGAAATAGTGGCTCGGCATAATAATAGTCAGATATTGCCCTCTACTAAGGCAGATGATATACATTATTTGTGGTAGCCAGCCCACAGCGTACTAGAATGAATCTCTGTGGGAAGGTTCGTTGGCATGATCTCGGGATACCGTTCCCTCCAGATGTTACTACCACTTTTAGTTACCTAATTAGCCCTATGTTGTGTTCGAAATCTCAAGGTGTGGTCACATAAGAAATTTTCTTAAGATGTCGTACAAATTACGGGCACACTAGATACGAATCCATGGAAGTCAAATCTGGGTTCCCCCGAACATATATGCAACATTCATACAATCAATATCCTAACTACGCTTTGGTAGTTGACTCGCTTATTATTTTCGTGCTGGGGAAACAATATATATTTATAATATCACGCATTTAGAAATTTGTAGGCATTCTCGATGCACAACCCAAATATAATTACTTAACACGTGACACGATGTATCGTACCTTGGCACATTAAATCATGAACAATTATCAGGCAACAGTGGTATCAGCATGGATACAGTATTCGAGTCCAATTTCTAATTATACATTGTGTCACGCCCCAGTCTCAAAATACGTAGGACTAGGAATACGTAACACGCCCAGCCTTATGTATATGAACTCCAATATATGGAAACCATATACACACGTACGATGTACATGAATATCCAATCCATCAATGGTAATATATTGTCATAACAAGTTACACACAATCTATATCTCATCCACAGCACAAATAATAAGTAGGAATAAAGAGCTGAATAATAACTGGATATCAAAGATGAGTATCTAGTCTGATAGTCGGGTGGAAACAAATCTACTACAAAATGACTCTACTGAAATAGCTATATGGATCTCTAAACAGTGGTAATAAAATTATAGATACTCCGAGGGTAAGACCTCCTCAGTCTGATAAGTATCGTCAGGTCCAGGTCCGTACTCCTGCGGGCACTCCTGCTCGTCCATATCTGGAAAGGGACCAGATCCTCAGAAGGACGTAACAAGATACATAATAATATGACAATAAAGTACTAAAATATAAATATCCAATGGGTCACATAACCGTCTAAGTGAATGCAATTTGAGAACAACTTTCTAACACGTGGGCTATCTGGCTATGGAATTGGCATGACTCTATCAGAGAATCAGGGGCCTACAAGCATGTCATCTTTTGAACGGCAGAGGCCACCTGCAAATATAATATATAGTGGTCATCAATACCCGTTTCTCCGACGGAGAATCCTGGCGCACAGGAAAAAAGTGCAAAGGAGCTCAAACGCCTTACTTATTGTTCTCCCCACCCCATGCTCTAGGCATGCCATTTCCATAACACGATAAAACCTCTAAATAACTGCCAGGTCTACTAGCATACAAAGTATCTATCAGTAGCTATTCCTATCTGTCGTACGACCTATACGTATCAGTGGCCAGCCGAATACGCAAGTCTGTGTCCTACATATGACTCACACTCGTTTAAGAATAATGTCATGGCCAATGAAACATAAAATACCTCATAATAATAGGGTGGTCTCATAAAGTAGCTCCAATGCATATACATAAATAAAAATAGAACACGACGACTCCGTCGTTGCACCCAAGTTTTCTTGGACGCACAATTTATATAGCAGTTAAAATAAGGAACTAAATAAACAGAAATAAATTATGCATGTATCATATGGACTGTAAATATTAGTACAATGGCAAGGTATACTTGCCGAGCAATAATTCCGTATAGTGCAAACGTCCACAACAGTGTTAAGTTGAAGAAATGAGGTTTAGGGTTTGGGGTGTATTATATGGATATATATAGAGAATAAGAGGCGGTAGAAAACTTAGTGTTTAAGAAACTACTACCGTTGTTGTTTCTTTCTTTTTATTGGTTTTAGTTTTGGTTGAGGGTTGTTTAGTAATTAATAGTGTTTTAAGAAGCGGTGGAATGAACGGCTCACACGCGCAGGGAGGGAAAGCAAAGTTTACGCGGGGGGGGGGGGGGGGGGGTGAGCTGCTGCTGTTGATATTTTCTACGTGGGTTCGGGTGGGACTAAACGGTTTTGGGTAGAGAATAGCGTATGGTTTGAATCCATTAAGGAATTCTATTTTCTTTTCTTTCTTTTTCTAATTCATTTTTCTTATTTCTAATTAATTATATCTATATATATATACATATTTATACATAGAAAATTCTAAAAATTATATTGGTGCATAGCATTAAGCTAACAACTATCCAAAGGGTCTCCTACATGGAATAAATTAAGAAAAATTTATAATGGCTCCATAAATCCTCTAATTGTACAAACACCTCAAATAAAAATCAAATAAAAATCTATTTCTTCTATTGAGCTCATAATTACTAAATAAATAATTAATTAATAATAGTTAATATGGTTTTCAAAATTAGGGGTATTATATTCTACCCAACTTATAAAAATTTTGTCCTCGAAATTAAAACTAAGCCATGGTAGAAAGTCAAGGATGGTATAAGGTATAAATTAACAAAGTAATTTTATACCCTGGTCTGTGAATAGGTTCAGAAATATTTGCGCATGTCATCCCTGCGCTTGCCAAGTTGATTCTCCTGGTCTATTCATCTGCTGAGCTAGCCTTGGTGCTGGAAGTGCTTGCTCATGTGCTGGTGGTGGAAGTGTCTGCTGCATTGGACAATTTCTCGTTAGGTGCTGTCCAGTGCAACATCTCATATACTGTCCCAAACGGATCCGACAGTCTCTTGAGATGTGCCCGCATCTCCCACAATAATTGCATTGGGGCTTCTCTAGAATCTGGTACAATTTGGCTCTGTGTTGATACTGTTGTTATTGTTCCAAAGGACGTCTGATAGGTCCTCCTTGTTGTGTCCTTATTAGTTTCGGATGTGTCCTTGCTGGTCCTTATTGTGTCCCCAGCTGACCTCCTTTTCCTCTGCTGATGGTTTCTTGTAATCTGGCTCCTGTCAGTAATTCGGCATAAGAGATCCGGGACTGTGAGCTTGTATAATGTTGGAGCCCCTGAGTCAGTCCGCGATGAAACCTCATAGCCTTGGCCAAGTCATCTGGTATCAGAGCAGCGCCATATTTACTAAGGCGACTAAACTCAGCATCATATTCGTCCACTGTTCAGTTTTCCTGCTCCAGGTGGAGAAACTGATCGTACAATGCATCTCTGACGGTGTCCGAGAAGTACTTTCTTTCGAAGTACTCCAAGAACTGCTCCCAAGTATGGTATGTGCCCAACTGGCACTCCATGAATTCCCACCAGTGATGAGTATTACCATCTAGAAGCGTCCTCACACCTGTCATCCATAGGTCTGCAGGTAGTTGCGATGCCTCCAATAACTTCTGACTGTGAATGATCCAGTTGATAGTTTCTTCTGGGCTCTCAATGCCTTTGTACGGCCTCGGACCCATCTGTACAGAGTCCTTTACTGAACCAACTCTAGCTTGAGGTATTGGAGCTAGTGCTTGAGTTGGTATAGTAGTCTGTGCAGCCATCCTTTCAAGTGCTGTCAGAAATTCTTGTCTCTGCTCGGCTGCTTGCTGTCTCTGTTCTTGTATCATCATCTGGAAGAATTAGAACAGTTGTGTCTGGCCATCCTGCGGTGTCGATGATACTGGAAGGTTTTCATTAGGTGGAACGGAAAGATCAGATGGTACTGGATTATGAATCTGTCCATCTGGTCCTGGAAGTCTAGGAATTGTTGAGGTCTCTCCTTGAGTCTGACCATTGACTCCAGGAGTTGTGTCACCATCGGTGACAGTACATCCCTTCTGCATATCCATTACTCTGCAGGTGATGTACACAACGTTTAGACAAAGTACAAGAATTAAACAGGATAAAAGTATTAAATAGGATATAGAAGTATAAAATATGCAGGGGAATTATCCGCGTATAACATGGCTTCAGGGCTAACAGCGTAAGCAGAGCTTCAAGGAAGTTTGGCGTAAAGTAGGGTTTCAGAACTGTCCGCGTAAAGTAGAGATTTAAAACTGTCGGTGTAAAGTAAGACTTCAGAGTTGCCTGCGTAAGGCAGAGAAGCATAAAGTAAAGATTTAAAGTCGTCGGCGTAAAACAGAGATTCAAAGAAGTCAGCGTAAAATAGAGCTTCAAAACTATCCGCGTAAAAGTCTGTGCGTAAAAGATTCACTGTGTAAAGTCTACCTACGTAAATTATGCGTAAAAGTCTACGCGTAAAATCTGAGCATAAAGTCTGAGCGTAAACTCTGCATAAAAATTTGTCTGCGTAAAGTATAGCATACTTTGCAGCGTAAAATTGTACGAGGAACTCTTTGTATTTCCTCGGATGAATTTGTCAGACAAATCAGTAAACCTAACATCTGACAAAAGTACTGCATAATGATCGAGAGGACGGCTGTGATGATAATTTTGCACAGAGACCCATGTTGTCGTTTAGTGACATTTGATATAAGTCGTGTTTATGCATCAAAAAGGAAGAAAAATAAAGTCTTCTAAATATGCTGCCTATTCTATATTGATAGAAATAAGTTTTTACGCTCAAGATGAGACAAAATCAGATGCCACGTCAAAGATATTTCTGTACAGAAATTGAGGTATATCTCTGTATTTAATGCACGAGATTTGGTTCTTAATTGGTCATGACTGGGAAAGCTAAAGTTAAGACTGTGATAATACGCTCACTTCATCATCCTTACATTTTATGCTTAATCAGGCTACTCTACGCTGTTTATCTATTATTCAGAAATCATCAAGTTTTATGCTGGGGTAGTTACCTATGTGGCTTGTATGATGTGTCATACGCAGGATTGAACATGGGTAGCAGTTTATCATAGCGACAGCGTAAAGTAGTAAACTTTCTTCATAGCTTGGCTTTTTTTTTACGCCAACAAGACAGGCATTGGGCTTTTACGCCAATAAGGGTAAAGGGTTTTTGGCGTAAAACTTAAGAAAAAATAAGGTTTTTGTCAAGTGTAGATGAGATCCTTATTCTCTATTCCTATACACAGGCTTGTTTGGTACAGTTACGTAACCAAGATAATATATTCTTGACCTGCATCGGCCACCACCAAAAAAATATCACGCTCCAGTCCCAAAATACGTAACACGCCCAGCCGTATGTATATGAACTCCAATATATGGAAACCATATACACACGTACAATGTACATGAATATCCAATCCATCAGTGGTAATATACTGTCACGACAAGTTATACACAATCTATATCTCATCCATAACACAAATAATAAGTAGGAATAAAGAGCTGAATAATAACTGGATATCAAAGATGAGTATCTAGTCTGATAGTTGGGTGGAAATAAATCTACTACAAAACGACTCTACTGAAATAGCTACATGGATCTCTAAACAGTGGTAATAAAATCATAGATACTCTGAGGTAAGACCTCCTCAGTCTGGTAAGTATCGTCAGGTCCAGGCCCGTACTCCTGCGGGTACTCCTGTTCGTTCATATCTGGAAAGGGACTAGGTCCTCAGAGGGACATAACAAGATCATAATAACATGCCAATAAAGTACTGAAATATAAATATCCAATGGATCACCTAACCGTCTAAGTGAATACAATTTGAGAACAACTTTCCAACACATGGACTATCTGGCCATGGGATTGGCATGACTCTCTCAGAGAATAAGGGGCCTACAAGCATGTCATCTTTTGAACGGCAGAGGCCGCCTGCAAATATAATATATAGTGGTCATCAACACCCGTTTCTCCAGCGGAGAATCCTGGCGCACAGGAGAAAAATGCAAAGGAGCCAAAATGCCTTACTTATTGTTCTTCTCACCCCATGCTCTAGGCATGCCATTTCTATGACACGATAAAACCTCTAAATAACTGTTAGGTCCACTAGCATACAAAGTTTCTATCAGCAGCTATTCCTATCCATCGTACGACCTATACGTATCAGTGGCCAGCCGAATACGCAAGTCTGTATCCTACACGTGACTCACACTCATGTAAGAATAGTGTCATGGCCAATGAAATATAAAATGCCTCATAATAATGGGGTGGTCTCATAAAGTAGCTCCAATGCATATACATAAATAAAAATAGAACACGACGACTCCGTCGTTGCACCCAAGTTTTCTTGGATGCACAATTTATATAGCAGTTAAAATAAAGGAACTAAATAAACAGAAATAAATTATACATGTATCATATGGACTATAAATATTAGTACAATGGCAAGGTATACTTGCCGAGCAAGAATTCCGTATAGTACAAATGTCCACAACAGTGTTAAGTTGAAGAAGTGAGGTTTAGGGTTTGGGGTGTATTGTATGGATATATATATAGAATAAGAGGTGGTAGAAAACTTAGTGTTTAAGAAACTACTGCCGCTGTTGTTTCTTTCTTTTCATTGGTTTTGGTTTTGGTTGAGGGTTGTTTAGTAATTAATAGTATTTTAAGAAGCGGTAGAATGAACGGCTCACACGCGTAGGGAGGGAAAGCAAAGTTTATGCGCGCGCGGGAGGGGGGGGGGGTGGGGTGAGCTACTGCTGTTGATAATTTCTACGCGGGTTCAGGTGGGGCTAAACGGTTTTAGGTAGAGAATAGGGTATGGTTTGAATCCATTAAGGAATTCTATTTTCTTTTCTTTCTTTTTCTGATTCATTTTTCTTATTTCTAATTAATTATATCTATATATATACATATTTATACATAAAAAATTCTAAAAATTATATTGGTGCATATCATTAAGCTAACAACTGTCCAAAGGTGTCACGCCCCAGTCCCAAAAATACATAGGACTATGACACGTGAGCATGCCATCCGTATGAATATGGCACTCCAATATATGGAAACCATAACACACGTACGCTGTAATATGAATAACAATATCCACAAGTGGTATAATCCATCACAAGTCATATGGTATAATCTAGATCTCATCCAAAAATCATTATAATTAAATGTTTAGTATCTATGAGCTAGATATCAATATGAAGTGTCTAAAGATGGTAGTCGGATGGAAACAAATCCACTACCGAACTAGAATATGGAATAAACAAGATGAATACAATATAAGTAACATATCTAACAATCCCGTGGCTCGAAAAGAACTCTTCTCGAAACGTACGCAACCAGTCCAGAATCCGTGCTCCTGAGAATACTCATGAACAATACACCTGGAAATGGTCCAGGTCCTCAGAGGGACGTAACAAGATACATAAAAGCATGCCATAAAGTAAATACTGTAAAACTCCAGGGTGACCTAACCATCTAAGTAAAATGCAACTTGAGGACAACTTTGAGTATATGGGAAGGTGTAGGCTAGACATATGCTGACGTAATTCACCAGTTGTGACAACCGGCTAGTATATGCCACACATGCCCCCTATAATACGGGCACAGGAATACAGTAACGTCCAACGTTCTACAGAACGTGGTATCAGTAATATATATATACGTCCGTATTACTCCGTCGAGTGTGGTATCAGTGTAAAGGAGTGGGGTGTCCCATATGCCTACTAGTCGTCCTCTCCGCCCAATGATCTAAATACATTGTATCCACAACACGCGTCAGCTACTATGCCTCAGCGTCGTAACTCTGGCTCATAGTCTGTCGTTAGAGCAATAGCCCAATCCTTACAACTAAACAAAGACAAGGATGGGACCATCGTACCACGCTAGTCTATGCTCCGCCTATCAATAACTGCTAAGTCTTCTAACATGCATCACTATTAACAGTTATACCCTATCCGTCGCACGCCTACACGTACAGGTGGCCAACCACATACGCAGGACCGTGCCCTACATGAGACTCACAACACGTGTAAGAAATGTATCAAGGCCTGGGAGTCATACCAATAACTCCACAACTTTATGTGGGTCTACTAGACTCTAGATCGGACACAAGTCCTAACGTCAACGCATTCGTTGACTGCACCCGAGTCTCTCTCGGACGCACACAGTTAAATAATAAATATGCAGCTAATAATATAGAATTTAAATAGTACAACATGGCAAGGTATACTTGCCTGGCAAGCGGCTGTGTAGTCCCAATAACCAGCTCCGAAAGTCGCGTATAAATAATCCAATAGCTCTCCGGGGTCAGCGTGCACAGGTACGAGAATCGGGGGTGACTGCTACGGGTCGTCTGGCAAGGGTGACGAGTCCTCGATGACGACGATGGCGACGGTAATGACGATATGATGATTGGGTTATGGTTAAGGTGATGCTTTGGCCAATGGTGGTGGTTATATTGAGGATGGGGGTTTAAATGGTGATGATGATCATAATGGTGATGATTATGGAATTATGATAGGATTTATGATAATGGTGGTGACATGGATGATAACTGGGACGATGGTGAGGATGACTAGGTCGATGGTGTAGATGATGGTAATGACGAGGATGAGGTATTGAGGATGGAGTAATATTGGTGATGATGACGGGTGTTGGTGATGATAATTAGGGTGATGATGATACGACGATGACGATGACTAAGTTGATAACGTGGAGGATAATGTGTAAGTTGGTGAGGGTGAAGTTGGTGACTACGACGTCGATGGCGATGGTGATGGTAACGTGATGATCAAGGGATGATTAGGGTTTACGTTTGACAATGAATGGTGATGAGGAGTTGATATGAGGATGATGATGATGCTTGTAGCTGTCGGAGGTTTCCTGTCGGAGTCCGGCCATGGGGAGGTCCGGCAAGGAGGGGGATCGAACAGGGAGAGGAAGGAGGAGGGGATCATGATAATGGTGGTGGTGAGTCGGGTCAGGAGTCCTGTTCTCCGACAAGGAGGAGAAGAGGGTAGTGGTTCGACCGGAATGAGGTGGAGATGCTGACAGGGAAGTGGGGAGAACGAGGTGGCCGGAGGAGGCTCAGGCAAGGCTCGATGGTCGTCCGAGGAAGATGAGGAGGGGATCTGGCCGGGTCGTGCTTAGGGGAAAGACGTCGATGAGTCGTGCGGTGGCGTCTGGGATGTTCGGCGGGATGAGGAACAGCAGAGGCTCAGGTGCGGCCTAGGTGCAGCTATCCCCGGCGAGTGTAGATCGGCGAGGGTGGTAGTTTGAAGTGGAGCTGTGATCGGGGCTCGACTGCGGTGTAGTCGGGGAGCTCGGGGACGACGCCGGAGTTGCCCGAGGTCGAGATGACGGGGAGGCAATGGCGGGAAGTCGGCCGAGTCTTGCTCATGAGAAGGGGGAGGATGACAATGGTGGTGGGGTTGCTGTCGCCTCCAGCGGCGGGGGGTCGTCCGCTGGAGCGCCGGGGTCGGGTGCTCCGACGTCGAGGTCAGGGAAAGGAGGTCGAGGAAGAGGGACGGGGAGGAAAAGGGGGCTCAAGATCGAGGAGAGGCGGCTGCACTGCTTGTTCCGAGCAGCCGATCTCCGGCGGAAAGGGTGGCAGCCAGGGCTGCTCGACTTCTCCAGTCGAGGGGCAGGCGGGGAGAGGAGGGAGATGATCCGGTGGGTGGAGGCGGTGCACAGGCGGAGGGGAACGGCTCCGGCGAGGGCTGACTCCGGCGAGGGCTGGACATGGGGGGGTCGGGTGAACAGTAAAGTCAGCTAGGAGAAATAGTTTTTAGGTTTTGGTTTTTGGTATTTCATTTAGGTAGAGAAAAAATAGGAAAAGTATATTTATATATGCAGAAAATTGGGTTTGGGTTTAATCTAGGATTTAGGGCTTGGTCAACACTTCTTGGTATGGGCCTTGGGCTCACTTAGGGATGTTGGGAGGGCTAGAACTTATATTAATTAAATGTAAGGGTAAATTAATATACGGGGCGATGTGCGCGCGTTGCACATCCCGAAAAATTACGGAAAAATCCACGTGAAGGGAAAATTGGGTTTCTTCACGTATTGTCCGGTGGTGGGGGCACCTCGATACATTTTTGCATAAAAGTGCCCAACAATCGAGAAAATTACCCCAAGACGAAAATTAGATTTAATTAAATTAATTGAATGCGCACGATATTCTGGAATTAATTAGGAGTACCTGGGAATAAAATTAGGTCGGACACAAGTGTCTGGGGCATAGAAGATACAGTGTAGAATATTAATAAAATTCGAGTGGTACAAAATGGTCAAGATTATGTCTCCAATTTCAATTGGAACGCACAAGGGTACAAAGTCAGGATTTATTTTAGAATTAATAAATAACGTCCGTGACGTTTATTGTGCGACTAAAATGTCGCACCAGAAGACATGATTATAAATTATACAGAGGTCAGAATAGATGGTGGTTATGTCTAGGACAGGGTTGTGAAGTTTGCAGATAGGCAATGGCTAGTGTAGGGCTCCAATAAATGAAGCAACAGTAAGGTGCACTACATGATAAAATAATGTACAGTTAAATCAAATGCAGTGTTCTAAATTCTAATTGGGTTCAAACTAGCCCTAATTCCACTATATAAGCTAAGTAAACCTAATTTTGGGTGAGGGGGTTTACAATCTACCCAACATAAAAATAATTTCGTCCTCGAAATTAAAATAAGGCATGATTGGTTTAACTCCTTCACTTGCGTACGTAAGGCAAGTTAAATCGCCATCTCTTCCAAAATTTAACTTATTCAAATCCATTGAAATCCCTTTCAAATTGAACCATTGTTTAAATCGAACGTCAATACATCGCGCTGTCTTCTCCATTCTCAATTTAATAATCCACATCCAATCTAATTCAAATCTCTATGACATCCCCAAATCAGAATTTATATCGCAATCTTCAACTGTTAAATTTTCCTCTAGAAAATTATAATCAATTATTATTTCTATCCTCTACTTGTGAATTCCGTACTCTTCAATTTTTTTTAAAATTCAATTTATATCCTCAAAATTTTAAATAGGAAATCCTGCAATCAAAGATTTCTTTTAATTTAATCCTCAAATTCGAGATTTAATCCATCCCTGTCCATGTTTAGAGTTCTATTTACTTTTCTCGAGGTTTAAATCGTTGATTCAACCTTCAATATTAAATTTAAGTCATGTGCTAAAAATTAAAATTTATTGATCCTCATCCTCTTACTTATTCGTCCAAAATTCTAGAATTTAAAATGACTTGAACTTTTCAATCAGATTTTGCTCGATCACAATCTAAAAAAATTTCTCTCAAGCTGATAAATGCAACTGCTACCCAACTTAGAGTTTACCCATCAATCACATAAGGCTCTTTCATTTAAGAAAACTCATTCCTCAATTTTAATTAATCATGTTACTCATTTCTCAAAATTTAACGCCAAATATATTACATATAATATGCCCTTGGTTACAAAATAATCATCGATTAATGTGTTCGGCCTATAGGGTACATCTAATACTATTCGTGTATCAACTTATGCTAAGCACGAGGTTTCATCTTTCCGAAATAAGGAAAGACGGAAAACAATAATAAAGAGTTCAATGGGAGGTAATAGATTAGAAGTATAGGGATCAAGGCGTTTAAAGAATTCAATAGGAATTGTCAAGGCAGTTGTGGATTGAAATCCTATTTTGGGTAATTCCTATTCACATGCTCGCATCGATACAGTTATGTGACAGATACAATATGCTCAGACATATCTAGAGGGCAAGTACATTCGTCTACTAATCACTATATATCTCAATCCACATAAAGTAGTTATACGAAGGGCGAACCAAGCGCAATATGGTTGATCAGACCGTAGTACACTGATTCTGAAATATATTAGTGTACGCGTCCAATAATACATATGTCATGAACAAGCTCGATAAAAGACTGAGCTTGCAAAACTAGGCTGTAACAACAGCATAAGTCGAGGTAGTACAACAATATAAGTACGCTAGATTATGATGAAAGGAGGTACAAAATAATTCGAGTTCACAACCCAAACAAAATAAGACTCAACAGCCTCTACAGTTGTAGCACTAACACCTTGTCTAAGCTGCTAGTCGACAAAAATAGGGGTATGGACCTAAAATTTCTACAGTCTGAATAAACACTATCTTCTTACGCAAGGCTAAAGTTGTGTCATCCTATTATACTTTATCAATGGGTCAATAGGGCTATGTGATACTATGTTGTGAGGCATACTACCCAACTTAAATGATTAACTAATACTGTGACAGTCTTAAGGAGATCCTGTAAATTAATAAGGTTCTTGTAAATAAAGTACAAATTCTTATTGGCTATATGAGGAACGGATCTTAGTACTCAATTGGATCTCCTATTGTATCATATAGGTCACAGTCATCTTAAATCTTAATCATAGTGTTCATAGAATACAAGTGTCAATAATAAGAATGGGAGAGCTACTGGTTCTTAAGTGAAAGGAGGATATATCTATATTGGGTTATGGATACGAATTACGCGGTTAAAAACTAAGGGTAATCATCAAATTATAATCTACCAGAATAATTTAAAACTATCAAGTCCTAGCTACCAAGCACAAAATTCAAGGTTCGAGATTATAATTATCATCTTAGTAAACTATATATCCTAACATAGAATAAGATCACTTGGCCTTCAATCATAAGAGTTATGTGGCACGAGTTAAAAGATGGAGAAAAGAAGAATCATGATTTAATCGTCGCGTAATTAGCAAACATTAAGGTTGTAGGGGAACAAGATATAAAATTATAATAGAGGGACTCAAGATACTATCATGGTTTCCTAAGGAAAGGCAGCGAGCAAATCTCCGTATTTGAGGTATGACCAAGGAGAATGTCATACTCGTTGCTCTGGGCTTCCTGAGGTACTGTATGCTAATATCAAGACAAGGATCTATATCCTAACATTATCTCACTATGAAAATTTGGTTCAGTCCCTACATTCGATCTCGGATTTCCTATTGGTTCCTCAATACTAGGGTCAACATTAGGGTCAAATCTCTAACTAGCTCTAGTAGTGCCTATACTACAATTAAGTCATTCTTAATTACGTCAAGGAATAATGGTAAGCCATTCTATAGATAAGGGACGCCAGGGTTCAATAAGCATTCTAACTTAGTGACGTGTCAAGGTTCTAGTTACTCTTACTAGGAAGGTTACCCTACTTATTATCTAACAATAGGGTCTTCTATTTTCTAGGAGAAGGCTACACTCAAGGAACTAAGGGAAGGGCACCTGAATCAAGCATGATGCAATTATTCAACGGAATAGATTGGAAGGAGGATGAGTCATAGTCAGATATGGATGAGATCCTATACTCTAATCCTATTTGCAGGCTTGCTCGGTACAGTAACGTAACCGAGATAATATGCTCTGACTTGCATGGGCCACCACAAAAACATGTCATGCCCCAGTCCCAAAAATATATAGGACTAGGATACGTGAGCATGCCAGCCGTATGAATATGGCACTCCAATATATGAAAACCATAACACACGTACGCTGTAATATGAATAACAATATCCACAAGTGGTATAATCCATCACAAGTCACATGGTATAATCTAGATCTCATCCAAAAATTATTATAATTAAATGTCTAGTATCTACGAGCTAGATATCAATATGAAGTGTCTAAAGATGGTAGTCGGATAGAAACAAATCCACTACCGAACTAGAATATGGAATAAACAAGATGAATACAATATAAGTACCATATCTAACAATCCCGTGGCTCGAAAAGAAGTCTCCTCGAAACGTACGCAACCAGTCCAGAATTCGTGCTCCTGCGAATACTCATAAACAATACACCTGGAAATGGTCCAGGTCCTCAGAGGGACGTAACAAGATACATAAAAGCATGCCATAAAGTAAATACTGTAAAACTCCAGGGTGACCTCACCATCTAAGTGAAATGCAACTTGAGGACAACTTTGAGTATATGGGAAGGTGTAGTCTAGACATATGCTGACGTAATTCACCAGTCGTGACAACCGGCTAGTATATGCCACACATGCCCCCTATAACACGGGCGCAGGAATACAGTAACGTCCAACGTTCTACAGAACGTGGTATCAGTAATATATATATACGTCTGTATCACTCTGTCGAGTGCGGTATCAGTGTAAAGGAGTGGGGTGTCCCATATACCTACTAGTCGTCCTCCCCGCCCAATGATCTAAATATGTTGTATCCACAACACTCGTCAACTACTATGCCTCGGCGTTGTAACTCTGGCTCATAGTCTGTCGTTAGAGCAATAGCCCAATCCTTACAACTAAACAAGGACAAGGATGGGACCATCGTACCACGCTAGTCTATGCTCCGCCTATCAATAACTGCTAAGTCTTCTAACATGCATCACTATTAACAGTTATACCCTATCCGTCGCACGCCTACACGTACAGGTGGCCAACCACATACGCAGGACCGTGCCCTACATGAGACTCATAATACGTGTAAGAAATATGTCAAGGCCTGGCAGTCATACCAATAACTCCACAACTTTAGGTGGGTCTACTAGACTCTAGGTCGGACACAAGTCCTAACGTCAACGCATTCGTTGACTGCACCCGAGTCTCTCTCGGACGCGCACAGTTAAATAATAAATATACAGCTAATAATATAGAATTTAAACAGTACAACAAGGCAAGGTATACTTTCCTGGCAAGCGGCTGTGTAGTCCCAATAACCAGCTCCGGAAGTCGCGTATAACCAATCCAATAGCTCTCCGGGTTCAGCGTGCACAGGTACGGGAATCGGGGGTGACTGCTGCAGGTCGTCTGGCAAGGGTGATGAGTCCTCGATGACGACGATGGTGACGGTAATGACGATGTGATGATTGGGTTATGGTTAAGGTGATGCTTTGGCCAATGGTGGTAGTTATATTGAGGATGGGGGTTTAAATGGTGATAATGATCACAATGGTGATGATTATGGAATTATGATAGGATTTATGATAATGGTGGTGACATGGATGATGACTGGGATGATGGTGAGGATGACTAGGTCGATGGTGTAGATGATGGTGATGACGAGGATGAGGTATTGAGGATGGAGTAATATTGGTAATGATGACTGGTGTTGGTGATGATAATTAGGGTGATGATGATACGACGATGACTAAGTTGATGACGTAGAGGATAATGTGTAAGTTGGTGAGGGTGAAGGTGGTGACTACGACATCGATGGCGATGGTGATGGTAACGTGATGATTAAGGGATGATTAGGGTTTACGTTTGACAATGAATGGTGATGAGGAGTTGATATGAGGATGATGATGATGCTTGTGGCTGTCGGAGGTTTCCTGCCGGAGTCCGGCCATGGGGAGGTCCGGCAAGGAGGGGGATCTAACAGGGAGAGGAAGGAGGAAGGGATCGTGATAATGGTGGTGGTGAGTCGGGTCAGGAGTCCTGTTCTTCAGCAAGGAGGAGAAGAGGGGGTGGTTCGACCTGAATGAGGTGGAGATGCTGACAGGGAAGTGGGGAGAACGAGGTGGCCGGAGGAGGCTCAGACGAGGCTCGATGGTCGTCCAAGGAAGATGAGGAGGGGATCTGTCCAGGTCGTGCTCAGGGGGGAGACGTCGACGAGTCGTGCGGTGGCGTCTGGGATGTCCGGCGGGATAAGGAACAGCAGAGGCTCAGGTGCGGCCTAGGTGCAGCTGTCCCCGGCAAGTGTAGGACGGCGAGGGTGGTAGTTTGAAGTGGAGTTGTGATCGGGGCTCGACTGCGGTGTAGTCGGGGAACTCGGGGACGACGCCGGAGTTGCCCGAGGTCGAGATGACGGGGAGGCAATGGCGGGAAGTCGACCGAGTCTTGCTCAGACGAAAGGGGAGGATGATAATGGTGGTGGGGTTGCTGTCGCCTCCAGAGGCGGGGGGTCGTCCGCTGGAGCGCCGGGGTCGGGTGCTCCGACGTCGAGGTCAGGGAAAGGAGGTCGAGGAAGAGGGACGGAGAGGAAAAGGGGGCTCGAGATCGAGGAGAGGCGGCTGCACTGCTCGTTCCGAGCAGCCGATCTCCGGCGGGAAGGGTGGCGGCCAGGGCTGCTCGACTTCTCCAGTCGAGGGGCAGGCGGGGAGAGAAGGGAGATGATCCGGCGGGTGGAGGCGGTGCAAAGGCGGAGGGGAACGGCTCCGGCGAGGGCTGACTCTGGCGAGGACTGGACATGGGGGGGTCGGGTGAACAGTAAAGTCGGCTGGGAGAAATAGTTTTTAGGTTTTGGTTTTTGGTATTTCATTTAGGTAGAGAAAAAATAGGAAAAGTATATTTATATATGTAGAAAATTGGGTTTGGGTTTAATTTAGGATTTAGGGCTTGGTCAACACTTCTTGGTATGGGCCTTGGGCTCACTTGGGGATGTTGGGAGGGCTAGAACTTGCATTAATTAAATACAAGGGTAAATTAATATACGGGACAATGTGCGCGCGTTGCACATCCCAAAAAATTACGAAAAAATCCACGTGAAGGGAAAATTGGGTTTCTTCACGTATTATCCGATGGTGGGGGCACCTCGATACGTTTTTGCATAAAAGTGCCCAATAATCGAGAAAATTATACCAAGACGGAAATTAGATTTAATTAAATTAATTGAATGCGCACGATGTTCTGGAATTAATTAGGAGTACCTGGGAATAAAATTAGGTCAAACACAAGTATTTGGGGCATAGAAGATACAGTGTAGAATATTAATAAAATTCGGGTGGTACAAAACGGTCAAGATTATGTCTCCAATTTTGATTGGAACGCACAAGGGTACAAAGTCGGGATTTATTTTAGAATTAATAAATAACGTCCGCGACGTTTATTGTGCGACTAAAATGTCGCACCAGAAGACATGATTATAAATTATACAGAGGTCAGAATAGATGGTGGTCATGTCTAGGACAGGGTTGTGAAGTTTGCAGATGGGCAATGGCTAGTGTAGGGCTCCAATAAATGAAGCAACGGTAAGGTGCTCTACGCGATAAAATAATGTACAGTTAAATCAAATACCGTGTTCTAAATTCTAATTGGGTTCAAACTAGCCCTAATTCCACTATATAAGCCAAGTAAACCTAATTCCGGGTGAGGGGGTTTACAAAAGGGTCTCCTACATGGAATAAATTAGAAAAAATTTATAATGGCTCCATAAATCCTCTAATTGTCAAACACCTCAAATAAAAATCTATTTCTTCTATTAAGCTCATAATTACTAAATAAATAATTAATTAATAATACTTAATACGATTTTTAGAATTAGGGGTATTACACATTGTGTCATGAAAGAACAAGAAATATTCAATTAAACAAGAAATGTCGCATGGGTCTCTAGGCCGCATGGAAAGTCCAGACGTATATGAGGTCAGGCCGAATGACAATTCATGGCCGCATATGAAGTCAGGCCACATGACAAATCCTGGCCGCATATGAATTCAGGCCGCATATGAAGTCAGGCCGCATGACAAATCCTGGCCGTATATTGTCACTATCACATTCTAAAATAGGGGTATTTTTATCTTTTTAGTTAATATAAGTATTGTGTATATTTTTTTTTTAATTGCATGATATATATATATATATATATATATATATATATATATATATATATATATATATATATATATATATATATATATATATATATATATATATATATATATATATATATATATATATGTATGTCACCACCCCATTTCCAGAACCGGGTATTTTTTTTAATTTAGTTAATTGTGTATTATTTATAATTAATTGTATTTATATTTAATTAATGATTGTATTATATTTTTATTGATTGTTTTAGGATTTTGGCTAGCCTGGACCATGTCAGACCCTAGTGGACCCATGTCCGACCCAGTCCACATCCCTGTGAGACTTATTTTTGGGTTTTAAAATATTTATTATATTTTTAGTGGGTTAGTTGGAGAGATTTGGAGTTAGTTTGAGTGCCATTGGAACCCGAAACCCAAAATCGAGTTACGGGAGGGTATTTTGGATATTTCCCCAACTTGTAACCCCTTTATTATTCCTTGGCCGGCCTTCCCACAGCAGCCCTACCCGCATAACAGCAGCAAGCAGCCCCCCCATTTTCATTTTCCTCTTCTTCTTCACTTCTTCTTCTTCTCCACTCATTTTTCTTCTTCCTTTCTCCTTCATACTTCAAGTAAGTACCCATTTCTCTTCTTTCTTCTTCTATTCTCCATGAATGATTAACCCTAACCCTACATTCTTCCCCAACCTAGGTGGGTAGAGCCTAGATTTGGTGTTGGAGCTAGATTTGGGAGCTTTGAAGCGGGAGCACTTTTTCTAGGATGGGTATAGAACGTATGGGTAAATTTTGGACCGATTCCGAGTTCGTTTGGTGTGCGTTTCAGGAGGTTTTCCGAACCGCGCACCGTGTGTTCGTCGAAATGACCGAACGGCCATTTCGACTTGGTTTCCTTGTTTTGGGCTTGTGCGCGCATTGGGTTAGTATCGGGGAGTGTGTGCTAGAGTTTTCGAGTTATATTTTATATATTTTAGGGTGTTGGTGAGTGTCGGGGTCGTTGGGCGTGAGTGGGGCGTGTTGTTGTGTGGTGTGGTTGAGTGGTGTTGTGTCTCTCTATATATATTTATAAGTGTCTATATATATATATATATATGTATGTGTGTTTATATATATATATTTATATATATATGTGTGTATTTATATCTGTGTGCTTGTGTATGTATATGCCTATGTGTGTATATATATATATATATATATATATATATATATATATATATATATATATATATATATATATATATATATGTAGATGTGTAAGAGTGTGTGTGAGTGTGTTGATATGTATATATATATATATATATATATATATATATATATATATATATATATATATATGATTATGAGTTTGTGTATATATATATATATGTATATATATATTTATATATATATATGTATGAGTGTTGTGTGTGTGTGTTTGTGTGTGTGAGAGTGTGTGTGCTAGTGTGTGTGAGAGTGTGTGTGCTAGTGTGTGTGATAGTGTGTGTTTGTGTGTGTGAGAGTGTGTGTGCTAGTGTGTGTGAGAGTGTGTGTGCTAGTGTGTGTGAGAGTGAGTGTGTGTGAGTGAGGGTATATATATATATATATGTTTGAGAGTGAGTGTATGTATATATATATTAGTGTGTATATATATATAGATAGATATATGGGTGTTTATATATATATATATATATATATATAGATATATGTATGTGCTTGTATGTGTGTGTGTGTATTTATATGTTAGAGTGTGTGTGTTAGAATATTTATATGTTAGATTGTATATATATATATATATATGTGTATGATTGTATATATATATATATATATATATATATATATGTATCTATGTGTGTGTCTGTGTGTGGGCGTGTCTGTGTGTGTGCGTGTGGAAGAGCAGCGCGTGCCGCAGCGAGTGCGCTGCTGTGCAGTGCGTACAGCAGCAGAACAGCAGGCAGCAGTGCCACGGCAGCGCCGCGGCAGCAGTTCGCTCGAGCGCTGTAGCAGTTCGCTCGAGCGCTGCAGCAGAACAGCAGGCAGCAGTGCCGCGGCAGTTCGCTCGAGCGGTGCAGCAGAACAGCAGGCAGCAGCAGCCGCAGCGTCGCGGCAGCGCCGCTACAGCAGTTCACTCGAGCGCAGCAGCAGCTCGCTCGAGCGCAGCAGCAGCGCAGCAGAAAAGCAGCAGCAGCAGTTTTAAGTAGCAGCAGCAGCTATGTAGCTGCAGCAGCTAGGCCAGCACCTCCAGCCGCAGGTTGAGCAACAGCAGCAGCTTGGCATTCGCGACGGGGAGCGAGGTAGCTTAGAGAGAGAGAGGTATATATATATATAGATATATAGATAGATTGATATATAGTTAGAATCAATAGATAAGTATATAGATAGATCTATAGTTAGATAGATATATAGATCCATAGATAGATAGCTAGATGGATGGATAGATTATTAGATAGATAATAGTTAGCTAGGAAGATATATATATATATATACTAGATGGATATATAGATATAGATAGGTAGTTAGATTATTAGATAGATAGGTAATAAGATAGATAGGTAGGTAATGGATAGATAGATAGTTATATATATATATATCTAAGGTATAGATATATATACCTATGGCTATATATATATATATCTATAGATATCTAGAGAGAGAGATAGATAGATTTATAAATAGATATATACATAGCTAGATAGATAGTAAATTATCTAGGTATAGATATATATATATGTAAGGTATGTGTAAGGTATGTGTAAGGTAAGGTATATATGTTGGGTAGATATATAGGTATATGCATATATGTATTAGATATATATATTTTAACCTAGATTATAGCTAGATATATATGTTTATGCATAGTAAGTTAGCTAGAGGGGTAGTCGGGTTGAGTTTAGAGCGGTATTTCAATACCTTGAGATACTGAGGTATCTCAATACCTTGAGATAACCAAGGTATTGAGTTTCGAGCGGGATATTTGAGCAATAGCCTAGGAATAGTATTGAAGTGATTTTTATATGCTTATGTGTATATATTTACGCGTGCTAGCATAGGTTTTAGCGGGTTTAGGCGGGGTGCGTAGCCTAGGTTGAGGTATCGGATACCGAGGGTATCCCGGTATCTCAAGGAGGCGAGTTTGAGAGTTTTCTAGCTTAATGAGCTCGGTTTGACCTAGAATTTCAGGAGCACCCTAGTTTGACCTAGACTTGACCGTAGTTGACTAGGTTGACCGCCAAAGTCAACTTTTGACCTAGTTTTGACCCAGAGTTGACTTTTTGGACCTAGAGTTGACTTTTTGACCCAGATTTCACCGGTTTGACCCGTTTGACCTAGAACGACCCTAGAAGCCTATTTTTAGTTATTTTATATCTGTTTAACTTATTAGTTTAACCTTGCTTTTTGCATTAGGTCCTTGCGATACCGGTTCGGATCGCCAGTTGCTCAGGACGTCAGGCGAGTATATTCTCTGATAGTTTTCATTATCTGATGATTATTATGATTCAGCTTCTAGTATAGTATCATCTGATTATTCTGTCACAACATGGGACACTGACTGGTATTTCTGGATTTATTTACTTGCGACACGTACATTTCATGTTTCTGGCCTCTATTCTGGAATCACTACAGGCATCACTACAGGCATCATTCATGTTCAGGCTGGACTCATCTTGATTTACGTGTCGGGTCTTGGATCCACTTGTATTAGTCGGGCGGGGAAATACTCGAGTAGACATGTAAATATTTCCATCTGGAATCATCAGGAATCACTCCCTCTGGTCTAATATAGAATGATAGCAGCCGCACACCCAGTGCGCGGTGAGCCGTACTTACCCCTAGCCGTTTACATGTCGAAAAAAGTATTTCAAAGACACCGAGTTCATTCTTTATAGTCTGGACTCACTTGCATTCTTGTTGGTCTCACTTACATATTTCTGGACTTGACTCACTACATATATTTCATGCTGGACTCACTACACGTTCATGTGCACGGACTTGATCTTAGCTTAGATTTCCTGTATCTTGTAGTTATTACTATTTTGCTCTGATATCCATGCATCTTTACCTTTATGCACCATTGATTTATATATTCCTTGTTTCATACTTGCTTCATTCTTCTTGCTACTTTCTATAACTATTTTATAGTTTTTATCATTTAAATGGAACTGCTGTTAGAGATGTACTTGCTCCAGTCCTGACTGGACATATTTTTCAGAGTATCCGGAGGAGTGGTGTCCGATATTTTATGGACCTGAGCCTGTCGATGGTGCAGACAGGGACCCTCTAGTTTATGGGTGATTTTCGGGTTGGTAGCCGGGATCACTGAGACTTTGTTGTTGTTTTTATTAGCTTTTAGCACCGAATTTGTCTCCGGTTTTGGATTGAGACCTTGTTTGTATATTATTTTGGATATTGTTGTATTATTAATGATGTTGTGGTGGCTTTAGTTGTTGTTGTTGGTTAGACTTTTTAGTTGTTAGACCTTCTTGTTATCTTATCGTGCTTAGATTCGTGATTGAGTACTTGAGATTATCATTATGATATTGCTCCTCCATTTGGAGTTGAGATCTTGACAGGTTTATATATTGATTGCGTGGTTGCCCTCCTTTTGGAGAGGTCATGGCAGATTTTTTTGTGAGTTATCTAGATAGTTGACCTAGACAGCGTTCTACCGCCGATGCTGCGGCGTAGGCTGGACGTACCCACGACTCATGCCCAATTTTTCGGGTGCGGGTCGTGACACATTTTTGGTGGCGGTCCCATGCAGGTCTCGATTCGCAATTAGTGCGATGTCGTGGTGGTACAACAACTTAGTTGTACTGCTGCGAGCCTGCTCTAGGATATAGGATCTAGGATGAGAGTGTACTCAATCACGATTAGGAAAAATTCTAATCCAATTATTCTGAAATTGTTTTCTTTTGAAAATATTATCGTCCTTCTTTGATGATATCGTATCTTGTACCATATTGACTTCTTTTGATCTGTGTTCAGGATGCCTCCGAAGATACGATCCCATCGTACCGCCCCAGCAGTTGCTACTGAGAGGTCTGCTACCTCTCGTCCAGCTCGTATTCAGGCAGCTGCTACCGCTCCACTCCCCACTCTTGCGGTTGAGGGAGCATCTGCTTCTCTCGGGGATCCTCCTTCACCTGTCGATCCGAGGACTATCCCAGTCGTTCCGGTGGTTCCTCCACCACTTCCTGCTCCAGTAGATGCCGCACAGTTGTTTGCGTTCTTCAGAGAGATGATGGACGCGCAGCACCGTCAGGTGGATGTGATGAGGCTGGGCATTGAGAACGCCCACCAGGTGGCCATGACGGCAGTGGATAGGGTGGCACAGATTCAGCCACAGGCAGATGAGATTCAGCGCCCGAGGCCGGGAAGTATCATTGACTTTCAGAGGATGCGGCCCAAGGAGTTCCGTGGTACAGAAGGGATCCTGTACGCGGATGACTGGATAGAGCAGATTGAGGGCATCTTCAGGCTGGCGCATATTTCAGACAGTATGCAGATAGAGGCAGCGGGCAGTCAGATGTTCGACCTCGCCTTGACATGGTATCGCACATATACGAGGATCGCAGCGCCAGGGCTTACTTGGGAGGCTTTCAAGAGGCTTTTCAAGGAGAAGTTTTTCCCAGATGTGGCGCTCAGTGCTTTGGAGAGCCAGTTTGAGGCACTCGTCCAAGGGAGCATGATGGTGGACGAGTACGCAGCGGAGTTCTACCGTCTGGGCAGATTTGTAGATGGCTTGAGTGAGGCAGCAAAGGCGAGGAAGTTTCGCAAGGGCTTGGTTATGGCGGTCAAGTCTTTGACCAGGAGCGACCGCGAGACGACTTTTGAGCAGATAGTAGGAGATGCTCAGAGAGCAGAGGATGACTTGGAACTCAAGTCCAAGAGAGGCAGGGATGATTCAGGCAGTGCCAGTGGTAGTACGGGACCAGCTAAGCGTCCCTATGTGCAGAAGGCAGCACAGCAGGGTCAGGATCAGAGGGTGCCCACTTATGCCTACTGTAGGAAGGCAGGACACACTTGGAATATTTGTAGGATGTAAGCCCCCTGATTTTCAGTAATTATTAATTTGGATTTTTCACAATTTTTCTGGAATTTTTAGGAATTTTCTGTAAATAAAACCTAGGCTCTTAGAAATTAAATGATTTTTTATTTTCTGTTAATTACTATTAAAATATTATGGAAATAATATTTTACGGTGCAAATGAAAAACCGGACATAGGATAATTTTCCGGAAATTTATTGGACTCCGGAATCATTTTTAAAGCCCTGAAAACCGACGTAGAATTAAACCGAATTAAACCCGTGCCAAACGCCCGACATCCCCATGAGAGCCGAAGCCAAGCCCAAGGAGCGTTGACCCAGCCCAAATCCTAGGACAAACCCAAGCCCAAATTTTTGCATGTATAAATTGTCACGCCCCAGTCCCAAAAATACGTAGGACTAGGACACGTAAGCATGCCAGCCGCATGGATATGGCAACTCCAATATATGGAAACCAAATCCACACGTACGTTGTAGTATGAATATCAAATCCACAAGTGGTATAACTGTAATACAAGTCACAGGGTAAAATCTAAATCTCATCCACCAAAATTATATAGAAATAAATAAACAGTATCGATGAAACTAGATCTCAATAAGAAGTATCTAGGATGATAGTTGGATGGAAACAAATCCACTACCAACTCAAATAGGAAAGGTAAATACAATATAAGTACAACACAATCAAACCCAATATAAGTATACCAGCTATCGATCACGGCTCGAAGAGAAGACATCCACTAAGCATATACAACCATCCAAATCTGCGCTCCTGCAAATACTCAAGAACAGATACACCTGGCAGCGGACCAGGTCCTCAGAGGGACGTAACAAGATACAGAAAATACGAGCCAATTTGAATACAGTAAACATGCATATAATTTGAAAATAAATAAGTACGTTGTACAAGACCATCTATATGAATGCAAATGAGGACAACTTTTCGACGTATGGGCAAGGGTAGTCTACTCGATCTAAGCCTCACAACTCACACACCCGTCTAGAACATCAGAAATCGATATACCTCTGGGGTAGCGACCAACGCGACTCTACAGAAATCGACATACCTCTGGGGTAGCGACCAGCGTGACACACGCCCGTAGTGCGAACTATATACTACGGTTTACCAGAGTGGTTAAAAGCCCATACGCCTAATGATTGTCCTCCCATGATACTAGGTGCCATGTGTGTGTCAACATATCTAATACATAGTAATGACTGGAGAAAAACTACACATGCAAGAACTATACAGAAATGAAATAAATAAAAAGAAATATAAATAGCATGCAAAGTACTATAAACAATTTGGCAAGGTATCTTGCCTGGGGTCCTGCTGCTGGTATGAATCAGAGTCCAAGTCACAGTCCAAATAGCCTATGTATTATAAATTTATCACGTCAAAAGATAATTTATTTTAATTTATTTAATTCTAGAATAATTACTCTAAAATCCTATTTTAATCTTATTATTTTGATTTTTATGTTAATTCCTAAATTTTGTCCAAAGAAACTGAATTTTATCAACTCGAGACTCATGGCACGCAAATCGAGGCGATCTGTTGACCGAAAAGTCAACCGACACAAACTCAATTTTTATACATGATTTCCTGTAGATTTCAGCGTCAAAAATATGCTGAAATTTATGGCTCATCCGAATTCAAATTCGTTTGGGAATTATGGCACATACAAATTTTGTATTGTGCACCGATGGTTAAATTCTAACCAAGAAGTTCTACAGAATTAACAGTATGTAAATACTTCGAATTAAATTCTGGGAAAAATATATGTCGATGATCTCGATGTTAGCTTTCCGAAACTTTAAACGGTTCATGATTCTGATTTCGGGTTCTCCCGAAATTGTGAAAACATCGAAATACGTCTATTTTTGGACATGCTGTGCTCTACGAATTTTCCAGAATTTAATACTAATAATTTAGAAAAAAAATTTATATAATCATAAATCTAAACTCATTATCGTTCTAACAAAAAAAACTAGGCCTCGTTTGGAGTCCGGAGCTATGCGCAATGGCTTCTGGAAGATGAAGGATCCCTAGATGACAATTCTCCAAAAATCGGCTGAAGAAAAACCCTAGAAATTAATATCTAAACTATTATATATATATATATATAGGAGAGAGAAAGTGCAGACGCGGCTCACAGCGTGCCACGTGGCAGCCAACCGTGAAGCCCCGCCCAGATCGAACGGTCGCAGTTCGATGCGGCTCGGCTCAACTGAGTCCGAGTCGAACTCGGTCTCGGCTCGGCTCGAGGTCGGCTCGGCTCGCACCCACTCAGCGGTCACTGACAGGCGGGCCCGGCACTGTTCACTGCTGGAGGCTGACAGGTGGGCCCCCTGTTTGCTGACTGGGCAGAATTAATTACTTTTTGGGTTTTTTTTAGAAATTAGTTTTTAATTCAGTTTTTCATAATTAACTCAAAATAAATGCTAAAAAATAATCGAAAAATTCCCAAAAAATTCTAGAAAATATATTTTATTATTTAGAACCTAAAATAAAATTTTGGAATATTTTTAATTATGTTTGAACATAAAATAAATTCTTTAAAGTCCTCAAAAATTAGTGTTACTAGTTTTTAATTAACTAAAAATTATGGAAAAATCCCAATAATCTAAAATAGCCTAAAAATAATTCTAAATAAATATTTATATAAGTAAATATACTAAAAAAATTATTTTCTAATTAACTAAGATAATACTCTAAATAAATTCAACATCTATAATAAATATAATAATATAAAATATACACAAATATCTATTTTGGGTGAGGGAGTTTACATAAATGCCTATTTTCCTAGTTTTCTCCAAAAAAAAAAGAAAATAAAAAGGAAAAAGAAAAGAAAAAGAAAATCCCCAAATCCCTAAATCCTGACCTAACCCTAACCCTAAGCCGCCACCCTCTGCCGACCCCTCTCCGGCGCCGCCCAGCCTCGTCTCCACCGACCCCCTCGGCCCCAACGTCGGCCATCTCCGCCGACGCCACCTTCCCTCTCCCCCTCGGCCCGCGTCCCTCTTCCCTCATCCTTCTTCAGCCTCCGCCTCGACATCCAGGCCGCAGCCTTCTCCTTCCCTCATCTCCGCCGACAGAACCCAGCCATCTTCCTCCCCCGCTTAGAGCACCACCACCATCTTCTTCCTCCCTCCCCTGCTCCCAGACGACCCTGCCGGCTCGAGCCCCCTTGCCGCCCACAGCCCCCGACTTCCCCTGGCCCCGGCCCCTCCATCTCGACCCGCTGCACCCGCCCAGAACGCCTCCGCCCGAAGCCCAGCTCTGCCCTAGCCTAGACCCGCTCCGCCAACCTCGAACCTCCTTCCCCGACATCTCCCTCCACCTCCAGATCCGTCCCCCTTTCCGCTGCCACACTTTCCCCGACGCCCTAGTCGAACACCCCGTTCCCCTCCGCCTTGGTCGACGAAGCCCTCGCCGGAGCTCCAGCGACGACAACCCCCTCCAGCAGCAGCCCGGCCATGTCGACTCCCGCCGGCGAGTCTTCCCCCCCCCCCCCCGCTGACTCCGGACACAGCGGACACGGCAAACCGCAGCCTGGACATAGGACTCGTCGACGCAGGATACGAAGGACACGCTCGGACACGAGAAATTGGACTTCACGGAGCCCTGTTCAGGTAACGTTTCCTCTTACCTCGTGATTCCGTTTTTGATTCCGTCAGTTGCGTCGCGTAGACTGTATGACCCTCTCGGTGCCCCTGCAACCCGTTCGGTGCATCGCATCCTGTGGTGATCGCGAACCACGATCCAAAAACAGAAAAATTAATACCCTATTTCACCCCGGAACTGAGTGCGCCCCGCCAAACGGGATGACTTGGTCGCACGCGGTCTTTACCGATACGTGCGCGTCGTTGATACGGACGTACGAGATTTTACAGAAGTCGATTCGGATGTGCGTGCACACCGGAATTAACGCGTATCCACGGACACCGTCCCGTATCCGTCAGTTCTGGAATGCATCGTAACATTATGTACACACGTCGGATCGAGACAAAACTTGTGCCATCGGACTCGTAGCAATACGCTGGTCCTGTGACCCAAGTTTGGTTCGATTCTGAGAACGTTGACGAAATCGCGTATCGTGGCCCCCACAGGCTCCACTTGACGGGCGATTTTGTGATCGGCTCATCGGAATCCAATTCTGGAAGTTCCGTTGGGTTCGTATCATCGTTCCTAACTTGTTGACACTGAGTTTCACGAATTTGGAGACCTTTGACCCTGATACGCTTTTTGGTGCTAAGTGGCCCACATGTGGACCCCGCTTTGACCCGGAAATATCATTTTTGCCCTTGTCACCAAATTGGACTCAAGGACAGACGTTTCTAGCTCTTTGATATTTTTTGAATCTAATGGTGATGTTTATTTCAGTAACCGGAAAAGTACCTGCAGATCACACTGAGACCAGAGCTACAGTTGGAGCCAGGACCCCAGGCAAGTGTACCTTGCCAAAACTTGCAGTCCATGTTACTTATTTCCTTGGCTTATATATATGTATATATTGTGGTTCATGCTTGACCTAGGGCCGTGTGACTTTACTTAGCGTCCGATTGATAGTCGGGTGCCAACACCGTACGCGGCGTTGTGTATTGTCATATAGACATGGATACCGAGACCCCTATTTCTCGTACTTGTCCTATCAAGTACATCATGACCCAGGACACTTGACACTATTCATGAGACAAGATCTTTCCGAGATATTCGTGGTAATTCTGTATAGGATACAGGACTAGACAGAGATACTATATCCATAGATATTTATGACTTGTTGCATTTAGCTATGATCTTGCGTAACATGGACATGGGACCACATGGACATGAGACGTAGGATTACATTAGGTGGAGAGAGACACATAGGCTACAGGTTGATTATATATATTATGACGGCGTCTCAGTCTCACTCTGAGCTAGACAGCTGCCGGTGTCTCAGTCTCTCGCTGAGCTAGACAACCACATGATATCACTGCTACAGACTCTCCGACACAGAGCTTGTAGTAGTTTCAGCCTAAGTTCTAGTGATGCTCTCATCTTGCATTTCACTTAGCTGGTTATATAGTGTTCCCATCTTGTTTCATTTATTGCTGGAGAGACACACAGGCTACAGGTTAATTATATATATTATGACGGCGTCTCAGTCTCACTCTGAGCTAGACAGCTGCCGGTGTCTCAGTCTCTCGCTGAGCTAGACAACCACATGATATCACTGCTACCGGCTCCCCTACACAGAGCTTGTAGTGATTTCAGCCTGAGTTCTAGTGCTGCTGATTTTCAGTAATTATTAATTTGGATTTTTTACAATTTTTCTGGAATATTTAGGAATTTTTTGTAAATAAAACCTAGGCTCTTGGAAATTAAATAATTTTTTATTTGCTGTTAATTACTATTAAAATATTATGGAAATAATATTTTACGGTGCAAATGGAAAACCGGACATAGGGTAATTTTTCGGGAATTTATTGGACTCCGAAATCATTTTTAAATCCCTGAAAACCGATGTAGAATTAAACCGAATTAAACCCGTGCCAAACGTCCGACATCCCCATGAGAGCCGAAGCCAAGCCCAAGGAGCGTTGACCCAGCCCAAATCCTAGGACAAACCCAAGCCCAAATTTATGCATGTATAAATGCCTATTTTCCTAGTTTTCTCCAAAAAAAAAAGAAAAAAAAAGAAAAAAAGAAAAGAAAAGAAAAAGAAAAAGAAAATCCCCAAATCCCTAATCCCTAAATCCTGACCTAACCCTAAGCCGCCACCATCTGCCGACCCCTCTCCGGCGCCGCCCAGCCTCGTCTCCACCGACCCCCTCGGCCCCAGCGCCGGCCATCTCCGCCGACGCCACCTTCCCTCTCCCCCTCGGCCCGCGTCCCTCTTCCCTCATCCTCCTTCAGCCTCCGCCTCGACATCCAGGCCGCAGCCTTCTCCTTCCCTCATCTCCGCCGACAGAACCCAGCCATCTTCCTCCCCCGCTTAGAGCACCACCACCATCTTCTTCCTCCCTCCCCTGCTCCCAGACGACCCCGCCGGCTCGAACCCCCTCGCCGCCCACAGCCCTCGACTTCCCCTGGCCCCGGCGCCTCCATCTCGACCCGCTGTACCCGCCCAGAACGCCTCCGCCCGAAGCCCAGCTCTGCCCTAGCCTAGACCCGCTCCGCCAACCTCGAACCTCCTTCCCCGACATCTCCCTCCACCTCCAGATCCGTCCCCCTTTCCGCTGCCACGCTTTCTCCGACGCCCTAGTCGAACACCCCGCTCCCCTCCGCCTTGGTCGACGAAGCCCTCGCCGGAGCTCCAGCGACGATAACCCCCTCCAGCAGCAGCCTGGCCGTGTCGACTCCCGCCGGCGAGTCTTCCCCCCAGCTGACTCCGGACACAGCGGACACGGCAAACCGTAGCCTGGACACAGGACTCGTCGACGCAGGATACGAAGGACACGCTCGGACACGAGAAATCGGACTTCACGGAGCCCTGTTCAGGTAACATTTTCTCTCACCTCGTGATTCCGTTTTTGATTCCGTCAGTTACGTCGCATAGACTGTATGACCCTCTCGGTGCCCGTGCAACCCGTGCGGTGCATCGCGTCTTGCGGTGATTGCAAACCGCGATCCAAAAACAGGAAAATCAATACCCTGTTTTACCCCGGAACTGAGTGCGCTCCGCCAAACGGGATGACTTGGTCGCACGCGGTCTTTACCGATACGTGCGCGTCATTGATACGGACGTGCGAGATTTCGCAGAAGTCCATTCGGATGTGCGTGCACACCGGAATCAACGCGTATCCGCGAATACCGTCCCGTATCTGTCAGTTCTTGAATGTGTCATAACTTTGTGTACATACGTCGGATCGAGACGAAACTTGCGCCATTGGACTCGTAGCAATACGCTGGTCCTGTGACCCAAGTTTGGTTCGATTCTGAGAACGTTGACAAAATTGTGTATCGTGGGCCCCACAAGCTCCACTTGACGGGCGATTTTATGATCGGCTCATCAGAATCCAATTCTGAAAGTTTCGTTGGGTTCGTATCATCGTTCCTGACTTGTTGACACTGAGTTTCGCGAATTTGGAGACCTTTGACCCTGACACGCTTTTCGGTGTAAAGTGGCCCACATGTGGACCCCGCTTTGACCCGGAAATGTCATTTTTGCCCTTGTCTCCAAATTGGACTCAAGGACAGGCATTTCTAGATATTTAATATTTTTTGAATCTAATGGTGATATTTATTTTAGCAACCGGAAAAGTACCTGCAGATCACACTGAGACCAGAGCTACAGTTGGAGCCAGGACCCCAGGCAAGTGTACCTTGCCAAAACTTGCAGTCCTTGTTACTTATTTTCTTGGCTTATATATATGTATATATTGTGGTTCATGCTTGACCAAGGGTCGTGTGACTTTACTTAGCGTCCGATTGATAGTCGGGTGCCAACACCGTACGCGACGTTGTGTATTGTCATCTAGACATGGATACCGAGACCCCTATTTCTCGTACTTGTCCTATCAAGTACATCATGACCCAGGACACTTGACACTATTCATGAGACAGGATCTTCTCGAGATATTCGTGGTGATTCTATATAGGATACAGGACTAGACAGAGATACTATATCCATAGATATTTATGACTTATTGCATTTAGCTATGATCTTGCGTAACATGGACATGGGGCCACATGGACATGAGACGTAGGATTATATTGGGTGGAGAGAGACACACAGGCTATAGGTTGATTATATATATTATGACGGTGTCTCAGTCTCACTCTGAGCTAGACAGTTGCCGGTGTCTCAGTCTCTCGCTGAGCTAGACAACCACATGATATCACTGCTACCGACTCCCCGACACAGAGCTTGTAGTGATTTCAGCCTGAGTTCTAGTGCTGCTCTCATCTTGCATTTTACTTAGCTGGTTATATAGTGTTCCCATCTTGTTTCATTTATTGCTGGAGAGACACACAGGCTACAGGTTAATTATATATATTATGACGGCGTCTTAGTCTCACTCTGAGCTAGACAGCTGTCGGTGTCTCAGTCTCTCGCTGAGCTAGACAACCACATAATATCACTGCTACCGGCTCCCCTACACAGAGCTTGTAGTAGTCTCAGCCTGAGCACTGGTGATGTTCTCACCTGCATTTCACACAGATATTTACACACTTGCTCTATTTATTCTATTTATTTTCTGCACTGCATTTATTTTGGCTTGAGCTTTCTTGTAACTTGTTATGTCCCCTGAGGACCTGGATCCGGATTATGTTCCTAGGATTAGCAGAGGAGATCCACCCAAAGTTATATAGTACAGGAGCATTAGCAGGAGCAGAAGCAGGAACAGGAGCAGTTACTGGAGTAGTACCAGATTCAGCAGACGAGTGATCCCTGAGGGTATCTTCTGGGTATATACTGTCTTCATACTCAGTATTTGCTGTGGTTACCTTTATTCTTGTATCTTGACAGATGTATCAGACTCATTATCGGGTTATTTCTCGAGTTTATATTTTATTGAGATTGATCTTGCTTTATGATTCTGATATTGTTGTATTCATATCCGTGGATGAGATTAGTATATTTAGACCATATATTGTTGTACTACAGCTTAAGCATGCCCCGATAGATCCATTAAATTGGGTTTGTCCATCGGTGTGTGCTGCTGGCCATTATCACGCGTCTAGTCCCTCGGTATTTTGGGACTGGGGCGTGACATAGGAGGAGGCTGAAGGTGTGTTTGTTCTGCGGATCCGCTACTCACCAGATGCGAGATTGCCCCACTGCACCTCAATTGGGTGGAGCACAGGATCAGAGAGTTGGAGCTAGGCCACCTGTGGCACAGCATCATGCCCCACACCAGCAGAGGGATACACCCCAGCAGGGCAGGGCTTATGCGTTGACGGTCGAGGAGGCCGATGCTACGGGTGTCGGGTTAGCAGGTATGTCTCTTTGTTCTTCTTCCTGTCCTTTTTCATTCCTTGTGGTGTGCTTCATTAGTACCTGTTAGATTTTCTTTGTGCTGTGGTAGATAGTGTAGTGACCCTGATTGAGACTGTGATAACACGACCAGTAGGACCCTGATTTTGCATGTTGTATAGGTAGAATTTTTTGACTGTGATTGTTGGGTGTTTGACCTAGAGTGAGTGTGATTGACTTTAAATTTTGAGGACAAAATTTTCTAAGGAGGATAGGCTTGTCACCACCCCATTTCCAGAGCCGGATATTTTTTTATTTTAATTTAGTTAATTGTGTATTATTTATAATTAATTATATTATATTTAATTAATGATTGTATTATATTTTTATTGATTGTTTTAGGATTTTGGCTAGCCTGGACCATGTCAGACCCTAGTGGACCCATGTCCGACCCAGCCCACACCCCTGTGAGACTTATTTTTGGGTTTTAGAATATTTATTATATTTTTAGTGGGTTAGTTGGAGAGATTTGGAGTTAGTTTGAGTGACTTTGGAACCCGAAACCCAAAATCGAGTTACGGGAGGGTATTTTGGACATTTTCCCAACTTGTAACCCCTTTATTATTCCTTGGTCGGCCTTCCCACAGCAGCCCTACCCGCATAACAGCAGCAAGCAGCCCCCCATTTTTATTTTCCTCTTCTTCTTCTTCACTTCTTCTTCTTCTCCACTCATTTTTCTTCTTCCTTTCTCCTTCCTACTTCAAGTAAGTACCCATTTCTCTTCTTTCTTCTTCTATTCTCCATGAATGATTAACCCTAACCCTACATTCTTCCCTAATCTAGGAGGGTAGAGCCTAGATTTGGTGTTGGAGCAAGATTTGGGAGCTTTGAAGCTTGGTTTGGTGGATTTGGAGCATTTTAGAGATTTTTGCTTGGGATTTCAACTCCCAAGAGGTAAACCCTAATTTTCCCCTTGTAATTACTCTTTTATAGTGTAATTAATAGTTTAAAACCTTCCTAGACCCTTAGGCTACCCGTGGGAGAAAGTTGGAACTAGTTGGGTTGTGTTTGGAGACTTTAACATTAGATTTTGTGTCGATTTCGGGTGGAATCCGAAATTGGCCCAATTTTGGATAATGTTCTAGGTTAGACGGACCTAGAAAGACGTTGTCGGGTGTCTTGAGGGTGAGTGCGTGTCTCCGTTCGGACACGGGAAGCCGTGTCACGGAGAAACGGGCATTTCGGGCAAAATTGGGGGTTTTCGTCGTCGCCGATTCTAAGTGCGTGTGCGTTTTCGCCACGGGCCTAGAATCGACACGGTAGCACTTTTTCTAGGATCTAGGCATCGTTTAGAACGCATGGGTAAATTTTGGACCGATTCTGAGTTCGTTTGGTGTGCGTTTCAGGAGATTTTTCGAACCGCGCACCGCGTGTTCGTCAAAATAACCGAACGGCTATTTTGACTTGGTTTCCTTATTTTGGGTTTGTGCGCGCATTGGGTTAGTATCGAAGAGTGTGTGCTAGAGTTTTCGAGTTATATTTTATATATTTTATGGTGTTGGTGAGTGTCGGGGTCGTTGGGCGTGAGTGGGGCGTGTTGTTGTGTGTTGTGGTTGAGTGGTGTTGTGTCTCTCTATATATATTTATAAGTGTCTATATATATATATTTATATATGTGTGTTTATGTATATATATTTATATATATGTGTGTGTATTTATATCTATGTGCTTGTGTATGTATATGCCTATGTGTGTATATATATATATATATATATATATATATATATATATATATATATATATATATATATATATATATATATATATATATATATATGTAGATGTGTAAGAGTGTGTGTGAGTGTGTTGATATGTATATATATATATATGTGTATGTGTTTATATATATATATATATATATATATATATATATATATATATATATATATATATATATATATATATATATATATGATTATGAGTTTGTGTATATATATGTATATATATATATATATTTATATATATATGTATGAGTGTTGTGTGTGTGTGGTTGAGTGTTTGTGAGAGTGTGTGCTAGTGTGTGTGAGAGTGTGTGTGCTAGTGTGTGTGAGAGTGAGTGTGTGTGAGTGAGGGTATATATATATATGTTTGAGAGTGAGTGTATGTATATATATATATATTAGTGTGTGTATATATATATAGATATATGGGTGTTTATATATATATAGATATATGTATTTGCTTGTATGTGTGTGTGTATTTATATGTTAGAGTGTGTGTGTTAGAATATTTATATGTTAGATTGTATATATATATATATATATATATATATATATATATATGTGTGTGTATGATTGTATATATATATATATATATAGATATATATATATATATATATATATGTATCTATGTGTGTGTCTGTGTGTGGGCGTGTCTGTGTGTGTGCGTGTGGCAGAGCAGCGCGTGCCGCAGCGAGTGCGCTGCTGTGCAGTGCGCACAGCAGCAGAATAGCAGGCAGCTGCGCCGCGGCAGCGCCGCGGCAGCAGTTCGCTCGAGCGCTGCAGCAGAACAGCAGGCAGCGGCGCCGCGGCAGCGCCGCGGCAGCAGTTCGCTCGAGCGGTGCAGTAGTTCGCTCGAGCGCTGCAGCAGAACAGCAGGCAGCAGCAGCCGCAGCGCCGCGGTAGCAGTTCGCTCGAGCGCAGCAGCAGCTCGCTCGAGCGCAGCAGCAGCGCAGCAGAAAAGCAGCAGCTGCAGCAGTTTTAAGTAGCAGCAGCAGCTATGTAGCTGCAGCAGCAGCTAGGCCAGCACCTCCAGCAGCAGCAGCAGCTTGGCATTCGCGGCGGGGAGCGGGGTAGCTTAGAAAGAGAGAGGTATATATATATATATATAGATATAGATAGATTGAAATATAGTTAGAATCAATGGATAAGTATATAGATAGATCTATAGTTAGATAGATATATAGATCCATAGATAGATAGCTAGATGGATGGATAGATTATTAGATAGATAATAGTTAGCTAGGGAGATATATATATAGATACTAGATGGATATATAGATATAGATATGTAGTTAGATTATTAGATAGATAGGTAATAAGATAGATAGGTAGGTAATGGATAGATAGATAGTTATATATATATCTAAGGTATAGATATATTTACCTATGGCTATATATATATCTATAGATATCTAGAGAGAGAGAGAGAGAGAGATTTATAAATAGATATATACATAGCTAGATAGATAGTTAGATATCTAGGTATAGATATATATATATATATGTAAGGTATGTGTAAGGTATGTGTAAGGTAAGGTATATATGTTGGGTAGATATATAGGTATATGCATATATGTATTAGATATATATATATTTTAACCTAGATTATAGCTAGATATATATGTTTATGCATAGTAAGTTAGCTAGAGGGGTAGTCGGGTTGAGTTTAGAGCGGTATCTCAATACCTTGAGATAACCAAGGTATTGAGTTTCGAGCGGGGTATTTGAGCAATAGCCTAGGAATAGTATTTGAGTGATTTTTATATGCTTATGTGTATATATTTACGCGTGCTAGCATAGGTTTTAGCGGGTTTAGGCGGGGTGCGTAGCCTAGGTTGAGGTATCGGATACCGAGGGTATCCCGGTATCTCAAGGAGGCGAGTTTGAGAGTTTTCTAGCTTAATGAGCTCGGTTTGACCTAGAATTTCAGGAGCACCCTAGTTTGACCTAGACTTGACCGTAGTTGACTCGGTTGACCGCCAAAGTCAACTTTTGACCTAGTTTTGACCCAGAGTTGACTTTTTGGACCTAGAGTTGACTTTTTGACCCAGATTTCACCGGTTTGATCCGTTTGACCTAGAACGACCCTAGAAGTCTATTTTTAGTTATTTTATATCTGTTTAACTTATTAGTTTAACCTTGCTTTTCGCATTAGGTCCTTGCGATACCGGTTCGAATCGCCAGTTGCTCAGGACGTCAGGCGAGTACATTCTCTGATAGTTTTTATTATCTGATGATTATTATGATTCAGCTTCTAGTATAGTATCATCTGATTATTCTGTCACAACATGGGATACTGACTGGTATTTCTGGATTTATTTACTTGTGACACGTACATTTCATGTTTTTGACCTCTATTCTGGAATCACTACAGGCATCACTATAGGCATCATTCATGTTCAGGCTGGACTCATCTTGATTTACGAGTCGGGTCTTGGATCCACTTGTATTAGTCGGGCGGAGAAATACTCGAGTAGACATATAAATATTCCCATCTGGAATCATCAGAAATCACTCCCTCTGGTCTAATATGGAATGATAGCAGCCGCACACCCAGTGCGCGGTGAGCCGTACTTACCCCTAGCCATTTACATGTCAAAACAAGTATTTCAAAGACACCGAGTTCATTCTTTATAGTCTGGACTCACTTGCATTCTTGTTGGTCTCACTTACATGTTTCTAGACTTGACTCACTACATATATTTCATGCTGGACTCACTACACGTTCATGTGCACGGACTTGATCTTAGATTAGATTTCCTGTATCTTGCAGTTATTACTATTTTGCTCTGATATCCATGCATCTTTACCTTTATGCACCTGTGATTTATATATTCCTTGTTTCATACTTGCTTTATTCTTCTTGCTACTAGCTATAACTGTTTTATAGTTTTTATCATTTAAATGAAACTGCTGTTAGAGATGTACTTGCTCCAGTCCTAACTGGACATATTTTTCTGAGTATCCGAAGGAGTGATGTCCGACATTTTATGGACCTGAGCCTGTCGATGGTGCAGACAGGGACCCTCTAGCTTAGGGGTGATTTCCGGGTTGGTAGCCGGGATCTCTGAGACTTTGTTGTTGTTTTTATTAGCTTTTAGTACCAGATTTGTCTCCGGTTTTGGATTGAGACCTTGTTTGTATATTATTTTGGATATTGTTGTATTATTAATGATGTTGTGGTGGTTTTAGTTGTTGTTGTTGGTTAGACTTTTTAGTTGTTAGACCTTCTTGTTATCTTATCGTGCTTAGATTCGTGATTGAGTACTTGAGATTATCATTATGATATTGCTCCTCCGTTTGGAGTTGAGATCTTGACAGGTTTATATATTGATTGCGTGGTTGCCCTCCTTTTGGAGAGGTCATGGCAGATTTTTTTGTGAGTTATCTAGATAGTTGACCTAGATAGCGTTCTACCGCCGATGCTGCGGCGTAGGCTGGACGTACCCACGACTCATGTCCGATTTTTTGGGTGCGGGTCATGATAATATATATATATATATATATATATATATATATATATATATATATATATATATATATATATATATATATATAGTGTTCATTAATGCATAAGTTAGTGGACTGGACCTAGAAGCCCACTAGTTGAACCTCTGACCAAATATAGGATTATGGATTTAATTAGTATTATTTCAGGATTAATTATAGGAGATTATATTTATTACTGTGATTTTATTCAGTATTGTACCTTACCGTTGTTTCGATATTTGGAGCGCTAAACTAACTTTTGCCTTCCAATAAATTTTACGTCCTTGTCCTAGACGTGCCAGTCTTCCATTCTGACCTTTGCGTAACTCATAAATATACAATTTTGTGCTTCATTTTAGTCACACAATATTCATTATAAATATTTCTTTTTAATTCTAAATAAATCTATCTTTTGTATCTTTGTGTGTTCCAATAGAAATTGGGACACAATCTTGACCCATTTTGTACAACCCAAATTATGACAATATTCTATTCTGAATCTTCTACGTCCATGACATTTGTATTCCACCTAATTTTATATGTACTTCCAATTAATTTTAGAACACCATTTATATTAATTTTAATTAAATTGGTGTAAGGACCCAAATTAACCCAAAGCTAGACCCAACACCAAGCCAAACCCCCACTCACACCCTCAAGACTCATACTAAATATCATACACCCTTTTTAGCCACTACATCACACCAAACATGGTGTTTTTCCTCATTCAATCCAAAATCTCACTTTTTGTGCAAATTTTCCAATTGTTGGAGACTTTTATGCAAAAGTGCAGTGAGGTGTCCATACCCCATTGGACCCAACACATGAAGAAGCATCCATTTTTATTCATTGACCAGTCACATATAATTTTTTCAATATTTTTGGAGTATGCAACACTCAAACATCACCCCCTCACCATCAGGCCCTCCATTCAAACCCACTCAATCCTAGCCCTCCAAATTTTTTCATGTAAAAGTCAACCCAATCCCTAGAAATACTTGGCCGGCCCTAATCCCTAGGTAATCATCACCCTCTTCTCCATCCTACAAAAACTCATCCTCCATATTATTTTGATCATCATCACCAAACCGAATACCCTAAACCTAACCCTAAACTTCATCTCCTTCCTCCAGCCAGTCCGCCGAGCATCGCCTACACCGCTGAACACCATCCGCCACCACTTCATTATTTCCAGCAGCCCCATCTCGACTTTACAGCACCACCAGCAGCCCCATCGATCTTCTCCACCGATCACTACTGTATCCCGGTCATCCCCATCACCACTGAGCCAACCCCGACTCCTCTAGACCGCCGACTGAACCACCCACTACAAATTACCACCGCCACCATCACCACCATCATCTCCACCTCGACGTTGCCATCATCCCAGCTGTCAGCCGCCATCACCACCGGATCAACGAGCTTACCATCACCATCATCATCACCATCGTCCCGTTCTCTTCCACTTCTTCCCGACTTCACCTTCGACCACAGCTCCACCACTACGACCTTCCTCCACCCGCCTGAGCAGTCCTTTTCTCGATCTCCTCCATGAGGCCACCCAACAGCCGGACTACTACACCCACGATAGTCCCCAATCATCATCACCATCATCATCACCATTAATACCATCACCCCCTCGTCAATACCACAGTCGACCGTCGACCACCTCGCCAGAGACAACCCACAACAGCCTCCCTCAACCCCGTGCACGCACAGGTTCGAACTTGCTTTTCCTTCATATTGTGTATGTGTGTGTGTGTGTGCATGTGCGAATGGTGATTAGGGTTAGTATGTTATTTTATGGGAGTTGTTAGATGTGATTTCATGACACTATGTAAGTAAACCTAATAACTAGTATGCGTGTGCGTGCGTGTATATATATATATATATATATATATATATATATATATATATATATATATATATATATATATTATGGGAAACTGGTTGCTAGTACTATGTATGATAGTATTATATATGTTGTATGGCCATAAGTGTTAGTAGTGGGTATCCCGTATTTACATATGACTATATGACCCTAAGTATTAGTGAACTGTCTGCCTTGTGTACACTAACATACTGGCTTAGACATGTGTTAGTATTACATGGGATTTAGAGTTCTAGACATGTGTTAGTGAGTTGACTGTCTTATTATGCACAATATTCGAGGACATGACACCTGTGCATTTAGACGTGCACATTTGACCCTGCTAGTTGACCAGTTATCACCCCTAGCATAGTTATGAGTACATTCTCTGATAGTTTTTATTATGTTGATCATCTCTATGATTATAGTTGTATAGCATACTTGATTCTGACACTATGGATACAGGGGTTAGCATTATCGAGTCCTGTCACGAGGAGTGGTGATTGGAATCCATCATACTAGCTGAAGACGGAGAGATATTAGTAGATTATGTGATCATACCCTACTCTACATGTATCATAGCTCATCCCACACATTACGTCGGGTGCAGCCTGACCATTATATGCCTTATAACCTGTTATGTATGATTAGCCTGACTATTGCTCGCCTCATAGCTAACCGGATGGTTAGCCTAATCTTACATAAATAATAGCTAATCATATGTAACAAGCCTGATCTGTCCCAAGCCGATCACATGATAGACTGGTGTTTCACATACTTAGCTAGATATTATATTCATGTATTTTCAGTTCATTGTTCTAATATGCACTTATATTTTTGTTCATTGCTAGTTGTACTATTGATGATGATATATTCTCCAGTATTTCTTATTCCAATATTCTATACTCAGCAGTATTTCTTATTTTCAGTATTTATCTCCATCTTGTATTTCTTTACGCTGTATTATAGTTTTTGTCAATATACATGGAACTGCTGTTAGTGCTTTTATCTCGCTCCAATCCTGACTGAATATATTTTTTTAAAGGATCTTGAGGACTTCTGTCCCACACACTATGGACCAGGTATAGAGGAAGACTACATACCAAAGATATTAGAGGAGTCTCTTCCCTTAGAGGAGACACTACCTGCAGCTATTTAGACAGTTATATTTTATGCATCTTTGAGATTATGTTAAGATTATGTTGAGACTTATGTGGAGACTTTGTTGAGACTATTTATGTTGGACAGCTAGACTTTAGTTTTATCTCTGTTTGAGTTGTTATGCTTGACTTATGTCAGTACTTCTTATCTTTTATCTTATCGTGCCATTTATTCTTATAGCTATTGTGATTGAGTATATATATATTGTGGATAATTGAGCAATATATTATTTATTGTCCTCCTTATAGAGTTGATATCATTGACAGGTTGTGAGTATGTATTGTATTATTGAGACCTAGGCAGCGTTCTACCGTCGATGCTGCGGCGTAGGCTGGACGTACCCACGACTCATGCCCAAATTTAGGGTGTGAATCGTGACACATTTTTAGTGGCCCATACAGGTCAGGCTTCGCAAGTAGTATAATATCGTGGTAGTGTACCAGCTTAGTTGTACTACTGCAAGCCTGCGATAGGATATAGGACATAGGATACTAGGATGAGAGAGGATACTCAATCATAAATTTTTGAGAGATTCCTGGCACGACCATTGAGAATCTTATTATAATTTCTAATTTAAATCTTTTTCTTTATTTTCGTCCATTCTCACTTGTTGTTATTGAATTTGATTCTTGTTGATCAGTTGTTAAATTTAATTCTTGGTGTCGATGTTGAGTTTGATTTCATATCGAGATAAATTTTATGGACTAAATTATGGTATCATCTGATGACATATGTTGATGAGGACAGTGAGAAAGGTAAAATATCTGCTTTGGTTATGGAGCCTAGAGTTTATCGTAGCCACATTAGCCGTCGTGGTAAAAACGTAGGAACATGACTTGGGATGTACATATCTTAGTTATGAAATTTAGAGTTTCTGGCAGTCATAACCGGTTGGCGTAGTGAGGATTCTAGATAACGTGATTATAGAGTTGCATACCTTAGTTATGGAACCTATCGTTTATCACATCTATGCTTATTGGCGTGGCGAGGATTCTGAGTGTCATAATTTCGGACAGACATGAATGATTATCAGGTTGTATCTTAAATTGGTTCTTAAAGTATCATCTCAATACTTATCCACTTCTGTTATTATAGGACCTTATTCCATCATTTTATTTGCTAGCAGTAGAGATACCTTCAGTCCTTAGTCCAGTTCCTTATAGAGCTTCTTTCCATTAGGGTTCCTTGTTAGTATGATAATTGGTAATTTGCAATTAGGTCTGTGTCTTGAGTATCAGTGTTGACTGTTGGGAGTGTGGCTTGTGAGTCTGTAAGTATTTTTTTGGTTGCACATGTGAGCAATAGGCATCAATCTAGAGATAACCCATAGCGTAGTATCTTGCAGAAATAGTGCTATGATATGTGTCATTATAGTTAGTATTAGTACTATTGGTAAAGGGGGAGTAAAGAGTATTAGTAAGGGTTCCAGGAGTTGGTATCAGAGTCAGCATGTCAGTCTTGGATAGTCATGAATTCATGTAGTTGGATGATCCATATAAATAATTAAGTATCAAGAAAATTGTGTTAAAAATTAATGGAGCATGATATTCAATTTTGTGGTTGATACTTGGGTGTGTCAAGAGTAAAAAAATGTATATGCATAAAGGGTATTAATGAGTGTGCCAAAGTAGGAGGATGCCCATAAGTGTATAAAATAATGTGAGGGAATAAGAATACATTATGCTAAGTAGTAAGACTTGTGTTACAAACAAAAGTAGGACCTTGATGTGATTAGATATGAGTGTACCGGTATATGACTAGTGATGGATGTATCACCAGATATTGAGGCCAGTGATGGGTTAGAAGCAATAGATTGAAGAGTATCTAGAAATTGTGTGTAGGATAAATAGTGGGTGATGAGTGTTAGTGTGATGAGGTAATCTAATAATGAAGCTAGTGTTACTATACCAAGAGTGCTAGTATTTCTATATCAATGATTAGTTGAGCAATGTGCTAGTAACAGTAAGTACCTCATGTGATAATATTAGATTGGTGTATTTATGTGTACCTTGAGTGTTAGAGACTTTGAGTATATATAGGTATACTTAGATAGATATGGGTAAGAAATGTGTATCAGTATATGAGTGGATGATGTGCATGTGTAAGAATCTGTTGGCTTGAGCATGCCTGAGATGGTACTGCAAACTGGCTTGGGTGTCCATCTAGAGTTATATTAGAGGGAGAAGTACTTAGTGTGCTGTGTTGCACTTGGTGTGCACTTGAGTGATAAGAATAACTAGTAAAAAAATTGTAGTAGGTAAGAGAGGCAGTAGTGGGTGTGCTTGTAGTAGAAACAGTAGTACCAAAGGGATAGGGGTATCAAACTTTGAGTGCATCATTTGACCTATGGTTATATTAGAGGTTCTTGGTGTCAGATTTTGGTATTAATAGACAGGTGTGTGTAATATGGATGTATCTATGGATATCTTGTGAACTAGTGATTAGTCAATGTGGGTATCAGTGTATAGGAATAGGAATTAATGAGTGAATGTGCCAGAGTTAAGTGTATGTTAGAGGATGAAGGTGTATCCAAGTGATGCATATCATAGTGTTGAGTGCATCACATGTATCAGGGTGTTTGGGGATAATTGAGTTGATGCCATAGTTGAGAGTGTGGGACTAATACAGCACAAACCGGTATAAATATTTGAGCATCAGAGAAAAAGTTTGAGGTATAATTCTTTGCCTGATTGTATATTCTTGTGCAAGTTTAATTCAATTTCGAGGACAAATTTTCTTTTGAGGAGGGTAGACTTGTCACTACCACATTCTAAAATAGGGGTATTTTTGTCTTTTTAGCTAATATAAGTATTGTGTATATTTTTATTTTTTTTAATTGCATGAAATATATATATACAATATATATAGTGTCCATTAATGCATAAGTTAGTGGACTGGACCTAGAAGCCCACTAGTTGAACCTCTGACCAAATATAGGATTATGGATTTAATTAGTATTATTTTGGGATTAATTATGGAGGATTATATTTATTACTGTGATTTTATTCAGTGTTGTACCTTACCATTGTTTCGATATTTGGAGCGTTACACTAGCTTTTGCCTTTCAATAAATTTTATATCCTGGTCCTAGACGTGCCAGTCTTCCATTCTGACCTTTGTGTAACTCATAAATATGCCCTTTTTTGCTTTATTTTAGTCGCACAATATTCGTTACAAACTTTTCTTTTTAATTCCAAATAAATCCAACTTTTTTATCTTTGTGCGTTCCAATAGAAATTGGAGACACAATCTTGACCCGTTTTGTGACAATATTCTATTCTGGGTCTTCTACGTCCATGACACTTGTGTTCCACCTAATTTTAACCCTATGTACTTCCAATTAATTTTAGAACACCTTTTACAATAATTTTAATTAAATTGGTGTAAGGACCCAAATTAACCCAAAGCTAGACCCAACACCAAGCAAAATTCCCACTCACACCCTCAAGACTCATACTAAACACCACATACCATTTTTAGCCACTACATCACACCAAACATGGCATTTTTCCTCATTCAATCCAAAACTCCACTTTTTGTGCAAAATTTTCAATTGTTGGGGACTTTTATGCAAAAGTGCAGTGAGGTGTCCATACCCCATTGGACCCAACACATGAAGAAGCATCTATTTTTCTTCATTGAACAGTCACATGTGATTTTTCCCATATTTTTGGAGTGTGCAACACTCAAACATCACCCCATCACCATCTTGGCCCTCCATTCAAACCCACACAATCCTAGCCCTCCAATTTTCTTCATGTAAAAGCCAACCCAATCCCTAGGAATACTTGGCCGGCCCTAATTCCTAGGTAATCATCACCCTCTTCTCCATCCTATAAATACTCATCCTCCATATTATTTTGATCACCATCACCAAACCGAAAACCCTAAACCTAACCCTAAACTTTATCTCCTTCCTCCGGCCAGTCCGTCGAGCACCGCCTACACCACCTGAACACCATCCGCCACCACCTAATTATTCTCAGCAGCCCCGTATCGACTTCATAGCACCACCAACAGCCCCGTCGATCTCCTCCACCGATCACCACTGCATCTCGCTCATCCCCATCACCACTGAGCCAACCCTGACTCCTCCTGACCGCCAACTGAACTGCCCACTGCAAATCACCACCGCCACAATTAACACCATCACCACCATCGTCTCTACCTTGACGTGGCCATCATCCCCATTGTCAGCCACCATTACCACCAGATCGACGAGCTCACCATCACCATCACCATCGTCCCATTTTCCTCCACTTCTCCTCGATTTCAGCTCCGACCACAGCTCCACCACCACGACCTTCCTCCACCCGCCTGAGCAGTCCTTTCCCCGATCTCCTTCACGCGGCCACCCAATAGCCGGACCACCACACCCACGACAGTCCGCCATCATCATCATCATCACCATTAACACCATCACCCCTCGTCAATACCATAAACGACCGTCGACCACCTCGCCAGAGACAACCCACAACAGCCTCCCTCGACCCCGTGCACGCACAGGTTTGAACTTGCTTTTCCTTCATGTTATGTGTGTGTGTGCATGTACGAATGGTGATTAGGGTTAGTATGTTATTTCATGGGAGTTGTTAGATGTGATTTTATGACACTATGTAAGTAAACCTAATAACTAGTAGGCGTGTGCGTGCGTGTGTGTATAATAATTAGGTTGATATATATATATATATATATATATATATATATATATATATATATATATATATATATATATATATATATATATATATATATATATATATATATATATATATATATATTATGGGAAACTGGTTGCTAGTACTATGTATGACACTATTATATATGTTGTATGGCCATAAGTGTTAGTAGTGGGTATCCCGTATTTACATATGACTATATGACCCTGAGTATTAGTGAACTGTCTGCCTTGTGTACACTAACATACTGGCTTAGACATATGTTAGTGTTACACGGAATTTAGAGTTCTAGACATGTATTAGTGAGTTGACTGTCTTCTTATGCACAATATTCGAGGATATGACACATGTGCATTTAGACGTGCACATTTGACCCTGCTAGTTGACCAGTTATCACCCCTAGCATAGTGTAAAACCCCTAATTTTAATAAACCATATTAATTATTTAAGTAATTATTTAATTAATTTATAGTAATTATTAGCTAATTAGGAGAAATAGAATTTATTAAATTTTTATGCTAGGTGTTTGGTGCTTTAGAGGATTTACGGAGCAATTATAATATTTTCGTAATTATTTTTATGTAGGAGACCTTGTGGACAGTTAATAGATTAACTGTATAAACCAATATAAATTTCTAGAAATATATATATATATATATATGTGTGTGTGTGTGTGTGTGTGTGTGTGTGTGTGTGTGTGTGTGTGTATAAATAGTTTATTAATTAGAATGAAAAAGAAATGAGAAAGAATTGAATAAGAAATAGAATAAGAAAAGAAAAAGCAAATAAAAGAAAAAGGAATTGAAAACTAACCCAAACCCATTAACTATCCTACCCAAAACCCATTAGTAACTAAAACCCATCTAACCCTACCCGCTTTAAACCAAATTCAGCAGCAACAGCAGCCTAATCCTAAACCGCACGCTGTGTTTATCTCCCCACCCATATATCTATATATATACTTTATATATTCGCAAACCCTAAAACCCTAACCCTAATTCTCCCCTCCCCGACCCGAGCGTCGCCGGAGCCCAGAGCCACTGCAGGAGTACGCCGCGCCGCCGCTAGAAGCTGCTCGTCGTCCGCGACCATGCCGCGCGCACACTACAGAAATACACGACAGCGAAGCTCTGTTCATATGCTGTTTTTTGCCGCCTTGCTCGACCAAACTCGATCCTGTCTTCACTGGTATGATCCTGACCAATACCTCTCTAAATCTTATAGATTAGTTTCTATCGTTCAGCGCGTAAACCTAGGCAAAAATCGACGCCAAGTCGAGAAAAAAATGACCACTTATAATTTCAGAAATTCTGTTACGATGACCCATGTTCACGGACTCGTATCTCCCACCACAGAGATCCGAATTTAGTTTTTTTCTTGCTATGCGAAGACCACCTAACCTAGTTTAATTTCTGTCATTTATATTATTTTATTTTTTGCTGTATGTAGAATTAAATTAGATAAAAATCCAAAAAATCTGCTTTTTCCAATTACCAAAAATTGTGATACAGAGCGCGCCCCGCCAAACGGGACCGTCCCGTCGTGCACCAAGTATACCAAAAGGTGCGCATAATATACTCGGATGTGTGGTCTTTCATGAAAACTGATTTGGACGCGTGTGCGCGTCAGAATCAGCCCGTATCTGCAGAGATTTCTCGTATCGCAACTTTTGTAAAACCCTACGCCATTTAGTGTACGCTCGTCAGAATATGACAAAAATTATGCCACTGGACTCGTGGTATCGTGCTGGTCCTGCGACCCAATTTTTACGCAATTCTGAGATAGTTGACCAAGTCGCCTATTGGCGGGCCCTACGGTTGACTTTTTAGGCAAAATTGCGTTCGGCTCACCGGAATCCATATTTGGACATACCGTTTAGTTCGTACTGACATTTAGAGTTTGTTTGACCTATAATTTGTCATATTTAGAGACCTTTACCCATGGCACACTTTTCGATGCAAAGTGGGCCACATGTGGACTCCACTTTGACTCAAAATTATCGTTTTGCCCCTGTGTCCAAATTGAATGAAAGGGTAGTATTTTTTAGCTATCTCGCTTATTCTGGAAATATTGGTGATGTCTATTTCAGCATCCGGAGATGTTTGTTCGGAGCCATTAGTTTCTGATCCCGTGTCCTTGACATCTGGACGTTATATTTTGCAACTCTTTTGTCAGACAAGTATACCTTGCCATTGTACTGTTATTCTTATTCCATATGTTGCATACATCTTTATTTTCTGTCTTTAGTTCATATATTTTAACTGTTATATAAAATGCGCACGACGGTGTCGTCGTGATCATTTTTATTATGTATATGCATTGACCTTGTTTATAAGACCGCCCCATTATCATGAAGCATCATTAGGTTCATTGGCTGTGACACAGTTGTTACACGAGTTATGAGTCTCATATAGATCATGGACTGTGTACTGGGTTGGCCTCCTGTACGTGTAGGCCGTGCGTTAGGGATAAAAGTTGTTAGAAACTTTGCATGCTAGAAGACTGAGCAGTTGTTAGTAGTCACGGACATAGCCTATTGTGGTACGGTGGTCCAAAACTTGTCCTTGTTTGGTTGCAGGGTTGGGCTATTGTACTAAAGATAGGTTATGAGCCAAATCGTGTCATGGATGTGACATGCATAGAACATGGGGTAGGAAGAACAACAAGTAAGGCGTTTGGGCTCCTTTACACTTTTTTTTTGTTCGTCCGGATGCTCCGTCGGAGCGACGGATGGTGATGACCCTATTTATTACAGGCGGCCTATGGCGTTCAAAAGATGACATGCTTTTTAGGCCCCTGATTCTCCGAGAGAATTATGCCAATCCCATTTATGGCCAGATAGCCCACGTGTTGGAAAGTTGTTCTCAAACTGCATTCACATAGATGATTAGGCAACCCATTGGATATTTATTTCAGTACTTTATTGGCATGCTTCTATGTATCTTGTTATGTCCCTCTGAGGACATAGTCCCTTTCCAGGTGTAGATGTTCATGAGTATTTGCAGGAACGCAGATCCAGACTGGTTACTTATATTTCAAGGATGTCTTCTCTTCGAGCCCGTGATTGTTAGTTGTTATTCTTATATTGTGTTTTGTATTGCACTTATATATTCGAGTTGGTAGTGGATTTGTTTCCATCCAACTATCATCTTTAGATACTTTATATTGAGATCTAGTTTCAAAGATATTAGTTATTTATTTATATTTAATTTTTAGTGGATAAGATTAGATTATGCCCTGTGACATGTGATAGATTTATACCACTTGTGGATTTGATGTTTATTATACAGCGTACGCATGTGTTATAGTTTCCATATATTAGAGTTTCCATAACCATGCGGCTGACATGCTTACGTGTCCTAGTCCTACGTATTTTGGGACTGGGACGTGACATATTTTTGTGGTGGCCCATGCAAGTCGAGAGCATATTGTCTCGGTTACGTTACTGTGCCGAGCAAGCCTGCACCTAGGATAAGAATTTTAGGTCTTAACCCCACTTGACTATAACTTACCTTCCTTCCAATCTGTTCTATTTGAAATAACTGCATCCTGCTTGATTCATGTGCTTCCCTAATAATTCCTTGAGTATAGCCTCTCATAGAATATAGGAATCCATGTTATTAGGATGATAATTAGGACAACATTCCTATTAAGAGTACAACTAGAGTGTTGACACATCACTGAGTTAGAATACTTAATAAACCATAGCACCCTTACCTGTATATGGATTGACCATTATCCCTTGATAATTAGGGATAACTTGAGATAGTATTGTTAACCCCTGATTCTTCAAAAATATTAAACTTGGATTTTTCACAATTTTCTGAAATTTTCTGGGATTTTTCTGTAATTAAAATCAGGTTTCCAATTATTAAATAATTTTTATTAATTAATAAATAATATTAAAATATTATGAAAATAATATTTTTGGGTGTAAAATAAAAAAACTGGACTTAGGATAATTTTTCTAGAATTTATTGGACCCCGGACCTATTTTTAATTACCTAAAAATATTTAGTTATTTAATTATTTAATTATTTAATTAATTATTTATTTATCTATTTATTTTATACAATTAAAATCCGGCCCGAAAACTATTCCAGCCCAGCCCACATAGCCCCGGCCCAACCGGCCCAAACCCGCTCGGCCCGCTCGCCCTATCGGGTCGGGTCGGGTCCGCCCGAACCCGACCCGCACCCGCCTCCGACCCGTTTCCCCTCACCCAGCTCACCGCCCGAGTCTTCCGCTCCGCTTCCGCCGGCCGAGCCGCCGCCGCTCCGCCCGGCTCGCCCCACGCCCCGCTCCACCCGGCCACGCCACCCCCTCGCCTCAGCCTTCCCCGGCTCCCTCTCTCCTCTCCCCCGCCCCTTTAAATCCCCTCTCCGGCAGAACCCTCTCCCCCGAGCCCTCCGGCCACCTCGCTCCTCGCCCAGCGCCGCCTCGCCCAGCGCCGCCTTGCCTCAAGCCGCCTCGCCCAGCTCCGCCCCGTCCAGCTCCCTCCTCCACCGCCGGCCACCACTTCCCTGGCCCCTTCTCCGCCTTCAGCGCCGTGTCCAGCACCCCGGCGACGCCGCCGTGCGGCGCCGACGCAGCCCCGGCCGGCCTCCCCCCGCCTCGAGCCGCCCCAGCAGCCTGATCTCCGGCCGCCGGCAGCTCCAGAATTCCCAAACCCTAACCCTAACTTCCTTGTGTCAGGACACGTGTCGGACACGTGTCGAACACAGTTTTTCCTAATTTTTGGACCCTGTTCAGGTACGTGTAACTTTCTCCTCGCTGCCCCCGTTTTTAATTTCGTAAATTGTGTTACGAAGCCTGTATGACCCTCTCGGTGCCCGGATAAACCGCTCGGTGCATCACGTCCTGTGGTGATCGCACACCGCGATCCAAAAACAGGAAAAATAATGACCCGATTCACCCCAGAACTGGGTACGTTCCGCCAAACGGGACGACTTGGTCGCGCGCGGTCTTCACAGATACGTGCGCGTTGTCGATACGGACGTGCGAGATTTTGCAGAAGTCGATTCGGGTGTGCGTGCACACTGCGATCAACGCGTATCCGCGGACAACGTCCCGTATCCGGCTTTTCTGAATCGTGCCCTAACTTTCTGTATACACGTCGGATCAAAACAAAACTTGCGCCATAGGACTCGTAGCGATACGCTGGTCCTGTGACCCAAGTTTGGTTCGATTCTGAGAACGTTGACGAAATTGCGTGTCGTGGGCCCCACAGGCCCCGCTCGACGGGCGATTTTGTGATCGGCTCATCGGAATCCAATTCTGGAAGTTCCGTTGGGTTCGTATCATCGTTCCTGACCTGTTGACACTAAGTTTGGTAAATTTGGAGACCTTTGACCCTGACACGTTTTTCGGTGCAAAGCGGGCCCACATGCGGACCCCGTTTTGACCCGAAATTGTCATTTTTGCCCTTGTCTCCAAATTGGACTCAAGGACAGGCGTTTTTAGCTATTTGATATCTTCTGAGCATGATGGTAATGTTTATTTCAGCATCCGGAGTCATTTCTGGAAATTTTCCCGAGAACAGAACCATAGTTGGGATCCAAACATCAGGCAAGTACCTACACTTCAAGTTTAATCTTTATATTATGATAATTAGTTTCTTGCTCTACTAGTACCATTGTATGATCACACTTAGTGTCGGGATTTGGAGTTTATGTCTTGCTTTTCGTGTCGGGTGGGAGAATACTAGGAGGCATGTATTTTACCCTTCCTCCTGTCGTGACTGCTAGCTGTTGGTACGCGACTATACCATCAGCCTTATTCCTGATTATTCCTGACTGCTAGTCATCTATGACGGCCTTATTAGCCTTAAAACCCCTACATGCCAACTATGTATTCTAAATACACAATTTCACACACGTATAGTTCCTGTTGTCTTGTTGTAGTTCTATTTTCTTGTCTCATTATATTCCTGTTTTACTCATGTCCCTGGTTTATAGCAATTAATCCTGTTTTACTTATATTTCTAATTTTTAGTGCTTAATTCTTAATTAATTTTATTACTTATTATGCATATTCTTATCATGATCCTTAGTCAGTTTCTTTTCTACTTGTCATAAATATTTAGTTTAATCTTGTTGTGTATTTGGTACTTTGCTCCTTTCCTGACTGGATCCGTTGATTTAGGCGATGATGAGGACTATGCCCCACCTTTTATAGCCCCTATGAGGTAGCAGATGATACATTTGAGGAGCCGGTTCCTACTCAGGAGACTACTTTGAGGAGTAGTCAGCCAGTTAGCTAGTATTTTCTTTCAGCACAATACTCGGGTTTGTCCCCGATTTATCTTCTGGTTTTGTATTGACTGTGGATTTGATTGTCACAAATTAAATATTATGAAATCTTAGCATTCATATTTCCTGTGATTATCCTTGCCTGTTTATTCTTGTGGATGAGATAGATTTTAAATTACCTGGAAATATAATCTAGACAGCGTACTACCGCCGACACTGCGGCGTAGGCTGGACGTACCCACGTACTCGTGCCCGAATATCCGGGTGCGGGTCGTGACAAGTATAGACACTACTAGGTTTAGTTAAAAATTTGACCATATTGTTTGACCCTCGTATTGAGGAACCAATAGAAATTCAAAATTGAATATTATGACTAAACCTAACTTTCATAGTAAGATAGTATTAGAGGACTTTAAATTTAGCTTCTTATCTTAATATTAGTAGAACAGTACCTTAGGAAGCTAAGAGGAATGAATGTAATATTTTCCTCGATCATACCCCGAACACAGAAGAGTAGCATCCTACATATTCCTTAGAAAACTATGATACTACCTAGAGACTTTCTATTTAAGTTCATATCATGTTTCTCTGCAACCTTAACGTTTGCTAATTGCGCGACAACTAAATTACGTTCTTCTTTTCTTCATATTTCAACTCGTGCCACTTGACACTCCTGATTGTAGACCGAGTAATTTTATTCTATGTTAGGATATATAGTTTGCTAAGGTTATAGTTGTAATCTTGAATTATGAATTATGTGCCTTGTAGTTAGAACCTGATAATTGAGTTGTTCATTTAGATTATGATGATTATCCTCTAGTTGTAGATCACGTAATTTGTACCCCCACCTCGATACAAGTTATATCCTCTTTCCCCTTAAAGGCCAGTAACTTTTTCATTCTTACTAGTGACACGTGTTCTATAAGCAATATGATTAAGACTTAAGATGACCATTACCTATATAATGCAACAGGATACCCTAATAAGTACTAAGATATTTTTCTCGTAAACCCCAATAAGAGTTTCTGCTCTATTTACAAGTGCGAGGTTATTTTGAATCCCCTTAAGACTGTCACAGTATTAGTTTATTCTTTTAAGATGGGTAGTATGCCTCACAACCTAGTATCCTATAGTTCTTTGACCTTTTATTGAAGTATAATGGAATGACACCAACTATAGACTTGCATAAGAAGAAAATATTTATTCAACTGTAGAGACTGTAGAGTCTTATCTCTTGTGTACTTGAATTATTATGTACCTTCTTTCATCATAATCCGGCGTATTTATATTTTTTTTACTACCTTGACTTATGCTGCTATTATAGCCTAGTTTTGCAAGCTTATTCTTTTATCGAGCTTGATCATGATATATGTATTATTGGGTATACACACTAATACATTTTAGAATCAGTGTACTATGGCCTAGCTAACCATAGTGTGCTTGGTTCGCTCTTCGCATGACTACTTTACGTGGATTGAGATATATAGTTGACTAGTAGACGAATATACTTGCCCCTAGACATGTCTGAACATATCGTATCAGTTACATAACTATACTGATATGAGCATGTGAATAAGAATCTACCAAATAAGATTTCAATCCACAACTGCCTTGACAATTCCTTTTGAATTCCTTAAATACCTTGGTCCCCATACTTCTATTCTATTACCTCCTCCTTGAACCCTTTATTATTGTTTTCTGTCTTTCCCTATTTTGGAAAGACGAACGCTTGTGCTTGTTATAAGTTTGATATACAGATAGTACTAGATATACCCCATAGGCCAATCACATTACTTGATGTTTATTTTTCGTTATTAAGGGCATATCATAGGTGATACCTTTAGTGCTAAAAACTTTGAGGATTGCATAACATGATTAAATAATTTAAGGAATATTTTTCGTAGATGTATAGCCTATTATGATAGATGGGTAAATTCTAAGTTGGGTAGAAATTGCATTGTTAAATTTGAGGTAAAATTCTTTTAGATTGTGATCAAGTAGGATTAGATTGAGAGATTAAGTCATTTCAAATGTGGAGAATTCTAGAAGAAGGAGTTAGGTGATGAGTATTTAATAAATTTTGAAATCTTGATATGTCGGACCAAATATTTATACTTTAAGTACATGATTTAAATTTTAAATATTGAAGGTTGAATCATCAATTTGAATTTTGAGGATAAATATAGAATTTTAGACTTGAACAATTGGTGAAGTAGATTTAAAATTTTATAATTTGATAATTTGAATCAAAAGTTGAATTTTGATTGTTGGATCACCTATTTAAAATGTTGAGGATGTAAATTAAATTTAAAAATTGGAAGAGTACAAAAATTTATAAGTTGAAGATAGGAATAATATTTGCTTAGAAATATTTTCTAAAGAAGATTATGATAGCTGGAGCTCGTGATATAAAATTGATATGTGTTATTTAATTCTTGAAGATGTTATATAGATTTAATTTAAATTAGGTTGTTGATGATTAAAAAAAAATTGAGAAGAGATTACAATATGTTTAATTTTGATCAAATAGAGGTTACCTTAATTTGGAAAGTGATTGCAATATATTAGAATATATTTTAAATCTTGGAAGAGATTGTGATTGACTTGCCTTATATGCGAATGTGAAAGAATTAACAAATTATCCCTTATTTTAATTTTGAGAATAAAATTATTTTTAAGTTGGCTGGATTGTAAACCCCCTCACCCAAAATTAGGCCTACTTGGCTCAGAAAGAGAAACTAGGGCTAGTTTGAATCTAATTAGAAATAGAACACGGTATTTTATTTAATTTTATAATAATTAAATCACTTAGTGCACATTACCGTTGCTTCAACAATTGGAGCCCTACACTAGTCATTGCCTTCCTACAAATTTTATACCCTTGTCCTAGACGTGCTCGCCTTCTATTCTGACATTTGCGTGACTTATAATTATGCTCTCTTGTGCTACATTTTAGTCACACAATATTCGTCGCAAACGTTATTATTTAATAATAAATAATTTCAACTTTGTATCCTTGTGCGTTCCAATCGAAATTGGAGACCAAATCTTAACCCGTTTCGTACAACCCAATCTATAAAAATATTCTACTCTGGGCCCTCTATTTCCATGACACTTGTGTCCCACCTAATGTTATCCCCATGTACTTCTAATTAATTCAATAACACCTTGTGCATTAATTTTGATTAATTAAATTTAATTTTTATCTTTGTGCAATTTTTTAATTGTTGGGCGCTTTTATGCAAAAATATAATAAGGTGTCCACACCATTGGACATGACACATGAAGAAACCTATTTTTCGTTCATATAGATTTTCCCCATGAATTTTTGGATTGTGCAACGCGCAACATCGTCCACTCATTTAAACCTACCCTTGCATTTTAAACAATACAAACTATGGCCCTCCAAACATCCCCATGACAATTGGACTTAGTTTTAATTTCGAGGACAAAATTTTTATAAGTTGGGTAGAATATAAAACCCCTAATTTTAATAAATCATATTAATTATTTAAGTAATTATTTAATTGATTTATAGTAATTATTAGCTAATTAGGAGAAATATAATTTATTAAATTTTTATGCTAGGTGTTTGGTGCTTTAGAGGATTTACGGAGCAATTATAATTTTTTCCTAATTATTTTCATGTAGGAGACCTTGTGGACAGTTAATAGATTAACTGTATGAACCAATATAAATTTCTAGAATTATATATATATATATATATATATATATATATATATATATATATAGTTTATTAATTAGAATGACAAAAAATTTAGAAAGAATTGAATAGGAAATAAGAAATAGAATAAGAAAAGAAAAAGCAAATAAAAGAAAAAGGAAAGAAAAAGGAATTGAAAACTAACCCAAACCCATTAACTATCCTACCGAAAACCCATTAGTAACTAAAACCCATCTAACCCTACCCGCTTTAAACCAAATTCAGCAGCAACAGCAGCCTAATCCTAAACCGCATATTGTGTTCATCTCCCCACCTATATATTTATATATATATACTTTATATATTCGCAAACCCTAAAACCCTAACCCTAATTCTTCCATCCCCGATCCGAGCGCCGCTGGAGCCCAGAACCACCGCCGGAGCACGTTGCGCCGCCACCGGAAGCTGCTCGCCGTCTGCGACCATGCCGTGCGCACACTACAGAAATACGCGGCAGCGAAGCTCTGTTCACGCGCTGTTTTCCGCCGCCTCGCTCGACCAAACTCGACCCTGCCTTCATCGGTATGATCCCGACCTATCCCTCTCTAAATTCCATATATTAGTTTTCATCGTTCAGCGCGTAAACCTAGGCAAAAATCGATGCCAAGTCGAGAAAAAAATGACCACTTATAATTTCAAAAATTTTGTTTCGATGATCCATGTTCACGGACTCATATCTCCCACACAGAGATCCAAATTTAGTTTTTCTTCTTGCTAAGCGAAGACCACATAACCTAGTTTAATTTCTGTCATTTAAATTATTTTATGGCTGTATGTAAAATTAAATTAGATAGAAAATCCCCAAAACCTGCTTTTTCCAATTACAAGAAATTACGATACGGAGCGCGCCCCGCCAAACGGGACCGTCCCGTTGTGTACCAAGTGTACCAAAAGATGCGCACAGTATACCCGGACGTGTGGGCTTTCGTAAAAACTGATTTGGACGCGTGTGCGCGTCGAAATCAGCCCGTATCCGCGGAGATTCTTCGTATGGCGACTTTTGCAAAACCCCGTGCCATTTAGTGTACGCTTGTCAGAATGCAACAAAACTTACGCCACTGGACTCGTGGTATCGCGCTGGTCCTATGACCCAATTTTTACGCAATTCTGAGACAGTTGACCAAGTCGCCTATTGGCGGGCCCCACGGTTGACTTTTTGGGCAAAATTGTGTTCGGCTCACCGGAATTCATATTTGGACATACCGTTGAGTTTGTACTGACATTTAAAGTTTGTTTGACCTATAATTTGTTCTATTTAGAGACCTTTACCCTTGGCACGCTTTTCGGTATAAAGTAGGCTACATGTGGACCCTACTTTGACCAAAAATTACCGTTTTGCCCCTGTGTCTAAATTGGACGAAAGGGTAATATTTTTTAGCTATCTCGCTTATTCTGGAAATGTTGGTAATATCTATTTCAGCATCCGGAGATGTTTGTTCGGAGCCATTAGTTTCTGATCTCGTGTCCTTGACATCTGGACGTTATATTTTACAGCTCTCTTGCCAGGCAAGTATACCTTGCCATTGTACTGTTATTCTTATTCCATATGTTGCATGCATCTTTATTTTTTGTCTTTAGTTCATATATTTTAACTGTTATATAAAATTCGTGTGACGGTGTTGTCGTAATTTTTTTTATTATGTATATGCATTGACCTTGTTTATGAGACCGCCCCATTATCATAAAACATCATTAGGTTCATTATTCGTGACACAGTTGTTACACGAGTTATGAGTCTCATATAGATCACGGACTGCGTATTGGGTTGGCCTCCTGTACGTGTGGGCCGTGCATTAGGGATAACTGTTGTTAGAAACTTTGCATGCTAGAAGACTTAGCAGTTATTAGTAGTCATGGATATAGCCTATTGTGGTATGGTGGTCCAATTCTTATCCTTGTTTGGTTGCAGGGTTGGGCTATTGTACTAAAGATAGACTATGAGCCAAATCGTGTCATGGATGTGACATGCTTAGAGCATGGGGTAGGGAGAACAACAAGTAAGGCGTTTGGGCTCCTTTGCACTTTTCTTTTGTTCGTCCGGACGCTCTGCCGGAGCGTCGGGTGGTGATGACCCTATTTATTACAGGCGGCCTCTGGTGTTCAAAAGACGACATGCTTTTTAGGCCTCTGATTCTCCAAGAGAATCATGCCAATCCCATTTATGGCCAAATAGCCCACGTATTGGAAATTTGTTCTCAAACTGCATTCACATAGATTGTTAGGCGACCCATTGGATATTTATTTCAGTACTTTATTGGCATGCTTCTATGTATCTTATTATGTCCCTTTGAGGACCTGGTCCCTTTTCAGGTGTAGATTTTTTGAGTATTCGCAGGAGCGCAGATCCAGACTAGTTACTTATATTTCAAGGATGTCTTCTCTTCGAGCCCGTGATTGTTAGTTGTTATTCTTATATTGTGTTTTGTATTGCACTTATATATTCGAGTTGGTAGTGGATTTATTTCCATCCAACTATCATCTTTAGATACTTTATATTGAGATCTAGTTTCATAGATATTGGTTATTTATTTATATTTGATTTTCAGTGGATGAGATTTAGATTATGCCATGTGACATATGATAGACTTATACCACTTGTGGATTTGATGTTCATTATATAGCGTACGTGTGTATTATGGTATCCAAATATTGGAGTTACCATAACCATGTGGCTAGCATGCTTACGTGTCCTAGTCCTACGTATTTTGGGACTGGGACGTGACACGTAGTTCTGAGTTCAGTGTAATTATGTATGTGTGTGTGTGTGTGTGTGTGTGTGTGTGTGTGTGTGTGTGTGTGTGTGTGTGTGTGTGTGTGTGTGTGTGTGTGTGTGTGTGCTAGTGTATTGACTGATGCTATATTATTATTATATTATGTATATAGGACTGTTGGATTGTTCAGACGAGACTTCGGAAACAGGATATTGGTATTGCCAGCGCGGGACCACAGGCGAGTACATTTTCTGATAGTTTTTATTATGTTGATCATCTCTATGATTCTAGTTGTATAGCGTACATGATTTTGATACTATGGATACACGTGTTAGCATCATCGAGTACTGTCACGAGGAGTCGTGATTGGAATCCATCGTGCTAGCTGGGGACGGGGAGATATTAGTAGATTATGTGATCATACCCCACTCTACATACATCATAGCTCACCCCACACATCACGTCAGGTGCAACCTGACCATTATATGCCTCATAGCCTGTTATGTATGATTAGCCTGACTATTGCTCGCATCATAGCTAACCGGATGGTTAGTCTGACCTTACATGAATAATAGCTAATCATATGTAACAAGCCTAATCTGTCATAAGCCGATCACATGATAGACTGATGTTTCACACACTTAGCTAGATATTCTATTCATGTATTTTCAGTTCATTGTTCTAGCATGCACTTGCATTTATGTTCATTGCTAGTTGTACGATTGATGATGATATATTCTCCAGTATTTTTATTCCAGTATTTCATACTCAGCAGTATTTCTTATTTCCAGTATTTATCTCCATCTTGTATTTCTTTACACTATATTATAGTTTTTGTCAATATACATGGAACTGCTGTTAGTGCTTGTACTTTGCTCTAATCATGACTGGATATATTTTTTCAGAGGATCTTGAAGACTTCTGTCCCACACACTATGGACCAAGTATAGAGGGAGACTATATACCAGAGATATTAGAGGAGTCCCTTCCCTTAGAGGAGACACTACTTGCAACTATTTAGACAGTTATATTTTATGCATCTTTGAGATTATGTTGAGACTTATGTGGAGACTTTGTTGAGACTATTTATGTTGGACAGCTAGACTTTAGTTTTATTTCTGTTTGAGTTGTTGTGCTTGACTTATGTCAGTACTTCTTATCTGTTATCTCATCGTGTCATTTATTCTTATAGCTATTGTGATTGAGTATATATATATATATATATATATATATATATATATATATATATATATATATATATATATATATATATATTGTGGACTGTTGAGCAATGTATTATTCATTGTCCTCCTTATGGATTTGATATCATTGACAGGTTGTGAGTATGTTTAGTATTATTTAGACCTAGACAGCATTCTACCGTGGATGCTGCGGCGTAGGCTAGACGTACCCATGACTCATGCCCAAATTTAGGGTATGGGTCATGACACATATGAAGTCAGGCCGCATATGAAGTCATGGCCGCATGCTCAGGATTAAGGTCTACTCCTTGGGACAAGTGATAAAGTGATAAAAAATAAATAAAGTGTCAGTGATGTGACATAAAGTAACTGATATGACAATACAATAAAGTGTGTCAGAAAGAAAAGATAAAATCAAAGAAAATAAGTGCTAACGGTTCAGAGCCATGCGTCTAAGAAAAATAGTGGCCGCATGCTCTCCAGGCCGCATGAATGTTGGTGTCGCATGGGTTGTCTCTTGGACTTAGCGAATTTCTCATTCGTTCAACGAGTGAAAGTACAAGGTGTTCAAGGACAATTGTGTAAATCAGCAATCATGCGTCCAACAAGATGGACGTATGTTGTCAGTATACGGCAAGAGTTTAGGCCGCATAACCCTCTCAGGCCGCATGGCACTCTCAGTTGCATAGCTCACTGGTCGTATGCGAACTCCGTCTTCTCCAACAGCAGGTTTGGCCATGGCGGAAACTCCAAAAACTGAAATATTGTTTTCTTCATAAAAATCTCATTTTAAGTTCAAATCGAGTGAACCAAAAACCAAAATGCTCTAAATTGAAAGCTCTATCATATAGCAAAAATTGGTTTTCTAAAATACATGTTTAATAGATCAAAACCAAAAAAAATTCATGAAACCCATAAAATCCTAAGTTATAAATGTAGACCTACACTAATCCATCCATCAAAACAGAAAACTCCAAGAACTAAAATTGCTTAGAAACACATAACAAACATATTGGAACAATAATATGGAGGGTTTCTCCATTTCTCATGCAAGATGTACTTGCATATGAAAATTGGAAGAGAAAACTAAAGAAAAAGAAAGAATGAAGAAGTGAAGAGAGAGAAATGTTGGGTTATATATGATAGGGTTGAGGGTTGAATAAAATGTTCTCATGAGTTGAACCAACCCACAAAATAACCATGAACCAGATTAAACCAAAGAATGGGTCTAGTCTCCATGCACACGCAATCATGCTAAAATAAAATACGTTCCAAATACGTATATCGGGAATGGGGAATAACAAAATTGAAAGTAAAAAAAACAAATAAAATAAAATAAAACAAAAATAAATAAATAAAAATAAACGAAAAAATAAAAAATAAAAACGAAAGGAAAGGAAAGGAAAGGAAAAAATTGACAAAACGACGAAAAAACAAAAAAATAATAATCAAAAACGACAAAACAAAACAAATGAAAAAAGAACGAAAAAAATTAAAATGAAAAAAGAACCAAAAACGAAAAAAAAAAACTAAAAACGACAAAAAATGAAAAACAAGCAAAAACGAAAAACGAAAAAAAACAGCAAAATAGCTAAAAATGAAGTTACGATCAAAAAGAAAAATTGACAAAAAAGACCAAAAACAAAAAAATGACAAAAAATAAAAATGAACAAATGAACCCAAAAAAAAAAATCACAACCGAAAAAAATCAAAAACGATTTTTTTTTTCAAAAACGGCAAAAACAACAAAATTAATTAAAAATCGGCTAAAAACAATAAAAACGACAAAAAAAGATAAAAATACCAAAAACGACAACTAAAATCGATCAAAGAACGATAAAAAAAAGATTCAAAACGATCAAAAAATGACAAAAAACTACTAAAGATGATAAAAAAAATGAACAAAAATGACAAAAAATTAACTTAAAATGATCAAAAAGGGAAAAAAGACAGACAAAATTTTGTTTTGCAAAAAACGACTAAAAATGACAAAAGTGACTAAAAACGTTCAAAAAAGACAAAAAATGATTAAAAATGAACAAAAACGACGAAAATCAAAAAGGAAAAAAAGATCAAAAAGAAAAAACGATCAAAAAAAGAAAGAAAACTTTAACAAAAATATTTTTTTGTTCGGATAAAAAAATATATACATACCTATTCTTAAGGAATATGATTCTCATGTTTCGTGCGTAAATTATTTATCCGGATATTCTTAATTCTTGAAAATAATTTATTTATGGTCTAAACAAACATGGTAATAAATTCTCATCCAAAAAAAAATTCAAAAAAAAAAATTATCGCATATCAAACGCCTCCTTAATCTATTAGTGGATATTTTTCGATTAGACTCTAATCGTCCCTTGATTTATTTATTTTCGGTATGGAATAAAAAGTTATTTATAATTTGCGATGGTATCTCAATAATTGTGCATTGCAGGTTTATAGGATTTAGTTCAGTCCTTGCAAATTTTCTTTCAGTCAGGAATGATCCGAGCTGTTGGTTTTGGTTTGTTCTTTTGCAAAAGTTCAATTCCTCTCCCTTTCTTTAGTCCCACATCGGATGGGACAAAGCCTTCATATGTACATATATTAGTTTCTTTCCTTTGCTCTATTAAGTTGTTGTGTGGGGAACCCCTTGGGCCACACGCGCGCGCCGCCGCCGCCGCCCGGCCCGGCTCGGCTCGGTTCGGTTCGGTTCGGCGCGCGTAACGGGTGCTGGTACGCGCCCACATCTGCGGGCGCCGAATGCCGATCCGATTTCCTCTTCGGGTTCGGGCTGGGACCCTAAAATTCTTTTTGCTCCTCTTCATTTTTGTTTATTTAATTTCTGAACGTTGGAAATCAATTTCGTCAGTTACGAATTGTTTGAAACATTTTTTTTAAGTGTCCAGGTTCACCCATTTAATTACATTGTGTAACGGCTGAATTAATCAAAAATTAATTCAGACCGTTTTCCTATCAGCTTATATATACTTCTGTGTTCTTTGTAAATCATATCAGAAAAAACTCTTACGAAACCTCTGTCAACATTCTGTTCAGTTCTTCGTCTTCATCTCCAAGCTCCTGGTCGTTCTCTCCAAGTCGTGTGCGGCAACGAGATACCGGTAGTGCGGGGATTTTACCACTAGGAGCTTTGGGTACGTCTGCACACAGATCCCAAATAAACTCTTAGGGCAGTGCTTCGTGCACGACTTACCCAGAGGCCGGTAACATTGTTTAATTTTATTTTGTATTATGATATTTTTCAAAAAATAAAAGACAACAAATTTCTAACAATCTAAGAGTTTATTTTTTTTGTTAGAATTGATTTACTGTTACTATACATTTACAATTGTTTCAATTACCTACTGTTTTCAAGTACCTACTGTTTTTAAGCAATTGTAACTTAAGCAATTGTAACTTATAATTTGATACTTACTCTGTCTTATTCAAGTTGATTTTTACTCTGCCTTAATCAAGTTGTTTTTTTTTACTGTAGAAAATATTCAAGTTGATAGTTAAGATTCTTTCAATTGTCAAATAAAATTTGCTTCATTTTAATCACTTAGTAATTTTTGAAAACAATCGAGGACAAAAAGAAAATAGTTTAGTAAAAGGAAATTGCAAATAAAATCTTCAAATCTAAAGTTTCAAAGTAGAGACAAACTTGGGCACAAGCCGAAAGGGTCCTTCTGTCAACCGGGTGTAAACAACCCTAAGCGACACGGTACATAAGAGTCTTCGGACCACCGCTAGCTGGGAACCGGCCCCTACAGCTAACCTGAGTTGATCAACACTTGAAAAACTAAAGATTTTAAGATTGATTAGCAAAGACCACCTAAACTATTATCTTGGACATTGTTATTAAATAAATTTATATTTTTCAGACTACAATCATGACTGGAAAGGAGGAATCATCTACTGCAAAACCAGCTAAGTTTGATGGTTCATATTTCAAGAGATGGCAGAGCCAAATGAAATTTTGGCTCACAACCTTAGGACTTATTTCTGCCATTGATGGGTCCACATCCATCACAAATGATTCTGATGAAACTGAGTCTGACATAGGAGTATCCACCTCATCAAAACCAAAAACCCCAAAAGAGATAGACTTCCACTGTTTTCATAGAATTCTAAGCGCATTATCTGAATCCTTGTATGATATATTTTTTTGAATACAAGAGCGCTAAAGAACTCTGGAAAGCCTTGGAAGATGAATACGGCTGTGATGATGCCGGAATAGAAAGGTTTAACTCTTCAACCTTTAATAGGTATTTCATGGTAGATAACAAACCAATGAATGACCAGCTCCATGAATTCCAAGAATACCTTAGACATATTCAAGCCAAAGGGACATCTTTCTCAAATGAACATAAAATAGCATGCCTAATAGACAAGCTACCTCCCTCTTGGTCTGATATGGCTAAGGATCTTATCCATACACAAGGAGACCTTACCTACAATCAAGTCCTAAAGAAAATTAGAACCGAAGAACAAATTAGATTGAGGTCTAAGCCTAAGACTAAATCTAAAGTTAAGGTAAACCTTGTAGAAGGCCAAAGAAAACCCAAGTCTAATTTTCCTTATAAACCCAAAAAGAATTTCTTCAAGAAGAAGAAAAACTTTCAGCCTAACCACCAAAACCATCATCACCAAAACCAAAAACCTAGAAACTTCAGTCAGACTCAAGATTAAAAGAGGTTTTGTTTTGTGTGTGGTAAAATAAACCATATGGCCATCAACTGCTACCATAGGAAGAAGGAAGCTGTCCAGACCTCCTACAAAGGAAAGGGCTCAGTTAGACCAGAAGCGAACATGCTTCACAAAGGTTCTTCGAGTTCCTTCAGGTCTGTAAGCTTTCAACCCCTTATTAACCTCTCTTACCATTCTGATGATTGGTGGTTGGATTCTGGAGCTAATGTTCACGTTTCGTTTGATCGCTCCTGTTTTTCAAACTATCAGGAATCAAGTGGAGGAGGTGTGACCCTAGGAGATGGCTCAACGGCACAAATTATTGGAAGAGGAAAAGTTAACCTGAAGATGACATCAGGGAAAATCCTAACTCTTCATGATGTTCTTCATGTGCCGTCAGTCAGGAGAAACCTAGTTAGTGGATCCCTTCTTGTAGCCTCAGGATACAAAATTGTAATGGAGGCAAATAAAGTAGTTTTTTCTAAACATGACTCTTTTATAGGAAAAGGCTTTGTAAAAGACGGTCTTTTCATTTTAAGTACAATGAATAAAATATCTGATTGTTCTCTCATTGTCTCAAATATAGAATCTTCAAATGTTTGGCATGGCAGACTAGGTCATGTGAACCTAGGTTCCATTAAAAGGATGATGACTTTAGACCTTATTCCCAAGACTCCAATAGATGACAAACACAAATGTGAGATTTGTGTTCAAGCCAAACACACTAGATTACCTTTCAAATCTGTGGAAAGAAATTCTGACCTTCTAGAACTTATCCATAGTGATGTATGTGACTCAAATAGGATTTTGACTAGAGGCGGTAGAAAATACTTTGTTACATTTATAGATGATTATTCAAAGTATTGTTATATCTACCTTCTCAAAACCAAAGATGAAGTTCTAGATAGATTTAAGGTCTACAAATCTGAAGCTGAGAATCAATTAGAAAGGAAGATTAAGATCCTTAGATCTGATCTTGGTGGAGAATATACCTCAAACGAAATGACTAACTTCTGTGAAGAACATGGAATAATTCATGAGGTAACTGCTCCATATTCATCTCAGTCTAACGGAGTTGCTGAACGCAAGAACCGCACTCTGTTAGATATGGTGAATGCCATGCTTCTCATCTCTGGTGCTCCTGATAACTTATGGGGAGAAGCTCTTTTAACTGCCTGTTACATTCTTAATAGGATTCCTAGTAAGACAAAAGATAAGACTCCCTATGAGCTGTGGAAAGGTAGAGCACCTAGGATTAATTACCTTAGAGTTTGGGGATGTCTTGCTAAAGTCGGAATTCCCGAACCTAAAAAGAGAAAGATTGGTCCCAAGACTGTAGACGCTGTTTTTATAGAATATGCCTTAGATAGTTATGCCAATAGATTTCTAGTGACTCACTCAGAAGTAAATAAAATCTCTAACAATACCATTATAGAAGCAAGAGATGCAGTTTACTTTGAAAATATTTTTCCTTTTAAGGATAGAAGTTCAATCTCTTCCTCCATACCCTCTACTAGTTCTCAAGTCCATATACCTAGCTCTCAATCTGAATAAGACTTAGAACCAAGACGGAGTAAAAGGAATAAGATTGAGAAAAATTTAGGAGAAGGATTCTTCACTTTTTGATAGAGGGTGATCCCTCAACTTATGAAGAAGCAATGTCATCTCCTGATGCTCCCTTCTGGAAAGAAGCCATTAACAGTGAATACAACTCTATCATGGAGAATAACACTTGGTTTCTAACAGAGCTACCTTTAGGGAATAAACCAATAGGTTGTAAGTAGATTTTCAAGAAGAAACTCAGAGCCGATGGTACTATAGAGAAATACAAAGCCAGACTAGTTGCCAAAGGTTTTACCCAGAAGAAAGGGTTAGATTATTTTGATACCTACTCTCCTGTAGCTAGGATCACTTCCATTAGAACTCTCTTGGCCTTAGCATCCATTCATGATATGCTAATCCATCAAATGGATGTAAAGACAGCATTCTTGAATGGAGATCTAGAGGAAGAACTTTATATGGACCAACCTGAAGGTTTCATTGCTAAAGGTCAAGAAAAGAAAGTTTGCAGACTAGTAAAATCCCTCTATGGCTTGAAACAAGCTCCCAAACAATGGCACAACAAATTTGACAAAGTAATTTGTGAATATGGTTTCTTGTCAAATGAGTATGACAAATGTATATACTCTAAAGGTACATGTAAAAGTTGTGTCATTTTATGCTTGTATGTAGATGATATCCTTATCCTAGGTTCATCACTGGAATTGATAAATATTACAAAGAACTATTTATCTAGCCAGTTTGATATGAAAGACCTAGGAGAAGCCAACCTAATTTTAGGAATGCAAGTGACCAAAGGCAAAGAGGGTTATACTCTATCTTTAGCACATTCAATTGAAAAAATGCTAAAAAGATTTGAGTTATTTGATAAGAAACCTGTCCTTACTCCTTATGACAGCAGTATTGTACTGAAAAAGAATGGAGGATCACCTTTGGAACAACATAAATATTCACAGATGATAGGCTCCCTTATGTATATAACAAACAGGACAAGACCTGACATTGCATTTGCTATTGGGAGACTGAGTAGATATACCAGTAACCCAAATCAGTCACATTGGACTGCCTTGGATAGGGTATTTAGATATCTCAAGGGCACCCTAGATTACAAACTTCATTTTACTAGGCACCCTGATATCATAGAAGGTTATTCAGATGCAAACTGGGTAACCGACTCACATGATATAAAATCTACTACTGGATATGTTTTTACTCTAGGAGGAGCTGCAATATCCTGGGGCTCTTGCAAGCAAACTATCATAGCTAGGAGTACAATGGACTCTGAAATGATAGCTTTAGATACAACTTGCACAGAAGCTGAATGGCTTAAAAATCTTATTATGCATATACCTGTTTCTCTTAGTCCTGTTCCTGCAATTTCTATAAATTGTGATAATAAATCTGTTATTGAACTACTAAAGCATGATTCTGTGAATGCTAAGATGAACAGGCACCTGCAGCTGCGCTTCAAGTCAATCAAAAGCCTACTAGGCAAATATGTGGTTCTTGACTATATAAAGTCAGAAAAGAACCTTGCAGATCACTTGACGAAGGGTCTGTCTAGGACTTTGATCCTAGAATCATCGAGGGGGATGGGGTTAAGCCCATAAATTAGTCACCAGCAGTGGCAACCCAACCGAGTCTGACTGGAGATCCCAAGAAGCCGGTTCAATGGGTAGAAACAAGCTGAACTTAGGTGACTTTATGGAACACTGACTCGAGATTAAAATCTCATTAAAATAAAGCCCAAGCGGCTGTACATGTGTACAATAACTCCCCATCCCTATGGTGATAGTGTTCCTGTGTGATATGGTTAGGATGAGTTTTAAAACTCTTAATAGGTCCAAGCTGTAATGCTGGGTTGATTCATATCACCAACCATTAAGGACTTACCTATATGAGAGGTCGTGAAGGCCGCGATTATGGCAGGGCGATCCCAGACAACTCTCATGAATGTAGAAAGTGCGCATGGCCATTTAAAAGCGCCACCCGATAGATCAAGGACCTCTAGCGTACTATGTGTGCTATTTTTCTAAATCTGGTTCAAGAAGACTGATTCAAGGCATAGTCCATCAAGCACTTCTTCAGATTAAGGCAATAGTCACTACGTGAGATTCAAGGCTGTAGTCCATCTCATTTATGCATAGTATTTTACTGCCCAGATGCTCTCTCTCTATTTACTTCACTCTTATCTCTGTTTCAGAACTTGACCTTTTGGGGGGGGATTGTTGGTTTTGGTTTGTTCTTTTGCAAAAGTTTAATTCCTCTCCCTTTCTTTAGTCCCACATCGGATGGGGCAAAGCCTTCCTATGTACATATATTAGTTTCTTTCCTTTGCTCTATTAAGTTATTGTGTGGGGAACCCCTTGGGCCACACGCGCGCGCCGCCGCCGCCGCCCGGCCCGGCTCGGCTCGGTTCGGTTCGGCGCGCGTAACGGGTGCGGGTACGCGCCCACATCTGCGGGCGCCGAATGCCGATCCGATTTCCTCTTCGGGTTCGGGCTGGGACCCTAAAATTCTTTTTGCTCCTCTTCATTTTTGTTTATTTAATTTTTGAACGTTGGAAATCAATTTCGTCAGTTACGGATTGTTTGAAACGTTTTTTTTAAGTGTCCAGGTTCACCCATTTAATTCCATTGTGTAACGGCTGAATTAATCAAAAATTAATTCAGACCGTTTTCCTATCAGCTTATATATACTTCTGTGTTCTTTGTAAATCATATCAGAAAAAACTCTTACGAAACCTCTGTCAACATTCTGTTCAGTTCTTCGTCTTCATCTCCAAGCTCTGGGCAGAGCTAAGTCCTGATCGTTCTCTCCAAGTCGTGTGCGGCAACGAGATACCGGTAGTGCGGGAATTTTACCACTAGGAGCTTTGGGTACGTCTGCACACAGATCCCAAATAAACTCTTAGGGCAGTGCTTCGTGCACGACTTACCCAGAGGCCGGTAACAATGTTTAATTTTATTTTGTATTATGATATTTTTCAAAAAGTAAAAGACAACAAATTTCTAACACGAGCTCCATTCTCACCAATAACTACAAAAGGAATAGATCATCAAGGCTAAATCCATGTTGAAATCATTGTCAGAAGCCATTTCAAGTTAAATTCATTTACTGTAAGTAGCTATGGACATGGCTTAATCCAACAAAATTCAGTAACATTCTTCCACAGTTCTCAGAACAAACACAGGTAATTAAGGACATATAGTGTTTCTTTCTACCAAGAACAATTGAGTGTCGATGCATAACCAAACGAATGTTTCACCATTAACCTACAGTGATCGTTACTGATACCTAAAAAGTAATCCAAACCATTGGCAGCTCCATAAGGACAGTCACAGATGTCTCATAATACCTAAAGTTCCAGAACGTAAGAACAGAGTGAAGTCAGAGTTCAACCAATTTCAAAGAAGTTATTTTAAATTTTAATTTCTTTGTTTCCATTTATTTTCTTTTTCATTTCTTTTCTGTTTACTATTATTATTTGAATAATGAAGAATAAGATTCCCTTTTCTAGAATTAGTTAGCTAATATGACTAACTCAATTTTTAGTGAACTAATAATCATCTACGGTTAGGAATAATATTTAGATGCTTACTAAGATTTATTTAAATTCTAAAAATAATTGCACACAATTTAAAAATGGTTCTCGGGAACATATTATTCCTTCCATTTTATTTGGTGGGAGTTTGGAGGAGTGGGCCCAAAAGGCATACAACGCAGCGTGCACAAAGTCCCGAAGGTTACGTTCGACATCTCAAAAAATAAATAATAAATAATAAAAATAAATAATAAATAATAAAATAAAATAAATTAGAAATGGTTGATAAATTGGAAATTGAATTTTTAAGAAGTTACAATAGTCCATATGATAATGTAACAACAACTCTATATTACACAAGTATATATCAATGGTTCAATATTTCATGTTCTATAGCAACAAGTAAACAACAATGATATCACTCTCTTTTATCTATGTTGGTTCTTTTTACTTAGTATTAACAGACTTATGACATACAGAAACAAAGACTAGTAATATCATTTTATTAAGTATAAAGGTAAATGAGAGAAAGATTAAAATCACCCACCAAATGACGAAATGATCCCGACCCGAACGCAAAGAACTATGCATGAATCCTGTAAGCCTATACAGAATCACCATGAATAACTCAGGAAAGATTCTGTCTCATGAATAGTGTCAAGTGTCCTATGGTATGACGTACTTGATAAAGCAAGCACGAAATATAGGATCGGGTTATCAACTCTCTAAGTGACGTTACACGACTCTGCCTACGGCGTCGACACCTGAATATTATTCGGACGTTAAGCAACGTCTCACGGTCCTAAGTTGAATATGTACATCTCAAGAGTATATATATATATATATATATATATATATATAGTAAACTCAAGCAAATAATATAACAAGAACTACAGCAAGTTGGCAAGGTACACTTGTCTGGGGTTTGAACTCCTTCAGTTGCTCCGGTAACAGTGAAATCTCCAGAAATACCTCCGGATGCTGAAACAAACATTACCATCACTCTCAGAATACATAAAATAGCTAGGATTGACAACCCATAAGTCAAATTTGGACACAGGGACAGAATTAACAATTTTTGGTCAAAGCGGGATACATAGGTGGCCCACTTCGCACCGAAAAATGTGCCAGAGACAAAGTTCTCCAAATTCGTCAAGCTTAGTGTCTACGAGTCCAGAACGATGATACGAACCCAAAGGAACGTCCAGAACTGAATTTCGATGAGTCGGTCACAAAATAGCCCGTCAAGTGGAGCCGTAGGGCCCACGAAAATGGGTTTTTGTCAACATTCTCAGAATTAAACCAAACTTGGGTCATAGAACCAGCGTAACGCTGCGAATCAATGGCACAAGTTTCGTTGTGAAACGATAAGTACACACGAAGTTACAGCGAGTGTCAGAACGGACCGATATGGGACATTTTTGACGGATATGCGTTGATTCCGGTGTACACGCATATCCAAATCAACTTTTGCAAAATTCCATACGTCCGTATTGACGATACGAACCATTTGATGCAATTCGCACATAACGAAGTCACCTCGTTTAGCGGGACGCACCCTATTTCGGAAAAATTCGGGTTTTGAAAACCAAGTTTTTTGTCGACTTTACCTGCGAATAAAACACAACATACAGCAAATTAAAATAAACTAATTATAGGATTTTAATATCGGTTATATTGTCTAATTTATTGTTCAAACAAAATTTCAAAATATTAACCAGGTTGGGAGAAAAATGGCCATGACCATAAGGGTTCGGGACAGTTTCCAGAACCAGAAATGTTATTTTTTCTTGTTTTGCGTCATGATTTACGACCGATACAGGACATGATATCCCGAACTAATTACACAGGGTTCGAGAGGGTCACGTGGTCTTCGCATAGAATTCAACAGAACGAAATTTGGATCAATATACAGGGAGATACGCGAGTGGGAAGAGGCATACCTCACTGCTGCTCATGAAAGGGGGCAGTCCGCGGCGGTGTTCGCGGGCGGCTTGCGGCGACGTACGGCAGTCGTCGGTGGCCGGCATCATCGTCTGGAGGTTGGGGATATGAGGGTGATGGTGGATGGTGCATATATGTAAGGAATATGGCAGTTTTTGAAGGGGAACGAGGGGGTCGCGTTTGCTGCGGGAACGGGGTCGTACGGGTGTAGGGAGTCGGCGGGTCGGGTACGGGAATGATCCAATCCATTAGGGTTGGGTTGGGTTGATTGGGTTCAGTTTAGTTTGGTTTGGTTCGATTCAAGTCTAGTTGGTTTGGTTTATCTAAAACAATGATTTTTATCTATTTAAAGAATAGTTTTTGAGCCCAATAAATTCTAGAAAATTATACTACATTCAATTATTAATTATACACTCAAAAATATAATTTTTAAAATATTTTAATACTTAATTTAATATATAAAAAAAATTAATCCCTGAAGGACATTAATAATAATTAAATAAACTCACAAAAAAATTCCAAAAATTCATATTTAAAATTTTAAAAATCTGGGTGTTTACACTGACGCCTAGATTTGCATAATCCACATTTATCTCCTCGAAAACTGTCGTTGGCTCAAAATTTCCAAAAATCTACTCGGAGATCGAGCCAAATCCTGTATTAAATGGAGATTTGATAGCCTGGCAAAGACTCATACATGCGGCCCACCATCCATGCGGCTCAAATTCCTCCCTTCCATGCTTCTTATTCAAAGAATTATAAACTTATCAGTTTGAAAACTTTGAAGGAGGTCTTGTAGAATCATAGAAAATCTAGATCCATGCGTCCAACCACCATGCGTCCCAAAGATCGACTTAGAAAAAATTAGGCTGCAGAATGACCATGCGGCCAAGAAAAAGCAACATCTATGCGCCCCAAATATTGGCCGCATAAAGGCCTGACACAAAGATTATGTCTGACACAGAATCCTGACAAAAAGTATTTTCTGAACGCTTCGAAAGATGTGTGCACACTAAGTGACAAGAAGCTCTCGTCAGACTAATAATGACTTCTGACAGGCGTGCAACACCACGTGTATGAGGCCACATGCGTCCCAGACTCTATCTGTTCCATGCGACTATGGCGTCATGCATCCCAGACTATATGCGTTACATGCGTCTATGGCCCTACGCATTCCAGACTCTATGCATTCCATGCGACTCTGGCCTTATGTATCCCAGATTTTATGCGTTCCATGCATCTTTGGCCCCATGCGTTCCAGACTCCATGCTTTTCATATGTCTCTGGCCCTATGTATTCCAGACTCTATGCGTCCTAGACTCCCTGCGTTCAACGTGGCAGGATTCCCTGAGACAATCTTTCTGTTGCGACTGATGTGATTATCTTCGACTAAATATGGGCCACGTGTCAAGCTGACTAAGTCGCGCAAACAAAAGGCGAGAACCGCCTAGATCCTCAATAACAGCAAGTACCAACAAACGTCCATGTGGCAGCTCGGCCTGGACCCAACTATATCATGTTAAGGATGAAGAACACGTGGCAACCTGCCCATAACATGCACCTATATTTGCAACCGTATTCTGTTGAAGGAGCCCCCTGCGACCACCAAACAAAAGCACATGCGGCACCTATAGCCCATCAACATGGTGGCTATAAATAGGAGCAACTTAGATGTTCCAATGACTGGATGGATCTTTCTGCTTCAGAGACTATACCCCTCCCGGCGAGCTACGTATGTGCACACAAGCTCAAGAGAGAGAGAAGAGAAGAGAGCATCCATCATTCACTCGTTGGACCGTCAACAAAGTAAAGGAGTCGTTACAATACTCGATCTCCATCGTCATATTACCCAGATAAAAAATATTATACTTAGATTTTTTGTCTATGATCTCTTTGTACTTTTTTGTTTATTGTTAAACGAAATTTTTTCCAAACTCAATTTGCATGGCAAACAGTAAGGGCAAAAGCTACAGAGAAATCAGTGAAGAGTTGGAAACAATTGACAGCTCTGTTACCGAATTTGACTTCATCCTTTCTAGGGATCAGCGTACAAAAAGAAGAAATGATAAATATTTTGTTTGTAGTATTTTTCATTATGAAACTTTATTTGGATATTGTAACTTTTGTTATAAAACTTTTCGACTATGAGACTTTGTCGATATGAAACTTCTGTAATATTTTGTGATTCTATGATGTTTTGTGATCAAACTTGTGTGGCAACTGATTCTATAATATTTTGGTATAAAAATTCTTTAATATTTTGGGCTATGAGACTTTGTCGGTATAAAACTTCTGTAATGTTTTGTAATTCTATGATATTTTGTGATCAAACTTGTGTGGCAACTGATTCTATGATGATTTGGTTTGAAACTTCTGTATTATTTTTGTATGGAAATTATGTAATATTTTGGTATGAAACTTTGAAATCATAGTAGAAAAATGTGCTTTTTTTGGAATATCCTTTGGGACTGTGAGTCATACCCATTTTCAATTAGTCCTAAAGGACAGTCCTAATTGAAACTCTTTGTAATATCCAGTTTCAATTAGGACTGTCAAGTTGACAGTCCTATATGATGCTAGGACTGTCAACTAGTTAATAGCCCTAAAGGACAGGGGTATAAAATTGTAAAGACAGATAGTTTCAATGTTACACTAAATACCAAGTATTTTTTACTGATACACTGAATACTATGGATTTTTTATTTAACTTTTTCACTGTATATAAAATGATTCAGAATTATACAAAAGTGATTCAGCATTATACAAAATTATACAAAATAATACTTAAACCAAAGTGATACAAAATTATACAAAATGATACGAAAATGCAAAATGTAAATATCCAACTCGTATCAGTCGATTTGAACATCGAAGTTGCCAACATGCATGTCTCTTGGCTCCTCCATCTTCAATAACTTCTTATAGAGATTTATTTTATCCATAAAAGGTGTAATTCAGGCGATCGCTACGTCCGGTGCATGTTTATACCAAATTGTTGAAGGTGGAGGAATAGGAAATGGCAGATCAACCTTGGTATGACAAAGTGGTTCCCAATATGTCCTATAGTACATGTCACGCTGTAGTCCCAAAATACGTAGGACTAAGAATACGTAAGCATGTCAGTCGTATGTATATGATAACTCCAATATATAAAAACCATAACACATATGTACACTGTATTATGAACAATAATTCACAAGTGGTATATAATTATCACAAGTCACAGGGCATAACTAAATCTCATCCACAGAAATCATAAAGAAATAAATAATCAATCAACTATATAATTAAATCAAGTATAAGATGCTTAATAAGAACAAGTAGTTGGGTGAAGACAAATCCACTACCAAACTAGAATATAAGAGAAATAACATAAGTACATCAACTAATAATCAGAGAGGCTTGAAGAGAAGATCTCCTCGAAAGAGAGATAAGTAGCAAGTCCTGATCCGCGCTCCTGCGAATAATCATGATCGTCTATACCTGGAAAGGGACCAGGTCCTCAGAGGGACGTAACAAGATACATAGAAGCATGCCAATAAAGTACTGAAAATAAACAGCCAATGGGTCGCCTAACCGTCTATATGAATGCACTTTGAGAACAACTTTCCAACACGTGGGCTATATGGCTAAAATGGGTTTGGCATGATTCTCTCGGAGAATCAGGGGCCTACAAAGCATGACGTCTTTTGAACCTCAAAGGCCGCCAGGTAATATATAGGGGTCATCATGACCGCGCATCTCCGGCGGAGCGTACGGGTTACACAAGGAGAGTACAAGGGAGCCCAAACGCCTTACTTGTTGTTTTTCCCACCCCATGCTCTAAGCATGTCATATCCATGACAGGATGATACCTCTAATAACTGTCAAGTTTTCTAGCATGCAATTTCTATCAACAGCTATTCCTTATCGCACGTCCCACACGTACTGATGATTAGTCAATACATAAGTCCGTGATCTATATGAGACTCACAACTCGTGTAAGAAATGTGTCACAGCCAAATAAAATATAAAAATGTCTCATGATCATGTGGTGGTCTCGTAAAACTAGGTCAACATGCATAATATATAATAAGGACAAAATACGACGCCACCGTCGTTGCACCCAAGTTATTCTTGGATGCGCAATTTATATAGCAGTTAAAATAAATAAACTAAATGACAGAAATAAAATGTATGCACTATATGGAATGTAAATCATAGTACAATGGCAACATATACTTTTCGGGCAAGAAAGTTGTGTAATATAAACGTCCAGGTGTCAAGTACACATGATCAGAAACTATGGCCTCCAAATGAACATCTCCGGATGCTGAAATAAATATCACCAATGTTCTCGGAATAAGCAAGATAGTCAGAAAATACTACTCTTTCGTCCAATTTGGACACAGGGGCAAAATAATAATTTTGGGTCAAAGCGGGTCCACATGTGGACGACTTTGTGCCGAAAAATGTGCCAGATGTAAAGTTCTCTAAATGGAATAAATTATAAGTCAAATAACTTTCAAACGTCAATACGAACTCAACGGTATGTCCAATTTTGGATTCCGGTGAGACAAACACAAATTCACCCTTAAAGTCAACCGTGGGACCCACAAATAGGCGGCTTGGTCAACTGTCTTGGAATCGCGTGAAACTTGGGTCACAGGACTAGCGTGATACCACAAATCCAATGGCGCAAGTTTCTTCCCATTTTGACGAGCGTACACAAAATGGCGTGTTATTTTGCAAAAGTCGCGATACGGGAACTTTTTACGGATACGGGTTAATTCTGACGCGCACACACGTCCGAATCAGCTTCCGCGAAAGCCCACACGTCAGGATATACCATACACATCTTTCGGTGCAATTGGTATACGATGAGACAGTCCCGTTTGGCGGGGCGCACTCCGTATTATAAAATTTTAATTTTGAAATAACAAGTTTTTGGTCATTTTGGAGGTCGAATAATTTTACACATAGAACAAATTAACAAAAACTAAAAGAACAGAAAAATTTTCGGTTATATGGAAAAGAAAACCTTTTAATTAATTTTTGAAAATATAAAACAGATTGATGACAAATTGGGTGTGAACATGGGTGTTTGGGTTAAAATTTCTGGACTGTTTTGGTCAGTTTTTCGGTCATTTTCCGGTCGAATTTTCGACCAATCCGGGACACGAAAACTTGTCCCGCTTGAATGAAAATCCTAGAGGGTTAGGTCGTGAACGTACACGAACAAATCGCTCGCAAAAATAATCAAAATTGAGGGAGATACATCACCTTGAATATGGGTGCTCGGGCGGTGTTTCTGCACACGCGCGGTGCGCGCTGGGACGAACGGCGGCGGACGGCGCGGGGCGGCGGACGGCTGCAGCAGCGTGGCGGTCGGTCGGCGGCGCGGGTTCGCCGGCGGTCGGCCAGGGTCGAGGCTAGGGTTAGGGTTTGGTTGAGTTAGAGTTTGGGTTTAAAATTTTGTGTATATATATATATATATAGAGAGAGAGAGAGAGAGAGAGATGGGAGCGGGGGTGGAAAAGATGCTGTGGAGGGGTATTGGTTTTGTTAGGATTATTTTTATTAGGTTTAATTATTAGGATTAGTATTAGTATTTATCTTTATCTTTTTTTTTCATTTTCCTTTTTCTTTTCTTTTTGTTTTCTTTTGCTTTCTTTTTCTTTTTCTTTTTATTATTATTATTACGAAAAATTTAATTCAGAGCAACCAAATTTAAATAAATCTCACTGAGAGCACAAAATTTTTAAAATTTTCAAACAAAGCATCATCACGCCCATCGGAAGGGCATTTTACGCTTTTCCGTCTGTCCGTCGTCTCTTCGCCGTTTAAAAAAAATATACGAGAAAAAAATAATAATATAATGGCATTTTTCCTAAAAAAAAATGCCCTTCCAAAGAGCGTTTTCTTTATATTATTATTAAAAAAATTTTAAACGGACTCTCTCGCACTCAATCACTCTTCTCTCTCTCACTCTCTCTCTCTCTCTCTCGCTCACCCGCTAACTCTCTCTCTTCTCTCTCTCACTCACTCTTTCTCTCTCCTCTCTTCTCTCTCTGCTCACTCTCTCACTAACTTACTCTCACTCACTCACCGCGCTGGTCATCGTTCCGCGAGAGCTGCTCGATCAGGTCGTCCAGTCTCGGGCCGACGAAGTAGTCCGAGACGTTCGCGCCGTGGCCTATCCTGACCCGCAGGGCATTTTCGAAGATCGCATTGAGCGCGTCGTCGCCTTCATCGTCCCCGGCTACGTGAACCGCCGGAACTGGGCCGCAGAACACCAGCCAGGGGCCTCCGCCGCCGTGGTGCTGCATCAGCCCGACGATGGCCTCCATCATGCCGATCCGACGGTCGTCGGATTCCGATCCTAAGAAACCGAAGTGGTTTGCAGTGCCATCGCCGTCGCCGGCGGCGGGGACGTCTTCGAGTTCCTGCACGAAGTCGGAGGTGCAGTCGGGGCAGGAGGGGGCGTCCGACTGGCGGGGCCGGACCGGACGATTGTATCTGTAGTACCAGTGGGTGCTGTGAGAGAGAGAGTGAGAGTGAGTGAGAGAGAGAGAGAGAGAGAGTTAGCGGGTGAGTGAGAGAGAGAGTGAGAGAGAGAGAAGAGTGATTGAGTGAGAAAGAGAGTCCGTTTTAAAAAATAATAATAATAATAATATAAGGAAAACGTCCTTTGGAATGGCATTTTTCTTATATTATTATTTTTTCCCTGAATATTATTATTATTTTTTCTAAACGACGGAGAGACGGCGAACAGACGTAAAAGCGTAAAACGCCCTTCCGATGGGCGTGATGATACTTTGTTTGAAAATTTTAAAAATTTTGTGCTCTCAATGGAATTTGTTTAAATTTGGTTGCTCTGAATAAAATTTTCCATTATTATTATTATTACTACTACTACTATTATTATTATTATTATTACCAATATTACTATTGTTGATATTATTATTATTATTATTATTATTATTATTATTATTACTAACTATATATATATATTTACATATATAAATGATGTTAAAAATCCCAAAACTAATATTTGCACACAAAAATAAATTTTAGAAAAATATTTTGTAAAGTTTTAATAAAATACTACACTCAAAATATTTTATGTAATATTTTATAATTAATAATTAGATATTCATTAGTTATATAAATCAAATAATTATATTATTTAATTAACTAAGTAAATAATTAAATGGTTATCCCACAAAATAAGTAGTAGTAAATAATATGAAATCTTACAAAAGGAAAATTTGCCTAATTTGGCACGGAGAATTATGGGATGCTAATTGTAGAAAAGTTAAAATTAGAAAATAGCCACAATTTAATTGTATATATAAAATATCTAAATATTTAATAATTAATCTATGGTCGTTACACTAATATCATACTAATACCAAGGGATCGAATTTTTGTGTCACGAAAAGATCCTACAGGTAGTGTCTCCTGTGTAGGCTACTTTCTATGAAGGATGATACAGGTTTTGGGGTCATTCTATATTATTAATGTCCAAACCACGGTGAAGTATCCTAATATAATCATTGGATTTTAGTTGATTTGAAAATAATCTAAAACAAATACAAGAATACAAAATATACACAAAATATCTATTTTTGGGTGAGGGAGTTTACAATCTACCCAACTTAAAAGAATTTTGTCCTCAAAATTAAAAATAAGGCATGATTTGCTAAATCCTTCACATTCGTATATAAGGCAAGTCAATCGCAACCTCTTCCAAAATTTAAATAACCAATGTTTAAATCAAAATTTAACCAATCGTAATCTCTTCATTTTTAAATAATCACATCCAAATTTAAGCTAAATCTATATGGCATCTTCAAGATTTAAATAATCCATATCAAATTTTATATCACGATCTTCAACTATCATAATCTCCTCTAGAAAATAATTCTAATCAAATCTTATTCCTATTCTCAACATAAGAATTTCGTACTCTTCAAATTTTAAACTCAATTTACATCCTCAATATTTCAAATAGATGATCCAATTTTCAAATTTTAACTCTTAATTCAAATCATCAAATTATAAAATTTTAAATCTAATTCAGCAATTGTTCAAGTCTAAAATTATATATTTATCCTCAAAATTTAGATAGTTAATTCAATATCCAATATTCAAAATTTAAATTATGTGCTCAAAGTATAAATATTTGGTCCGCAATATCAACATTTCAAAATTCATTAAATCCTCATCGTCTTAATCCTTCTTCTAAAATTCTCAACATTTAAAATGACTTAATCTCTCAATCTAATCTTACTTGATTACAATCTAAAAAAAATTTACCTCAAGTTGACAATGCAATTTCTACCCAACTTAAAATTTACCCATCTACCACATAAGGCTATACATTTAAGAAAAAATTTCTCGAATTATTTAATCGTGTTATTCAATTCTCAAAATTTTAACACCAAAATATCTCACATGTGGTGTGCCCTTAATTACAAAGATAGTCACAAAGTAATGTGATTGGTCTATGGGATATATCTAGTACTCTCCGTGTATCAAACTTATACCAAGCACGAGCGTTCGTCTTTCCGAAATAGGGGAAGACGAAGAACAATAATAAAGAATTCAAGAAGGAGCTGATAGAATACAAGTACGGGGTTCAAAGGCGTTTAAAGAATTCAAAAGAGATTTGTCAAGGCAGTTGTGGATTGAAATCTTATTTTGGTAAATTTCTATTCGCATGTTCATATCGGAACAGTTATATAATCGATAAGATATGCTCGAACATATCTAAAGGGCAAGTATATTCGTCTACTAGTCAACTATATATCTCAATCCACATAAAGTAGTCATGCAAAGTGTCACGCCCCAGTCCCAAAATATCGAGGGACTAGACACGTGGCAATGACCAGTAGCACATACCAATGGGCAAACCCAATTTAATGGACCCATTGGGGTGTACTTAAGCTGTAAAACAACAGTAAGGGTCTAATATACTAATCTCATCCATAGAAATGAATACATCAATATGAAATATAAATTAACATCAAGTCTCAATAAAATATACCTCTGGGAACAACCCGATGATAAGTCTGATACAATAGTTCATTAAACAAGAAATAAAAGAGTCTAATAACAGCAAAGACTGAGTTAGAATAAGCAGGTACTCAGGAGAAATCCTCAGCGATCATCTCGTCCTCGGGTTCTGGTACTGCTCCGAAGACTGCTCCTGTCTCATACACCTCGGGGTAGATCTCCTCTGCTAAACCTGGGGACATAATCCGGATTTCAGGTCCTTAGAGGACATAGCAAGGTACAAGAATAACTCAAGCCAAATAAATGCAGTACAGTAATAAATGAATCAATAGGGTAAACTATATAACTAGCTAAGTGATATGCAAGTTGAGAGCATCACTAGAACTCAGGCTGAGACCACTACAAGCTCAGTGTCGGGGAGCCGGTAGCAGTAGTATCACTAGTAGAGTGCTTAGCTCTGATGTAGAGTCTGAGGCCTCACAATAATAAATATATATATAAATCATCCTATAGCCTGTGTGTCTCTCCCCACCCAATGTAATCGCACGTCTCAAGTCCATGACACGCTAGATCATATCTAATGCAGCAAGTCATAATAATAGCTAAGCACATGCAATATCTATGTCAAGAATCATGTAACCTATACAGAATCACCATGAATATCTCAGGAAGATTCTGTCTCATGAATAGTATCAGGTGTCCTGTGGTATGACGTACTTGATAATGCAAGCACGAAAATATATAGTATTTCGATATCCATCTTTAGGTGACGTTACACAACTCCGCGTACGGTGTTACACTCGAATATTATTCGGACGTTAAGTAATGTCACACGGTCCTAGGTTGAACAGATACAACATATAAATAAATCAAAAGAATATTATGTAACAAGAACTGCAAGATTGGCAAGGTACACTTGCCTGGGATTTGGTATCCAACTACTGCTCCAGTATCCACGAGATCTGCAGGTACTCCTCCGGTTGCTGAAATAAATGTTACCATTAGGTTCAAAAGATATCAAATAGCTAGAATTGCCTGTCTATAAGTCCAATTTGGACACAGGGCAAAAATGACAGTTTCTGGTCAAAGCGGGGTCCAAATGTGGCCCACTTCACACCGAAAAATGTGCCAGAGATAATGTTCTCCAAATTCGTCAAACTTAGTGTCCACAAGTTCAGAACGACGATACGAACCCAACGGAATGTCCAGAACTGGATTTTGATGAGCCGACCACAAAATCGCCCGTTAAGTGGAGCCGTGGGGCCCACGATACGGAATTTTGTCAACGTTCTCAGAATCGAACCAACCTTGGGTCATAGGACCAGCGTATTTCTACGAGTCCGATGGCGCAAGTTTTATTTTGATACAATGAGCGTACACGAAGTTACAACGAGTTTCTGAACAGGGCCGATACGGGGCGTTGTCGACGGATACGCGTTGATTTCGGTGTGCACGCACATCCAAATCAACTTATGCAAAGTCCTACACGTCCGTATTAACGGCGCGCACCTTTCGGTGAAGTTCGCACACGACCAAGTCGTCCCGTTTAGCGGGGCGCACCCAGTTCCAAGAAAATTAGAGTTTTTAAATAACCAATATTTTGGTCATTTTCACCCTCGAATAACATGCAATCTACAGCTCGATAAATTACACAAAAATAGGATTTTAAAACTTGGTCATAAGGTCTAAATAATTGTTCAGACCAATTTTGAAAATATTTAACAGGTTGGTCGCAAAACGGTCGCAAACTGGGGAGTTCGGGACATTTTTTGAATTTTCAGAAAAGGAGATTTATTTTTCTGATTTTGCATCGCAGTTTGGGATCGACACAGGACGCGATACCCCGAACGAGTTATACAGGGTTCGAGAGGGTCACGCAGTCTACGCGTCACAGCTGACAGAACGGAAAATGAGGCGGCAAGGAGAGAGAAATACTTACGGGAACAGGACGTCGGTATCGACTATAAGTCGCGAACGCGGGATGGCGCGGCGACTGTGCTCGGTCGTCGTGGCGGCGATGTGCTCGGCATGGCTTGGAGGAGAGGGGCGATGGATGGTCGGGGCTGCTACTGGTCGTAGGCGGCGGGGTCGTCGACGTCGCCGGAGAGAGCTCGTCGGAGCTGGGGCGGCGGCGGATAGGCGGTGTGGAGGTGCTGGAAAGCTGATGGCGGAGAGGCGGCTGAGACAGGGAGCTCGGGGGTTCACGACGGAGACTCAGGGCGGAGAGGGTGGCGGTGTCTAGGTGAACGTGGTCGTGGCAGCGGGGAGGCCGGAGGATGGTGGTTCGGTGGCAATGGAGTGGCCGAGGTCGGGGGTTATATAGGGGCGGCCGGCCGTTAACTGGGAGGAGAAGGGGCAGGGCCGGCCGGCCGTTAGGAATGTGAAGAGGCACGGGAGGCGGAGAGGCGAAGGCGAGGCGGCGAGTGAACGGTCGCGGGGATCGCGGCGGTCGGGGAAGTCGAACTGCGGAGGAAAATCGGGGGTTAGGGTTAGGTTACGGGTCGGGTTCGGGTCTAGCGGGTTCGGGTATGGATCCGACCAGACCCGCTAGAGTTTGGGTCCGGTTCGGTTCAGGATGGGTTCGGGTCAGTCCGGTTCGGTTTAATTAGGGTTTTATAAACCGGTTCAATTTGGTTTAATTAAAACATAGTTTTTAGGTCTTTAAAAATAGTTCTGGGGTCCCATAAATTCTAGAAAAATTGATGTATGTCTAATTAATTATTTTACACCCAAAAATATTATTTTCATAATATTTATTTTAATACTTAAAAATATTTAATTTAGAAGAACATTTATTTTAATTATTTAAAAATCATAAAAAATTCCAAAAAAATCCAAAAATTTATTTTTAAATTCCTGAAAAATCTGGGGGTTTACACGAAGAGTGAACCAAGCGCACTAAGGTTGATCAGACCATAATACACTGATTCTAAATAGACAATTGTATTAGTGTGTTGACCCAATAATACATATGTTATGAACAAGCTCGATAAAAGAATAAGCTTGCAAAACTAGGCTATAATAGCAACATAAGTCGAGGTAGTACAAAAATATAAGTATGCTGGATTATGATGAGGAAAAGGTACAAAATAATTCAAGTTCACCAAGAAGATGAGACTCGTCCGGTGTTGTGCATCTACAATTGCCATACTAACTTTTGTCTAAGTCTCTAGTCGACCAAATGGGGGTATGGGCCTCTGAGTTCTACTGTCTGGATAAATACTATCGTCTTATGCAAGTCTATAGTTGGTGTCATTCAATAACACTTCATTAATGGGTCAAAAGGACTATGTGATACTAGGTTGTGAGACATACTACCCAACTTAAAAGAATAAACTAATATTGTAACTGCCTTGTGGGGATAAAGTTGAAACTCTTGTTAGGGTACACGAGAAAGATCTTGATACTTATTAAGGTATCCTATTGCATTATATAGGTAATGGTCATCTTAAGTCTTAATCATAGTGCTTATAGAACAAAGCGTTAATATTAAGAATGGGAAAGTTACTGGCTCTCAAGTGAAAGAGGATATAACCTATATGGAGATATGTGGAACAGATTACTTGATTTGAAACTAAAGGATAATCATAAAATCATAATCTAAATGAACAACTCAAACTATCAAGTTCTAACTACTAAATACATAATTTCAAAATTCAAGATTAACAACTATAATCCTAGCAAACTATATATCCTAACATAAAATAAAATTACTTGGCCTACAATCAGAAGGGTTAGGTGGCACGAATTAAAAGATGAAGAAAAAAATTTAGTCGTCGCACAAATAGCGAACGTTAAGTTTTCGGAGAAACAAGATACGGAATTAAATAGAGAGACTCTAGATAATATCATGGTTTCTTAAGGAAATATGGTATGCTAATCTCTGTGTTCGAGGTATCATCAAGAAAAATATTATATTCATTACTCTTGGTTTCCTAAGGTACTGTTCTTTTAATATCAAGATAGGAATCTAATTTATAGTTCTCTAATACTATCCCACTATGAAAGTTAGGTTTAGTCCTAATATTCATCCTTAGATTTCTATTGGTTCCTCAATACTAGGGTCAAACAATATGGTCAAATTTCTAACTAACCCTAGTAGTGTCTATACTACTCTCAGTTCCTTCATAAATATATCAAGGGATAATGGTCAATTAATCTACAAGTAAGGGATGCTAGGGTTCATTAGGTATTCTAAACTTAGTGATGTGTAAATATTCTAGTTGTATTCTTAGTAGGAATGTTACCCTAATTATCATCCTAACAACAAGGATTCCTATATTCTAGCAGAAGGCTATACTCAAGGAACTATTAGGGAAGTACATGAATCAAGCAGGATGCAATAATTTAGATAGAACGAATTGGAAGAAAGGTGAGCCGTAGTCAAATATGGATGAGATCCTATACTCTAATCCTATTTGCAGGCTTACTCGATACAGTAACGTAACCAAGACAATATACTCTCGACCTGCATGGGCCACCACTAAAAACATGTCACGCCCCAGTCCCAAAATACGTAGGACTAGGAATACGTAAGCATGCCAGCCGTATGTATATGGCAACTCCAATATATGGAAACCATAACACATACGTACGTTGTATTATGAACAATAATTCACAAGTGGTATATAATTATCATAAGTCACAGGGCATAACTAAATCTCATCCACAGAAATCATAAAGAAATAAATAACCAATCAACTATATAATTAAATCAAGTATAAGATGCTTGATAAGAACAAGTAGTTGGGTGGAGACAAATCTACTACCAAACTAGAATATAAGAGAAACAACATAACTACATCAACTAATAATCAGAGAGGCTCGAAGAGAAGATCTCCTCGAAAGAGAGATAAGTAGCAAGTCCTGATCCGCGCTCCTGCGAATAATCATGATCGTCTACACCTGGAAAGGGACCAGGTCCTCAGAGGGACGTAACAAGATACATAGAAGTATGCCAATAAAGTACTAAAAATAAACAGCCAATGGGTCGCCTAACCGTCTATGTGAATGCACTTTGAGAACAATTTTCCAACACGTGTGCTATCTGACTAAAATGTGATTGGCATGATTCTCTCGAAGAATCAAGGGCCTACAAAGCATGACGTCTTTTGAACCTCAGATGCCGCCAGGTAATATATAGGGGTCATCATGACCGCGCATCTCCGACGGAGAGTACGGGTTACACAAGGAAAGTGCAAATGAGCCCAAACGCCTTACTTGTTGTCCTCTCCACCCCATGCTCTAAGCATGTCATATCCATGACACGATGATATCTCTAATAACTGCCAAGTCTTCTAGCATGCAATTTCTATCAGCAGTTATTCCCTATCGCACGTCCCACACGTACTGATGATCAGTCAATATGTAAGTCCATGATCTATATGAGACTCACAACTCATGTAAGAAATGTGTCACAGCCAAATAAAATATAAGAATGCCTCATGATCATGTGGTGGTCTCGTAAAACTAGGTCGACATGCATAATATATAATAAGGACAAAATACGACGCCACCGTCGTTGCACCCAAGTTATTCTTGGACGTGCAGTTTATATAGCAGTTAAAATAAATGAACTAAATGACAGAAATAAAATACATACACTATATGGAATGTAAGTCACAGTATAATGGCAAGATATACTTGTCTGACAAGAAAGCTGCGTAATATAAATGTCCAGGTATCAAGTACACATGATCAGAAACTATGGCCTCCAAATAAACATCTCTAGATGCTGAAATAAATATCACCAACGTTCCCGGAATAAGCGAGATAGTCAAAAAATACTATCCTTTCGTCCAATTTGGACACAGGGGCAAAACGATAATTTCGGATCAAAGCGGGTTCACTAGTGGGCCACTTTGCTCCAAAAAGCGTGCCAGAGGTAAAGGTCTCTAAATAGGACAAATTATAGTTCAAACAACTTTTAAACGTCAATACGAACTCAACGGTATATCCAATTTTGGATTCCGGTGAGCCGAACACAAATTCGCCCTTAAAGTCAACCGTGGGGCCCACAAATATGAGGCTTGGTCAACTGTCTCAGAATCTCATGAAACTTGGGTCACAGAACCAGCATGATACCACGAATCCAATAATATAAGTTTTGTCGCATTCCGATGAGCGTACATAAAATGGTGCGGTGTTTTACAAAAGTTGCGATACGGGGACTTTTTACGGATACGAGTTGATTCTGACGCGCACACACGTCCGAATCAGCTTTCGCAAAAGCCCACACGTCAGGATATACCATACATGTCTTTTGGTGTAATTGGTATGCGACGAGACGGTCTCGTTTGGCGGGGCGCACTCTGTATCACAAAATTTTAATTTTGAAATAACAAGTTTTTAGTCGTTTTGGAGGTCGAATAATTTTACACATAGAACAAATTAACAAAAACTAAAAGAACAGAAAAAAATTCGGTTATATGGAGAAGAAAAACCTTTCAATTAGTTTTTGAAAATATTAAACAGATTGATGGCAAATTGGGTGTGAACATGGGGGTTTGGGTTGAAAGTTCTGGACTGTTTTGGTCAGTTTTTCGGTCATTTTTTGGTCATTTTTAGGTCGATTTTTCAACCAATCCTGGACACGAAAACTTATCCCGCTTGAATGAAAATCCTAGAGGGTTAGGTTGTGAACGTACACGAACAAACCGCTCGTAAAATAATCAAAATTGAGGGAGATACATCACCTTGAAGATGGGTGCTCGGGCGGTGCGCGCGGCGCACGCGGGGACGAACGGCGGCGGCCGGCGCGGGGCGGCGGACGGCTGCAGCGGCGCGACGGTCGGTCGGCGGCGCGGGTTCACCGGCGGTCGGCCGGGGTCGAGGCTAGGGTTAGGGTTTGGTTGAGTTAAGGTTTGGGTTTATATATATATATATATATATATATATATATATATATATATATATATATATATATATACAGAGAGGGAGAGAGAGATGGGAGCGGGGGTAGGAAAGCTGCTGTGGAGGGGTGTTGGTTTTGTTAGGATTAGTTTTATTAGGTTTAGTTATTAGGATTAGTATTAGTATTTATCTTTATCTTTTTTTTCTTTTCATTTTTCTTTTTCTTTTGCTTTCTTTTCTTTTTGTTTTCTTTTGCTTTCTTTTTCTTTTTCTTTTTCCTTTTCTTTTTATTATTATTATTATTATTATTATTATTATTATTATTATTATTATTATTATTATTATTATTATTATTATTATTATTATTATTATTCCCATATTACTATTGTTGCTATTATTATTATTATTATTATTATTACTAACTATATATATATTTACATATATAAATGATGTTAAAAATCCCAAAACTAATATTTGCATAGAAAAATAAATTTTAAAAAATTATTTTATAAAGTTTAATAAAATACTACACTCAAAATATTTTATGTAATATTTTATAATTAATAATTAGATATTCATTACTTATATAAATCAAATAATTATATTATCTAATTAACTAAGTAAATAATTAAATGGTTATCCCACAAAATAGGTAATAGTAAATAATATAAAATCTTACAAAAGAAAATTTTGCCTATTTTGGCACGGAGAATTATGGGATGCTAATTGTAGAAAAGTTGAAATTAAAAAATAGCCACAATTTAATTGTATATATAAAATATCTAAATATTTAATAATTAATCTATGGTCGTTACACTAATGTCATACTAATACCAAGGGATCGAATTTTCGTGCCACAAAAAGATCCTAGAGGTAGTGTCTTCTGTGTAGGCTATTTTCTATGAAGGATGATACAGGTTTTAGGGCCATCCTATATTATTAATGTCCAAACCACGGTGAAGTTTTCTAATATAATCATTGGATTTTAGTTGATTTAAAAATAATCTAAAATAAATACAAAATATACACAAAATACCTATTTTTGGGTGAGGGGGTTTACAGTACATAGGTTAGATAGTCTGTGCTCGGCCAGCGGAGCGCACATCAGAAAAAAAGTATTGTTAATATTGTCCGAAATAAGTACAATTGGGATCTTATACCACTACTAAAAATTGCTGGATTAGCAATATTTTTAGCGACGTCATAGAGAAACGTCGCTAAATATAAAGATATCAGCGACTCCAAAGAATAACGTCGCTATAAGTCGCTGTTTGGCGACATATAGCGACGTTTAGCGACTATAATTCAGTTTTTTAAAATAATAGTCGCTATAAGTTATCTAAGGTCGTTAAACGTCGTTGAATTTTATAATTTAGCGACGTTTAGCGACGTATTTAGCGACGTTTATATTTTAAATATTTAGCGACGTATTTAGCGACATTTATATTTTAAATATTTAGCGACGTATTTAGCGACGTATTCAACGTCGCAAAATATTTCTGTTAGCGATGTTGTTAGTTGACGTCGCTAAACGTCGCTAAAGTTTCAATAATTAGGGATCGATTCTGATTCCCCCTTTCTATCAAAATTTTCTAAATTTTTAAAACCCGCATTCCCCTCCCTCTCCGGCGACCGGCGTCCTCCACAGCGGCCTACTCCGGCGCCCCCCTCCTCCTCCTCCTCTAGGTAAACCCTCTCTCTCTCTCTCTCTCTCTGGACACGACACAACACTCTCAGGACACAGACACAGACACAGACACAGACACACACATACGTGATAGACACTGACACAGACACAACACATGCACACACACGTGACACTAACCCTAACCCAAAACTGACACAGACACGACACACTTGAGGGTAACACTAGGTTGCGTCCATAAGGTGTTTGATATTTTATTTTGTATTAGTGTGTATTAGGGATATTGGTGATGTTATTGAGTGTATCACTGATAGGTTAGTGTTAGGCACATATGTATAGGTAAGTGGGTATTTTAGTGTTAGCATCTAGTGTGTGCGTGTGTGTTGTTTGGTTATGATTCTTGAGTGGATGGTGTTGTATGTGCAGTGAGTGAGGGTTTGGGATCGAGTGCAGCGAAGTATGGTATTGGGGCTTACAACGTAGTTGCACTGGGTATTCAATTCAGTGAGATAGGAATGGTTGCAACAACAACCAGAGAGGGAAACGTATTTAGCAGTTCAACAAGGGAAGGATTGGGACAGGCAGTGGCAACAATCATTGATGGGGGAAACTATAGTCCTGTGTGAGCCTGTGTGAGTTTCGTTAGGTTTGTTTCATTGAGTGTGAGTGATGGTATGTGTATTAGTGGAAGGGGATATGCATTGGATATTACTAGGCTTGTGCTCGAGTCTGTTCTAGGTATAACAGTGTATTGCATTTTATGATGGATGCTTATCCATTAGTGTTACAGGTTGGGAAAGTCTGTGCTTGACAGTAGGAGTTCCTGTGAGGGGTGGCAATGTGCAAAGATTTGTACATGCCAGTGTGAGTGTCTGTGTGCAGTAGTCTGTGTTTTGTGGATGTTTGTGGCATGTGTAAGAGTCATGTGGAATACCAAATTGGTTCGGGTATCAGTTGGATTTGTAATGTAGAGAGATAGGTATCCGTGTGTGTTTACACCTGTGAGGGGGAGACTACATTATAGCAGTGAGGATAACTAAAGTAAATGTGTTGCAGAATAATTTAGTTTCATGAAAGTTTCAAGGAATTCCTCAACGTTTTTCAACTTTTAAGATGTTTCGACAATAACAAGTTCATGCATTGACTTCTTATGTATATATATTCAACTATAGCCAATCATATTTTGAAGCATTACATTATGTTGTTAGGATCGATCTCATAATAATGAATAGCAAACATTAGCCAAAACTACATTCAAATTTTAATAACTGGCATTATGATGACTCATTAATCTAAAGTTGAATTTGAACTAGACTATATATTAACATTATTTATTCCTCTCCATATATATTGGTGCCTTATCCGCATTTGATACTCTCCAGAATACACAGGACATGCCAAAATCAGTATCGTGTGGACCGCTTTGTATTTACTGCCTCGTGTCGTATACATATCCGTGTAATATCTATTCTGGGTATTGTAAACGATGAAGAGGTTGATGTCGAGTTCAAGGAGGTTGATGAGGTAAACAACTTAGGCAATATGTTGTAGGTGCAGAGAAGGCTACTACAGACTGCTAAACCTGCTGTTGAAGGCTCTGTAGTGCACTGGCTCTGCTGCTACTTGCTGAGTTTACTTGTTGTTGTGCATCCTTCCTGATGTGAACTGCACAGTATTGCTGCACACGGATTCCTCACTGTTGCACAATGCAGTACAGCTAGCTGCTAACACAAAGCTGGCACACTGCTCTCCCTTAACTACCAAATGATGCACACTAAAAACTGTGAACTGCTCTCCCTAGTTGTAAAACCCCCTTCCTAAAGATCGTATATACCCTTTTATTTATTATTTATTAATTAAATTATGGTAATTAGGTCTAAATAGGAGAAACAGATTTTTAATAATTTTTATGTTAGGTGTCCGGGCACTTAGATGACTTATGTGACCATCAGAAATTTTTCGGAATTTATTTCATGTAGGAGACCCCTTAAGCAGTTGCTAGCCTAATGGTGTGCATTATCCTAATCTATAAATTTTCTTATGTGTCAATATATATATATATATCTATATATATATATATACAAATATATATATGTGTATATATATATTTAAAAAGAAAGATTAATTAAAAGAAGTATTAAATAAGAATTTAATACTAATAATAATAATAATAATAATAATAATAATACTAACAACATAATACTACAACCATTCCTTAGCAATTGCTAAGATTCCCATTCTTTAGCAACTTTGCTGCAGACCGCCCCTTTTATATTTGCTACTCCAAAGACCCACTTCGACCTTATGTAACATTGAATTAGCCAGGGACCCGCCCCCTTCAAGCAGCCAGCAGCCGAATTTAATTCTATACCTCGCGGACCCGCTATTCTCTCTCCCTTCCTATCATATATATATATATATTATTTCACAAAAACCCTAACCTAAACCTCCAGACCTCCTCTTCCCATCTAGAGCCGTCACCGCAGCCAGAGAAGCCCCGCCAAGCCATCCAACCATCCCGTCGACTCCGACCTCGCACCCTGCAGATTCCCACTCGAGGCACCTTCGCTCCGGCGTAATTTTCCGTCGACTCACTCAACCAAACATTGTTCCATCTTCATAGGTATGATCACCCCTTAACCCTCTTCCATAGTTGTTTTATAGCCAACCTCAGAAAACGTGTACCCCTAGGTAAAAAATAGCGCCCAAGTCGGCGCGAGCAGACAGAATTCTGAAATCGCATAATTCCAGAATGACCACTCATATTGCCGAGTTCGTATCTCCCACCACAGAGATCCGAATTCGGTGATTCTTTTTTATACCTGTAGAACACTTGACCTAGTTTATTTTTTGTTAAATAACCCTATGCTATTAGTTGCTGTGGACATAATTATATTCGTCAAAAAACTGCGCGCACCCACTTTTTCCAGTTTTCCAAAAGTTGAAAAACGGAGCGCGTTCTGCCAAACGGGACCGCCCCGCCATATACCAAGTATACCGAATGGTGCACACAGCATAACCGGATACGTGAAAATTTGTGAAAACTGATTCGGACGCGTGTGCGTGCCAGAATCAGACCGTATCCGCGGACACATCCCGTATCGCAACTTTTGTGAAACTCATGCGTATTTTGTGCATGCTTGTCAGATTGCGACGAAACTTACGCCACTGGACTCGTGGTAATGCGTTAGTCCTGTGACCCAATTTTCACGCATTTCTGAGACGGTTGACCAGATTGCCAATTGGCGGGCCCCACAATTGACTTTTTGGACAAAATTGTGTTCGACTCATCAGAATCCACATTTGGATATACCGTTGGGTTTGTATTGACATCTAGAGTTGTTTGACCTATAGTTTGTCCTATTTAGATACTGTTACCCTTGGCACACTTTTCGGTGCAAACTGGGCCACATGTGGACCCTATTTTTACCCAAAATTACCGTTTTGCCCCTGTGTCCAAATTGGATGAAAGGAAAGTACTTTTTAGCTATTATGCTCATTCTAGAAACGTTGGTGATATTTATTTCAGCATCCGGAGACATTTGTTCTGCGGCCATAACTTTTGATCCTGTGCGTTTGACTTCTGGACAGTACACCTTGCAGCTTTCTTACCAGACAAGATACCTTGCCAAATTGTTACAGTACCTTTACATGCTATTTATATTTATTTTATTTCTGTTTAGTCTTGCATGTGTAGTTTTCTTTCAGTCATTACTATATATTAGATATGTTGACACACACATGACACTTAGTATCATAGAGGACAATCATTAGGCGTATGGGCCTTTAACCACTCTGGTAACACCGTAGTCACTAGCACGCACTATGGTGGGTCGTGTCCGATGGTCGCTACCCCCGAGGTATGTCGATTGATGGAGTCCGAGGGTCGCTACCCCCGAGGTATGCCGGCTGATGATGTTCATGGACGAGTGCATGAGTTGTGAGGCTTAGATCGAGTAGACTACCCTTGCCCATACGTCAAAAAGTTATCCTCATTGCATTCATATAGATTGTCTTGTACAGCGTACTTATTTAATTTCAAATTATATGCATGTTTACTGTATTCAAGTTGGCTCGTATTTTCTGTATCTTGTTACGTCCCTCTGAGGACCTGGTCCTCTGCCAGGTGTATCTATTCTTGAGTATTTGCAGGAGCACAGATCGAATGGCTATACATGTTTCGTGGATGTCCTCTCTTTGAGCCCGTGATTGCTAGATGGTGTTCTTATGTGGTGTTGTTGTGTTGTACTTACTTTAATATTTGCTCTTACATTCGAGTTGGTAGTGGATTTGTTTCCATCCAACTATCATCTTTAGATACTTCTTATTGAGATCTAGTTATATAGATGTTGGTTATTTATTTATATTGATTTTCTGTGGATGAAATTTAGATTGTACCCATGCGACTTGTGAAACATTTTATACCACTTGTGGATTAATATTCATATTACAGCGTACGTGTGGATTTTGGTTTCCATATATTGGAGTTGCCATATCCATGCGTCTGGCATGCTTACGTATTCCTAGTCCTACGTATTTTGGGACTGGGACGTGACATGTTTTTGTAGTGGCCCATGCAGGTCGAGAGCATATTATCTCGGTTACGTTATTGTACCGAACAAGCCTGCACCTAGGACTAGAGTATAGGATCTCATCCACAATTGACTATGATTCATCTTCCTCCTATCTGTTCTATTTGAACAATTGCATCCTGCTTGATCCATGTACTCCCATAATAGTTCTTGAGTATAGCCTTCTGCTAGAATATAGGAACCCCTATTATCAGGATGATGATTATGGTAGCATACCTATTAAGAATACAACGAGAATATAGACACACCACTAAGTTTAGAATATCTAGTGAACCTAGAATTCCTTATCTTTAGACTGTTATACCCTTACCCCTTGATGTATTAAGAAGACTTGAGAGTAGTATAGACACTACTAGAGTTAGTTAGAAGTTTGACCATATTGTTAACCCTAGTATTGAGGAACCAATAGGAAACCAAAACTCAATATTTGGACTGAACTAACCTTCATAGTTAGATAATATTAGAACTATAAACTTAGATCATTGTCTTATTATTAGTAGACAACACTTTAGGAAGCCAAGAGCATTGAATATAGTAGTTTCTTGAACATACCGCAAACACAGAGAGTAGCGTAGCATCCCCCTTAGGAAACCTTGACATTATCTATAGCCTCTCTATTTTATTTCATATATTTGTTTCCCTGAAACCCTAGCACTCGCTATTTGTGCGACGACTAATCATGTTCTTCTATTCTTCATCTTTCAACTCGTGCCCTCTGACACTTCTGATTGTAGGCCAAATGAATTCTTTTATGATATGATATATAGTTTCCTAGAATTATAGTTGTAATCTTGAATTTTGAAATTATGTGCTTAGTAGCAAGAATTTGATAGTTGAGCTGTTTATTTAGATTATAATTTTATGGTTACAACTTAGTTTTAAATCACGTAATTGAACCCATATCTCCACATAAGTTATCTTCTCTCTCACTTGAGGGCTAGTAACCTTTCTATCTTTACTATTGACACTTGTTCTATAAGCACTATGACTAAGAGGTAAGATGACCATGACCTAGGTAATAGAAGGGGATACCCCAATAAAGTACCAAGGCCCCATTTTGTAGACATTAATAGGAGCTTCTACGGTATCCTTAAGGCAATACAATAGCAGTTAAATTATTTTAAGTTGGGTAGTATACGTCACCACCTAGTATCACACAGTCCTCTTAACCCATTGGTGAAGTATAACCAAATGACACCGACTTTAAACTTGCATAAGAAGATAACATAAATTGTATGCTAGCAATAGACAATAGTGTTAATTCAGACGGTAGAATTTAGAGGTTCATGTCCTATTTGGTCGACTAGCGACTTAGACAAGGAGGTTGTATGATAACTGTAGAGATTGTAGAGTCTTTTGTTATTGTTGCTTATATTGTTTTTGTTTTTGCAAACTTGAATTAATTTGTACCATCTTTCTTCATAATCCAGCGTATTTATGTTTGTTGTACTACCTTGATTTATGCTGCTATTATAGCCTAGTTTTTGCAAGCTTATTCTTTCATCGAGCTTGCTCATGGCATATGTATTATTGGGTGCACTCAATGGTACAATTGCCTAATCAGAATCGGTGTATTAAGGTCTAGCTAACCTTAGTGCGCTTGGTTCGCTCTTCGTATTATTACTTTACATGGATTGAGATATATGGTAGTAGACAGATATACTTGCCCCTAGATATGTCTGACACATCGTATCGGTTACATAACTGTACTGATACGAGCATGTAAGTAGGAAATTACCAAAAATAGGATTTTAATCCACAACTGTCCTGACAACTCTCTTTTCGATTCTTTAATCTCTTTGAACCTCGTACTTGTATTCTGTCACCTTCACCTTGAGTTCTTTATTATTTCTCTCCGTCTTCCCCTATTTCGGAAAGACGAAACCTTGTGCTGGTATAAGTTGACACTGATAGTATTAGCTATACCCCATAAGGCTAAACACATGACTTAGTGACTCTCTTTTATAATTGGTTAAGGGCATATCATAGGTGATATGTTTGGTGTTAAACCTTTGAGGATTAAAAATCATGATTTAATAATTTGAGCAATAGTTTTTCTAGATGTATAGCCTTAGGTGGTAGATGGAAAATTTTAAGTTCGGTAGATTGTGAGCCTCTCACCCAATTCTCATCTTTGTGCAATTTTCTAATTGTTGGGCGCTTTCATGCAAAGGAGCATTTAGGTGTCCACACCGTTGGTCATGACACATGAAGAAACCTATTTTTTGCCCATGTGGATTTTTCCCATAATTTTTCGGGATGTGCAATGCGCAACATCACCCACCCCTTTAAACCTAGCCTTGCATTTTAAACGATACAAATCTTATACCATCCTTGCATTCTATCATGGCTTAATTTTAATTTCGAGGACGAAATTTTTACAAGTTGGGTAGAATGTAAAATCCCCTTCCTAAAAATCGTATATACCCTTTTATTTATTATTTATTAATTAAATTATGGTAATTAGGTCTAAATAGGAGAAACAAATTTTTAATAATTTTTATGTTAGGTGTCCGGACACTTAGATGACTTATGTGACCATCAGGAATTTTTCGGAATTTATTCCATGTAGGAGACCCCTTAAGCAGTTGCTAGCCTAATGGTGTGCATTATCCTAATCTATAAATTTTCTTATGTGTCAATATATATATATATATCTATTTATATATATACAAATATATATGTGTATATATATATTTAAAAAGAAAGATTAAGTAAAAGAAGTATTAAATAAGAATTTAATACTAATAATAATAATAATACTAACAACATAATACTACAACCATTCCTTAGCAATTGCTAAGATTCCCATTCTTTAGCAACTTTGCTGCAGACCGCCCCTTTTATATTTGCTACTCCAAAGACCCACTTCGGCCTTATGTAACATTGAATTAGCCAGGGACCCGCCCCCTTCAAGCAGCCAGCAGCCGAATTTAATTCTATACCTCGCGGACCCGCTATTCTCTCTCCCTTCCTATCATATATATATATATATTATTTCACAAAAACCCTAACCTAAACCTCCAGACCTCCTCTTCCCATCTAGATCCGTCACCGCAGCCAGAGAAGCCCCGCCAAGCCATCCAACCATCCAGTCGACTCCGACCTCGCACCCTGCAGATTCCCACTCGAGGCACCTTCGCTCCGGCGTAATTTTCTGTCGACTCGCTCAACCAAACGTTGTTCCGTCTTCATAGGTATGATCACCCCTTAACCCTCTTCCATAGTTGTTTTATAGCCAACCTCGGAAAACGTGTACCCCTAGGTGAAAAACAGCGCCCAAGTCGGCGCGAGCAGACAGAATTCTGAAATCGCAGAATTCCAGAATGACCACTCATATTGCCGAGTTCGTATCTCCCACCACAGAGATCCGAATTTGGTGATTTTTTTTGATTCCTGTAGAACACTTGACCTAGTTTATTTTCTGTTAAATAATCCTATGCTATTAGTTGCTGTGGACATAATTATATTCGTCACAAAGCTGCGCGCACCCACTTTTTCCAATTTTCTAAAAGTTGGAAAACGGAGCGCGCCCCGCCGTGTGCCAAGTGTACCGAATGGTGCACACAGCATAACCGGACACGTAAAAATTTGTGGAAACTGATTCGAATGCGTGTGCGCGCCGGAATCAGGCCGTATCCGCGGACACATCCCGTGTCGCAACTTTTGTGAAACTCACGCGTATTTTGTGCACGCTTGTCAGATTATGACAAAACTTGTGCCACTGGACTCGTGGTAACGCGCTGGTCCTGTGACCCAATTTTCACGCATTTCTGAGACGGTTGACCAGATCGCCAATTGGCGGGCCCCACAGTTGACTTTTTGGACAAAATTGTGTTCGACTCATCGGAATCCACATTTGGACATACCGTTGGGTTCGTATTGACATCTAGAGTTGTTTGACCTATAGTTTGTCCCATTTAGAGACTGTTACCCTTGGCACGCTTTTCGGTGCAAAGTGGGCCACATGTGGATCCCACTTTTACCCGAAATTACCGTTTTGCCCCTGTGTCCAAATTGGACGAAAGAGAAGTGCTTTTTAGCTATTTTGCTCATTCTAGAAACGTTGGTGATATTTATTTCAGCATCCGGAGATATTTGTTCTGCGGCCATAACTTTTGATCCTGTGCGTTTGACTTCTGGACAGTACACCTTACAGCTTTTTTACCAGGCAAGATACCTTGCCAAATTGTTACAGTACCTTTATATGCTATTTATATTTCTTTATATTTATTACATTTCTGTTTAGTCTTGCATGTGTAGTTTTCTTTCAGTCATTACTATATATTAGATATGTTGACACACACATGACACTTAGTATCATAGAGGACAATCATTAGGCGTATGGGCCTTTAACCACTCTGGTAACACCGTAGTCACTAGCACGCACTATGGTGGGTCATGTCCGATGGTCGCTACCCCCGAGGTATGTCGATTGATGGAGTCCGAGGGTCGCTACCCCCGAGGTATGCCGGCTGATGATGTTCATGGACGAGTGCATGAGTTATGAGGCTTAGATCGAGTAGACTACCCTTGCCCATACGTCAAAAAGTTGTCCTCATTGCATTCATATAGATTATCTTGTACAGCGTACTTATTTAATTTCAAATTATATGCATGTTTACTGTATTCAAGTTGGCTCGTATTTTCTGTATCTTGTTACGTCCCTTTGAGGACCTGGTCCTCTGCCAGGTGTATCTATTCTTTAGTATTTGCAGGAGCACAGATCGAATGGCTATACATGTTTCGTGGATGTCCTCTCTTCGAGCCCGTGATTGCTAGATGGTGTTCTTATGTGGTGTTGTTGTGTTGTACTTACTTTAATATTTGCTCTTACATTCGAGTTGGTAGTGGATTTGTTTCCATCCAACTATCATCTTTAGATACTTCTTATTGAGATCTAGTTATATAGATGTTGGTTATTTATTTATATTGATTTTTTGTGGATGAGATTTAGATTGTACCCATGCGACTTGTGAAATATTTTATACCACTTGTGGATTGATATTCATATTACAGCGTACGTGTGGATTTTGGTTTCCATATATTGGAGTTGCCATATCCATGCGGCTGGCATGCTTACGTGTTCCTAGTCCTACGTATTTTGGGACTGGGGCGTGACACTAGTGACCCGAGCTCACTTAATCACTCAAACAACCATATGCACACACATACATATATAGGGCATTGTGTATCAAGTTAGAGCAGTTCTTACCTTCCTCCAGAGAATCATACTGTATTTAATGATTTATAGGACACATACTGTCATTTTTGTAGAAGTATCTAGAAATGGATATGAATTACTATCTGCGTCATCGTTCGTGGATGTACAACCGTCATCTTGATGACATGTGCGGTGTACATGATGAATTCATTGAGGGTGTACAACAGTTCCTGCAGTTCACCAAGGCGTTCCCTCAGTACATGGACGGTACCAAAATTAAGTGTCCGTGTGTGAGATATCGCAACTTGAAATATCATCCGGAAGTGGAAGTCACATATCATTTGTACTCGAAGGCTTCACGCCAAATTACTATCAGTGGACCGTGCACGAAAAACTTGTGCCTCTAGCATCAGAGTCAGAGCCTTATGTGGAGCCGTATATGGATGTCTACGACCACGCTGCTTATGACGACGGGTGGGTGAACATGGTTTTTGATGCGGCGGGGCCTAGTTTTAATCCGGACAATCATAATACAGCTGAGGAGGCACCGAATGCCGATGCTGTAAAGTTTATGGAGTTGCTGGAGAATGCAAGGACTCTATTATATCCTGGTTGTGAGGATCATTCACCGTTGGAGGTGGTTACAAGATTGTTGAGCATCAAGTTTGATTTTAACATGTTGCAAGAATGCTATAATCGACTGATCGATTTGATTATAGAGATCTTGCCCGAGGGTGCAAAGTTGCCTAAAGACTTCTACCAATCTAAGAGGATGGTGAGATCGCTCTGGATGGGATACGAGAAAATCGATGCATGTCACAACGGGTGCATGTTGTACTACAAAGACGACAAGGATAAAGATGCGTGCAGATTCTGTGGTGCTGATCGCTACAAGGCCACTGGAAGAGAAAAGTCTGACGGTGCAAGGAAGCCTACCGATTCGATGTACTACTTGCCTTTGACGTCGCGATTACAGAGGTTGTTTATGGTTAAGGAGACTGCAGAAAACATGAGTTAGCACAGGCAAAAACAGATCGAAGGAGTATTGGATCATCCATCTGATGGAGAAGCATGGAAGCACTTTGATCGAGAGTATCCAGATTTTGCTTCGGATCCGTGTAATGTCAGATTGGGGCTCTCCTCTGACGGTTTTACCCCATTCGGACTTTCGGGCTCCCAGTATTAATGTTGGCCTGTGATCGTCACTCCGTACAATCTACCGCCTTGGATGTGCATGAAGACTCCGTATATGTTCCTAACCATTATTATCTCGGGTTCGAACAATCCGAAGAGGAACATCGATGTGTATTTACAGCCTCTGATAGATGAGTTGAATCAGCTGTGGAAAGTAGATGCCAATACGTACGATGTTTCTAGAAAGCAGAATTTTCAGATGAGGGCACCACTTATGTGGACCATCAACGACTTTCCGGCCTATGGAATATTATCGGGATGGAGCACTCATGGTCGTCTCTTATGTCCGTATTGCATGGACCGTACTAAGGCTTTTCGTTTGAAACACGGAGACAAACCTTGCTTCTTCGATTGTCATCGACAATTTCTGCCGAAGGATCATCCGTACCGGAGGAACATGAATGCTTTTTGTGCGGGCATTGTGGAGAAGGCCAATCCATCGCCAAGGTGGCCCGGATACACGATATGGGAAGAGGTAAAAGATTTACCAAGTACTATCGAAGAGCCTGATAAGGGGTACAAGTGTGACAGATTTGGTCGTACCCATAACTGGACGAAGAGGAGTATATTCTGGGATCTACCATATTGGAGCACCAATCTGATCAGACATAACCTTGATGCTATGTATATCGAGAAGAATGTGTTTGATAACATAATTAATACTGTAATGGAGGTAAAGGGGAAGACGAAATACAATCCGAAGGCCAGGTTGGACTTAGAAGAAATATGTAGACGTCCTGCGTTGCATTTGATAGAGGAGGGAAATAGAAAGCTAAAGCAGCCAAAGTCAGTTTTCTCACTGGAGAAAAAGGATAAAGGGAGACTTTGTAGGTGGATTCAGGGTCTAAAGTTTCCAGACAGGTACGTGTCGAACTTGAGAAGATCCGTCAACCTCAAGGAGAATAAACTGTCGGGTATTAAGAGCCACGATTGTCACGTATTCATGGAGAGGTTAATTCCGATTGCATTTCAAGAATTCTTACCATAGGTCATTTGGGATCCATTGACAGAGCTCAGTATATTCTTCAAAGATCTTTGTTCTACTAAGTTGCTCGTCGATCGTCTAGAAAAGCAAGAGAAGGACATTGCGGTAACACTATGTAAGCTCGAGAAGGTGTTTTCTCCTGGATTCTACGACTCTATGGAGCATTTGCCAATTCATCTTTCCTATGAGGCACGTGTTGGTGGTCCTGTCGGTTATCGGTGGATGTACCCCTTCGAGCGGCATCTGAATCACCTAAAGAGAAAGGTAAAAAATAAGGCACGGGTTGAGGGCTCTATTTGTGAAGCTTATGTTCTCGAGGAGATTACAAACTTTTGCTCGACGTATTTCAAACCTCGTGTTGCTACTAATAGAACGAGAGCTCCGAGAAATAACGACGGATATCAGGAATCTAATGATGTAATACTCAAAGTATTCAATATGTCCGGAAAGCCTTCGGGAAAAATAAAGAAGAGATATTTGAATGACGACGAGATAAGGGCTGCTCAGTTGTATATATTACTCAATTGCGACGAGGATAAAGTGGAGAAGCTAGAGGGGTAAGTAATTAATACGTCCACGTTTACATCATCTCAATGTAATAGTATAAGCTACTATTATGCTACTAATCAGCAGTTGCTTCATTATTTTTTAGCACATATAATGATGAGTTGAGGTCGGTTAGACCCTACATAACAGACGAAGAAGTATAACAAGAAATGAGATGCCATTTTCCTTCTTGGTTGAGCGCATATGTAAGGAGCTTGGTAATTACTTTTTATTTCTGCACTTGCAAAATAAATAACTTACTATCGCTACTTTGGTATTTAGGTCGATCGTCTAATAACACCCGAGACTGAATCTATTAGAACTCTAGCCAAGGGGCCAATTACTGCCGTTAAAATATGGCCAAGTTTCTGTGTGAATGGGTTTAGGTTCAAGTCAACAAATGCTCCTATCAGAGACAGCTTTTTGGATCTTGATTACACGAAAAATAGTTGTTTGTGTATCAAATCTTCGAACTACAAAGACGTCGATCCAGGCAATAATTTCTTTGGCATCTTACGAGAGATTGTGGAGTTGACATATAATTATGGCATAGAACCTGCTAATATCGTGCTATTCAAGTGTGAATGGTTCGATCCGATTCAAGATCAAGGTTGGAAAATTGACAAGCATAGCCTTGTGGATATAAACTACAAGCGTAGATATCAAGGCTACGAACCATTTGTCCTATCAAGTTAGGCTCATCTCGTGTACTTCATAACTTATCCTAGACGGGGGACAGCGAGGTTGGATTGGTGGGCAGTATGCAAGACTAAAGCTAGAAATACCTTTGACATTGACGAAATAGCTTATCAGGAGGACGAGCTACCTCTTGTAACAAATATTGTAGATGTTGACTCGACGGAAGTTACTCATTACACGAGTAATAATGTAGAAGATGTAGAATTATCCGAAGAGGAAGACGAAGACGAAGATGAAGTAGATGAAAGTAAAGATGAGGAGGAGGAAGAGGAAGAGGATGACGAGGAAGGCGAACAAGATAAATTTTCTGAAGATGATTGAAAATAAAATATTTTGCCTGTAGAATGTACTATATTTTGACTGTAAAATGTACTATTTTGACGAATATATGTATTATATTTTGTACTGTAGAATGTATTATCTATTTAGACTTGTGACACCACTAGTTATTTACTGTACAATTCTATGAATGCTGTGAGATATGCATAACATTTTGACTGTAGAATGTACTATATATTTGTGTATTTCTTTATTCATCATATGTTGTTATCAGGTATGACAGGACGACGCGGAGGGTTCGGCAGATCCCGAGGTAGACAGAGTGCTCCTCCGGTACTGCCTACTGTTGGTTCTGGATCCTCGTCGCCCAGTACTCCAGTATATCGATCAGTCACATCTCCGACTGCGACGACGTTACGTGGCATCACTCCTGGGATGAGTAGTTTTAGGCTTGATAGTACTTCCTCGTCCAGCGTTCCTGCTGCTAACGGAACCATGGAGACAGATGAGCATATGGAGGAGGTCGTGCCGACATTGTCCTAGCATCAGCTAGATCCTCCATGCGCACCTCCGGATGAGACGAGGACAGAGATTTGGGCCGATGGTACAAAGTAAGTCAATTAATGGTTTAGCATCATATATATCGTGTATTTCTTTATTCATCATATATTGACTTTTTTGATCAAAATAATTATCTCTATATAGATATCGTCCATCGTCGGTTCAGAGACGCCTGGGCCTCTTTCTGAGGAACAACTATGGTGGCCCTTGGATCAACTACTCTGAAGCTCCAGAGGAGAGGAAGGCGTTCTGGTTTGCGTACTTTAAGGTAAGAGTATATTATATAAATCCTCTAATTTATGTATATTATATAATTTATCCGTGATGCTCACTTACTAAATTATTTATTGCAGTAAACGTATTTCTATCCTCCGCACCGGACCGAGTTGATCGAGCGGATGTTTCCTGCCATTGCCGCCAAGCTTATCCGTGATGCTCTGGATGACCAGAAGGCTCGTGATCGTACTGAAAAACTGATCCAAGGTTGGATCACGCCTGAGCAATGGACTACGATGAGGGCTAGATTCGATGATCCGAGGTACAAGGAAAGGTCTGAGAAGGCCAAGGCGGCTAGGCGGAATGCTGCAAAGTGGTGTGGTGGCTCGATTCTGATGACAGAATATTTTCGTCGTTTGGTATATTTTTATTTAAGATATATTATTTTAATATAAGTATGATAAAATGGTAGTAGGAAAAATATTTAATTTTAGTACTAAATAATATATTTTTAACAGGTACAGAGGGGTGAGGATGCAAACATGGTAACCGTCTTCCTGGCCACCCATCGAAAGGACAGAAATCTCATTGATGAGAGGGCCTCGCAGACCTATGTAAGTATTACTTTACTTTGTGTTAATTTTAATATAACTTAGGCAATTATCGAGTATCCAAACTTTTCTAGGCCGAGTATCTTAGGTTACGTGAGTGGGCGACTGCTAGTGCACCTACAGCTGGAGAGGCTGGTACTTCCTCGCAGCCCGCTCCAGCTCTATTGGCAGACAAGCTGTGGGTGACCGCCGCTGGTGGTCTACAGAGGGGTACGTACTACGGTACGGGATCCTATGGCGCCCTGGTTGCAACACAATCATCTAGGGCCTCCCCGACAAGTGCGCATTCCCCACAGCCCTCGCAGTCGTTGGCCCGAGTCCAGGAGGCTGTTGACTGTCAGATTGCGTCTCTCCGTGATGAGTTATTATGAATGATGGAGGAGTAGCCCCGGTCCCAGCCACAGGCGGACGATGTGACGCTCATCGCAGATTTGATATGCTCGAGCGCAGCATCATGGAGCTTCGAGATTTGATAGCTTATCTTAGAGCCTCGACAGAGCGCAACGTGACGGAGCTGCAGGCATCACAGCTATCGATGGGCGAGAGGCTGACGATGATACAGGATTCAATGGTTCATAGCAGTACGAGGCTGTTATCTACCATAGATTCTTACAACCAGCAACTCACAGAGTTGGAGCGGATACATCCTCCTAGTGCGCCTACATCGACACAGACTCCACTGACGTCACTTCCTTCTCCATCGACATCAGTGTCGATTTTATGGGAGTAGTATGATATGTTCTTATCCTTCATGCGCGCCGGTGGTCATCCTCTTGCAGATCCGCAGTAGTCCTAGTTAGGGCTATATATATATTATTGATTGTTTGTGTTTTAGATATTATTTTTTGTATTCGTTAGGATGAGGCTTTAATTTGCTGTATTCTTTGTATTATTTAGGACGAGACTCAGTTGTGGATATTTTCTGTATTCTTTACGATGATATTTTCATCTGATTCAATTTTTAATTTCAATATTTTGTTTTCTTCAAATTTTATTATATTATTCATATTGAATATATGTTAATTTACCGGTGTTGAGTGTTCAACCCAAGGGGGTCGGTGAACCCAGTAAATTTAACGGAGGGTTGCTCCGGGTCTATTTATACAGATTGTGAATTAATAAACTCCAGGAAGAATAGTTTGGAAATAATTCAGTATTCATTTTTTATTTTTTTCACTGTATCATTAGCAACGTTTTTAGCAACGTTTAGCGACGTGACTACACGTCGCTAAATACATCGCTAATTAAGTCGCTAAAAATATCGCTAAAGACGTCGCTAAAAATGTCGCTAAACAAAGTCGCTGTCCGTCGCAACTTGCTGACATGGCAGTATTGCTAGGTCATAGTAACGTCGCTATTAACGTTGCTACGTACGTCGCTAATTTGCGACATAAAGCGACAACTATACACGTCGCTAATTTAGCGACGGTGCGTCGCTAAACGTTGCTAATCTAGCGACGCGTTTACGTCGCTAGAAAACGTCGGTATAGCGACGTTTGGCGATATTTTTCCTGTCATCGACTGGCTTAAAGGCGACTTCAGTAAAACGTCGCTAATTATGTCGCTAAAATTATTTAGCGACGTTTATTGATCATTTAGCGACATTTTTATGTCGCTAATTTGACTTATTCTGGTAGTGATACCTACTAGCAAATAAATATGCAACGACCGGATTGGACATGTAGTGCTCTTCTCCGGTAACGGTATTGGTGCAAGGAATGCTTGTCAATAAGTCTCCAACATATTCTTCGCTCAACATGCTGGTGTATAATTAAAGACGAGACTCCAACTCCTCGTACAATTTCACCCTAACCTGTCTCCATCCTTCTTTGTCGGAATAACCAAGATGTCTTGCAAGCAAATAAAATCCACAATGGCCATCCTTGGGAACATCATCAATAGACCAAATATAACCGCGTATCTCAGGTAGGAAGCCTTTAACATACACGGTATCTTCGCTTGGCATGTCCGTCTTCTTTTTTTCTTCGAACAGTTAGCTTACTCTTCCGTTTCGTACCGGTGACAATATCGACAACTGTAGTAGACTGAGCTTGTTCTAAACTTCGTTCAACATGCTCAAAGAACGATAAATTTCTCTTAGTTGACTCCATGATTTTTTCTGCGAACTACTCAATCTTGTTTGAGGTCTTCCCTTGGGATTGGAGTCAACGGTTGGCTCGTGCATTCTAGTAGTTACCGGGTTAGCAATTTCTTGGATTTTAAGCTCAATGGACTCTCATTCCGCTCCCAATGAGGTACACCACCTTGCGTGAAGAAGTTTCAATTGTGGCAAAGAAAAGAAATCATTGTCACTCTTCACCACGGGCATTATCGACAACTGCCTCCAACGTTGATCAACAACATCTATCGAAATAGGTCTAGATTGACGACGATATTCGTTAATCTCGTGTGCACAAGGGAGGCCCAACGTATGTCGATGTAAACAATAATAAACCTCGGGATCAAATCCTATGATCTTTGACCTACCTATCTCCTCAAATAGTAAGCCTAATGCCTTGTGAGATATTACATGCATTAAAGCATCCAAGAGGGGTTCATTTATATGTTCATGCTTTACAATATTCAGGCTCATCTCAAATGATGCCTTAATCTCGTTCATCGTCTGATCTAGCATTAAATTGATAGGTTGCCAAACGGAGACAAAATTGCCAACCAATGACCTTAGATGTTGTTTTAATTTTGTATGTGATCCTTCAACCCGGTTGGTGGTACTGTCTCGCCATACATGATTCCAATCACTGTAGAATTCCTCAAAAATATCTTTGTCAATTTTACCATCCACCTTTTCGAACAACTTACATTGTGATTGGATATTACGATTGATATGCCAAGTGCATAGTTGTCATGCCCCAGTCCCAAAATACCGTGGGACCAGATACGTGGCAATGGCCAGCAGCACGCACCGATGGACAAACCCAATTTAAGGGATCCATCAGGACATACTTAAGCTGTAAACAAGGTCTACGACAATCAAGGCACAACTAATCTCATCCACATAAGATATAAAATATGATCCACAGAATATAAGGAATGTAAATCATCAACCAGTCTCAACAAAGTGCTTCGGAGAACAACCCGATAAATATCTGATACAATGGTTCAACAGACCAAAATGTAAATGACAGAATAAAGTAAATACTGAGCATGGAACATAGATGCTCAGGAAAAGTCTTCAGCTAACACCTCGTCCTTGGATGTCGGTACAGCTCATGTATCAGCTCCTGCTGCAGTCCCGTATACCTCGGGATAGATCTCGTCTGCAAATCCTGGGGACATAATCTGGATCCAGGTCCTCAGGGGACATAGCAAGGTACAAGAAAGCTCATGCCAAAGTAAATACAGTGCAGCAAATAATGAAATAAATAGGGTAAGTATGTAACCATCTGTGTAAAATGCAAGAGAGTGCATCAATAGTACTCAGGCTGAAACAACTACAAGCTCTGTGTCGGGGAGCCGGTAGTAGTGATATCATGAGGTGGTCTAGCTCAGCGGGTGACTGAGAAGCCGGCATAATATAGTCAACCTGTAGCCTGTGTGTCTCTCCAGCAATAAATGGAATAATAGAGGAGCACTAAATAACCAGCTAAGTGATATGCAAGATGAGAGCAGCACTAGAACTCAGGCTGAAGCCACTACAAGCTCTGTGTCGGGGAGCCGGTAGCAGCAGTAATAATGAGTAATGGGCCAAGCTCGGGCTTCAGAGTCTTGTGCCTCACAATAATAGGGGTTTATATATATGATCAGCCTGTAGCCTGTGTGTCTCTCCCTACCCAATGTAACCACGCATATCATGACCATAACGTCTCATGTCCATGTCAAGCAGGATCATAGCTAATGCAACAAGTCATAATGTATCTAAGAATATAGTATCTCTGTCAAGTCCTGTATCCTATACAGAATCACCATGAATATCTCAGGAAGATCCTGTCTCATGAATGGTGTCAAGTGTCCTGGGTCATAGTGTACTCGGTAAGACAAGTACGAGAATATAAAGTGTCACGAATGTCCATCTCTAGATGACAATACACAACACCGCGTACGGTGTTGGCACCCGACTAATAATCGGACGCTGAGCAAGTCACACGGTCCTAGGTTAAGCATGCACAACAATATAAATGAAGCAAGAAAAATATGTAACAATACTGCAGAGTTTGGCAAGGTACACTTGCCTAGTGTGTGAATACCAACAGTTGTCCCTGTATCAGTGGATCCGGTGGGTACTCCTCCAAAAGCTATAATAATATCACCAACAGTCTCAGAAGATATCAAATAGCTAAAAATGCCTGTCCTTAAGTCCAATTTGGACACAAGGGCAAAAATGACATTCCCGGGTCAAAGCGGGGTCCATATGTGGGCCACTTTGCACCGAAAAGTATGTCAGGGTCAAAGGTCTCCAAATTCCTCAAACTCAGTGTCTACAAGTCAGGAATGGTGATACGAACCCAACGGAACTTCCAGAATTGGATTTCGATGAGCCGATCACAAAATCGTCCGTCAAGTGGAGCCGGTGGGGCCCACGATACACGATTTTGTCAATGTTCTCAGAATTGAACCAAACTTGGGTCACAGGACCAGCATATTTCTACGAGTCCGATGGCGCAAGTTTTGTCTCGATCCGACGTGTGTACACAAAGTTACAGCATGTTCCAGAATGGACGGATATGGGGCGTTGTCGGCGGATACGCGTTGATTCCGGTGTGCACGCACATCCGAATCGACTTCTGCGAAATCCCACACGTCCGTATCAACGTCGCGCACGTTTCGGTAAAGACCGCGTGCGACCAAGTCATCCCATTTGGCGGGGCGTACTCAGTTCCGGGGTGAAACAGGACATTATTTTTCCTGTTTTTAGATCGCGGTTTGCGATCACCACAGGACGCGATGCACCGAGCAGGTTGCACGGGCACCGAGAGGGTTACACAGTCTACGCGTTGCAATAGACGGAATTGAAAACGGAGTTACGGAGAGAGGGAAAAAGCTACCTGAACAGGGCTCCGTGAATCTGACTTCTTGTGTCCAGTGTCTGTTGTGAGTCCTGGCTAGGGTTTCTGATTGTGTCCGATTCAGGGGCTGATGTGTCCGTGTCAGCGGGCGGCCGGAGGTGGCTAGGGCTTGTTGTGCTCAGCGGGTCGGAGGAGGGCTGAGCGGAGGCGGCGAGGAGTCAGGTCGGCGGATGCTGTCGGGGTCTGGGGCCGGGGATGCCGTCTGTGGTTGGTCGAGTCAGGGAGGGAGGCTGCCGTAGGTGGTTGGTCGAGTCGGGGAGGGAGGCTGCCGTCAAGGTCTGGGCGGACTCGGGTAGAGCGGGGCTGCTGGAAAGAGGAGATGAGAGCAGCGGCGTGGAGTCGGAGGCGGTGAGGGAACAGGCTAGGACGGAGGGGATGACCGGAGTTTGGTCGGCGGCGATGGGTCTAGGGCTGAGGGGTTGTTGCAGCTGGCGGCGGTGATCTGGAGAACTGCGGCGAGGTCGCGGGGTCTGGCGGGGGAGCCGGGTGGAGGAGTTAGGGCTGAGGAGTCGGGGTCTGATTGTTGGGCTCGCGGCGGGGGAAGGAGGAGAGCTGATCGGAGGAGATGACGGCGGGGGTTGAGCTAGGGTTTCCGAGGGCTGGGTACGGAAATCGAGAAGAATTTATAGGCGGCTACAGTAAATCCGGCGGGTTAGGGTTTCCACTTGGGTTTTGGGTCCGGGTCGGGTTTGGCTCGGATCCGACCCGACCCGACCCAATATGCGGTTTTGGTTCAGCCAGATTGGGTTTGGTTTGGTTCAGATTTGGTTCGGTTTACATATCCAATAGTTTTTAGAACTTTGAACGCGCTTCCGGAGTCCAATAAATTCACCAAAAATTACCCTATGTCTGGTTTTTTATTTTACACCATAAAAATATTATTTCCATAATATTTTAACATCAATTAACTATATTTAAAAATCCTTTGATCACAATTACCTTGGTTCTTCATCCATAAAATACCAAAAATTGGGGGAAAATTTATTAAAATTATTCTGAAAAATCAGGGTGTTTACATAGTAGTGTATCCGCGTGAGGAAAGACGATAGCTATAGCATTAATTAGGACATATTCTCTGTCAGTAACAAAAACAGACGGCTCTTTGTGTCCAATGTAAAGTGCTTTTAGTTTTTCCAACGCCCATGTGTAGTCCTCAAGTTTCTCACTCTTCATGAAGCAAAAAGCAACTAAAAATGTTTTTCCAATAGAGGTAAAGCCAACAACGTGAAAGAGAGGCATCTTGAACTTATTTGTCTTATATGTACAATCAAGAACCAATACGTCAACGAAGGACCGAGCCAAATGTGTGCAATCAGGATGAGCCCAAAATATTGAAAGGACTTCACTACTCTGTGGATGTCTTCTATGGTACTCCATATAATGATTATCGACAAGCAACTTCAATACTTTCTGCATCACCATTCTTGTTTTCTTACTATTGGCGTTTGATTTCGATATTGTGTTGTAGATTGACTTCATTGTTGACTTGTTATTCTCGTCTTTGTATCATATGACGGAATAAATTTGTCTGGGTGCAACTCATGAACTATACAAATCTTCAACTATCTTCCGTTGAACATTGTTCAACCGTACGACATAGGGATAACCGTAAGTGTTTTTGCAATAGCATGGTTGTGGATTGCATTCTTCACTTGGACTATCCACTTCACATCTTCTATGTTTACAATAGAGATCTTGAATGGATAAACGCATTTTCTCGTACCAACGCTTATGTTTGGAACTTTTCTTTAGGGAACTATAAATTTCTTTCCATGATATCTGAACAAACCACCTCTTTCATATTCAAGCTATATAGTTTTGCGTCCCGAACGGTTTCGGGCCGATCTTGATATCACAATGACTATATTATTTTTTCAACCAACTTCTCTACACCAATGTAACACTTGTTCGTCCGATTCAAAGCAAATATCAGTCAAGAATAAATTGCCTACATCAACGACAATTGGAGGAGGTACCACAATATCGGAAGACGATAACACCTACAATAGAAATTAAAGTTAATAAAATTGTTTAAAATTGAACTGACTGCAGGAAATTAGTACTGCAAAAAATTCTGACAGTCCTCAAAATAACTAGGACTGTAGGAACTGTGACAGTCCTATTGTTTGTAAGGACTGTAACTTTCTTTACAGTCATAAGAAAAAAAAGGACTGTCAGTTGTTTTAGAGTCCTACTTATTTAAGGACTGTCATTTAGTTCTACAGTCCTACTGCCAAAAATTCCGAAAATAAATTGTCAAATTCTTTACCGAGCGTGCTTCGGAAGAACCGAGGAGTTCTTCGGCCTTAGCGGAAAGAGGATTAAGTGTATTAGATGACCCGATTTCTTCGAGATGTATTTTTCCTACATTAAATACATATAATTCAATATTTATATGTGGACATAATGTTTGAAAAACCTAATCGTCATAGTCAATGGATAACATACCAAATAACGGTTGAATATTGTAACTTTTTTTGTAGTGGGACTAGGATTTTGATCTCCAATCTTCACTTTAGTGTCTAGGGTTATGAGAATTGGTACAAAATAGAAAGAATGGAGCATAGGGAGAAGAGAGTATGGGGAGAAGAGAGAACATAGAAAAAATAAAAATTTATTGACTTTTATACCAAATTTTAGACTGCTCTCAAACAAAAAAAATTAAATGGCAAACTTATAAATAAAATAAAATTGGACTGTGCTAAGAAATTTATACAGTACCCATAGAAAAAGCCTTATAGTGGTGGTGTGGGCTGTGGAGTGAGTGAAGTTAGTGCTACACCAAGAATCCAGCTCCTCGTAGCTACTTTTCTGTCCCCAGCGTGACATTGCATTCATGGCATCCAAACCAATCAAACACCCCCCTCCCCCTCATCAATTTCCCTGCTCCTCTTTTTGCTGCCTCATTAAATACTCCCACCACCGTTATCACCATGTCCCTCAACTGAACACTTCTCAACTCAAGCCAAAAAATAAAATCTTCTTCTTCATCATCTGCTGCTGCTGCTGCTACTGCTGAAGGTCCAAGTGGGAGATGGGAGGTCAAGCTCTGCTGCTGCTGCTGCTGCTGCCTCCCACTTTGAGGCCCCTGGCCCTCATTCTGCTGCTATTATGTGAGCAATACCTCATCTTTCCTTCATTGGTCTTTCTTGTTTTGGTGCTTTGGAGAAAGATTTGATTTTTCTTTCTATTCGGTGAGTTTGGGGACATGGGCAGTGGGAATTTTGGTGTAACATTGTGTTGGGTACATTGGGTTTCCATTTGGGCTGTGACCTTGATAGCAAAGGAGATATTTTTCTTGCTGTTTGGTGAGTATGGGGAGATGGCAGTGTGGTTTTTGTGTGTGTGCAATTTTGTGTTGGTATTTTGGGATTTCACATGGGATGTGATTTTGTTAGGAAAGAGGAGATTTTTAGCAGAAAGATTTGATTTTTCTTCTTGTTTGGAAATGTTGGTGAGATTGGCAGTGGACTTTTGGTGGAAACTTGTGTTGGGCATTGTGGGTTTTCATATGGGGGCCTGATTTTGTTAGGAAGTATGGATTTTTAGCAGAAAAAACCGATTTTTCTTGCTAGTTTGCGAGTTTGTGTAGATGGGCAGTGGGTATTTTGATGTCATTTTTGAGTTAGGGAAAGTGGATTTTCATATGAGTTATGATTTTTAGTAAGGTTAGGTTTATATTTGTCTCTCTTTGAATTTCCTTCAGAAAATCACCATCTAGTGTAATCCAGCGGAGCAGCACTTCACTTCCAAATGTTATTGAGGAAATATTAGTTGCTCTTGATTATGTTAAGAGGAGGATACTGGTTAATCTTTTTAAACAATTTTAATTGCAAATTGAAGGTCTTCATGAATATTGTATGTTCATATGCCCTTTGTTTTAACTATGTTTTGTTGAGCAAGAAACAATTGTTTGAAGTTGTATTGAAGAGGATCTAGAATGGATTAGATAGCAAATGTGAATGCAGAAATGAGCTTGTATGAACTTTACGTATGAAGTACATTCTTTGCCTGCTGCAAAAACACAGTACTTGTATGTCAAAATTCTCATTTGAGATGGTATGGGGCTTTCACTGCATACATTATGTAATTCAATCCAATACAGAGAGAATTTTTGGTAGAAACCGAAGCGGGCTAATTTGCAATTGTGGCGCTATAGTGTCACGTACTGTCACGTAACATAGTGCCTACTTTGTTGCTAGGACATGGTAGCTAATCAGAGCACTGCTTACCACAATCCATAGTGTAGCGAAGATTTTTCCTAGATTTATCATATGAAATAGAGAAATGGAAATACTTCTTCAACCCTATCAATAGTCAATACCTTGTAAAAAGTTGCCAGTAATGATCAAATTATTGATGTAAAGCAAAAGTGGACATGCCCACGAGATATGTGTGAATAAGGCCAGACCACATGGAGATACAGAGAACCAATACCAATAACAACTCTCCTGACATTGGCAAAACAAGTATCAGTTGTCTGTTGAGGCGAACAAGGTGTCAACTGTGCCCTTACCCTTCTGGCGAGGAGGAATCTCTTAGGGTTCCCGTGAAACACTAGATATTTGCATCAATATTGAATGCACTAATTGTTTTAAACTATTGTTAGTTATATTATGTTCTCTTCGTACTCTTGATAACATGTGAAATCTCTTTGAGTTTCTTCTAACATGTATGCTAGTGAATTGTTTTACAATTGCCTCGAGGAAAGAAGTTTGTTTATAACGGTTCTTCTCGGTAGAAACTGGTTCATATCCTCACATAAGATGATGATAAGATAATGGAATCGGTAGTACCTGACATTATCCTGATTATCCTCCTTCCTCAATGACGGGATGAACTGCTGGTTTCATGGGATAGATTTTTTTCCTTAATATCCTGTTAAGCATCTCTCCATACCTGTGGTCTCCCTTGACTCGTCTTGTGACATAGAGTAAACCTCATTCATAATAACCATTCAAAAGAATTTTTTTTTTTCTTCTGATGGTCTGATGGGCAATGAGTTTGCATGAATTAAACATCACTCAAGGGCCTGGAAGAATTAGGAATTTTTTTGGAATCTATTTGATTAGGCCATTAATTCGTGATATCACTAAGTAGTGGAAATTGACTTATGGAATTTAGATGTAGTCTTCCACTCCAACCTGGCATATGGAAAACTATTTCGTTCTTTTTTTGGGAAACTATACCTTTGGTCACTGAATGTTTGCAAAACTTAAGTTTTAGTCACTCAGCGACCAAAAATATATATAGGGAGTGACTAAAACTTAAGTTTTGCAAACATTCAGTGACCAAAAGTATAGTTTTTTCTTCTTCTTTTTCACCATATAATCTACCAGTTTAAAGGTGACATTCGGATGTCTTTATCCTATAACTAGGATTGTGCTATTTAATGTTGGAGAAGTTGTTGCTTTTTACTAATCATATCATGTACAATCAGGTGTACAGTACCTGTGTGAGCTAGGTGGTGCAACTGTCGGGAGCACACTGCTCCCACGTCAACTGGACTCTCCAACAACAGAAGCAAAGGATGACACATTTATGCCTAAAATTTCTCCCAATTACGCTCCAGAACCATTGATTCCCTTTCTTGCACCTTCACCATTGGCACCATTTTTTAACAACAGTGCACCACAACTATCAGGTTTGGCGAATTAGTTCATATATATCAAGTTGCAGAATTAATTCATCTGGAAAGCTGCAAGAATGCACTCAGCATAATCTCATTTCTTGTAGGACAATGTACGTTAAACTTTTCTACTGTTGACCCTTTGATAAGCACGACTGCTGTTGATTGTTGGGCCTCATTTGCTCCTTTCTTGGCCAATGTAATTTGTTGCCCCCAGTTGCAGGCCACTCTGGCCATTCTTATAGGACAATCAAGCAAAGAGAGTGGAATGCTGGCTTTGGACTCTACTCATGCAAATCATTGCCTGTCAGATGTACAACAGATTCTTGGAAGCCAAGGTGCAAGTTATGAACTTCCAGCCATTTGCGCAATTCAACCCGCAAACCTCACTGAGGGCTCCTGCCCTGTAAATGACATAAACGGTCTTGAGAGTGTTGTCGACTCATCTCAACTTCTGTCCGCATGCAAGAAAGTTGATCCAGTGAATGAATGTTGTAGCCAAATTTGTCAAAAAGCCATTATTGACGCTGCCAGGAAGATGGCCTCAAAAGATGGTGGCTTGGCAAGCATGGGTATTACTGATGTATTACCTGTGCATGCTTCTAGAGTTGATGACTGTAGAAGCATTGTCCTCAGATGGCTGTCCAGTAGACTCGACCGTCTATCTGCAATGGAGGTACTTAGACGGCTATCCAACTGCAATGTCAATGGAGGTAAAAAGATCTCTCTCTCTCTCTCTCTCTCTCTCTCTCTCTCTCTCTCTCTCTCTCCCTTTTTTTTCATATGTCGGTCTATGTTGCTAGATTTGTTATTTTTTATATGGAGTATAATTTGCTTTGCTTCCTGGCGTGAATGCTTGTGCCTTGATATTGCTGTCTGTTCTGTAACTCATTTGATTGAGACCTGGTGTGCTAGAATAAAAGCTTGACTGAATTTGCCAGATTATATTTTATAAATTTTATGATGAGAGAAATGTCTAAAATATTGGACAAACAAGCTGACCAAATTGCTTGACATTATGTCCTAAATTAACTCCAGGGGAAAATTAAACTGAACTTAATCTTCTAATAATGCAAGTACTAACTGGTATGTAGTACTGGCATCAGTTCATATACATACCAATAGCACAATCCGTCTCATCCTCTAGATGGTTAAAGTAACCATGGAGTTCAACTTAACCATTGTACATTGACTGTCATAGTTATCGTAACCCAAATCTGAAAGGATCTAGGTATAGTAAACTGAACCCTCCCGATCAGATTAGGTATTCAAATCCTCAAATTTAAGTTTAGTTTTGGTTTTCATGAAACCCTTTGTCCTCTTTGATATTTTTTTTTCCCATTCTTTGGCAACAACAATGTATATACTATATGTAAATATCTTCTAACTACAGTTATTATTAGACACTTCATGGAGAAAACAAGACAAGAAAAAACAAATAGAAAATTGTATTTACTATGTCTAAAGAAACAAGGGAACCCAAATGGTGACCTGTGGTGAAGAAATGAAGAAAGTTGAACCTATACGTCCATTAATTTATTTCCAAATGGGGTGGTTATTGGGTTGTTGGTTATGAAGGAGGTACATTAAAACCCAATTACAAAAACTTTTCGGGCTTCAAACCTAGACGATTACATCTATCATTCTTCTTCTTTTTTATTGTAGAAGAGCGTGTATCCTCCTCTCTTTTTTATTTTGTCTTATTAGCTTCTTGCTTAGTCCCATAACGGATAGCCACCACCAAAGTGGGGTCTTATCTCTCCTATAAATATGTAGTACTCCATCTATCTTTAAAATTAATCGAATGAGTATTACTACTTTTGTTCTCAATATGGTATCAAAGCATGGTATACCTTGGACCCAGCTCTCCCCAAAACCCTAAATCCATTTCCAACCCTAGTCGCCTTCTAGTTTCCACCACCATAGCTCAGTCCACCACCACCACCACCATCAATCTACCCAAAATCCAAGCCTAGCCCTTGTCACTACGACTATCACAACTCTATCCAAGACCAACTCTGATCTTGCTGTCATTGTCATCACAACACCCATCCTCTCCAACTTATTCCCATCTATGAAACCCTATTCTAATCCTAGATCCAGATCAACCCAGTCGCCCTGCCTAACAAAACACAGCCCTAGCCCTCTCCTTCTACAAAAGAAAGAGGAGAATACATAGACTCTTTCACATTTATATTTTATATCTACACCAAATATTCGGGCCGAGTACGCAGAGTATCAACTTTCATGTTTCTCTTACCAGCTAGATGTGTTGTGGGTACTTCCGTTAAGAATTTCTAGCATAATCAAGTGGGGGAAATTATCACCTTAAAAAAAGAGTTTTTAATGTGCCTCAAAGCCACAACTTTTTTTATTCTAGTTCAAATTCTCTTCATATAGCCACGACAAAAAACTCGACTTATGTATCATTTTGGGTATATGTCCTTGTATATTTTCTATCCTCCATTTACTTGTATTTATATGTGAAAGATATCGAACATATAACCGTCAGATTACTAATTACTCTTATATCATAATATCAATATCTTATGTCCTTTGTAATTTAAAAGATTGAAGGCATTACATCTTATCAACTCACTCTCAGATTAGCAACTATTTTTGTGTCAATAGATCTTTTTTTCTTTTTCGAAAAACATTTTGTAATTAAATCCTAAAATAAAGTCACGTAAGTACATTATAAGTATAATTATTAGTTATAACCTATGTTGAACAAACGACACAACATGGATAAGAGACCAATTTTATTGTGCCTTAGAGCATTTTGTAGTTTCTGACATTCTGTGTGTGATACGTGTCTGCATGGGATGTGGCACTTACACTGATTCGTGGACTCTCCTACTTTCTTGTTTATAACTACTTAATCTAGTTCCAACAATGATACTGATATCCATTTACAACTGATGGTAGTGCAACATATACACAAGAGCACCCACCCTGAAAGTTGATAGATTCAGTCATAATATCCATGAGTAATTCATAAAGGCTCGCTAAACTTGTAACTGCTTGGGAACTCGATCAATCCATAAAAAGAAAAAAAAAACAATTTCTAGCAAACTGGCCCCAACCTAGCACACTCACGTAATATTTGACATTCGTCCAGGACATGTTGGGGCCATAAGCAGCTCATGTTGGAGGATTTTGTACTTTCTGAACTAGACATACTTTCTTCTGCCTAATTTATGTCATTCTAGTATCCATGTCTAAATTGTTCTGGACATAGATACACTTTTGATGATGATGTGATCAAGGAGTATCGCCTATTAGGATTAGGATTCCTAATTTTTAGGATTATGATTCCTAAGAATTAGGATTAGTATTCTCTATCAAATATTTCTGCACAATTTGTAATTGTGTGCTCTTGCTCTCTAATTCAAGTGGCAAGAGTTTGATAGTTAATAAAGCTACCTTTGTGGTGATTTGCATCGTCATTAATTTAGATCTTTTTGTCCTTCCCTAACAAAATCTCCTCATCGGGTTCCGGATTCTTCATGTCAGGGAAATCATAAACCCTAATTAGCATGATACAGATCATAATGATAGTCAGTCCAATGAGAACCTGAAGGCCCAAGACCCATTACAAAGGATCCATCTAGAAGGGTGATATTCCTTTAGAAAAGATACCAATAGAGACAACTTGTGACACTATTGTACGTAGGTCAATTTGTTTCCCGAGGAAAGAGAATACTTTGAGTTAAAAAAGAAGTAACTATCCAAACTTGAATGCAGATCAAGAGAACCCCATATTCAATTCAACCTAGGTGTACCTCTTATAGATAGATCTCAAATACAAAGCCATTAAAACCCGGTATTAAAATCTGTATCAGACCTTTCCTATGAGTATCGGTATCGACGGTATCAGCAATATTGGCGGTTTTAGATCGGAGTATCGGATTTTTTTTCTATCGGAAGCAAATAACTATTAATAAATTTAAAGAAAATATTTTAGACATATAGGCATAATTTTAAGTTATTTTTGTGTTGTTTCATAGTAGTTTTGAAATTGAATGAAATATTAGTCACTCTTTCTGAACTAGACATACTTTCTTCTGCCTAATTTATGTCATTCTAGTATCCATGTCTAAATTGTTCTGGACATAGATACACTTTTGATGATGATGTGATCAAGGAGTATCGCCTATTAGGATTAGGATTCCTAATTTTTAGGATTATGATTCCTAAGAATTAGGATTAGTATTCTCTATCAAATATTTCTGCACAATTTGTAATTGTGTGCTCTTGCTCTCTAATTCAAGTGGCAAGAGTTTGATAGTTAATAAAGCTACCTTTGTGGTGATTTGCATCGTCATTAATTTAGATCTTTTTGTCCTTCCCTAACAAAATCTCCTCATCGGGTTCCGGATTCTTCATGTCAGGGAAATCATAAACCCTAATTAGCATGATACAGATCATAATGATAGTCAGTCCAATGAGAACCTGAAGGCCCAAGACCCATTACAAAGGATCCATCTAGAAGGGTGATATTCCTTTAGAAAAGATACCAATAGAGACAACTTGTGACACTATTGTACGTAGGTCAATTTGTTTCCCGAGGAAAGAGAATACTTTGAGTTAAAAAAGAAGTAACTATCCAAACTTGAATGCAGATCAAGAGAACCCCATATTCAATTCAACCTAGGTGTACCTCTTATAGATAGATCTCAAATACAAAGCCATTAAAACCCGGTATTAAAATCTGTATCAGACCTTTCCTATGAGTATCGGTATCGACGGTATCAGCAATATTGGCGGTTTTAGATCGGAGTATCGGATTTTTTTTCTATCGGAAGCAAATAACTATTAATAAATTTAAAGAAAATATTTTAGACATATAGGCATAATTTTAAGTTATTTTTGTGTTGTTTCATAGTAGTTTTGAAATTGAATGAAATATTAGTCACTCTTACTGATTGGTTTACCTGCGATACATAAATTTTCTTCATTATATGCAACTTTACTATGCTTTTAAATCCTCATTGATTAGTCTTTTTTTTTCTTTGCCGAATTGACTGAGAAAGATGCCCCCAATGTTGGTATCGGTCAGTATCGAGATCGGTCGGTATCAGATTAGGATATGTCAAACTGTATCGGTATCGACTGTATCGGATCAGTATCGGCCGATATTGCAAACTATGATCAAAATCCATATTTAATTCAACCTCATAAGACCAAATAAATTACACTTAAGGACGTGCATAATGTACTAAACGGTCAGAAATTGAATGTTTGAGTTACAAATCTATCTAAGATTTGTAACGGTCCATAACAGGTATATCCAACCGTTAGGCTAATAAAAACTGAAAGAGTAAAGAATCCCATTGAAAGCACTTGAACTTTTTCTTTTGCAAACAATACCAACAAAACTCTCATGTAAACCACAAAACTCTAGTTCTTTCCCTTCTTGCGGTTTGGCAGAATAGCCAGATTAAGAGATAATTGAGCATGCCATGACGTTGTTAGGATTTCATAGAGGCCCTTATGACCCTGACCTGTAAATGGACCTTTATGAGCCTCTAAAATGTCTTTAAGGCCATGACCAATAGCCCAGTTGGTCCTATACATATGACCGGCGATCAAGAAAAGAATGTCCAAAGCGGTTTACTGATCAGGAAATCGTCCTTGTTTTGTGTAGAGGCGATCCATATGGGATCTTTGTGTGGTTCGTGGTGCTATTGGAGATGCAAGAGTTGCTTTCGTTTTGTACATGTTCGAGTTTTTAGTTGCGGTGTTGTGGATGTTTTGGAGAAGCAAGAGTTGCTTTTGTTTTGTAAATGTTTGAGGAGTTTTTAGTTGCGGTTTTGGACGTTCAGGGGAGTTCTTGGATTTTCAATTTAGTTCGAATTAACCGTGTAGATCACCATTGGAGGTTAGGCGTTCAAGGTTAGGCATTTGAACGACTTGCTCTGATCTATTGCTATAATCCTACCTTAACTATAAATTAAATTGTGATTGTTTATTCTAGACATATAGTTGCTTAGAATAGAATATACTTCCTTGTCGAATGAACGAGTCACCGAATATTTTGATATTTTTATTAGATGGTCTAATGTCTTCTAAAGCTTCTCTAGGTCGATCCTATATCAGGAAGAGTAATGTTTGGATAGATGTGTGAAGCTTTCGTTTATCTATTTTCTAGTGTGTGTATCGAAATAAATATTTTGAATTTTGCTACGTCCTACTACGTTGTTTACTTACAATGTGGACGGAGAAGAGAATGGAGTAGCCAAACTTGTTGAAGGACGACAACAATGGAACCTTGGAGGTACCTTGCGATCGAAGCATGATGTCGATTTGGAGAAGGGATAGGTCACAGACCGCGCACTCGTTGGCGCTCCCGCTATTTTTTAACATTAAGTAGTGATGACGCTTTGCGGAAGGAGTTGTCTTTTGGTGACGTAGGTAGTCGTCTCGCCGGAGAAGAAAAGTAGGCATCAAAGTGGGTTAGTCTGTCTATCGAGGACATGGAGGCAATGTTTTAAAAACTGGTCCAACCATTGACTGTGAACTCAAACCTTACTCGTCGGACGGTTGAACTGTTCGGTTCAAATATGCTATGTTGTATTAAGCGTGAGGCGAGGCGAGACGAGCCGACGAGGCTATCGCCTCGCTTAAGGGCGCTTAAGCAGCGCTTAGTTAGCGCCTCACTTCTTCTTTTTTTGCTCCTACATGTAAATTATTCTATGTACACATTAATTTTAATATTTTTTCATACAATCCTACTAGTGTATACATGAATAACAATACCAATTATCAATCAAGCAAAGTAACAATATAAATACAGAATCAAAATACAAACTACAAGCCACACAATGCATATATACTACATAGTCATAAAATACCATCGAATATAAAATCGAAGTCTCTAAAGTTTCTACTTAAAGTTTTCTCAACTGTCCAACTATGTAAATAACAAAAGCTTTGGTTTGGTTTATATAAAAAAAACTTTAAGCGGGGCGCTACTAAGCGACGCCTAAGCGCTGATCGCTTTTCTGGGGTAAAAATTCATTAAACAAGGCGCCCAAATCCTAAAACTCGCTTAAGCGCGCTTTTCATATCATAGCAAAGATGATTACGTCAAAGATATTTTTAAATAAGAAAATATTATTTCATGTTTATATATTATATTTAAACTAAAACTCGCTTAAGCGTCCAAATCCTAAAATTCGCTTAAGCGCGCTTTTCATATCATAGCAAAGATGATAACGTCAAAGATATTTTTAAATAAAAAAATATTATTTCATGTTTATATATTATATTTAAACTAGTATACCATTTGAATTTGCAAAGGAGAAGTTACTATACAATGAATATGTGAAGTGTACACACGAGTTTTCTGATTTGTTTTCTTACCTAAGTTCTTTAAATATGACATTACCACTTATGCTTTGGGGCTAGTAGCCAATCTCAATAACTAGAATAAATTAAAAAGGAATAAATATTGGACACTAAAGTGCAATTGGCCCAAAAGTTGATAGCTTATTTTGAGGACTTTGGAGGTTCTTTCTTCGTCTCCCATAGTAGTAATATTTTTGAAGAAACTTTTAATTTTTATTATTGTTAGGTAGCCTCTAGGTTCGGGTGAATCACGTCCGGGTCAAGTGGTTTGCATCGGTCGAGTTCCAGTTCAACCGTCTAATCGGTTCAATATACAATATAGCGAATTGATCCAAAAAAACTTCTTGCTCACGATCGAACTTGTCCAACTGAGCCACTGGCCGATTCAAAGCAGTTTTTAGAACACTGCATGGGAAGAAGAGATCGAGCATGGCTAACGACATCTAGATTTGGATCAGGGAGGGAGAAGCTTATTTCTTCATATCCCTAATCCTACACTTTTAATGTATTTGTAGACTTCACTCCTCGTCCACTAGAAGCGTCTATTAAGTAGTGGTTTGGTGTTTTATATTTGGAGAACATTAAAGAATATGGAGTTGCTACAGTAGACTGTGATCAATAATGTATTTATGTTGTAGGCATTTGAGCCGAATCATATCGGTTTGCTTAGGTCCAGACCGGGTCGATTCAGCAAGTGGCCAGATAATAAGCAGGGGTGTTCTCATATAGAGAACCCTAGAATCTTTGTTCTCATAACTTGTTTCTAAAGTTATTTCTCTCTTTCCCTAATCTTCTCCATCTCACGTGAGAGATCCGTTGTGGGATGGAACCGAAGGGCATCCTCTCGTAGAATGCTTCATCGACCGTGATAGGAAGATCGTAGGAGGAATCGGTTCAGTCACCACATACATGTGGTATAAGAGTCCAAATACTCCTCTTCTTAGAAATCCTAAAAGTTTATGTTTATGATCTCAATCCATGGGAGTTGGTTATGTATCCAATTTTGAGATTGTTGTTCTAAATATTTGGTGCCTTAATTTCTTATCTAAAAATTCGATATCATTTAAAAAATGATTTGTTTTGGTGATTTGCGATACCAAGAACACATTGTCAATATCTCGGTGTAGCAAAAAGACAAAATCACATGAATCTAGGTCATCAGTTCTACTTGGGGACCAAAGTCCAACCGAAGCACCTTTGCTAGCCGACCGGTCCCACGCGTCGGTCAGGAGGACGTTGATCCTCCTCGGCGGTGCATTCATCACCTACAAGGGGTTTAGGTATTGTCGGTAGGTGACCTAAACCTCTGCAGTGGGTCTCCGATGACTCCAGCTGACTGTTAGGCGACTCCGATCGCATCGGGGGCTCATGTGGCCAGCAGCTAGCAGCGCCCCGAACCCATTGGGGACTCGAGTGTCGTCAACATTTTCTTTGACCCCTTCTAGGGACTCGATCGCATCGGGTGGACCGGGAATGGCAAGCAGCCCCGACCCATATTGGTGGGTGTGTGCGTGTGGGGGGAGGGGTGTCTTGGCAGTGTGGTCAGTGGCAGCAGCACTAGTGGGTCCTACGCGGGCTTTCCGACTATCGGTCGACGCGGGAAAAGGATACCGACTCCTTCGTGGGGTTTGGGTAGGCCAATGATATCGATAACAACAATACTTTTAGAGACACATGTCCATACAATGAAGCTCAAAGTCAACAATTGCTACTTTGACACGCTTAATCGTATGATAAAATCGGTATCGTGCATCAAAGAACTGTGATTGAGAAAGCTGGTTGATAATGAAAACAACTATAGGAGATTGGAGGAAGATCATGAGACGTATGTTATGATCAGTTATTCGGTAAACTTTATGTACATCTGAAGCATGTGGAAAAGATGACTGAGTTATAATGAGATAATGGTATTTGGATAAGCTCTCCATCAAGAGATTAAGAGATTCAAAGAAGACAATGCAAATTGATCTAGGGTGCATGAGTTTCTTACCAGGATTTTGTTTTGTCCTCAGGGAATTTGGTTTAAAGTGCTCGGCTTGCAGGTGCTCATGGTCGCATGCCACACGAATATATACTGCTACTTGGGACGGAAGAAAATGATGAGTGCACCTACTATTTGCGAGTGAGAGTATCTTGGCATTTGATCCGAAATGGACGTGTCTGGTATGGTTCACCAAGTAACTGAGCAAGTGGGCCGGGTCCAATAATGGTCCATCCATTAGGGTTTTTACTTGCCTATATAAGGAGGGGTATTCTCATACGGAGAACTTTAGAATCTCTATTCCTCATTAACTTGCCTCCAAAGTTCTCTCTTTCTCGTCTCTTCTCCATTTCACGTGGAAGATCCGTTATGGGGGTGGAACTGTAGGGGCATCCTCTCGTAGGATGCTTCATCATGTTTCATCGATCTTAATCAAGAAGATCATAGGAGGAACTAGTTCAGTCATGCTTCGCTTCCGCTAAAACCTTCAAGACCAAGACATGATTCGCTTCAGCTAGAACCTAGGCCAAGATCAATCTGTGATCTACAATAGTAATTAACACAACAAAGACCCCAAGTACAAGGAGAACTACTGAAAAAATAAAAAAGGAAAAAAACACAAGATACAAACTCTCAAAGAAAACTTGAAACGATTTGCCAGCCAGAACCCGTCACTATATATATACACTCCCATTATGAAGATCCAAGTCATAAGATGACATTGCTCAAATCACAAGGCTAACGGGTAAACTTCACACAGTTGTAGCCTAGGTTCCCATTGGTAACTCGGTCCCTTGCAGGATTCTACTTTTTAATTAATTCTTTTCATAACCTTTTTGAATGCCTTCAAATTACAATAGTTCAGTCATGCTTCGCTTCCGCTAAAACCTTCAAGGCCAAGACATGATTCGCTTCCGCTAGAACCTAGGCCAAGATCAATCTGTGATCTACAATAGTAATTAACAAAACAAAGACCCCAAGTACAAGGAGAACTACTGAAAAAATAAAAAGGAAAAAAAACACAAGATACAAACTCTCAAAGAAAACTTGAAACGATTTGCCAGCCAGAACCCGTCACTATATATATATACACTGCCATTATGAAGATCCAAGTCATAAGATGACATTGCTCAAATCACAAGGCTAATGAGTAAACTTCACACACAGTTGTAGCCTAGGTTCCCATTGGTAACGCGGTCCCTTGCAGGATTGTACTTTTTAATTAATTATTTTCAAATTGATTCTACTTTTTAATTAATTCTTTTCATAACCTTTTGAATGCCTTCAAATTATTATATTAGCTTATTCTTTGTTAATATATTTCTTACTTGATTTCTAAAACAATATTAACTTCTATTTCCCTGGCCACAGCCTGCCCATTGACATTTGAGGATACAAAAAGTGTTGCAGACCACTGTGGGAATAGAATAAAGAACCATACATCATGCTGCAAGTCTATGAGCAACTACGTATCTCATTTGCAAAAGCAAAGTTTCATAACTAATCTACAAGCCCTGGATTGTGCTTCATTGCTTGGATCTGAGCTGGAAAAGATGAATGTTACCACAAACATTTACAGTTTCTGTCATATAACTCTGAAAGACTTTTCTCTCCAAGGTTAGTTGTACCTTCACTCCTTGAACTGAAAACTTGTATTCTTATAAGACAGCACTAGAGTGTTCATTTTTTTATGGCTTTTCTTGTTTAAAAGAAATAAAAAGGGAGAACAGGTTCTGTACCAACCAACTTGAGATTGAAGTTTTGGCTAGTCCTTTCCTTGCCTGACTAGCTCTGGAAAGAGAGTAGATGTCTAGTAAGCAACCTATTGTAAATGTTTGGTCAACTCGGTTTGACTTTTAGTTCTAACTTGGAGTTGAGCTCTATGGCCAACTCTTCCCAATGGTAGAAACAGGTTGGACGGTGGATGAGATATGGATCCTGGGTTTCTTTGTGAAAATCTTTCATAATGTTGTTTTCTTAAATATTTAGGTTTCTGCACCTTTGACTTGTAAGTGACATACTAATAAATTTTTATGTTGTTTTTTTCTCTCGTGGTCGACTCCTCAAATGGCAACCAGTTGGATCTCAAGGTAATCCACATAATTTCAGCTCAATGATGTGTTAGTTTACTACTAAAAGAAGCCATGGAAACTGGTTTGTTTCCATTGATGGTTTAGCCAAGATTGTTCTTAAATGTCATTTTTTATACTGAATAAATTTTATGCTACTGTATGAGAAACATATGATATGAAACTGGTGAAAAGTTTCAGTTGATAATTAGTCACTGATAAATATTGTCGAATTTGCACCTACAGCAGCCTACATTTCTTACACTCATTTTAGTCGGCACCTTAAGGCATTGAATGATGCCAGTGTCATTCATTTCTTTGCGATATGTATTAGTATAATTTTAGTGTCATTAGCTGTTAACAAGGGTGAGAACTACTAACAAATTAAGATGTTTTAGGAAGATTCAGATCAGAATCAGTAAAACGATGGTTCTAGTTTAAGCATGGAGCTTTCAAGGTTTCCTGTGTGGACTTTCCTGGTCCAAGTTTTAATGTTGCTTTGCATCTATGTCTGTGTTATTTAATTCTAACATTTCTAGCAACAACTTAGTATCAAACCACGCTGACGTGCCTCTCGTAGATGAAAAGGGAATTTGAAGTGGTCGCGGCTGCAGCCGACGATTTCGGAGTTGCCGTGGCTGGCTGGCGGCTCTCCTCTCACCTCTTCATTTCTGTAGTTAGGGTTCTGAATTCAAACTAATAAACAGGGAGAAAATTGGTTATGATTTTACCTAATAGGCGATCCGACCCTCTCCGACCTGTACATTAAACTTGTCATGTTTGGTCAAACGGGTTAAGATTCTAAACCCAAATCTAACCAGTTTATCAAACATGTTAGACGGGTTGACCATTTATCCCCGATCCCATTTACATCTCACCTAGACTAGCCTAAAAGGAGGGGATTGACATGCCAGGTAAACGGATTTGGGCAAACTTGCCACCCTTCAGCAGCACCAGAAACAGTCAACTGGACTTCTGCCTGCATTTTTCTGCAAAGGTGAACCTCATAATTGATAAGATGTCGAACAGGTGCATAAATCCTCATCGAATATCTTCCATCTTTTTGGTGAAAGCTTTAGGCGAACATAAGAAACCATACGTTTGGTAGAGAACATACTAATAAGAAACCATACATGTGGTAGACTGATAGTATGTGCATCTGACCACCATCTAGAATCTTTATTCATGTAACTAGTTGCATAGCATGCACCATAAATTGCTTATTCATTTAATGCAATTTAATATTTGGTTCTTTTGTTTCTTTGTGCTTTAGAGTCTGGATGCCTCCTGCCAAGCTTGCCTTCGGATGCTACTTTTGACCCTTATACAGGGATCAGCTTTACTTGTGATCTAAATGACAATATTGCAGCTCCTTGGCCTTCTGCATCCCAATTGTCATCATCTTCCTGCAATAAGAGTAAGTACACAATTGACATCATTCTTATTTATTTGTTATCTCGTCTCCCCTTCCTCATTTGGGTTCGTAAAGCAATATTTACAGTTGTTTATATTATTTTGTGTCATCAAAATTAGCAGCTGTTCTATATATTACTTTTACAATTATGTATAATTAGGGGTCTTAATGGACTGTCCTGTGTAGACTTTTTTTTTTCTTCTGGCATGAGCATGTTTGGATCCATGTGCCCGGGTCTGGCTTTTACATTCAAGCAGGAACCAAATACAGTCTGTGTCCTAAATCTTCCATCGGAGTTGTTTATCTGTGGATAGGTTCAAGATTGATAGGATTTTCAAGTGCTGACTTCACAGTTCACAGACCTTGATTTCATTAATTGGATACTTGGAATCCCTACAAATGATGCATATATGTAGGTATTATATGTTTAACATTCCAGGAAAGCCACGGTTGAAGGATATGGTTAAGAATTTATTTACGAAGTATCAGGGTAACATAATTATCTTTCTATAGTACTAAAATTATCACAACATGATTTGAGGAAGGAGTTATGTAAAACTGGATGGATACTGGAGCACCTGAATGCCAATGGAGGATGCGTGTCAAAATAAAGGGACTGACAAGTCTAGCTGTAGGACTAGTGCTTTTGTTACTGCTTGTTTGAGGGCAACAAAAGCATACTCAACTGTTGTAGACCAAATGAAAGTGTTGTTCTGCACGGGGGGGTGTCCTCCTACAAAATGACAGTAATAGTTGGTATAGTCCTAAGATTCCACGAAGTGTCGCGGCTGGACGCCTATTGCTGAAATTAAGTGTCCAAGGTATTCTATTTTGCAAAATGACACTTTGTTAGTTTAACGGAAAAGTGAGAATCAAGTAGTAGTTGAAGAACTTGTGCAAAATACTGCAAATGAGAGTCCTAGTTTGGGTTGTAGACGAGGATGCCGTAGAACACCAAAACGAACTTACAGAGAAAAGTTTTGAAGCTGTTGTTCATGGTGGATTGAAATGCAGGTGGTGCGTTGGAGAAACCAAAAAGCATAACGAGAAACTCGTATGACCTGTAGTGGTGCAGATTTTTTTGAAAACCTGATCAGAGATCCGATTTGTAGATGGAAGTGGAGCTGTGAAGCTCGTCAAACAATTCATCGACGGTAGGGATTGGAAATTGACCTTTGTTAGTCACGACATTAAGAGCGCAAAAGTCCATGCAGAATCACCAAGCGCCATCCTTCTTCTTGACGATGAGAGCAGGTGAGGAGCAATAACGAAGAACTGGTACTCAGTCTGATGTTGCTGTCCTTTAGCATGTCAGTGACCTGTTGCTCAAGCTCATGTTTCTGGACAGAGCCTGGTAAAAGATGGATGTGATGGTAAAATTCACGTCGAGGAGGGAGTCATTTTGGTTTGACAAATATAGGGTGGAAATTTGAGAGGATGGAAGTGATGGTGTGGTTAATGTGGGCATTGGATTGTAGTATACTGGTGGGTTCTTGTAATAAGAGGAATAGTGAGGCAAGAAAAGAGACAAGGAGACTACGATGGTTGTAGGAAATATAAAGAAATGTAAGTGTTGTGGACCACGGTGTGGCCTGAACTGAAGTTGATCCATGAGGTATGATATTGGACTTAATTCATATGACTTAAAAGGAAAATCTCCTTGTTTAAGTCTGTCTAAGCCCAAGAGTAATCTCAATTATCTATATCTCATGCTTCGATTTTCTATCTGATATGGGACTAAACTTTCCATACAACTCCTTGTATGAACTTTGGTACTAATTTGTGCTGAATGCAATCCATGACGTATTGATATTGTACTTGACCCATATGACTTAAAAATGAAATACCTTAGTTAAGTGTCGGACCAATTCAGTTATTTATACATCATGCTCCCTATGTTGTATAGGGCGGGGCACCGGGCGGGGCGGTGTCTAAATTAGAGGGGCGGAATGAGTCGATGTCAAGGCGCTCTAACAATAATGAATATAAAGTTTCCAATATAATGAATATAAAGTTTCCATATGTGCTTACTCATATTAATTGTAAAGTTATCTATTCATTATTTCTACATAGTACCAAAATGATAGTACCAAAATGAAAGCACTGACATCTATTACTCATACTAATTGTAAAGTTATCTGTTCATTATGTCTGCATATTACCAAGATGAAAAGACTATCATTTATTACTTAAAGCACTGTGATTTATTAGAAATAGCAAAGAATTCTCTCTTTGAATTTCTTTTAACGCTGACAAAGACGTTTTGGGGGTGCCAAAATACCAGGGCGGGACGTCCTATGTAAAAAACACACACGCCTTTTTGCGTCCCAACGGTGCCCTTAACAACATAACATGCTCTCATTTTATATCCGATGTGGGACGAAACTTCCCTTACAAGTCCTTGTATATCGTCACCAAACTTGAGCACTTAACCGTATATGAGATACAACCTGACAGTAAGGAAGTGACTCTTGCGCACTATAGGAGTTTTTGGTAGAGAATTATAGGTGAAGCTTAATGTCATTGGAGTATTCATAAATTACTGGACCAAGCCGTTGGAGCTATTGAATGCCTAGCACAAGATCGGTGCCTTGAAAGAGAAGAACAAGCATGTTTGTCGAGGCAAAAGTGTGGTAAGAAATAGGAGAACAGTCAGCAACACACAACACAGGTTTAGCTTATCGTTGTTACCAACATTAAATGAGAATGATGGTGTTGGTTTGTATGGGTAAGTGGAGTTGACTAAGTGAATCGCTCTTCAATGAAGTTATGATGTCGTTGTCAACGAGTATAGTAATATGGGAATCTTGGATGAAGCTGGTGATGCGGAGGGTCTAGGGTGATGACTAACCGGCAAGAGCAAGCATGGAAAATTTTGAGTGCGACGGGGTCACATGGAAGTAGATCGAGGACTTGGCATCATTGTCGAGGTTTACAGGGGTGTCCACCATCAAACTTCTCGTTACAGTTGCACAGTTGCGACGGAGTACTTGATCACTATGGTTGCATCTCAGCAGGAGAGACTGCGGATGGAGATGCCGGTGGATGTACTGGATTGTGGGATTGCTGCTGGCGGTGAAGGAGTGGGTAAAAGATGTGCATATAAGGGTTTGGATTGGGGTAGTGCTGTGCTAAACGAAAACCGGTCATCCTTGGATAGTTTTTCCCATGCAAGTTAACAAGTCCATGGCTTTAGAAGTGTCGTCGGACCGAATGCTTGGATCTCATGGCACTACACCGAACGACAGATGAAACAACTTAGTATGAATGAATCGGGAAAGCCGATGGTTCAGTTCCCCAAAGTTTAATAGGCAATCTGATATTTGTGTGCCTCCTAGAATGCCTACTAGCTTTAAGGCTTTAAGCTAATGCTAGACGTGCTTGCTCGCCCTGGAGGTATCACTTTTGGCGCAAGAGGTTTAGGCGTTCTGCCAGATGTCCTGGTCTGCAATCAACGTTCACCTCTTACTGAAGTCTTTCATTTTTTATTGAGTAATTAAGTTTGTTGAAAATTCAGGACAGCACGATAAGAAAATTTTAGTACAACTAAAACACTTGGGGTTAGTTGAAGTTAAACAAACATGGTTGTCGAAAGAGGACCATAGCAAATTTCCAGTGTACCCTCTACCAACAGACATGTATATAACTAATTGCAATTGTGAGTAACTTCTTAAGGCCAATCCCTTGACAGTAATGAAAGTACCTATTACGATATCTTGTTTCCTGAAGTTTCATTCTGTTTCCGTATTTTTTAATGAAGATAACTCTATGCATTCTCTTGGTTCCTGCAGCTGTTAATATGCCGGCACTTCCAGCTGCAACATCTGCACAGACAGGTAAGATTAATCGTTATTTTCTTCGGTTCTTCTTTATCTTTCCTGCTCAAGCCTCCACAAAAATTTGAGCTACTTTTTTTTCCTTTTAATTCACCGGACATTTGCACTTAAATACGCTCAACTTAGCCATATCTTTACTTTGCTATCCGGAAAAAAAAAAACTGTCGTCACATTTATACCTTAAATTTTGTTTACCACTTGAACACCCTTAACTCACATCCTTTTCTTATTAGGTGGATATAGAAGTGATTTGAAGCTTCAGGTGCTCAATGCTTTGTTATTGGCTTTTGTGATTCTCGCGTGATGATCCGAAATGAGCTTCACTATGGTTACCATAGTTCTGGAGGCTGCCCCTTGACATTGTCAATTCCTTCGACGTACAGTTTTGCCTGCAGATTTATCCCTCTGAAGGAGCTACTTAGTTTCAACGAATTTGGTTTGCAGATCTACAATTTTTTGCGAGGGTAGCAATAACACATTGTAAAGAGACGAAGAAAATGGGTTACCATGTAAATATTAAAAGCTGCTTGTTCAATTCCAAGTCTCTTGGTAGCATCTTCCCAAAGGATCAATAGGAAGCTCACAATCAAATGTATATTTGGCTTGATTGATACAAGTTTCCACCATATTTTACTTGCTTGATTACATTTGGTTCAGAGTATGGTGGGGAATGCTACAGGACAACACTGAGAACAAGATAACTGCAAGCTTATGACGATAACGGTCAGGACAAAAATGAGAATATCGGTATCGACCTACGATGGCAACATAATTTGATAATCAGATCTGGAGCACTGCTGATCTTAGCTTTCATGATGTATTCTGTTTCATCTTGTTATTAATTTATTAATTTAGCTGAGGATAAGTATCTTCCGATATGATATGACATGGTAACAGTAAGGACATAGGAGACGGTAACAGAGACACCGAAGCTATTTGGTGTCTTAGTGTATTTGGAGTGTCCGGATTGTGTAAAGTACTTGACACAACTAACATTTTTGAAGAGAGTGCGCGCCATAGGCAGGGGAAAGTAGGTTACAATGGATTTGAATTCCGTGCGGACAAAATTTCATTCAAGTCCGGTAATTTTTGGCATTCATGTATAGATTGTAGGACATGTAGGCCATTTTTGTAAATGTCATGCAAAATATTTTTCAGTGTGCAACGCAACGGAATAACAATCACTATTTGAGGATAAAACTAAGCTGATGTAAGTTGTAAGAACACAATTGCTAACATAAGAATTTTTAAGTGGAAATCCAATGCTAGAGAAAACCATGGGATGATATGGGAAGTTCAGTTTTGAAGGAATAAATTGATTCTTTCCAACTTCTCCCATCGGTCCAATATAGGCTTAACTATGAATGAGAATTTTAAAGAATGCAGAAAATAGCAAGACATGAGGACTTGCTTGTCAATAACGAAAAGAAACTTCTTGAATGATCTTTCCTAAAGTCAATCGTGAACTCTCCCAAGCTCCTCTTTCTCCTCTTGAAAGTTGTAGGCTTCTTGGGTAATTCACACCTTCGTATACCTCAATATGATATTAGAAATCCTTAGTACTTAATATTGGAAATGATCTGAACTGTTGAAACTGATCAAATCGATGAGCCAAATCCGACTTCCACTCAACTCGTACAGGACTAGCGTATCGTAGGTAAATTGGTTGGTATGCCGGTCCCGAATATTCCTGCGCTCGGGAAATAGCAGTCTACAAAGCGGTTTGCTGCTACTACGACATACCACTCTGAATTGTTTTTCCCTATTATAACTGATACTCTGACTCTATATTAATTCTCCGTTGATACCTCGACCTCCCTAAGCTTTTTCGGCACACTGAATATCGTTCATCACACTCCTTAATGTTTTTTTATATAAGAAGCGAACATAATCTAATAAACCTCCCATTTCCCAACTAAGTGGAGAGGATCGCCATTCCGGCGACCTTTCTACAAAACTCGATTTTTTTTTCTTTTGTAGAATCTTAGTGAGCATATCGGTTATCGTCCGTATGGACATTCTCAAGTTCAACGTCATTTACCTCCAACATGCCTCTTATCCAGTGATACTTGATTTGCAGTATGCTTGGACTTGCTATGAAATATCGGATTCTTACCGAGGTGTATTACACTCCGATTGTCACATAGCAAAAGATAATGCTCATGTTTCAGTCCCAACATTTTATGGTGTCACGTCACGTGCCCGCATGATCAGACACTAGTTGTGAACGTCCAGTCTACGTCGCAGAATCAACGGTAGTCATCTGTTCTATACCTTAAAAGTCCCAAAATGATCTCAATTATCGATCTAGCTTAATCACATAAACTACGGAAGATAAAGCAAGAAACGAAAATACCTGCATCTCCGGAGATAAATTCGGTAAAATAACCTCATAAACAATATACATCAGAATAGAATCTAATATAAGTTTTTTAGGATCCTCCAATCATCCTCAACGATAATCTCCATGGCATCTGTGTCAACTATCCAATTAGGATGGAGCAAGAACAATACTCAATGCAGAATATATAATAAGTGAGTAAACAATATAATAAACATAATCTGAATTAAAAGTGAGCAACATGCACAAGACATGAAAATGCAACAAGTAACTAATGTAAATAAAATACTTGTTTCAACACGTGGACAACTGAGGTAAAGTCAGGCTCACCGAATGTGAAAAGTACGATAGTTATTAGTCACGTAAGACAATGAGAAGAGTCAGGATAGTACACGTATCTGCTTGAATATTTTTTCTCTCGACACGATATCATGATCAAGACACGAATCATTAGTCACGACACAAAATCACGACATGAATCAAATAATCACGATACAAATCTATGTGTCGAATCGGTGTGTCCTACTATGTTACAAATATGCCAATAAAGAAAAAATATAATAATAATCACTGCAAATGATAAGAGTACTTGCCTCCGTCCAAAAGGGATAGTTGCACTAGTTATCCTAGAAGACAATATTAAAATATTAGATTCTATTTCTAAATAGATCTTTCTAGAATCCAAATTCATATTTAGGTTCTAAGTTTTAATGAAATCACTTTAGGAATTTCTCAAATTCTTGATCTAATTACTACTTGATTTTTAACTAACTTTTAACTAATTGAACTAACTAATCTAACAAGTTCCTTGATTGCAACCAGTCCTTGATTATAACTAATCTTGTGAATAATCATTAATTATTAACTATTTATCTTATTGATCACTAATTGATTCACTAACTTATTTATTAACAACTTTTTACTTAAAACATGAACAGTGATGGGACCGGCCTAATGATTATTTATTAAATTTTATTCTTTAATTTTTAATTAGTCTGGCCCATTTTATTAACAAATAAATTCCTAAATTAACTAATGGGCCAGCCTGCCATTTTATTCAAATTTCTGTCAACTAAATTGAATTAAAATTAACTTCTAACTAGTCTGCCCTGTGCATGTTTGATTACTCAGTTTTAAACTGAAAACTGTTCCCGCCTATATGAATTTCAAGAAGGAAGGAAGACACTGACAATGTCCAAGCTTGACCGGACACAAAATCCTAACTGTAACTCCTCCTCAATAAGTCCCGACACGGAGATCAAACAATAATAGAATTAAGAGAAGGAATGATACTTGTTTGACTATAAATACCCGAAAGATAGCTCAGACTCGCAGACACGAGTGTCCACTCGTCTCTGATCAAAACTGAATAAAGTTTAAGATATATGGAATGGCCGATTAGCTGAACAATTGATCCAATTGATCAAAACAAGACAGAATCAAAGGATCCTTACCTGCGAATGATTCGAGTCACCTGCTAATGTTCTCAGCACCACGTCTTCTTGTCGACTGATAGCACGATTTCACTGAGGACATTAGTCGAACACTTGGTGAGCATATTCAAAGCTTGTACGATTGCTCAACAGTCAAAACAGAGGAAGGAAATTCAAGATCAAATGACACTGAATCGATCGATCAATCAAGAGACAGAGGAAAAGAATTGGACAGAATAAGAAATAAAGAAAGTAATCCTATAAGGCTCGACCAAATTTGCGGAGGAGTATCTCAGGATCCGCAGAAAGCAACTACAATATCAAAATCCACTTGAAATCGGTCATATATGAAAGGCATTTCTTCAAATATGTTATGAGCAACCAGACAAGAACATATGTCGAGTTAACAATAACTCATTATTCCTAGAGTTTTGAAAACATTAATCAGAGAAGAAAAGGAAACAAGGGTTCAAGACCATTACCTGCGAATTCGTGTCCGATTGAGACACAAGAATTCAACCGATGACCTTCCTTGAGATCGTTGCGACTTCGTCGTCGGTCATCGACGAGATCGGCCGGAGCGAGGCGGCAGGGAGGAGCCCGGAGTTGAGGACTCCGTGGCTTGATGCTCACTGGCATCGAAGTCAAACGGAGTTGGACGCCGTTGTTAGCACGACGGGAACGAGAAGTTCTCCAGAGCGATCCATGGCAGCTCTCCGGCAGAAGATGGGTTTTGGGGTGCGATTGGTAAATTACAGGGAGGAGGAAATTTCTTAATTCTATACGAGAATGGTATGGGCTTAAGCTTAAGCTTAAGTTTGATGGGCCGGGAACATGGAAAGAATTCGTTGGGAAAATAATGGTGGGTTGAAGAGTGGGTTTGGGAATAGAGGGAAGGGAATAGCGGAACGGACCGCACGACGGAAGGGGGGGGTGGTGGTGTGTGGATGTGCGGATGGGGTGTGTGGTGTTTCCCATTCGACACAGTTCCCCTGCATTCGGACGCGCGATCCCTCCACTCGGTCCGTAAGACAGTATTGTTGAATAAAATGTCTGAGAAATTATTGGTGGAATGTATAAAATGAATTGTTTGTGAATAAAAACGATTTTGGATTGTCCCCTATTTATAGAATAAAAATAGAAATTTCTAGAAAAAATTGTATTTGTCACTACTTAAACATACCAAAAATATCTATATCTCTATAACCTTACCATTTTATTTATTCCTTTTAATTACAAAACATGACATTCCCTCTATATTACTCTCTTTAATTAACCATGTACTTTCTCTCCCTCACTAGGTACGGCCTCTTCACCGTTCGTAGTCTCATCCAGAGACCAAAAACTCCAATCCTCCTCCAGAACAGTCTGTACAACGACCTCTCCATTGAAGCCGGGTGGACGTAGCCCCCACCCCCCCCCCCCCCCATGTCGTCGAAAGGAAGAACACATGACTCGAATATCGAGCCTGGAGAAGGTATGCTTTCCCAAAAGCTCAGTTGACAAAATCCTTTTGCCCCAAAGAACATCTCAAACTTCAGCCTTCAATTCCACAAATGTGCCATCAACTTGTAAATCCACAACCAAACAGAAAGACGCGTATCGTTGGAACTTGATGCATAATCTCGGATATCAGCCAGAACTAAAACTAAGCTTAGGTCTGTATTCTCAAGGCATCACCAAGTCGATCGCTTTGACAGCTTACAATGATGGGAGAGGGGATGGGGTATAAGCCAACTTCACCAACCATTGCTAAGATTAGGCTATTTCGAATTCGGTGCTACTCATAAAGAGGTTGAAGAGTGTGTTGATGAAGACGATTGTTTGCAAGATCCGTTGTGATGTTATTTGCATAGGCTGCAGATGTCCACCCGACCTTTAAACACTATAACCCTTTAACCTATTTTAAATACTTATTTACCTAATTGCCATTCCTATTAATTTATTTTTAAGAAATGTTGAAACTAGAAACTCTTGAACTAAGAAATATATATATTTTTAAAGATGTTATAAAATATTTTGTATAAGAATACCTGAGAAACTTTAGTCATGGAAGTAATATTTGAATTTATGAAACGCTTTATCTATGATTTGCGGGAAGAGGGGTTACAAATATACAACCCTTAGAAAAATTTCGTCCTCGAAAACATGAAATCCATCACAGATCCAATATGACATGGACCCCATACATCAGAATATACTAATTCAAAAGGAGTTGAGGTAGCTTTATTTAGACTCTTCGGATAGGGTACCCGATGATGTTAGCCAGACAATATGACTCACAATAAAAAGGGACAAAAAAAATCTAGAGATTGACACATTTTCTAAAGAGCTTTGATATATGGGTGGCCTAACCAACAGTGCAATTCAAATGGGCCGAGTGACACACCGCCACAAGCAACAGAAGAATTTATTTCAAACAGGTACAAGCCTGGTAAACCCCCTGATTTTTCTGGAATTTTAAAATAAATTTTCACAATTTTTTGGAATTTTCTGGGATTTTTAACTAATTAAAACTAAGGTATTTTAAGATTAAATAATTTTTAAATAATGTTAATTAATATTAAAATATTATAAAAATAATATTTTTAGGTTTTAAATAAAATATTAGACATAGGGTAATTTTTCTGGAATTTATTGGACCCCGAAAATATTTTTAAAGACCTAAAAACTAAGTTTTTTTTAAACCAAAATAAACCCTAAAATAAATTCGGTTTATTTTCAATTGAACCGCCCCGAACCGAACCGGACCCGGTCTAGCTGAACCGGGGCCAAACCCAGCGGGTCAGATCGGATCTGAACCCGACCCAGACCCGTTAACCCGCTAAAATCAAATCCCTAACCCCCGACGATTCCCCTCCGTCGTAACCGTCGGCCGCCGCGATTCCGGCGCCGCTCGGCCTCCCCGCACCGGCCGTCTCCTCCGCTACCCCTCTTCCCTTCGCCTCTGCCAGAACGGTCGTCCGTCCGCCTCCCTCCCCAGCCTATATAAACCCCTCTCCGGTCACCCTAGCCACCGCACCCCTCACTCTCAAACCACCGCCATCACCGCCTTTCCCCCACGAGCAACCCCCAGACCGTCGTCCCCGACTTCATCTCGACGTGCCCTGCCCTCACCAACATCCCGGCCACCACTTCGAAAACTACCCTGCCACCACCAGCTCCGACCCCACCGCACTGAACCCCAGCCGTGCCCGACGCCTCCGCCGAAGTCGCCTCCGCAGAAGTCGCCTCCGCCGAGCAGCCTCCTCCTCCGGTGAAGCCCCGGCGACCTCCAGCGGACCAGCACCGAGCCTCGACGGAACCCTAGCAGTGTCCGTGCCCTAGCTCCGCCGCCGTGTCGTGTCGCGTCGCCTCGCGGACACGAGAAATCCCAGTTTCTGCGGAGCCCTGTTCAGGTAGCCATTTCTCTCTCCTCGCTGTCCCGTTTCTCGTTCCGTCTGTTATGACGCGAACCCTGCATGACCCTCTCGATGCCCGTGCAACCCGCTTGGTGTGTCGCGTCATGTGGCGATCGCGAACTGCGATCCAAAATCAGGAAAATAATACCCTATTTTTTCCCGAAACTGAGTGTGTCCTGCCAAACGGGACGACTTGGTTGTGTGCAGACTTCACCGAAAGGTGCATGCCATTAGTACGGACGTGTGGAATTTCGTAAAAGTTGATTTGGATGTGCGTGCACACCGGAATCAACGCGTATCCGTTGACAACGCCCCATATCGGCCCTGTTCCAGAATACGTTGTATCTTTGTGTACACACGTTAGATCAAAACGAAACTTATGCCATCGGACTCGTAGCAATACGCTGGTCCTGTGACCCAAGTTTGGTTCGATTCTGAGAACGTTGACAAAATTGCGTATCGTGGGCCCCATGGCTCTACTTGACGGGCGATTTTGTGATCGGCTCATCGGAATCCAGTTTTGGAAGTTCCGTTGGGTTCGTATCATCATTCTGGACTTGTTGACACTAAGTTTGACGAATTTGGAGACCATTATTTCTGACATATTTTTCGGTGCGAAGCGGGCCACATGTGGACCCCGCTTTGACCAAGAACTGTCATTTTTGTCCCTGTGTCCAAATTGGACTCAAGGACAGGCATTTCTAGCTATTTGATATTTTCTGAATCTGATGGTGATATTTATTTCAGCAACCGAATGAGTACCTGCAAATTCCACATATACCAGAGCTACAGTTGGAGTCAGAACCCCAAGCAAGTGTACCTTGCCAAAACTTGCAGGACCTGCTTCATATTATTGTCTTAATTTATTTATATGTTGTACATATTTAACCTAGGACCGTGTGATATTACTTAGCGTCCGAATAATATTCGGGTGTCAACACTGTACGCAGAGTTGTGTAATGTCACCTAGAGATGGATATCGAGACCCTTTACATTCTCGTGCTTGCATTATCAAGTACGACATACCTCAGGACACCTGACACTATTCATGAGACAGAATCTTCCTGAAATATTTATGGTGATTCTGTATAGGTTACAGGTTTCATGACATATTCTTTTGCTTAGATATTATATGACTTGATACATTAGTTATGATCATGCGTGACATGGACATGAGACGCATGATTATATTGGGTAGGAAGAGTCACACAGGCTACAGGTTGATTATATTATGACGGTGTCATAGTCTCTCTCTGAGCTAGACAACTGCATGATATCACTGCTACCGGCTTCCCGACACAAAGCTTGTAGTGGTCTCAGCCTGAGTTCTAGTGATGCTCTCATCTTGCATATCACTTAGCTGGTTATATAGTTTACCCTATTTGATTCATTTATTGTTGCACTGCATTCATCTTGGCTTGAGTTATATTATACCTTGCTATGTCCCATGAGGACCTGGATCCGGATTATGTCCCCAGGTATAGCAGACGAGATCTATCCCGAGGTATACGGGACCGAAGCATTAGCAGAAGCAAAAGCAGGAACAGGTGCATACATTGGAGCAGAACCAGGAACCAAGGACGAGGTGATTGTAGAGGATTTCTCCTGAGTATAAGTTTCTTTTATACTCAGTCTTTGATGCTATTCTTGTTTAATAAACAATTGTATCAGACTTGTTATCGGGTTGTTCCCTGATTTATTTACTTGTGACTTGATGATGATTATAATTTTCTTTTGTTGATATTGATGTATTCATTCTGTGGATAAGATTAGTAGACCCTTATTGTTGTACTACAGCTTAAGTACATCATGATGGGTCCATTAAATTGGGTTAGCCCATCGGTGTGTGCTGCTGGCCATTGCCATATGTATAGTCCCTCGATATTTTGGGACTGGGGTGCGACATAGTTTTTGTGGTGGCCCATGCCGGTCTAAGACTAAATTGCTTCAGTTTCAACTTAGGGACCGAGCAAGCCTGCAATAAGAATAGGATAAGTTTTAGGATCTCATCCACTTGCTTGAATCATTCTTGACATCTATATCGGATTCAAATTTATTTCTTGACTTGCATCCTGCCTTGATTCATGTGCGCCTCTTATTGTTTATTTTGGATGCAGAGTAATAGATCCTCGAGCAAACGACTAGACTCCTGCAAGATCACCACGAGATGCTGTGGTAACCAACGAAGAAGAAGTAACATTAGTGGATGGTGGTCAATCAGCTCAACAACACAGTTAAGCAAATCAGCATGCCTCGAGAATCCAACAAGATGACACTTCGCCGCAGTTCACTCCACCAATGCCCGTATTCCCATAAGGACAGGCTATGGACGGGCATCAGATATTACAAATGATATATGCAATGATGTAAGCTCAACAACAAATTCAACAAGAGGCTCCGCGTCATGAGGCAGAGAACTTGAGGAGCAGCCTAGTAACCGTATCGGAACAGACAGATTTACCAGCACGACAGCCAACGACGGACACTATCACCGATTTCTGCCAGCTGAAGCCCCGTACCTTCTAAGGAAAGGAGGAGCCCACTGAAGTTCATGAGTGGCTCACCAACACTCAACATCAATTAGAAGCAGCCGAGCTTCCACGGGAACGTTGGATGACTGCCGTCAGAATGCAATTGACGGGCAATGCACATCACTGGTGGCTATCTGAGGAGACACGGCTCGGACCAGACCAAGTCACTTGGGAAGAGTTTTTCAGACTCTTTCAGGAGATGTACATTCCAGCCATCGCTCGATCAGAACTTCGGGACAAGTTCAATCGCCTCACTCAAGACAATCTGACAGTGGAAGAGTACAACGCAGAATTCATTCGTCTGAGTCGCTTCGCCCCAACCATGATCCCGACAGAAGAGGAAAAGGCTGAGAAGTTCTTCGACGGACTAAAGTTCGAGCTACAGAAACTAATTGGATATGTTGCACCTACATCTTACTCGGACGTCCTTGCTACAGCCCGACGCATGGAGCGCGTCACCAAGAGAGAGACCAGTCTGAAACGGTCTTCCACATCAGCACTAGCCAGAGCACCACAGGAAGAAGCTGCAAAAAGACCTCACATGCACCAGCCACCTGGAGCATCTCCATAGGCACTAATTGTCTGTCAATATTGTCGCAAGCGAGGCCATATTGAGAACGAGTGCAGACGTAAAAGGAGATTATGTTTAGCTTGCGGATCCAGTCAGCATTTAGTGAGGGAATGCCTTGAGCGTCGAGAAGGAACACTAATGGTTAACCAACAAGCTTTACCAGTACCAAGGCCAGCCTATCCAGCATTGGGAGCACCGCAAATGGGAGTTGAAGGAGTCATACCACCACCTCCAGGAGGGTATCAGCCGAGGCCACCTTTGATACCCCAGGCTGTCACACCACAGTCCCAAAATATCGAGGGACTAGCCACGTGGCAATGGCCAGCAGCACACACCGATGGACAAACCCAATTTAATGGATCCATCGGGGCATACTTAAGCTGTAATACAACAATAAGGGTCTACTAATCTCATCCACAAAATGAATACATCAATATAAACAAAAGGAAATATAAACATCATCAAGTCACAAGTAAATAAATCGGGGAACAACCCGATAATAAGTCTGTTACAATCGTTCATTAAACAAGAATTAAAAGAGTTTAATTGCATCAAGACTGAGCATAAAAGAAGCAGATATTCAGGATAAATCCTCAGCGATCACCTCGTCCTCAGGTTCTGGTACTGCTCCGAGAAGTGCTCATGTTCCGTACACCTCAGGATAGATATCCTCTGCTAACCCTGGGGACATAATTCAGATCCAGGTCCTCAGGAGACGTAGCAAGGTACAAAATAACTCATGCCAAAATAAATATAGTACAGCAATAAATGAAACAATAGGGTAAATACATAACCAGCTAAGTGAAATGCAAGTGAGAGTTTTAATCATACTCGGGCTGAGACTACTATAGGATCTGTGTCGGAGAAACCCATAGCAGTATTCTCTCAAAGGGCCAGTACGGTACCAAAGCTCTATGTCAGAGTCTAAGGCACTTCCAGTAAAGTAATATATATATATATATATAATCAGCCTTTTGTATGGTAAATCTCTCCCCACCCAATATAATCACACGTCTCATGTCCATGACACGCAAGATCATAACTAATGCAACAAGTCCTATAATATCTATAAATATAATGTCTATGTCACAATTCTACAACCTACACAGAATCACCTTGAATATTTCAGAAAGATTCTGTCTCATGAATAGTGTCAGGTGTCCTGGGTATGACGTACTTGATAATGCAAGCACGAGAATGTAAAGGGTGTCGATATCCATCTCTAGGTGACGTTACACAACTCCGCGTATGGTGTTGGCACCCGAATATTAATCGGATGCTAAGTAAAGTCACACGGTGCTAGGTTAAGCATGTACAACAATTAATTAAGTCAAGAAAATAAGTAACAAAACTGCAAGTTTGGCAAGGTACACTTGCTTGGGGTTCTGTCTCCAACTGTAGTCCTGGTATCAGCAGGATTTGCAGGTACTCCTCCGGTTGCTGAAATAAATATCACCATCAGGTTCAAAAAATATCAAATAGCTAGAAACGTTTGTCCTTGAGTCCAATTTGGACACAGGGGCAAAAATAACAGTTTCTGGTCAAAGCGGGATACACATGTGGGCCGCTTCGCACCGAAAAATATGTCAGAAACAATAGTCTCCAAATTCGTCAAACTTAGTGTCAACAAGTTCAGAACGATGATACGAACCCAATGGAACTTTCAAAATTGGATTCCTGTGAGCCGATCACAAAATCGCCCGTCAAGTAGAGCCGTGGGACCCACGATACGCAATTTGGTCAACGTTCTCAGAATCGAACCAAACTTGGGTCACAGGACCAGCGTATTGCTACGAGTCTGATGGCATAAGTTTTGTTTCGATCTGACGTGTGTACACAAAGTTACAACGAGTTCCAGAATAGGTCGATACGGGACGTTGTCGACGGATACGCGTTGATTTCGGTGTGTACGCACATCCAAATCAACTTCTGCAAAATCTCACACGTCCATATTAACAACACGCATCTTTTGGTGAATACCGCATGCGACCAAGTCATCCCGTTTGGCGGGGCGCACTCAGTTCCGGGGAAAACCAGGGTGAATATTTTCCTGATTTTGGATCACAGTTTGCGATCGCCATAGGACGCGACACACCGAGAGGTTTGCACGGGCATCGAGAGGGTCAATCAGGGTTCGCGTCACAATAGACGGAACGAAAAATGAGACAACGAGAAGAGAGAAAAGACTACCTGAACAGGGCTCCACAGAAACCGGGATTTCGTCCTCGCGAGGCGGCGCGACGCGGTGGCTAGGGTTAGGGTTCTCGCTGCCGGAGGCGGCCGGAGGCTGCCGGAGCTGCTGCGGCCGGAGGAAGGCGGAGGCGGTGGTGGTGGTGGCTCGGCTCTTTGGCTTGTCGTCAAGGCGGCGGATCAGGAGGAGCTCGCGGCTGGGTCGAGGCGGCCGGGGTCGGGGGAGCTCGGCCGAAGCTTCTCGGGGCTGAGGGTGACTAAGGCGCTGCGGGGAGTGGTTCTTCGAGGTCGGGGTTGTCGGAGAAGACGGAGGAGATGACGGAGGCTGGATGAGAGAGGGAAGCTCGGCACGACGGGTCTTGGGCGGTGGCTGGGCTCGGGCGGGGAGACGTCGATGGGGTAGCCGGAGGTGGCGGATCGAGGGTTTTTATAGGGTGAGAGGGAGGAGGTCGGTGGACGGCCGATGAGGGGAGGGGAAGGGACAGAGGCGGCGGTTGCGGGAGTGGGGAGGCCGAGCGGCGGCAGTTGCGGGCGGACGCGGCGGCCGAAGACGGATCGACAGAGTCGGGGGTTAGGTTTAGGATTTCCAGGTCAGGTCAGAGGGTCGGGTTGGTGGATGGGATCCGACCCGATCCAATAAGCAAGGGTTTGGGTTTCGGGTTTCGGGTCAGCGGGTTAGGCCCGGATCCGACCCGCTAAGATTTGGACCCGGTTCAACTAGACCGGGTCCGGTTCGGGTGGGTTCAGAGGAAATAAACCGGGGTTAATTTGGGGTTTATTTTGGTTTAATAATTAATAAGTTTTTAGGTCTTTAAAATTATTTCTGGGGTCCAATAAATTCCTAAAAAATTATTCTATGTCTAATTTTTTATTTTACACCTAAAAATATTATTCTCATAATATTTTAATATTGTTTAAAATTATTTAAAATTATTTAAATTTAAAATACCTTAGTTTTAATTAATTAAAAATCCCAGAAAATTCTAGATTTTTTTAGGAAAATTGATTTTAAAATTCCTGAAAAATCAGGGGGTTTACATAGGCACTACTCTTCCAGCAGGCTCGGCAGCAGAGGAATCGATTGCAAGGACGCGGACAAACTCTGGCGATGACCTTGGAGGACGCGCAGACTCGTGGAGTAGCTAATGCGTGTAAGTGATTCGTATTTATCTGTTTCTAGTATTGTTTTAGCTCGTGCCTATTGGTTCGTGACCTTAGCCTTAACCTGGTAATTTTGAAATTGCTAATAATTAATAACCTAGTATGTTTTATAATTGATAACCTAGTTTTTCTAAAACTGTAGTTTTCGAAATTTTCTTGTCACTACCACGTTCCAAAAACAGGAGTATTTTTGACTTTTTATAATATTTAATATTATGGTAATTACAATTAAGTAATTGCATGATAAGTATATTAATTTAAATAATTATGTGAGATGTGTAATTAAATATAATATTATATACAGTGTTCATTTATGTTTGAACTGGTAGACTTGACCTAGAAGCCACTAGTCGAACACCTGGCCGAATTATGGAATTTTGTATTTTAATTGTTTTATTTAGAATTAAATTCTTGGAGGTAGTAATTAATTACCGTATTTTATTTAATTATTGCGCATTACCTTTGCTTCGATATTTGGAGCGCTACCCTGACTTTTGCCTTCCAACAAATTTTACAACCTTGCCCTAGACGTGCCTGCCTTCCATTCTGATATTTTTGCAACTCATAATTATGCTCTCTGTACCTTATTTTTAGCCGCACAAAAATCGTCGCGGACGTTTATTTAATTCCTAAATAAATTCTTATTTTGTATCGTTGTGTGTTCCAATCGAAATTGGAGGCAATCTTGACCTATTTTTCGTGCGACCCAAATTAGAAAAATATTCTATTCTGAGTCTTCTTCACTAATGGTATTGATGACCCGACCTGATTTTGGTCCCATGTACTCCTAATTAATTTTAGAACACAACTTGCATTTATTTCTAATAAATTTGAGGATACTGTTTTGACCGATTCCGTAAATCCTGATTTAATTCCAGTGCCCTGCTATTTGAGCCCATACCAAACCTACAGCGCCCCCTGACCCTACAAAACACCAGACACCGAATCGCCCACCAAATTTTTATCATTTTATGCATCTGTGCAAATACCCAAATTTAAGGGGGCTAATTTAAAAATTTGTATTTGGTGTCAACACCCCATTTGTTTAAACCAATGAAGGAGCCCTAATATTTAACTAAGTCTCTCACCCTCATCCCCACATGAAGAAACCCTCATGACAAATCTAGACCACCCATTCGATGGGTCAATCACCACCCTTTATTTCCACACCCTCTCCCACTATTTAAAGTCACATCATCCCCTCTTCCCTAGGAAAGCCCTAATCCCCAAAAACCTAGGCTAGCCCTCACAAGCCCCCACCTCCCTCTCTCCAACGTAGGAAGAAAGCTCCTTCTTCCTTTCTTCTTCTTTTTTCTTCTCTTCTTCTTCTTCCTTTCTTCTTCTTCTTCTTTTTATTTTAAATTTGAAATAAGAAAAGGGGGGGAAACAACTCACCCCGCTGTTCCCGGGCATCCCCTCCCGGCGGCCCGCTGTCTGCTCCAGCCGGCCAAGCTCCGCCTGGAGCAACTCCCTCGACTCCATCTCCCTCGCGTCAGCCCGACCCCGAGCATCCTCCCCTCGCACCACCAACCGGCCAGGCCCCGACCCGCTGGCTGCTGCTCGGCCACTCACCACCCTACTGTACATCTCACCCGACCCCCGACCCTCAACTCCGGCGAGTCCCGTCGACTGCCACACATTCCATCCTCCTCCACACATTACCTCCAGTCGACCATTCGGTCCGGCCGGCTTCGTCGAGCCCGGCCCGCTGCAGCTCCTCCAGCCGGTCAAGCCGAGCCTCGAGCTCCTGACCGGAGCTACTCCCTACATCCCATCTCTCCGGCCCGGCAAGCCCCCGACCCCGCAGCCACTGCCCTCCGGTCCGGCCACCCTGTCCCTGCTGCTCCTCCTCCTAGCTAGTCATCTCCTCCGGCCACCTATCCACCATCTTCACCTATCCCCACCACCATCTTCACCTACACCACCATCTTCACCTATCACTACCACCACGACCACCGCCTGAAGCCCGCAGTCCGGCCACCCAGCACGACCACCACCCTCCTCTGTGAGATCTCCCTCTCTTCCTCTTCCCTCCTTTATTATACATATATGTATGTGAGTATGTGTACACGTGTGTGTATACGTATACGTGGGTATATGTGTATGTGTATACGTATTAAAATTTATTTTAGCATAAATATGTATGGGTATATAAATATATAAACGTATTTCGGTATATATATATATATATATATATATATATATATATATATATATATATGTATATATATATATATATATATTTTTTTTTTGTATTGGTATATGTATGTACATATATATATATATGTTAATTGGTATATACATATAAATATAATTTGGTATATTTACCTGTATATAGTATAAGTACCAATTTGGTATAATTATATATAAATATATATATATATATGTAATTGTCTTGGTAGTTATGAATATGTATTTTGATGTATATATATACGTAGTATATATATATAATTATTTTGGAATGTATATATATATATATATATATATATATATATATATATATATATATATATATATATATATATATATATATATAGTATAAGTTAATATGTATTTTGGTACATGTATATATATTAGTTTATATATATGTATAAAATATATATTCTTATAATGGGAGTTATGTATATTTTCACATAAACATAAATAATATATATTTCCACTTATGTACATACAGTTATACCTATTTTGTATATACTTTGGAATGACCATATATATGTATTATATTTAATTATTAATAATATGTTTACTTGGTGAATATACTAGATGACCCTAGTTGACTAGTGCCATACCTGGCACGGCCCTGAGTTCGATGTTTTTGATTTGTGTGTTAGTGTAACATCTGATACAAGTATGATATTGCGATATGTCTATAGGACTGTTGGTTCATCCAGGGGATGCTCTGGAACAGGACATCAATATTTACCAGCTAAGGACCCAAGGCAAGTACATTCTCTGATAATTTCCAATTCCTTGATAATTTCTGTAAGTTCAGTAATCTAGAAATGTTACAAATAAATCCCATTGACACTGTGCTACACGGACTAGTATATAGCTTGGATCTGCAGTCATGAGATGTTACATTGATTATCGTATTGACATTGTATACGACATGTATATTAGACATCGTACATGATAGATTGGACTTGCTCGTGTATCGTGACGTGTCATGGTTGGATCCACAGTACTAGTTGGGGACGGGAAAGTAGTTAGTAAGAAATGTGATCATAACCTTTTATTACAGTATAGAACAATATAAGTGTTAATCATGCTCTTCACATATGATTAGCCAGGCCCTATAGCTCTCGTACATGTTTCCAAGCCGATCATATTTTGAAACTACTAATTTAAACACTTAGAATAGATTACAGTTCCCTATTTTAAATCATATACTACATCACCCGTATATGATACTGTACCTTGTTCTTTTTATTTTCATATATGTACTGACTGTATCATATTGCCTATTGCCAGTCTCTCTACATTGTCTGTCCCTTTATTTTGCCATTGCATTTATTCACTGTCTTCTCAGTATCTAGCATCATCTGTTTATTGCTTTATAGTCCTTATTAATTAAATGGAACTGTTATTTGAGATTTGTACTTTGCTCATTCCTGACTGGAAATATTTTTCCAGACTATGCCTTAGAGGACCGGTGTCCGACACTTTATGGACCATATGGTGAGTAGCTGCAACTTGGGCTTGGTAGTTTAGTTGAGATTCCGGAAAGTCTAGCCGGAATTACTAGTTTACTAGTTAGTTCTTTTAGTAGACTATTTGGTACCGGATTTGTCTCCGACATTCTTGTTGAGACATGGATATTGTTGAGTTAGATTTTTTTTTATTTGTCTTGTGTTGTATTTAATTTTAGTTGTTCGATATCTTATCGTGCTGTAGTCATGTGATTGAGTATGTGTTCGTATTAATTTTGTGTCATCCGTGCCTCCTTATGGAGATTGGATGCTCGTGTGAGATTTGCTAGATAGTATCATGACCTTGACAGCGTTCTACCACCGATGCTACAGCGTAGGCTGGACGTACCCGCGTACTCGTGCCCCAATTCCGGATGCAGGTCGTGATACTTCTTCTCTCTGGAAATTGCATAACTTCCATTTCTTAGGGAAGTGGTTCCCTATGTGTTTTTTTTAAACCCTCATCCTTGATCATGATGTGCTTCGAAAGATGCTTACAACCGTGTCATCACTGTTGACCGTTATTCTTTGATTACAAGGACGCAATCCTCTTAAGGGGGTAGATTGTAAACCCCCTGATTTTTCTGGAATTTTAAAATAAATTTTCACAAATTTTCTGGAATTTTCTGAGATTTTTAACTAATTAAAACTAAGGCATTTTGAGATTAAATAATTTTTAAATAATGTTAATCAATATTAAAATATTATAAAAATAATATTTTTAGGTGTAAAATAAAATATTAGACATATGATAATTTTTCTGGAATTTATTGTACCCCGAAAACATTTTTAAAGACCTAAAAACTAAGTTTTTATTAAACCAAAATAAACCCGGTTTATTTCCAATTGAACCGACCCGAACCGAACCGGACCCGGTCTAGATGAACTGGGCCCAATCCCTACGGGTCGGATCGGATCTGAACCTGACCCGACCCGGACCCGTTAACCCGCTAAAACCAAATCCCTAACCCCCGACGATTCCCCTCCGCCGCAACTGTCGGCCGCCTCGATTCCGGCGCCGCTCGGCCTCCCCGTACCGGCCGTCTCCTCCGCTACCGCCTCTTCCCTTCGCCTCCTCCAGAACGGCCGTCCGTCCGCCTCCCTCCCCAGCCTATATAAACCCCTCTCCGGTCACCCTAGCCACCGCACCCCTCCCTCTCAAACCACCGTAACCACCGCCATCACCGCCTTTCCCCCGGGAGCAACCCCCAGACCGCCGTCCCCGACTTCATCTCGACGTGCCCCGCCCTCACCAATATCCCGGCCACCACCTCGAAACCTACCCTGCCACCACCAGCTCCGACCCCACCGCACTGAACCCCAGCCGTGCCCGACGCCTCCTGTCACCACCCCATTTCTAGAGCCGGATATTTTTTTTTTAATTTAGTTAATTGTGCATTATTTTTTATTAATTGTATTTATAATTAATTAATGATTGTATTATAATTTTTATTGATTGTTTTAGGATTTTGGCTAGCCTGGACCCATGTCAGACCTTAGTGGACCTATGTCCGACCCAGCCCGCACCCTTGTGAGAATTATTTTGGGGCTTAGAAATATTTATTTTATTTTTAGAAGGTTAGTGGGAGAGATTTGGAGTTAGTTTGAGTATTTTTGGAACCCGGAACCCAAAACCGAGAGTTAGGAGGGCATTTTGGGTATTTTTGAGACTTGTAAACCCTATTACATGTGAGACCCGACCCATTCAGCCCCCATTCCCACCCGTGGCCAGCAGGGAGCAGCCCCTCTCTCCCCCTTTGTTCATTCCACTTCTTCTTCTTCTTCTTCTTCTTCACATTCTACTTCTTCTTTCTTCTTCTTTCTTCTCCAAAGTAAGCTTTTCTTCCTTTTTCTTCCTTCTTTCTTCTATTCCTTCTTCTTTATGCTAGCCCTAACCTTGCTTTTCCCTAACCTAGGTGTGAGGAGCTTATATCTAGTATGCAAGCTAGAGTTGGTGGCTTGGAGCTTGAGGGAGGTAATTTCTAGGGGTTGTGAGACTTTGGCCTTGGAATTCCAACTCCCAAGAGGTAAAACCCTAATTTTCTCCTTGTAATTACTCTTTTATAGTGTAATTAATATTTTAGAACCTTTCTAGACCCTTAGGCTACCCGTGGGAGGAAGTTGGAACTAGTTGGGTAGTGTTTGGAGACTTTAACACTAGGTTTTGTGTCAATTTCGGATCAAATCCGAATTTGGCCCAATTTTGGGTGATGTCCTAGGTTAGACGGACCTAGGTAGATGTTGTCGGGTGTCTAGAGGGTGAGTGCGTGTCTCTGTTCGGACACGGGAAGTCGTGTCGCGGAGAAACGGACGTTTCGGGCGAAATTGGGGCTTTTCATCGTCGCCAATTCTAAGTGCGTGCGCGTTTCCGCCACGGACCTAGAATCGACGCGGGAGCACATTTTCTAGGATCTAGGCATCGTTTAGAGCGCGTGGGTAAATTTTGGGCCGATTCCGAGTTCGTTTGGTGTGCGTTTCAGGAGGTTTTCCGAGCCGCGCACCACGTGTTCGTCGAAATGACCGAACGGCCATTTCGACTTGGTTTCCTCGTTTCGGGCTTGTGCGCGCGTTGGGTTAGTATCGGGGAGTGTGTGCTAGAGTTTTTGAGTTATATTTTATATATTTATAGGCGTTGGTGAGTGTCGGGGTCGTTGGGCGTGCGTAAGTGGGGCGTTGTGAGCGTTGTGTGCATCGTTGTGGTAGTGTTGTGTTTGTGTATATATGTCTCTCTATATATATTTATTTGTGTGTGTGTTCCTATATATATATATATATATATATATATATATATATATATATATTTCTATTTATATATATATGTGTGGTTATGTGTTTGTGAGTGTGTTAGTGAGTGCTAGTGTATGTGTGTAGGTGAGTGCTTGTGTGAATGTGTGCTAGTGTGTGAGAGAGTGTGTGTGAGGGTGTGTGAGAGTGAGTGTGTGTGAGGGTATATATATATATATATATATATGTTTGAGTGTGTGTGTATATATATAGTTGTATATATATATGTATATATATATATATAGGGGTGTGTGTGTGTGTATGTGAGATGAGAGGGGGGGTAGGACCAGCAGCAGGGAGCTGCAGCAGCAGGTGCAGCAGCAAGGAGCAGCAGTAGCAGCATAACCAGCAGCTCTAGCAGCAGCATAGCAGCCACAGCAGCAGTTTGCAGCAGCAGGAGCAGCAGCAAGGTGAGGAGCAATGCGAGAGAGAGGGGTATGCATATATATATATATATATATATATATATAGATAGATAGATTGTTAGATATTTAGATAGATAGTTAAATAGGTACATAGATGGTTAGATAGATACATAGATAAAGAGATACATAGATAGTTAGGTAAATAGATAGATATCTATAGTTAGGTAGATAGGTAAATAGATATTATAGATAATTAGTTAGATAGATGCATAGATAGATAAATAGGTATATGTTAGATAGATCAATAGATATCTCTAGATAGGTAAATAGGTATATAGATACATAGTTAGATAAATAGATAGATAGATGCCTAGATATAAATAGATAATAAATAGCTAGTTAGATAGTTAGATAGATAACTAGATAGGTAAATATTAGATAGATAGTTAGATACTTAGATTGATAGATAGACATAAACATAGATAGGTAAATGTTTAGATAGATAAATAGATTGATAGATAGCTAAATATTAGATAGATAGTTAGATATCCATATCTATATGCATATATATATATATATAGTTATATAAAGGTATAGAGACTAGATATAGATATATATGTATTGAGAATGGGTATAAGGTAAGGTATATGTGTGTTGTGAGATATATATATAGATATATAGGTATATGCCTATATGTATTAGATATCTATATTTTAGCCTAGATTATAGCTAGATATATATGTTTATGCATAGTTAGTTAGCTAGAGGGGTAGTCGGGTTGAGTTTAGAGCGGTATCTCAATACCTTGAGATACCGAGGTATTTCAATACCTTAAGATAACCAAGGTATTGGGTTTCGAACGGGATTTTTGAGCAATAGCCTAGGAATAGTATTGGAGTAATTTTTATATGTATATGTGTATATATTTACGCATGCTAGCATAGGTTTTAGAGGGTATAGGCGGGGTATATAGCCTAGGTTGAGGTATCGGATACCGAGGGTATCCCGGTATCTCAAGGAGGCGAGTTTGTGAGTTTTCTAGCTTAATGAGCTCGGTTTGACCTAGAAATTCATGAGCACCCTAGTTTGACCCAGACTTGACCGTAGTTGACTCGGTTGACCGCCAAAGTCAACTTTTGACCTAGTTTTGACCTAGAGTTGACTTTTTAGACCCAGAGTTGACTTTTTAATCCAGATTTCACCGGTTTGACCCGTTTGACCTAGAACGACCCTAGAAGCCTATTTTTAGTTATTTTATATCTGTTTAACTCATTAGAACCCTGTTTAACCTTGCTTTTCGTATTAGGTCCTTGCGACACCGGTTCAGATCGCTAGTTGCTCAGGACGTCAGGCGAGTACATTCTCTGATAGTTTTCATTATCTGATGATTATTATGATTCACCTTCTAGTATAGTATCATCTGATTATTCTGGCACAACACGAGACACTGACTGGTATTTCTGGATTCATTTACTTGCGACACGTACATTTTATGTTTCTGGCCTCTATTCTGGCATCACCTACAGGCATCACCTACAGGCATCATTCATGTTCAGGCTGGACTCATCTTGATTTGCGTGTCGGATCTTGGATCCACTTGTATTAGTCGGGGCGGGAAAATACTCGAGTAGACATATAAATATTCCTATCTGGCATCATCATGAATCACTCCCTCTGGTCTAATCTGGAATGATAGCAGCCGCGCACCCAGTGCGCGGTGAGCCGTACTTACCCCTAGCCGTTTACATGTCGAAACAAGTATTTCAAAGACACCGAGTTCATTCTTTATAGTCTGGACTCTCATGCATTTCTTGACTTGTCTCACTTACATGTTTCTGGACTTGACTCACTACATATTTTTCATGCTAGACTCACTACACGTTCATGTGCACAGATTACTCTTAGTGTAGATTTCTTGTATCTTGCAGTTATTACTATCTTGCTCTGATATCCATGCATCTTTACCTTTATGCACCAGTTATACATATTTTCTTGTTTCATACTTGCTTCATTCTTCTTGCTACTTGCTATAACTGTTTTATAGTTTTTATCATTTAAATGGAACTGCTGTTAGAGATGTACTTGCTCCAGTCCTGACTGGACATATTTTTCAGAGTATCCGGAGGAGTGGTGTCCGACGTTTTATGGACCTGAGCCTGTCGATGGTGCAGACAGGGACCCTCTAGCTTAGGGGTGATTTCCGGGTTGGTAGCCGGGATCACTGAGACTTTGTTGTTATTTTTTTTAGCTTTAGCACCGGATTTGTCTCCGGTTTTGGATTGAGACCTTGTTTGTATATTATTTTTGGATGTTGTATTATTATTTTGATGTTGTGGTTGTTGTAGTAGTTATTGTTGGTTAGACTTTATAGTTGTTAGATCTCTGTGTTATCTTATCATGCTTAGATTCGTGTTTGAGTATATTGTGATTATCATTTGATATTTGCTCCTCCGTTTGGAGTTGAGATCTTGACAGGTTTATATTTTGATTGTGTGGTTGCCCTCCTTTTGGAGAGGTCATGCCCGATTTTTGTGTGAGATTATTATCTAGATAGTTGACCTAAACAGCATTCTACCGCCGATGCTGCGGCGTAGGCTGGACGTACCCGCGACTCATGCCCGATTTTCCGGGTGCGGGTCGTGACACCTCCGTCGAAGTCGCCCTCCGTCGAGCAACCTCCTCCTCCGGTGAAGCCCCGGCGACCTCCAGCGGACCAGCGCCGAGCCTCGACGGAACCCTAGCAGTGTCCGTGCCCTAGCTCCGCAGTCGTGTCGTGTCGCGTCGCCTCGCGGACACGAGAAATCCCAGTTTCTGCGGAGCCCTGTTCAGTAGCCATTTCTCTCTCCTCACTGCCCCATTTCTCGTTCCGTCTGTTGTGACGCGAACCCTGTATGACCCTCTCGATGCCCGTGCAATCCGCTCGGTGTGTCGCATCCTGTGGCGATCGTGAACTGCGATCCAAAATCAGAAAAATAATATCCTATTTTTCTCCGGAACTGAGTGCGCCCCGCAAAACGGGACGACTTGGTCGTGTGCGGACTTCACCGAAAGGTGCGCGCCATTAATACGGACGTGTGTGATTTCGCGAAAGTTGATTTGGATGTGCGTGCACACCGAAATCAACGCGTATCCGTCGACAACGCCCCGTATCGGCCCTGTTCCAGAATACGTTGTAACTTTGTGTACACATGTCGGATCAAAACAAAACTTATGCCATCAGACTCGTAGTAATACGCTGGTCCTGTGACCCAAGTTTGGTTTGATTCTGAGAACGTTGACAAAATCGCGTATCGTGGGCCCCATGGCTCCACTTGACGAACGATTTTGTGATCGGCTCATCGGAATCCAGTTCTGGAAGTTTCGTTGGGTTCGTATCATCGTTCTGAACTTGTTGACACTAAGTTTGACAAATTTGGAGACCATTATTTCTGATACATTTTTCGGTGCGAAACGGGCCACTTGTGGACCCCGCTTTGACCAAGAACTGTCATTTTTGCCCCTGTGTCCAAATTGGACTCAAGGACAGGCATTTTTAGCTATTTGATATTTTCTGAATCTGATGGTGATATTTATTTCAGCAACCGGAGGAGTACCTACAAATCCCACAGATACCAGAGCTACAGTTGGAGTCAGAACCCCAGACAAGTGTACCTTGCCAAAACTTGCAGGACCTGCTTCATATTATTGTCTTGATTTATTTATATATTGTACATGTTTAACCTAGGACCGTGTGATATTACTTAGCGTCCAAATAATATTCGGGTGTCAACACTGTACGCAGAGTTGTGTAATGTCACCTAGAGATGGATATCGAGACCCTTTACATTCTCGTGCTTGCATTATCAAGTACTCAGGACACCTGACACTATTCATGAGACAGAATCTTCCTGAAATATTTATGGTAATTCTGTATAGGTTACATGTTTCATGACATATTCTTTTGCTTAGATATTATATGACTTGATGCATTAGTTATGATCCTGCGTGACATGGACATGAGACGTCATGGACATGAGACGTATGATTACATTGGGTGGGGTGAGTCACACAGGCTACAGGTTGATTATATTATGACGGCGTCGTAGTCTCTCTCCGAGCTAGACAACTGCATGATATCACTGCTACCGGCTCCCCGACACAGAGCTTGTAGTGGTCTCAGCCTGAGTTCTAGTGATGCTCTCATCTTGCATATCACTTAGCTGGTTATATAGTTTACCCTATTTGATTCATTTATTGTTGCACTACATTCATCTTGGCTTGAGTTATATTGTACCTTGCTATGTCCCCTGAGGACCTGGATTCGGATTATATCCCCAAGTATAGCAGACGAGATCTATCCCGAGGTATACGGGACCGGAGCATTAGTAGAAGCAGAAGCAGGAACAGGTGCATACATTGGAGCAGAACCAGTAACCGAGGACGAGGTGATTGCAGAGGATTTCTCCTGAGTATAAGTTTCTTCTATACTAAGTCTTTGATGCTATTCTTGTTTAATGAACAATTGTATCAGACTTGTTATCGGATTGTTCTCTGATTTATTTACTTGTGACTTGATGATGATTATAAATTTCTTTTGTTGATATTGATGTATTCATTCTGTGGATGAGATTAGTAGACCCTTATTGTTGTACTACAGCTTAAGTACATCCTGATGGGTCCATTAAATTGGGTTAGCCCATCGGTGTGTGCTGCTGGCCATTGCCATGTGTCTAGTCCCTCGATATTTTGGGACTGGGACGTGACAAGCCTCCAACCACATGTTCCTACTGATAGCCTTCCAAGTCTTCAGGTCATGAAAGACACAATCATCATAAAATAATATTACCAAATATTGCAAGTCACAAGTAATGCGGCTAATGGATAATAAACCGAATGGATTTTCAGGTGTGTGTAAAACTGAATTGAGTGGCAGGTCGGAAGAAAGACGAGTACTAAACTTTCTATTTGGATATGTTATGAGTAAAACTCTAAAATGGTAATACAAATTCTAAGTCTAAAGGTTAATTATCCTCCCCACGTTCCTTTTATTTTATTTTATCTTTCTTTCTTTTTCTTTTAGTGGGTGTTTAAAAAATTAGGTGCATATAAGTATTCCTCTATTCTCTCTCTCAATAAATAACAATCCTCCCCCTTTTCCCAAACCCCTCTTACCCTCTCGATTTTTTTTTCTAGGGTTAGGGTTAAAGGGAAAAAGAAATAGGGTTAGGGTTAAGGGAAAATTAATAGGGTTAGGATTTTCTTGATGATGCAGCAGCCAACACCGATGGCTCCTCCTCCACCCATGGATCCAAGCCAGCAGCAGCAGTACCAGTCGGCTCCACCTCCTCCTCCGCAGCAGTGGCCAATGATGCCTCCGCAGTACCAGCAGCAGTACGCGGCCCACCCGCCGCCGCCGCCGATGTGGAACCACCACCCGTCGCAGATCCCTCCGCCGGTGCCGCAACTCCATCAGCAGCAGCAGCCGCCGATGATGGAGCAGTACCAACAGCCGGCTTCGGCGGCTCTGGCGCCGTCCTCCGACGAGATCAGGACGCTCTGGATCGGGGACCTGCAGTACTGGATGGACGAGAATTATATCCATAGTTGCTTCGTGCAGACTGGAGAGGTGAGGATGGAAAAACCCTAGCTCTCTTGATTTCATTCTTTCCGCTCATCAAAATTTCCATGATTCTTGAGAAAAATGTGAGTCTTGGTGATGGGTGATTTCTAGTGCATATGCCATGAGTATCATGTTTGTATATAAATTTAATGGTGTATAGAAATATAAGATGATAAAATTGTTGTAGACTAAACATTCAAGTGACGACTAAGAAACTATGAGAAGTTGCAGCCAAGAAAAATGAACAAATTATTGTTCACCATTCGTTCGGTGTATTCTATAGAAGGCAAGCAAGTGACGAAATGAACGGACATTGTTCTTTATCTATTGGCTTAGAAGTAAGGTTCTAAGTTCACATCCAAAACCGACAGGCTGTTGTGAATCAGAATTTGAGAGTGCTGACCAGAAACCAGCCTAAAATAGGGTTTTGGTTGTATTGTTGTTGTATCGGGATACTAAATGACATGCACTAGCTTAGTATCGAGCCAATTTTGATCTAAAATGTCTGGTGCATGCGAGTAATAGGGGCGCAATCACCGTTTTTCTTAAAAGAAAAGCCTACTTATCTCCGATGGCTTCGTTGTTGTCCGACATCGGGTCTCACCAGTTGTTGATGCCATAACCTCGCTAAGATGAAGAAGGAAAGGAAGAGGACACGAGAAGATCATTGATGACACTTGCTTGGCTTGGCTTGGCTTTGGTTTGTCGGAAAAGGGTAAGGAAAGAGAGAGATTAGGGGACTGTAGGGCTGTAGTCAAGCCGAGTGTGAGCTTGGCGTGTTCAAGCTTGCCTCTTTTATGGCTAGAAGTTTCTAGTCGTGTTCAAGTTCGAGCTCGAGTTATAAATTATCGAGTCCTCCTCGAATTTGAGCTTACAATTATTAAGTTGAGATTGAGTTAGTAATTATCGAGCCGAGCTTGAGCTTGAAAACTGTGCAAGGTTGTACTTGAGTGGGCTTATGAGCAGTTAGACTCGATTCGGGAGCAACTCACAAGATTTTCCACTCGAGCTTGATATAAGTTGAATGTAGGGGTGTTGGCGGGCCGAGTTTTGAGCGAATACCCCGCTTGAGCTCACCTCTCTAAGAAAAAATAGAGCTCAAGCTTAAGCTTGTCTATAACTCAAGCTTGTCATGATTTCGACTTAAAAAGAGTAGCTTGCGAGCTGAGCTCATACTCAAAAATATTTTATAGAGCCGAACGCGAGCCTAATTTTATGTTTGTCTGAAAGAGCTAAACTCGATCCGAGATTGACTCACAATCTTTTCCATTCGAAGTTGATTTAAGTTGAATGTAGGGCAGTGTAGTCAAAGGCGCGCCTTAGGCGCATCTTGCACTTAGGTGCAGGGGCATCACCTCATTACTCTCCAGGCGGGGCACATTCTTTCAGGCGTGCCTTTCCCATGGAGCTGTGGAACAGCAAAGGCGCGCCTTGAAAATTTATTGTAAAAATTATTTATGGGCCAATTTATACAGGTCCAGAAGAAGAAGAAGAGCTTCATATTAGTTTAAACAAGAAAAAAAGAGGAGCAACCCAATTTATACATTACAACAGGTTTGGTTAAAGAAAAAAAGTAGGAAAGAAGCACAACAGTCAGTAGGTTAAAGAAGAAAAAAGAAAGAACAACAATGAGTAGAACTGAGAAGGAAAAAAACCTCGAGTACTTACTTGATGCTTGCGGCTCCTGCCGGTGAGCCTCTCTCTCTAGATCTTTCTCTCTAGGCTTTTTTTGACTAATTTTTTATATATGAATCAGTCTATCAGGTACTTTTTTTTGTACTAATTTTTTTTTTGTCTCAGTCTCTCAGGTACTATTTTTATGTACTGTTTATTGTATTATTTTTTTACTTTTTTTTTTATACTTCTGGTAAGCCTATATCTTTAATACTTTTTTTTGTACTGATTTTTTAACCGAATTGTTTTATTTCTTACATTATATATATATATATATATATATATATATATATATATATATTGTTAAGCGTTATATTAGGTAGTGGACTTTAGTCCCATATCAGGTAGAATAATAGAGAGAGGGGTCAGCCTCTTCTATATATATGTAGTCTTTCTCATCTATGAAAACTATTTTATTATTCTAATTCTACATGGTATGAAAGCCATAACCCCTCCCTCTTTCTCCACAAAAAAAGTCCTAACTCTAGGAAGGAAACAAAGAGTAGACAAGTTGATTGTTTACGTGGATCTTTGTTTCCTTCCTACCCCGATATCCGCATCATGATCTACTAGAGAGTTACTTGGGTTACTTCTTGTCCTGGCGTGTGTGATTCACGTACGATCTTTCCATGCGCGTGCCGGTTCTGGCCACGTTAATAGTGCACTGAAAAAGTTGATGTGATTATTGGGGTTGGAAAGAATCAACGACGGTCGAATCAAGATCATTATGACAACCTCTGAGGCGGCTAGCAGTAATACCGATGTCGAAAACGCATTGGCGGGACCAACGAGCACTGGCACGACGATCTCTTCGATTCGACTCGTCGATCGGCGGTTGGACGGACCAGACGGATACTCAACATGGCGGAAGAAGGTTGAGAAGACACTTCGGGGTATGCGGTTGTCCAAGCATCTGATTGACAATCCTCCGGAGACGACTGATCCCACGTTTGAGTAGTGGAAGACGGATTATAGTCGACTGTTTATCCCATTGATGAACTCCATGGAACCATCGGTAGAGGACATGATTCAAAATACGGACACAGTAAATGAGCTATGGGAGGTCCTAGCGACGACGTTTGATGGAAAATGCGACTTGTATCGTATCTACGACTCGGTTGTCGGCGTCTACCGCTCAGAACGGGAAGACAAGTCTTATAAGGACCACTTCCGGACTTTTAAGGCTATGGTCGATGAAGACCGTATATTACCTCTGACGACGGATATCAATAAAGCGAGGGCTCAACTTGAGCAGCTTCATGTGATGGCATATCTTGCCTCTCTCCATCCTGATGCAGACTCAGCTCGCTCTCAGATCATTGCTGGAGCTGAGGTTCCATCTCCAATGGAAGCTCATTTTCGTGTCCTACGGTCTGTAAAGGTCGTCAAGACCTCTCCAAGCGATACTCCTGTTGATCGATCTGTTCTTGGTGCCGCTCGTGCTGGATTTCGTGATGGTCGTGGTGGACAACATGGTGGCCGAAATGGTGGCCGTTACGGTGGACGATGCATTGACGGTCGTGATGGAGGTCGACTGCGCACATGCTTCAACTGTGACCTACATGGTCATTTCCAGTGGCAATGTACTAAAGCTTCTGCTGCCAACGTTACCTTAGATACTCATGATCTTGGCGACCGATCCGTCCAAATGACTGATGAAGCATATGCAGACTTTGTTGAGTTTCAAGCTCAACGTCGAGGTGAAGCTTCTACTTCTGGGTCAACTGCAAGGTACTCAGCGACATGTGGTACAGTCGAAACAGTGGGTCCTTAATTCTGGTGCTTCTGCTCACTGGACAGGCGACATGTATGATATGAAACTATGTACCGGTTGGCAGTATGTCTAATATTACATGTTGCAATGATGGTTCGCTGACAGTCCGTGGAAAAGGATTTGTCCGCCTTTCTTCGGGACTGTCACTACATTTTGTACTACATATCCCTGAAAATCCATTCAGCTTACTCTCAATTAGTTGGATTACTCGCGATATGCATTGCTCGGTAACATTCTTTCCTGATGGTTGTGTTTTTCAGGACCTAACGACCGGACGGACTATCGGTAAGGGACATGTGGCTGGAGGCTTGTACCTGTTTGACGAACCTTCCTCTGTTGCCTGTGCTGGTATGAAATTTGACCCTTTTGAGTTACACTGCCGGTTAGGACATCCATCTGTCTAAGCACTCCAGAAAATGTACCCATCTTTGGATGTTTCTTTTCATTGTGAGTCATGTAGCTTGGCAAAGCATCACCGGGTTTCCTATCCGGTTAGTCAGCATAAAGTTGCTTCCGCTCCCTTCGAGTTAGTACATTCCGATATATGGGGACCTTGTCCGGTTGAATCTGTGATGAGATTCAAGTACTTTGTTACCTTTGTTGATGACTACTCACGTCACTTTTGTTTATCTCATGAAAAATTGCTCCGAATTATTTAACATTTGGTGCAATTTTCATACGGATATCAGAACACAATTTGGTGTTCCGATTAAATGTGTTCGAGAAATGTGTTCGAAGTGAAAATGGTCGTATGTCTTGTGAGTTTGTCCCATTTGTCTCAGAATGGTATCATCCACCAAACTTCATGTCCTTACACACCACAACAGAATGGTGTGGCTGAACGCAAAAATCGTCATCTCTTAGAAATAACGCGTGCTATTATGTTCCGAGCACGTACTCCAAAAAGATTTTGGTCGGATGTCGTTCTTATGTCTTGCTATCTCATTAATCGCATGTCGTCGTCTGTCCTCAATGGTGATACTCCCTTCTCTCGGTTATATCCCACACGAGAGCCATTTCCTCTACCTCTCCGAATCTTTGGTTGTTTGTGTTATGTTAGGGATACCTGACCAACTCTTTCTAAATTAGATCTCAAGGCTATCCAATGTATTTTTCTTGGGTATCTTAAGGATAAAAAATGGTATAAGTGTTTTTTTCGTCTTGAAGAGGTATTTTTTCTCTCATGATGTTTCCTTTGTTGAAACCGAGTTTTCTCCACTTACACAAACTACAGGACCATTGTCCTAAGTTTTTCCAGAAGATGACTTCTTGTTGCTCCCGGTTCAAGCACAACAACCCACTGTTAGGCTGCCCTCCTCTACCGAGCCAGTGCTCCAGTCCGACGGTCCGTAGATACTGATTCAGTCAGCACCGCCATCGTCCGATCGCATGTCGTAGATACTTCCCAGACTTAGTACCGCCGTCGCCCGATCGATCGTCGCAGATAATGTCCATGGTCACAGTCATCCTCCTCCGCTGGCTTGTCTGATTCGTCTCCGCCTTCGGCTCTGCATGTTCTACCAACTCGACCTTGTCGTGCCTGTCGTGATCATCCCTTGTATGTTGAAAACTACAAAGGCTTGCGAGCAACACTCGGTCCTTAATAGCTACTATTGATGGGATTCGGATTTCCAATTCTGTCGAGGAGGGTCTCAAACATCCCGGTTGGCGTGCTGCTATGGAAGAGGAGATGATTGCGCTTTGGGAGAACCATACTTGGGAGTTGATAAATTTGTCGTCTGGTAAACAGGCTGTCGGTTGCAAATTGGTGTTCACGATCAAAGTGAAACCAGATGACACCTTTGATCGACTAAAGGCTCGTTTGGTGGCTAAAGGATATTCCCAAACTTATGGTGGGGATTATTTTGAGACATTCTTCCAAGTTGTCAGGATGACCTCTGTGCACGTACTCTTGGCCTTAGCTGTTCGTTATGATTGGCCATTACAGCTGGATATCAAGAATGTCTTTCTCTACGGGGACCTAGATGAAGAGGTATATGTGGTGCAACCTCCCGAGTTTGTTGTAAGGGAGGATAAAGTGTGTCATCTGAGGAAGGTCATGTATAGTCTCAAACAATCATCCTTGTGCATGGTTTGGTCGGTTTACAGATGTGGTTACTCAGTTTGGCATGAGTCAATCGAAGAAGGATCACTCAGTATTTTATCGACAGACATCGGCAGAAAGAATTCTACTTGGTGTTTATGTTGATTGTGATCACAGAAGACGACAATCAGGGCATTGTGGGGCTGAAGAAGTCTCTAGGAGAACAGTTTCAGACTAGGGATATGGGTTCATTAAACTACTTCTTGGACGTTGAAGTTGTACGAGGAAAGAAGCATATTGTCATGTCACAGAGGAAGTATGTGCTAGACATACTGAATAATGCAGTAATGATGCAAGCCAAAGGTGCAACGTCGCCAATGGACCCAGGAGAAAAGTTACTCCCCGACGAGGGGTCCTGATGACGAATTCCGATCAATATCGTCGAGTGGTTGAAAAACTCAACTACCTGGCAGTTATGACTCGTCCAGATATTTTTTTTGCCATCAGTGTTGCGAGTAAATTTATGTCTTCTCCACGAGTTCCACATTGGCATGCAGTTCTCAGAATTCTGCGCTATTTAGTCCAGAATCTTGGAAAATAAATTCGCATGGAGAACCAGGGACATACAAATGTTGAGTGTTTTACTGATGCTGACTGGGGTGTCGGTCTGACAGACAGACGATTGACGTCTGGTTACTCGGTATTTATTGACGGAAACTTGGTATCGTGGAAAAGTAAGAAGTAGAGTGTGATCGCACGATCAAGTTTCGAAGCAGAATATCGAGCCATTGCCTATAGCACGACATAAGTGTTATATCTGCAGCATTTTTTACAAGAGCTGGGAAAAGAAGCATGATCTAAAGCAACAGAGCAGATATGTGTTGTGATAACCAATCTGCTATGCATATTGCTACCAATCATGTATTTCATGAAATGACGAAGCACACTGAAATTAATGTCCATTTCGTCCGTGATGGGTATAAACATGGAATGATATAGTTCCATCACGTGAGGACCGGTGATCAGATAGCCGATATCTTCACGAAATCTCTTTTGGGTCCCCGGGGACAATTTTTGTGTAACAAGCTGGACATGATTGATATATATGCTCCAGCTTGAGGGAGGATGTTAAGCGTTATATTAGGTAGTGGGCTTTAGTCTCACATCGGGTAGAATAATAGAGGGGCCAGCCTCTCCTATATATATGTAGTCTTTCTCATCTATGAAAACCATTCCATTATTTTATATATATATATATATATATAAATAATTTGATTATTTTTGTTTCTTGCTTCGTTCTTGCGTGCGCCTTGCGCTTCGAACTTATGGACCATTTTCGTCTCGAGTACGTCTTGCGCCTTTGACTATCTTGTTGTAGGGGTGTTAAGTGTTAACAAGCCGAGCTTCGAGCAAACACCCCTAATTCTCGAGCTCGGTTCTCTGAGAAAAAAATAGAGCTCGAGCTCTCAGACGAGCCTAAAATTAAGCTCGAGCTCTCAGACGAGCCTAAAATTAAGCTCAAGCTCGACTCTTTAAAATATTTTCAAGTACAAGCTCAGCTTGCGAACTGTCCTTTTAAACTTGAAATCAGGATGAGCTTGAGTTATAAATAAGCTTAAACTTGAATTAAGCTTGTTTGTGAACTCATGAACTTTGTTACAAACCAAAAATACACTTAGTTAGCATAACAATCAAACTAAAGGTGTTTAAATGAACTTCATATCATATTGGAATTTTTTTTAGTGTAAGATATTTCTTTTCTGAAATAAAAATGAGCCGACTCGCAAGCTCACGAGTTGAATACCTCTAAGCTCTTGTTTGGGAGCTTTTATCTAACGAGCTTATTCTTAGGCCCGAGCTCGTGCCCTCGAGCTCAAAAAAGTTCAGCTCACGGGCTCTTTAGCGAGCCGTGCTCGAGAAGGCTCGTAAATAGCTCGGTTCCCTTGTGAGCTGAGCTCGAGTCGGCTTCGAGAATAGCTTGGTTCGTTAACACTCCTAGTTGAATGTGTTGTACATGCAATGACAATATAGAGGGTTAATGCATTATGAAATGTTCTTGTTTATATAAAAACTAGCCCTAGCAATTTGAGTTTTGGTCTATGTAGCGAGTTAGTGAAAGCAAATAAGTATACGAACTTGAGCCAAGCCTAGTGGAGGCACATAATCTAGTAAATAGACCTCAATATAACCTAACACTCGTCAAGATGTCGAGCTTATTCTTAGGCTCGAGCTCGTGCCCTCGAGAAGGCTCATAAATAGCTCGGTTCCCTTGTGAGCCGAGCTCGAGTTGGCTCGAGAATAGCTTGGTTCGTTAACACTCCTAGTTGAATGTGTTGTACATGCAAATGACAATATAGAGGGTTAATGCATTATGAAATGTTCTTGTTTATATAAAAACTAGCCCTAGCAATTTGAGTTTTGGTCTATGTAGCGAGTTAGTGAAAGCAAATAAGTATACGAACTTGAGCCAAGCCTAGTGGAGGCACATAATCTAGTAAATAGACCTCAATATAACCTAACACTCGTCAAGATTAAGCATGTCGAGCTTGTTCGCGAGCTTCCGAGTCGACTTCCTTTGTTCAAGCTTAGCTCACTAAGGAAATAACCTCACTTTCGTGTTTAAGCTTGACTTGTTAAAGAGCTAGAAGCTCGAGTCTAGTCGATTTTTTTTATCAAGTCGAGCTAGCGAGCTGCTCTTTCATTTGCATCTCTCAAGATAGTCAAAGACGCTAGGTGGACTTGAGGTGCGTGTGCAAGCAAAACGAGGCACAAATTATATATATATATATATATATATATATATATATATATATATATATATATATATATATATATAAACTAAATTACTAATGTAAGAAATAAAACAATTCAGTTCAAAAAATTAAGTTCAAAAAAATGCAGTATTCGAGAGAGGCTTACCGAAAGTATAAAAAAAGTACAAAAAATTCAGTACACTTTTTTTAGTTCAAACTTTACTTAAGAGACCGAGTCATATAAACAAATCAGTCAAAAAGAGAGAGATTGAGAGAGAGAGAGAGAGAGAGAGAGGCTCACCGGAAGGAGCCGTCGTTGCCAGTGCCAGGTAAGTACTCGATTTTTTTTCCTTCTCAGTTCTTCTCACTGCTGCTCATTTTTTTCCTTTTTTTTATTTAATCTGCTGACTGTTGTGCGTCTTTCTTGCTTTTTTTTTCTTTTAACCTAACATGCTGTTATGGATAAATTGGGCTGTTGCTTTTTTTTCTTCTTCTGTGCCTATATAAATTGGCCCATATATTAATTTTTACATAGGATTTTCAAGACGCGTATTTGCTATTCCACATCGCCTCTAGAAAGACGTTCCTGAAGGAATACCCCCCACCTGGAGATTAATGAGGTGCTGCTCCTGCGCCTGCGTACAAAGCGCACCTAGGGTGCGCCTTTGACTACACTGACATCCCTAGGGCCCTGCTTGGTGACACTTGTGTATTTTGAGCCCTAGGAGGGATATGTTTGGTGACACTCTTGTAGATGTGTGTGGGTGAACGGTTCCTACGGTGAAAATTTACTAAGGTGGAATCTACGTGTTAATATCGTGACAGCCCATCAAAACCACTACAATAACCAAACTTTTATCCCAACTTTTGGTTCTTCACTACAATAACAAAACAATGAAGGCTACCTTAAGAATCACAAGTTTGTACTTAGTAGATGTCCACTTCACGAATTTTCTTGTCTATCTACTATGAAGCTCTACTCTAGTAATGAGCAATTCTAAAATTTTAGGGTTTCCGATACGTCATTCAACCAGGAAGTAAATTGAGGGTGGTCTCTCTCTCTCTCAAGGTAGTCAAAGGCACAAGGCGCACTCGAGGCGCAAAAGGTCCATATTGCATGTTGTCTGATTAGACCACGAATTACAAATGTTTGGAAAAGCTCTACGAGGCGCAAGGCGCACTTAAGGTGCGCGTCCGAGCGAAGAAGGCGCAAATATAAAAAATAATAAATAAATATATAAATAAATAAATTAGTAATGTAAGAAATAAAACCAACAAAAATATGTTAAACATAACCAAGCGAACTAGCAGAGCAGTAGTAACAGTCAACAGAACTAACACGAGTTTGTATTATCCCTACCATGCTTTTAGTAAAATTTTAGTTTTTTCTAATAAAGTGTAACCAACTACTTGTATGAGGTAAGGATTATCTCCCCGTCTCAATTTTTTTTGTATAAATAAAAAATTTCATAAGGCGTGCCTAGGTGCGCATTTTTTAGTTGCGTCTTATAGAAAGGCACACCTAAGGCGCGTCTTGGATGCGCCTGGAGAAATGTGCCTTGCCTATTGAGGTGCAAGGCGCAGCTGCTGCGCCTTTCTCCGAGGCGCCCCTTAGGTGTGCCCGAGGTGCGCCTTTGACTACCATGCTTTCTCTCTCTCTCGTGTGTTTTTTTGCTGCTACCCTTAAACTGGTTACTTAAGGGAAGTATTGAGGTTGCTTCTGTTCTTGTCATCTACTAAGCATCTCTACTATAGTAATTGAGCAATTCTAGAATTTTAGAGGTTCTGATACATCGTCCATCCAGGAATCAAGCATGGAATTGAATTGAGGGTGCTCTCTCTCTCGTGTTTTTTTTTGCTGCTGTCCTTCAACTGGTTACCTAAGGGAAATATTGAGGTTTCCTCGGGCATAGTGAAGCACCTCAACAACTTATGAAGTTGAACAACGAAGACATGAAAGTAAGGGACATAAGGAGGAGATGATTTGAAGAAAGCTAGGAAGTTCTTGTCATTTACTAAGCATCTCTAGATTCTCTACTCTAGTAAGTGAGCAATTCTAGAATTTTAGGTGTTCTGATACATCGTCCATCCAGGAATCAAGCCTGGAACTAAATTGTGGGTGGTCTGTCTCTCTCTCTCTCTCTCTCTCTTTTGCTGCTGTCCTTCAACTGGTTACCTAAGGGAAGTATTGAGGTTTGCTCGGGCATAGTGAAGCACCTCAACAACTTCTGAAGTTGAACAAAGAAGACAGGAAAGTAAGGGATGTAAGGATGAGATGAATTGAAGAAAGCTAGGAAGTTCCTTTCATGCTTATATTAAGCAGTTCACATTACACATTTAGATATGAGTTTTGCTTGGGTCATAGTGAAGCACCTCAACAACTTCTGAAGCTGAACAAAGAAGACAGGAAAGTAAGGGATATGTGGAGAAGATTAATTGAAGAAAGCTAGGAAGCTCCTTTGATGTTATATTAAGCAGTTCTTCACATTACACGTGCTTTATATGCTTTGTTACTGATAATCGGATTACTTTGGCCTATTAATCACATTTATGTGTTCCCCTTTAATTTTTCAATTAATGTCACTTGGTTAACCAAATTAAGTGTGTGAGTATTCCATCAGTAACTGGCAAATAGTCTTTGTTTTACAACGCTGTTTTCAGTAAGAATATTGAATTTATCAAAATCTATTAATAATACACAGAGCTTGACAATCATATATCCAATCTGTTAGATGTGATCTGTCTCCTTGACAGCCTGGACATGACTCAACATTTGTACACTGAGGTGGTAAGGTTTGTGATAAAGGCTTTGTTGTTGTTGTTGTTGTTGTACACTGTGGCTGTTTAAATACTCATGCTTATCCAATCTGTTTGGTATAGTAACTGTTTGTTCATTGCATTTATCCTCAGAGGCAGTTTCTTACACATATTTATTCGCTCTTTAATCAGAATAGTATATATAGTAATAGTTAATTTGTTTACATTTGTTCGTTAAAGCAGCAGATGAGGTTTGCACTTATGCTGTGAGCATTTTACATGCTAGTGTCCGAGTGTTGCTTCCTTTTGGTTATTCGTTTTCGAATTGTTGTTGTATTTGTTAATTTTAATGTGATCGATATTAGCTATTCCTGATATGTACTAGTTCGTTCTTGCAGTTTCTTTCTGCGAAGGTTATCCGCAATAAGCAGACCGGTCAATCAGAGGGCTACGGTTTCATTGAGTTTGCAACTCGTGCTACTGCAGAAAATGTTCTTCAGACGTATAATGGCCAGATGATGCCAAACACTGAACAAGCTTTTAGGCTAAATTGGGCGGGAGGGGGTGAGAGACGTGGAGATGATGGTCCTGATTATACTATATTTGTTGGAGACTTGGCATCAGATGTTACAGATTACCAGTTACAGGAGACATTCAAAACTCACTACACTTCTGTTAAGGGAGCTAAAATTGTTACAGATAGGACCACTGGGTGCTCCAAAGGCTATGGTTTTGTTAGATTTGGAGATTTAAATGAGCAGACACGTGCTATGACTGAAATGAATGGAATGTTCTGTTCTACAAGGCCTATGCGGGTTGGTCCAGCTACCACCAAGAAGAATGTGGGTTTTCAACCACAGAGTCTCAACAAAGGTATGAAAATAGAACCAGAGCAATCTGAAAATTTAAATTTATTTGCCTTCTGATGTGATTCATATGAAGCATTTTTGCAGGGTGTGTTATCAATTTGATGAGATTTCATGTCCAGTTCTTTCTACAAAAATTATCTTTAAGCTGAATGCTTTCTTAGTAGAATTGACTAAAAGTTATCTTTACCTTGTCTTTTTCCAAGTCATTGAAGATAGCGGCATGCTTCAATATGTGCAAAGTCATTTCCTTCCTAGCGCTTTGTGAATTTGGTTCATTTGACAATAATTAAAACAACAAAGACTCATAACAATCAATGTTCTCTCAAAGCAGGAAGTCATGAGGCTATCTTCATTTAATGCCTGGAACTGACTTCATCAAGATGCATTTCCTCTTTAGTGCATGGCATCGGTTAGGTCAGTGGTTTTTATTACGTCAGAATTGGTTTTTAAGTTCTTTTAGTGTGGGCATCTATGCTACATTTTTTTTCTCTTTGCTCCGTCGTTTGGTAGAGTTAGAAACCTGTATTTAGCCTCATGTTTTTCCCCTAGTTCTCACAAACTAAAGCTATCTGCACTTTCAGCCTACTTATTCCAGTTATATTGTAAGAATTGTCACTTGTAAAAGTTCCTTCATGTGTCAGTTAAGTTTCTTTAAGTAGACAATTTCCAAATGCATGGTTAAATACTTTTGCAGTTATTTTGTTACTGTACATGCATCTGCTTATCTTCTTCTCCAATATTGAATCATATTGAATTTGGATTCTTGTATACTTGATCATGATCATCCCCTTTTTTCCTCTGTGGTTCTTTTGGTAGTTTGTTGACAATTCATACATATTCTCATCCCAGCTTGTGGTTCCTGATACTGTGACTTTGACATCCAGTCAGTTGCATGAACATGCTTTTAGGTTAGTGTTTTTCATGTTCTTGTATGCTGGAGGTTTCCTCGTCTTTTTGCTTACTCCCTGAATCCTCTTCAACTCTTATGCCGCCTTTGTCAGCGAATTACATTCTCTTTTAAATTATTAAGAAATGTAATTGTCACTATTGATGGTTTCATATGGTAGGATTATAAATTTCTAGTATTCCTCTGTTTTGCGTATGTTTTATTTCACCTCTTTACCAAGATTCAGCAATAAAAGTTTATACAGATTGAAAAGAAATGATTTAACCTAATTACCTAAAGGTGCCAACGGAACTTGTCATATTATCTATCAAGTCTAGAAGATCACTTGCTTTGGACATAGATCATCTGTTAGACTTGTATTGGATTTGATGTCAAGCTTTTGAACCAAACAAATCCCCCTTGCTTCTGGTGCAGTATATGTCCTCTTTCTCGTACAAGTCTCTCATTCTGAGAGTGAAATTGGGGGGTGGGGAGGTATTCTCACTTAGTTCCTGTGTTTGATCAGTACACACAATTCCTTACCTTTCTTTTCAGTATAAATATGGGAATCTGGATTATGTATGATCTCCATTAGTGCTAGTTGATGTATCGTAATTTTGCTGCTGTGTTTTCTTGTTGACTTGTTCTTTTCTGAATAGGCTTTAACTAGTCTTCCTTGTATTGGTCTGCGTTAGTGCTAGTTGAAGGTACATAGTTTTGTTTCTCTAGATCTTTTCCGAAAGATTTTAATTAGCTTTGGACATAGATCATCTGTTAAACTTGTATTGGATTTGATGTCAAGCTTTTGAACCAAACACATCCCCCTTGCTTGCTTCTGGTGCAGTAGATGTCCTCTTTCACGTACAAGTCTCTCATCTGAGAGTGAGATTTGGGGGGGGGGGGGGGGGGGGGGGGGTATTCTCACTTAGTTCCTGTGTTTGATCAGTAACACAATTCCTTACCTTTTTTTTCAGTATAAAGATGGGAATCTGGATTATCTATGATCTCCATTAGTGCTAGCTGAATGTATCATAGTTTTGCTGCTGTGTTTTCTTGTTCTTTTCTGAATAGGCTCTAACTAGCCTGCCTTGTATTGGTCTTCATTAGTGCTACTTGAAGGTACATAGTTTTGTTGCTATGCACTGTCTAGATCTTTTCCGAATAGATTTTAATTAGCCTTCTCTGTGAAAGAATAAGAAAAAAATAGTGCGTAAAATTATATGCTTCATAAAAAAAAGATGAATGGATTTTCATTTCTCTGTACTTGGCACACATATATATTGGTCTTCATTAGTGCTAGTTGAAGGTACATAGTTTTGTTGCTATGTACTGTCTAGATCTTTTTACGAAGATTTTAATTAGCCTTCTCTGTGAAAGAATAAGAAATGAATCGTGCGTAAAATTATATGCTTCATAAAAAAAGATGAATGGATTTTCATTTCTCTGTACTTGGCGCATTATATGCTTCATAAAAAAAGATGAATGGATTTTCATTTCCCTGTACTTGCGCGCGCACGCACGCACGCACACAGTTTTAGAAGTTATCATAGTAAGATTTCATGTGAGTACTACACGATTTTCTTTTTTTGGATCTTATTCAAGGCAGTTGGTGGATTATGGAGACACAAAATGGGATAATTTTTGTGGGGATTTTATGAGACATTAATTGGAGAGACTGGATTGATCTCGTAAATTGATACTGTAGTGCAGGGGGTGCATCTAAGATTTGTTCCATATTTTCATATTACTGAATACAATCTTTGGTCAAAACTTCTCTTACAATCTGATGTTGTTGGTAGCAATATGTAGATGATGGTTTCGAATTGTATGGTCGCTATTATAGTTAATTAAAAAAATTAGGTTTTCTTTTTTCATGTATTAGTCGGAAAGCATTTGGCCAATAATCACCAGTAAGATGCTTTGTAAGCAGTAATAAGGCAGATAATATTCTATACTTGACTGTGAATGAAACTGGTTCACAGATCCATGTAAAAGTGTTCTATAGGGGATGGGAGTAGTGAACATAAAAGACTAGGAATGCAAGCGTTCTTGGATGATCCTATTCAAGGAATTTAACTAAATGGTTTTTATGAGGTGTTTGTTTAATGCTGCGGAGGAAAATTAGATAACGTAGTGGGAGAACATGCAACAGTTACTACGAGTTGGACTATATATTTAGTTCCTACCATGTGGTGTCTTTAAGTCCCCTTTAAACTGCTTTGCAATTCAAGGTTTGTGGTTTCAGCCGAAATCATTTTGCTTGGGATTCAATCTTGAGTTTGGGCTGCAATTGTGATAATTGTTGCCTTATGTGCCTTCTGCTGATAATCACTAGAAATGGTTTCTGAACAGAAAAACATTAGATTTGCCAATATAATAGAAAAAAAGAGAGAAGGTGGTTCCTACATTCTAGGTATCACCAAAGCCGATATGGATACAGACAAGATATGGATACGGACACTATTTAGGCTTACAAGCGTGGCTTGAAGTGTATATAGATAAACTCATAATTACAATATACTGTGCAGCGTTGATAAAAATATTCATTGGTTTAATCCCGTCCCTAGTCATTTTGTTTCCTTCGAGCAGTGTGGGCTATTTATTGATGATTGACCTTGCTATTCACAAATGAATGTGATAAAGAAGTGCAATCCATACGTTGTACCATAGTAGAACTTCCAAGGAATCATTCTGAGTGTTAAAACACCATATGCAATTTTCCATGTTTGTAAAAAGCACTTCACCTTTAACGTTATTTGCAGCTTCTTATCAGAGTACACCAGGAAGTGACACCGAGAGCGATCCAAATAATACAACTGTGGGTACATTGTTCTTCTTTATATAAGTAAAACTATTGGAGGTATGTGTTGTGACCCTTATGAAGAATCTCATGCTTCAGATATTTGTTGGTGGTCTGGATCCAAATGTTACGGACGACGTACTTCGGCAGCTCTTTAGTGAACATGGAGAATTGGTCCATGTAAAAATACCTGTTGGCAAGCGTTGTGGATTTGTTCAGTTTGCTCAGAGGTCTGCATTTTATTAGAACATATGAGCTCTATTATTCCATACTTGATATAAACCTCTTCCTTTTACTGTATGTCAATGTTGCTTTCTGTTAAATTATTGCAGAGCTTGTGCTGAGGAGGCTCTGTTGACGCTGAATGGGACATTGTTGGGTGCTCAAAACATTCGTCTTTCATGGGGTCGTACTCCTAATAAACAGGTTGAAATTGCACTTTTGCATGTTGTTCAAGTTATTTTTTTTCATCACCTGGTTCCATGAATTGAAAGACCTCGAATCTTTTTTTGTTGATTTTTCCAGACACAACAGGATGGAAACCAATGGAGTGGTAGCTATTATGGGTATGGCCAAGGCTATGATTCATATGGATACCAAGCTCCTCAAGATCCCAATATGTATGCATATGCAGCTTATCCAGGATATGCGAACTATCAGCCGCAGCAGGGGAACTATCAGCAGCAGCAGCAGCAGCAGGGCAACTATCATCAGCAGCAGCAGCAGCAGCAGGGGAACTATCAGCAACAACAGGTATAAAATTCTTGATGATTGTGCAACATCAATATGATTTTGCATTGTTACTTTTGTAACATGACTTTTGTTTAGAAGTTGGATCAACATAATGGACTTTGATTCATTAAGGAAAAAAGTGAGTACTATCAGAAAGTATGCCTCTCTAGAACTTTCTTAGTGTGGGACTAAACTAAGGATGTCCATGCTGGAGCTCATATAAAGATGAACTAGAATATATAAAAAGGCAACTATCTTATACGCTCCCCCTCATGCTGGAGTTCATATGTTAAGCATGCCCAGCTTTGGACAAAAGGTGAATGTGGAGGCAAAACCTTAGTAAGGATGTCTTACTTGAACGAGGTGAAGCTTAACCTCGCAGAGCTTGACCTTGTCCCAAGAAAATGATAACCCACTTCAATGTATTTGATTCTCTCATGGAAGACCAAATTCTCAACAATATATTACGAAGTATGCCTCTCTAGAAGTTTCGTGGTGTGGGACTAAACTAAGGACAATAAATATAAACTAGAATATATACAAACGCAACTAGAATATATACAAAGGCAACCATCTTATACGCTTCCCGTCAAGCTGGAGCTCATATGTCGAGCATGCCTAACATTGGATAAAAAGTGAATGTGGAGGCAAAGCTTTAGTCAGGATGTCTTACTTGAACTAGGTGAAGCTTAAGCTTGCGGAGCTTCACCTTGTCCCAAGAAAATGATAATCTAATTCAATGTATTTGATGCGCTCATGGAAGACTAGATTTTCAACAATGTGAGTCGCAACCTTATTGTCATAATAGAGTGCTGTCAAGGAAGTATAAGAACTACATCCAGGTCAGAGAGAATGATTTTCATCATTGAAGTTCGGTAACCGCATAGGTCATTTAGCGATGATCGATTTTGTTTGAGGAGCGAGCCACTGTTTTTTGTTTCTTATTTCAGAATCAACATCATATTCCAAAAGATAGAAGAGGACTAGTAGACTAGTCCTTGACCAAGGAACTTAAGATATTGTATTATATGCTTTATACATCATGAATATTCGAGATTCTCGACAACTACATATACTAACTGAGGGTGCTCAAACAAAGGAGATATCCAATAAGTGGAAATCAGATAGATGAGTTGTATATATATTGGTGGGTAAAAGAGTCGGGAGCAAAGCCAAGATTGGATTGGAGAGCTTTAGATTTTGCTTTATTAGGGTATCGACATGTCTATATCTCAAGAATCCTGATTGATTCTTTCAAACGATCAAGACAATATTTCCAGTCATAATAAGATACCTCTTGTGAGTAACCTCAAGGCCCAAGAAATAGCGCGAGGGACTAAGGTTTTTGGTATGAAAATGTTCAAATATATCTTTTAGATATATGTTATATATTGGCCTTGGCAATACGAGCGTGGTCATCTTCAGTAATAATAATATCATCCAAATACATACTGGAAGGGCCACCGTGTTGGTAGTCCAACGGGAAATGAATAGAAGAATCAACAACACTCTTAGTAAAACTGATCTTTTCAACCACCTGACGGAGCTTGTGAAACCAAGCTCGAGAAGACTGGTTGAGCCCATAAATAATTAGTGAGGGGTAAATCCACGAACAACCAGACATGCTTTTAATTGCTCAATCTTGCTATTAGAATATGTTTGGCAGTAATGACCCATTGGATGACTCACACAAGAGTAAGCAAAAGGTAGGGGACATGGGATGAGATCCCAAGTATCATTCGATCATAAAGCATTTATCTCCTCTTCCACAAATATTGTCTCGTTTATCATTGGAGAGAGACGAAGAGAGTAAACAAACTTCGCTCACACAATAGTAACCAAAAGGTAGGAGACAAGGGACGAGATCCCAAGTGTCATTTGATCGCAAACATGTATCTCCTCGTCCGTAGAAGCTCTCACCCATACGGATACTTAAGCGTCTCCTTTATTGTTGGTGGGAGACGAAACATAGTAAACAAACTTGTAGAGGGACGTGAGCGATGCTAAGAAACAAAGTTTATAATAGTATGTATACTGCATAGAGCAAATACGTGGTTGCTTATGCAAATCACATAAGATCATCCACAACAGGAGTAGAGGTGGTAGGTGGGACGTAAAATATCTTGTGAAGGCTTCTTCAAGGGGCAATTTTGTACGTCACCCTTCAACTTTCTGAAACTTGGTAGCCCACCTTGTTGACATGTCTTTATCTTACAAGCCTCTCCCTCCACCTACTTTATTTAATAATTGAACTTTTCTTTAAGAAATATAAGAGGACTGTTATGTCCCTCTATTTAAAACTTAAGTTGTGGGCCACTCGTGTCTCACGCACGTGCATAATCTCTTTAATTAACTATGAAATTATATGTTTAATTTTTGTCTCTCCAACTAAAACAGCACGATTGTAACCATTTATAATTAATTATATCCTCGTATTCATGTTAATAAACATGTAGAACTATTTATAACAAACTTCAGCAATAATAATCAACTATAGTAAATTTGTGGAAAAATTATAGATTGTAGCAATTATAAATAAATTTTTTGGCTTATTTTATAACCATCTCTAAGAAAACTAAATTGCAATGTAAAAAAAGAGAGAATCTGAAAACTAGAAGGAATCTGATAACTGGATAGTATGTTATAATTATATCCATGGCTTAATATAATCAAGTAAAGATAATTGTAACATACAAACCCGAAATATAACTAATTATTGCCATTTGTAGCAGGTATACCTAACTTTAGCCTGTAAGCAAATCTTTTGGAACTCATTCTTAATGGAGTATTGATCTTTAATCTCTTTTTTATCAACAAATGACATTTATTTTCCTCCTCTCTCATGTAGTGTGGAGACAAAGTGTTATATAATGTATCACTCGTTACTCAACATGCTAAAAAAATCCAAAAAGTTGCACATCGATGGAAGACTTACACATGGTTATAATTTATTTAATTGTCTTAATTGTTTCTTCTTGTTAGAGTTGGTTTTATTTGGCTATAATTGAGTGTAATAGTTCCGCATAGATGATTTTTACGCTCGAGCCATCGATCACGGTTAGTTCATGATACTCGTTGATACGAGCTTTGTATGGTGGAGGGAGGTTGATGATTGAACACGACATACAACATGCTACTGATAAGATCACGTGTTGTAAGAAGAGCAAAGTTCCACTAATTGCGAGGAACATTCATTTGGATAAATAAGGCAGAGAGCTGCATCAAGTAAATGCCATTTATTGCATTCGCCACACCGTTGTGTTGAGTATAATAGAGCACAAGAAGTTTGGTGAATTATCCCATGATTTACACATGATTGTTGTATAATTTGGAAAGCCAAAATGGAACATGTTATGATACCAAGTTGAGCCAACATGGACTTATTTCATTTAGGGAAAAGTGAGTCCAATATACAGGAGACATGCCTCCCTAGAAGTTTCCGGATGTGGGGACTAAACAAAGGATAATAAAGACAATAGAGATGAATATACACAAAGAGAACTATCTCCTACAACTTCCATAATCTGGACTGTTGGCATTTTCTCGGCAAGAACTTTAAATGATAATATCATTGATCTGCCAAGGGATTTATTGGAAATAACATGTTTCTATTCTATATCATTTCTTTTTCAATATACATGACATGACCTCAAATTGTAATCAGGTTGAACTATAGGAACTCTTTATTCATCTTCACGTGGCAGGTTGAAATATTAGTAGCATTTTTATTAGGAATGAAATTTGTTTCTTCCGGACCAAAGTGCATGATGGATTAATCTTAATGAATGATCAACTCCCTGTCAAACATTTGAAGATGTGAAATCTTGAGATTTGAAAGTCTTTGACCTGTTCATCAAATGCAAAATGAGTCTCTCTCGAGTCTCAACTAATGAAGCTATTTGACCCATGGGTTAAAAATCTTTAGATTCCCAATTAATGCATACATATGATTACAAAAGATGTTGGTCATCCATTGAAATCTTCCGCCTCAAGCACATGAGTATGCAAAACTTGTCAAGAGAAAATAAGCTAGCAATAGCATGACATAGAATAATGTAGTTTCATGTGCAAATGTGACAACGAACCCCTGTAAAACTCCATTGATAAATCTTAGTGCCACACTTAGTTTTTTTTTTTTTCCTTTAGCAGAATCTAATGCATACTGTATTGGGTCTTGATAAATATAAGCATAGCTGATTATAAACTTTACAGTGTTATTAATTTATGATTCAATATACATTATCTTCATAAAAAATAATAATTTTATATAAGAGAATAATGTAGTTTCATGTGCAAATGTGACAACGAACCCCTGTAAAACTCCATTGATAAATCTTAGTGCCACACTTAGTTTTTTTTTTTTTTCCTTTAGCAGAATCTAATGCATACTGTATTGGGTCTTGATAAATATAAGCATAGCTGATTATAAACTTTACAGTGTTATTAATTTATGATTCAATATACATTATCTTCATAAAAAATAAATAATTTTATATAAGTGGGTCAAAAATAGGTAAAATGGCTATGATATGGTTGGAGGAAAGCTCAAAATTGCTCTCAAATTTTGGTGGAAGTTCCTTTTTACCTGCCACTTATATTTATTTGGTTAGATTTGCAGATCTGGATGTGAGGAATATCCAATGGTATCATTGGACCATCTTAATAATATTATTTCATGTCCTGTGTTTGTGTGTTTGCTACTGCCTCCAGTATTTATTCATTCCCCATTTCAAAAATTGACTTTGGAGGACATGATTACTGGAAAGTGCAAATATCGTTGGATCTTCAAGGTGTCTCCAGATAGCTTTTATGTAATTAGGGAATTATTTTGTTAATTGACTAAAGTCCATGTTCTCAGGATTTTCTTTTTCTTCTCAAAAAGTTTCCTATATATATATATATATATATATATATATATATATATATATATTGTGTAGCTGACAGATGCATAAATTAACTTGCTGATATTCCATTTGCAGTGATCTTATTTACTCAAAGAGCTGACCTTGGTGGTAGTGGCATGCCAAATCTGCAATAGAAATTCCTTTGCTCTGCCAATCTAAACTTTGCTTCTTTCGTGTTTTCGAGAGAAAATCTTTCTTTGTAATGCCGCCTGAGCTTTTTGTAGAGGGGACTTCTTCTCTTTCATTTGATTTTGTATTCTTGCCTTGAGCACAATGTTTTATTTGTATCCTACTTAAAACTTGCACAGTTTGAAGTAGCAATTTTTATTGTGGATGGTATTCACTGACGAAACAAGCAAGAAGAATTGCCCATTTTTATAACTATTTTGTTGGAATTCACATGCAAAGTTGTGCTGCACAAACTAAGCAGCAGCTGCAGCAAGACTTGATTTCTGGAGTTTCCTTGTTGCATATAACCTAACTTTTTTTGTCTAAGCAATTTTGGGGGGAGAGCATCTGAGGTGGTGATGCCCGATTGTCGGTAATTTAGATTAGATTGCTGAAAATTCCCAGTTTTTGTTCTTTGCTTCCTTCTTTTTATGCCTTGATGGTTTCATAAGTACAGGTTTTGGGTTTGATATGCTTCTCGACAATAACGATTTTTGTTCTTCATCACCGACCCCTGTTTCCAATGGCTATGCAAAAAACCTGTACATTGTGAACCCCCCTCCCCCACCCCAAAAGACCAAGACCACCATCCAACACACAACTCTATGTCGACTTGAGTGCCAAAATTTTGGAAATCCTCATTAAAGTAAGGTATGCCAAAATTATTGCAGTCCTAAACACACGACTGGAGATTCCCAACAACTGTACAGTCCTTAATTAAACGAAGACTTACAGTACTTAATTAAACGAAGACTGCCAAACGTTTGGAAGTCCTTATATGGCACAACTCTCTTTGTAACTGAAAAAATTTGGCATTTTTTTTTTAATGTAGGTTTGTTTCTTTAAGACTTACATATTTCTTTCTATATTCAGATGGAGAACATTTTATCAATAGATATAGCTGTGCCTACTCCTATTAGCATCAAAGAAAGGTCACTAAACAATGGAAATAAAAACATTTTATCAAGTTCGACGAGTAATCGGTCCAAGGAAGATGTGTATCTACATTTAATAATTAAAAACTATGCACTCCCAAAGGTCACTAAACAATGAAAATAAAATAGGAGTGTTGTGACGAAGCATTGCGACGAAAAAAATGTAGATGTCCATTCAAGTTGTAGTGGATTAACATTGTCAAGGGGAAGTGGATAGTCATAGTCAATAATGGAATGCACAATCATCCTATCATCGACACACTTATCAGGCATGCGTATGTGTGACAGTTAGAGACCGGATGAGAGAAAATTAGTTGAGAAATTGACCAATACCGAGGTTACACCATGACAGGTTCTATCCATCGTGCGAATGCAAGATGAGAATAACAAGTCAACATTGAGGACAATTTACAACGCTAGATTTTGATCGACGACTAATAAGATAAGTGAAAAAATGGAAATGCAACAAGTTTTGAGGTTGCTTGTCGAGCATCATTACAAGGAGTACCATAGGAGAAATACATAGAACAATGAGGTTCTTTCCTTGTTTTGGGCTAAACCTGATTGCACCCATTTGGCGCAGTCTTTTTATGATGTGTTGGTCATTCTTCTATTCCTCCACCTTCTACGGCTTGGTATCGACATATGCCTCCCGAGGCGATCACGTAAAGAAACTGTATATGGATGTAATATGTGCATACAAGAATATGACAAAATATGGATGCCATATGTGCATACGTGGACGACATCGTACATGCATGCAATATGAAAGACCCCCAAGTCATGCCTAAGGGCTATTATGAAGTTACTAAATGATGTAATACAAATTTTGGAGATGCTAATATATATATGTCCGTGAGGTCGTGGCCTGGGGGGCTCCCGTGGGGATGAACATGGTTCGGATCCCCTTTGAGAACTTAGTTCTTAATTCGGTAGAAAGGACATATATATATATATATATATATATATATATATATATGGGTAAACGGGATATGAGTCATAGTGCTCATATTTCTACATGAGCCATGTACATGTGGACCAATATGAATAAGTGCACAGCTCATGTAGAAATATGAGCAATATGAATCATATCCCGTTTATCCTATATATATATATATATATATATATATATATATATATATATATATATATATATATATATATATAATTTTGTTTTTGTTTTGAAGAGGTAATTATGTTAACAGACTCCTGGTCCGTGTCACGCCCCGGCCCCGAAGGCCTCCCGACCACCGTTCCCCCGCCGGGACCGGACGCGAATCACCGTGCCTCGGCGCTCCTGCGGGGCGCGTATGGCCGTTTGATATCGGGACGTGATGCCGTGCGAGCCTGGGGTTGCGTCCGCACAAGGCAACATCGTTTAAGTTTGTTTTGGCTATCATCGCATCAATCGAGTAAGCAACGGAGGGACATTGTTGCAAGCATTTAACCGTCTGAGTATTCGGGGCAAATCGAGGGACTGGGTTCTCTTTAATACAAAGGCATCGTTCTATACATTATGCCCCTTTATACAAGACAGGTTGAGGCAATCGAAACACAGATTTTCGGGTCTTAGGGATGAGGCACTGCTATCGCTCCCTCGGACGATCCAGTACCTGCAAGCAAGTAAACTGTTGGTGGGTCAGCACTTTTATAAGTACTGGTGAGAATAAACAACTGAACAGAAGCAAGCATTCACTAAAACCAACACTAAGTAATCATGTTATAAAATATTATATTACTAGTGATCTTTCTAGTTTTACCTATGTTCGTTACATGCAGCATAAGAACAGAGTCATATTACTTTGTTTATGAAAACATCTATGAAAACAAAATTCATATTCGATATTAAGCAAGCAAGCAAGACAAGCTGATCGGTCTATTATAAGGGTGTGTGCAACGTGTCTCGTGAGCTATACTCAGACTCTAGGGACAAATGCACATCTAGGAACAATGCATATCTAGGGGCAGTCCTCTACCAAGCCAACACAATGAACTATCTTATATGTAGTGCGGTCCCCGAGTAACTCATGATCGACAACGGTTGATCTAACTAACCAATGACTCATTTATCTGATGCTATTGGCAGCTGTGACACATGGTTGCTTTCCACTATCTCTGTAGCAGTCGTGACACATGGTTCAGCTCTCCACCAATAGCCATTGTTCGACCGATGCGAATGCATGAAATACTATCAAATAAACTCTAGGATGCAGACGAGATGAACTATCAGACCATATATCTTTGTTGCGGACTAGCCGCCCTCACTGAACAATTCAAGCACATGATATGGTTCTCTCGAAGCACAGGCTATAGTGGAACATGTTCATGCAAACTCTTAGTCTTAGACAAGCGTTTCATGATTTTCTTAGTTAAGCAGACAAGTTCGTTTCAAAGATAAGCTAGGTGAGTTCATTATTAGTATGCAAGGCAGGTTCTATCATTCTTCTTAAGCAAACAAGCATTCAAAATACTCAGATTTATTATTAAGACGTGTAAGAATCAGAGAAGAAAGTTCTGCCCACTCACCTTGATACATAGTGCCGACGCGAAGTGGGGCACTACATACTTATCCACCAACAAAAAAATTTGTCCTCGAAACTTCAAGGATAAACTTTTCGATATTTTGAGCAGCGATAGTCCTCATCCATCGCCGTACTCAATCGAAAGACAAGCAAATCACAAGCACGAAAACTTTTGCACTTTGAGAATATCTATGGACTTATTGTATGGAATGCTCTATTGCAATACCATATCGAGCATATCTCAGAGTCATAGCAACGTATTGGGCCAAGAATCGAATCCACTCTGATACCATTATGTCACGCCCCGACCCCGAAGGCCTCCAGACCACCGTTCCCCCGTCGGGACCGAAAGCGAATCACCGCACCTCGGCGCTCCTGCGGGACGCGTATGGTCGTTTGATACCTGGACGTGATACCGTGCGAGCCTGGGGTTGCGCCCGCACAAGGCAATATCGTTTAAGTTTGTTTTGGCCATCATCGCATCAATCGAGTAAGCAGCGGAGGGACATTATTGCAAGAATTTAACCGTCTGAGTATTCGGGGCAAATCGAGGGAATGGGTTCTCTTTAATACAAAGGCATCGTTCTATACATTATGCCTCGAGGCAATCAAAACACAGATTTTTGGGTCTTGGGGATGAGGCACTGCTATCGCTCCCTCGGACGATCCAGTACCTGCAAGCAAGTAAACTGTTGGTGGGTCAGCACTTTTATAAGTACCGGTGAGAATAAACAACTGAACAGAAGCAAGCATTCACTAAAACCAACACTAAGTTATCATGTTATAAAATATTATATTACTAGTGATCTTTCTAGTTTTACCTATGTTCGTTACATGCAGCATAAGAACGGAGTCATATTACTTTGTTTATGAAAATATCTTTGAAAACATAATTCATATTCGATATTAAGCAAGCAAGCAAGACAAGACAAGCCGATCGTTCTGTTATAAGGGTATGCGCAGCGTGTCTCGTGAGCTATACTCAAAGACTCTAGGGACAAATGCACATCTAGGAACAATGCATATCTAGGGGCAGTCCTCTACCAAGCCAACATAATGAACTATCTTATATGCAGTGCGGTCCCCGAGTAACTTAGGATCGGCAGCGGTTGATCCAGCTAACTAATGGCTCATTTATCTGATGCTATTGGCAGCTGTGACACATGGTTTCTTTCCACTATCTCTATAGCAGTCGTGCCACATGGTTCATCTCTCCACCAATAGCCATTGTTCGACCGATGCGAATGCATGAAATACTATCAAATAAACTTTAGGATGCAGACGAGATGAACTATCAGACCATATATCTTTGTTGTGGACTAGTCTCCCTCACTGAACAATTCAAGCACACGATATGGTTCTCTCGAAGTACAAGCGATAGTGGAACATGTTCATGCAAACTCTTAGTCTGTCACGACCCGTACCTGAAATTTGGGCATGAGTCGTGGGTACGTCCAGCCTACGCCGCAGCATCGACGGTAGAACGCTGTCTAGGTCTCAATAATATACTAAACATATCTCACAACCTGTCAATGATATCAACTCCATAAGGAGTACAATAAAATAAACATCTCTCAACATCTCATAATGTATACTCAATCACAATAGCTATAAGAATATAAATGGCATGATAAAAGATAAGAAAGAATGACATAGTCAAACACCATGTCTCAAAATAGAGATAACCACAGTCTAGCTGTCCAACATAAAAGTCTCCACAAGTCTCAAATTAAACTTAACATAAGTCTCAACATAAACTCAAAATAAACCTCAAAAGTATAAAATAAATGCTATCTAAACAGCTGCAGGTAGTGTCTCCTCTAAAGGAAGGGACTCCTCTAATATCTCTGGTGTGTAGTCTGTATCTACACCTGGTCCATAATGTGTAGGACATAAATCCTCAAGATCCTCTAGAAAAATATCCAGTCAGGATTGGAACGAAGTACAAGCACTAACAGCAGTTTCACATATATTGACAAAAACTATAATACAGTGTAAAGAAATACAAGGTGGATATAATACTGACAATAAGAAATACTGGAGATAATAAATTACTGGAAATAGAAATACTGGAGATAATAAAATACTGGAAATAGAAATACTGGAATAATGTCATCATCAATGGTACAAGTAGCAATGAACAGAAATGTAGCAATGAACAGAAATACAAGTGCATGCTAGAACATTGAACTAGAATATAAGTGAATACTAGAACAATAACTAGAATATAAGAAAATGCTAGAACTATGATCTGAAAATACATGTATAGAATATCTAGCTAAGTGTGTGAAACATCAGCATATCATGTGATTAGCTTGGGACTGATCAGGCATGCTATGTATGACTAGCTATGATTCATGTAAGGTCAGGCTAACCATCCGGATAGCTATGATGCGAGCAATAGTCAGACTAATCATACATAACAGGCTATGAGGCATGTAATGGTCAGGCTGCACCGACGTGAGGTATGGGTGAGCTATGATGCATGTAGAGTTGGGTATCACATAATCTACTAATATCTTCCCGTCCCCAGCTAGCACGATGGATCCCAATCACGACTCCTCGTGATCGGTCTTGATGATGCCAACTCGTGTATACATAGTGTCAGAATCACGTGCGCTATACAACTAGAATCACAGAGATAATCAACATAATAAAAACTGTCAGAGAATGTACTCGCCTGTATTCCTCTGCTGGAAATACCAATGTCCTATTTCCGATGTCTTGTCTGAATAGTCCAACAATCCTATAGACATTATTTAATGATAATATAGAATCAGTCGATACACTAACATACACACAATCAATAGTACACAATGAACTCAGAGACTACGCTAGGGGTGACACTTGTCATCTAACAGGGTCAAGTGTGCATCTAGATGCACAGGTGTCATGTCTGCAATTGCTGTGCAATCAGGCAGTCAATCACCAACACAGGTCTCGCCAGTACGTTAGTGTACATAAGGTAGACAACTCACAATTTACAGGATCACATGGTCAAGTAATTTTAGGATGTCCGTAATTAACACTAGGGTCTCAAAGTATATATACAAATATATTCATACTAGTATTAGTATTTAATTACTTTTATATATATATATATATATATATATATATATATATATATATATATATATATATATATATATATATATGATTATAATACTCATACGCGTACGTATACGCATACGAGTTTGGTTTACTTGCATAACATCTAGCAATCAATATCTAATGAACTTGCCATGACAACACACGCTAAAATCCTAACACCATCATACATATATATATACACAACATGAAAGTAACAACTCAAACCTGCGTGTACGTGAACGAAGGGGTGTTCGACGTCTAGGTAGGCTACTGTCGTTCAGGCGAGGCTCGGTCCGGTCCAGTCCAGTCGAGGGAAGTCATCGGTTCAGCGGGGTCGGGTTCAGACGTGTGCTATCGACAAGTCATTGAGGGAATGGTGAAGTCTCCGGCGTCGACGAGATGGTGGCAGCGTTCAGTCGAGGGGGCTGATAGATGGCCTCGGCGAGATCTCAGGCACTGTATTGTCGGCTCCGGCGGTCCAGTGGATGGGTAGTGTCGACGGGATGAAGTCAGGCGGGTGTAGTCAGTCGAGGCGTCGACGAGAGGTCGGGTTCGACGTTAATGGTAGTTCAGCGGTGATGGCGGGGGTCCGGTGAAGATGATGGATGGGGAAGAGAGGTCCAGCGGTGTCGTGAGAGGAGTAGACGGGGGTCGGGATGGCCGACTCCGGCAAGGGGATGAGGGTGGAGGCGTGTACAGGGAAAGGGAGATGGCGGGAGGTAGCGAACACGAGCTGCTCCGGTCGGCTCAGGCGGGAGGATGGAGAAGATGAACAGGAGATGGGGGAGAGGTTATGGCTAGGTTAGGTTTAAGAAAAGAAAAGAAAAAGTTATATATATGTAGAGAAGAGTTTGGAGGTTGACCTAGAAGGTTGGTCCTGGTCAACATCCTCCTTGGAAAATGGCTTTTTGCTTCTCATGTAGATATTTAAAGGGCTAGGATTGCATTGTTTCAAAATGGAGGGCTAAGGTTTAATGAGGGTTGATGTTGAGTGTTACACACTCCAAAATTATAGAGAAAATCACATGACCAATCAATGAAGGAAAATATGATTTTTTTTTTATGTGTTTGGTCCAATGGGGTGTGGACACCTCAATGCACTTTTGCATGAAAGTGCCCAACAATTGGAAAATTACACAAAGTAGAGTTTTTGGATTAATTTAATTAAAGTTAATATAATTGGTGTTCTAAAATTAATTAGAAGTACATGGGATTAAAATTAGGTGGGACACAAGTGTCATGAATGAATAAGACTCAGAATAGAATATTACCATAATTTGGGTTACACAAAATGGCTCAAGATTGTGTCTCCAATTTCGATTTGAACGCACAAAGATGTAAAGTTGGATTTATATAGAATTAAATACAATTATTTGCAACAAATATTGTGTGACTAAAATGAAACGCAAGAAGGCATAGTTATGAGTCACACAAGGATCAAAATAGAAGGCTGGCACGTCTAGGACAAGGGTGTAAAATTTGTAGGAAGGCAATGGATAGAGTAATGCTCCAAATATCGAAGCAATGGTAAGGTACAATCAATCAAATAAAATCACAGCAATTAAATATAAATAAATATCATACAATATTAACACATTAAATTAAATAAATAAAAAGATAAAAATATCCCTATTCTAGAATGTGGTAGTGACATAGTCTTAGACAAGAGTTTCAGGATTCTCTTAGTTAAGCAGACAAGTTTATTTCAAAGACAAGCTAGGTGAGTTCATTATTAGCATGCAAGGTAGGTTCTATCACTCTCCTTAAGCAAACAAGCATTCAAAATACTCAAATTCATTATTAAGGCATGCAAGAATCAGAGAACGAAGTTCTGTCCGCTCACCTTGATACATAGTGCCGACGCGGAGTGGGGCACTACATAATGATGCACTTCGAGATCCAGCAGAAGCAGGTGGACGCACTGCAACAAATTGTTCAGACCTTGGCTTCCAACCATTCCGCAACAACAGTAGCGACACCGGTGGAGCCACCAACATACGAAGTCAAAGTACCCCGAACCGCAAAGAAGAAGGATGTGACTGCCTTCGACTTTGATGACTTCAAAAAGGTTTACAATACGTCCTTCCGTGGCACTGAGGATCCCATTGTGTCTCTAGATTGTTTGGCTGAGCTGAAGGATCACTTTAAACTTTTAGAAGTACCTGATGACAAGCAAGTCGCCTGTGCCCAACTCCAGCTTTGAATGAATGCGCACGATTGGTGGGATGTGCATCACAGATCTCTCTCCGCAGACGGTGGTGGCAAGACGATCCCTTGGTCCATCTTTCGTGGCATATTTGAAGAGAAGTTTATCCCCCCACCCATTCATCATCAGAAAGAGAATGATTTTGTGCGTCTGCAATAAGGGAGCATGACGGTGAAGCAAAATGCCACAAAATTCAACCGGTTGGCCAAGTTTGCTAGTTCATATCTGCCTAATGCAGCAAGCCGAGCCAGACGATTTGAAGGCAGTCTGCGACCTTCCTCTCATGCGCACGTAGTCGCTTCACAGTACGAGATAATAAGGGAAGTCCTTAATCATGCCCTTGTCTTGGAACCGCAATATCCTTCCACTGCGGCCGGCGCTATAGAATATTCTCATCACAAGCGCTCTAGTAATACAGGAGGAAACAACGCTAATAAGCGTCCAAATAATGGCGGTAACTAGGGCAACAATCCGGGAGGAAATAAGGGGCAACGCTGTACAAAATACAACCGTACAGGGCACCGGGCTAGCGAATATCAAAATTAGGGATGCTTCAACTTTGATCGGCTGGGTCATTATGCTCGAGACTGTCTTGATCGTCCGAACTGAGCCCCTCAGCACCGTGCAGAGCAGCAAAATTTTGTTCAGGGACCCCAAGCTAATCGGCCTGCATAACAACAAGAGCGTCGTCCGAATACTGGGGGCCGGGTTTATGCCTTGACGAGGGACGAGGTGCTCGCCTCGAACACCGTAGTGTCAGGTATGTTGCTATTCAATAATGTACCTACACGAGTGCTATTTGATTTCGGTGCCATACATAGTTTTGTGTCAACAAACTTTGCTAAGGAACACAAATTCATCCAGACACCGTTAGGCCTAAGGCTTAGCGTCAGTACCCCGTCAGGCACGATCTTGCCTGCCGATTCAGTTTGTCGTGATGGCTGCATTTGCATTGGAGAAAGAAATTTGTCACTTGATATGATAGTTCTAGACATAGGGGACTACGACATCATTCTGGGTATGGATTGGCTTGACGCTTGCTCAGTTACTATTGATTGTGTGAAAAAGAAAGTCGTATTTCATCTTCCTGGCGAGATCGAGTTTTGCTATTTGTGCAGTCCATAGTCGAAAGTGTTAAATTCCTACATGGTGATCTCAGCAATGTCTGCTCGATGGATGATTCACTCTGGCTGTGCAGGGTACTTGGCGTCCGTTCGAGACACTCGGCAAGATTGTGCAAACGTTGAGTCCATTTTCGTTGTAGCAGATTTTTCTGATGTATTTTCAGACGAGTTGCCCGGCATGCCGCCTGATCGAGAGATAGAGTTCACTATTGACACATTTCAGAAACTCGGCCAATTTCTAAAACTTCGTATCGAATAGCCCCGACAGAACTAAAGGAGTTAAAGATTTAGTTGCAAGAGTTGCTAGATTGTGGGTATATTCGTCCGAGCATATCTCTATGGGGTGCACCTCTGTTGTTCATTAAGAAAAAAGATGGCTCGATGCGGCTCTACATCGATTACCGAGAATTGAATAAAGCTACTGTCCGAAATAAATATCTCCTTCCCATGATAGATGACCTCTTTGATCTGTTACAAGCTGCAACGGTGTTCTCAAAAATTGATCTTCGCTCGGGTTACCATCAGCTCAAGATTAAGTCAAACGATGTGCCAAAGTCAGCCTTTCGCACTCACTACGACCACTATGAGTTTTTGGTAATATCGTTCGGATTGACCAATGTCCCTGCCGCCTTTATGGACTTAATGAACCGCGTGTTCCGGCCGCATCTCGATAAATTTGTAGTAGTGTTCTTTGATGATATCTTGGTGTACTCAAAGAATGGAGAGGATCATGTAGAGCACCTGCGGACCGTGCTACAGACTCTTCGGGGCAACAAGCTATATGCAAATCTGAGTAAGTGTGAATTCTGGCTGAGCAGTAAATCTTTCCTTGGGCATATCATTTCTGCGGGAGGCATTTCAGTCGATCCAAAGAAAGTGGAGGCCGTTGTCGAGTGGAAGCGACCTGCATCCGTCAGTGAGATTCGAAGCTTCCTCGGGCTAGCGGGCTACTACAGGCGGTTCATAAAGGCTTTTTCCAAACTAGCATAACCTCTGACTCGCCTCACTCAGAGGGGAGTCGCGTTTGAGTGGTCCGCAGACTGCGAAGCCTCGTTTGAAGAGTTTAAGCATCGCCTCACCTCTGCCCCATTACTTGCACTACCAGACGAGACCTCTGGATTCCAAATCTTCAGCGATGCGTCAGTGCAGGGCTTAGGGTGTGTACTTATGCAACGAGACAGGGTGATAGCCTATGCATCCAGATAGCTGAAAAAGAACAAGAATAATTATCCTACGCATGATCTGGAGCTAGCGGCAATTGTGTTCGGGCTAAAGTTGTGGTGATATTATCTTTATGGAGTGCCTTGCCGAATTTATACCGATCACAAGAGTTTGAAGTACTTATTCACCTAGGCATATCTGAACCTATGACAGCGATGTTGGCTAGAATTGATAAAGGATTACGACTTGACGGTAGACTACACACCTGGCAAGGAAAATGTGGTAGCGGATGCGTTGAGTCAGGTCTTTGCGGGATCCATGTCCGTTGATAGCATGTTACAAAGGGACTTAGAAGAGTTGGGAATCGAACTCCGAATTCGATATCGCGGCACGCGGGTTGCTCAGATGCGATTTCTACCTAATCTGATAGAGAGTTACATCTACTCAGAGGGATGACCCATTCCTAAGAAAAATGCGCGAGCAGATTCTACCGGGGAAGGTGAAGGACTTTGCAGTAGATGTACGAGTTAAGGGAAGGCTATGCGTCCCCAACGACTCAGAACTCAGAAAGGAGATCCTTACGGAAGCTCACTTTACAGCCTATACGATCCATCCCCGGAGCACGAAAATGTATAAAGATCTTCACACTATCTTCTGGTGGCAAGGCATGAAGAAAGATGTGGCGCTCTTTGTGTCAAAATACATAACCTGTCAGAGGGTGAAAGCAGAGCATCATAGGCCAGGCCAAGAAATGTAGAATCTTGCTATCCCGGAATGGAAGTGGGAGCACATAAGCATGGACTTCATTGTTGGCCAGCCAAGGACGCAACGGGGGAACGACGCAATCTGGGTCATCGTCGACCGGTTAACCAAGTCTGCGCACTTTATTGCCATCAAAATTACATGGAGCACCGATCGCCTCGCCTAGACCTACCTTAATGAGATAGTCCAGCTGCACGGAGTGCCAGTTTCCATAGTATCAGATCGGGACGGACGATTCATCTCACGTTTCTGGGAAAGCCTTCAGTCAGCGATGGGAACCAAGTTAAAGTTCATCTCATCCTACCATCCTCAAACAGACGGCCAAACATAATGGGTGAATCAGGTACTAGAAGACATGCTGTGCCTCTACGTAATCGATTCAAAGTCAAGTTGGGACGTCTACCTGCCGCTGGCAGAATTTGCATACAACAACAGTTATCAGTCCAGCATCCAAATGGCTCCATACGAGGCTTTGTATGGGCGGAAGTGTAGGTAACCGATCTGCTGGTATGAAGTTAGAGAACGACAAATCCTTGGACCAAAACTGATTGAACAAACAGTCCAAAATGTTTGGTTGATCTGAGAGAGATTAAGGGTAGCACATAGTCGGCAGAAGAGCTATGTCGATATTCGTCGTCGCCCCCTTGAGTTCCAAGAGGGTGACCACATATTTTTAAAAGTCTCGCCCATGCGAGAAGTGATAAGATTCGGGGTAAAGGGGAAGTTAAGTCCGAGATTTGTTGCCCGTTTGAAATTTTCAGACGAGTCACTACAGTTGCCTATCAAATTGTATTGCTACTAGCCCTGTCAGAAGTGCATGATACTTTCTATGTGTCACAGCTTAGAAAGTATGTGCATGACCTGAATCATGTGGTAGACTTTGGTCAGCTAGATCTGCAGACGGACTTGTTATACGCCGAAGAGCCCGTTCAGATGTTGGAGCATAAGAAAAAGCAGTTACAAAATCAGACAGTATCGCTAGTGCGCGTCCTTTGGCGAAATCACTAGGTCGAAGAATCGACCTGGGAACTCAAATATGATATAAGAAAAAAGTTTCTCTTATTATTCCTTAGGGGTAGGTTCTATTCCTAAGTTTTGGGACAAAACTTTCTATTAGATGGTTATGATGTAATGTCCCGTTTTACCTATTCGGGGAGCGCGGCCAAGAAATACTTGGTACCGTTCGATCAGGACAGTTTGAATCAAGATCATTTCCTCATTATGGATTGGTTTCTTCGGAATCAGGTCTCATATTCAATGGATCGTGCCTCAAGGAAGGACTCGGCAACAGAGTCGAGATGGGCCTTTTTGTTGCGCTGGTTTCCTTGCCCGTTTTCGATGCCGCTTGGTTGTTTTCTTGTTGGTTTTATGACTTGCATTTTCTTGAACAATTTTAATGTATTTTATTGCCTTCGTTCTTAGGATTTCATTTTTATCGAACCTCGGAGACCGAAGCAGGATATATTGATCATCTGTTGGTGCGCGCAGGTGATCGAGTAGGCGACACGCAAGCGAAGTCTTGAAGATCTTCCTTTTCTCTCCTAGTTCACCAACTTGTGAGTAATTTTACTTCGATTAGCACCCTTCTTCCAAGTCTTCACTCTTAATAAATTGGCTCATTTGTGCATTCCACTCCAACGATATCATAATAAGAATAAATTGAGTCAAATAAAAGAAGAGTTAGACTTGAAACACTTATAATGCTTGTCACCTAAAATTCTTAAACGATCACATTGATGCGTGTTTGTCCGCTATGCATTTATATAATGTTCAGTTGTAGCTAGAACTTATTCTATATAACTGTGCAGATATATTGTGCAACTAATTGAAATATAAACACTTGGACAGGTAGATTATGCCGAATGCACTGTGCTAAAGCAGACATGTACATTCCTTTGGTTTGAATGCTTTATCTATTAACTTAGTATCAATGCGTGGTTCGGTCGGACAACTTGTGTACAAGATTTAGTTTCTGCGAACGGTACCCGGGACACTGGGGCCGATTCGTTCCGGGCGGAACTCGGATAGCTACCCTAGCAAGCCTAGCACGGGTAATGCGGGGGCCTTGTAGCGGGACTTGCTACCCGAGCTACAAGGGTCACCGTCTTACTGTAGCTATTGTCCACGGTGAAAATGATATGCCATGATCCAATGTATATATATTTCTGCATTGTTTGCTCAAACTAATAATGTCTTCGTGGTAGGGAAGCACATGGTAAGTATTGTGCAGACAGTTCAGACGAAAAAGTAAAAGTCACCAAATGGTGGCATATTATTTCTGTAAAGTGCATACTCAATGATTGCATATAAAATAAACTAAGACAAGATAGAAAGTCCACAAATAATTTGCATGCTAGATATAAACAACTTGGATTTGGTTAGTTGGGTTAGCTCACCCTCACCAGTACTTTTAAAAGTATTGACCCTCGTTGCAGCAGGTTCCCCGAGCCCAAGCGACGCAGCGAGGAGCTGAAGCTTCTTCTTCCTCCAACTAGTCCAGTACTCGTCGCACCCCGTTCATGACTTTTTGGAGCTTTTACAAAGAAACCGGAGCCCGTGCAACCCTTATATGCAGCTCCGAGGTAAGGCGATAGCTTCGCCAGCAGGTGTCTATATTATTTTGAAATTTTAGTAAAGGATGTGATGTATGAAACGACTATCTTTTTTTGTATCCAAGTTGTAAGCCCGTGTGGCATCCTTATCCCTTTTGGGTCAATAGTCTGTAACCAGATGTTCATTATCAATGAAATTTTTTTTTTCTATGCCTCAATGTGTGTTATCTTATTTGCGTACTTTGTTGCATATGTTCTTAAGTATATCATTATGCCTAGGCCTTGTGCACGCGCGCCCTTCGCGCGCACGGTATCACGCCCGGGGGACGATTATCGATTTAGCAAAATCTGGGCGTGACAGTCCGAAGGCCTACAAACTCGGTCCGAAGGTCCACCATATCCCGGCCTGAAGGTCCCATACATCTAGGCCTGTAGGTCCGCACCTGCGCTGCACCCATCACCAACTCACCACTTAATTTTCCCAAAGAAAAATTAAATGGCGTCCAGGAGGCTCGAACCCGTAACCTTCTGGGTAATATGCATTGGTCTTAACCACTAGGCTAGATGTCATTTGCCTATATATATATATATATATATATATATATATATATATATATATAATTTTGGAGATGCTAATGACAATTATCAAATTCTAGATATGTTGTTAAAGTCTTGATATCAAAAGCATATATAAAATCATGTTATGTAATAAATAATAAAAATTAGCCATACATACTAGAGTCACATAAGACCAATCAACAAGGATGTTATAGGTCTCTTTCCCAGCCGATACCGGTATAGGGGTATATTTCTAGTCAATTGGATAAAGAAAATTATGCGTAAGTGAATAAAATATTTTTTTCTTCTAATTTTTAATAATTTATTAATAATTATTTGTTTTTCGATACCAAAAGATCGATACTTGGGTCTGAAATTGCTGATACTCTGAATCGAAACTATTGATACTACTGATATCGATAATATCGATACTCGTAGAAAAGTTCTGATACCAATATTGATACTATGAACCTTAATAAATACATTTTATGCACTTAGATAATTGGAAATAAAGTCATTCAACCATATAAAATAATCACATAATAGAGTCATACAACAATATACTAGAGTCATATAATAAAGTCATACAACTACCGTGATACATAATAGAGTCATATAATAAAATCATACAACTACAACCATACAACCTTATCTACGACACATTTGGTGCATCTCCCCATACTTTTAAAAATTGTCATGTGTTTGGGATTGTCGATGCCTAACATTTTCTCTTCCATGTTTTCTATAAAAAAGTTACTGCAATCTAACAACGTCTGACCAAGCCTCTTTACTTCCTGGGCTTGTAGATGTTTAGAACTAATCTTATCCTAAGAACCAAAAATATGCAAAGCGTAAATGTTAAATACAACAAATTATTCATTACCATCCTTTTAATCACGCAACTAGGGCCAATTTTAACGGTTGGCAGGGTTGTATCGAAGAGCCATGCTCTTCCTGTCTCTCAGGGTTCTTCACTCTTGGATGCTCGATTCTATTATATCAGGGCATATATTTATCACTACAATCCCATGGGCAGCTATTGCATTTTTGTTCCTCCACACAAAAATATGTGCCAATGCCACTGGTCTCAAGTCGTTGACACGTTGTTGTAAATCGCTAACACAAAATTTAAAGGCTTTCTTCCTCTTAGAGCTAGAACCATCCTTAATGATCGTGTTGGTATCGTTTGTACGAAACTAAACTGACGGAACACTCACTCTGGCATATAAGGCTCCTTAATCTCGTGGCAGCTGATCAAGCAATGGAAGAAAGACACGAGCTAAATAGGACGAGTGGTATCTCGTTGATCCGCTTGTGAATCCCAAACTATTTGAAAATTAATGTGAAAAGTTTATATGAGATCAAGTATAAGGCTACTAGTAAATTTAATTATAAGTGTTCATTGGCATATTTTTTTTGTAATATTGTCAAGTGTCATCCATATTGCAGGAATTGTCTACTTGAGTTTGACATCTTACTTACTTGACCTCCATTTATATATCCTAAGGAGAGACTCATCATAGCCTTTTATGAGTGTACCCGGTTTGAGGCTTGAAAAGTGCTTGTATATTCATGCATATACGTAGACAATGAATATCATATTAAACCATGATAATAATTTAAAAATAAAAAAATTAAGATTAGAGAGAGGAAAAAGTTGTTTATATGCAGTCGTGGAACACGATATTGTCGTGGAACCTTCGCAGGATGCAACCCCAAGTTTGTGGTAAAGGAGTATACCACTACCCCCAAGAAATTTTATCCAAGTGGTCGGTGTCATTGATGTCCCAAACATACTTTGCATGTACAGATATTTCAGGCTTGTCTCGAACGCCAACACACCCCAAGGCAAACAACATCCACGACCCTCCTCATTCTTCCACGAGTTCAAGTTGTCTATATCATCATTGGGCTGTATACCCTTTATCTCGTTGATCATTATAGAATATTGTAGGAATTTTTAAAGTCTGAAAGGGACATCAACTAATCTGCATCAAGTCCCAAGGATTCAGAAGCATATCCCATACACCCATTGTGTCATTCTGTCGGGTTCTCATTATTGTGCATTATAATTTTTCTATCTACTTTCAATCCCAATATTTGATGCACATCATCTGTAACTACCCACTCTGAATCAATGCGGATAGCCAATTCAAATGACACAAGTACGATGATTCGTCCGCCTTGCTCGACAAGAAGACTCACTTGAGGCAAATAATTTCCTTCATGAGTTCAGACTTAGAATTTCAAAGACGCGCTCGGATTATCATTTGGCCGAAGCGAATCATCGCTAAGGTGGGTGGCTACGATGAACCTATTTTTGCTTAGCCTGCATACATAAAACTTGGACGATACATACTAGATCACTAGGCGATAACCTTTTTGCATGCTAATAAAAGAAGTCAACGTACATAGCTAAGGGAATAGTCCCATCTTATATCTCTTTGCATAGAACATGGAGGTAAATAATGATTGAACGAAATAGTATACTCGCTTTACAGTTCTTATAACCCTGCCCTCGTAGCTTTACTTTTGTTCCTTATATGTTCCTTCAAGTGTATTGCTTCATATGTTTGAAATACTCGTCACATAGATATTGCCTCGATATGGAAGCACGACACTGATAATGGTTCACTTACCTAAGACAGGAAGACTATCAAAATAGTCATTTTTGAGCCAAGTAATAAAAATTTGGAAATACTTCGGGACTATAAGGCCGCCAAGGCAGTTTTCTGAAAACTACATAACGAAAGATTGGAAGAAGTGATAAGAAAGTAATAGAATTATCAAGTAAATAAACTAAATTGTACTAATAAGTAATGAAGAAAAAGAATCGCTCGGGATGGCTCGTAGCATGCTCGTGCCGCGCTACCACCATCGTCGTTCGGGGTGGCTTGTAGCGGGCTCATGCCATGTTACCACCATTGTCGTTTGGGTTGGCTCAAAGCGGGCTCGTGCCGCGCTACTACCATCACCGCTTAAGAAAAAATAGTAAAAAGATAAGTGGTCAAGAACAAATAAAAGAGACTTGCATAGTCGCGGACAACTTGTGCACAAGGTTCTATATGGTTCCTGCGAACGGTACGCCGAGACATCAGGGTCGTGTCGACCTAGGCTGGAACCCGGGTAGTCAGCTAGCAACATCAGCACGGGGGAGCGGGGCTCGCTACCCGCACTGCAACAACAGTCGTCCGCCCGGACTACTATCCATAATGGCTAGTAGGCCAACGACTTCTATTCATATAGATTAAGTTAAGCTCGATTACGGTAATCCGCGTGCGAGTCATCATATTGAAACAAGTAATCTGAATATAACACACTCGAACGATATGAGTATCATGTATTTGAACAATCGAAGTAACAAAGTAACCTGAGTATCACATATCTGAGTATATCGTTCACCTGAATCAGAAACCCGCTCGTGATACTTGTGTTTGCTTACGCGATTCATTGGATTTTATTATATATATTTGTGCTTGGTTTAACTTGGTTTTACGTTTAGACAGGGAAAGAAGAATGGTAAGTTGGTAAGGGTCGCCGTGTTACTCTTATATCGTACGACGTACTGCCACACGAGTTAGGCTTTACATTATGCCATAAAACTGATCCTAAGGCAAGACTAGTAAGACAACTTAATAGATGGTGCACGAAACTAATATAACGTGTTTGTATTTATTGAGCGGGCAAGAAGCCTCCCCACCAGTGCATTTATGTACTGATAACCCACCAGATTGCTTGCAGGGTGCGGGAGAACTTTGTTCGGTGCAGAGTATCCCCTCGTGCGCGCTAAGGCATGAAGTTCGCTCTGGAGCCTTGGAGTGTTGCTTCCAGAGCTGAAACACATATACATGACATAATATTGGAACATCGTCTATGTAACATCCCATGTTGTGAGCCGCTTGGCAGGCCTTTATTTGTTGAGAGAGAGAGAAAGAGAGAGAGAGAGAGCTTGAGCGACTTGTAATCTCGGCCTAGCATCACTTGTAACCTTATTTATTATCAATAAAGAGCTTGTTATGGTATCATACTTGTATTTATTCAATGTTTTCTCTTTGTCGACTTTGTGAACTAGTTATCGAACGACCATTTACTTGTGTCGTTCAAATTTCTGCTGCATTGGAGACTATCTGTGCGACTCTATAGCTTAGTCATTTTATCGCCCGTTCGAACCCTGGTCTTGCGCGGGCGCAGCTTTTCTTATGTGACATCACGTCCTGATGGGTACGATCATACTGCGGGAGCGCTGGCGCGGTGATTCGCGCCTAGCAGAGACGACCGATCCTACGGAAGATCGGGGCGTGACATAATCTAGGATAATTTTTATATTCCCATATGGGAGATAGAAGGTACTAGTCTCTAGATGCCGCCTCTCAAAAAATGCTGATATGGGTGTATCGTCAACCATTCGATAGGAGTACCTGGCTAAAAAGTGTATACCTCTATCCCCAACTTTATCCTTGATATTGGTCTATTTCATCCAAGCCTCATATCTAACACAAGATTAACGATTCTTACAAACCATTCTGTCAAAAAAAAAGATATATGAAATAAAATTAAAAGTAATCGATTATAATTTGAGAAAGGGTTATTTATACTAACATCCCATGTGTTTTCAGTTTATTAAATGGACATCCCTTATTTTGAAAATAATTACACTTGTGAGACTCGTCTCACTATCGCGTATTTTTTATGTTCATATTTTGTATATGTGTGTTATTGCTGTATATTGCTTCCCGTTTATTTTTTGGATTTCTCTAGCTGCTCTCATGTAATTTTTAGATTTGTGAATAGTGTTAACCACTCTTGATATATAACCCCTCCCTTTCTCTCTCTTCCCCATTCTTTCACTTTTCCCCTCTTTTATTTTCTTTTCCTTTCCTCTCCCCTCCTCTTTAGCCGAGGGAAGCCCAGGTCGGTTCCCTCCCCTGGAGTTCATAGAGCCCAATATAGACCAATAAAATACAAAAAATTCACAATAATATAAAATTATAAGTTTTCCATCATTGGCAAGATGTACTTGCCTAAAATCACCACTAACTACTACCACTACTACCAAGGGAAAGGGGAGGGGGGCCGGTCCTGGGCTGCTCTCGGCTAGGGAGGGGGGAGAGGAAATGAGAAAAAAATGAAAAGCGGAGAAAGTGAAAGAATGGGGAGAGAGAGAAAGAGAAGGGTTATATATCAAGGGTGGTTAACACTATTCACAAATCTAGAAATTATATGAGAGCAGCTAGAAAAATCCAAAAAATATACGGGAATCAATATACAACAATAGCACACATATACAATATATGAACATGAAAAGTACGCAATAGTGAGACGAGTCTCACAAGGAAGAACTTGCACTTTTCGTTATTGTAGATTTCTTGTATTTTATTATTCTATATCATGCTCTATGAACTCCTATGCATGTTTACTTCTTAGTATTTTCGGTTTTGATAGTTTGGTTGGACTAGATCTACATTTTTTACTTTAATGTGTTAATGACATTTTTATGGTTTTGATCTCTTAAAACTTATTGTTTTCCAAAACTAGTTGTTCTATATGAGAGATCATCTGATTTCAAGTATTTAGAACTTTACTTCTCTAGATTTGGGCTAGAAATGAGAATTTTATTGATAATCACATTTTCAGGGCTTAGAGCTTTTCCATGACTGAAACTTGTTGTTCTGGGACGAAGGAGCTTCATGCGGCCTGCTTTGCATGCGGCCTGGACTCCTCACTCCAAACTCAGCATGCAACAATCTTGTTGGACGCATGATTGAATCTGTACATGGGCCCCTTGGCAAAATGCATGAAACATGAACGAAAGAAATTTCTCTAAGTTCCTGATTCCATGCGGCCCAGAGGAGCATGCGGCCAAAATTGTCTATACGGTCCGAGCTATGTATTCCTCTTTTCCTCTAATACATGACTCAGCGTCGCCTTGGCACAATTTTTGCTGAATTTATCTTTTCTTCTCTAACACGCATTATTGGCCAGTCACATCGGTCACTTCTCTGATACGCTTTATTGGTTAGTCACTTCAGTCACTTCCTGGCCTTGTATTTATCCCCGTCACTCAACCCTTGTTCCGAGGAGTGGACCTTGCGATGATCCATGCGGCCAGTTTGACCCATGTGACCTCTTTCTTGCCTACGACCAGCTCATCTCCTGCACTTCTAGTACTTATAATAGAAATGTTTTCCTTTGTTATATGTTTTTTTATGGATTATTTACTCCTTGTGCTTGGCTCAATTAGTTAAATTCATATGATGTATGTTATTTCTAATTTGCTTATAACATGGATGCTACACTTACCAGCACATGGAATACCCGAAATATGGAATATAATGGCACTGTTAAACTAAGAACTCCCGACACCTGACTTATACTAAATGAACTTGATCCCTGACTCTAGATACCTGACATGTACTGATAAACAGGATAGTGGCTCGGCGTAGCTCACTCCGGACATGCTAGAATCTTCAGAACTGAAATGCTCGTACTGATAAGATAAATTCTCGTGGTTATTTGCTTGTCCATGTCCTGATTGTACTTGTCAAGCTATTTTACAGTCTTGCATCATGTCTAAGGCAGATTCCTGAGCACCATAGTACGAAATCCTTGATAACTTGCCTAAGTTAATAACTAGAATAATTATCTAGAAGCATCTAGAGAGATTTTTGGGCTACATGCAATTTTAATATCCCAGCGACATCTAATGAATTTGGATCTCTCCGTCGAGAGGGACACACTTCCAGCACACCGTCGAGTGTTGCAATTACCAGAAAAATATTTCATACTTAATTAATCTATGCTATATACTCTTACGTCTGGATAACCCGGATAATCTGCAGGGCATGTGGCTGTATGAAATCTCAACTGCATTTGTTAGTAACCAGGATTGTGATAACCCTAGTTAGTTAATGGTAGTAAGCCGTAGGTCATGATTGGCTGTGATTGCATATTTTCTAGTCTTGTCTAGCCTTGGATCACCCAGCTACTAATCTTGAACTGTACCCGCTACTGATTCCTGAAACTGCTTATTTACATATTGCTCTTATTTATATTTTCTTATGCTATTGAACGTTTGTATGCTGGTTTTAGTTCCTAAGTTGGCTCCCTTGTGGTACTTTGTTGTTTTGGTGTCTGACCCTAGGGATTTTGTATGGACAGATTTTGAAACAATATCGCAGGATCTTCCGTACATCCCGCCTCCAGATGGTGAACACGAGGAGCACCCGAGGACTTGAGTGAGTTTCTTCTTCATCACCCACCTGATCTTATACTTATACTTTTGAGGCGTTTAGCCACCGAGTACGTGTTTAGCTTGTGTTTTAATACTTGACATCCTAGCCTGCGGGCGTACATGTAAAGCATATTCTAGACTATAGCTAGAGCTGATCATGTAATATTGCACTATGCTAGTTTTTTATTTTGGTAACTAGCTTCATGATCATCTATGTATGTATAGTTTGCGACGCCTTACTATTATATGTTTGGTGATTATACTTCTTGTAACTTGTTGCTTGCTTTAGGACTCTTGACCCAGGAATGACTGTTGGATTGTAGAGTAAACCCTCACATGTCTAGACAGCCGTGACCGTATCTCGGGGTATAGAGTACTCTGGTGTACGCAGCTGGCTTTGTCCGCCCCCGCTCTCTAGTATTCTGGTTCTGGGGCGTGACAACACTAACCGCTCCTATATTTTATCTGTATTACACGGACCTTTTCTATATTTTATGTTTTACGATTATTACACTAACCACATATACAACATAAATCATAGTGGATGTCCGAGTAATTATTTTCTAAGTAAACGAGGTTCGTTTAATAAACTAAAAACACATGGGAGGTTGAGTGTAAATAACACTTTGGGAAATGAAAGAAATTTGTAAAACAAAGACAAAAGCAAAACATAATTGACTATTTCCCTTCCATATTGATACACAATATGGTCCTTGAAAGATTTTAAGGCAGAGCAATTATTGGGACAAGCCTTGATAAAAGGTCCAGCCTCGGTACTAGTTCTCCTTGTGCCCTCTTCTTCTCTTTGCTTTTTCATCTGTAGTTATCTTCTTTGGTTGTAGGCCTCTTCTCCATCATCATCATCAGAAGAATAAGAGGAACCAACTCTTTTATGGTAACGAATACTTCCTTTGCTCTCTCAGCTTGTCACGCTCTCCGCTTCGACATCATCGGTTCCTTCATTTTCTTTCCAACTTGTTCCTTCGAGGGACTACTAAAATACATGATCATTCAATTTGTAGAAATTGAAGAACTGAAACTCGACAAAAAAAATACACACGTAAAAATTGCCAGAATTTTAACAGTCATTCGTTGAACCATGACTGCAATCCTAACCCTAACATGATCTTCGATGACTACTAAAATTTGATAGTCCTGGATACTAAAATTTGATAGTCTGTCAAAATTTTTGCAGTCCCGAAGGCATCAAACATCTGTCTTTAGAACTACCAAATTTTTGTCAGTCCTGTTTCATTGTAGGACTGTCCAAATTTTGACAATCATAGAGCAAACTTATGTCTGGCTATGCATACGACTGACTACCGAACTTTTTGTAGTACCGAAGGCAAAGAAGTCTGTCTTTAGAACTACCGACTATCAAACTTTTGACAGTTCTGACTACGCATAGAACTACCAAACTTTAGGCAGTCCTGAAAACAAACAAGTGTACCTTTAGGATTGCTAAAATTTTGACAGTTCTGTGGATAGCAAGCACTACCAAAATTTGGTAGCCCTTTATCGTCCTAAATGATATTATATTTTAAATAAAATAGATTAAATTATTATTTTAACCGACATTAGATAAAGTTAAAATTAAATTGTATATTATAAATTTTACAAGGAAAAAAAATACAAAATTAATAATCTAACATACATTATTTGGTAACTTTCATGTACAACTCCCTTTTCATTTTACACGTCAAAAACACACTTCGGTTTAACAAAACACTGTTCTAAAAAAAAAAAAAAAAAAAAAAAAAAAAACTTATCTAAAACTCCATTTTCAAGCAAGACCATACATCATGAGCTCATATGAGAAAAGCTTCCAATATCATGTGATAAACTTAAGCAAACTGCAACAACAGGATTGTAACTTCTTTTCTCATTGAGAACATTTTCATCACAAATTTTTCGTCAATTGTAGTATTTGAATGCTTATATTATTTTATGGAATTATTTTTCATAAAATATTATCTTTCATATTTTTCTCCAAATTGGTTGAAAATGAAACTCGTCTAACCCATAGAAAAATATCATTTTTCATGAAAAATAACTATTTTTCGTGAAAAATAATCACAATCAAACACCCAAATTAAATTTTCTATAAAAAATTCAAAATTTCATGAATTTTTTTCCTATTAAAATAATTCTGTGAAGTTAATTTATTCATTTTTTTTACATATTTTCCACTTTGTAATGAAACTCAAGGTGTGTAAATGGACGGACGGACGGCCCGGAACCCGGCTCAAGGTGTGTAAATGGACGGGTGGCCCGGAACCCGATCCGCTCCGGCCCACTCCTCCCCCATGGGTCCGGGCTGGGTCGTAGGATCCGACCCGCAAGCCCTATCCTGCCCGGCCCCCCTGTCTGTCACGCCCCGATCCCGAAAGGGTCATTCGTCCTCGCCGGATCCTTTACGGAACCGATTCGTCCTCGCTTGGGGCGTGATGTCGTGCGAGCCTGGAGTTGCGCTCGCACAAGGCAAGAACTTGCAGTTTTAGGAACCCATTTTGAAACACAAATTATAAAACACATTCACAGAGATTTGAACACAAATGCGGAAGAAACATGCTTTTTCATTGAATATTCAGAGTAATTTACATAGAGTTTTACATTGATGCGCCTTCTCGGCTATTGAATTACATTACAAAAGATAACTCAAAATGCAGGGCGCGCTCCGTCAGATAGTCCACGTCGTTTGCACATTACGCCCTTGTATACATTGAAGTCCATGCCTCCAAAATGAACTGACTCCAGCTGTACTTCAAAATAGAGGTGCTCCTAACGCCTCCTCGCTACGCTCTAGCATTGCACCGTCTGAGTGCCTGAAATAGTTGCCCACAACGTAGGTCAGTACTCAACTTGTACTGGTGAGCGGGATGAATCCCACTCGACTAAATCGACACTAGCTTGTTAGGGGCGAGCATGCATTAAGATAGCTTCTATAAGGAAGCAAGTGAAATCAATTCATATCAGTTGCATGTTTTGATAGGAATGAATAAAACATTGAATCCAACCAGTACACCGACTGCTTACTCAATAGATGCACGCCTTTCCTGAAACGAAAACACAAGTATACTTACCATCTGCACAAGACAATAAGTTAGCATGCGTTCTAGTCTATGCGGTCATTGGTGTGATCGACACCTTAGGGACATATTTCAAGCTTAGCGGCGCGCCCTATCAGCCCAGGTAGCAAGCCCTGCTGGAGGTCCCGCTAGGCATCGTGACGAGCACGAATCAAATATTTTCCTCCGGATCGATACGGTTCCAGTGTCCCGGAAAGCCGTTTCGAGGAAAGCCAAACCCTGTGCACAAGTTGTCCCAGACCATGCAAATGCATGAAATATTTCATATTACATACAATGCGTCTAATTTAACAGAAGAAGTTAAGCAGCAACATATATATATCTCATGCAACAGTTTACATTTCCCAAGCGGTATTCCGACTCAGTTATCCCATAAGTTCAAACTCTAACCGAGGCACCAGGCCGCCACCAACAACCAACTTTCTTTTCTCAAAACCTCAGTTTATAATACAAGCAAGCATATGATAATTTAGCCTACATAATCCCAAGTTCCTTTCTTAGTGGCTGGCATGCCCGTGGCTAAGGATTTCCTAGGCGTCCAACCGGGCATCATCGAGTGAACGATTGAAACTTAGAGATGTTGGCATGAAGAAGTAGGAAAGAAGGGACCAAACCACTCACTGGTTAAGGGAAAGAGGCTGAAACACGATTCCCGCCTAGCGACGATCAAACGTCAGTTACGCGGACCTGAAACAGCACGAGCACCGAGTTAGAAATCTTGCCTATCCTTCCTTGCCGAACTCCCCAAAACCTCAAAATCCAAACGATAAAACCAGCAGCGAAAACCAAGCAAATCGAAAGCAACACAAATCCCAAAACCTCAAAACGGCAATCAAGAAAACCAAGCAACCCAAAATACGAAAACTATTGGACTCGTTTCAATATAGACCTTTCCATGAGTTGGAAAGGATCATCGCATTTTGTCCGTGGCAAAGATGCCGAGATCTAAGTTACGACTCAGACGGACTAGCCACAGCCCAATTACATAGTGCCCGTCCCAGTCGGATCGGGATTTGAGGCACTACATAATATACCACTAAGAAAAAGTTTCGACCCGAAACTTAAGAACAAGCCCTACCTCCGACTCAATGAACAACGAAGGATACTTCTCCTTCATCTCCGATTCGACTTCCCAGGTTGATTCTCCAACTGTATGGTTTCGCCACAGCACGCGAACCAAGGACATCGTACGGTTGCGAAGTACTTTTTTCTTACGATCCAGAATCTGCACCGGCTCTTCTGAGTATGACAAATCCGTGCGCAATTCTAGCTGTTCGAAGCTAACTACATGACTCGAGTCATGCACATACTTTCGCAGTTGGGAAACGTGGAATACGTCGTGCACTCCAGCCAAGGCGGGAGGTAGTGCAATTCGGTATGCCACAGCTGCCACCCGTTCTAGTATCTCAAAGGGGCCGACAAACCTTGGACTCAGCTTGCCCTTTACGCCGAAATGCATCACTCCACGCATCGGCGTCACTTTCAAGAAGACATGATCCCCGACCATGAACTCCAAGGGCCTACGATGAGTATCGGCATAGCTTTTCTGTTGGCTCTGCGCAGTGCGGAGTCTTTCCCGGATCAAGCGAACTTTCTCGACTGCCTGCTCCACCAGCTCGGGCCCGAGTACCTGCCGCTCGTCGACTTCGTCCCAACAGATTGGAGATCGACACTTGCGCCCATAGAGTGCTTCGTACGGTGCCATCTGGATGCTCGATTGGTAGCTGTTTTGTACGCAAACTCCGCCAACGGAAGGTGCGTGTCCCAGCTAGTCTTTAAATCGATCGCACACAGCCGTAACATATCTTCAAGTATCTGATTTGTCCTCTCTGTTTGGCCATCAGTCTGGGGGTGGTATGCGGTACTGAACTGTAGCTTGGTTCCCAAAGCAGACTGTAGGCTAGTCCAGAAACGAGATAAGAAACGTCCGTCACGGTCAGAGACGATAGAAGCAGGCACTCCGTGTAATCGAACAATCTCGTCTATATAGATCTGTGCTAACCGATCGACGCTCCACGCAACTTTTATGGGAAGAAAGTGGGCTGATTTGGTCAAACGATCAACTATGACCCAAATCGTATCATGCCCCCGTGGCGTCTTCGGAAATCCCACAATGAAATCCTTAGTGATGTTGTCCCATTTCCACTCGGGAATGGCGAGGTTCTGCATCTCCCCGCCGGGCCTCTGATGTTCAGCTTTTACCTGTTGGCAGGCCATGCACTGTGACACAAAGGTCGCCATATCCCGCTTCATACCTTGCCACCAGAAGGTACCGCGTAAGTCCTTGTACATCTTAGTGCTCCCCGGATGCAAAAAATACTTCGCGTAGTGCGCTTCCGCCATAATTTCCCTTCGGAGTTCAGGGTCGCTCGGGACGCATAGCCTTCCTTTCATTTGTAAGGCCCCATCTTCGCCTGCCACAAAGTCAGACGTCTTCCTTGCCGAGATTAATCCGCGTACTTTTGCTAGGAACTGATCGCCCTCCTGAGCTGACTTGATTCTATCCCGTAAACTCGGTTCAAGATGGATTGGTGCCAGCTGCACGTGTCACGTCCCAGTCCCAAAATATCGAGGGACTAGACACGTGACAATGGCCAGCAGCACGCACCGATGGATAAACCCAATTTAATGGATCCATCGGAGCATACTTAAGCTGTATAATAATAGTCAAGGGTCTAAATCTATAATCTCATCCACAGAAAAGAAAATAAGATCAACAGAAATAAGAAAGTAAATTTAACATCCAGTCAAAGCAAAGTAATTCGGGCAACAACCCGAAATAAAGTCTGTTTACACAAGTTCAATTAAAAAGGAAAATAAAGAGTTTCTTTGCCATAAAAATCTGAGCATGGAGAAGTAGATATTCAGGAGAAGTCCTCAGCGATCACCTTGTCCTCAGGTTCTGGTACTGTTCCGAGGAGTGCACCTGTTCCGTATACCTCTGGATAAACTTCGTCTGCAAGTCCTGGGGACATAATCCGGATCCAGGTCCTCAGGGGACATAGCAAGGTACAAGAAAGCACAAGCCAAAATAAATGCAGTAAAGTAATTAATGAAATAATAGGGTCAACTATATATCCATCTATGTGAAATGCAAGTTGAGAGCATCACTAAAACTTAGGCTGATACCACTACAAGCTCTGTGTCTGGGAGCCGGTAGCAGCTATACTATGTATTTTACTATGTGTTTACTATGAATTATATATATATAATCCGCCTGAAGCCTGTGTGTCTCTCCCCACCCAAATGTAATCTTACGTCTCATGTCCACGATGCCTCATGTCCATGTCACGTAAAATCATATCTAATGCAGTGAGTCATACTATGTCTATGAATATAATGTCTAAGTCATAAGTCCTGGAACCTACACAGAATCACCTTGAATATTTCAGGAAGATTCTGTCTCATGATTTGTGTCAGGTGTCCTGGGTATAATGTACTAGATAGGGTAAGTACAAGAATTTATATGTCACGATATCCATCTCTAATTGACATTGCACAACCCCGCGTACGGTGTTGGCACCCGACTATAATAGGACGCTAAGCAAGTCAAACGGCCCTAGGGTTGAGCATGTACAACAGTTATAATTAAGTCCAAATACTATGTAATAAAGACTGCAAGTTGGCAAGGTACACTTGCCTGGTTTTTCGGTTCCAATTGCGGCTCTGACTTCCACGGGATTTGCAGACAGTACTCCGGTTGCTGAAACAAACATCACCATCAGATCCAGAAAATATAAATCAGCTAGAAACGCCTGTCCTTGAGTCCAATTTGGAGACAAGGACAAAAATGACATTTTCGGGTCAAGGCGGGGTCCAGTTGTGGGCCGCTTTGTACCGAAAATGCGTCAGGATCAAAGGTCTCCAAAACAGTCTAATTTAGTGTCAACAGGTCAGGAACGATGATACGAACCCAACGGAACTTTCAGAATTGGATTTCGATGAGCCGTTCTCAAAATCGCCCGTCGGATGGAGCCTGTGGGGCCCAGGACACGCGATTTTGTCAACGTTCTTAGAATCGAACCAAACTTGGCTCACAGGACCAGCGTATTGCTACGAGTCCAATGGCGCAAATTCGTCTCGATCCGACGTGTGTACACTAAGTTACAGCAAGAAACAGAAAGGTCGAATACGGGACGGTGTCCGCGGATACGCACTGATTCCGGTGTGCACGCACATCCGAATCAGCTTCTGCGAAATCCCGCACGTCCGTATCAACGACGCGCACGTATCTGTGTAGACCGCACGCGACCAAGTCGTCCCGTTTGGCGGGACGTACTCGATTCCGGGGTGGAACAGGGCGTTGGTTTTCCTGTTTTTGGATCGCGGTTCACGATCACCACAGGACGCGATACCCCGAGCGGTTTGCACGGGCACCGAGGGGGTCATGCAGGCTACGCGATACAATTTACGGAGTCGAAATCAGAGCTACGAGCAAGAAGTTATGAGTACCTGAATAGGTCCTGAAAATCAGCGAATACTCGTGTCCGACACGACACTGTGTCCTGTGTCAACACTGTTCCTGTGTCCGGCTGAGCTGAATCGTGTCCTGCTGTGTCCTCAGTTAGGGTTTAGGGCTCCTGTGTCCGTGTCTGGCTGTTGGCGGACACGGCGAAGGCGGCTCAGGGCGGGGAGGGGCCGTCGAGGTCTCGGGGAGGCAGGGCGGCGCTCGGCTGAGTCGGCCGGAGCCGGAGCGACTAGGCGGGGGTTCTGGCAACAGCTGCGAGCTCGGGGACGCCTCGGGGACGACACTGGAGGAGAGGAGAAGCGAAGAGGCTGGACGCGGCGGAGGGAGGCCGGGTTCGTCAGGGACGGCGAGCGGGGCTGGCACAGCGGCGAGGCGGAGTAGTCTAGGGTTACGACGAGGTCTCGGGGAGGCGGAACAGCCGGCGGAGGGAAGGGCTGGAGGGTTTATATAGAGAGGTGGAGGGAGGCGGATGGCTGGCGGTTGCGGGAGGCGGAGCGGAGGGGTCGGGGAGGCGAGGCGACGGCGGCCGTTCCGGTAGCCGGAGCGACGCGGGCGGCGGCTGGTGCGGGAGCTGAGCAGTCGGGGAGGGAGGAGAGAAGTTGCGGGTTGCGGGCGGCCGGGTCGGGTCGGGTCAGGCGGATCCGACCCGATCCGCTAATGCAACCCGGTCGGGTCGGGCTATCGGGTCGGGTCTGGGTTAAACCCGGATCCGACCCAATAAGGATTTGGTTTATTTTGAAATAAACCGGGTCCGGTTTGGTTTATTTTGGTTTAGTTGAACCGGGTTTAATTAGGGTTTATTTTGGTTTAATTAAACAATAGTTTTTAGGGCTTTTAAACTGCTTCCGGGGTCCAATAAATTTCCGAAAAATTATCCTATGTCTAGTTTTTTATTTTACACCATAAAATATTATTTTCATAATATTTTAATATTATTTAATATCAATTAAAAATTATTTAATAATTCAAACACCTGTATTTAATTTCAGAAAATTTCTAGAAAATTCCAGAAAATTGACAAAAATCCAAATTTAAAAATTCTTGAAAATCAGGGGGTTTACAATCTACCCCCCTTAAGAGGATTGCGTCCTCGCAATCCAAGAATAACCGGTCAACAGAGATGACACGGTTGCAAAATTTATTCGAATCAGAAAATCAAGGTTGAGGGTTTAAACACATAGGAAAAAATCATTTCCCTAAGCAATGAGAGTTATGCAATTTCCCATATGTAGGAAATTTAGAAAATTACAGTTAGAAAACCAGGTTTTATCCTTTAAAACTTATTTGATTATCAGTTATAAAATATTCTAGGTTATTCTTTAAAAACATAATAGATTAACAATTCTAGGCTATTTAGCAAGTTTTAGATTAACACTAGGTTATCAATTATCAAGTTAAAATGATCAAGTTAAGTCTGGGGTCACGAACCAGCAGGCACGAACTATAGCAATACTAAAAATGGAAAAACTATAAAAACTTACTCGCATTAGCTACTCCTTGGTTCTGCGCGTCTTCCAAAGTCATCGCGAAGGCTTGTCCGCGTCCTTGTGGTAGATTCCTCTGTTGCTGCTGGGCTTGTTGGAAGAGTGCTGCCTGTGGTGCCAATGGTGGCCACTGTTGATACCCTCCTGGTGCTGGTAGAGCTTGTCGGTTTGCTCTTGGTGCTCCTCCTCGATGATAAGGACAATCCTTGGCTAAGTGTTGATTGGTTCCGCAAATCAAGCATAATCCCAACTTGCGTCTGCAGTCCTTCTCAGTATGGCCTACCTTGCCACAGTATTGACATGTAGGTAATGTCTGCGGAGAGGCTCTGGGTGGCTGGTGTATATGAGGCCTCTTTGCAGCTTCTTATTGTGGTGCTCTGGCTGATGTGGAAGACCGTTTCAGACTGGTCTCTCTCCTGGTGACGCGTTCCATGCGTCGGGCTGCAGCGAGAACGTCCGAGTAAGAGGTAGGTACAACGGATCCAATGAGTCTCTGCAGCTCGAAGTTTAGTCCGTCGAAGAACTTTTCAGCCTTCTCTTCTTCCGTCGGAATCAAAGTAGGGGCGAAGCGACTTAGTCGAATAAATTCTGCATTGTACTCCTCCACTGTCATGCTGCTCTGAGTAAGACGATTGAGCTTGTTCCGAAGTTCTGATCGAGCGATAGCTGGATTGTACATCTCCTGGAAGAGTCTGGAGAATTCTTCCCAAGTGACTCGGTCTGGTTCGAGACTGGTCTCTTCAGATATCCACCAGTGATGAGCATTATCCGTCAACTGCATTCTGACGGCGGTCATCCAACGTTCCCTTGGAAGCTCAGCTGCTTCCAACTGGTGTTGTATGTTGGTGAGCCACTCATGCACTTCAGTTGGCCCTTCTTTGCCCGAAAAGGTACGGGGCTTGAGTTGACGGAAATCAGTGATAGACCCCGTTGCTGGTCGCCTAGCTTGTGGGTTCACTTGCTCCAATGCAGTTACTAGGCTGGTCCTCAAGTACTCCGCCTCATGACGCTGCGTCTCCTGATGAATTTGCTGTTGGGCTTGCATCATGGCGTAGATCATTTGAAATATCTGCTGCCCGTCTATAGGTTGCCCTGGTGGGAATACGGGCATCGGTGGGACGAACTACGGAGGCGGCGGGATGTCATCACGCCGAAATCTAGAAGCTTGCTGATCTGCTTGGCTGCTTCGGTGAGTAGAGGGATCTCCACTCAATAGCATCACTTCATCTTCTCCGTAGGTGGCTTCAGTACCTATTGGTGTTCTTGCTGGAGTTCCGTCGTTTTCTCGTGAATCCATTACTCTGCATCAAAAATAAACTATAAGAAGCGCACAGGATTCAAGGCAAGATGCAAGTCAAAAGTTAATTTGAATACGATACAGATATCAAGAACGTTTTCAAGCAAGTGGATGAGATTCTAAAAATTTATCCTCTCTTACTGCAGGCCTGTTTGGTCCCTAAGTTGAAACCGAACAATTTAGTCGTAGACCTGCATGGGCCACCACAAAAACCATGTCACGCCCCAGTCCCAAAATACCGAGGGACTAGACACGTGACAATGGCCAGCAGCACGCACCGATGGACAAACCCAATTTAATGGATCCATCGGAGCATACTTAAGCTGTATAATAATAGTCAAGGGTCTAAATCTACAATCTCATCCACAGAAAAGAAAATAAGATCAACAGAAATAAGAAAGTAAATTTAACATCCAGTCAAAGCAAAGTAATTCGGGGAAAAACCCGAAATAAAGTCTGTTCACACAAGTTCAATCAAAAAGGAAAATAAAGAGTTTCTTTGCCATAAAAATCTGAGCATGGAGAAGTAGATATTCAGGAGAAGTCCTCAGCGATCACTTCGTCCTCAGGTTCTGGTACTGTTCCGAGGAGTGCACCTGTTCCGTATACCTCTGGATAAACTTCGTCTGCAAGTCCTGGGGACATAATCCGGATCCAGGTCCTCAGGGGACATAGCAAGGTACAAGAAAGCACAAGCCAAAATAAATGCAGTAAAGTAATTAATGAAACAATAGGGTCAACTATATATCCATCTATGTGAAATGCAAGTTGAGAGCATCACTAAAACTTAGGCTGATACCACTACAAGCTCTGTGTCTGGGAGTCGATAGTAGCTATACTATGTATTTTACTATGTGTTTACTATGAATTATATATATATAATCAGCCTGAAGCCTGTGTGTCTCTCCCCATCCAAATGTAATCTTACGTCTCATGTCCACGATGCCTCATGTCCATGTCACGTAAAATCATATCTAATGCAGTGAGTCATACTATGTCTATGAATATAATGTCTAAGTCATAAGTCCTGGAACATACACAGAATCACCTTGAATATTTCAGGAAGATTCTGTCTCATGATTTGTGTCAGGTGTCCTGGGTATAATGTACTAGATAGGGTAAGTACAAGAATTTATATGTCACGATATCCATCTCTAATTGACATTGCACAACCCCGCGTACGGTGTTGGCATCCGACTATAATCGGACGCTAAGCAAGTCAAACGGCCCTAGGGTTGAGCATGTACAACAGTTATAATTAAGTCTAAATACTATGTAATAAAGACTGCAAGTTGGCAAGGTACACTTGCCTGGGTTTTCGGTTCCAATTGCGGCTCTGACTTCCACGGGATTTGCAGACAGTACTCCGGTTGTTGAAACAAACATCACCATCAGATCCAGAAAATATAAAACAGCTAAAAATGCCTGTCCTTGAGTCCAATTTGGAGACAAGGACAAAAATGACATTTTCGGGTCAAGGCGGGGTCCAATTGTGGGCCGCTTTGTACCGAAAATGCGTCAGAGTAAAAGGTCTCCAAAACAGTCCAATTTAGTGTCAACAGGTCAGGAACGATGATACGAACCCAACGGAACTTCCAGAATTTGATTCAGATGAGCAGTTCTCAAAATCGCCCGTCGAGTGGAGCCTGTGGGGCCTACGACACGCGATTTTGTCAACGTTCTTAGAATCGAACCAAACTTGGCTCACAGGACCAGCGTATTGCTACGAGTCCAATGGCACAAATTTTGTCTCGATCCGACGTGTGTACACTAAGTTACAGCAAGAAACAGAAAGGTCGGATACGGGACGGTGTCTGCGGATACGCACTGATTCCGGTGTGCACGCACATCCTAATCAGCTTCTGCAAAATCCCGCACGTCCGTATCAACGACGCGCACGTATCTGTGAAGACCGCACGCGACCAAGTCGTCCCGTTTGGCGGGGCGTACTCGATTCCGGGGTGGAACAGGGCGTTGGTTTTCCTGTTTTTGGATCGCGGTTCGCGATCACCACAGGACGCGATGCCCCGAGCGGTTTGCACGGGCACCGAGGGGGTCATGCAGGCTACGCGATACAATTTACGGAGTCAAAATCAGAGCTACGAGCAAGAAGTTATGCGTACCTGAATAGGGCCTAAAAATCAGCGAATACTCGTGTCCGACACGACACTGTGTCCTGTGTCAACACTGTTCCTGTGTCCGGCTGAGCTGAATCGTGTCCTGCTGTGTCCTCAGTTAGGTCTTAGGGCTCCTGTGTCCGTGTCTGGCTGTTGGCGGACACGGCGGAGGCGGCTCAGGGCGGGGAGGGGCCGTCGAGGTCTCGGGGAGGCAGGGCGGCGCTCGGCTGAGTCGGCCGGAGCCGGAGCGACTAGGCGGGGGTTCTGGCAACAGCTGCGAGCTCGGGGACGCCTTGGGGACGGCACTGGAGGAGAGGAGAAGAGAAGAGGCTGGACGCGGCGGAGGGAGGCCGGGTTGGTCGGGGACGGCGAGCGGGGCTGGCACAGCGGCGAGGCGGAGTAGTCTAGGGTTTCGACGAGGTCTCGGGGAGGCGGAGCAGCCGGCGGAGGGAAGGGCTGGAGGGTTTATATAGAGAGGTGGAGGGAGGCGGATGGCTGGCGGTTGCGGGAGGCAGAACGGAGGGGTCGGGGAGGCGAGGCGACGGCGGCGGCGGCCGTTCCGGTAGCCGGAGCGACGCGGGCGGCGGCGGGTGCGGGAGCTGAGCAGTCGGGGAGGGAGCAGAGAAGTTGCGGGTTGCGGGCGGCCGGGTCGGGTCGGGTCAGGCGGATCCGACCCGATCCGCTAATGCAACTGGGTCGGGTCGGGCTATCGGGTCGGGTCTGGGTTAAACCCGGATCCGACCCAATAAGGATTTGGTTTATTTTGAAATAAACCGGATCCGGTTTGGTTTATTTTGGTTCAGTTGAACCGGGTTTAATCAGGGTTTATTTTGGTTTAATTAAACAATAGTTTTTAGGGCTTTTAAACTGCTTCCGGGGTCCAATAAATTTCCAGAAAATTATCCTATGTCTAATTTTTCATTTTACACCATAAAATATTATTTTCATAATATTTTAATATTATTTAATATCAAATAAAAATTATTTAATAATTCAAACACCTGTATTTAATTTCAGAAAATTCCTAGAAAATTCCAAAAAATTGACAAAAATCCAAATTTAAAAATTCTTGAAAATCAGGGGGTTTACAGCACGCCTTGATGCCGAACTCGGAACTCGATGCCCATCGCCTCTAGATCATGAAGTAAACGGTTGTTTACAGATAACGAGCCCACGTGCTTTCGACTCAGAGCATCAGCAACGACGTTTCCCTTGCCCGGAGTATACGCGATCGTTAGATCATAGTCCTTAATAAGTTCTAGCCAACGCCGCTGTCGGAGGTTCAATTTTCGTTGGGTGAATAGATACTTGAGGCTCTTGTGATCTGTGAAGATTTTGCAAGCAACACCATAAAGATAATGCCTCCACAACTTCAATGCAAATACAATCGCTGCCAATTCCAAATCGTGCGTCGGGTAATTTTTCTCGTACGGCTTCAGTTGCCTGGAGGCGTACGATATTACCTTGTCCCGTTGCATGAGTGCACATCCCAATCCGAGTCCTGAAGCGTCACTGTATATCTGAAACTCTTCTACCCCATCCGGGAGTGTAAGAATCGGAGCTGAAACAAGACGCCGCTTCAATTCACTAAAGCTGGCTTCGCATTCTTCACTCCAGTTGTATACAATCCCTTTCTGAGTAAGGCGAGTCAAAGGCGAGGCCAGTTTAGAGAAATCTTTCACGAATCTACGGTAGTATCCTGCTAGGCCGAGAAAGCTTCTAATTTCGCTGGCTGACGTAGGTTGTTTCCAGTCCACCACCGCCTCTATTTTCTTCGGGTCTACGGCGACGCCTTCGGCCGAGATGACATGACCAAGGAACGCCACGCTGTTCAACCAGAACTCGAACTTGCTGAGCTTAGCGAACAACTTATGTTCTCGTAATGTCTGCAACACGATCTTCAGGTGTTCCTTGTGTTCCGCCTCGTTCTTGGAGTATATCAGGATATCGTCGATGAATACGACGACAAACTTGTCTACGTACGGCCGAAACACGCGGTTTATCAGATCCATGAAAGCTGCAGGGGCGTTCGTTAAGCCGAACGACATCACGAGAAACTCATAGTATCCGTAACGGGTTCTGAACGCAGATTTTTGAATGTCTTCTGGTTTGATTTTCAACTGGTGATACCCTGACCTGAGATCAACTTTAGAGAAAACTGTTGCACCTTGCAGTTGATCGAACAAGTCATCTATCCTTGGCAAAGGGTACTGATTTCGAACGGTCGCCTTATTTAATTCTCGGTAGTCGATACACAGCCGCATGGATCCATCCTTCTTTTTCCCGAACAGTACTGGAGCACCCCACGGAGAAACGCTTGGACGAATGTATCCTCGGTCCAACAGGTCTTGCAACTGAACCTTAAGTTCTTTTAACTCTGTTGGAGCCATTCGATAAGGTGCCTTCGATATCGGTCGCGCATCCGAAAATGTATCGATGCTGAATTCGATCTCACGATCAGGAGGCATTCCAGGCAGCTCGTCGGGGAACACGTCGAGGAAATCTGCTATAACATCAGCCTGAGCTGCATTTGCACTTTCCTGCCGGGTGTCTCGAACTGAAGCTAAGTACCCTTCACAGCCCGAATGCAGCATACGCCTAGCCGAAATTGCTGATATCACCATTGTCGTCTTCGGTGCAGCGCTGCACGAATAGTAGAAGTCTGCCTCGCCGGGTAGACGAAATACGACTCGCTTCTCCGCGCACTCGATTGTTGCATGGCAAGCACCCAACCAATCCATCCTGAGAATAATATCGTAATTTTTAATGTCTAATACAATGACATCTAAGGAAAGCTTCCTCCCTCCGATGCAAATATATCCATCCCTACAGATCGCATGGGCGGGCATGTCGACTCCCGAAGGTGTGCTTATGCAAAGATTCATATTTAAGGGAGTAGAAGCTAATTTATGCTCAACAGTAAAATCAGCAGATATGAAACTATACGTAGCACCTGAATCGAATAAGACTCTAGCGGGCAATTCTCTGAAAAGTAAAGTACCTGTTACGACCGTTTCAGAGACAGATGCCTCATCCCGAGGCAAGGCATAGACTCGGCCCTGAGCACCCTGACGTTGCGGGTTTACTGGCACCGCATTTGCATCACTTGCCGGAGGCCCCTTGTTCTGATTATTCCCGTTGTTTTGATTCGGCTTACCCTCCCGGCAGTTAAACTGTTTATGGCCCAGACGACCACATTTGAAACATCCAGTAACCCGACATTCGTTTACTCGATGCCCTGCCTTGCCGCACCTGGTACAGTTCGGTGCCTGAGTTTGACCCCTGTTATCCGACGTGTGCTGACGCTTATGTGCTCCAGACCCTCCCGTTTTCTGAGGTCGTTTGTTGTTGTTGGTACGGGGGGTTTGCACTTCTGCCTTTGGGGGACAACGCCCAAAGATCCGCTCGCTGCCCAGGGCTGCTTCATAGCACTCCCTGTAGGTTTGACATTTTTGATTGATGACGTCCCTACTCAACTCATCATGCAAACCCTTTTGAAAGCGATAGCACCACGCCCGCTGGTTAGGCAGGAAGTGCCCCGCAAACTTGGCTAGCTTAGCGAATACAGAATCATAATCGTCCACAGACAAACTTCCTTGGACCAAATTGCTGAAGTCGTCTTCCTTTTGTTGGCGCACGGCTCGGGGAATATACTGTTCAATGAAAGCTGATTTGAACATTTCCCAAGTAATTTTACAGTTGGGATTGGCATCGTAAATCCCTTGCTTCGTTGCCTCCCACCAATCATGCGCACGCAGTTCCAGCTGAACCGATGCACAGGCAACTCGCTTGGATCCCCGGATGCCAACCAGGTTGAAGAGTCCCTCCAGCTTAGCAATCCATCCCAGAACTACGTCCGGTTCCGCTCGTCCGTTGAATGTAGGGGGATGCATTTTTGTAAACTCAGCTGCTCGGCAGGAGTTCTTCGCTGAAGGCTGTGTTTCTTCGGACTCATCCTCTACCGCCACGGCCGGCGGTAGGGAAGGAGTCACAGTGGCAGTCCCGTTGCTTGGTACCAAGGATGCAATCAGTTGCATCATGGTATCCATTTGCTTCTGCTGGGAAGCAAATTGCGCCTGTTGCGTAACGGCTTGTTGTTGCTGTACCTCCATGAGATGCATAAGCCGTTCCGCCATTCCGTTCGAACCCGCTCCTCTAGATTCTCCTGAACTTGTTGGGTCGCTCTGGGTAGGCTGAGCACTGCTTGTAGCGGCAGTGTTTTTCCTAGCCATTGCTACAAAAGAGAGTAGCTTGTTAACACCCCAAAATCGATAGATTTTATATCTACGGGCTCATTGTATAGGCGACTCTTCTTATGCAGCGGACGCCGAACGCAACTCAATAGAGAGGCGCATCAAACTCCTTTATATTCTTTTGAAATCCCAAAGAAGTACAGCCGTGCTCTGATACCAATATGTCACGCCCCGATCCCGAAAGGGTCATTCGTCCTCGCCGGATCCTTTACGGAACCGATTCGTCCTCGCTTGGGGCGTGATGCCGTGCGAGCCTGGAGTTGCGCTCGTACAAGGCAAGAACTTGCAGTTTTAGGAACCCATTTTGAAACACAAATTATAAAACACATTCACAGAGATTTGAACACAAATACGGAAGAAACATGCTTTTTTATTGAATATTCAGAGTAATTTACATAGAGTTTTACATTGATGCGCCTTCTCGGCTATTGAATTACATTACAAAAGATAACTCAAAATGCAGGGCGCGCTCCGTCAGATAGTCCACGTCGTTTGCACATTACGCCTTTGTATAGATTGAAGTCCATGCCTCCAAAATGAACTGACTCCAGCTATACTTCAAAATAGAGGTGCTCCTAACGCCTCCTCGCTACGCTCTAGCGTTGCACCGTCTGAGTGCCTGAAATAGTTGCCCACAACGTGGGTCAGTACTCAACTTATACTGGTGAGCGGGATGAATCCCACTCGACTAAATCGACACTAGCTTGTTAGGGGTGAGCATGCATTAAGATAGCTTCTATAAGGAAGCAAGTGAAATCAATTCATATCAGTTGCATGTTTTGATAGGAATGAATAAAGCATTGAATCCAACCAGTACACCGACTGCTTACTCAATCGATGCACGCCTTCCCTGAAACGAAAATACAAGTATACTTACCATCTGCACAAGACAATAAGTTAGCATGCGTTCTAGTCTATGCGGTCATTGGTGTGATCGACACCTTAGGGACATATTTCAAGCTTAGCGGCGGGCCCTATCAGACCGGGTAGCAAGCCCTGCTGGAGGTCCCGCTAGGCATCGTGACGAGCACGAATCAAATATTTTCCTCCGGATCGATACGGTTCCAGTGCCCCGGAAAGCCGTTTCGAGGAAAGACAAACCCTGTGCACAAGTTGTCCCAGACCATGCAAATGCATGAAATATTTCATATTACATACAATGCGTCTAATTTAACAGAAGAAGTTAAGCAGCAACATATATATATATCTCATGCAACAGTTTATATTTTCCAAGCGGTATTCCGACTCAGTTATCCCATAAGTTCAAACTCTAACCGAGGCACCAGGCCGCCACCAACAACCAACTTTCTTTTCTCAAAACCTCAGTTTATAATACAAGCAAGCATATGATAATTTAGCCTACAAAATTCCAAGTTCCTTGCTTAGTGGCTGGCATGGCCGTGGCTAAGGATTTCCTAGGCGTCCAACCGGGCATCATCGAGTGAACGATTGAAACTTAGAGATATTGGCATGAAGAAGTAGGAAAGAAGGGACCAAACCACTCACTGGTTAAGGGAAAGAGGCTGAAACACGATTCCCGCCTAGCGACGATCAAACGTCAGTTACGCGGACCTGAAACAGCACGAGCACCGAGTTAGAAATCTTGCCTATCCTTCCTTGCCGAACTCCCCAAAACCTCAAAATCCAAACGATAAAACCAGCAGCGAAAACCAAGCAAATCGATAGCAACACAAATCCCAAAACCTCAAAACGGCAATCAAGAAAACCAAGCAACCCAAAATACGAAAACTATTGGACTCGTTTCAATAGAGACATTTCCATGAGTTGGAAAGGATCATCGCATTTTGTCCGTGGCAAAGATGCCGAGATCTAAGTTACGACTCAGACGGACTAGCCACAGCCCAATTACATAGTGCCCGTCCCGGTCGGATCGGGATTTGAGGAACTACACTGTCGCCCACGTTCGAGCCGAGTTTAATTCGGTCGGCCCGGTTGGCACGGACCAGCCCGGTTTGGCTGATTTTTTTTTTTTAGAATATAACCGTTGTGGGATATTTTTACCAAAATATTCTCGATTTAGTGGCAGTTATTTGAACGTTTTAGGGGTATTTTGTCATTTTGCTAAAAATGACCAAAATATCTATTATAACAACTCTTTTTTTGAGGGTATTTAGGGTCATTTAACCCAAAAAAATTTCTATAATTATAATTCATAATTTATGAAAAATAAACACAACAAAATTTCTCCCCTCTTACGAAATTTTTTTCTCTCTTACAAAGTTTAGAAGGAAGGCCATTACAAAGTTTAGAAGAAAGCAATTACTGGAGTCCAACCTCTTCTCTCTCAACAAATTTTTTTTTTTTGCGATTTCTTTTGGAGGCTTCTAGCAGACGTTACAAGTAAATTTAATATTACAGGAATTTTTTTTCTGATTTAAGATTTTTCTTTCCCCCCTCTCTCTCTCTCTCTTTGGTAGAGAAGTAATTAATTTAGCTCTAAATTTTAAAATTTTTTTAAATATGAATGGACAAGGTTCAAACCAACATTATGAAAATTATGATTATTATAATAATATATTTGAAAATAATCTTATTCTTGATTCTGTGCCACCGACACAAACCTCACATCCTGAAGTTAGGAGTATGACCACGGCTACAAATATTGCCAATAGAAAACAATCTTTTTTATGGAAATATTATATAAAAAAATTGTCACTGATAGTGAAGGCACACTGATTTTTTATCCAAAAGATCAAAAACCAATACCTAAAGCTGCGGAATGTAAGAAATGTAAGCGAGTTTACAAATGAAAAAAATAATAATGGCACAGGGACTTTAAAAATACACTACGAAGGTTGATATGGCAAAGACACAATGCATGCTACAAACACAGCTAAGTACCGGTGGTCAAAGATTTTCTTTAGGTAACTTTACTTATTATGATGCTCGTAACAAGACTGAGTTAGCAAGATATATGATATGTGAGGAACAACCATTTATATTTGGTGAGAGTGATTTCTATTATAAATATGCAAGTAATACCCTTAATTTTTATTTTACTAAAGTTTCTAGATCTACTGCTAGAGCAGAGGCTCTGAAATTTTTTCAAAAAGATAACTGCTTTGAAAGAAAGTTTTATGCATGTTAGTAAATTAGCTTTAACTTCTGATATATGGACCACTAAGCAAAATTATGTTTATATTTGTATCACGGCACATTATATAGATCCAAAATGGATGTTGCAAAAATGCATCATTTGTCTTAGACCTTTAGAATTTTCACATATCAGCGCTGTAATCGGTGTCATTATAATACAATTTGTGCGTGAATATAATATTCACAATAAAACAGTTTTGATTTCTTTTGATAATGCTAGTAATAACACAGCTTCTATTAATATTTTGAAAACACAATTTACGCCTATGTTAGAGGGTAGACTTTTTCATGTTAGATGTGCTTGTCATATTATTAATTTGATTGTACAAGAATGTCTTGAATTCTTTCAACTAAATTTAGAAAATCTTATATCATGTATAAAAAGTTTGAATTCTTCTACAAGTAGACAACAAGCTTTTAAAATTTTTACAAAATATAGTGTTACTTTTAGATGATTTGTTAAGGATGCACCACATAGATGTAATTCTACTTATTTAATGTTGTAATCTTCCATTAAATTTAAAGATGTTATTATACATTATTGTAATGTTAATCCTGGTTTTGATTATCAAGTAACTGAGAATGATTGGTTAATTGCTACTTCTATTTTTGAATTTTTAGAATTATTTTACAATTCTATATGTATTATATCTGGAGTTTATTATCAAACTTCTCATTTAGCTTTAACAAAAATTATTAACATGTCTCATTTATTTTGTAAATATAGAAATGTCCCTGGTTTTGATTATGTTGTTGCGAAAACGGAAGGCAAATTTAAAAAATATTGGGGTAATATAACTCTTCTATATTGTTTGGCTTCGGTTTTGATCCTAAGATAAAATTAGATGGTGTATATATTTTATTAGACGATTTTTAAGATAATATGAGAGTTGACGTAGGTAGTTTAAAAGTAGAATTATGGATGTTTAGATAGTTTAATTATTTTATATGAAGAAAGAGTTGTATTCACCCGACCCAGTACAACCGTTCAAGGTAGTAGCTCTGGTTTTATGTCTAAATTATCATATGCTAAAAGTGTACTGCAAAGGAAGAAACAAAAATAATCTTCCCAACCTACGCAAGAATTGTCCTTGTATCTAAATTCTTATGAAGAAGATGAAGATGACTCTTCATCTTATTATTCAATTTTAGAATGGTGGAGGAGACATAAAAAAATATATCATGTACTTTCTTCTATAGCATGCGATATTCTAATTGTCTCGATGTCCACGGTAGCATCGGAATCTTGTTTTGGTGCAGGTTCAAGGATGCTAAACAAGAAGAGGAGTCGGTTGCTGCCAAATATTTTGGAAGCTTGTGTATGCGTTAAATATTGGACCCGTGCTGAACAAAGAACTCAAGACTCAAGAGATGAAAGTGCCGATATCTCAGAGCTGGACTTTGAATCTCTTACTATGGATGACGCACACTACTGAAGGAGGAGCTGAGCAATAAACTTCAACGAAAAACGGACGACAATTTTTTTTAAAAGACTTGTACATTTTTTTACAAGCTTTATGCAAATAAAATATTATTTACAAGTTTCTATTTTTTTTACTTAATGTTATAATATATTTATAAATTTATTGCCATTAATAAAATAAATTCAGCTTTTTCTTGCTTAATGTTGTTAGTTGTTTACATTTAACTTCTTTATGTCTATATAAATAACTTCTTTAAATTTTAAGTTATAAATTTATATTTAAATTCAAAAGAATAGATTTATACATTTTTTATAAGTTATTCAAAAAAAAAATTCAACTTATAATATTTAGATTTTAATTTATACTTAAAGTTATATAAATATTGATATAAAGAAATTAAATAAATTTTCGAACAAATAAATTTATAAATTTCAAATTATACTATACATATAACTTACAGAAATTTACTGTAACGAAAATATTTTAAATAAATTACTAAAAAAAAACTATTTTAAAAAATTAAGAATAACAAAAGCTTTCACCATCACAAATGGCAAAAATACAACAAATAAATTTTTTAATCAACATTTACATATTTTTGCCAACCGAGTTGGCAAAAATTTGGATTCGTCCAAATTTTTGCCAACTGTGTTGGCGAAAATCCAACAATTATTAACCGCACTGTTATGTGCTGACGTGGCTATGCTTACGTGGCTTCGACACGCTGACGTGGCGTCAAATTTTTGCCAACTGAGTTGGCAAAAATCTGACCAGTTCGGGTGGCTGGCGGTTCAGTTGGTTCGGGTTGGTTTGTGGGAGATATTGAATAGGTTTGACCGCAGTTGGATGGGTGGTTTAAGAGGGTGGGTGGTTTAATATGGTGGTTGGTTTAATTGGATGGGTGAGTTGTTGGTGTGTGGGTTGTATAAGGAGGAAGGAGGAGGAGTGAATCCACAGAATACTATTTGGTATTCGGGAAACAGAGAAGCAGTAGCATAGAAGAGGAGGAAACAGAGAAGCAGTAGCATAGAAGAGAAGGAGAACAAGAAGAGAAATGTTTGATTTGTAATATTTATTTATTTATTTATTTTTAAGTAATATTTTTAGTCATATTTATATTTATAATTGTTCTAAATAGTTGTATCAATTTAGTAGTCATAATCATTTAGTATTAACTATATTTTTGGTCATTCTTATAATGGTTAGAATGTTATGATAATTGTTAGCATGATGAAGGCAGAAAAAATATTTTTATAAAAATCGAATAATATAGTGTTAGTGTTCATATTTAGCATGTTAATCATTTTTCTAAATAGTTGTATCATTTTAGTTTTGATATTCTTAATTAATTTTAGTACGATAGAAGAAAAACTATTAATTGTAATTTTAATTTTAGTTATAATCTAATACTACTCTTTAGCAAAATAGTTATGATTATACCATAATCATAACTATTTTGCTAATCCTAAGTAGTTATGTTAGTGTTAGTTTTACTACGTAGTTAATGTTATGGTTATAGTAAAAATATTAGAATTTAGGGTTAGGAAACACTAACACTAAGTATAACCCTAATCATTTTAACCATAAACCTAATTATAACCCTAATCATTTTAACCACAACCATAAACCTAATTATAACCCTAATCATTTTAACCATACCCTAACTATTCTAATCCTAACCCTAATACTAATACTAACCGTTTTAACCATAATCCCAAACATTTTTATAACCCTAATATCATTACTAATACTAACTATTTTAACCATAACCCTAACTTTAGCAGAAATCTTAACCGTAAACTTAATATTTTTCGAATCTAAATCTTAAATAATATTTTACAGATGAATGCCCAAAAAGATGAACGTATTCCAGGAGGGCTTACCATTGATATGATTATCCAGCAGCGTGAGTCGCACATTTCTAGTTTAGTATTTTCTGGACAGGTATATTAAAATTCAATTATTTTAGTCAATATAATTTATATTTTTTTAAATGTCTAATAATAACATCGTTTATATATCTCATATATAGCAATACGATTGTCCTGAAACTATACGAGCACGAGAGCATGTCGTATGGCGTTACGAGGAGGAGGTTGGGTACTGGATGTTGACTGAAGAACAATATGCATTGGTGAACATATTTGATTTTGATTATATTGATCAGATACATTTTCTATGTCACGACAGAGATTTGATCTTCAGTTTAGTTGAGCGGTGATGGCCTGAAAGAAATACCTTTCAGTTACCATTCGAAGAAATGACCATTTTACTAATAGATGTGGCAAATATCTTAAGATTACCTATTACGGGTGAACCTATAATATTTGATGATGATGAGTCATTTTGTGGCAAAATTTTGATTATGAAGTACTTAGGCGTGGAAACGCCAAACATCTATGGTAAAAGTTTTGTGACGCTTTCGTGGCTCCGTCACAACTATATGCACCTAGATCGTATTGGTGATGAAGAAATCATAGCGGATGCAAATCGGATAAGTATAACATTTAATGTTATTATTTATGTAATATATATTTTTATTTAGTTTAATTGATATCATTTTTAAATTTTTATTTCATATTCATGCTTGCACCAGGGCCTACTTATTAGGTCTAATCAACGACATTTTGTTTCCAAACTCAGGAGCTAGGGCAAGTTTACATTTTTTTACCCTTTCTGCAAAATCTGGCAGAACCTATATGTCATGCATTGGGAGCATCTGTGTTGGCATATATGTACAACTCCATGTCAACTTTTGTGCAATTTACCTCAGTAGATAAAAGAAAAAAATTGAGTGGATGTATGACATTAATACATGTATAAATTTTTCATATAATTTTATTTACTAAAGATATATGTATACTTATATGATATATTTTTTCTAGGTTTGGTCCTACGAGCACTTCTATATCGGTAGGTCAGTCTCCCGTATTAATACCGATGCTGGTGTCTTCCCATCTGCTTTAAGCTGGATGACGGTTGCAGCAGATCCAGCTCGATGTGCTCACAAGGATATTACTGTATATCGGGACCAATTCGATTCACTAAGGTTTTACGAGGTAATTTATTTATTTATTTTATATAGTCAACATGTTCATAATTTTTTTCATATGAAATCTTATAATTTTTTTGACATGAAATAGGCTATTTTTTTACCATACTGGCTTGGGCTGATCCTCCTGAGATAGTCACAACAGCCAATGGATTGAGTCAACATAGATTTTTTATAATATTCCACGATCATATCATGTATCATCCAGTTGACCGTGTTATGCGACAATTATGGATGATACAACACATTCCTGATGAGCCACCATGTTTCAATCGTGGTAGGACAATGCAACTGTTAGAGCACGAAGATTGATTCCTGGGTGAAATTCAAGATTTGAGACACATAAGGTGACACATTTGTCTTAAATGATGTCCTCTATTCAAGATGGTAAGTTATTTCAAAAGTTGAACAAATTTTACTTCAAAAATTATAAGAAATTATATGCTCATAATTTGTAATGGTGCAGCCTATGGTGATAATGCATATAGATCTTGGTGGGGAGCTCCTCTTATCAGCAACAGAGCCTACAAATATGAGGAGTTTTGATACCAACATCGAGGCATAAATGATCATAGTCTCCGTAACTATTATGATTATGTAGAAGGACTGGTACATTTTTTTATATGAAAATGTATGTCTCTGTAGTACTTATTTATATGTCCTCTATTAAATTCTACTTAATATTTCAGCTTCCAAATTTAAATATGGCATACGAAAATCATGAAGTGAGCGACCCGTTGCGTACAGCGGTTGGCAAATTTTTGGCTGCTATGCAAATAGGTCCGTTTCCTCCCAACCCTCTATTACATATTCCAGCAGATTATCCTCATGTTCTTGTTGGACAACGACAAGCACGTCCCCTAGGAAGTATACCTATGTTTGGTATCAGGATGATAGTCTGCCACTGCAAGATGACACTCCTCAGACGCCGGCCGGTGCGTGCACTTCTCAGACGACTGCTAGTGCGGACACTACTTAGTGGGCTGACTGGGGCACTACTCAGGCAACGACTGGTGCAGGCACTACTCAGTGGGCTGGTGAGGGCACTTCTCAGGCGCCGACCGGTACGGACACTACTTAGTGGGCCCACGAAGAAGATTCTCAGTAGGATAGCCTATTCGCCCCCGGAGTTACCACATATACGTATATCTTGACAACACCATCAGCACCGATGTCATCTCAAGTGGAGGACAGTCAAAGAGTTGGTGATGATGCGACCCCGGAGAATACACGAGAAAAGAGAGACCGACTCAATCTAAGAGAGATTGATCGTCTGAACTATCGACAATTAGACAAGAGAGGTCGGTGAAATTGTTATATCAATATAAACTTTTTTTGAATGTAACTATCTTTTATTTCATTGAAATTACATATTGTTCTTATAAAATGAAATTACATATAAACTTCATTCTCTTGGTTGGTTTATACATCTCCTTCTATTGTGTCCTAAACCATTGCAGTTACTACATCGAAGATCTCTTGAAGCTTGATCATTCGCTATGATCCGGTTCTTCTTTGGTCTTTCCGCCTTGCGTCGTACATTTGGTACTTCAATGTGACATCTAATCAATGTACTTTGGGGGTTGTAAGGGACTGGAATTGGCTCCAGGTGCGGCTCATATACGCTTCTTAATGCTTCTTAGAAAAGGTACCTGGATAAAAACTATCGATGCTAATATTTTTAGACTTACAAGCATAACATGCATGTACACATGGAATCAAAGTATGATACCACTTTAAACATATGTTCTATTTGTTTTACCATCTAATATTTCAAACAAATATCTAATTATATTCAACGTTTGCAGCCGTTGATTTTCTTTTATGATAAGAGCCATAGTTTGCAACATCTTCGGACAATAATAAGTTTGAAGATTTTCAGTTTTTTGTCGGTTCTTGTCCTGTGGTGTTATAATTTTAGCTCGAATCCATCAATTAGTGTTGTTATTGGTTTATCACGTAAAATTTTAACCTATTTATTGAAGCATTCAGCAATGTTCGACGTGTTAATACCTAATCTGGGACAAGGAGAATAAGCTGTTATCCAGTGTGAAAAAATATGAGTTTCATCATTTACTCTAACGAGCCAATTATAAAATCTATGTTTTCAGCTTTAATTGTTTCCAAACAATAGTTCGCATATGTTTTATTATAACATCTAGCAAGATAGTCTAAACTATATTGAAAATGGAAAAAACTGAAGATTTTTTTCAAATTTTGTTTAAAATATTGAATACAAAAAAATGAGACGATTCTGGAAAGATATCACGCATAGCCTTTATAAATCCTTTCTGTTTATCTGATATAAAAGAAATTGTATTCCATGCATCAAAATATTTTTCAAAAGATGTTCTCAAACCGATTAAAAACCAACTTCAAGAATCAGTATTTTCACTCTCAGCAACAACATAAACAATTGGATATAATTGATAATTTGGATCAAGAGCACAAGTTGTCACGCCCCGATCCCGAAAGGGTCTTTCGTCCTCGCCGGATCCTTTACGGAACCGATTCGTCCTCGCTAGGGGCGTGATGTCGTGCGAGCCTGGGGTTGCGCTCGCACAAGGCAAGAACTTACAATTTTTAGGAACCCATTTTGAAACACAATTTATAAAACACATTCACAGAGATTTGAACACAAATGCGAAAGAAACATGCTTTTTCATTGAATATTCAGAGTAATTTACATAGAGTTTACATTGATCCGCCTTCTCGGCTATTGAATTGCATTACAAAAGATAACTCAAAATGCAGGGCGCGCTCCGTCAGATAGTCTACGTCGTTTGCACATTACGCCCTTGTATAGATCGAAGTCCATGCCTCCAAAATGAACTGACTCCAGCTATACTTCAAAATAGAGGTGCTCCTAACGCCTCCTCGCTATGCTCTAGCGTTGCACCGTCTGAGTGCCTAAAATATTTGCCCACAGCGTGGGTCAGTACTCAACTTGTACTGGTGAGCGGAATGAACCCACTCGACTAAATCGACACTAGCTTGTTAGGGGCGAGCATGCATTAAGATAGCTTCTAAAAGGAAGCAAGTGACATCAATTCATATCAGTTTCATGTTTTGATAGGAATGAATATAGCATTGAATCCAACCAGTACACCGATTGCTTACTCAATCGATGCACGCCTTCCCTGAAACGAAACACAAGTATACTTACCATCTGCACAAGACAATAAGTTAGCATGCGTTCTATTCTATGCGGTCATTGGTGTGATCGACACCTTAGGGACATATTTCAAGCTTAGCGGCGCGCCCTATCATCCCGGGTAGCAAGCCCTGCTGGAGGTCCCGCTATGCATCGTGACGAGCACGAATCAAATATTTCCCTCCGGATCGATACGGTTCCAGTGCCCCGGAAAGCCGTTTCGAGAAAATGCCAAACTCTGTGCACAAGTTGTCCCAGACCATGCAAATGCATGAAATAATTCATATTACATACAATGCATCGAAATAAACAGAAGAAGTAAGCAGCAACATATATATATATCTCATGCAACAGTTCATATTTTCTCGAGCGGTGTTCCGATTCAGTTATCCCATAAGTCCAACTCTATCCGAGGTACCAGGCCGCCACCAACTACCAACTTTTCCTTATAAACAAGCTCAATTATAAGGTGTGCAAGCATATGATAAAATTAGTCTACAAATCCCATGTTCCTTTCTTAGTGGCTGGCATGCCTGAGGCTAAGGATTTCCTAGGCGTCCAACCGGGCATCATCGAGTGAACGATTGAAACTTAGAGATGTTGGCATGAAGAAGTAGGAAAGAAGGGACCAAACCACTCATTGGTTAAGGGAAAAGAGGCTGAAACTAGGAATCCCGCTAGCGACGATCAAACGTCAGTTACGCGGACCTGAAACAGCACAAGCACCGAGTTACAAATCTTGCCTATCCTTCCTTGCCGAACTCCCAAAAACCTCAAGTTCCAAACGATAAAACCAGCAGCAAAAACCAAGCAAATCGAAAGCAACAACAAATCCAAAACCTCAAAACGGCAATCAAGAAAACCAAGCAACCAAAACACGAAAACTATTGGACTCGTTTCAATAGAGGCCTTTTCATGAGTTGGAAAGGATCATCGTATTTCGTCCATGGAAAGAAGATGCCGAGATCTAAGTTACGACTCAGACGGACTAGCCACAAGCCCAATTACATAGTGCTCGTCCCGGTCGGATCGGGATTTGAGGCACTACATAATATACCACTAAGAAAAAGTTTCGACCCGAAACTTAAGAACAAGGCCTACCTCCGACTCGAAGAACAATGAAAGATACTTCTCCTTCATCTCCGATTCCATCTCCCAAGTTGATTCCCCAACTGTATGGTTCCGCCACAGCACGCGAACCAAGGACATCGTACGGTTGCGAAGTACTTTTTCCTTACGATCCAGAATCCGCACCGGCTCCTCTGAGTATGACAAATATGTGTGCAATTCTAGCTGTTCGAAGCTAACTACATGACTCGAGTCATGCACATACTTCCGAAGTTGAAAAACGTGGAATACGTCGTGCACTCCAGCCAAGGCGGGAGGTAGTGCAATTCGGTATGCCACAGCTGCCACCCGTTCTAGTATTTCAAAGGGGCCGACAAACCTGGGACTCAGCTTGCCCTTCACGCCGAAACGCATCACTCCACGCATCGGCGTCACTTTCAAGAAGACATGATCCCCGACCATGAACTCCAAGGGCCTACGATGAGTATCGGCATAGCTTTTATGTCGGCTCTGCGCAGTGCGGAGTCTTTCCCGAATCAAGCGAACTTTCTCAACTGCCTGCTCCACCAGCTCTGGCCCGAGTACCTGTCGCTCGCCGACTTCGTCCCAACAGATTGGAGATCGACACTTGCGCCCATAGAGTGCTTCGTACGGTGCCATCTGGATGCTCGATTGGTAGCTGTTGTTGTACGCAAACTCTGCCAACGAAAGGTGCGTGTCCCAACTAGTCTTTAAATTGATCGCACACAGCCGTAACATATCTTCAAGTATCTGATTTGTCCTCTCTGTTTGGCCATCAGTCTGGGGGTGGTATGCGGTACTGAACTGTAGCTTGGTTCCCAAAGCAGACTGTAGGCTAGTCCAGAAACGAGATAAGAAACGTCCGTCACGGTCAGAGACGATAGAAGCAGGCACTCCGTGTAATCGAACAATCTCGTCTATGTAGATCTGTGCTAACCGATCGACGCTCCACGCAACTTTTATAGGCAGAAAGTGGGCTGATTTGGTCAAACGATCAACTATGACCCAAATTGCATCATGCCCCCGTGGCGTCTTCGGAAATTCCACAATGAAATCCATAGTGATGTTGTCCCATTTCCACTCGAGAATAGCGAGGTTCTGCATCTCCCCGCCGGGCCTCTGATGTTCAGCTTTTACCTGTTAGCAGGCCATGCACTGTGACACAAAGGTCGCCACATCCCGCTTCATACCTTGCCACCAGAAGGTACCGCGTAAGTCCTTGTACATCTTAGTGCTCCCCGGATGCAAAGAATACTTCGCGTAGTGCGCTTCCGCCATAATTTCCCTTCGGAGTTCAGGGTCGCTAGGGACGCATAGCCTTCCTTTCATCTGTAAGGCCCCATCTTCGCCTGCCACAAAGTCAGACGTCTTCCCCGCCGAGATCAATTCGCGTACTTTCGCTAGGAACTGATCGCCCTCCTGAGCTGACTTGATTCTATCCCGTAAACTCGGTTCAAGATGGAGTGGTGCCAGCTGCACGCCTTGATGCCGAACTCGAAGCTCGATGCCCATCGGCTCAAGATCTCAAAGTAAACGGTTGTTTATAGATAACGAGCCCACGTGCTTTCGACTCAGAGCATCAGCAACGACGTTTCCCTTGCCCGGAGTATACGCGATCGTTAGATCATAGTCCTTAATAAGTTCTAGCCAACGCCGCTGCCGGAGGTTCAATTCTCGTTGGGTGAAGAGATACTTGAGGCTCTTGTGATCTATGAAGATTTTGCAAGCAACACCATAAAGATAATGACTCCACAATTTTAATGCAAATACAATCGCCGCCAATTCCAAATCGTGTGTCGGGTAATTTTTCTCGTGCGGCTTCAGTTGCTTGGAGGCGTACGATATTACCTTGTCCCGTTGCATGAGTACACATCCCAATCCGAGTCCTGAAGCGTCACTGTATATCTGAAACTCTTCTACCCCATCTGGGAGTGCAAGAATTGGAGCTGAAACAAGACGCCGCTTAAGTTCCCGAAAGCTGGCTTCGCATTCATCACTCCATTTGTATACAATCCCTTTCTGAGTAAGGCGAGTCAAAGGCGAGGCCAGTTTAGAGAAATCCTTCACGAACCTACGGTAGTATCCTGCTAGGCCGAGAAAGCTTCGAATTTCGCTGGCTGACGTAGGTTGTTTCCAGTCCACCACCGCCTCTATTTTCTTCGGGTCTACGACGACGCCTTCTGCCGAGACGACATGACCAAGGAACGCCACGTTGTTCAACCAGAACTCGCACTTGCTGAGCTTAGCGAACAACTTATGTTCTCGTAATGTCTGCAACACGATCTTCAGGTGTTCCTTGTGTTCCGCCTCGTTCTTGGAATATATCAGAATGTCGTCGATGAACACGACGACAAACTTGTCTACGTACGGCCGAAACACGCGGTTTATCAGATCCATGAAAGCTGCAGGGGCGTTCGTTAAGCCGAACGACATCACGAGAAACTCATAGTGTCCGTAACGGGTTCTGAACGCAGATTTTTGAATGTCTTCTGGTCTGATTTTCAACTGGTGATACCCCGACCTGAGATCAACTTTAGAGAAAACTGTTGCACCTTGCAGTTGATCAAATAAGTCATCTATCCTTGGCAAAGGGTACTGATTTCGAACGGTCGTCTTATTTAGTTTTCGGTAGTCAATACACAGCCGCATGGATCCATCTTTCTTCTTTACGAACAGTACCGGAGCACCCCACGGAGAAACGCTTGGACGTATGTATCCTCGGTCCAACAGATCTTGTAACTTAACCTTAAGTTCTTTCAGCTCTGCTGGGACCATTCGATAAGGTGCCTTTGATATCGGTCGCGCGTCCGGAAATGTGTCGATGCTGAATTCGATCTCACGATCAGGAGGCATTCCAGGCAGCTCGTCCGGGAACACGTCGAGGAAATCTGCTATAACATTAGCATGAGCTGCATTTGCACTTTTCTGCCGGGTGTCTCGAACTGAAGCTAAGTACCCTTCACAACCCGAATGCAGCATACGCCTAGCCGAAATTGCTGATATCACCATTGCCGTCTTCGGTGCAGCGCTGCACGAATAGTAGAAGTCTGCCTCGCCGGGTAGACGAAATATGACTCGCTTCTCCGTGCACTCGATTGTTGCATGGCAAGCACCCAACCAATTCATCCCGAGAATAATATCGTAATCCTTAATGTCTAGTACAATGACATCTAAGGAAAGCTTCCTCCCTCCGATGCAAATATAACCATCCCTACAGATCGCATGGGCGGGCATGTCGACTCCCGAAGGTGTGCTTACGCAGAGATTCATAGTTAAGGGAGTAGAAGCTAATTTATGCTCAACAGTAAAATCAGCAGATATGAAACTATGCGTAGCACCTGAATCAAATAAGACTCTAGCGGACAATTCTCTGAAAAGTAATGTACCTGTCACGACTGTTTCAGAGACAGATGCCTCATCCCGAGTCAATGCATAGACTCGACCTTGAGCACCCTGACATTGCGGGTTTACTGGCACAGCATTGGCATCACTTGCTGGAGGCCCCTTATTCTGATTATTTCCGTTGTTTTGATTCGGCTTACCCTCCCGACAGTTAAATTGTTTATGGCCCAGACGACCACATTTGAAACATCCAGTAACCCGACATTCGTTTACTCGATGCCCTGCTTTGCCGCACCTGCTACAGTTCGGTGTCTGGGTCTGACCCCTGTTATCCGACGTGTGCTGACGCTTTTGTGCTCCAGACCCTCCCGTTTCCTGAGGTCGTTTATTGTTGTTGGTACGGGAGGTTTGCACTTCTGCCTTTGGGGGACAACGCCCAAAGATCCGCTCGCTGCCCAGGGCTGCTTCGTAGCATTAGGTTTGACATTTCTGATTGATGACGTCCCTACGCAACTTATCATTCAAAACTTTTTGAAAGCGATAGCACCACGCCTGCTGGTTAGGCAGGAAGTGCCCCGCAAACTTGGACAGCTTAGCGAACACAGAATCATAATAATCCACAGACAAACTTCCTTGGACCAGATTGCTGAAGTCGTCTTCCTTTTGTTGACGCACGGCCCTGGGAATGTATTGTTCAATGAAGGCTGATTTGAACATTTCCCAAGTTATTTTGCAGTTGGGATTGGCATCGTAAATCCCTTGCTTCGTTGCCTCCCACCAATCATGCGCACGCAGTTCCAGCTGATCCGATGCACAGGCAACTCGCTTGGATCCCCGGATGCCAACCAGGTTGAAGAGCCCCTCCAGCTTAGCAATCCATCCCAACACCACGTCCGGTTCTGCTCGTCCGTTGAACGTGGGTGGATGCATTTTTGTGAACTCCACTGCTCGACAGGTGTTCCTAGCTGAAGGCTGAGTTTCTTCTGACTCATCCTCTACCGCCACGGCCGACGGTGGGGAAGGAGTCACAGTGGCAGTCCCGTTGCTTGGTACCAAGGATGCAATCAGTTGCATCATGGTATCCATTTGCTTCTGCTGAGAAGCAAATTGCGCCTGTTGCGTAACGGCTTGTTGTTGCTGCACCTCCATGAGATGCATAAGCCGTTCCGCCATACCGGTTGAACCCGCTCCTCCGGATTCTCCAGAACTTGTCGGATCGCTCTGGATAGGCTGAGCACTGCTTGCAGCGGCAGTTTTTTTCTTAGCCATTGCTACAAAAGAGAGTAGCTTGTTAACACTCCAAAATCGATAGATTTTATATCTATGGGCTCATTGTATAGGCAACTCATCTGATGCAGCGGACGCCGAACGCAACTCAATTGAGAGGCGCATCAAACTCCTTTATATTCTTTTGAAATCCCAAGGAAGTACAGCCGTGCTCTGATACCAATATGTCACGCCCCGATCCCGAAAGGGTCTTTCGTCCTCGCCGGATCCTTTACGGAACCGATTCGTCCTCGCTAGGGGCGTGATGCCGTGCGAGCCTGGGGTTGCGCTCGCACAAGGCAAGAACTTGCAGTTTTTAGGAACCCATTTTGAAACACAATTTATAAAACACATTCACAGAGATTTGAACACAAATGCGGAAGAAACATGCTTTTTCATTGAATATTCAGAGTAATTTACATAGAGTTTACATTAATGCGCCTTCTCGGCTATTGAATTGCATTACAAAAGATAACTCAAAATGCAGGACGCGCTCCGTTAGATAGTCCACGTCGTTTGCACATTACGCCATTGTATAGATCGAAGTCCATGCCTCCAAAATGAACTGACTCCAGCTATACTTCAAAATAGAGGTGCTCCTAACGCCTCCTCGCTATGCTCTAGCGTTGCACCGTCTGAGTGCCTGAAATAGTTGCCCACAGCGTGGGTCAGTACTCAACTTGTACTGGTGAGCGGAATGAACCCACTCGACTAAATCGACACTAGCTTGTTAGGGGCGAGCATGCATTAAGATAGCTTCTATAAGGAAGCAAGTGAAATCAATTCATATCAGTTTCATGTTTTGATAGAAATGAATATAGCATTGAATCCAACCAGTACACCGATTGCTTACTCAATCGATGCACGTCTTCCCTGAAACGAAACACAAGTATACTTACCATCTGCACAAGACAATAAGTTAGCATGCGTTCTATTCTATGCGGTCATTGGTGTGATCGACACCTTAGGGACATATTTAAGCTTAGCGGCGCGCCCTATCATCCCGGGTAGCAAGCCCTGCTGGAGGTCCCGCTATGCATCGTGACGAGCACGAATCAAATATTTCCCTCCGGATCGATACGGTTCCAGTGCCCCGGAAAGCCGTTTCGAGAAAATGCCAAACTCTGTGCACAAGTTGTCCCAGACCATGCAAATGCATGAAATAATTCATATTACATACAATGCATCGAAATAAACAGAAGAAGTAAGCAACAACATATATATATCTCATGCAACAGTTCATATTTTCTCGAGCGGTGTTCCGATTCAGTTATCCCATAAGTCTAACTCTATCCGAGGCACCAGGCCGCCACCAACTACCAACTTTTCCTTATAAACAAGCTCAAATTATAAGGTGTGCAAGCATATGATAAAATTAGTCTACAAATCCCATGTTCCTTTCTTAGTGGCCGGCATACCTGTGGCTAAGGATTTCCTAGGCGTCCAACCGGGCATCATCGAGTGAACGATTGAAACTTAGAGATGTTGGCATGAAGAAGTAGGAAAGAAGGGACCAAACCACTCACTGATTAAGGAAAAAGAGGCTGAAACTAGGAATCCCGCTAGCGACGATCAAACGTCAGTTACGCGGACCTGAAACAGCACAAGCACCGAGTTACAAATCTTGCCTATCCTTCCTTGCCGAACTCCCCAAAACCTCAAGTTCCAAACGATAAAACCAGCAGCGAAAACCAAGCAAATCGAAAGCAACAACAAATCCAAAACCTCAAAAAGGCAATCAATAAAACCAAGCAACCAAAACACGAAAAATATTGGACTCGTTTCAATAGAGGCCTTTCCATGAGTTGGAAAGGATCATCGTATTTCGTCCGTGGCAAGAAGATGCCGAGATCTAAGTTACGACTCAGACGGACTAGCCACAAGCCCAATTACATAGTGCTCGTCCCGGTGAGATCGGGATTTGAGGCACTACACAAGTAATAAATAAAATATTTTAATATCTAGAGGAAAAAAAAGTAGCATCAGTACTAATCACAGGTAAATATTCCCTTAAAAATCCATCAATGCATGTCTTAAAACAAATAAAAAATCTTTAAAATCTATTGTCTTATGTAGTTTGTATAAAACATTGGCTACCTAGATTTGTCTCAATAATTCTAAAATCATACTCTTCAAGACTACTATATGCATCAATATAACTACTATTTATCTCAGATAAAACAAGTTTTCTAGCTTTCCAAGCTTTACAATATTTAATATATATTCCGTGTTCTCTATATATATCATTTACAACATGCGATGGACTATAGGACTGATTATCTCGAATTTTATCAATAATTTTATTTTTAACCCATACAGTAGTAGCTAATGGATTAGAACCTGTTGTAAGTCCACATAAACAAGAATGTATATTTTCTAGCGTAGCAATAGCAAAACCTTCACCTTCACCAACCACTTTAGCGTATACTCTCCAATTACAACTTGAATCGTTACATTTATATACAATCCCACTAATATTGATTGAAATAGCATGACAAGTAAAATTATGTGCAATTGTTATATCACTAATAAAACATCTAAATTCAGAACGATTATCAAATTTTCTTCCAACGTATAATCTAGAAATGCTAACACTATCAACATTGACATCAAATTCATCATCTAAATTTTTAATTAAATCATCACTGTTTTCATCGTCGTTATTACCACTATCTACTATATGTTCTTATTCAGTAAATGAAATAACTTGATCAGTATTAACTTGATTAGAAGCGCGTATACTACTTACAATATTAATTAGAGGTGGTGGTGAAGTTACATAAATATTAATGTACATTGCTTGTATATTAACTTCGAGAATAAATTTTCATGCTTGTTCACTAACTTTATACAATTAGTTAAAAAATATGTACCAATATAAATTCATAATCAGTAGTACATTGTTCAACAATTTGATTACGTAAACTATTAAACGAAATATTTTGATCAAACATAGTATTATTAGACTTGATCCATGACAAGAGAGTGAGCTTCTAAATACAGTGAGTGAGCTGAACTAGCTTCTGTTGAGTAAGAAATCACCTTATGTTGAGTGAGAAAAGAATAGAAGAATTTTTTTTTTTTTAATATGTGTGGGTGGAGTAAGAAATGAATAGAATGAAAGAAATTTATAAACATGAAAAAGAAAGAGACGTTGTAAAAATATAAGTGTTACAATATGAACGTTACAATATAAACATTACAAAAAGAAATAAACTTTGATAAGTGAGTTAGAAAAAAAAAACAACAAAAAATAAACCAAACCCAACTATCCACCAAAAAAAAAAAAAAAAAAAAAAACCATAAAACAAAAAAACAAACCCTAAACAAAAAATCAAACCCTAAGCATAAAACCATAAAAAACCGAAAACAAACCATAAACATAAAACCCAAAAACAAACCAAAACCTTAAAAACCGATCAACCAAATTTTCGCCTGCACAGATGACAAAAATTTAAAAATAATATAAAATAAAACTTTTCTATAGTTTCGTCATCACAGATGGCGAAACCTTTCGTAACTTACAAATTATCAAAAGTTCTTTCGTTTCAGCTAATTATTTTAAAAATATTATCGATACAATAAATTTTTTGTATTAACTTATAAATTTCAAATAAATTTATACTCAAAATTATATAAAATACTTTCTAACAAATAACTTATAAATTTCAAATTATACAAAAATAACTTAGTAACAAAAAACCTATAAATTTTTACTTGAATTTATTAACATATAAGTTATATCATATAGATTATATATAAAAAATATATAAAATAACGTAAAAAAAGAAAGAAAGAAAAATTTTAACCGGACCGGCCCGACCGTGAACCGACCTAGACCCAGACAGGTTCGGCCCGGTCCTCCCCTAACTGGATCATGAGTCTGGACTGGGTCGAGATTTTTCCTGACTGGGCCGAGTTGGCCCGGCTCGTCTCTCCTCTCAGGTTGAGCCCGCTCGAACTGGACCCGGTCAGATCCAGTTGACTCAGGCTGTAGGCCAACCCGGCCCGGCCCAATACACCATGAAATCAAACGCACCTTTTAGAGGAGAGGTAGCTAAAACTGGATTAATTGCAAGGAAAATGCACAACCGAGCTAAAAGAGAACTTTAATACTCGGATGTTGAATAATCATAATCAGCAAAATATACTTCTTCTAGCCCACATCAGGCATCACCATCCTTTCAATAAAAAGGAACCGTAAAAAACACCTCAAAACTGAAAAACCACCTCAAAACTGAAAAACCACCATAACAAGCTGACCTAATTTTACAAATAGCGGCTACGGCAGAGTAAAACTTTGATACTATCAAAATTTTGATACCGTCCATATATGACATGTAGACCCTCCTCTCTTTATATATATTTGCAGAGTGTATCAAAAAAGAGGAAGGACCCACATATTATACATGAACGGTATCAAAATTTTGATACCTCCTATTGTATCAAAGTTTTGCTCGCTATGGCATACCCCCAAAACTGGTCCAAATTCCTAGATGGACTGAAAAAACACTAACAAGCTCAACTATTTTACAAATGGCGGCTATGGCAAAGCTCCAAAACTGGTCCAAATTCCTAGATGGAGCAATAGTCAAAAGTCCATTATTGATCATGTCAACTATAAATCTTTTCTTATTACTTCCACCCATACTTACCGAATGTACGTTCCTCTTTTCTAAATACTAGCCCGACTTTCTCCAGGCCACCAACCCTGAGGACCACCAATATTTCACCACATCTACCTTGATATTCTCATTTAGTCATCATGTTGACTTAGAAAAACTTGGAGGAAGATACTACTTGGTTGTATGAGTTTAAACTGCATTTGATCGACTTCATTACATGGGAATAATCCTCGGCATGTCTAACTACCTGATAACTGGTCTGCTAGTTTTTATGGTGTGAGCCTCTCATTCTCATATAGCTGCTTGGCTAGAAATTTGGAGCACCAACAGAGAAGACTTGGACGATGTTGATGATCCATCATCATCATGTTTGCTTGGAATGCTCCAGTATGTTTAGGCCTAACTTCCATTCCAAGAGGTCCCCAGGATCACCACGATATGGGTGACTGGACTTACGAAAGCGAAGGGATAAATCATAACTTTTTCAGGCTGAAGAACACCATCTGCACCTTCTGAATCACCCAAGGCAGCAAGAGGGGAGATTACATTGCCATCGTCATACATTACCCTTGTTCCAACTGGCCTGTGAACGTTAATCTTCAGCTTCTTCTTCTTCAAGACCCTAGTGGCCAATCTGCAGTAACATAGAAATACAGGAAGACACAAAATCAGGAAAAAGGTATTGGTAACAAATATTAGGCTAAATTACAACTTGATACCCTCAACTATTCGAGTTTTTCATCTTGATACCCTCAACTTTGATAGGTGCTAACTTAGTACCCTTTCTCAACTAATATTTTCAACTTATTACCCTATGTCACTCCCCCGTTAAATTTTCTGTTCAAAAATAATATAAAATTACTAAACTACCCTCCCTCCCCCCATCTCCATTCCTCCCCCCTCCTCCCTGTTGGAAAAGAAGCGCGGAAATCTTCCTCCAACTCAGAGAGTACCTGCGAGAGAACCGAGCAATACAACGCACAAACCAAACACCAAACCACAGAAAATATAATCCACGCAGACACAAAAAAATTTGACGTGGAAAACCCATGCGAAAAAAATCACGGGACGAACGAAGTCCAACCCTGAAGAATCTTCACTAATAGAATAAAGAGAATACACCCTCTACAAGCTCCTCCCGATCCAACACGGATCACCATAACACTTAGGAATAGAAAAGAGATCACACCACAAAGATAGAAGACAATGAAAAATTACTCAAAATAATCTCCTCCTCCGAAACGGCCTCTAATCCTTCTTTCTTTTTCCCAAAGTTGCAATGGCACACTTGCCTCATTTTCTCTTTCTTGAAATGATATGTTATGTGTTAGATTGGAAATTAGGGTTAGGAAAACCTAATATATACCCCCTAATCCCGGAGCTAATCCTGGACCGTAGGATACGATCCAACGGTGTATAAAACACCTCTGAAATTTTGTTCAGACCGCCAACCGAACTAAGACACTTTGATTTTGAGGTTCTGGAACATCACACCGAGTTCGGCCCGACTTCGGTTTTGAGGTTCTGGAACACCACACCGAACTCGGACCGAGTTCGGCCCGAACTCCGTCTTCCCCTGTACAGCAGACTGCTCCTCCTTCCTCCCGAGTTTCTTCGATCTCTCAAATGACTCTCGTCACCTCCTCGAGCTTCTCTGTCTACAGACGGCGCTCGTCGCACTTCGGGGTATTCTCCACATAGGTTGGGAACCCCACCCACTCACAACAAATCTTCCCCTTCACAACTATGTAAAGGGGATCGTCATCCCGACGATCTGTCTGCAATACTCAAACTTTCCCTTTGGAAGAATCTTTGTGAACATATCTGCTCCGTTGTCGCCTATATGAACCTTCTCAAGCGCCGCTTCCTTCTTCTCAACAGCATCCCGTATCCAATGATATCGGATCTTAATGTGCTTGGATCGGCTATGAAACGTCTGGTTCTTCACAAGGTGAATAGCACTTTGACTATCGCAAAACAAAGGATACTCTGCTCCTGCTTTAACCCAATTTTCTGCAACAACTACATCCACAACAACTCCTTGCAAGCCTCCGTCGTCGCAATGTACTCTGCCTCTGTGGTCGACAAGGCAACATACTTCTGCAAACGCGATTGCTATGATACTACTCCACCAGCAAACATCATCACATAGACCGAAGTCGATCGTCTCGTGTCTACATCTCCAGTATCAGCGTCGGTATACCCAACCAGCTTCGGCTCGTCACTACCAAATGAAAGTCTCCAATCGGCAGTGCCCTGAAGATATCGTAGAATTCACTTGACCCTACTCCAATGTACCCTTCCAGGATTGGAAGTGTACCTGCTAACTGTGCCGACTGCGTGAGCAATGTCTGGCCTCGTACATACCAAAGCATACATAAAACTTCACACGGCTGAGGCATATGGAACCCGCTCCATATCTTCCTTCTCGTCCTCGGTAGATGGATACTGCTCCCCAGTGAACTTAAAGTGAGCCGCAAGGGGGTTACTCACTTTCTTCGACCCGTCCATCCCGAAAGACTGAAGTACCCGGTGAATGTACTTCTTTTGGGACAAGTGTAGCAGCTTACACTCTCTCTCTCTCTCTCGGCTGATCTCCATCCCAAGAATAGTTTTTGTTGCGCCCAAATCCTTCATAGAGAAGGCCACGCCCAGTTGGCGCTTCAACTCTGCTATCCTGGTGGCATTCCGACCCACCACCAACATGCTATCAACATAAAGAAACAAAATGATGAAATCATCCTCGGCGAAGTACCTCACAAAAACACAAAATGATCCGACGTTGTCGGTGCATAGCCATGTTCACCCATAAACGACTTGAACTTCCTGTACCACTGCCTCGGAGCCTGTTTCAGACCATACAAGCTCTTCCTCAACCGGTAGACCAAATGTGACTTGCCCTTCTCACAGAATCCCTCTGCCTGCTCCATGTATCTCCTCCTCCTCAAGATCACCGTGGAGGAATGTCGTCTTCACGTCCATTTGCTTGACCTCCAAGTCGAAACTGGCTGCCAAAGCTAGCACCACCCGAATAGACGAGTGCTTGACGACTGGCGAAAAGATCTCATCATAATCTACGCATTTCCGCTGACCGTAGCCTTTAACTTTTAACTACCAGCCTCGCTTTGTATCGAGGGCGAGTAGTATCATCTGTCTGCTTCACTCTGAACACCCATCGATTCTTCAAAGCCTTCTTGCCATTTGGCAACCGCACAAGATCATAAGTAGAGTTGGCCTCCAAGGAACTCATCTACTCCTGCATGGCCTCCATCCACTCCTGTCTGTGTTCGTCTTCCATAGCCTCTGTGAAACTTTCGGGTTCTCCCCCGTCAGTCAGTAGTACATACTCACCCGGTGAGTATCTCGTAGATGGTCGACGCTCTCTATCGCTCCTCCTCAACGGAACCACTGATGCTGGCTGTATATCTACAGCCTCCTCCCCTCCAGGAACTGCCTCCTCGGCATGCTCATCCACCTGAGGATCACCCTGACCACCATCAGCAGGCTGATGATCAAGGTTGAGAGCAACTCCATGTACTGGCTCCCCCATAACTGGATCCTCTGCGATGTCTGAAAATCGCTCGAAGCGAAATGATTCTAACTCATGCATTTCCTCAGCCTCAGAAGGCATCTCGGAATCATGAGTGTTGGTCATGGTCTGATCCTCGACGAATACCACGTCCCTGCTTCTGTAGAGCTTTCTTCCCACTGGATCGTAGAGTCTATAGCCAAACTCATCCCGACCATAGCCGACAAAGACGCACCGCCTCGTCTTTGGCTCAAGTTTGGATCTCTCGTCCTTCGGTACATGCACGAAGGCCTTACAACCAAATACTCGCAGGTGATTGTATGGCGGCTCTTTGTCGTACCATACTTTGTCAGGCACATCACCCTGCAAAGAAGCACTAGGAGAGATTAATAACATAAGCAGCTGTGTAAAGTGCCTCACCCAAATAGCTGCCTGGCAAGTTTGCTTCTGACAGCAAACATGGCACCCTCTCCATCAGCGTCCTGTTCATCCGCTCCGCTACACCGTTGAGTTGCGGTGTCTTTGGTGGAGTCTTTTGGTGTCGTATTCCTTGCTCTCTGCAACAAGCATCAAAGGGACCGATATATTCGTCGCCATTGTCCGATCGAACACAAAGCAGCTTCTTGCTCGTCTCCTTTTCAACAGAGGCCTGAAACTCCTTTAAAGTGGGCAGCACATAATCCTTGGTCTTTAAGGCATAGACCCAAACCTTCCTGGAACAGTCATCAATAAATGTTACAAAATAAGAAGCACCACCAATGGATTTTACCTTCATAGGACCGCAGACATCCGAGTGAATCAACTCGAGCAACGCCGGCTTCCTTGAACTTGGGTGACTTTGGAAAGACATCATATTTTGCTTCTCCGCCAAACAGTGCGTGCACTTCTCCAACTTTGTAGACTTTATCCCTAGAATCACTTTCTATAGACGCATCAGTAGCTGCGTTAACCTCCTGTGTCCCCTGTGCGCTCCCTTCTATATAGTAGAGTCCGGACCTCCTGCTTCGACTGAAAATCACCATCGAACCTCTGGAAAGCTTCCACTGACTGTTCCCGAAGAGACTGAAGAAACTCTCGCCATCCAACCTTCCAACCGACACGAGGTTGAAACAGATATCAAGGACATGACGGACATCTTTGAGAATAAGAACTACACCCGTCTTTGTCCTCAAATGCACATCTCCAATGGCAACCGCCTTTGACACATATCCATTGCCCATCTTTAATACTCCACAGCCGCCTGTTGTGTAAGTAGCAAATAGTGCCCTGTTGTGAGATACGTGCGTTGAAGCATATGAGTCCACCAGCCAAGAGTTGTCATCGTAGGTGACATTCATAACTACCTCATCACCTACAATGATCACGTCGCCTCCATGTGTCGAGGCCGCCGCTGTAATGTTCTCACATTGCTTTCCCTTGTCGCCCTTCTTCTCTCTTCTAAACTAAACAGTTCTGTTTGATGTGGCCCTTCTTGCCGCAATGGTAAAACTCTGAGTCCTCGTACCGACCCTTGGACCTTCTACTGCTTTTGTCTCTGCCACCGTCTGGACTCCTGCTTTTATCCCTTCTGCGGCTCTCTGAAACAAGCGTCTTTGAGTGTGATGTGGATGAAGTGCCCTGAGAACGTCGCCGAATCTTTTCATTCAGTACCCCACTCTTGGCAAACTCCAGACTGACCACGCCTTCCGGAGCAGAAGCGATCATAGACACTCGTACAGTCTCCCACGAGTTTGGCAATGTACACAACAGCCATAGTCCCTGAACCTCGTCGTCGAACTCGACTCTCATTGAAGATAACTGGTCAACCACGTCCTGGAACTCACTCAAGTGATCCGTAATAGACGTCATATCTTTGTATCACGGATCCATCATCATCCGGAAGGAACAATTTATTTATTCCAATCTTCTCTGTACACAAAAATTACAGCTTATCCCATAGTGTCCTCGCGTGCTCAATACTGGCAACATGGTTGTACACGTTCTCGTCAATGAACTGTCTGATGTACCCACACACCTGTATATGCTCGAAATTATCGTCCTTTTCGGATTTATCACTGGGCCTCTCGGAAGCAAATACCGGCAGATACAGCTTCTTGACAAATAGCAGATGATCCTTCATCTTGCTCCTCCAGTAATGATAGTTGGTACCGTTCAGATTTACAATGCGCACCGGCTTCGCGTCCATCTCTCCCCCCTGGTTTACCTGTCAGCTCCTGACACCCTTTTGAAAATTCCAGAACCTGGCTTTGATACCACACCGTTGGGAAAGATGCGTGAAAACCTTCTCCCAACTCAGAGAGTACCAGGAGAACCGAGCAATACAATGCACAAACCAAACACCAAACCACAGAATAATAATCAACGCAGACACAGAGAATTTTGACGTAGAAAACCCTTACGGGAAAAACCACGGGACGATCGGAGTCCAACCCTGAAGAACCTCCATTAATAGAATAAAGAGAATATATCCTCTACAAGCTCCTCCCGATCCAACACGGATCACCACAACACTTAGGAATAGAAAATATATCACACCACGAAGATAAAAGACAATAAAAAATACCCAAAATGATCTCCTCCGAAACGGCCTCCAATCCTTCTTTCTTCTTTCCAAAGTTACAATGGCACTCTTGTCTTGAGATGATACATTATATGCTAGATTGGAAATTAGGATTAGAAAAACCTAAAATATACCCCTTAATCCCGCACTAATCCTAGACCGTAGGATACAATCCAACGGTGTATAAAACACATCTGAAATTTCGTTCATCACGCCGACCGAACTCGAACCGACTTCGGTTTCGAGGTTCTGGAATACCACACCGAGTTCGGTCCGACTTCGGTTTTGAGGTTCTGGAACACCACACTGAACTCGGACCGAGTTCGGACCGAGTTCGACCCAAACTTTGTCTACCCCTGTGCAGCAGACTGCTCCTCCTTCCTCTCGAGTTTCTTTGACCTCTCAAATGGCTCCCGTCACCTCCCCGAGCTTCTCTGACCACAGACGGCGCTCGTCGCACTCCGGGGTGTTCTCTACATAGGTTGGGAACCCCACCCACTCCAACACTTTGAATAATTTGAATAGTTGAGGGTATCAAGTTGAACAATTTGAATAGTTGAGGGTATCAAGTTGTAATTTAGCCCTAACTGAAACTGAAAATACTAAAAGAAGATCAACATACATGACAGCCCCATTTGCTTCCATCTCCAGAGAGGTCTCCTTTGGCCTAAGAATGTCATCTTCTTCCTCATCTATGGACCTACCTATATCATTTACTCTTATATGGACAACTTTCAATCCAACCTCGAGGTCATTCTCCTGCTGATGAGTGGCTTCTACAGATCCTTTCTTGCCCTTCTTTTGTCTTATGAAGCGGACCTTCGGGGTCATGGGTAGACCCAAAGATCCGGCAAACTCTTCAATAGGCAACTTGGAGACATCAAAGACCTCTTTGTCCTTCTGGAGATGTATAGACTTCAAATATGTGATAAATGCTCTTTTAGGTAACTGCTGCATATTGGGATACTTGACCAGCAATGGAGCCAATGACCCTGAAATTCGTTCCATCTTTTTCGCATCTGGCTGAAAAACAGTTTAGCAAGCAGATCAGCGTTCCTTTCTTTGACATATCAGCTGGAGCTAGATTCTTACAGTTTCGAGATGACATGTCAACAAGCTCATATAAAAATAGCACGCTCTAAACTTTATGATTGCTATGCTCTTAAGGGAACTATGAATTGAATGTTCAGCAGAAAATGGAAAGGATGGTGCTTTCACCCACGTTATATACAGTGTCATGACTCCTATATGTTAACATCGATTAATTAGTTAATGCAATGTTCATCATTGTACCAAAGGCGATCTTGCTAGCTAAGCAAAAAGGTTTGGCTTCATTAAGTCTTGACTTTTAGAAAGTAGACATAAGGAAGACTACATAATACTTCAGATCAAACAAACCACAAAATTCATATAGTCTCGTTTTATGTGGCCAATGAAGTCTAAACCAATAATTAAAACAAACCACAAAATTCATAGTAAAGACCCTTGATCAATAATTAAATTGTCAAGCAAAGTTACTAACAATTGACAAAATTAACTAAGGTTAAGATAAATTCACAATTTTACATACCTTTCTCAACTGTACAGGTATTCTAGGTTCAGCTGATTGTAGTTTTGTGAACATTTCTTTTTCTGAAGGTGCAAGAAACAAAACCAACTTCCCTTCAGAAGTAAAACGAGCAGTCCGACCAACTCTATGAATGTAAGTAGCAATATCTTCTGGGCAGTCAACCTATAGATACATAAAGTGACTATGCAGAACAAAATACTTTGCAGAATCAATTGGAACAATGATAGCTCCAATTATGCAACTCACCTGGATCACCCAATCAACGGCTGGAAAATCAAGCCCCCTAGATGCCACGTCAGTTGAAAAGAGAACTGAGGGTTTTTCACAGAACTGCAAGTATACTGCCATTCTTATATCTTGCTTCATCCGCCCATGAAGGCATTTCAGAGGGATCGCAGGGCGAAGTTTCTTAAACATCTCATAAGACAAATTAACCTATTGCAAATACATCCAGCAACACTCAAGAAAGTTAGAAGAGGAGAGCATTCAGAATTTTCCAGAACTACAAGTTAGAAGGCATCAATAATTATAAATTAACGTACTACACAAGGTTAAATTACTCGGTTTAATTACCTACTAGGTCAAGTATTTAGCAATCAGACAGGATTACTTGGTAAAAATAATAACAAAGCCTTTATCCCAAATTTATGGGATCGATTGTTTGAATCCTCTTCATCCATTTGGCTCTCTTAAGGGCAATGTCCTATGTAACACTAAAAAGATTCATATCCTTCTTTTAACACTTCAACCCATGTTAGTCTAGACCTACCGCTAGTCCTAGCGGCACCACTAACTACTATATTATTGCTTCTCCTTAACGGGGGCATCTATGGGTCTACGTTGCACATGCCCAAACCACTAAAATCGATTTTCTCTCATCTTGTCTACAAATGATGTCAGATCTAACTTTCTACGGATATATTCATTTCTTATCATATTCTTTAATGTATTGTCACACATCCATCTTGGCTTTCTCATTTCAATTATACTATTTTTTTGGACATGTTTCTTAATTGCCCAACATCATGATGATCCATAAAGCATGGTTGGTCTTATTGCGATCTTACAGAAATTTACTTTCAACTTCAGATATATCTTGCGGTAATAAAGTACTCCAAAAGCACTCTTCTATTTCAACTATCCTGTATTAATTATATGCATGTCATTCTTCTCAATCTCTCATTCATGATGAATGATTAGTCCTAAATACAGGAAGTTATCACTCTTACGAATATCTTGTCCATCTATATGGATTCTTCCCTAATTTTTCTTTAACTCTATGTTACCCGGACTAGACATTTTAGGCAAAGGTACCAGGGTAGACACGACCCGACACAAGTACGAGTACGAGTACGGGAACTGGGTCGGACTCGTCAAGGTGACCAACAGACACGGCAAAATAAAGAAGAATAAATTAGGGGAAGCATGATAGAAATACAAAAGCTTGAAAAATGTACCTTTAATATGGAGATTAACATGCGATATTATTTCTTATGGGAGCTCCAGTTTTTTTTCTTCATGCAAACTTATCCCTGTTGTGGACTACACCATCCTTCATGCATATTAGCTCCCAGAAGAAGAAAATGGGTACAACTTGTATATTGTAGCTGGCTTGGACGAGAAAGATGAAGAGTATCCTTTCAGAAGTAGTAGTTTATTTTAATATGGTAGTAAAATAGTATGAGGGCTGAAGGGACAGTTCCTTAGGGACTTTCAATTAGTTCAGTTTATTTTAATGTGGTAGTGAAATAGTTTATTTTTAATGTAGTAGACTGGTAGGGGAGCTGAAGGGACAATCCCTTAAGGACTTATTCAACTAGTTCAGTTTATTTTAATATGGTAGTGAAGTAGTAGTTATTTTAATATGGTAGACTCATAGTAAAGTAGTAGGAGAGTTGAAGGAGTAGTCCCTTAGGAACTTATTCAACTAGTTCAATAAAGTTCACTAGTGGTTTATAATTACAGACTGTCTTTTTATGAAACCATGCAAACTTAATTATAAACTTAAATATATGAAACCATGCAAACTTAATTATAAACTTAAATATATGAAACCATACAAACTTAATTACATGTTGTCTTTTTATAAAATCATGCAAACTTAACTACATATTGTTTATTTATAAAACCATGCAAATTTAATTACATGTGTCTTTTATGAAATCATGTAAATTTAATTACATGATGTGTCTTTTTATGAAACCACGCAAATTTAATTAAACGATATCTTTTTTATAAAACTATGTTCAAATATATTTATTTTAATAGCCGTATTTTCGTACCTGACCCAAATTTTGGATCCTTTTTAGCCGAGTGTGTGTGTCCTTCAACTATGAGTTTGAAGGATCTGACTCTTTGATATGTACTCGTAACATAGCTTTGACTTCGAGTTAAATTGCATTCTATATATTTTGTTTTCGTTCTACTAATCCTAAATCCCTTCGATTTCAAAGTCTTTGTATTTATGTTTTAGCATCTAACCCTTCGCTACTCCCATCAACCAACATAATATCATCAATAAACATCATACACTATAGGATTACTTGGTAATACTTATCCTCAAAATATGAAATATTTCTAATAAAAAGGAAAACAAACTAAACATTTACCTATAAATCGAAGATCAAATATTTGCCCCTAACTCTATTTAACAATAACAATTATGAAATGACAATCACTAACACAAATTGAATAAAAATACAAATCTCAAGAATAATAAAGAACAAGGAACTAACGTCGACAAAGTAGCTTAAATTTGACAATAAAGACCAACATAAAAGAAAATACGAGAGAAGAATTGTCTAGAGACTCAACAATACTGACAAGAAAACCGCATAAGAACAAGAAAATACCATATTACTATTGTTTTTTTTTTCAAAAAGGAAACTAAATGGTAAAGAGGAAGAGTACCACAAAGGTGTGGGTGTTAGTTATGTGTCTTGGTTTTTTCACCAAAACAACTTTAAACCTGACCCACTAACCGATTGGCACGAATAACCGTTCTTATGCTTATAATATCTCCAATTGATTAATCGGCCCAATTACATGAATTTCTACTCAGCAGTAGGACATTACTGGTTAATCAGCTAATTAATTTGATTTTAATAACGTTGGTACCAATGTTACCTGGAATGTGGTACATTCTAGGTCATGGTACGGGTGCGGAACGGATACGCTACTTGTCTTTATTTTGGTACAAAGGGGGTAGGATGAGTTGGTTCGCCTTTAAATTGATTAGATAATTATGTCATATAAGTAAAAAAGACCTTATATAGAACATAAGAAAAGTCAAACTCATTATTCTACTTTATTCAATAAGATTACTCCATTCAATATGTAAAACTCAAGTTTTCTTAGTCAATATTCATACATCAACTTGGATTCCGAATAAAATGATACAATGGTGCAAAATCAAAACATGTAAATATACTATAGAATAAAATAAAATAAAATAAAATAACAAACAACTTATAACCTTCATACATAATAACAAAAGCATCACAAAATCTCATTAGAACATTTTCTTCTTTGCATGACCAACTTGCAAAAGAGAGGTCTTTCATGGAATGAAGAAACAATAACGGTATCGAACTACAAAGTCAAATTCATGAAAAATGTATAGCTATGGAACCCCTATTGACAAGGAATCTCAAGTTTTTTCCAACCTATTTTGTATTGCAAGAAACCCTTGCAAAAGTAATTTATAGTGAGATTTCAACGATCGGTTAATATTGCCAAAATCAGTCATCCGGATCAAAAATATACCCCAAACCGGAATGCTCGTCAAGTTACGGATTCGATGGAGGTTTAGGTGTACTGGATTACTATGGTTGGTACTACTTTTGCCAACTTCATAGATCCATGAGTACTAGGAATCAAGGCTATATGACCAAATGGGGCGATAAAGGACTTCATAATCTAGATGGACTAAGGAAACCAACCAGAAAGAAGAACAAGAAAGGAGAGAGGTAAACATAAGAAATAAATGCAAAACCAACGACATCGTTATCGTTGTCGTCCTCATCATCATCATCCAAACTTTGCCCATTTTACTCGGAAGGCTACAACAACATTCTTTATCCAAAATAATTGGTCGACTTTCACTTTGAAGGGTGCTAGATAAAATTCAAAATCAAATGAATGTAATGCTCAACGAATTGAAATCCTGATAGCACAAGCAATCTGATTAGAGGCTATAAAAGGTTACTTTAAATCAGAATCTATACCTTACTGGCTTGATAATTGCCCCTAAAATTTTGGGATTAAGGCTTTTTTGTTGTTGTTGTTGTACACTGCTGGCCAGATGCTCAAATTTAATGCAACAGCATCTTTCCAGATGCACCCATTTGGATGGAAGGTTGGAGAAAAAATCTAAAATAATGAAGGCTAAGAGACAACAATCCAGGTGGACTAGCAATAAGAACAGCAAAAGCAATCAAATGGGTGATATAAAATAAATACAATAACAACTTGGGTTGACCTTGCAGGTCATTTGTACAGCACATAATTGAATACATCATCATCATCATCATTTTTATCATCTAAAATTTCCCCTCAAATGGGCTCCACCTGCAGGGCAGTTGGTGACTATGAGGTCCTATATCTTCTTGGACACTATGTTGTCACAGGCGACGCCTAGGCGGCCTAGGCGTGCGGGTTGGAGAGGTCTCGCCTCGACCTGGAAAAAGTTTCCATGGGTGAGGTTTTGCTCGTCTAGGCGTCCGCCTAGGGTCGCCCAATTATGCTTACTACCTTTACTTGATGTTAAATATTGGTTATTTCAAATTTGTTGCTTCATATATTACTTTTAAACTTATCGCTTAATGCTTATTAGTTATACTACATATTTGTTGTATGTATAATTGTAGAAATTTTGATTCAAGAGCAGCGGATCCTGGACGAACGCCTAGGCCTAGCGTCCAGTACAACATAGCTTGGACATAATATTCAAGGTCATATAACTAAGGTGCAACAATCCAAATGAAAGTAGATTCATAGTGTGAGATTTACATTTTATCTCTGGAGCATAAGCAAACAAAATTGTGCAACATAAGTATCACAAAGTTGACAAATATATGTGAGATATGATCATCATGTGTAGATAATTACATGAAGCTGTAGATAAAAGTTGCTTTAAAGAGTAAGGAAGAAATTGTAGGTTCTCAAAATGGTTTGGAATGTACACGTGCAGTTGCAGTCATAAAGCCAAAGAAAAGAATCATAGTTTCTACCACTTTTTTGAACTAAGAACTAATGGTGTGCTGTGCACTGTTATTGTTAGTGTAATTGAGTTTCTCAAAAATGTGTACTGTACCTGCTTGCAACTTGAAAGGAACACAAGGATCTTTGAATGAAGATGTGCTCTAATAAAGCTCCACAGCATATTCAATTTCTGGTCAAGTGGAACTTCCATGGCAATTTGTCTAAACTTTTCAGGAGTGGCAAATTTAGACTCAGCATGCACGCTGATATACTCTGGGTCCTTCAGACTGAGCCTTGCCAGGTCTTTTACTGACTTTGTTTGGGTAGCAGAGAAGAGCAAAGTCTGTCTCTGTCTCTGTCTCGGAAACTGAGAAATGATTGCATCTAGTTCCTTCTTAAACCCCGCATCAAGAATCCTATCAGCCTCATCCAGCACCAAAACCTGTTTCATGGTCATGAAAGAAAAGATATCACTCGCAAACAACTCTTTGACATTTTCATTGTAAGCTAAAAACAATAGTTATATATTGACCTGGAGTTGCGAGCATTCAAAATTAAGGGTCTCGTTCATGTGCTGCAGGAGCCTACCAGGAGTGCACACCAGATCATTCAAAGCATTGACACATTCCTTCTCTGCATCAACATCTTCACGCTCGCCAATTACAAGGCCCGTGCTCAGACCATGGTACTTTCCTACTATTTTCAGCTCTTCAAAAAGTTGTCCCGCCAGTTCCTTTGTAGGGGAGATTATAATGCTGCCTACCCCGTCCTCAGGACCCCATCTTGCTCTGTATAACTTCTCTATAACCTGAGTAAATAAAGTTCATTACTTGCCCCTTTCGAGCATTGACAGTTAGAGAATCTATGTTGAACGGTTCAGACACGGTGACATGGATTCGACACCTATTTTCGCTAGGTTCTAGTGTACTTTTGGAGTGTCCATGTTGTGTCAATGCTTCCTAGTAGAGAATACTTGTATATTTAATAAATCAAATAATTTCTTTTCAGCAGGCAAATAAGTAAAACAAGACCATGTGCTGGTGCTGGTGCTGTATATTTAAACTTGCACATTTCAGTGTGCATAAAAAAAGAGGGAAAAAAACTCCAAAATGGTTGCATGTGTCCCGTGCCACTCACAAGTAACAGTAGGAGCTGTGCCCGTGCCACCATGTCCATTTCATGTTGTGTCGTCCTCCTGTCCGTGCAGCATAGTCGGCAACTAAGGGGGCGTTTGGTTAAAGTTTAGGAGGCTTGGGAATGGATTTTAGATTCCTTACCCTTATTTGATATGTCTGGAATTGGGAATTGGGAAGGGGGGGATTCATATTTCCATTGGTGTGGAAAAGTAAAACCCAAGGTCGCCATTGAGAATAGTTTTGTTTTCCTAGAAATATTGTTTGGATGTTTTGTTTGGACAATAATACCTTCCTTTTAGTTTCAAAATTTCAACTTCTATCTAAAACATGCGAATTTAGATAATAGAAATATTATGAAATTAATGAAAGGATATTTATGGAAAACTAAATAAATTAAGATTCATTTCTCATATTCCCAATCTAACATAACCAAACATGTGTATGGAAATGTTGAATTCCTTTCACATGGAAAATGAATTCCTAGGAATACAAAACCTTCATCCAAATGGTCCATAAGTCTTGACCAAAAATCAAAACTCTTCATACTACATCATGCTCAGTTATTTCGTCGAACAAAAGCTAGAGTTTGGTGGACGAATATTCAAAACTTTACTCATGCTTAACTACTAAATAAAATCCAGAAACAATGCCATTGTGGGTCTGTTTGGATTGAGGGAGAAAAAAAACCAGATTTAAGTAGGGTTAAGTGGGGGTGGGTGGGTGGGGAGAGTCAATACATATAACTTTGCATGGATTGGAAGGAAAGTTAAGAGTAGGGTGTTTAATAACTCTCACTTAGATTTAAGGTTTTGAGTGGGAGAAAGATTGATAAAAATATAATAGTTACTAAAATACCTTATCAGTAGATACATCAACAGTTTTTTTTTATTATTATTATCAATATATGCATAAAAAATTTAGAAATTGACAAATATATCACAAACGGTTTTTCTTATAAACGATAAGCAATAAAGTATGAAAAAACAAGAAGAGACAAGGCTTATCTGGACAAAATCAGAAAAGGTACAGGTTGAAATCAAAAAAAAAAAAATTATATATATATATATATATATATATATATATATATATATATATATATATGACAAATAAAAGATATTGATGATTTTTTAAACAAAATCTCACACTTAACCTAGTTAACCAAAATTAGAGGATTAAAAAATGGACAAAAAATGCTAAACAAATCTCCGGTTGACCCTCTATTGCTCTCCCTCCCAAATCTCCGAATTTTCCTCACTTAACTTCCCCCCACTTAACTCTTTAACCCTCAATCCAAGTAGACCCTGAAACAAAAGCTAGGGTTTTCCGTAGGGAAATCGTACCGGGAAAAGTCAGGGTCTTTCTGGAGCCGGTCTTGGCCGCGCCGAGGATGTCCCTCCCGCAGAGCGAGTGCGGCAGCGAGGCCCTCTGGATGTCGCTCATCTCGACGTACCTCCTCCTCGCCAGACCGTCCTTGGTCTTCTTCGATATGGGGAGGTCGGAGAATAGCCTGACGCAGCGTACGCCCGGAGCTCCTCGCCGGAAGCGGCGGAGGTTCGGGCGGAGGGAGAGGGGGTTGGTCCCGGAGCTCGGCTTGTGGGACTGGATCCATGACTCGAGGAGCTCGATCTCTGCCGACTCCGAGAGGTGGCGCTGCTTGCGGAGGGATCGGGATTGGGATTTCGATCGACGCATTCTCCAAAAAATTGTAGCGTTTGTGAATTTGGGGGCGGAGGTGGTGAGGATTTGGGAGTTTAGGTTTTTGCTGATGGTGGGGGAATTCAGGGTTTTAGTGAAGAAGAAGAGGGAAGTTCCGACTGTTTATATGGATCCGGATCCGGATCCGACCCGATCCAACCCGACCCGGCCCAAAACCTAATAATAGTGTTGCATTGTTAGCCCTTGTTAGGAATTCGACAAAACGGAAAACAACCGGAACGGCAAAAGTACGAGTATAAATCGACACAGTACAAGTAAAATACGTTAAAAAGTTCGATCAAATATTTGTCAAACGAGAAACATTCGGATTAGATTTAATTCGTGTTTAGTACATTTTATTTGAACAAATTCGGTACTAAAAATTAGACATGTATTTTTTTTATCCCTAATAAATTAACAAAAAATTAATTCATTAAATATAAATTCATAATTCCGCATTTCCATCATATCTCACAAAATGATCATTGATGCAAGCAACAAGACTGTTGAATTTCTTTCTTGTTAATTAAATAGGTTGTATGTGAGAAATTTTCTTTCAAAAGTATATAAGTATTATACGTATTCGTACGGTACATGTTTAAAACGTCACAGCCTTAAAATTTGCATATTAATATGAAACTTTTAAAATTACATAAGTATTATACGTTTATGAAAGATACGAAAAAATTCGTGTATTATACGTGTTTTATTCTGGTGATTGCTAATAGGGTTCTGAGCCCTTATCGAATTTTTTTCAATATGAAAATCAATAAAGATATTTGGAAAAAAAAACACATTGATAACTTTGTTAGCAATCACCCCAATAAAACTCGTATTATACGCAATTTTTTTTTATCTTTCAAAAATATATAATACTTACCTTGAAATATTCAGATTAGTATGCGAGTTTTAAGCATGTGAAGTTTAAAACGTGCTATGTACGAATTATTGACAAATTTGGCACAAAAAACGTGGTGGCAACCTGTTTAATTAATCAAATTGACAACTTGTGTAAACACCCAAAAAATTTCAGATTTTTTAAAATCAATTTTTTGAATTAATATGCAATTTTTTCAGGAATTTACATAGGCCCTGTAGTGAGTTTGTAATTTTTAATTGCCAATAAATAACATTAAAATGAAATGAAAATATGATTTTATGGTGTAAAATAGAAAACCGGACTTAGGGTAATTTTCTGGGATTTTATTGGGCCTCGGACCTATTTTTAAAAGCCTAAAACTATTTTTCTAAATTAAATTAATTAATTAAATGTTTTTTATTATTATTTTTACTGTTTTGGGCCCGGCCCGGCCCAGTGGGCCGAGCCCGTTAGAACCCAGCCCAGCCTTACACCCTAGCGGGTCGGGCGGGTCCGCTCACCCGGATCCGCGCCCGACCCGACCCGTATCCCCTCTCCCCTGTCACCCCACGCCGCCCGAAATTCCCGCCGCCCGCCGCGTTTTCCGGCCGGCCACGCCCTCCTCCACGTCGCCTCCCCCTCCGAACCCCTCGCCCACGACGCCCCGGCCAACCCTCGCCCGAGCCCCCTATTTAATCCCCTCACCTCCGCCTCCCTTTCCCCCCTCCCAAACCCGAGCCCTAACTCGGGCGACCGCCGTCCCCTCCCTAGCCGCCGACCACCACCCTCCAGCGCTCCCGGAGCTCCACCGTGAGCCGCCCCAGCGAGCACCCATCCCGGCAGCCCTCTCCAGAACCCCCTCCTTCCTCCTCACAGCTCCCCGGCGAGACCCGAGCCCGACGACGTCGAGACGGGACAGCTCCGGACAGACGCCTGAGCCGACCGCGGTCGTCCCGCCTCCGCGAAGCAGTCCGGCCATCCCGCAGCCCCTGGCCGCCTCCGTCGTGTCCGCCAGAAGAAGCCCTAGGCCGGACATGGCTGACCCAAACCGGACACAACAGGACACGGGATACGTTCGGACACAGGAAACCCCGTTTCGTGAAGCCCTGTTCAGGTACTCCTAATTTCCTCCTTGTAGCTCGGAATTTGATTCCGTAAATTTCTACGCGAAGCCTGTATAACCCTCTCGGTGCCCGGATAAACCGCTCGGGGCATCGCGTCCTGTGGTGATCGCACACTGCGATCCAAAAACAGAAAAAATCAGACCCTGTTTCATCCCGGAACTGAGTATGCCCCGCCAAACGGGACGACTTGGTCGCGTGCGGTCTTCACAGATACGTGCGTCTCGTCGATACGGACGTGTGGGACTTCGCGGAAACTGATTCGGGTGTGCGTGCACACCGGAATCAACGCGTATCCGCGGACATCGCCCCGTATCCGCATTTTCTGCAATTCACCCTAACTTCGTGCACACACGTCGGATCGAGACGAAACTTGCGCCATCAGACTCGTAGCGATACGCTGGTCCTGTGGGTCAAGTTTGGTCCGATTCTGAGAACGTTGACAAAATCGCGTGTCGTGCCCCGCTCGACGAGCGATTTTGTGATCGGCTCATCGGAATTCAAATCTGAAAGTTCCGTTGGGTTCGTATCAGCGTTCCTGACCTGTTGACACTAAGTTTGGTGAATTTGGAGACCGTTGACCCTGACACGTTTTTCGGTGCAAAGCGGGCCCACCGGTGGACCCCGTTTTTGCCCGAAGTTGTCGTTTTTGCCCTTGTCTCCAAATTGGACCCAAGGACAGGCGATCCTAGCTGTTTGACACCTTCTGAGCATGATGGTACTATTTATTTCAGCTTTTGGAGACATCTCTGGAAATTTCCGAAACCAGGACCTAAGTGGAATCCAAACCTCAGGCAAGTGCACCTTGCCAAACTTGCAGTCATTATTTTCATATTTTCTGTAAAAATACTCTGCTGAATTTCTTGTGCAAATTTATATAAACTGATTTAAACTGCTTAACCTAGGGAACGTATGACGTACCTAGTGTCCGATCATAGTCGGGTACCGACACCGTACGCGGTGTTGGGTTCGTCATTTAGAGATGGATTTACGATCCCCTTACTTTGTACTTGGCCTATCAAGTACCCTACAACCCAGGACACTTGACACTATCATGGACAGAATCTTCCTGAGGTATTCATGGTGATTCTGAATAGGATACAGGACTTGATAGAGACATTTATTTATAGACAGTATGACTGGTTGCATTAGTTATAATCCCGCTGACATGGACATGAGACGTTATGGTCATGGCTTGCGTGATTACATTGGGTGGGGAGAGACACACAGGCTACAGGCTGTTCTATATATATATCTACTATTATTGTGAGGTTGTAGACTCTCCAGCAGAGCTAGACCCTTTATGTGTTATTACTGCTACCGGCTCCCCGACACAGAGCTTGTAGCGGTCTCAGCCTGAGTACTAGTGTTGCTCTCATTTGCATATCACATAGATGGTTACTTAGTTTACCCTGCTGTTCATTTATTTATTGCACTGCTTATTCATTTGGCTTGTTTTATTTTTGTGCCTTGCTATGTCCACTGAGGACCTGGAATGGATTATGTCCCCAGGTTTAGCTGAGGAGCAGTATCCCGAGGTATACGGGACCGGAGCTGAAGCTATTGCTGGAGCTGAACCGAACACTGAAGATGAGGTGACTGCCGAGGACTTCTCCTGAGTGCCTGTTCCAGTACTCATTTATTTCATGTTATCTCTTTTGTTCCTGGCCTATAGAGCCAGTTTATTCAGACTTAAGTCGGATTGTTCCTCCGACTGACTTGCTGTGATTTGTTGTTGCTACTTATTTCCATTCAGTATGCAGTTTATTTCTTTATCTTTATGGATGAGATTAGTGTGACTTGTGTAGTAGACCTTATTTACAGCTTAAGTACGCCCTGATGGTTCCATTAAATTGGGTTATCCATCGGTGCGTGCTGCTGGCCATTGCCACGCATCTCCAGTCCCTCGGCATTTTGGGACTGGGGCGTGACATAGTTTTTGTGGTGGCCCATGCAGGTCAGATCTAAATAGTTCGATTTCAACTTAGGGACCGGACAGGCCTGCACTAAGATAGGTTATAGGATCTCATCCATTGATTGAATCGTTTTTGAACTCTATGTCGAATTCAATTTAATAGCTTGAATTGCATCCTGTTTTGATTCCTCTGTGCGTTCTCATTGTTTCCTTTTGGTGCAGGGTTATGGATCCCAGAAGTGGTGACGAGACCCCCTTGGGTACACCGACTGAAGCAGGGTTTACCTGCGAGGCTGGAACGACGCCAGATACCCGAGGACAATCCTCTCAGAGCAATCAAACTGGCCAGCCAAGTTCCAGGTTCAGGCGTGATGACATCCCGCCTCCTCCCCAGTTCCCTCCTGCGATGCCTGTCTTTCCCCCAGGACAGGCAATGGACGGCCAGCAAATATTCCAGATGTTCTACGCCATGATGCATGCGCAACAACAGATTCAGCAGGAGACCCAACGCCGAGAGGCCGAGAACCTAAGGAACAGCCTAGTCGCAGCATTGGAATATGCAAATCCACCAAATAGGCGGCCAGCGACGGGATCTATTACAGATTTCCGCCAACTCAAGCCCCGTACCTTCTCGGGCAAGGAAGGACCAACTGAAGTGCATGAATGGCTTACAAACACACAGCATCAGTTGGAGGCCGCCGAACTACCAAGGGACAAATGGATGACTGCCGTCAGGATGCAACTGACGGATAACGCGCATCATTGGTGGTTGTCCGAAGAAAGAAGGCTCGGACATGATCAGGTTACCTGGGAGGAGTTCTCCAGACTCTTCCAGGAAATGTACATCCCTGTTGTGGCTCGGTCAGAACTCCGAGACAGATTCAACCGCCTGATCCAGGGCAACATAACGGTGGAGGAATATAACGCCGAATTCATTCGCCTGAGCCGCTTCGCCCCTTCGTTAATTCCTACCGAAGAGGAGAAGGCGGAGAAGTTCTTTGATGGGCTCAGGTTCGAGCTTCAGAAGTTAATCGAATCGGTCGCGCCCACCTCTTACTCCGACGTCCTAGCTGCAGCACGTCGGCTGGAGCGCGTTACTCGGAAGGAATCAAGCCTGAAACGTCCCTTCTCCTCAGCATCGTCCAAGTCATCACCAGGGGAATCTGCTAAACGGCCCCAGAAGAGCCCGCCTCCAAGAGCAGTAACTAAGAACCTGCCTACTTGCCATTACTGCAGCAAGGTAGGACATATTGAAAAGGAATGTCGACGCAAGCTGGGACTCTGCCTGGTTTTCGGATCTGGACAACACTTCTCAAAGGACTGCTCGGAACGTCGAGAGGGAGTTCCGAATCGACCAGCTCCACTTGCAGCTCTTCCAGCTGGGGGAGCAACACAGACAGGGCCTGGAGGAGCCAGGCCACCTCTACCACCTCAGGCAGCATTGTTCCAACAAGCTCGTCAGCAAAGGGGTCCCGCTCAGGGACGAGGTCAGGCATATGCACTAGCAGTCACTGAGGAAGCTACTGCAGGCGAAGTGATAGCAAGTACCATATTAGTAGCTTCAATTCCTGCTGTAGCATTATTTGATTCTGGAGTTTCGCATTCATTTATTGCTGCTAGCTTCGTAGCCACACATAGAATAGCTACCGCACCTCTCTCGAAGATGAAGAGAATTCTAACGGGAGGTAGAATTATCCCGGTTAGTGATACTTGTAGATCATGTTCGGTAGTAGTCTGTGGCCGAGAGATGCGAGCCCAATTCCTGATCTTTTCTATGCCTGATTACGATGTTGTACTTGGTATGGACTGGTTAAGTCAGTACCATGCGACGCTGGATTGCCGGCTTGGAAAAGTGATATTTAGACCCCCTAGCCTTCCTGAGTTTGAATTTCTACGAGGAGCTGTAGAACAAGGGGTCCAGCCAACTCTTAGGGTATTGACTGTAGAAGAAGATTCAAGTTACCCAAGAGTCATAACGGAATTTGTGGATGTGTTTCCCGACGACCTTCCAGGTTTACCACCTGATCGGGAGATAGAATTCACAATAGACCTAACTCCAGGAGCCGAACCTATCACTTCATCGGTATATCGGCTAGCACCTAAGGAGTTAGTGGAGCTGAAAACACAAGTTGACGACCTTCTGGAGAAAGGATTTATCCGGCCCAGTGTTTCACCATGGGGAGCACCTATACTTTTTGTACCCAAGAAGGATGGATCTGTACGACTGTGCATTGATTACAGAGCCCTTAATGCTGTAACTATTAAGAACCGGTACCCATTACCACGCATTGATGATTTGTTTGACCAATTGAGTGGTGCTAAGGTATTCTCAAAGATTGACCTTAGATCCGGTTATCACCAGATTAGGGTGAAGAAGGAAGATATCCCAAAGATGGCCTTCAGAACTAAGTATGGGCATTATGAGTTCCTAGTTATGCCGTTTGGTTTAACCAACGCACCCGCCGTATTTATGAGTTTGATGAACGGGGTCTTCCATCAGTATTTGGATAAGTTTGTGGTGGTATTCATTGATGATATCCTAGTCTACTCCAAGAACCACGAAGAGCACGAGGAACACCTTAGAATTGTGCTAGAAACTTTGAGAAGGGAGAAGCTATATGCCAAACTCAGCAAATGTGAGTTCTGTATGGACAAGGTGCCATTCTTAGGGCATATTATCTCGGGTGAAGGACTGTCTGTGGACCCAGAAAAGGTCACTGCCATAGAAACCTGGCCTACCCCTACCTCTGTGGCAGAAGTGAGAAGTTTTCTTGGACTTGCTGGGTATTACCGGCGGTTCGTAGAAAATTTTTCAAGGATCGCAGAGCCGATGACTAAGCTGACACGGAAGGATCAGGAGTTCATATGGACGGAAGAATGCCAGAATGCCTTCGAAGAACTGAAGAGGCGTCTAACAACAGCACCAGTCTTGACTCTTTCCTCAGGGTCAGGAGGTTTTGTTGTATATAGTGATGCGTCTGGTAGTGGACTAGGTTGTGTCTTGATGCAACATGGCAAGGTTATCGCTTATGCATCGAGGCAGCTGAAGGTCCACGAGAAGAACTACCCAACGCACGACCTGGAGCTAGCTGCAGTGATTTTTGCATTGAAGATCTGGAGACATTATCTGTATGGAGAGAAGGTCGAGATATTCACTGATCATAAGAGCTTGAAGTATGTTTATACACAGAAGGAGCTCAACATGAGGCAAAGGCGTTGGCTTGAGTTGATGGTGGACTTTGACATCGATCTGCAGTACCACCCGGGGAAAGCAAATGTTGTAGCCGACGCCCTCAGCAGAAAACCCTCGGCTTATTTCTTGACGGAGCAGCCCCAGCTATTACAAGACTTGCAAGATCTGCAGATAGAGGTTGTTCTACCTGGACAAAATGGTTTGCTGGCTAACCTCAAAGTGAAGTCATCACTGGTGGAGCGAATCAAGGAAGCTTTGCCTAATAATGCCAGATTCCGAAGGCTGAGAGAAAGAACAGAAGCAGGCCTGCAGACGGGACTTCGTATCCACGAGGACGGAACATTAAGGTGCGGAAATCGCCTATGTGTTCCAAATGGAGAATTAAGGCAGGAATTGATGACAGAAGCCCATAGCTCCATATACTCGGTTCATCCAGGAGGAACCAAGATGTACCGGGACCTAAGACAATATTACTGGTGGCATGGAATGAAAAGGGAGATTGCCCGATTTGTGACAAAATGCTTAGTCTGCCAGCAGGTGAAGGCCGAGCACCAAAGGACTGCAGGTATGTTGCAGCCGCTTCCCATCCCTAAATGGAAGTGGGAGCATATTACCATGGACTTCGTCACTGGATTTCCAAGAAGCCCTAGTGGAAAGGATGCAGTATGGGTCATCGTGGATCGGCTCACTAAGTCGGCTCACTTCTTGCCGTTCAGAGTTGGACAATCCACGGAAGTACTAGCCGACATGTATATGCGACAGATCATAAAATTACATGGAGTGCCGGTTAGTATTGTATCAGATCGAGACTCAAGATTTACATCTCACTTCTGGCGAAGCATACAAGAGAGTCTCGGCACCAGGCTCAAATTCAGTACTGCCTATCATCCTCAGACAGACGGACAGTCAGAGCGCACAATTCAGATCTTAGAAGACATGCTGCGATCTTGTATATTGGACTTTAGAGGATCTTGGGAAGATCATCTGCACTTAGTGGAGTTCTCCTACAACAACAGCTATCAGGCAAGCATTCAGATGGCACCTTTTGAGGCGTTGTACGGAAGGAAGTGTAGATCGCCTGTATGCTGGAGCGACGTTGGCGAACGTCAAATACTAGGTCCAGAGCTGGTAACGGAGACAGTGGAGAAAGTAAAATAGATTCAGAACCATCTCCGTGCAGCCCAGGATAGACAGAAGCATTGGGCCGATGCACACAGACGACCCCTGGAGTTCAAGGAAGGAGAGCATGTATTTTTGAGGATCTCACCCACTAGAGGTACTATCATATTCGACAGCAGAGACAAGTTGAGCCCAAGGTACATTGGGCCATTTGATATCTTGGAACGCATTGGTGAGGTGGCTTACCGTCTTGCATTACCTCCATCCTTAGAGGGAGTGCATGACGTATTCCACGTCTCACAACTGAGAAGATATGTGACGGACCCAAGTCATATAGTTGATCATTCCGAGATTTCGGTGGGACCTAGCCTAAGATACGAAGAACAGCCAGTGGGTATACTCGACACCAGCGAGAAGACACTGCGAGGGCAGACAATCAGACTGGTTCGGGTAGCTTGGAAACAGCACTCTCCTGGCGAATCGACCTGGGAGCGAGAAGATGTTATGCGGCAGCGTTATCCACACCTATTTGCAGAATCAGGTAGAACCTAAGCATTCTTTAATTCTGTAAATCTTGCCTTTATAGTTTATCCTTCGATTGCGAGGACGCAATCCTCTTAAGGGGGGTAGATTGTAAACACCCAAAAAATTTCAGATTTTTTAAAATCAATTTTTTGAATTAATATGCAATTTTTTCAGGAATTTACATGTAACGCCCCGCTTCACGCCGGCGTTATGTATCAAGATGAGTGGGCAGAACTTCGTTCTCTGATTCTTGCACGCCTTAATAATAACCTGTGTTTTTGCTTGCAATGTTTTCTTAAGAGAATGATAGAACCTGCCTTGCATGTTAATGAACGAACTCACCTAGCTTGTCTTTGAAACAATGACTGCTTAACGAAAATCCTGAATCGCCTGCTTAGAGTGCATGAATATGTTCACTATCGTCTATGCTTCGAGAGAACCATACTGTGCCTGAACGTGTTCAAGTGATAAGTCGGATTGCCCCGCAACAATGAGTGTATTCTGATGGTTCGTCTCGTCTGCATACTAGAGTTTATTTGATAGTGTTCCATGCATTCGCACGCGGTCGGACAATGGCTATTGGTGGAGAGCTGAACTGCATGTGTCACGGCTGCTACCATGATAGTGCAAAGCAACCATGAGTCACAGCTGCCTCTAGCATCAGATAAAGAGTCATTGGTATGCTGTTCCACCAGCTGCCGATCCTGAGATACTCGGGGACCGCCCTGTATATAGCTAAGTCATTGTGTTGGCTTGGATAGTGACTGCCCCTAAGAATGTGTATTGTGTGTCTAGCTTTGCATCAGACCCTCGAGTCGCACGAGACACGCTGCGCACACCCTGAAACATGAACGGTTTGCTTGCTTGCATATTCAATTATGAAACTCTGTTTCCAAACATGTTTCTAAACAAGTAAATCGACTCTGCTAGAACTGCATGAAACGAACCTAGGTAAAACTAGAAAGATCACTAGTAATGTAATGTTTTATAACATGATTACTTAGTGCCTGTTTGAGTGAATGCTTGTTTCTGTTCAGTTGATTTATCTCACCAGTACTTGTATAAAGTGCTGACCCACCAACAGTTTACTTGTTCGCAGGTACTGGATCATCCGAGGGAGCGATAGGCGTGCCACAGTCCCGAAGACCCGGAATCCTGGTTTCGATTGTTGCCCCGAGAATGCTATCGTATAAGAGGGCATAATGTATGGAACGAACGTGTGCCTTTGCTAAAGGAAACCCAAGTTGCCTCGATTGTCCCGAACACTCAGTTGGCTAATGTATTGCATTGCAACAAGTTCCTTTCCGCTGCTTACTCGATTGATGCGATGATAGCCAACTATCAACTTAAACGATTGGCCTTGCACGGGCGCAACCCCAGGCCCGTGCGGCATCACGTCCCCCGAAAGCTCGAACGGGCCATTCGCTTGGCTCCCTTCCTCCCTCGCACCCGCGGGACGGGCGCGGTGATTCGCGTCTGGCGCGCCGAGGCACGGTGATACGTGTCCGATTCGTTAATTCCAGGCCGCACGGGCGCGGGGCAGGACGGGGCGGGACCGGGGCGTGACAGAATGGTATCAGAGCGGAATCGATTCTCTGGCCCAAACCGTTGCTATGACTCTGAGATATTATTGATATGGTTTTGCAAAGAGCGTTACATACAATAAGTCCATAGATATTCTCAAAGTGCAAAATGTTTTCTGAACTTGAATTACTTGATTGTTTCGATTGAGTACGGCGAGGGACGGCACTATCGTTACTCGGGATATCGAGAAGTTTATCCTTGAAGTTTCGAGGACGAAACTTTTTGTTGGTTGGTAAGTATGTAACGCCCCGCTTCGCGCCGGCGTTATGTATCAAGGTGAGTGGGCAGAACTTCGTTCTCAGATTCTTGCACGCCTTAATAATAACCTGTATTTTTGCTTGCAATATTTTCTTAAGAGAATGATAGAACCTGCCTTGCATGTTAATGAACGAACTCACCTAGCTTGTCTTTGAAACAATGCCTGCTTAACGAAAATCCTGAATCGCCTGCTTAGAGTGCATGAATATGTTCACTATCGTCTATGCTTCGAGAGAACCATACTGTGCCTGAACGTGTTTAAGTGATAAGTCGGATTGCCCCGCAACAATGAGTGTATTCTGATGGTTCGTCTCGTCTGCATACTAGAGTTTATTTGATAGTGTTCCATGCATTCGCACGCGGTCAGACAATGGCTATTGGTGGAGAGCTGAACTGCATGTGTCACGGCTGCTACCATGATAGTGCAAAGCAACCATGAGTCACAGCTGCCTCTAGCATCAGATAAAGAGTCATTGGTATGCTGTTCCACCAGCTGCCGATCCTGAGATACTCGGGGACCGCCCTGCATATAGCTAAGTCATTGTGTTGGCTTGGATAGTGACTGCCCCTAAGAATGTGCATTGTGTGTCTAGCTTTGCATCAGACCCTCGAGTCGCACGAGACACGCTGCGCATACCCTGAAACATGAACGGTTTGCTTGCTTGCATATTCAATTATGAAACTCTGTTTCCAAACATGTTTCTAAACAAGTAAATCGACTCTGCTAGAACTGCATGAAACGAACCTAGGTAAAACTAGAAAGATCACTAGTAATGTAATATTTTATAACATGATTACTTAGTGCCTGTTTGAGTGAATGCTTGTTTCTGTTCAGTTGATTTATCTCACCAGTACTTGTATAAAGTGCTGACCCACCAACAGTTTACTTGTTCGCAGGTACTGGATCGTCCGAGGGAGCGATAGGCGTGCCACAGTCCCGAAGACCCAGAATCCTGGTTTCGATTGTTGCCCCGAGAATGCTATCGTATAAGGGGACATAATGTATGGAACGAATGTGTGCCTTTGCTAAAGGAAACCCAAGTTGCCTCGATTATCCCGAACACTCAGTTGGCTAATGCATTGCATTGCAACAAGTCCCTTTTCGCTGCTTACTCGATTGATGCGATGATAGCCAACTATCAACTTAAACGATTGGCCTTGCACGGGCGCAACCCCAGGCCCGTGCGGCATCACGTCCCCCGAAAGCTCGAACGGGCCATTCGCTTGGCTCCCTTCCTCCCTCGCACCCGCGGGACGGGCGCGGTGATTCACGTCCGGCGCGCCGAGGCACGGTGATACGTGTCCGGTTCGTTAATTCCCGGCCGCACGGGGCGGGGCAGGGCGGGGCAGGGCGGAGCGGCGGCCCGGGCAGGACCGGGGCGTGACATTACATAGGCCCTGTAGTAAGTTTGTAATTTTTAATTGCCAATAAATAACATTAAAATAAAATGAAAATATAATTTTATGGTGTAAAATAGAAAACCGGACTTAGGGTAATTTTCTGGGATTTTATTGGGCCTCGGACCTATTTTTAAAAGCCTAAAACTATTTTTCTAAATTAAATTAATTAATTAAATATTTTTTATTATTTTTTTTACTGTTTTGGGCCCGGCCCGGCCCAGTGGGCCGAGCCCGTTAGAACCCAGCCCAGCCTCACACCCTAGCGGGTCGGGCGGGTCCGCTCACCCGGATCCTCGCCCGACCCGACCCGCATCCCCTCTCCCCTGTCACCCCACGCCGCCCAAAATTCCCGCCGCCCGCCGCATTTTTTGGCCGGCCACGCCCTCCTCCACGTTGCCTCCCCCTCGAACCCCTCGCCCACGACGCCCCGGCCAACCCTCGCCCGAGCCCCCTATTTAATCCCCTCACCTCCGCCTCCCTTTCCCCCCCAAACCCGAGCCCTAACTCCGGCGACCGCCGTCCCCTCCCTAGCCGCCGACCACCATCCTCCAGCGCTCCTGGAGCTCCACCGTGAGCCGCCCCAGCGAGCACCCATCCCGGCAGCCCTCTCCAGAACCCCCTCCTTCCTCCTCACAGCACCCCGGCGAGACCCGAGCCCGACGACGTCGAGACGGGGCAGCTCCGGCCAGACGCCTGAGCCGACCGCGGTCGTCCCGCCTCCGTGAAGCAGTCCAGCCATCCCGCAGCCCCTGGCCGCCTCCGTCGTGTCCGCCAGAAGAAGCCCTAGGCCGGACACGGCTGACCCAAACCGGACACAACAGGACACGGGATACGTTCGGACACAGAAAATCCCGTTTCGTGAAGCCCTGTTCAGGTACTCCTAATTTTCTCCTCGTAGCTCGGAATTCGATTCCGTAAATTTCTACGCGAAGCCTGTATAACCCTCTCGGTGCCCGGATAAACCGCTCGGGGCATCGCGTCCTGTGGTGATCGCACACTGCGATCCAAAAATAGGAAAAATCAGACCCTTTTTTACCCCGGAACTGAGTACGCCCCGCCAAACGGGACGACTTGGTCGCGTGCGGTCTTCACAGATACGTGCGCCTCGTCGATACGGATGTATGGGACTTCGCAGAAACTGATTCGGGTGTGCGTGCACACCGGAATCAACGCGTATCCACGGACATCGTCCCGTATCCGCCTTTTCTGCAATTTACCCTAACTTCGTGCACACACATCGGATCGAGACGAAACTTGTGCCATCGGACTCGTAGTGATACGCTGGTCCTGTGGGTCAAGTTTGGTCCGATTCTGAGAACGTTGACGAAATCGCGTGTCGTGGGCCCCACAGGCCCCGTTCGACGGGCGATTTTGTGATCGGCTCATCGGAATTCAAATCTGAAAGTTCCGTTGGGTTCGTATCAGCGTTCCTGACCTGTTGACACTAAGTTTGGTGAATTTGGAGACCGTTGACCCTGACACGTTTTTCGGTGCAAAGCGGGCCACCGGTGGACCCCGTTTTTGCCCGAAGTTATCGTTTTTGCCCTTGTCTCCCAATTGGACCCAAGGACAGGCGATCCTAGCTGTTTGACACCTTATGAGCGTGATGGTACTGTTTATTTCAGCTTTCGGAGACATCTCTGGAAATTTCCGAAACCAGGACCTAAGTGGAATCCAAACCTCAGGCAAGTGCACCTTGCCAAACTTGCAGTCATTATTTTCATATTTTCTGTAAAAATACTCTGCTGGATTTCTTGTGCAAATTCATATAAACTGATTTAAACTGCTTAACCTAGGGAACGTATGACGTACCTAGTGTCCGATCATAGTCGGGTACCGACACCGTACGCGGTGTTGGGTTCGTCATTTAGAGATGGATTTACGATCCCCTTACTTTGTACTTGGCCTATCAAGTACCCTACAACCCAGGACACTTAACACTATCATGGACAGAATCTTCCTGAGGTATTCATGGTGATTCTGAATAGGATACAGGACTTGATAGAGACATTTATTTATAGACAGTATGACTGGTTGCATTAGTTATAATCCCGCTGACATGGACATGAGACGTTATGGTCATGGCTTGCGTGATTACATTGGGTGGGGAGAGACACACAGGCTACAGGCTGTTCTATATATATATCTACTATTATTGTGAGGTTGTAGACTCTCCAGCAGAGCTAGACCCTTTACGTGTTATTACTGCTACCGGCTCCCCGACACAGAGCTTGTAGCGGTCTCAGCCTGAGTACTAGTGTTGCTCTCATTTGCATATCACATAGATGGTTACTTAGTTTACCCTGCTGTTCATTTATTTATTGCACTACTTATTCATTTGGCTTGTTTTATTTTTGTGCCTTGCTATGTCCACTGAGGACCTGGAATGGATTATGTCCCCAGGTTTAGCTGAGGAGCAGTATCCCGAGGTATACGGGACCGGAGCTGAAGCTATTGCTGGAGCTGAACCGAACACTGAAGACGAGGTGACTGCCGATGACTTCTCCTGAGTGCCTGTTCCAATACTCATTTATTTCATGTTATCTCTTTTGTTCCTGGCCTATAGAGCCAGTTTATTCAGACTTAAGTCGGATTGTTCCTCCGACTGACTTGCTGTGATTTGTTGTTGCTACTTATTTCCATTCAGTATGCAGTTTATTTCTTTATCTTTATGGATGAGATTAGTGTGACTTGTGTAGTAGACCTTATTTACAGCTTAAGTACGCCCTGATGGTTCCATTAAATTGGGTTATCCATCGGTGCGTGCTGCTGGCCATTGCCACGCATCTCCAGTCCCTCGACATTTTGGGACTGGGGCGTGACAACTTGTTTAAGTATATGAAGTTTCTAACCTCAATATTTTTGTTTAACAATTATTTGACTGAATTTTTAACGTATTTTACTTGCACTGCGTCAATTTATACTCGTACTTTTGTCGTCCCAAATTTTTTTTTTTGCCGAATTGCTAACAAGGATCCAGAACATATACAATAAGAAACAGATATTGATAAAAGAAATACAAATACAGATTGGATTGGATTGGATTGGATTTAATAAGATTTTTGAAAAACTAAAGTTTGGATTGTTAAGAGAATTGATGATTACAAATAAGTTTAGTCAAGTGTCCTTTTCAAAAAAACAAAAACAAATAGTTTTAGTCAAGTGCTAGTTAACTTATTTTTGAATAATGATATACACTTCAAATATCTATTCTACTATATAATGTCAAAACTAGGCTTCACCGTGAAAAAATTTCGTTCTAAAAACACCCTTCAACATATTTAGTAATTAAAAAGAATACCTACATAAATTCCACTGACAACCATTTAAGAGATGCAATAATGACAACCATTTACGGAAATCAAAGGGTTCATGCTACTTGCTAAGTCTTTTAAATTGTTACCAAAGAATTCGAAGGATTGAATCATTAACCTATATAATTAAAAACAGTAGAAATAAACTAACTCATCAATATCATTCACTCCAATATATGTGCAAAGCACGTGCATATATACTAGTATATTAAATTTACGTAAAAATAAAATTCTCCCTTGTGTCAGAAACCTAGATTATATAAGAATAAATCAAACACATATTCAGATCCAAGTGGTTAGAGGTGTTTGGCAAGTAGCGTGTTTGGCAAGTATCTACCTGGACCTGTCTAACTTAGAGAAATACCTCACACCTTAACCATGGTTAGAGGTGTTTGGCAAGTAGCGTTCTTTGAACAAAATAAAATTATATTCTTCAAACAAATTGGATTTTTTTCTTCCATACCAAATTAGGATCCCACCTGGTCACACTTATCCGGTTATCGGGTTTGGTCAATGAGATCAACAGATAATAGGATTGGATCCAAAATATAAAATATCCAAGCCCTAAATTCAAAGTGTGGATACTCATTGCCACTGCACATTTACTTCCCTTTTCTGACAGTGAAACAGAAGAAAGAAAAAGGGACAATAAAACATCATTTTATTGTATTTTTCAGATCTGGATCTAATAATTGGGATCTCATCACTTTGTGAGTAGCTCCTCTCTTCCCCACACTCTCTCTCCAATTTGCTTCTTAATTACTTATCAACTGTTGCTAAAAATGCCATCTTTGGGATTTTAGGGTTCTAAATGATCCTTTGATGAAAAAGTTGACAACTTGATGGTCAAATTCTTTCTTTCAGGGCGTGACTTCAAATGGGTCAATGCCATTTTGCTTTAAATTTATACAAAATTGTTGTCTTCTTGATTTTTTTTTTTTTTCAAATCATTTGGTGGTTGAGTTGGAATTTCTGTACCACTGAATTTACTGCTATACATTAAAGTTGTCCACTGCTGTTAAAATGCCATCTCTGGGATCTTAGGGTTACAAAAGATCCTTAATTGGTTGATAATTTGATATTTGGATGATCAAATTCCAAAGTTTAGGGTCTGAGTTGTAAAAATAGTCGATTTCTTGAATCTATAATCCACTGATTTAGTTATCAAGTTGGAATCTAGTAGCTTTGCGCTTTAGGGTTTTGAAGATCCTTGATTGGGTGAAATCTTGACATTTAGATGGTCAAATTTGTATTTTTAGGTTGTGAATGCAAATGGGTTGTCAATACCTGTTGCTTGAAATTGAAGTTTACACAAATAATTGATTTCTTGATTTACCCACCAATTTTTTCATCAAGATGGAATTTTGTAGCTTTCAATCAAGTACACTAGATTATCCTCGATTGGATTCCTAAACTTCTCATTCTGAAGATCCTTGATTGGGTGGATATTTAGGTAGTTTGGTGGTCAAATTCTTACTTTTAGGGAGTGAATGCAAATGTGTTAGACACCTGGTTTCGTGAAATCTATGCGAAGTTGTTGATCTCTTGGTTTGTCAACTAATTTTGGTCATCAAGTTGGAATGGTGTAGCTTTGTTATTCCTTAATTGGGCAGTATTTGGGTTTCTACAAATTTAGGTTTTTGATAGGGCTCTATTGAGCTCTTATGTAAAGTTCACTTCAGATCTTTGTCAGGGTTTGTCAATTCAATGGAACTTTACATTCTTAACTGATCATTTCCAAGTTTTAATCTGAAGTTGCCATTGAATTATAAATTTCAAGCTAGCAGATTGCTAGAACATTATAAATTTATACACTAATCAGGTTTATTTTGATATATTCTTAATTTAAGTTTTACTGGGTTTATAGAATAGATAGTGATCTCATGACGTAAAGTGAGCATTTCAATGTTTATAGTGTTAAGAGTGAAATGTAATTAGCATTCTTAACTATACTCTAGCTACAATCTTGGGAAGATTTATTCAATTTTTCAGTTTTTCTGTATCCTGAAAGTTTTCTTTTGTGCCGAAAACTTCGTGGGACTACTTTCAAATTGGAACCTTGTGGTATTTTCTGCATAGGTAAATAGAGTTCATCCACCATGGAGGTTCATCTCAAGGACTTGTTCACCAGATTCCAACATCAGTTTGGAACTGGACCGGGGCTTGGACCAAGCACCGGGACCTGCCTTCTCACAGTTGAAGGTATCTCCCCATCATTCATAAAATTCCTCTTCCGTGCATCGGCCGCCCTCTACCGCACCGAGCCGTGGAAAAGACTCCAGTCCGGTCATCTCTTTAGTATACGGATCGGCAAAGACTCTGAGTGGTCCTCCAAGAAACAACCTTTCCCCGTCGCTCAGTTCATCGGCGGTGAAGGCGGCGACCTCGGCCTCCACATGTTTAAATCAGAAGTCGACGCGCAGAAGACAACCGGCTTACGAGAAACCAATCGAGTTCCCAATGTGGAGCTTCTAAGAGTAATATTTGAACCCGAACCAGTCATCTTCCCTTCAAACAAGAGAATGATAAGATCTTTGTCATTGGAGTCCTCTGGCTCTGACTGTTTCCCGATCATTGATGTCGCTCGATTTACGTCTAGCGGCGGGGTACGGTTTAGAAACCCGACACTCGAGGAGCTTCGGTATGTCTATGCCTTCTTGAAGGCTATAGCCCTCGTCCATCCTCTGCTCCAGTTGGCCAATGATGGCTCGCCAAGAAGGGGAAGAATGGTTAGTTTTGACCCTTTTATCGAGACAGTCGACGTGCAGTGGCCTCCTGAAGTTTCCAAAGGCGGAGACCTCGTCGCCGTTACCATTTCACACCCACCTGGTCAGGTCTATGAAGAGAAGAAGCGTGCTCGAACTCCGAGTCCGAGCAAGTACATGGAACCACCCAAGGAAGAGCTCACCTTAATGGAGGTCAGATCCAACTGGGTTGCTTTGAGAAAGTGTTCAATGTGCGAGAAGGAAGTTCATGGCGACGAGACCATCTGCTGCGGCCGTTGTCGTGCTGTGGTTTACTGCAGCCCTCTCTGCCAGAAGCAGCATTGGAAGGAAGCACACAAGAGTGTATGTGGACTCTACACGGCCATGATGGAAAGGGAGGAGGAATTGGCTATGAACATCTTCACCTTCCCTTGCTTCGTCGACCACTTCTGCAAGTGGCTTGAAACGGCCGGTCTCCATCAGAAGGGAATGTGGAGGAGGAGGTGTGGTTGCTACTCTCACTACCCATTCGGCCTCCTCCCTCTAAAATCCTCTGGTGCTTCGGACTCGTGGGGAGGCTTGAAGGATGGAGAGTATCCACCCGACGCTCCATTTCATAATTATCGTGGCGACGGAGTTTCCAGCCCAATGCTTCTCTCTGGTTGGTCCGAGTACTACAACCTCCGGTGCCTCCCATTCTCGAGCCCTGCGGTGGACCTACTATCACACCCGTTGACGGTTTATCACATACTAACTACCCTTATAAGCTCCAAGAACAGACTGATCAAAGGAAAAGAGGTGATCCTTCATTACTTGGGGCCTGAAGGGGAGTTGGACTGGATGACAGCATTCGCAGAGATCAGCTACTTGCTCAACGGATCGGGTAACATCCAGATTGTCATGATTGGTCCAGAGGTTCCGAGTAATTTGTCGAGCACGGTCTCTGGGATCGGTGGTCGGGTGAGGGTGAACTTGTTGAGGGGCCTCTATCAAGAACAAGCTCCTCGCCTCCCTCCTCCGCACGTGGTGGTTGCTCTCAACTGCGGGCTGGAGAGTTATGGCAGCTGGGGAGGGGCTCTTGAGGTGATCAAGTCCTCAGGTGTGCCTGCTTTTTTCACCGACCAGTCCGAGATCTCGTGTACTAACAGTAAGCAGGTGTTGCGTGCAGCTGGGCTGCAGATTTCCCACCCGGTGATGCCAAACCCGTTCAGGTCCCCCTTGCAGGATCGGGCACCGTCGAGTAATCTTCCCTCCTTCAGCAACGGTTTTGTTTTCGGGGTGAATACATGAGAAATATTGAGCAGCAGAGTTGTGTTCTTGACTTCTTGTTCTCTTTGACATGTATAACCAAGTTTTTTTCCCCTCAGTACATGGTTCTTTGGTGATGGAGTGACTTGTGTGCATTGTGATCTGCTGTGATCAGTGCAAGATAGGGGTGGTCAACTGCACGGTTGGTTGTCCTGTGGCTAGCCAAAGGAATCCACAGAGGCCATCAATCTCTCTATGCTTTGCGAGGAAGGTGCTGTCATTGACCATGGAGTGTTGAGTCCAGGCATGGTACGGCACAAGATGCAGGGAGCGCAACAGGTATTGTAGGGAATGTGGTGTGATTCAAACCGGGTTGATCCACGATGTATGATATTGGATTGTGTCAATATGTCTTAAAAAGAGAATTTTTTTTGTATGCAAGGTTTGGACTAATTTCAAGTATTTACACCTCATGCTCCCTAATATTTGACGTAGGACTAAACTTTATGACCAGCTCTCCTTATATTGTCACCTCCTGCGAATTACCTTGAGCACTCAACCAGATACGAGATATAATCCACCAATCTCTACCTTAGTTCGTATCCGGATGAGCCCAAACAACCAGGAGATCAAACATGTTGTCATCTCGTCATTTGAACACAATTAAATCGGCACGTTCACCAAACCTAAGTGCATCGCTACCAGGTGTCAATCATATATCTTACTCCACCTTGGATGTCGAGGTTAGACCAACATTTAAAGTCAATCCGTAATAGTCCCTCCAAACTTTAGTCTTAGGCTCGGACCACCTTATGCAGATGCTTTACCTTAGGAGCGAACCGTATAATCACTCTAACCTAGTCCTGGATTGGGCCGCCTTATGGAGATACTCCACCTTAGGAGCCAACTTGAATATGATTATACATATTATGGAAGTCCAGTACAATTTGTCTCAAAACAACTAGAGTGTCCAAAGTAGCCACTCATTACCTTGGACTATGATATCATTTTGATGGGTTTGAATCCACAAAGCAACAACCAACGATGCGGAAGAAAATACAAAGAAAAAGACAAAATATTAATGTGGAAAAAAAAAATCATTGCGATAGAAAACTATAGGTCAAGCCAAACAAAAATTCACTATAATCTAGTTACAACTCTCGCAATCCCTTACCCAAAGATACAATGTATTCTTACAATTTTAATAGATACAAAAGAACAAAATCAAAGCTCACAACACTCATCCTTCCAATGAATACAATAAAGCACTCACAAAATCCGAAGGGGATGTCGAATCCATGACCATTGTCGATACCTTTTTTTGTATCTCTATCCGTTATAAATCGAGTTCCCGACGAAGTCATTGCTTGTCAATTCTTCGAACTGCTATAGAGATTAGTTCTCCAAAATAACTCTATAATTTACTTGTTCTCAATTGAATTTTATACACCACACCTGAAGCTATGGCCATATTTATATATAGTTGCTCCCAACAACTATATAAATCATAAGGAATATGATCTTAGCTCCCGTTTCCTTATACATATTAGATTTCTTATTCTACTAGGAATAAGACAAATTTAGTGCGAGCTCAAAAGATAACTAGTTATAGTTTTAGGAGGAATTGTTTGGATATTTGCTTGCTGCTCAGATTTGGGTTTAACCCACAACAATGAGAGCAGCTAGATGTGAAGACTGTATTCTTGCATGGTGATCTACAAAAGAAGATCTACATGGAGCAACCTGAAGGGTTCAAGGTTCAAGGCAAAGATGATATGGTCTGCTTATTAAAGAGGATTCTATACAGGTTGAAACAAACACCTCGACAATGGTACATGAAGTTCGATTCTTTCATATGAGATCATGGATATACAAGAGCGACCTTAGATCATCATGTATACATAAAGAGGTATAATGTCAAACTTTCTTATTATATTGCTCTACGCTGACGACATGATGATAATCATGAAGGATGAAGGAAGGGTTGAAAATCCGAAAAAGGAGTTAAGTCTTTTTCTTACGAAGGACTTGGTGCTAGCGAAGTAGATTCTTGGTATGTGGATAGCTCGTGATAGGAAAACAAGAAAACTTTGGTTATCACAAGAGAGAGATGTCGAGAATGTGTTGGAGAGATTCAACATAGGAAAGCGAAGTCGGTTAGTACTCCATTAGCAGGTCACTTCAAGCTCATGACGAAGCAGTTTCCTACTAGTGAAGCATGATTGGTGGAGATGCAGAATATCCCTTATGCTTCGACTGTTGGTAGTCTCATGTATGCTATGATATGCACACTGCCATATATTGCACATGTAGTCGGTGTATTATGCAAGTTTTTCTCGAACCCAGGAAATGAGCATTAGGCAACAATGAAGTGGATTCTTAGGTATCTCAAGGGTAGCTCTAAGTTAAGTTTGTGCTTAGGGGGTGAATCTAGTATTAGAAAGCTATACAGATTCTGATATGACGGTAGATGCGGACACTAGGAAGTCTGCTTCAGGGTACTTTGTTACTTTTACAGGGGAGCTATCTCATGGTAGTCCCAGCTACAAAAGTGTGTTGTAAATTTTATCTATATAAGCTGAATACATTGCTGCTACAAGGCTTGTAAGAAGATGCTTTTGATGAAGTGATTTCTTTTAGGAGTTGGGTTAGGATCATGGTAGATACGTCATGTATTGTGACAATCATAGTGCTATATATCTTAGCAAAAAAACTCCAGCTTTCATTCGAAGTTGAAGCACATTGATGTACGATATTACTGGATACAAGATGTTCTGGATGGAAAGCAATTGGAGTTGGAAAAGATCCATACTGACAAGATTGGTACGAACATGTTCACAAAGTGTTTACCGTAAAAGAATCATGAGTTTTGCCAGAAGGCGTCCGACATTATCTCTACGTAGGTGAATATTGGGTTGGAGGTGTAACGGCCCACTTCGCTCAATTATGCAAGATGACTCAAACGACATATCAACACTTGGACTTGGAGTTTTTAGCGGTTCACTCGGAGTCTCGCTCGGCCGAGACAAACCCTCGCTGAGGTGGGTGGCTACGATGAACCTGTCTTTACTTAACCGACACACATAAAACATGGATGATACATGCTAGATCATTAAGTGATAACCTCTTGCATGCTAATAAATAAAAATAAAACACCTAGCTAAGGGAGTAATCTCATCTTATACTGCTTGCATAGAATATGGAAATAAAACTTGTATAAATGTTAAAACTTGTATAAATGTTGGTTCCTCGCACTACCCCTTAGACCCGTGCTAGCGTAAAGGCTTATGTTCTAAAGTAGACTATACCACACGTTATCTTATGCTTATGTTTTATACAAATGTAATGCTTGCCTGCTTTACATGATAACCAGTACTCGCTCGTCTCGTTCCAATGCTCGTCACGTAAGTTCATGCTACGACCAAGTAACACGATCCGTGTCTTGCATTCATCTAGTTCGCTGGAAGACTATCGAATAGTCGTTCCGTGCAAGTATGAACCTGAAAGTATTCGGGACCGTTAGGTCGTCAAAGGCAGTTTCCGAATGAGGGGATTGCATCATGTCAAGTTAAGCACGACTCATTCAGGTATTCAGATCCTTGGTAGTCTCTCTCGAGCGGGCGAGATGGTGTATGCGCCTCGAGTACCTAGTGCTACACCCATCTCCGCCCAAGAGACTACGCATCATCCAATGGCTAAAAAGACAATCAAGATTGAACATGTCATGAATCTGGAAGACCCAAGACTTGTATAGTCGCGGACAACTCATGCACGAGGTATTCGTTGATTCCTCGGACGATCGCCGGGGCACCGGGATCGTGTCGGCCTGGGAGGAATCATCTGAGGACTCCTCGAGCTTTGGCGGGATGGTGTGTGCGCCTCGAGATTTTAGCGCTACACCATCTCTGTCAAAAGAATCCCGGGTCTCTCGTGTTCCAGCGGGATGGTGCGCGCCTCGAGTTTTTAGCGCTATACCAATCTCCGTCCAGGGACTCGTCCAAATAGCTTGTAGTGTCAACGACCTCCTGTTCATATAGATTAAGTCATCTCGCTTAGCGGCAATCCGCGTGCGAGTCATTGCATCGCATCTAGTAATCTGGAACACCTGAACGAATATGAGTGTAAGACATTTGTACACATTTGAACATATTTGAACAACGGAGTATCACACCTGAGTATTCTAGTAGCATCATCCTCTTGAGTCAAAAATACGCTCGTGACACTTGTGTTTGCTTATGTGATTCCTTGATTTCATTTATATATTCATTCTCGGTTTAACTTGTTTTATCTTGGACAGAAAGGACGAATGGTAAGTTGGTAAGTATCGTCGTGTTACTCTTATATCGCACGGCGTACTGTCACACGAGTTAGGCTTTACATCATTGCCATAAAACTGATCGTAAGGCAAGACTAGAAAGACAACTTAATAGATGGTGCACAGAACTAATTGAACGTGTTGGACTTGTCCCCACCAGTGCATTCATATACTGATAACCCACCAGATTTCTTGCAGGGTACGGGAGTACTCGTTCGGTGCGGAACCCCTTCGTGCGCGCTAAGGCGCGGAGTTCGCTCTGGAGCCTTGGAGCGTTGCGTTCGGAGCAGAAGCACATATACATGACATAATGTTGGAACATCGCCTTTGTATCATCCCATGTTGTAATCCACTTGGCACGCCTTTATTGTTTGAGAGAGAGAGAACTTGAACGACTTGTAATCTCGGCTTAACGCCGCTTGTAATACTTATTCAGAATCAATAAAGAGCTATTTTTTGTATCATACTTGTGTTCATTTTATGCTTCCGCTATATCGACCTTGCGAACTAGTTTGCTCACCTCACATTCTATGCCTGGCCTTGTGCGGACGCAACTTAGGCTCGTGCGGTATCACGTCCATACGAGTACGAATGGCCCTGCGGGGCCGGGACATGACATTATTGGTATCAGAGCTCGGCTTTACATCATTGGTTTCGTATCAATTCTCTCTGTTTAAAACTTCGTTCATGGGTAATACGTTAGACGCTCTCTCTCAATATTCCTCATGATGTTCCATACAATAAGTCTAGCTAGTTGAATGGACCTCATGTGATTATTTTGCTTGAACAGGACAACTATACAAAATACCTTGTGGGCTGAGCAATGGGTGTTACATTTTAGACTTGTTTGGTGCTAGCATGTTTGTGTACGAGATTAGAATGCCGTTCGGATAAGATAAGTTGGATTCGAATATCGAAATTGAGAGGTATCTATCAATGAAGCTGATTTTGGGAAAGATGATACCATTGATATGAAATAGAGGATCGTGCTTAGGTTTTAAGGAACGCATCGGTTGGATGTTTAGCGATGCGAACATGGTTTCAAAGATTTTCGTGTGGCTTGACCATGAGTGGTGTATAGGGGTAACTTTGAGGAACGTTCTTTGCATCATGGATTTCGGGATAACAACGAGTCGGTCAGCAACGCAAAATTATGCAAGAGATCAGTGCAAAGTCTTAGAACATATATAGCCTAGTAAGATTGATATCATGTGTCTCGTGCAAGAATTACTCAAACGGTTCTGTAGAAATTGGGATAATGTCGGATAAGGATTTGAAACGAATGACTTGGTCGAGGAAGAATAAGAAAATCAGAAAAGATTATGTGATACATGATGATTGAATCAAACAGATGAACTTCGTGTCGAAGATTGAAAGTTTTATGGAATTTGTGGTACCTTTACTGTAGCTTGAACCGACTTCACTATCGCTAAGCTAGTTGAAATACATATATTTTGGGGGCGCCTTAAATATATGTACGATCCAGACTCAGCGATATGCTGAACTCGAACCAACTTCGCTATCGCTAAGCTTGGTTGAAATGCATATACTTAAAGGACACCTCGAATGTGTGCACGATCCAGACTCAGCAGTATACGAAATTCGAATGCAGCTACATGTGGATATGATTAGATATGAATGGAACTAGTGCGATTGGAAGATAGCTTAATCAAGCGATATCGCGAGAAAGAGTTAGCGCAAGAGAATTCGGATTGGACGATATGTAATGATTCGAAAGAATTGATGAATCAAATTTGATGTTAGAGATGAAAATCAAGTTGGTTTGATGATACGCAAATGACGATAATGATTTAATCTTGTGTATAACTTAGACGTTAATAATCAGTTGAACGATGCAATATAGTGCAAAAGAATTTTTAATGGTTATATGGACAAACTCGATGAAATAGAACACAATGAATATTGGTAGACATGGGCTCGAGGATTCTCTAGTTGATGAATGATAGATTTGTGATCAACGCAAACTTGAGAAAATAAATGCTTGAAGACAGATCTTAGAACGATGCAACGAGATTGATGTTTAGGAAGAGATTTGATATAAATTGTAATTCGGATGAAATGAATGCATAAGAAGGGATAGCTCCGTGAGTTTTGAGGATTACTCTAGTATATGGTTGGAGAATAAATCAAAGTCGAAGATAAGTTAGTCTGGAATCTGATGTAAGTAGTGCTTGATGGTTTTGTGAACGAATACGTGAGTCATGTCGAACAATTTAGAGAATACGATATGAGAATTATGGTTTATAGATTTGAATTGTGACTTGGTGAACTTGACTTGGATAGATGGATAAGTAGACTTTAGCAGATAGTTCTGAGGAGATAGACTAAGCGAATTGATAGGTTGGACATGCGATATCACATGATGCATCGAGGATTGTGTTGCAATAGATTTTACCTTAGGACGACTTTGCTGAACGGACTCGTATCCCTGGCTTAAGATATTTTGTTTGGGTAGGATGATCTATGCTTAATGTTAGAAATTTGAATGATGCAAGTTTGGGTAGAATACCCCGTAAGAACGAACAATTGTTTGACCTTAGTTTTGGGTGAACGTGGTACTCTGGATTTGCATATTATGGATGGTGATCAGATTGTAACTATGACCTAGTGAGCTGACCTAGTGGTTAGGCAGACGATCCCTTGACGATATTTGAGTTGGTGTGATCAACCTTAGAATTTTCTGGGTAAGACTTCAGAGCTGGGACAACGTTAGTTAGAATTAGTACATGATTTTGAGATATGTGCCTTAGAAGAGTTAGTGTTCGACGTGATTGGAACAAACGATGGAAATTGGAAATTGTCGATGGAATTACTTGAAATCGAATGGATCATCCAAAGGAAAATATAAGTTAATATCAAGGACTTATCAGATTCGTTTAGTGTTGAGCGTATGAAATGAATCGTGAAAACTCGGATGACACATTGAATATGAATAAAAATTATGTGCTTGGAAGATATTCTCGATGGTAGTGTAATACTAAGGATTTGAAATCAAATTGGAATTAACTTGGATTTTGATCGACTCCGCTCGTGGTATCATGGTGATTTCATAAGGCGAGAGATACTTGATGATGAATCGTGTAATATCAAGAATTGATTGAAAACAAAAAGGAAGTATTGATAATCGGATTGGATATAAAGTTGACATATGTCAGGATTGATAAGTTGAAGATCGTTCTTGAAGATTGAACAAACGTGGATTTTGACTTGGTTAGGATGCAGACGATATCATCAGAATGTATATCATGTTTGTAAGAGTATGATTGTTATATGCATGGGGTATGAATAAGGGATTGGCTAGGTCTTGTTCGATGAATGAGTTTTCGGAAGATAAAATGTGTAGACATCAAGTGATAAAGTTGAAAGATAGTACAATATTTCTAGCGTGATTGAGCGATGGGTCGGGATAGAAGATTGTGTATCAAATACTATTTGGATCTAGATTGAGAAATGTCACATGCAAAGAATTGGTAGATATTGAAGTTGAAGTTCTAAGGATTTTCGGGATGTTGGTTAGGCGTAACACTGAATTTAGTCAGGCGATATCAATTGATTTATTGAGATGTGTTCATGACTCAGAAGTTAAGTGATAAAACATCGGGTGGTTCAACCTAGTTCTATTGTGTACCTTGTGTGCGCAAGTTATAACATACCCCTGTGTTTAAGTAGTGCTGCTCTGCGCTAGGCGCAGTAGAGATTGAGGCAAGGATTTAATAGACTGCAAGGATATAGTCGGACTTGGAATTGATAAAGGAACATTAAGTGTACTCGAGAATTTGAAGATAAACATGATATGTTCAAGTTTGGTATAAGAAGTGTTGTACTTGGATGAGTTCTATCTTAGTAAGTTTCGAGGATGAAACTTCTTTTGAATGGTGTATTATGTAACAGCCCACTTCGCTCAGTTCTGCAAGATGACTCAAACGACATATCAACACTTGGACTTGGAGTTTTTAGCGGTTCACTCAGAGTTTCGATCGACTGAGGCAAGCCCTCGCTAAGGTGGGTGGCTACGATGAACCTGTCTTTGCTTAACCTGCACACATAAAATATGGATGATACATGCTAGATCGCTAGGTGATAACCCCTTGCATGCTAATAAATGAAAGTAACACACCTAGCTAAGGGAGTAATCCCATCTTATACTGCTTGCATAGAATATGGAAATAAAACTTGTATAAATGTTGGTTCCTCGTACTACCCCTTAGATCCGTGCTAGCGTAAAGGCTTATGTTCTGAAGTAGACTATACTGCACGTTTTCTTATGCTTATGTTTTATACAAATGCAATGCTTGCCTGCTTTAAATGATAACTAGTACTCGCTCGTCTCGTTCCAATGCTCGTAACGTAAGTTCATGCCACGGCCAAGTAACACGATTCGTGTCTTGTATTCATCTAGTTCGTCGGAAGACTATCGAATAGTCATTCCGTGCAAGTATGAACCTGAAAGTATTCGAGACTGTTAGGTCACCAAAGGCAGTTTCCGAACGAGGGGACTGCATCATGTCAAGTTAAGCAAGACTCATTCAGGTATTCAGATCCTTGGTTGTCTCTCTCTAGTGGGCGAGATGGTGTATGCACCTCGAGTACCTAGTGCTACACCCATCTTCGCTTAAGAGACTACGCATCATCTAATGGCTTAAAAGAGAATCAAGATTGAACATGTCATGTCTTGCATGTCTTGCATCTGGAAGACCCAAGACTTGCATGGTCGCGGACAACTCGTGCATGAGGTATTCGTGGATTCCTCGGACGATTATCGGGACACCGAGATCATACCGGCCTGGGAGGAATCATCCGGTGACTCCTCGAGCTTTGGTGGGATGGTGTGTGCGCCTTGAGTTTTTAGCGGTACACCATCTCCGTCAAAAGAGTCCTGGGTCTCTCGTGTTCCGGCGAAATGGTGCGCGCCTCGAGTTTTACTGACATGACGGATCAAATGGTCATGATTAAATCACCTCTTCTATATATAAAGATCGGTTTACTCTCTCCTTTCTCTTTTCTTTCTTTCTTCACTTCTTCATTTCCTCTCCAATTTTTTCGCGAAAGCTAGGATCTTGGCTTTAGGCAAGTACATCTTGCCAAAATATAGAACGACATAGTACTATTGCACTTTTCATTTTCTTTGAGATTTTGTGATTAGAATTTCATGGAGCTTGTTTTGTTAAATATGTTTCTCTAGTGATTTTCAATCTTGTGCATATTTTCGAAAATGGTTTCGGCTTGATTTTGACTTTTTTGTAGAAACCTTGGTATTTATCTGTTAGAAAACTCGGCATCGAAAATGATAACCGTTGTGATTACCATGGGACTTAGTTTATGTGCTACTTGAGACCCGTGACTAGTTTCTATTTTGGTAGTTTTGAGTTTAGTGGATTTCGGACAAGTTTCGATTTTTTCGTAAATTACTTGTACGATATTTCTTGGAATCGATCTCTCAAATCTCAAAGTTGGTGAAATCGAATGTCCCCAGGCTATTGGGAATTTGATCATATACAATTTTGACCTTTGAAAATTCAAATTTTGAGTTAGAACCGAGTTTTTACGGCCCGAACAAGTCTCAAAAATATTTCATGTCCGGGTTTTTGTGACCACTCGGATGATCCGACAGTGATCCGCGACAGTCCGACGGATGGTCATATTTTTGGCCCACAAACTTGCTATGACTAATCGGATGATCCGACGGTGATCCGCGTCAGTCCGACGGATGATCCGAATTCTGGCCTATTACTTGTTGTGATAGATCGGATGATCCGACGGTGAACCCAGGAGATCCGACGGATAATCTGAATTGTAGTGTCGTGCTCCGCGTTGGCACTATGTACAAGTGATATCGCTTTGTTGGCTCGAGCGAAAGCCTTCTCGGAGTATTCTTCGGTCGAAACACAAGATGATTGATCTTGGTGAGTGGACAGAACTTCATTCTTTGATTCTTGCATGCCTTAATAATGAATCTGAGTTTTTGCAATGCTTGTTTGCTAAGTAGTTAATGTTCACATGAGAATGATAGAATGAGGACTGACATGCTTAACTAGAGAACTTGTATGCTTGTCTAAAAGAGATAGAATCATTGCCATACTAACTTAAGATAGAAATACTTCATGCTAAGTTACACTGACACCGCTATCGAACGAACCCTTGCCAAGCTAATAAGATAAGTAAAGGAATTGCTTGAACAAGTCTCTATGTCGTATGCTAAACAAGAGTAGAACTGCATGCTTAACTAGAAGAGATAGAAGTTCTGTGCCATGCTTGCTAAATTAAAGCTCGTTCATTTGTTTACTTGTCATCGTTTATATATTTGCTTGTCATTGATATGAATGAACAAAGACTAATTGTGCGTCCTGAGGTACGGTCCTTGTGTCTCAGAGTGAGGTGTGCTATTAGTTGTGCGTAAAGAAGATTGAACCCATCGCTTTATTGATAAGATGAAGAGATATAGTTTTCTTGATCATTTGCTTGCTTGCATATTAGAATTATCTAATATATGTTTTCATGTCATGCATTGGTATTGGACAACTTGTGCACAAGGTAATAGTCTCTCGAACGATTCTTGGGACACTGGAAATCGGTCGGTCCGGAGGAGATTGTGAGAGCACCCTGATATTTCGGCCCTATGGGATCTAGGGGGTATTGTTGTCTATTAGTGTAGAGCGGAACCATGATGTCACAGCTGCTAGTATTCATGTGTGTTGGTGAAGAGCTGAACCTTGAGTCATAGCTGCTGACATACGCGCGTGCTAGTGCAGAGCTGAACCTTGAGTCACCGTTGCTAATCATGGGGCAACCCATGGACCATCATGTAGTTAGGGAGCATAGTAGGTTAGCCTTCTTGCATACCTAACTATTTGATGCAAAGACGGATAGGGAATATTACCTTTATGTATATGCAAATTGTTGCTAACTTGTATGTCTGCTGTAGGGATAACTGTTCAATGAAGGGTAAGAATCACTAAATAAGTGATGTATGAATTTATGATTATGTTTGAATTGTGTACTGCCCCTAGACTTGCATGTTTCACTTGATCACGCTGCTTCCCCTTAGTAAAGAGTTGAATAAGTCCACTAGATGCACTTAGCCTTGAATTGAGATGATCAGTCCACTAGAAATAACTTGTGTTCCTAAAGATTTAGTATATATAGTGCACGATACATGCTGCGCACTGCACGATAGAACACTGCCCCTATGATATGCTTGAATGTATTGAATATGCAAACCGTTTTTAAAGATATGTTTTCGAAAGAAGTAAACCGACTCTAATCCTGTCCTGCATGAATTGAACCTAGGTAAAAGTAGCAAGATCACTAGTAATATAATATTTTGCCACATGATTACTTAGTATTGGTTTCTGGGAGTATTGCTTATGTTCGTTGATTTTATACTCACAGTACTTTTTCCAAAGTGCTGACCCCTACCAGTTTGCTTATTCGCAGGTACTGGATCGTTCGAAGAAGCGATAGCCGAGCCTCATCCCCAGGACCCAAAAATTTAGAGTCGATGCCTTTCGTATCGAGATATTTTGAGCTGCTTTTGTATAAAGGGATGTAATGTATGGAACGATGTCATTGTAATCGAGAGAGAAAGCTTGAGCGAATTATAATCTTGGCCAAGCGCCGCTTGTAACACTTTTGAATATAAATAAAGAGCTTATTTTCTTATGACATTGTGTTCTCTACTTTTCTGCAATATTGTGCCGCTGCTTCCATCTTGAATATCTTACTTGCCCTTGTTCAAAGCTTTGGCCTTGTGCAAGAGCAACTTAGGCTTGCACGACATCACGCCCACGGGAGGACGATCGGTCCCGCAAGGCACTAAGTGAGGACGATCGGCCCCTTGCGGGAATCGGGGCATGGCATATTGGTATCAGAGTGACTCGATCCTTTTGCCTTTCCGTTGCCTTCGACTCCGAGATGCACTTGATATTGTTGCTGCAATGAGCGTTCCATACAATAAGTCCATGGATATTCTCAAAGGTGCGCATTTTTTTTCTTGTTTGCTTTCTTGTTGGTTGGAGATGTGATTTCATGATTCTTGATTGCTTATGTTTTTCGATTGAGGATGGTGAGGGATGAGGACTATCGTTGCTCTGGATATTTTAAGTTTCTCCTTGAGTTTCGAGGACAAAACTTTTTCTCGGTGGGTTAGTATGTAGTGCCCCGCTCCGTGTTAGCACTATGTACAGGTCATATCGCTTTGCTATCTTGAGTGAAAGCCTTCACGAAGTGTTTTCCGGTCGAAACACAAGACGATTAATCTTAGTGAGTGGGCATAACTTCATTATCTGATTCTTGCACGCCTTAATAATGAATCTGAGTTTTTGCAATGCTTGTTTGCTAAGTAGTTATTATTCACATGAGAATGATAGAACGAGAACCGGCATGTTTAACTAGAGAACTTGTATGCTTGTCTAAAAGAGATAGAACCATTGCCATGCTAAGTCAAGATAGAAATCTTCCATGCTAAGTTACACTGACATCGCTATCGAACAAACCCTTGCCATGCTAATAAGATAAGTAAAGGAATTGCTTGAACAAGTCTCTATGCCGTATGCTAAACAAGAGTAGACTGCATGCTTAACTAGAAGAGATAGAAGAACCATGTCATGCTTGCTAAATTAAATATCATTAATATGTTTGCTTGTCATCGTTTATATATTTGCTTGTCATTGATATTAATGAACAGAGACTAATATTGCGTCTTGAGGTATGGTCCTTGTGAACTAGTGGGGTGTGCTATTATTTGTGTGTAAAGCAGATTGAACCCATCACTTGATTGATAAGAAGAAGAGATATAGTTTGCTTGATCATTTGCTTGCTTGCATATTAGAATTATCTGATAGATATTTTTATGTCATGCATTGGTCTCGGACAACTTGTGCACAAGGTAATAGTCTCTCGAACGATTCTTGGGGCACTGGGAATCGGTCGGTCCGGAGGAGATTGTGAGAGGACCCTGATGTTCCGGTCCTATGGGATCTAGGGGGATGTTGTCTATTAGTACAGAGCAGAACCATGATGTCACAGCTGCTAGTATTCGTGTGTGTTGGTGAAGAGCTGGTCCTTGAGTCACAGGTGCTGACATGTGCGTGCTAGTGCAGAGCTGAACCTTGAGTCACCGCTGCTAATCATGGGACAACCCATGGACCATCATGTAGTTAGGGCGCATGCTAGGTTAGCCTTCTTGCATACCTAACTATTTGATGCAGAGACGGACAGGGAATATTACCTTTACGTATATGCAAATTGTTGCTAACTTGTATGTCTGCTGTAGGGATAACCGTTCGACGAAGGATAAGAATCACTAAATAAGTGATGTATAAATTTATGATTATGTTTGAATTGTGTACTGCCCCTAGACTTGCATGTTTTACTTGATCATGCTGCTTCCCCTTAGTAAAGAGTTGAATAAGTCCACTAGATGCACTTAGCCTTGAATTGAGATGATCAGTCCACTAGAAATAACTTGTGTTCCTAAAGATTTAGTATATATAGTGCACGATACATGCTGCGCACTGCACGATAGAACACTGCCCTATGATATGCTTGAATGTATTGAATATGCAAACCGTTTTTAAAGATATGTTTTCGAAAGAAGTAAACTGACTCTAATCCTGTGCTGCATGAAATAAACATAGGTAAAAGTAGCAAGATCACTAGTAATGTAATATTTTGCCACATGATTACTTAGTGTTGGTTTATGGGAGTGTTTCTTCTGTTCTTTGACTTTATATTCACCAGTACTTTTTCCAAAGTGCTGACCCCCCACCAGTACTTGTTCGCAGGTACTGGATCGTCCGAAGAAGCGATAGCCGAGCCTTATCCCAGGACACAAAAATTTGGAGTCGATGCCTTGAGCCTTATCGAGATATTTTGAGCTGCATTTTTATAAAGGGATGTAATGTATGGAACGATGTTATTGTAATAGAGAAAAAAAGATTGAATGAATTGTAATCTTGGCCAAGCGCCGCTTGTAACACTTTTGAATATCAATAAAGAGCTTTTTTTATGCCATTGGGTTCTCTACTTTTCTGTAATATTGTGCCGCTGCTTCCGTCTTGAATAGCTTACTTGCCCTTGTTCAGATCTTTGGCCTTGTGCAAGTGCAACTTAATCTTGCATGGCATTATTTTATGCGAGGACGATCAGTCCCGCAAGGCACTAAGTGAGGACGATCGACCCCTTACAAAAATCGGTGTAGTGTCCCGCTCCGCGTAGGCACTATGTACAAGTGATCGCTTTGCTTGCTCGAGCGGAAGCCTTCTCGGAGAGTTCCCGATCGAAACACAAGACGATTGATCTAAGTGAGTGGGCAGAACTTCATTCTCTGATTCTTGCACGCCTTAATAATGAATCTGAGTTTTTGCAATGCTTGTTTTGCTTAATAAGATAATGTCCGCATTGAGAATGATAGAACGAGAACCTACTTGCTTAACAAGAGAACTTGTATACTTGTCTGAAAAGAGATAGAACATTGTCATGCTAAGTCAAGATAAAAAGAATTGTTACATGCTTAGTTACCCTGACACCGCTATCAAACGAACCCTTGCCATGCTAAAAAGATAAGTAAAGGAATTGCTTGAACAAGTCCCTTGATAATATGCTAATAAAGAGATAGATATTGCATGCTAGTTGTTATGAAATCGATATTGTACTTGCTATTATATGTTTTGCTTGCCTGTTTTGCTATACCGAACTGCTATAAGTCTTTGATTCGTATAAGCAGAGACTAATAGTGTGCCCTGAGGTACGGTCCTTATGATCTAGTGGGGTGTGCTATTAGTTATGTGAAGGATGAAAGATGTGTTTTGCTTGACCATATATGTTTTGCTTGATCATTTGTTTGCTTGCATTATAGATGATTCATGTCATTGCATTGGTCTCGGACAACTTGTGCACAAGGTCTTGTCTCTCGAACGGTTCCTGGGGCACTGGAAATCGTTCGGTCCGAAAGATATTTTTGTTACACCCTGAGGATACGTCTCTACGGGGTCTAGTTGGGTGATGCGTCTATCAGTGTTGTGCGGAACCCATGATGTCACAGTTGCTAGTACTCATGTGTGTTGGTGGAGAGATGAACCTTGAGTCACAGCTGCTGACACATGCGCGTGCTAGTAAAGAGCTAAACCTTGAGTCACCACTACTAATTATGGGGCTACCCATGGACCATAATATAGTTATGGCGCATGCTAGGCTAGACTTCTTGCATACCTAACTGTTTGATGCAGAGACAGACAAGGAAGAGAACCTTATACATATATGTTTATGCAAATTGTTGCTAACTTGTATGTCTGCTGCAGGGATAACCGTTCGGCAAGGGGTAAGAAACACGAAGTATACTTATATAGCTTGCTTGTTCATTTCGTCTGCATCGTAGAGTTAATCTGATAGTGCTTCATGCATTCGCATAGGTTGGACAATGGCTCTTAGTGCAGAGCTGAACCTTGGTCCCGACTGCTATTATGTTAGTGAAGAGCAACCATGAGTCACAGCTGCTAATAGCATCAAATAAAAGAGTCATTAGTTAGCTGGATTACCGCTACTGATCCTGAGTTTCTCGGAACTGAAATCATATAGATAGTTTGTCTTGTTTGCTTGATAGAATGATAAGTCCACTTGATGCACTTGTCTTGGTTTGAGATAAACAGTCCACTAGAGATAACTTTGTTCCTAAGAGATCAAATATGGTGCACGATACATGCTGCGCACTGCATGATAGAACACTGTCTCGATTGTATGCTTATATGTTTGAATATGCAAACTGTTTCCAAAGCTATGTTTTTGAAAGAAGTAATTTGACTATAATTCTGTGCTGCATGAAATGAACCTAAGTAAAAAGTAGCAAGATCACTAGTAATGTAATATTTTGCCACATGCTTACTTAGTGTAGGTTTCATAAAATGTTGCTTCTGTTCGTTGATTTATACTCACCAGTACTTTCTCCAAAGTTCTGACCCACCAACAGTTTGCTTGTTCGCAGGTGTTGGATCGTCCGAGGAAGCGATAGTCATGCCTCATCTCCAGGACCCAAAAATCTGGAGTCGATATCTTGAGCGTATCGAGATTGCTTTGAGCTGCTTTTGTATAAAGGGATGTAATGTATGAAACGATGTCATTATTTTTGAGAGAGTGCTTGAGCGATTTGTAAGCCCGGCCAAGCGTCGCTTGTAACACTTTTGAATATCAATAAAAGATGCTTGTTTTCTTATGCCATTGTGTTCTTTACTTTTCTGCAAAACGTGCCGCTGCTTCCGTCTTGAATAGCTTACTTGTCCTTGTTCAAAATTTGGCCTTGTGCAAGCGCAACTTAGGCTTGCACGACATCGTGCCCAAGCGAGGACGATCGGTTCCGTAGGGACCAAGCGAGGACGATTGGCCCTTACGGGACCGGGGCATGACAATCGGGGCATGACAATCAGAGCGTGACACGAATGGCCCTATTTTTTCCTATTTTGTCTTTTCTTATTATCTTTTGTCTGTGATAATTTCGTAGCGCGACCCGACACATATATATATTTTCCTACTTCTCCGCTCTACTTGTTTATTTTATTGACCTATCCATTATACATTTGTCCAGACCTGCCCTGTACTTACTTGATAGTGACTCGTAGTGGTGCACTCCTGATTCCTGACTGGTGTGGCTTTTTATAGCGCACGCTCATCTTTCCTATAACCGTATGATTGTATTCTCGTATAGTCTTGTGATTGTGCTTGTTAAAATATTGTCTTGCCTAGTTCATCCCTGCGGGGAGCATCATGTCTATGATGGATTCTGCGGAATGCCATATCCGAAATCCTAAACTAAAATGTTAAGGATTAATAACTAGCAAGAATAATTAGAGCTTGCTATATGCAAGCATTACAAGCGGCGCTTGGTCGAGATTATCAAATCCATTAGAGCTTAAGTTGCACTTGCAAGCTTAAGTTGCACTTGCACAAGGCCAAAGATTTGAACAAGGGCAAGTAAGATATATCTCTGGGGATTAGTCAGTCTGAATGACATAACTAAGAATTCGTAATACCCATATCGTGACCTAAATGCTGTCTTGGGTATGTCTTGATAATCTCGGCCAAGCGCCGCTTGTAACGCTTGCATATAGCAAGCTCTAATTATTCTTGCTAGTTATTAATCCTTAATATTTTAGTTTAGGATTCCGGGTGTGGCATTCCGTATAATCCATCCTAGACATGATTCTTGTAACACTTTTGAATATCAAATCCATAAATATCATTGGAGCATTAGTCAGTCCGAATGGCATAACTAAGAAATCATAATGCCCATATCGTGACCTAAATATTGTCTTGGGTATGTCTTGCTCCCGAACTCTTACTTGATGATACCGTGATTGAAGATCGATCTTGGAGAAAACCTTGGCTTTACTCAGATAATCAAACAAATCATCGATCCTTGGTAATGGATATTCGTTCTTCACTGTTATAGCGTTTGTTTCGGATAATAAACGAAAAAGATGATATGTGGAAAATGAGGTCTTATACGAAAACCCGTCCTTCTTTTATGTTTACAAACAAGATTGTACAACTTAATCCTATACGAGGATGACTAAGTACAATTTATTTAATCTGGGTAAATATTGCTACAGGTGTCTGATCTGCAGTCGATCACTTTAGCCCTTGGACCACACGATGTTGAAGAAGTGCCGTGGAAGACAGAAAGCAGTTTCGAAGGTTGCTAAAGAGGGTGGATGATCGATGCCAAAGTCGTCGATCCCTTCTCTTTGCCTGAGCTCTGGATTCTTCTCTCTCTCTTGACCGTTTGACCTTCGATCTTTGCGACCGTTGGATCTGATACTGGATTTCTTGATCAATTTTTTGACCCTAATTTTCTTCGACCCTGTCCTCTGTTGATAAAGGTCTCTATTTATAGAGTTTTAGTGACAGTGACCACTCAGTCGGTGTGGAAACCGAGTAGTAGAAAGTACAACACCCTTTTACACGACGGTTTAAAATAACCAATGCCTGCGTATAGATGACTTTTTGAGTGAGCATGTGACGCGTGTCCAACTAAGGGACAAACGCGTATATCTGCTGCGAAGATCACGGCGTAGAAGCCACGTAGGTAGTTATCCCTTGTATAGAAAAGGTTGGCGTAGAAGCCAATAACTGTCACCATGGCATAGAAGCCAAGTAGGCATAGAAGCCGAGTAGGCGTAGAAGCCAAGTAGGCATAGAAGCCGAGTGGTCATAGAGGCCGAGTGGGCATAGAAGCCGAGTGGGCATAGAAGCCGAGCAGGCGTAGAAGCCGAGATGATGTGGACGTTTTAGCCGAAATTACGGCTTTGGAGATATAATCAAATCTCTTGCATTAAATGCAGAGATCTGCCCCCATCCTGCGCATTAAATGCAGAGACTTGTCTTTAAGATTTGCCATCATTCTGCGCATTAAATGCAGATACGCGCCTCGAATTCTGTACGAAGAGTAACTGCTGATGTGGAGGTCTGTTTGCCTTCTGCGGAGCATAAGAAGCTCACGTCTGCCTGTGTAAAACTGGGCAGCGTATTCCCTTATATGTGTAAGAGTAGTTTACGCAAAGGGGATGTCACTAAACGACGGTTCGGTGACATTTAATCAAATCTCCTTCATTAAATACAGGGATCCGCCATTATCCCGCTCATTAAATGAGGAGGCGTGTTTTGAAGGTCTGCCACCCTTCTGTGCATCAAGTGCAGAGACGTGCCTTGGGCATCTGTCAGTATTCGGCACTTTAAGTGCAGAGACGTGCCTCGAGAAAATGTTACCGCTCTGCGCATTAAATGTAGAGACGTGCCTCGAGCCCTGTACGAAGTGCAGCTTTTGACGTGGCAGGCTGTTTGTCTTGTGCGGAGCGTAAACAACTCACATCTGCCTGTGTAAAATAAGGCAGCGTATTCCTTCGTATGTATAAAAGTGGTTTACGCAAAGGAAATGGCAGTAAATGACAGTCTGGGTTGCAGTGTCGCGCCATCATTATAGCCGTCGCTTGGGTTGTCGTGCAATACTCTTTGTCAGGAGTCCAGACGTCAGGTTCATTGCATGATCTGACAGGTTCATTTCAAAGAATACGAAGCTTTCCTCGTACACTTCAATGCTGCATTGAAAGCGGATGAGTTTTACGCCATAAAGGCGATGAAGTACCCTGTTTACGCTGAAGCAGCCTGGACATACTGCATTTTGCGGATGGTCCTTGAGCCTGTATTTTTACGCTGTGCTCAGCGAAAAAGCTCTGTTACACGTTTGATGGCTCTGAGGTCCTCTGTTTACGCTGCTCTGCATCAACATACTGCGTATAGCTATCCAGCGTATTTTTCATGCTTCTACAAGACCCCCTTCAAAGCTTTTAAATTCCTCGTAATTTGAAACGCTTTGAATGAAGCATGAACCGTTCCTCGTAACTCGAAACGCTCTGAATGGAGCCTGAAACGGTCAAGCCTGACACGTTCTTTCATGGCTGACTTTATGGCGGAGTTATTGGGGATCGGCGTGATCTCTTTCGCCTATGAAAAGGCTGAGGAGTTTTCCTGTTCTTCCCACACTTCCTTCACCACACAGAGATGATGGCCGGAGTTCGTCGGGTCGATTTGAGGAAGAAGGAGATCATGTTCTTCCAGCATGTAAGGAGCTAAAAAAGACGGCGTCTTCGAGCAAATGTCCTCTGCAACGATGGATCATTGAAGGATATCATAGCCTCCTTTGCTCGGGATAATCAGCAACTTTGTATGGTGGTTCTTTGGGAGAGAGGAAGGGTCGCATTTCGCCATGCAACTTGCAAGCGGTGCCTTCTCCCGTTACCTCCGTGGACGAGAGCAGATAGACCAGCTCTGTCCGAGATTGAGTTGGGTGAAATATCTCAACTCAATCTGTCATGGCGTTGGATGTAAGAAAGCAGATTTACTCTGCTTTTCTTCTGTTGGAGGATGGGTCTATGCCCAGTTCTGTATCCTTCCGCCGTTGACCAATATGTCAGTCAATTTGCGGTTACTGACTGACTGCTGGAGAAGATGGATGAAGAATGCCGCCCATGCGAGAACCTGGCCGAAACAGATTCTGGGCGCGATCTTTAAATGAAAATGAGAAACCCTTCGTAGACGGGATTTCCCTCATATGTAACCACGAAAATGGAGAAAAACCCTTGTAGACTGGATTTCCCTCATATGTAATCGTGATTTTAATAAGATCGTCTTCTTCTTTGCATATGATCATCTTGCCATACTTTGTTGTGAAGTCTGAATATGTGTAGCTTCGACACGTCTGATTCTTTATACCGACTCTGTATAGAAAGAGTGCTAGGTCCTGTCCTGTCTTTTACGCATAACTAAGGATGCGCAGAAAGCCGCTTTAGTAGTCGAGTGTTCGAACTGTCCTTCTGTTTAGGAATGAGGAACTGCGTAGAATTCTGAACTGTTACTTCTGATAAACAGAATTTTTGTTCAGAGATCATCTTCAAGAATAATTTCTCGAAAATCCCTTGGAACAGGGCGAGAAATGGCTGTCAAACTGAGTCGCCATCTTGAATTTGTAGATAAAATATTCAGACTGGAGTCTGGATGAACTTCGAATCGACCCATAGAGAAGAGTAATTTTTAATGTTGAACTCTGTATGCTTCGGGTACTTGGGGCATCTTGAGGTTAAGAAGGAGTATCTTCTGTGTGAACTCCTGCAATTGACCGACTTGAGAATTTGTTCAGATGTACTGTACTGGCCGGCGCATCTTTCAGATGTGCGGGAAGTCATAGAGCGTGAAATCATAAGTTTACAGCCTCTGAGCGTAAACTAAACGCCACCGAGCGTGAAATCATAGACTTGTAGTTCCTGAGCGTGAAGTCGTAGGTTTGTAGCCTCTCGAGCATAAAAGCTACCGAGCATGAGAGCATCCGGACGTAAAACCATAGACTTGTAGCCTTTGAACGTAAAACCGTAGATTTGTAGTCGTCGAGCGTAGAAAGCTCCTTGGCGCAGAACTGTAGATTTGTAGCCTGTGAAAAGAAAATCTTCCGAGCGTGCAGTTGTGGATCTGTTGCCTCTGAGCGTAAACTAAACACCATCGAGCGTGAGGTCATAGATTTGTAGCTGCTTAGCGTGAAGTCGTAGGTTTGTAGCCTCTCGAACGTAAAAGCTACCGAGCACAAAGGCATCCGGGCGTAAAACCATAGACTTATAGCCTGTGAGCGTAAAACCGTAGATCTGTAGCTGTCGAGCATAGAAAGCTCCTTAGCGTAGAAACCATGAATCTGCTTTGCGCGAAAACTTTTCGAATTCGCTGACTGTCCGTCTTCTCTGAGTAATAGGCTGACGTAGTCCCCAATCATAACCGAATATTAATTAGAAGATTTGGTTCGGGATTCGCGGAGTCCATCCAAACTCTATATATACCCCAAGTTTCTGAGAAAAAAACTTTTCATCCGTCTTATGCGAAAGAAAGCCTTCGTCTGTTCGAGTTCTTCTTTGTTTCTTCTCCGAGATTTCAAAGTTTCCAGTAATGGCCCCGAAACAAGTCCCCTCCACTAAGGGAAAGAAGGTTGATTCTTCTTTTCGTTCTTCTGCTCAAGTGAGAGCGTCTTCGGCCGGGCAAGGCGAACTTCATTCAGAGCGAAGTATCCCGCCGACGAGCAGTGCACCCGGTCTTAAAGGTAGAGCTTTTGGGACAAAAAAGAATGACTGAAAATCCTTTGCACACGTTGTACGTGACCGCGCTTGGTCGTCTTCTGTGCTGATAGCCTCTTTGAGGAAGATGATGCACAGAGACGTTTCATCTTTTACGCCCACATTTTTAATGTGTCAGCGCAAAAACTCCATATTTTCGCAGTCTGGCGTAAGGGCTTTGACTGTCGAAAGTTGGCGTATAAATTTGAGTGTTACGCTTCTGGATGAAGATTCTAGCGTAATACCTCAGCTTTTTCAGTCTGGCGTAAAGCACAGACTGTATACCACCAGTTTTGAACTTTATATTTTAGGAAATGGATTTCAGCGTAATGGTCAAGTTTTTACGGTCTTGGCGTGAAGCACAGACTGTTGATTTTCGGCGTATGCTGCAAGTTTATAGGATCTGACTTGTCTTTCTTGCATCTTGTAGTTAACTTGCATGCGTCTCCGCTAGCCGATGTGATGGGTTCTGCCGCCGGGATGTTGCACTCCAACTATCTGGAGGATCTGTCATACGTGACATTTCCTATCTCCGGGCCCCAGTATCCCGAAGGAAGGGAGATTTTGATATCGGCTCAGGGCGAGCGAACGCTGCTGAACTTGATCAACGGAGAGCCCCTGACGTACATAGACGGGGACCAGTACCTAAAGCCGGCTTTCCTCTTCGGGGACATGATTGATAAGCAGTCCCAGACGAAGCCCAAGAGAGAACTCTGGATTTTCCCTGCAGTGAGCTTGGTTTTGTATCTGCCTAAGATGCCGAGAGACTATCCCATCTTGGCTTTCTTTCATGCTACACATCCCAGGAGGATGTCGTGGACGCTGACTCCCGATCTTCATGGCAGGCCGGGGAAGATCTTTCATCTGAAAGGAGCTGACCAGGGGTCGTTTGTCAGCCGCCCTTCCGGCAATGTGACGATGTTCAGGGGACTATACCCGGGCAGTGTCCCAAGTGAAGACAGCTTAGTGATTCAGCCAGTCCAGATACCGACCTTCTGGAATGATTTTATGGGCCACGGGGGAGTATACCCTAAAGTGAACCCTCGGTGCGGTGGGTGGATCACCCCTACAAACCTTCGATGGGCTCGCTTAGTTGATTGGGCCCTGAAGCATTTTTAGACCGAGTTGGAGAACATTGGTCTGTTTGCAGCTGTGAGTGCCACCAGTGTTGGGTTACCTCCTAACCCCAACCTGTTTTTGGCACTGATGGAGCGATATATTTCGCTCACCGGGACTTTCGCCACTCCACTGGGGGAGCTGGGATTGGCCCTCCATGAGATGACAGAGATCTCGAGACTGCCGATGGGGGATACTCCATATGAAGAGTATGTTCCCACGAACTGGGAGCTAGGGGATGCAGACCCTCTGGTAGTGGAAGTGTACCAGGAGCTGATGTGCCACTACCTTACTTGTACCACTTTTTATGGTGAACCCTCAGATTTGGCTCACATCAATAAATGGACATCCTACCTCTTCTTTCACCGGTCCAGGACTGCTAAGCCGGAGAAGGTATTGGAGGGCAAGGATCTGCCTGTGAATCCTCTGAGCGTGCTTAATGCTCAGGTAGTCGACGATCTCATGGTAGACGCTGGGGCTCCGGACTTGCTCATCGACGAAGGGGTAGGATAGTATCCTGTAGGCACTAAGGCCTATAGTTATTTGAGGCGCTGCCGCAGGCCTCTGTCCAGGGAAGCTCAACTGGCTGGCTTCCTCTCCATATGGCTGCGCCGACTGGTGGTACCTGGCATCGCATCTGCGGACCGTATTCACCGTAACACGTTATGGCCTGCAGTGCATCTAGTGTTTGGGGCAAGACTGGGCTTGCTCCCTGCCATGGTGTGTCGTATTCAAGCTGGCCTGAGGGCCATGACTGACGGGCTGCTCGCTGATGAGACTCGGCGTGATAGCTTTCCCAGGGTAGAATTACCATACCTGTATCTGATGGGATGGTTAATTCTTCATAACCCCAGGGTTATGTCTCCCGGCTCCGGCAGTAGTTCGGGGGCTAGTTTCTTGTTGAACTACCAGAAATCCTCCTGGAATGTGACCACGGTTCTAGACTGTCGGCGGGTGCTGGGCTTCAGCCACAGCTGGAAGCTCTTCTGCACTGTCCCCTCCGTACATCGTAATCAATCGGGGATTAGGCTTGAGGATTCCGGTAGAGAGAAGACCAATCTTTCTCCTGAAGCTTTTAATTGGTTGGTCTGTATTAGACCTTTCCATTTACTGTACATGAGTGAAGACCATTGCTTCTTGGAGCCCTACCTGCCTAGTCGGTTTGCCAGGCAGTTTGGTATGATCAGCTGCACGTGGGTAACGCCGTCACCAGCTTCCGGTCCAGGGGTGGACTCATTGATGGAGCGAGAGGATGGCGATATTTTCTCATGGGTTGTACTGGAGCAATTTTTACTGTGTCGGTCATTACACTCTCCACGGAGCTGCGCATCCTGCACTCGTATGCCCAGTTCTATGTGGCAACGAACACCTTCCATCTCAATTTTGATATGCATGGAAGTTTTAGGGTGCCCTCTTCCAAGTCTGGGGGAAGAGTCGAAGTCCCCTCGGTTTCTTCTGACGAGGGTGAGGAGTCCGTGACTCCAGATGAGCCTCTGTTGGCGGTATCGAGGGGTGAAGTACCTCTGCCTGCAGGGCCTTTGGTAATCTCCGGGAAGCGAAGGGCTCCTACTCCGAAGGAGACTTCCCCTCGCAAGAGAAAGAAGAAGACGGTTACTCGTCCTCTCCGGATTCCTGGTATTGAGGCTCCTGGAAGTGAGCCTGCATCTCCCCATGCCGGGGATGATTCTTTGATTGGGGGTTCCTCGCCTTTTAGAGAGGGACCCTCTACAGTTCCGGCTGGTGGTGCCGGAGCATCTCTGCTGGAGGCCGCCGTCGCTGCTACTGCTTCAGGTAGTGGAACGAGGTCGCCTTCGGGGCTGAGTATACCTTTATGCGGATCGACATCGGGAGGGACCCCTGTCGTGCCTGTAAGCGTACCTGGCGAGATTTCAGCCGATGAACCTTGGTTGGACTTTGACGAGGACCTGGAAGACTATTTGCCAGCGTTGGTTAGCAGGCCCCTTTCTCCAGGTATGACAGCTTGCTTAGCATCGTTAAGAAATGATTTAGCTGTACAGGCCACAGATGCGACATATATGCCGTCGGCCATGGTAAATGTCGTCTTCACGCCTTTTTTTAGGAAAGTTAACATCATTTCGACACTAACTTCCTTTTGTCTTCTTTTTAGGGGAAGACCTCTTCGGGGAGGGCAGTATAGATGCGCTCTTTGGCTCTGTGTCAGGTCCTGGTGGCGACACGGAGGTGGCTGATTTTGAAGAGGAAGCATCTTCGGGTGCCGGCTCGCCTGTCAACGAGATTCCGATATCTCAAGAGGAGGACGAGCCTGTCATTGCGACAATGCCTCCTTTGAGTATGCTGGTATCTTCGTCCGGTGTTGGCGCTTCTTCTTTTGTCGCACCACCTGTTGAGGCGACGGCCGTGGCAACATCGTCTGAGGATATTCCTGGAGGGGGATTCGCCAATATCGAGGCCACCCCCAGCGTCCAATCGGATCTAGCTGTGCTGATCGAGCAGTACACTGGTATCTTCTATACCACTTTTGAAAATGTTAATATCAAGGGTGTTGGCGAAGAATCTGAGCTTTGCGTCGCTGAAGAGGTCCTCCCAGTCAGCGATAATGCCGATCCGAGAATTCGACGACACTGGGCTAGCTGAAACGCTGGAGGAGATAGTTAATGGTTTGGAGCAACCCATTAACGAATACTTGCAGCTAGCTCGAGACAATGTTGAAGATCTGGTCCAGGCTAGATACGACTCCATGACTGCGCGGCTTGCCGAACAGATGGCAGGCGTAAATAAATCCATCCAGACACATCATCAGGAGATGGATGAAGGAAAAGCTGTCCTGGAGGAGGCCATTGCTCTTCAAACGAAGTGCCGGGCCGAGCACGAAGGGAATGTAGCGAGGGTCCGCAAGTTGGAAACAAAACTCGCTCAGGCAAAGGAGTGGGCTTCTCAGTCGTCGGAAGCTCTAGTTGTGGCGGATGGCCGATTGGGCGTAGCACAACAGAACTTGGCTTGTGCAGGAGTTGCCCGTGCTGGTTTTCTTCGGGCTAGAGCCGAATTGTCCCTCATGAGCAATGATGAGGCACGACTGAAGCTGGCTCGCGCTGATGTCTTGGATTCCAGGACTGAGAGGATGGCCGCACTGGCGCAGCAGCTTCGCGACCTGACCGCTCCCCCTCAATGATGTACTTTTGCTTTTGCTTTTCAATGTACTTTCGCTCTTTTTTGGGAATAATAAATAGGCTTTCATCTGACTTTGTGGACCCATTATTTTGGAATATAAATGACAGATTTGGGTGAGAGTGATATCAGAGGTAATATGAACGTGATATACTCTTGGTAAGTTTTAGCAGGATATATCTATTCAGAGGTTATATGGACATGATAGAAATATGCTTTTTAGCTAAAATTTGTACACAAGACACTATCAGAGGTAGTATGGACGTGATAGGTCTTGAAGTTCCAAATTAGTTAAACATATCTATTCAGAGGTTATATGGACATGATAGAATACGATCCAACTAGTTTCGTTTTGGAAGTAGTTTTGTCAGAATGAGGTTTTTGCCATATTCCACTTGAGCAGAGGAGATTAAGCATAGTACCTTTTCAGGAATTTGCCATTGATGGGAGCCATTAACAGGTCTCCATTAGGCTGGGCTAACCTGTAAGCTCCATTTGAGAACGTCGTCTCGATCACATAAGGGCCTTCCCATTTGGGCTAGAATTTGTCCTTACTTCTGTGAGTGAGAATCATCGGCCTTCTTACGGCTAAAACTAGCTCGCCGATTTTGAACACCCTTTCCTTCACTTTTTGATTAAAAGCTTTGGAAATGCGTGCTTGGTAGAGCGCGATGCGCTGTTGAGCTTGGAGGCATTTCTCGTATAATCCTTCTAGCTCTTGAAGCCTTAACAGGTCATTCTTTTCTTGAGTCAACTCATTAGCCACGGCTATCCTGAGTGACAAAATTTGGATCTCGATGGGGAGAACTGCTTCGCTCCCGTAAACTAATGAGAATGGTGTACAACCTGTTGGTGCCCGTACCGTTGTGCGGTATGCCCAGAGACATTCTCCTAGCTTCTTATTCCAATCCCTTTCGTTCGAAGAGACGAACTTCTTCAAGAGCTTGATAATGGTTTTGTTGAAAGCTTCCGCCAAACCATTAGCAACAGGATTATATGCCGTAGAGGCGATATTCTGTATCCGATTTTTATCGCAAAATCGATGAAACGCTTGGCTAATGAATTGAGGTCCATTGTCATGGATTATCCTTCGGGGTATCCCAAAGCGGTAAATGACATGATGCTTGATGAAGCTGATCACATTAGATGCCTTCACTTCAGCGAGAGGGATCGCCTCTGCCCATTTGGAGAAGTAATCCGTGATGGCCAGTATGAACCGGTGACCTCTGGAAGAAGACGGATGAATAGGACCAATGATATCCATACCCCATGCTTCGAAAGGCCAGGACGCAGCCGTAGGATGCAGATATTCGGGAAGTTGATGGATAAAGTCTGCATGGACCTGACAGGCTCTGCATTGTCTTGCATACTTTATTGCATCTGTGATCATAGTAGGCCAGTAATAGCCCATTCTCCTGATGCGATCCTGTAGCTTAGGACCGGGTTGATGCGCTCCGCATACGCCATCGTGGGCTTCACGGATAATCCCCTATGCTTCATCACCAGAGAGACATCGTAACAATAGTCCGTCATAAGACCGGCGATATAGACATTATGAAGATGCGTCGAAATAGAAGCGCAATGATCGTCTTTTGACGGATACTGCTTCTTTAGGGTCTTCTGGCAAGATTCTGTATGCTATAAAATCTATAAAGGGAGCTCTCCAGTCTCTCCTGGGAGGATCTGTGTCCACCGCGTAGCTGCGTTCTACGTGAAAGTTATTTTTCACACAGAATAAATCTCTGCTAAGAAGGATTACCGAATTCTGCCTTCTTATAGGGGTAGCCAAATCTGTAGCTAGACTGGCTAGGGCATCAGCTTCCAGATTCTGAGATCGAGGTACATGCTCTAGGAAGAATCCTTTGAATATCATGGCTATCTCGACCGTTGCTTGGTGATAGGGGATGAGGTCTGGATTCCGGACTTCATATATTCCTCTGACTTGATTGACGATCAGCAGAGAATCACCGAAAGCTTCCAAAGATTCGACGCCCAATTCTTTAGTGACTTGGAGACCGATTAGTAGAGCGTTGTACTCTGCCACATTGTTGGAACAGGGCTCGCTAAGAGAATATGCTCGGTAGATGACAAGCTTATCAGGAGTAACCAGAACAATTCCTACTCCTGAAACCACGTTTCCCCTGGGACCAGTTCTGGAGGCACCATCGAAGAACAGTTGCCATGCATCACTTTCCATTGCAGAATTACATTCTGCAACGTCGTCGGGAATGTCCTCGTACAGTTTGGAGGCCTTCGAGATCGGATGAGCAGCTAGGAAGTCAGCCAACGCTTGGCCTTTGACGGACTTCTGGGGGACGTACACCATGTCATACGGTGTCAGTAACATCGCCCAAGTCGCGAGTCGGGAATTAAGAACACTTGGCTTGTTCATCAGTAACCGAAGATGATTGATCCTGGAGATGATGTGAATGGTTTGGCCTGTGACATAGTATCGCATTTTCTGGATAGCGAACATCAGAGCCAAGCATTCTTTCTCCACTGGATTGTACCGGTGTTCGGCTCCCACCATCGTCCTGCTGAGGTAGTAGATAGCCTGCTCGTGACCCATCTCGTTCTTTTGTGCGAGAAGAGCTCCCAGAGAATGATCCATCGATCGAACATACAGCACGAATGGTCTTCCTATGACAGGAGGCACCAGAACTGGCGGACTAGTGAGGTAGCGCTTGATATCACCGAACGCTTGCTGACAGGCTTCGTCCCATACGAAGGATACACCTTTCTTCATGAGACGAGAAAATGGCTAACATCTCCCAGAGAGGTTGGATATGAATCTCCGGATATAAGCCAGACGACCTTGAAATCCCCTAAGTTCCCTCAGATTGCGGGGCGGTCGCATTTCTAAGATGGACTTAACTTTATCAGGGTCCACTTGAATGCCTTTGGCGGTAATGACAAATCCCAGAAATTTGCCACTAGATACCCCCAGAAAGGACTTTGTAGGATTTATTTTGAGTTGATGTTGACGCATCAATTCAAATACTGTCTTCAAGTCTTGGATGTGATTATCCTTGAGGCGGCTTTTGACAGCTACATCGTCCACGTAACACTCTACTGTCTTGCGTAAATGCTCATGGAATATGTTACTCATAGCCCGTTGGTACGTAGCCCCGATATTCTTCAATCCGAAGGGCATGACCGTATAGCAATATACCCCCAATGGTGTCCGAAAGGCAGTATGCTTTTCGTCTTCAGGATGCATCTTGATTTGATTGTATCCTGAAAATCCGTCCATGAAAGACATACGTTCAAAACCGCATGTATTGTCAATCATGACATCTGTGATGGAAAGAGGAAACTCATCCTTGGGGCGGGCTGCGTTCAGATCTCGGTAATCGATGCAGACTCGTACTTTTTCATTTTTCTTCATGACCGGGACAACATTGGCGACCCAGTCGGGATGTTGTTCTTCTCGGATGAAGCCGCAGGCTATCAACTTCTTAACTTCAGCTTCGATGGCGTCCATCATATCCGGGCGGAACCGGCGTTGGTGCTACTTCACAGGCTTTGAATCGTGCAATATATTAAGCTTATGAGTAGCCACCTTTGGATCAAGACCTGGCATGTCTTCATAATTCCATGCAAAGACGTCGATATATTCTTTTATCAGCTGGATAACTTCTTCCCTTTCTGCTTCGGAAAGATTGTCACTGATAAATATCGGCTTTGGCGAAAGTTCATCTTCCCTAATGTCAATCTGGATAACTTTGTCTTCAGTGGGAGGTTCTCTCTGCTCGAAGCGGAACTCCCATTGTGTATCCATTTGCTGATCCCAAGCTTCATTCTCATACAGTTCAGATTCTTGTTCGTCTGATTCAAAGGAATCCGTCACTACCATATTTACTGATAATGTTCGCTCGAGAGCATGAGATGAGTCGGAGGGCGCTGAGCCATTTTGAGAGGAGGAAAAGATATCCTCGTTTGACTCAGAAGTTGCGAGGGAGGTGGTATACCCTAACCCGAAACGAGTTTGTTGATAGTAGGGATCGCCGTGCAGCGATATTCGTCTGCCTTTTCCGTAGTTGAGACCCGGTTCCAGCTTCAAGTTATAACCCATATTTTGCATGATTATCAGAGCTTGCGGACTGTATCTGTGAACCTGCATTTTACCGGCATCGTCGTCGAAAGAATCCTCTTGCACGGTCGGTTCATTGTGCATGCGGCCGAAGACTATTGGATGCTGACTGCTGCAAGTAGGCGGGACAATGAAGATAGAATCCTCATACGGTCCGTATGTCGTGGTGACATTGGATGATGATGCCACTTCCCATATGTATGGATGATAGGAATCTATAGCTTCCAAGAATTTTTGCGCTATAGGTTCTATATCATCGTAGGGGGATGATTCCTGATTTGGAATTTGGGCGTCAATATACTGGAAAAAAGGATGTTTATTATCATCTGAAACTATGTTCCCGGTTGCGTTTACATCACTCGGTTGCCTGTTGCGCCGGAGGTTGATGACCAAGGGTGGAGGCTTCTGGTTCAAAGTGATCACTAGAGGATCACCCCCTTTTCCTGACCGGGTCTCGTTTAGGTGGATAGCCATAGGCTCTATGGCTTTTGGACGAGTAGTCCGTCCTTTCACCTTGATTGTCAGAGGTTGCTTGGTAGAGGGTTCTTCTGGCTCCCGGTGGGATTCCTTCTCTGCTTCGGCTGACACCTCTTCGGGGCAGTCTTGAGAGTACAACACAGCATCAGAGTAGTAGGATTCTACTCCTTTGAACGGGTTCAGGTCAGCAATCTCCGTCTGTACTGTTCCTCGGGCGTCTACATATTTAAAGCATTGGTGTGGAGTTGAAGGAAGGATGTTGTGGTCGTGGATCCAAGGTCTACCCAGCAGAATGTTGTAGGACACCTCTGAATCGATGACGTAACAAGTAGCCACCGATCTGAGGTTGCCAATTTGGATCCTCAGGCGAATTTTCTCCAACGGCTTACTTCTTCCGGCGTTGAAACCCACGATCGTAGTGGTGGTGTAAGCCAATTCGCTGGTAGGAATCCTCAGCTGTCTGAGCAGACTATGAGGAATGATGCTGATTGATGATCCCGGATCTATGTGAATCCGGTCGACCTCCATGGAACCGATGTACCTGATGTAATAGAGGGGTCTGCCATGCCTGTTATGTTTTAACAGCATGTCATCTTGAGTGAAAGTGATGTTTGGGACCACCTCCATCACACTGTGGCATTGAGGACACGCCACGGGTTCTTCGTCAGGGGACTTGAGCTGGGTCAAGTATGCATCCGCCTGCATCAATGCTTCACTCAGGGCTTGACGAGTGTCCTGAGAGAGCCTGAGTAGCTCAAAGATGGACAACTTGGCTGGTGTATTAGTCAGTTGGGCCAGAATGTCGAAGTTGTACGGCTTCTCTAAACCTTTGTTTGGAATGTTTTTCACAAGTTTATCGAAGCGCACTTCTTTTTGCTTCCCTTTGTCCGCCGAAGTTGGTCTCGAAGGACCGGCCTCTGGTACGGCAGATTTCGGTTCTGAAGGCTTGGCAGCTAAAGCGTCTGCCGCTGCATCTTCCTGGCTGGCTCCATAGTCCTGGAGGTAGGCTTTCCCTGAGCGGGTTCCAGTAGCCAAGACCTCGTCTTCTGATGCCGAGTGTACCGCAATCATGTGACACGGTTTGTGCTTTGAGTTCTTTTTAGACTTAGCCTTAGCAGCTTGAGTCTCTTTCTGGATCTCTGGTACCAGATCTGGATGAACACACATAGTCTCGCCTCGCTGGGTAGTTAGTGGTAGCAGGTCATGATTTGACCCCTAGCTGGAGGAAGATTAACGATGTTTATCGTCGTCCGGGAAATAGGCGTAACACCGTCCGGGATTTCTTGGGGAGGCAGATTGCCAAATTATAGGGAGATCATGTCATTACCACGTTCCGAAAACAGGGATATTTTTAACTTTTATAATTATTAATATTGTGGTAGTTACAATTAAATGATTTCATGAATAGTATATATTTAAATTAAATAACTGTGTGAGATGTGTACTTTAATATATTATTATATACAGTGTTCATTTATGTTTGAGCTGGTAGACTTGACCTAGAAGCCACTAGTCGAACACCTGTCCGAATTATGGGATTATGTATTTAATTGTTTTATTTAGAATTAATTTATTGGAGGTTGTAATTAACTACCGTAATTTATTTAATTATTGCGCCCTGCCCTTGCTTCGATAATCGGAGCGCTACCCTAGCTTTTGTCTTCCAACAAATTTCACATTCTTGCCCTAAACATATCCGCCTTCCATTCTGCTATTTTTGCAACTCATAATATAGCTCTCTGTACCTTATTTTTAGCCGCACAAAAATCGTCGCGGACGTTTATTTAATTCCTAAATAAATTCCAACTTTGTATCGTTGTTCGTTCCAATCGAAATTGGAGGCAATCTTGACCTATTTTTCGTGCGACCCAAATTAGGGTAATATTCTGTTCTGAGTCTTCTTCACTAATGGTATTGATGACCCGACCTAATTTTGGCCCCATGTACTCCTAATTAATTTTAGAACACAACTTACATTTATTTCTAATTAATTTGAGGATACCATTTTAACCGATTCCGTAAATCCCAATTTAATTCCAGTGCCCTGCTATTGAGCCCATACCAAACACACGGCGCCCCCTCACCCTACAAAACGTCGAACACTGGATCGCCCGCCAAATTTTCATCATTTTATGCATCTGTGCAAATACCCAAATTTAAGGGGGCTAATTTGTAAATTTGTATTTGGTGTCAACACCCCATTGGTTCAACCAATGAAGGAGCCCTAATATTTAACTAAGTCTCTCACCCTCATTCCCACATGAAGAATTCCTTCATGTCTAATCTTGGCCATTCATTAAATGAGTCAATCCTCACCCTTCATTCACACACCCTCTCCATATTTAAAGCCCCCTCACCCACACTCTTCCCTAGGAAAGCCCTAATCCCCAAAAACCTAGGTTTCCCCACCTCCTCACAAGCCCCCATCTCCACACTCAACCGTAGCTTCTTTTCTCTTCTTCACTTTTTATTATTTCCTCCCTACTTCTTCTTCTTCCTTCTTCTTCTTCTTCTTCTTCTTCTTTTTTGAAATCCAAAGAGAGAGGGAAACCATCACCACTCCACCCACTGTGCCCTTTGCAACCCCGGCGGCCCTCTGTCTGCTCCGGCGGCCAAGCTCGGCCCGCTGGCTGCAGCTCTGGCCCGCTGCTCAGCCCCGTCGGCCACCAGGGCGACGACAACTTCCCAGCCGACTGCCCCCGACCCAGCCGAGTCCCCCTCCACTGATTCTTCACCCCTCCCGGCCACACTCCGGCGGCCAACCACTGCTCCTCCACCCGCTGTTCACCCGAAGTGACCCCAGCATTCAGCCCGACCAGGCCCCGACTACAGTCGACTGCTGCTCCGGTCAGCCAAGCCCTCCGGCCCCGCTCTTCCCCACTGTCAACTCTCCTCTCCGGCCTGCATTTCCTCCATCCCCTCACACCCGACCTCCGGCCCTCATCCCGGCGGGCTGCTCAGTCCTCCGACCCGACCTCGTTGCTAGCTCCAGCGAGCCGTCCACGTTATCTCCCCCACCACTGAACTCTGGCCCGGAGCTCCCGTTGGCCTGCTCACCTTCTCCGGCGACCCTCACTATCACCACCACCACCATCTACAACCACCTCCATCACCATCTTCATACACCACCACCACCTCATCTTCATACACCATCACCACCACCAGTGCGGCCACCCCCGGCCAGCTCCCCCTCCGGCCGGCCAGCCAGCCGGCAGCCACCCTGTGAGCTCCTCCCCCTCTTTCCTCCTTCACTAATTAATGTATATGTATATATAACTAATGTATATGTATATGTATATATAACTAATATATATGTATATATAACTAATGTATATGTATTTGTATATATTTAATTAATGTGTAGATATATGTAGGTTTATAATTAAAGTATATGTACATATACGTGTATAATTAATGTATATATAATTAATGTATATGTATATGTATATATTTAATTAATGTGTGTGTATGTGTATGTTTTTAATTTAATTGGTATATATATATGTATATATGTACTTATATACTAGTATATAGTATTGTATTTTCAATTGGTATATATATGTATATATAATTTGTATATGCATTTAGTATATCTGGTATGTTTATGCAAACATATATATAGTATAAGTATTTATCTGGTATATGTACTAAATAATATATATATATACTTTAAAACGTATTTTTGTATATATATGATGTATATATATGATGTATATATATATATATATATATATATATATATATATATATATATATATATATATATATATATATATATATATATATATATATATATATATATATATTGGTATATGGGTATAATTAATTGGTATGGTAATAATGTACATATTTAATAGGTGTACATTATTCAATATGATGAGTATATATATATATATATATATATATATATATATATATATATATATATATATATATATATATATATATATATATATATATATATTATGAGTATTAATGCTAATTAATAATATGTATATTTATATATGAATCCCTACTAGATGACCCTAGTTGACTAGTGCCATGCTTGGCATAGCCCTAAGGCCAGTGTATTTCTATTGTGTGTTAGTATAGCATCTGATACAAGTGTTATATTTGTGATATGTTTATAGGACTGTTGGTTCATCCAGGAGATACTCTGGAACAAGACATCAGTAGTTACCAGCTAAGGACCCAAGGCAAGTACATTTCTCTGATAATTTCCAATTGTTGATAATTTCTATAAGTTCAATAATCTAGAAATGTTATATCTAAATCCTTGACACTGTGCTACATGGACTAGTATATAGCTTGGATCTGCAGTCGTGAGATGTTACATTGATTATCGTATTGACATTGTACACGACATGTATATTAGACATCGTACATGATAGATTGGACTTGCTCGTGTATCGTGACGTGTCATGGTTGGATCCACAGTACTAGTTGGGGGCGGGGAAGTAGTTAGTAAGAAATGTGATCATACCCTTTATACAATATAGAACAATGTAAGTGTTAATCATGCTCTTCACATATGATTAGCCAGGCCCTATAGCTCTCGTATATGTTCCCAAGCCGATCACATTTCAAAGCTACTATTTCAAACACTTAGAATAGATTACAGTTCTCTAGTTAGATCATATACTACATCACCCGTATATGATACTGTACCTTGTTTCTCTCCATTTCATATATGCACTGACTGTATCACATTGCCTATTTTGCATGTCTCTCTACATTGCCTGTCTCTCTATTTTGTCATTACATTATTTCACTGTCTTTTAAGTATCTAGCATCATCTGTTTATTGCTTTATAGTCCTTATCAATTAAATGGAACTATTATTTGAGATTGTACTTTGCTCCTTCCTGACTGGAAATATTTTTCCAGACTATGCTTTAGAGGACCGGTGTCCGGCACTTTATGGACCATATGGTGAGTAGCTGCAACTTGGGCTTGGTAGTTTAGTTGTGATTCCGGGAGGTCTAGCCGGAATCACTAGTTTTTTCTAGTTAGTTCTTTTAGTAGACTATTTGGTACCGGATTTGTCTCCGGCATACTTGTTGAGACTTGGACATTTGTTGAGTTAGATTTTACATTTAGACTGGTGTTGTATTTAATTTTATTTGTTCGATATCTTATCGTGCTGTAGTCATGTGATTGAGTATGTGTTCGTATTATTTTGTGTCATCCGTGCCTCCTTATGGAGATTGGATGCTTGTGTGAGTTTGACTAGATAGTATCATAACCTTGAAAGCGTTCTACCGCCGATGCTGCGGCGTAGGCTGGACGTACCCGCGTACTCGTACCCCAATTCTGGGTGCGGGTCATGACAGATCATGTTGGCAGTGACCATCTTCTCGCTGTTGCGCAGAGTGATGGCCTTAGCATCTATCAACTCCTGGATCTTCCTTTTCAGTATATAACACGCCTTTGTGGGGTGGTGTATGTACCTATGGAAGATGCAGTACTTGGGGTTGTTGGTACTGCCGGCCTCATTGGGCCGTCTCACGACGAGACATTCGAATATGCTCGGAATATCGTCGTCGTCGAAAGAGTACACTTCAATGGGCCTGGAAGTCCCAGGTTTCGTCTGCGTGGTAGCCACAGTCTTTTTCCTTGATGCGTTGATCGCCAGAGCTTCTTTTCCTTTGGAACTGCGATGATGGTCGATGTTGGAGGATGACCTCTTGCCTTTATCGGAGGCCGAGATCATGATGCCATTATCGCGCGCCTTCTGGCTATTGTCCTCCGCAGCTACTGCTGAGATGATGAACGAGGGCCAATCACGGAACTGATATGGTCCCGTGAACACCGAGATCACGGGGAGAAGGTTCTTCCTGCAGATGTCCACCAATGCCGAGTCTGGGACTCCTGGAGGCATTTGCAGAGTGGCTTGACGAAAACGTTCGATAAAAGTGCGAACATTTTCCTTTTCCTTCTGTCTGACTTCGATGAGAGAGGACATAGACATGTCCATCCCTCCCTCGTAGAATCTCGTGAAGAATAAAGCCTTGAAGTCTTCAAAGGAAGTAATACAGTTGTCCGCCAGGCTGCGGTACCACTGGTAAGCTACCCCCGAGAGACAGCCTTTGAACACCCGAGTGAGGAGGGCGTCGTTCCCTTGTAACAATACTGTCATCATGCTGAAGTAGTTCATGTATTGGCTCGGTGATGTTTTTCCCTCGAACAAAGCCATAGTCTGTGGTTTGTATTTAGGAGGGAAAGGGACCTCTTCCCAGATAGCTGGGTAAGGTTGGTTGATTCCCAATTTCTTGAGCTAATCTTTGTGCTTCAAGGCATCAAATTGGGCTTTCAACTCCCGTACTACCTGCATCGGATCTTTAGCCGGTAGCGGGACCACGGAGTGATGAGGAATCGATTGTATCGCGACTCCGACGGGAGGTAATACATTCTCCGAATGAGGAAGCGGAGGAACTGCTGACTCCTGATCTAGAGCAGGCTCTTAGATTGCGTTGGATGGTGGTAAGTCCACCCCCACACGTATCTGAGTTGGAGGGACCGACGCTTGAGCCATAGCTGCTGTGTGTTGAGTTAGCATCATCTGGTGCATGTTCTCCATTATGGATTGTATTTCTTTCAGAGATGTCTCCAGTGTAGTAATGCGCTGCTCAGCACTCCCGGATGGGGAAGCTTCCTCGTGTTCATCTCCAATGGCATAAACTCCCATCTCCCTGGGTGTCATTGAAAGTAGTATAGGTCTCTGTAGAAGTTGACTCTATACTTTCGGCATCTGATTCGGGAGACTGGCGACCCCCAGCATCGAAATCAGAAGAGTACGAAGCCGGTTGTTGCGACCTCGAACGAGTGTTTTGGAACACCCCAGCTTCGGTGTTCCTAAGGAGCATGTTGAATCTCCTTCGGCTCGGAGTTCTAGCGGGATAACGTCTTGAGCCTGACCCTCCTCTAGGTATGTGTGAAGCCATGTTCACAGATGCATGCGTGGGCTCTTCTTCCTGGAAAGATGGAGAGTAGCTCAATCGGTCAAAAACCGACCGTTTTGCTTCAGAACAGCAACAATTAATTACAATCCTATGACTATTACAACAGTGCTCGCTAGGAGGCGTAATAGACATGCTGGAAGATCCCCTCTCCTTGCGTTTCTGGATAAGATAATTGCGCAGGTCAGTAGGAGTTACATAAGAAGAAGATGGAGAGTAGCTCAATCGGTCGAAAACCGACCGTTTGTGATTCCTGATTTGGCGCTGAGGCATTATCAGAAATTTTGTCTATTCCGCCAGGGACAAGAGACTGAATTTTATGCGCAGAGCACGGAGTATACTCATGGGTTAACGCTGAGGCATTGCCAGAAGTTTTGTCGGCCCTGTCAGAGACAGGCGACTGAATTTTACGCACAAGGCGCGGATTATACTTCTGATTTAGCGCTGAGGCATTGCCAGAAGTTTTATTGGCCCTCTCAGAGACAGGCGACTGAATTTTACGCGCAAGGCACGGATTATACTTCTGGATTAGCGCTGAGGCATTGCCAGAAGTTTTGTCGGCCCTGTCAGAGACAGGCGACTGAATTTTACGCGCAAGGCGCGGAGGGAGCATTGCTACAACCTCATTGGTCGGAGAGATCGGAGAGATCGGAGGATCCACAAGAATGGTAGAGGATGTCTTGGGCATCCAGACCTTATGCAGCTTCCTGTTGTTTTGGACGGAGAGGGAGTGAGAGCTACCCCCTGTTCGAAGCATATCTTCGTAGGCAGACTGGTCGAACTGGACGACCAGTATCTTCTTCACGGATCCCACGGATACCGCATCGTGTTGAGCAATAGCTTCCTCATCAGAAGAGAAAGATGTCCCCAGCAGAGTCGCCATCTTGTTTCGAATAATAAACGGAAAAGATGATATGTGGAAAACGAGGTCTTATACGAAAACCTGTCCTTCTTTTATGTTTACAAACAAGATTGTACAATTTAATCCTATACGAGGATGACTAAGTATAATTTATTTAATCTGGGTAAATATTGTTATAGGTGTCTAATCTGCAGTCGATCACTTTAGCCCTTGGACCACACGATATTGAAGAAGTGTCGTGGAAGACAGAAAGCAGCTTCAAACGTTGCTAAAGAGGGTGGATACTCGATGCCAAAGTCGTCGATCCCTTCTCTTTGCCTGAGCTCTGGATTCTTCTCTCTCTCTTGACCGTTTGACCTTCGATCTTTGCGACTGTTGGATCTGATACTGGATTTCTTGATCAATTTTCTGACCCTAATTTTCTTCGACCCTGTCTTCTGTTGATAGAGGTCTCTATTTATAGAGTTTTAGTGACAGTGACCACTCAGTCGGTGTGGAAACCAAGTAGTGGAAAGTACAACACCCTTTTACACGACGGTTTAAAATAACCAATGCCTGCGTATAGATGACTTTTTGAGTGAGCATGTGACGCGTGTCCAACTAAGGGACAAACGCGTATATCTGCTGCGAAGATCACGGCGTAGAAGCCGAGTAGGCGTAGAAGCCAAGTAGGCATAGAAGCCGAGTGGTCATAGAGGCCGAGTGGGCATAGTAGCCGAGTGGGCATAGAAGCCGAGCAGGCGTAGAAGCCGAGCAGGCGTAGAAGCCGAGATGATGTGGACGTTTTAGCCGGAATTATGGCTTTGGAGATATAATCAAATCTCTTGCATTAAATACAGAGATCTGCCCCCATCCTGCGCATTAAATGCAGAGACTTGTCTTTAAGATTTGCCATCATTCTGCACATTAAATGCATATACGCTCCTCGAATTCTGTACGAAGAGTAACTGCTGATGTGGCGGTCTGTTTGCCTTCTGCGTAGTGTAAGAAGCTCACGTCTGCCTGTGTAAAACTGGGCAGCGTATTCCCTTATATGCGTAAGAGTAGTTTACGCAAAGGGGATGTCACTAAACGACGGTTCGGTGACATTTAATCAAATCTCCTGCATTAAATGCGGGGATCCGCCATTATCCCGCTCATTAAATGAGGAGGCGTGTTTTGAAGGTCTGCCACCCTTCTGTGCATCAAGTGCAGAGACGTGCCTTGGGCATCTGTCAGTATTCGGCGCTTTAAGTGCAGAGACGTGCCTCGAGAAACTGTCACCGCTCTGCGCATTAAATGCAGAGACATGCCTCGAGCCCTGTACGAAGTAAAGCTTTTAACGTGGCAGGCTGTTTATCTTCTGCAGAGCATAAACAGCTCATATCTGCCTGTGTAAAACAAGGCAGCGTATTCCTTCGTATGTGTAAAAGTGGTTTACGTAAAGGAAATGACAGTAAATGACAGCCTGGGTTGCAGTTTTGCGCCATCATTATAGCCGTCGCTTGGGTTGTCGTGCAGTACTCTTTGTCAGGAGTCCAGACGTCAGGTTTATTGCATGATCTGACAGGTTTATTTCGAAGAATACGAAACGTTTCTCGTACACTTCAATGCTGCATTGAAAGCGGATGAGTTTTACGCCATAAAGGCGATGAAGCACCCTGTTTACGCTGAAGCAGCCTGGATATACTGCATTACGCAGATGGTCCTTGAGCCTGTATTTTTACGCTGTGCTCAGCGAAAAAGCTCTGTAGCACGTTTGATGGCTCTGAGGTCCTCTGTTTATGCTGCCCTGCATCAACATGCTGCGTATAGCTATCCAGCATATTTTTATGCTTCTACAGCGTTCAACTGTCCGTGGTCGATACATAACCGTGATGACCTATCATTCTTCTTCACTAGAACTACTGGCGCTCCCCAAGGTGATCCACTGGCTCGAATAAACTTCTTTGACTTCAGTTCCTCTATATGTTGGTACAGTACGTCTAGCTCTGATGGTGCCATTTGGTAAACTTTACAAGATATTGGCCCTGTCCCAGGGATCAATTATATACAAAACTTAACGTCTCTTACTGGGGGTAACCCTGGTGGTTCTTCCATGAAGACGTCTAAGAACTCCTTAACTATCTTAGGTAGTTGTTCTTCTACTAACAATGTTGCTGCGATCCTCTCTTCATGTTGGTCTTCCACAGATCTGTCGAAGGTGAAACCTTCCGTGCCCGACATACTAAATAATACCTTATCCTTATAGAAATCTATCGTAGTATAACTGTCTCTCATCCAGTCCATGCCTAAGATAACGTCAAAGTTACCCATAGGAAAATTGATCAACCGTGCTGGTAGTAAACGCCCACATACTACGACGGGACACGCTATAGATATTCTACTAACTCTTACGAGCCCATTACCAGTGAGTATATTCAACCTCTCTGGCAATGTCTTAAACTCCAATCCAATACGTGTCGTGAATCGTGCAGATACAAATGAATAAGATGCACCTAAATCAAATAATGCTACAATAGGAAAGGATGCGACAAAAATGTTACCTGCCACCAAGTCGTCCGATGCTAAAGCCTCATCAAAAGATAAGGTGAATGCCTACCCTTGGCCCTGTTGTGCTCCTCGCTGCTGTCTCCTTTGGTGACGTTGTTGTGGCCTTTACTGGCCCTGATGCTATTTTGCTGCTGGTGGTACATCTCATCTTGCGTCAGTAACAGACCTTGAGCTAATGGCCTTACTGTTATTGTTGGCCCTCTCTGCTGGACTGCCCCTGGTACTGGCAGTGCTGGTAACTGTTGGACTGACCCTCCTGGCCTCTGCATTATCGGGCAATTGGCAATTTGATGATCTAGACTGCCATACCTCATACATAACCTATTGGATGTCCTACATACATCTCTAGTATGGCCTCTCTTGCCACAGTAAGTGCAACCCATAGGTGCTCCATGGCGTTGTTGTTGTTGTTGTCTCGGCTGCTGCCGAGCCGGTACTGTCACCGTCGAAACTGTCGCCCTCCTCGGTGCTGAATCATGGATGCGAACGCCAGGTGATGGTGCTGACATCCGAGGTACTCTTCCACCTACTCCTCCACTCTGAGCATGAGATCTCTTCTGGCCTCCTGTCCTTATCGATAACCTTTGCATGGTAAGCTCGTACCTCCGAGATGCTATCAGTACCTCTTCATAAGTCTAGTAGTCGTGCCCCTCTATCAGTTATAAAATCTCCAGATGAAGTCCTTGCTGGAACCTCATTGCTCTATCAGACTCCGTAGCTACCATAGTTGGAGCGAATCTACTCAGCCTACAAAACTCGACTGCATATCCATCCACTGTTCTACCGGCTTGTTTGATACCGATAAATCTCTGTTGGAGCTCATACTGCGCTACGACTCCAAAATATTTAACCCTGAATCGAGACCTGAAACTATCCCAAGAGATGGGATGCCTCAAGCCAACGTCTACTAACGTCCATCAGTCATGGACAAGGTCTTGAAGCTGCAATCGAACTTGATCAACTTGTTCATCAGTTGGAACCCTTGATGCTGCCATAATGACCTCAATATCCTGTAACCAGGCATCTGTTGTGATGACGTCCTCCGTACCATCAAAGTACCTTGGGTTAAGTCAGCAAAATCTATCCGATGCCCCCGAATCAGTCCTTCCTCCTCTTTCTGTCATGTTCCGATCTCCCGCAGGTAATTGACCGTCCCCGCTAGGCGCGAATCACCACGCCAGCGCTTCCGCGGGACGATCTTTTCTATCAGGACGTGATGCCGCACGAGCGTAAGCGGCGCCCGTGCAAGGCCATAATCCGAACAGACGGTAAAATAACTAAGCCACCGAATCATACAGATAGTCCGAGTGCAGCGGAATAAGAAACAAATATGCGATTGGTAACAAGTTTACGGAGTCGTCAATAGCGGAAGTGTCACGCCCCAGTCCCAAAATAATTAGGACTAGGAATACGTAACACGCCCAGCCGTATGTATACGAGCTCTAATATATGGAAACCATATACACACGTACGGTGTACATGAATGTTACAATCCACCAGTGGTAATATACTGTCACAACAAGTTTCACAGAATCTATATCTCATCCATAGCATAAATAATCAGTGGGAATAAAAGCTGAATAATAACTGAATATCCAAAATGAGTATCAAGTCTGGTAGTCGGGTGGAAACAAATCTACTACAAAACGGCTGTACTGAAGTAAAATATCTAAACAGTGTCAACAATCACAGGTACTCTGAGGGTAAGATCTCCTCTGTCAGGTACGTAGTGTCCGGTCCAGGTCCGTACTCCTGTAGGTACTCCTGCTCGTCCATATCTGGAAAGGGACCAGGTCCTCAGAGGGACGTAACAAGATACATATAAATATGCCAATTAAAGTACTAAAATAAATACATCCACTGGGTCGCCTAGTCGTCTAAGTGTATGCAATTTGAGAATAACTTTCCAACAAGTGGGCTATCTGGACAAATAATCGGATTGGCATGATTCCCTCGGAGAATCAGGGGCCTAAAAGCATGTCGTCTTTTGAACGGCAGAGGCCGCCAGTAATATATAGGGTCATCATCACCCGTTTCTCCGGTGGAGAATCCGGGCGTACAGGAAAAAGTGCATAGGAGCCCAAACGCTTTTACTTATTGTTCTCCCCACCCCATGCTCTAAGCATGCCATGTCCATGACACGATAAAACCTCTAAATAACTGCCAGGTCTACTAGCATACAAAGTTTCTATCAGCAGTCATCCCTAACGCACGGCTCTTACGTACAGGCGGCCAACCCAATACGTAGTCCGGGATCTATATGAGACTCACAACTTGTGTAAAACTTGTGTCACGGCTAATGAATCCAAATAATGCTCCATAATACTGGGGTGGTCTCATAAACATGGTCCAATGCAAATACATAAATAAAACAGAATTATGCATCATTTGGAATGTAAATAATAGTACTGTGGCAAGGTATACTTGCCGAGCAAAGTTTCCGTATAGTGCAAGCGTCCACAACAGTGTTAAGTTCAAGTGGTGAGGTTTAGGGTTTTGGGGTGTATTGCATGGATATATATATAGAGAATAAGAGGCGGTGGGGAAACTTATTGTTTAAGAAAACTAAAACTACTGCCTGCTGATGTTTCTTTCTTTTTATTGGTTTTGGTTTCGGTTGAGGGGTGTTTAGTAATATTAGTGTTAAGGAGCGGTGCAATGAGAAGCTTTACACGTGTGGGAAGGTAAGGCAAAGCAAAATTGGGGTTTTGCTTCTACTGTTGCTATTTTCTTCTCTCAATGGGTTATGTTTTGGGTTTTACGCGTGGTGAAAATAAAAGTTTACGCGGGGTGTGAACTGCTGCTGCTGAGGAGTTTTACGCGCGGAGAAGTATATGCGGAGCGGTGAGCGGTTTGCTGTTTGTCTGCTTACGCGGAGTGAACTACTGCTGTTTTACGCGGGGTGGCTAAATGGGTTGCGGGTTTGATCAAAAAGGAAATTCTATTTTCTATTCTTTTCTTCTTCTTTTTCTTATTCCTTTTTCTTATTTAATAACATTATATATACATATATATACACATATTTATATAGAAAATTTCTATAAAATTATATTGGTGCATATGGTTAAACTAGCAACTGTCCAAAGGGTCTCTTACATGGAATAAATTTAGAAAAATTTATAATGGCTCCAAAGATTCCCTAGAGGTATAAACACCTTAAATAAATATTAAATAAAATTAAAATTCCTCTATTAAGCTCATAATTACCATTAAATAATTAATAATAAAATTTTCAAAATTAGGGGTTTTACATGAAGCATTGAATAACACAAGTATAGAAGTAAAACAAGCACTTTATTGATATTGAACAAGTGTTACAAGCGGCGTTAGGCCGAGATTACAAGTCGCTCAAGTTCTCTCTCTCTGAAACGATAAAAGCGTGCCAAGTGGCTACAATTATGGAATGATACATAGGTGATGTTCCAACATTATGTATTGTATATGCGCTTCAGCTCCAGAAGCAACGCTCCAAGGCTTCAGAGTGAACTCCACGCCTTAGAATGCACGAAGGGGGTTTCCGCACCGAACGAGGTTCTTCCGCACCCTGCAAACAATCTGGTGGATTATTAGTACATGAATGCACTGGTGGAAAAGCTTCTCGCCCGCTCGACAAATTCAAACACGTTATAAAGGTTTCGTGCACCATCTATTAAGTTATCTTTCTAGTCTTGTCTTAGGATCAGTTTCATGGCATAATGAAAAGCCTAACTCGTGTGGCAGTGCGCCGTGCGATATAAGAGTATCACGGGGAGACTTACCAACTTACCATTTATCCTTCCTTGTCCAAGGAAAACCAAGTTAAACCAAGCACGGGTGTATATATAATAAAATCCAGGGGCAATCGCATAAGCAAACACTAGTGTCATGAGCGAGGTTCTGTTTCAGGTGCACGAGTTACACAGATTATCCAGAAGTGTTGCAGAAGATATTCAATATGTACAAGTGTGTTATACTCATGATCGTTCAGATGTTTCAGATTATTGGAGGCGATGCAATGACTCGCACGCGGGTTGCCGCTATGCAAACCCCCTAATTTTTAGATTTTATTATTTTTATTATTATTATTATGTAATTATTGAGATTAAGGAAGAATTTTTATTATTTTTAGTTAATTAGAAAAAAATATAAAATTCATGGACTTATATAGATAATTATGTATATTTATTAATATCAAATATTACTCAAAATATATATTTTTGGATGTACAACTATAAGTAAAGTATTGTACATTTTTCTGAATATTATTTTAGGTACAAACCTATATATATATATATATATATATATATATATATATATATATATATATATATATATATATAGTTATGAAATAATAATAAAACCAAACCCAAAACCCAAACCCAAAACTAAATCCTACCCGCTACCCTTTCCCCTACCCTCTGTACAGTAACCAAAACCCCCTTCTTTAAAATCCACCGTCACCATCACCATCACCATCCGACCGCTACCATCACTCAGACCGGCGCCGCCCCTCGGCCGACGACTACCCTGGCCTTGGCCGCAGCACCGCCGGAGCGCCGTCGCACCCGCCGCGAGTGCGGACACGCAACAGCAAGCGGCTGGAACCCACTGTTTCAGGTCTGTTCTCTCTTTCTCCGTTCATTCGATTTGCGATCTTTTTGTTCCTTTTGATTCACAAGATAATCGATTATAATCTCTTCAAATATAATGTTTATTTTTGTTGTAAATCGTGCATAAATCAAATCGAAAGTTGGCCGAAAAACTGGTTAAGAACAGTCCTGAACTGCCCTATTCGTGATTTATTTTATTCCAACCTATTTTATATTTTAAAAATTGTCTTGAACATGATTTTAGACAACATAACCAAGTTTCAATCCCTTATTTTAGTTTTTTTTATAGCTTTTAATATATGTAGAATTGAGTACCAAAATCAAGAAAATATGTTTTTAAAAACCCAAAATTTTCTGAAATGGGGTGCGTCCCGCCAAACGAGGCGACTTCGTCGCCTGAGGATTTCACCAAGGCGCGTATCGTCAAAGCGGACATCTAAAATTTTGTGGAACTTGATTTGTATGTGCGTGCACACCGAAATCAACGCGTATCCGTCGAAAAATATAGTATCGGCCTATTCTGACACCTTGTCATAACTTTGTGTGTGCTTGTCGTTTCGTAACGAAACTTACGCCATCGGATTCTTAGTATTACGCTGGTCTTGTGACCCAAGTTTGGTTCGATTCTGAGAACATTGACGAAATACTGTTTTGTGGACCCCACGATTCCATTTGACAGGTAGTTTCGTGACTGGCTCATCGAAATCTAATTTAGGACACTCCGTTGAGTTCGTGCCATCGTTCTAGACTCGTAGACACTAAGTTTGCTAAATTTGGAAAACTTTGTCTCTGGTACGCTTTTCGGTACGAAGTAGGCTACTTGTAGATCCCGCTTTGACCAAAAATTGCCATTTTTATTCCTGTGTCCAAATTGGACTTATGGGTAGTCAATCCTAACTATTTCAAGTATTCTAAAAATATTGGTGATGTTTGTTTCAGCATCCAAATATGTACGTACAGATTCCACTTTCCCATGAGCAGTTGATGGAGTTCAGAACCCATACAAGTGTACCTTGCCAAACTTGCAGTAGACCTGTTATATTGTCTGCTTGTATTTCTTTTTATATATTCTTGTGATGTACCTGCTCAACTTAGGACCTTGAGACGTTGCTTAGCGTCCGAACAAGATTCGGGTGTCGACGCCATACACGGAGTCCAGTAACGTCACTTAGAGAGTCGATACCACGATCCTATTTTTACGTGCTTGCTTTACCAAGTACGTCATACCGTAGGACACTTGACACTATTTCATATGACAGAATCTTTTTTGAGTTATTCATGGTGATTCTGTATAAGCTTACATGATTCGTGATATGCGACTTGCATATTATATAGATATCATTATGACTCGTTGTACTAGCTAGAGATCATGATCTTGCGTGTTATGGCTATGAGACATCGTGGACATGAGATTATATTGGGTGGGGAGAGACACACCATACTACAGGCTGATTATGTTTTTATATATATATACTATACTACTGGAGGTGCCTTAGTCTCTGTCTCAGATCTTTGTGTAAACTCCCTCACCCAAAATAGGTATTTTGTGTGTATTTTATATTATTATATTTATTATAGATTATTTTAAATATTAATTTTTTTAGAGTATTCTCTTAGTTAATTAGAAAATAAATTTTTTGATATATTTACTTATATAAATATTTATTTAGAATCATTTTAGACTATTTTAGATTTTGGTAATTTTTCTAGAATTTTTGGGTAATTAAAACATAGAAAACGTAAATTTCTAGGACTTTCCTGATTTACTATGAGACCATACTTGCATATTATTCCTACTAGATATTTATTTTAGGTTAAAATATTTAATTATATTTTTTTGTAATTTATTTAGAATTTAAGAAATTTATTTGGATTTTTGAAATTATTTAGGATTTATTTGGATATATATAGTCTTAATATTAGATAGATGCTAATTTAGTGTTAATAGATATTAAGAAGATTATATATAAATTATTTGTATTATATTTAATTCTATTTAAAATTATAAATTATTGAGATAAACTCAAACTCTATTTTAAATTAATTCAAATTCTAAGCCTACTAGGAAAGCAACTTCATGCATATCATATTCTTATTTAAACTCATCCTAATCATATCCAAATTGGCCAATCCTAGTCGTATTCAATTAAGTAGTCTCAACCATTATAAATACCTATTAGACTTATGGAATAAACTCATCCTTCATACTTTTCTTCCCCAAATTTCTCTCTTTTTCTTCCAAAAAGAGTCAAAATTCGTCATAAATTTAGCCTCATTTTCTAGTAGTTATGACGACTTAAAAAGACGATATCTCCTAGCTCCGGACTCCAAACGCGCTCTAGTTTTTTTGTTAGAACTATATCAAGGTTAGTTTTCTGAATATATAAATTATTTTAATAATTTATGAACCTATTTTTTAGAAAATTCTAAAAGTGTCAGTTGTCCGAAATCAGACGCATTTTGGTAATTTTGAGATTACGGGAGATCCCGAACTCAGAATTAAGAACCGTTTAAAGTTTTGGAAAGTTGATATGATGAAATTAAATAAAATTATTTTTTCAGAATTTAACATGCAAGTTTAATATACTGTAAAATTTGTGCAACATAGACGTAAATAGAAAACCATCAAAAACTGTCATCTATTCGTCCTTGCGGCCATAACTCTTTACCGACTTGTGATTTTATAAAATCGTCGATTCTGGCGTTCATGTAGCGCTAAAATCTATAAGATTTTACACACAAACTCAGGATCTGAGCCGGTTGACTTTTTGGTCAATGGATTGCCTCGATTTGCGTGTCACAAATCATAAATCCATAAAGTTGATTTTTTAGACCAAAATTAGGGTTTAGTAATAAAATTAGATTAAAATAAGATTAAAATACTATTTTAGATTATTTTATTCAGAATTAAAATAGATTAAAATGGAGTAACATATTCACCCACTTTTGTAACCTAACTTGTTTAATTTATGTGACGGGTAGATCGGACGACGCCTTGAGTTGGGACTTTATTCTTTTTCAGACCAGGCAAGATACCTTGCCAAATTACTTACACTACTTTTGCATGCTTATTATATTTTATATATTCATTGCATGTGTGTTTTCTTTCAGTCATAATTATATACTATATATATGTTGACACACACTTGACACATAGTATAATGGGAAGGAAGGACAACCAGTAGGCGTATGGGCTATAACCACTCTGGTAAATCGTAGTATCTATCACGCACTACGGTAGTGTATCGTGCTGGTCGCTACCCCCGAGGTATGTCAATTTCTGGTGTCGCGCTGGTCGCTACCCCCGAGGTATATCGATTTCTGATGTCCCTACCGTGTGTGTGAGTTGTGAGATTTAGATCGAGTAGCCTACCCATGCCCATACGTCAAAAAGTTGTCCTCATTATGCATTCATATAGATTATCTTGTACAACGTACTTACATATTTTTTACCTATTATGCATGTTTACTATATTTAAATTGACATGCTTCTATGTATCTTGTTATGTCCCTCTGAGGACCTGGTCCCTTTCCTGGTGTAGACGATCTTGACTATCCGCAGGAGTACTGGCCAGGACCTGACGCATTATTTTCAGCCGAGGAGGTCTTACCTTCTGAGCACCATTGATTATCTCTAGCGATGGATTGCTTCGCTGATACCTTTACATCATCATCTTATTTTATATTGGTGATTTCCCTTCTCTCTCATTTTAGTATTGATATGGTCAATGGTAGTAGATTTGTCTCCACCCGACTATTATTTTTGGATGATTCAGACTCATTACTCTAGTTTAGTTATTTCTTTTCTGTGACTCATTGTGTGGATAAGATTAGTATTTCTGTGACTGGTGACTATATATATACCACATGTGAGTTAATATTCATATTACAGCGTACGTATGTATTATGGTAGCCACATATTGGAGTTGTCATATACATACGACTGGCATGCTTACGTATTCCTAGTCCTACATATTTTGGGATTGGGGCGTGACACTTTGGCACATATACTGGCCCTATGAGATATTACTTGCTGCTATGGGCTCTCCGACATAGAGCCTGTAGTGGTTTCAGCCTGAGTACGAGTAATGTTCTCATGTGGATATCACTTAGATGGTTACAGTAGTTTACCCTTGAGTATGTGACATTATACTATTTTACTTTGGCATGTTGTTTCTTGTACTTTGTTACGTCCCTCTGACGACCTGGTCCCTTGCCAGTTTTGCAGCATAGATTCGTTATGGAACCTGCTTGGGGTTGCCAATGTATGTTGCTTTGTTATGTGGGCATTGGTACCAGGTACTTATATCATTTCTACCAGAGTTATGCTATTTATTTATTTATATTATTGATTTATCTGTTGTTGTAGCCTAGTTTTTATAGACTCGTATTTCTTTCTCGAGTCTATTCGAGCTTATGTGTTACTGGGCGGCCGACTTTAGCACATGTTGTTCATTCTTGATATTTTATTCTTTTGTGCATTGTGACATAGGTATTATCAGTATTTCTTAGATAGTTACCCTTATTATACAGCTTATACGTATTTGAGTCGGACCAGAGTCTGGTCGAATGCGTAGCTGTCATGACCCGATTCCGTATAATCGTTGGGGCATCCCCCGAATCGTGACCGCCGTGCGGGCCTGGGGTTGCGCCCGCACAAGGCTTTAATGTTTTGCATAACGAGCACATATTCAGAGTACGCAAATAAATTGAAACATAGATTTGAAACATGGAAAAGTTCTCTTTATTGATAATGAACATCTATTACAAACTCTTGAACGAGTCAGCTAATTTGTCGCACGGGCTTACAAAAGTGTTGACTCAAAATGAGATAGCAGTCTTGTACATTACATCCCTTTACTAAACTTCAAAATGATATAGACCTCCGGGCTGGAGGACGGCTTTGCCACGAAGCTGCATTATGTTTGGGTTGCAAGCTCCTTTATTCAAGTACTTCAAAAATGTGGCGCGATCAGGATGCGCCTACAGCCGGACTGGATCAGGAAGATGACTTCGGCTCCTCGCTCGGTTCGCCTTAGTGTGGAGAACCTGTTTCAACGAGGGTCAGTATGTTGAAATATACTGGTGAAGGCGAGCTAACCCAATTATACCAATCAACACGTTGTTTTAATGAAGCATGCATATTATTATGGGTTTCTATCTTGCCTTAGTTTATTTTACAAGCATCAGTATATATATAAAATACTGAAATGAACTTGCCACCGTTCGATGGATTTTACCTGTCCGTCTGAACGACCTGCACAATACTTACCATGCCTTCCCTGCCACGAAGACACAAGTTAGTTTACAACATGTTTAAATATACAAGAGATCACTGGCGTATGCCAAAATGGACGATATAGTCTTTGACAAGAATGGTATGCAACGAAAGTATAAGAGGCGTTGCAAGCCATTCTGCCAAGAACAAGAGACTAAATAATAGGTCTCGCCCGGACCGGATCGATGCCAGTGCCCCAGCACCGTCCGCGAGACCGTGACCCTGTGCACAAGTTGTCCGTGATCGAACGGTATGTTTACAAGTTAATAATTTATGCAGTTGAGGCAACAATAGTACAAGACAAGCAAGTACAAGACAAGCAAGTATAAGACAAGCAACAATTCATGATTTATTCCCAATCGAACAAGCATGCAATTAAGTATCCGTTCAGGAAGTTTATTGACAAACATAATGTACCAAGTCTATTCCCTTTTTATCTTGGTATCTTTTAGTTATAACTTGGTATCATTTGATCGGGCAAAGAAGAATGCAAGATTTATTAGGCGTGAAGAATTGGAAGTAGGGCTAGCTAATCGGGATGGTAGCCACTCACTTAGTTGGTTGGAAGGGAGAAGAAAAGAGGCACTTCAAGACTCCGCTCGTAATCCGCCTACTGCTCGTTCACCTGCATAACGAACAGCTCGATCAATACTCCTTCCTCTCTTTCCAATCTCAAAATTGAAGTGCAGTTCAACGAACGAAAGTAATGAAATCCATCGAAACCGTTCAAGGAAAACAAGCAAATCCGAAAACCAATTCAAAGCACAAAAGCAACAAGCGACATCGAAATCCGAGGCAATAAAAGATAACAGCAGAGAGGTCCCTCCTGACTCTGCCGCTAAGTCGATCCCGGGGGCACGATCCACTGAATATGGGAATCGATTCCGAAGAAACAAATCCATAACGAGGACAAGTTCTTGTTTTAATCTATCCCGATCGAACAATACCGTCTTGTATTTCTTAGCCGCGCTTCCCGCACCGGGGGAACGGGGCGCTGCATCCTACCTAACTAATTAAAAGTTTCGTCCTCGAAACTTAGGAATAGAACCTACCGTTAGGGAATATTATGTTGAGGATGGTGATCATGACTCAATGAACAATCACGAACTGAATGGTTTGATCTGCCACAGGCTAGGCATAACCCAAGTTTTATACGACATTTGTCGATTGTGTGCCCCGGCTTTTTGCAGAAGTTACAAGGCTGGTTTGCTTTCTGCTTTCCGCCATCATTATGACGCTTTGTAGCGTTATTTCCTCTCTAGTTGCTTTGGCGTTTGTGATTGTAGGTATGCATAGCGCCGGCAGGAACGTGAGGATAGTGTGGTTCAAGCGATAGGGCATGATTCATTACTTCACGCATTATCCGATACTGATGAATGACTACGTGCGCATGGATGGCAGGGCGTAGACCACCTTCAAACCTTCTAGCTCGACTCGCTACATCAGGTAAATAGGCCCTAGCGAATTTGGAGAGACGGTTGAATTCGGCGGAGTACTGTTTAACTGTCATGCTGCCTTGCCTCAGTTGCACGAACTCGTTCTCCATCTGATGTTGTACTGGAGGGGGTATAAACTCCTCTTCGAATGCGGCACGAAAAGTCGTCCACGAGATCGCCTCCTCTCCATGGTCAAATTGATGAGATCGTCGAAGCACGTCTCACCAATCGTGCGCTTTGAGGCGGAGCTGTAGTTGCGCACATGCGACACGCTTCTCTTCGGGGACCTCTAGCAAAGCGAAGTGGTCTTCAAGTTCGGCCAACCAATCTAGAGCCACGATTGCGTCCTCAGTCCCGTTGAATGGAGTGTTGCAGACTTTCTTGAAGTGGCCAAAGTCGAAGGCAGTCACGTCCCTCGGCCTTGGAATTTGTGGCGTCTCTACTTCAAGCACGGGCTGTTTGAACCGGAGTCGCTGGCGTTGCCGCGAACTGGTTGGAGGCCAAAGTCTGCACGATCTGTTGCAGGGCATCTACCTGCTTCTGTTGGACTGAGAATCGAGCTTATATATTGTCTTAAAACTTGAGCTGACTCTTCTCCGCCAGCTTCTCGCCCGTTCGTAGCGAGCCTCGTCCCTTTGTTGGTTTGCCTCCAACATCCGCAACATTTGCAGGATGGGATCGATGCTTGGCATGGCTCGCTGGCTCCTTGAACTTCCTGAAGTGCCCGAACTACTTTCTTGGCCTTGCGTTTCGTCCGGTGCTAGCGCTGCAGATTGCGTTGGTGCCATTCCTTCAAAAGAAGGTAAATTACATTAGAATCATAATGTATTATGGACTCATTGCATGAACGTATCTCATTTTGGCCTAGCGAGTTCAAAAGTTCGCACAGGAATTTGATCGTTAAAGGAACTTTTCCAGCACGAGAGTCTAAGGAACTTGAATCTGTGCTCTGATACCACTATATCACGACCCGATTCCGTAGAATCGTTGGGGCGTCCCCCGAATCGTGACCGCCGTGCGGGCCTGGGGCTGCGCCCGCACAAGGGTTTAATGTTTTGCATAACGAGCACATATTCAGAGTATGCAGATAAATTGAAACACAAATTTGAAACATGGAAAAGTTCTCTTTATTGATAATGAACATCTATTACAAACTCTTGAACGAGTCAGCTAATTTTTCGTACGGGCTTACAAAAGTGTTGACTCAAAATGAGATAGCAATCATGTACATTATATCCCTTTACTAAACTTTAAAATGATATAGACCTCCGGGCTGGAGGACGGCTTTGCCACGAAGCTGCATTATGTTTGGGTTGCAAGCTCCTTTATTCAAGTACTTCAAAAATGCGGCGCGATCAGGATGCGCCTACAGCTGGACTGGGTCAAGAAGACAACTTCGGCTCCTCGCTCGGTTCGCCTTAGTGCGGAGAACCTGTTTCAACGAGGGTCAGTATGTCGAAACATACTGGTAAAGGCGAGCTAACCCAACTATACCAATCAACACGTTATTTTAATGAAGCATGCATATTATTGTGGGTTTCTATCTTGCCAAGCAGCAGTATATATATAAAATACTAAAAGGAACTTGCCACCATTTGGTGGATTTTACCTGTCCGTCTGAACTACCTACACAATACTTACCATGTCTTCCCTGCCACGAAGAAACAAGTTAGTTTACAACAGGTTTAAATATACAAGAGATCACTGGCGTATGCCAAAATGGACGATATATTCTTTGACAAGAATGGTATGCAACGAAAGTACAAGAGGCATTGCAAGCCATTCTGCCAAGAACAAGAGACTAAACAATAGGTCTCATCCGGACCGGATTGATGCCAGTGCCCCAGCACCGTCCGCGAGACCGTGACCCTGTGCACAAGTTATCCGTGATCGAACGGTATGTTTACAAGTTAACAATTTATGCAGTTGAGGCAACAATAGTACAAGACAAGCAAGTACAAGACAAGCAAGTACAAGACAAGCAAAAATTTATAATTTATTCCCAAACGAACAAGCATGCAATTAAGTATCCGTTCATAAAGTTTATTGACAAGCATAATGTACCAAGTCTATTCCCTTTTTATCTTGGTATCTTTTAGTTATTACTTGGTATCATTTGATCGGGCAAAGAAGAATGCAAGATTTATTAGGCGTGAAGACTTGGAAGCAGGGCTAGCTAATTGGGATGGTAGCCACTCATTTAGTTGGTTGGAAGGGAGAAGGAAAGAGGCGCTTCAAGACTCCGCTCGTAAGCCGCCTACTGCTCGTTCACCTACATCACGAACAGCTCGATCAATACTCCTTCCTCTCTTTCCAATCTTAGAATTGAAGTGCAGTTCAATGAACGAAAATAATGAAATCCATCGAAACCGTTCAAGGAAAACAAGCAAATCCGAAAACCAACTCAAAGCACAAAAGCAACAAGCGACATCGAAATCCGATGCAATAAAAGATAACAGCGGAGAGGTCCCTCCTGACTCTGCCGCTAAGTCGATCCCGGGGGCACGGTCCCCTGAATATGGGAATCGATTCCGAAGAAACAAATCCATAACGAGGACAAGTTCTTGTTTCAATCTATCCCGATCGAACGATACCGTCTGGTATTTCTTAGCCGCGCTCTCCGCACCGGGGGAACGGGGCGCTACATCCTACCCAACTAATTAAAAGTTTTGTCCTTGAAACTTAGGAATAGAACCTACCGTTAGGGAACATTATGTTGAGGATGGCGATCATGACTCAATGAACAATCACAAACTAAATGGTTTAATCCGCCACAGGCTAGGCATAACCCAAGTTTCAGACAACATTTATCGATTGTGTGCCCCAGCTTTTTGCAGAAGTTACAAGGCTGGTTTGCTTTCTGCTTTCCGCCGTCATTATGACGCTTTGCAGCGTTGTTTCCTCTCTCGTTGCTTTGGCGTTTGTGATTGTAGGTATGCACAGCACCGGCAGGAACGTGAGGATAGTGTGGTTCAAGCGATAGGGCATGATTCATGACTTCACGCATTGTCTGATACTGATGAACGACTACGTGCGCATGGATGACAGGGCATAGACCACCTTCAAACCTTCTAGCTCGACTCACTACATCAGGTAAATAGGCCCTAGCGAATTTGGAGAGACGGTTGAATTCGGCGGAGTACTGTTTAACTGTCATGCTGCCTTGCCTTAGTTGCACAAACTCGTTCTCCATCTGATGTTGTACTGGAGGGGGTATAAACTCCTCTTCGAATGCGGCACGAAAAGTCGTCCACGAGATCGCCTCCTCTCCATGGTCAAGTTGAAGAGATCGTCAATGCACGTTCCACCAATCGTGCGCGTTGAGGCGGAGCTGTAGTTGCGCACAGGCGACGCGCTTCTTTTCGGGGACCTCTAGCAGAGCGAAGTGGTCTTCAAGTTCGGCCAACCAATCTAGAGCCACAATTGCGTCCTCATTCCCGTTGAATGGAGTATTGCAGACTTTCTTGAAGTGGCCAAAGTCGAAGGCAGTCACGTCCCTCGGCCTTGGAATTTGCGGCGTCTCTACTTCAAGCACGGGCTGTTTGAACCGGAGTCGCTGGCGTTGCCGCAGACTGGTTGGAGGCTAAAGTCTATACGATCTGTTGCAGGGCATCTACCTGCTTCTGTTGGACTGAGAATCGAGCTTCTATATTGTCTTGAAACTTGAGCTGACTCTCCTCCGCCCGCTTCTCGGCCCGTTCGTAGCGAGCCTCGTCCCTTTGTTGGTTTGCCTCCAACATCTGCAATATTTGCTAGATGGGATTGATGCTTGGCATGGCTCGTTGGCTCCTTGAACTTCCCGAAGTGCCCGAACTACTTTCTTGGCCTTGCGTTTCGTCCGGTGCTAGCGCTGCAGATTACGCTGGTGCCATTCCTTCAAAAGAAGGTAAATTATATTAGAATCATAATGTATTATGGACTCATTGCATGAACGTATCTCATTTTGGCCTAGCGAGTTCAAGAGTTCGTACAGGAATTTGATTGTTAAAAGAACTTTTCCAGCACGAGAGTCTAAGGAACTTGAATCTGTGCTCTGATACCACTATGTCACGACCCAATTCCGTAGAATCGTTGAGGCGTCCCCCGAATCCTGACTGCCGTACGGGCCTGGGGTTGCACCCGCACAAGGCTTTAATGTTTTGCATAACGAGCACATATTCAGAGTAGGCAGATAAATTGAAACACAGATTTGAAACATGGAAAAGTTTTCTTTATTGATAATGAACATCTATTACAAACTCTTGAACGAGTCAGCTAATTTGTCGCACGGGCTTAGAAAAGTGTTTACTCAAAATGAGATAGCAGTCCTGTACATTACATCCCTTTACTAAACTTCAAAATGATATAGGCCTCCGGGCTGGAGGACGACTTTGCCACGAAGCTGCATTATGTTTGGGTTGCAAGCTCCTTTCTTCAAGTACTTCAAAAATACAGCGCGATCAGGATGCATCTACAGCTGGACTGGATCGGAAAGACGACTTCGGCTCCTCGCTCGGTTCACCTTAGTGCGGATAACCTGTTTCAACGAGGGTCAGTATGTCGAAACATACTGGTAAAGGCGAGCTAACCCAACTATACCAATCAATACATTGTTTTAATGAAGCATGCATATTATTGTGGGTTTCTATCTTGCCCTAGTTGATTTTACAAGCAGCAGTATATATATAAAATACTGAAATAAACTTGCCACCGTTTGGTGGATTTTACTTGTCCGTCTGAACGACCTGCACAATACTTACCATGCCTTCCCTGCCACGAAGACACAAGTTAGTTTGCAACAGGTTTAAATATACAAGAGATTACTGGCGTATGACAAAATGGACAATATAGTCTTTGACAAGAATGGTATGCAACGAAAGTACAAGAGGCATTGCAAGCCATTCTGCCAAGAACAAGAGACTAAATAATAGGTCTCGCCCTGACCGGATCGATGCCAGTGCCCCAGCACCGTCCGCGAGATCATGACCCTGTGCACAAGTTATCCGTGATCGAACGGTATGTTTACAAGTTAATAATTTATGCAGTTGAGGTAACAATAGTACAAGACAAGCAATAATTCATAATTTATTTCCAAACGAACAAGCATGCAATTAAGTATCCGTTCATAAAGTTTATTGACAAGCATAATGTACCAAGTCTATTCCCTTTTTATTTTGGTATCTTTTAGTTTTTACTTGGTATCGTTTGATCGGGCAAAGAAGAATGCAAGATTTATTAGGCTTGAAGACTTGGAAGCAGGGCTAGCTAATCGGGATGGTAGCCACTCACTTAGTTGGTTGGAAGGAAGGAAGAAGGAAAGAGGCGCTTCAAGACTCCGCTCGTAAGCCGCCTACTGCTCGTTCACCTGCATCACGAACAGCTCGATCAATACTCCTTCCTCTCTTTCCAATCTCAGAATTGAAGTACAGTTCAATGAACAAAAATAATAAAATCTATCGAAACCGTTCAAGAAAAACAAGCAAATCCGAAAACCAACTTAAAGCACAAAAGCGGCAAACGACATCGAAATCTGAGGCAACAAAAGATAACAGCGGAGAGGTCTCTCCTGACTCTGCCGCTAAGTCGATCCCGGGGGCACGGTCCACTGAATTTGGGAATTGATTCCGAAGAAACAAATCCATAACGAGGACAAGTTCTTGTTTTAATCTATCCCGATCGAACGATACCGTCTTGTATTTCTTAGCCGCGCTCCCCGCACCGGGGGAACGGGGCGCTACAGTAGCTGGCATGTTACGTATTCCTAGTCCTACGTATTTTGGGATTGGGATATTATATTTTTTGGGGTAGCCCATACAGGTCAGATTAAATCATTTCGGTTACTTTCCAGTACCGAGCGAGCCTGTAATCAGGATTAGCAGTATTAGTATCTCAATCCACAACTGATTTAAAAATTTCTTAGCATTTGATTATCACCCCCTTGGACTTCATAATTGTACTCGTTTATTCCCCTAGACATCTTTATTATTGTTTATCATGTTTTCCTATTTCAGAGAGATGGACGTTCGTGCACGATATTTTCCTCCAGAAGCAGATCATTGTTAAGGCGGAAGAAGACATGCTGGATATAAATTTTTGGGAAGACGGTTACCCTTAGTAGGATAGGTAGATAGGTTATTCCTATATGCTAGAGCTAGTATAGATTGTTAGCATGAGAATTGAATATAGTATCGGAGGCCTAGAACTAATATAACCTTATCCTTGCTTAAGGTAGTAGTAATTTGGAAGTATTAGAAGTTAGAAAGATGGTTTGATTCTAATGCACTAGAATATTTTATGGAATACATAGCTAGATGCTAAGGATTAGATGTGGCTCATGATGGTAATACAAGGAATTGTATTATGACCTTAAGAAGTTAGAACCTTACGTAGCAAGCCATAGTAGTTAAATCTCTAGTTGTCTTGTGACTTTTAGTACAAAACTAAATCTTATGACCCCTTAAATTATTGATGACCATAGTCTGGACTAAATAGATAGGTAGATTACTAGACCTCTTATTTGAATAATTAGACAACCCGAGTACTAAAGTATAGATTTCGAAATCAAATTAGATGTACTTGAATATTTGGGTTATCAGTGTTAATTGAACAAGTGAGTTCCATCCGTAATTACTTGGCTAGATAAGCTAGTATCAGTGACAGAGCAAATAGGTTAAAGGATGAGAGTTTTGATAGATGTTATAGTCTTGAGTTAGATATAGTGAATTGCCTATAATAGATGACATGATATAACAAGATGGTACCATGTAGTTTGGATGAAGGATATACATGGAATAAACTAGGAGAAATCTCAGGTTCAAGCTGAAGAAGGTAGAATGGTAACAAGAAGAGATTCACTAGGAGTACATGACCCTGGGCATTTTAAATTAAGAGAAGGATCTAGGAAGGACTGGAGATTTTATCATCGGTAGTTGCCTAGAAGATCTATACTACGAAACGGAAAGTACTGGGTCATGATTGGCGAAGCTGTTGAAAACAAGATTAACATACTAAAATGATATGAAGGTGAGTAGGAAACAAATAATAAGGGAAAGATATTATGGTCACATAATCCAAGGAGAAGGGATTATGGTATGGACTTGAGGGATAATAATTTTAGTATTTATGAACTATAATGCTTTTGGAATTTTGAGAATTTAGTGCGAGTAGAAATTGTTGATCAGTCTCGAAGTGATACGAACTTCAAGAAATTAAACACAGGTTCAGAATCACATACTAACTTGATGGTTATTTTGTAGAGGATTATCACAAGACCCTTAGAGTATAGATTTACACATGGTAGCGAAGTAAAAATGGAAGATATAAGTTTTATAGGAATAATAGCTGAATATTGTGGGTTTACATATAAACTGATTAGGGCCAGGAATTAGATTTTTGACTAATAGGGTATAAGCATGCTGGACCTATCCTTAGTAGTAGGTATTGAGAACCTATTTCCAATTTACCATAGCTGATGGATTTTTGGATTTTAGAAATCTTATCATCTCTTTGAGTTCGAAGAATTTTCCCTCAAGATAACCGTGACATCATGCTTGCGTAATAGGGTAGTAGCCTAGTCGGAAGATTCTCGTAAGAAAAATAGGTTTTAGATGGCAGAGACTAGACGAACAATAGTTCAGAAGAATAGACAATAGAATGGAGTAAGTTGTACGAAAAATGGTAGACATTCCAATTGAAGATTAGACGAGTATTGAAGAGTGTCCTTAGCGAATAGTATGCTATGAGTGATAGACCTAAGTACATGCTTAGTTTGGCCTTGACCCTTACCTACTAAGTTAGGAATATGCGAGGTAGACGAAGTTGTAAGGATCGTATATTGTTTACCTATAGCCAAAAGTAGGTTGCCAATAGTATGAGAGGGTTATATATAATATAACTTATATGAATATAGTATTGAGTTTAAGGATTAGTTGTATTACTCCCTCGACTGTATTCCTATCCTTCCTATCAAATTCTTATTTTGTTTTGCATATATAGCCCCGTGCTTTTGCAACAACGATCCTTCTAATTATAACAATTGAGTAGATCCTTCTTCCCTTCCTAGTCGTACCCTAGTAGCAAATTAATCTCTTGGTTAGTATCCTCTTCATAGTGTTAATATCCATCTCACCGTAGGTACCAGTTCTGTTCTATTTCTAATTTCCTGATCTAGTCACTATGACTTGATTCTCCAGATAATTGTCTAATCGTACCTTTTTTAACCCTGTGACCGTACTCCCTAAACTTATCATAAATTTCTCTTATCTTGGTCGGTAGATTCATTCCTTTGTGATTCCCTCGATTCGTTCCTTCGTCATCAATGCCAGGCGATGATCGAAGTCTCTTTACCACATTGCCCTAGTTATACCCGACCAAACCCTTTCTTATGTTTTGTTGAAGACATGAACTATATAGGAGCAATATTGTTTTGGTAGCAATTTTCTCTTATAGAGTTGTTGACCAATAACACCCTGATAGTATTTAGGTTCCCTCAGAGAATCTTTAATTACGGCCTGTAAATTCTAGATTTCTTGTATCTTTATTTAGGAAGTAGGCCCTTCCAGAAATCTTATTAGCAGGAACCTGACTATAGTTTTGGATACCAACTTAACTTTTATAAGTTGGGTAGATCGTATCCCCCTGGTTTTAGTGTAAGATTATTTTAGAATTTTAGGGTAAATTCGAATTTATTTGGTATCGATTACGATTAATTCCAAGCGAATTAAATTATCTCTTTAATTTTGTATCCTTTAATACCTTGGTTGTGGCTCGGATATTTGGAGCACAACACTATCCTTTCCTTTCCGACAACTTACACCCATATGACCTAGACTAGTCACTCTACACCTATGACATGACTATCACTCACAAACTCATCTTCTCATGCTTTGTTTTAGTCGCACAACATACACGACACTTTTGTATACCCAAATGACACCTAGATATTCTTTTCCGTTGTAATTAAATTAAATTGTACATTGGCAACCTAATTACCCTAACCACCGATATACTTGTAGCCCACTCAAGCCAAACAATGTCTATGACACTTGTGTTGCATTCAAATAAGCTCCTATACTCTCTACACAATATTAATCACCTTGAAAAATTATATTACCTTTGACACTTATTATTGCACCATTCATTAGCATCCATGATAAGCAATGAACATCTTCTCGGTACCATCTCACCTTAGTTGTATTTGGTTATGATATTTCATATTGTCTTGTAGACTCATGACTTAATTAGGAGCAAGAAGAACTAATAAACTTACTTTATAGAGTTATTGACTCATTAACGCCATGGTAGTACCTAGATTTTCTTTGATAGTCTGTGACAACGGTCACAAAATCCTCACCATCTCGTACCCCTCATTGAAGTTAGACTTTCTAAAACCCTTAGAAATATGATCACGATTATAGCTCCTGCTACCAACTTAATTTCTATAAGTTGGGTAGTGACTGAACTAAGTGTATTCTTGCTATTAGAATGCGACGACAAACTAGGAACCTATTGGTAACTGCGTCCCCCATCTATTGATAAACAAGTGCAACCTTGCTTAACTAAAATCTTTTCTACCATATTTATTTTTAATTTCAAGGACGAAATTTTTATAAGTTTGGTAGATTATAAATCCCCTAATTTTTTAGATTTTAGATTTTATTATTTTATTATTGGTATTATATAATTATTGAGATTAAGGAAGAATTTTTATTATTTTTAGTTAATTAGAAAAAATATAAAAGTCATGGACTTGTATAGATAATTATGTATATTTATTAATTACAAATATTACACATAAAATATATTTTTGGGTGTACAACTATTATTAAAGTATTGTACATTTTTCTAAAAATTATTTTAGGTACAAACCTATTTATATATATATATATATATATATAAATGTGTGTGTGTGTGTGTGTGTGTGTGTGTGTGTGTGGTTATAAAATAATAATAAAACCAAACCCAAACTCAAAACCCAAAACCCAAAACTAAATCCTACCCGCTACCCTTTCCCCTACCCTCTGTACAGTAACCGAAACCCCCTTCTTTAAAATTCACCGCCACCATCACTAAGCCCCGCGTTGCCCCTCGGCCGGCGACCACCCTGGCCTTGGCTGCAGCACCGTCGGAGATCTGCCGCTCCCGCCATGCGCGCGGACACGCAGCAACAAGCGGCTGGAACCCCCTGTTTCAGGTCTGTTCTCTCCTTCTTCGTTCTTCCAATTTACAATATGTCTATTCCTTTTGATTCACAACATAATCGATTATAAATCTCTTCAAATAGAATTTTTATTTCTGTTATAAATCGTGCGTAAATCGAATCAAAAGTTGGCCGAAAAACTGGTTAAGAACAATGCTGAAAATAGTCCCGAACTTTCATGTTCGTGATTCATTTTCTCCCAACCTATTTAATGCTTTAAAAATTGTCTTGAACATAATTTTAGACAAAATAACCAAGTTTCAATCCCTTCTTTTAGTTTATTTTTTATAGCTTTTAATATCTGTAGAATTGAGTACCAAAATCAAGAAAAATCTATTTTCAAAAACCCAAAAATTCTCGAAACGGGGTACGTCCCGCCAAACGAGGTGACTTCGTCGTATGAGGATTTCACTGAAAGGCGCGTATCGTCAACGCAGACGTGTAGGATTTTGCAAAATATGATTTGGATGTGCGTGCACACCGGAATCAACGTGTATCCGTCAAAAAACAACATATCGACATATTCTGACACCTTGTCATAACATCGTGTGTGCTTATCGTTTCGCAACGAAACTTATGCCATCGGATTCGCAGCATTACGCTGGTCTTGTGACCTTAGTTTGGTTCGATTCTGAGAACATTGACGAAACATTGTTTCGCGGACCCCAAGGTTATATTTGACGGGTGGTTTTGTGATCGGCTCACCGGAATCTAATTTTGGACACTCCTTTGAGTTCATGCCATCGTTTTGGACTCATAGACACTAAGTTTGCTAAATTTGGAGAACTTTGTCTCCGGTACGCTTTTCGGTGCGAAGTGGGCCACTTGTGGACCTTGCTTTGAACCAGAACTGCCGTTTTTATCCCTGTGTCCAAATTGGACTTATGGGCAGTCAATCCTAGCTATTTTAAGTATTCTGAAAATATTGGTGTTGTTTGTTTCAACATCCAGAGCTGTACGTACATATTCCACTTTCCCAGGAGCAGTTGACGGAGTTCAGAACCCATGCAAGTGTACCTTGCCAAACTTGCAGTAGATCATGTTATATTGTCTGCTTGTGTTTCTTTTTATATATTCTTGTGATGTGCCTGCTCAACCTAGGACCGTGAGAAGTTGCTTAGCGTCCGAACAAGATTCGGGTGTCGACGCCGTACACGGAGTCGAGTAACGTCACTTAGAGAGTCGATACCATTATCCTATTTTTACGTGCTTGCTTTACCAAGTACGTCATACCATATGACACTTGACATGACAGAATCTTTCTTGAGTTATTTATGGTAATTCTGTATAGGCTTACATGATTCGTGATATGCGACTTGCATATTATATAGATATCATTATGGCTTATTGTACTAGCTAGAGGTCATGATCTTGCGTGTTATGGCCATGAGACGTCGTTGACATGAGACGTGAGGTTACATTGAGTGGGGAGAGACACACCATACTACAGGCTGATTATGTTTATATATATATATATATATACACTATACTACTGGAGATGCCTTAGACTCTGTCTCAGATCTTTGGCACATATACTGGCCCTACAGGATATTACTTGCTGCTATGGGCTCCCCAACACAGAGCTTGTAGTGGTTTCAGCCTGAGTACAAGTGATGTTCTCATGTGCATATCACTTAGATGGTTACAGTAGTTTACCCTTGAGTATGTAACATTATATTGTTTTACTTTGGTATGTTGTTTCTTGTACCTTGTTACGTCCCTCTGAGGACCTGGTCCCTTGCCAATTTTGCAGCATAGATTCATTATGGAACCTACATGGAGTTGCTAATGTATGTTGCTTTGTTATGTGGGCATTGGTACCAGGTACTTATATCATTTCTACCAGAGTTATGCTATTCATTTATTCATATTATTAATTTATCTGCTGTTGTAGCCTAGTTTTTATAGACTCATATTTCTTTCTCGACTCTATTCGAGCTTATGTGTTACTAGGCGGCCGACTTTAGCATATGCAGTTCATTCTTGATATTTTGTTCTTTTATGGATTGTGACATAGGTATTATCAGTATTTCTTAGATAGTTACTGTCACGACCCGATTCCGTAGAATTGTTGAGGCGTCCCCCGAATCGTGACCGTCGTGCGGGCCTGGGGTTGCGCCCGCACAAGGCTTTAATGATTTGCATAGCAAGCACATATTCAGAGTATGCAGATAAATTGAAACACAGATTTGAAACATGGAAAAGTTCTCTTTATTGATAATGAACATCTATTACAAACTCCTGAACGAGTCAGCTAATATGCCGCACGAGCTTATAAAAGAGTTGACTCAAAATGAGATAGCAGTCCTGTACATTACATCCCTTTACTAAACTTCAAAAGATAAAGACCTCCGGGCTGGAGGACGGCTTTGCCACGAAGCTGCATTTGTGTATGAAGAGTTGCAAGCTTCTATCTTCAAAATGCTTCAAGAGGCGCGATGAAGATGCGCCAACAGCTGGAATGGATCGGGAAGACGACTTCGGCTCCTCGTTCGGTTCGCCTTGGTGCGGAGAACCTGTTTCAACTAGGATTAGTATGTTGAAACATACTGGTGAAGGCAAGCTAATCGAACTATACCAATCAACACGTTGTTTTAATGAAGCATGCATATTTGTGGGTTTCTATCTTGCCTTAGTTCATTTACAAGTAAGCAGCATATAGGATTTACTGAAATGAACGTGCCACCGTTCGGTGGATTTTACCTGCCCGTCTGAATTACCTGCACAATACTTACCATGCCTTCCCTGCCACGAAGACACAAGTTAGTTTGCAACAGGTTTAAATATACAATAGATCACTGGCGTATGCCAATAAGGACACTAGTCATAGACGAGAATGGTTTGTAGTGAAAGTACAGTGGGTGCTACAAGCCATTCCGTTCAGTACAGTTGACTATACAGTAGAGTTCCGTCCGGACCGGATCGGTGCCAGTGCCCTAGCGACCGTCCGCAGGAACCAGTTACCTTGTGCACAAGTTGTCCGTGATCGAACAGTACGTTTACTAAGTTAACAGTTCATGCAGTTGAGGCAACAAGAGTACGGGATAGTCAGTATTGAATGATTCATTTAACATAGCCTCCTTGAACAGTTTAGCGCATACAATGTGTTCCATACTTAGCACGATTCATAGAACAGTTATAAACGTACTAGCATACAGTATGATAACAGTTCACAGTTTGGTTGACAAGCAATACAATCCAAGTCTATTTCCTTTTAATCTTGGTTTCTTTTATTATTACTTGGTATCGTTTGATCGGGGCAAAGAAGAATGCAAGATTTTAGGGTGTGAAGCTTGGAAGCAGGGCTAGCTAATCAGGTTGATGGCCACTCACTTAGATTGTCAGAAGGAAGAAGGAAAGAGGCGCTTCATGACTCTGCTCGCAAGCCGCCTACTACTCGTTCACCTGCATTACGAACAGCTCGATCAATACCTCTTTCACTTTTCCAATCTCAGAATTAAAGTGCAGTTCAATGAACGAAAACAATGAAAACCATCGAAACCGATCAAGGAAAACAAGCAAATCCCAAAACCAACTCAAAGTACGAAAGCAACAAGCGACATCGAAAACTGAGGCAATAAAAGATAGCAGCGGAGAGGTCCCTCCTGACTCTGCCGCTAAGTCGATCCCGGGGGCACGGTCCACTGAATATGGGAATCAATTCCGAAGAAACAAATCCATAACGAGGACGAGTTCTTAATTCAATCTATCCCGATCGAACGATACTGTATTGTGCCGCGCTCTCCGCACCGGAAGAACGGAGCGCTATATCCTACCCAACTAATTGGAAGTTTTGTCCCGAAACTTAGGATAGAACCTACTGTTAGGGATTATTCTGTTGGGGGCGACGATTATTGAGGCGGCTCAATGGACAGTCACGAATGGTATGGTTTGCTTCACCGCAAACTAAACATAACCCAAGTCTCAGGCGACACTTATCTATTGCGTGCCCCGGCCGTCTGCAGAAGTGACATACTTTCTCTAACTTTTCTCCATGCTTGCCACCGTTGTTCGGACGCTTTGCAGCATTGTTTCTTCTGTCGTTGCTTTGGCGTTTGTGATTGTAGGTATGCACAGCGCCGGCAGGAACGTGAGGATAATGTGGTTCGAGAGATAGGGCGTGATTCATGACTTCACGCATTGTACGATACTGATGAACGACTACGTGCCCATGAATGGCAGGGCGCAAACCGCCTTCAAACCTTCTAGCTCGACTCACTGCATTAGGTATAGGCCCTAGCGAATTTGGAGATTCGGTTAAATTTGGTGGAATATTGCTTAATTGTCATACTGCCCTGCCGCAGCTGTACGAACTCGTTCTCCATTTGACGTTGTACTGGAGGGGTATAAACTCCTCTTCGAACGTGGCACAAAAAGTTGTCCACGAGATCGCCTCCTCTCCGTGATCAAATTGAAGAGATCGTCGATGCACGTTCCACCAATCGTGCGCGTTGAGGCAGAGCTGTAGTTGCGCACAGGCGACGCGCTTCTCTTCGGGGACCTCTAGCAGAGCGAAGTGATCTTCAAGTTCGGCCAACCAATCTAGAGCTACGACTGGGTCCTCAGTCCCGTTGAATGGGGTGTTGCAGACTTTCTTGAAGTGGCCAAAGTCGAAGGTAGTCATGTCCCTCGGCCTTGGAATTTGCGGCGTCTCTACTTCAAGCGCGGGCTATTCCACAGGAGTCGGCGCTCTTGCCGTGGAATGGTTGAAAGCCAAATTCTGAACGATCTGTTGTAGGGCATCCACCTGCTTCGGTTGGACTGAGAATCGTGCTTCTATATTGTCTTGAAACTTGAGCTGACTCTCTTCCGCCCGCTTCTCGGCCCGTTCATAGCGAGCCTCGTCCCTTTGTTGGTTTGCCTCCAACATCTGCAATATTTGCTGGATGGGATCGATGCTTGGCACGGCTCGCTGGCTCTCTGAACTTTCCGAAGTGCCCGAACTACTTCCTTGGCCTTGCATTTCGTCCGGTGCTTGCGCTGCAGATTGCGCTGGAGCCATTTCTTCAAAAGAAGGTAAATTACATTAGGATCATAATGTATTATGGACTTATTGCATGAACGTATCTCATTTTGGCCTAGCGAGTTCAAGAGTTCACACAGGAATTTGATCGTTAAAGGAACTTTTTCATGTGAGAGTCTAAGGAACTTGAATCTGTGCTCTGATACCACTATGTCAAGACCCGATTCCGTAGAATCGTTGAGGCGTCCCCCGAATCGTGACCGCCGTGCGGGCCTGGGGTTGCGCCCGCATAAGGCTTTAATGATTTGCATAGCAAGCACATATTCAGAGTACGCAGATAAATTAAAACACAGATTTGAAACATGGAAAAGTTCTCTTTATTGATAATGAACATCTATTACAAACTCCTGAACGAGTCAGCTAATATGCCGCACGGGCTTACAAAAGAGTTGACTCAAAATGAGATAGCAGTCCTGTACATTACATCCCTTTACTAAACTTCAAAAGATAAAGACCTCCGGGCTGGAGGACGGCTTTGCCACGAAGCTGCATTTGTGTATGAAGAGTTGCGAGCTTCTATCTTCAAAATGCTTCAAGGGGCGCGATGAAGATGCGCCAACAGCTGGACTGGATCGGGAAGACGACTTTGGCTCCTCGCTTGGTTCGCATTGGTGCGGAGAACCTATTTCAACGAGGGTCAGTATATCGAAACATACTGGTGAAGGCAAGCTAACCGAACTATACCAATCAACACGTTGTTTTAATGAAGCATGCATATTTGTGGGTTTCTATCTTGCCTTAGTTTATTTACAAGTAAGCAGCATATAGGATTTACTGAAATGAACGTGCCACCGTTCGGTGTATTTTATCTGCCCATCTGAATTACCTGCACAATACTTACCATGCCTTCCCTGCCACGAAGACACAAGTTAGTTTGCAACAGGTTTAAATATACAATAGATCACTGGCGTATGCCAATAAGGACACTAGTCATAGACGAGAATAGTTTGCAGCGAAAGTACAGTGGGTGCTACAAGCCATTCCGTCCAGTACAGTTGACTATACAGTAGAGTTCCGTCTGGACCGGATCGGTGCCAGTGTCCCAGCGACCGTTCGCAGGAACCAGTTACCTTGTGCACAAGTTGTCCGTGAACGAACAGTACGTTTACTAAGTTAACAGTTCATGCAGTTGAGGCAACAAGAGTACGGGACAGTCAGTATTGCATGATTCATTTAACATAGCCTCTTTGAACAATTTAGCACATACAATATGTTCCATACTTAGCACGATTCATAGAACAATTATAAATGAACTAGCATACAGTATGATAACAGTTCACAGTTTGGTTGACAAGCAATACAATCCAAGTCTATTTCCTTTTAATCTTGGTTTCTTTTATTATTACTTGGTATCGTTTGATCGGGGCAAAGAAGAATGCAAAATTTTAGGGTATGAAGCTTGGAAGCAGGGCTAGCTAATCGGGTTGGTAGCCACTCACTTAGATTGTCGGAAGGGAGAAGGAAAGAGGCGCTTCACGACTCCGCTCGCAAGCCGCCTACTGCTCGTTCACCTGCATTACGATCAACTCGATCAATACCTCTTCCACTTTTCCAATCTCGGAATTGAAGTACAGTTCAATGAACGTGAAAATAATAAAAACCATCAAAACCGTTCACGAAAAACAAGCAAATCCCAAAACCAACTCAAAGCACGAAAGCAACAAGCGACATCGAAAACCGAGGCAATAAAAGATAGCAGCGGAGAGGTCCCTCCTGACTCTGCCGCTAAGTCGATCCCGGGGGCACGGTCCACTGAATATGGGAATCGATTCCGAAGAAACAAATCCATAACGAGGACGAGTTCTTAATTCAATCTATCCCGATCGAACGATACCGTCATGTGTTTCTTAGCCGCGCTCTCCGCACCGGGAGAACGGGGCGCTACAGTTACCATTATTATACAGCTTATACGTATTCGAGTCGGACCAGAGTCTGGTCGAATGTGTAGCTGGCATGTTACGTATTTCTAGTCCTATATATTTTGGGACTGGGGCGTTACACGCTAAGCGAGTATAACTTATCTATATGAACATGAGGTCACTGGCACGATGCCATAGAGGATGGTGTAGTCTCAAGGCAGAATGGTATGCAAGCAGGAACATGGGGCATTGTACACATTCCGCCCGACGCAGGTGACTACAGTCAGGAGGTTCCGACCGGTCGGATCGGCCCCGGTTCCCCGGAGACCATCCGCGGAATAAGATCCGAAGATCTCCCTTGTGCACCAATTTGTCCGTGACCATACAAGTCTCTAATCTTCTGAGCCTCTGGTCAGGTACATGAACACGTCAGGATATATCAGGTACAAGTTCGAGTCATGATCTTGTCAGGTACATGCTCAACTTTAAGGCAAAATTATTCACAATATATATCGACTCCCCAAGCCATTTAATTCAGTACGGTACGAGTATTCCTCCACGAGCTATGATTCTTGGATTATTGACATATTGCAAATCCCCTGATTCGAGAACTGCCTTGGCGACCTAACGGTCTCGAATACTTTCAGGTTCATACTTGCACGAAACGACTATTCGATAGTCTTCTGGAAAACTTAGATGAATGCAAGATAAGGTAGTGTTACCGGGGTCGTGGCATGAATTTATGTGACAAGCGTTGAAACAAGACAACGAGTATAAGTTACAATGTAAGCAGGCAAGCATGCATTTATATAAAATATAAGCATTTACGTTTATTACGGGTCTAAGGAATAGTGTGAGGGCTGAAGCCGTACAAGACATACTAAGCCACATAATCTAGGGTGTGCAGTGTAAACAAGTAAAACAGTGCACTACGAAGAGTATATGATGATCTACTCGAGGCATAGCGGTGTCTACTTACACAAGGCAAAGGTACATGCGAGGGTCCTATAAGTCAAATTTTATTTTCATGTTCTAACACAAGCAATACAAGATGGGATTATTCCCTTAGCTAGGTGCGTTGTATTCTTTATTAGCATGCAAGGGGTGATTCACCTAGCGACTAGCATGTATCGTCCATATTTTAAGTGTGCTGGCTAAGAAAAGACAAGTTCATCGTAGCCATCCACCTTAGCGATAATTTACCTCGGTCGAGCGATACTCCATACGAGCCTTTGAAAGTCTAAGTCCGAACTCCTGAAGGGCCGAGTCTAAAATCCTTTGCCTCAAACGAGTCTTCTCGCTGAGCAAAGCGGGTCAAATTTTTGTACTTGCGCCATTTGAATCGGCAGTCCGCTTGAACAGAATGGGCCATTACATTATACACCACTTAGAAAAAGTTTCGACCTCGAGACTTCCTGAGTGCAAACCGTTCTATCGCACTATCGAATCTATTTCAAGCATAGAAATTGGTACCACTTGATCCGTTCTAAAACAATTTTCTACTTGTTTCTTATATCATATCGCGTGTATGCTGGGTCTGTCTCATTGAATGACTCTATCATTCAATCCAAGCTCTGACTCAGTCTCCACTTCGCCTTAGCGTGGAACATATATCGCTTAATGCGGGCTATGGTATGATCCCTCTTGAATAATAATCTAGGGCTGGGGCAACTTATCCAAATTGTTATACTCGTTCATACGAACTAACATATTCACTTGCACTAGCATTCGAGATCAGCATTTCTCGAGTCTGGATCGTGTACATATTCAAAGCGTCCCTCAAATATATGCATGTCAACCAACTTAGCGATAGCAAAGTCTTTGCACTCGAGTTTAATATATCATTGAGTCTTGAATCATGCACATGTTCAAGATGTCCCTCAAACATATACATTCAACCAAACTTAGCGATAGTAAAATCGGACAAGCTACTTGCAAAAATCTCAAGGGTTCTCGTCTTATGAATCACGATGATACTTCCAACAGGGTCAACCGAAATCCAAGTCATTTCCATTCTAAGTCAAACCAAGCATTGCACTACCGTTAAGCACGATCTTATCTGATTTAACCGACTAGCGTCAATGTCTATTCATGTCAAACATAGCACACACTTACCGTTCCAACTCTAACTCTACGTCTTGTTGCCCTAATTCTATGGCTTGCTCAAGCAATATTCTAAAGTCGTTTACACAAGTTCTTTCACTCGGCACATGATCATCTGCCTAATTACTAGTTCAGCTCACACGGTCATAGGTACAAGTTCAAGCATACGATTTATCGTGCAAATTCGTATAGTCTATCCAAGTTGCAGGACAAGCCTAGAAATTCACATAGTCTATTTCCTTCAAGCATATTTTTGATAGAATTCATATATCCATTATAAGTCTAGACCACCAAGCTATGAATCAATTCTAAATCTCTAATCATAACTCTAAGTCGTTCAACAAGATTCATCTATCCGTTCACGAAACCATCTAGCGTGACTTACTCCAGGTTCTAGACTAACTTATCCTTGAAATACTTCTGATTCACTTGTATTCCCAAATTTGTCTTATCGTGTCGAACTATAAGTCAAGATGATTTATCAGTTGTCACGCTCTGATCTCCCGTAAGTTCGATCATCCTCGTTGGACGTGAGATCACCACGCCAATTCTCCCGCTGGATAATCATCCTAATCCGACCGTGACGCATGTAGGGACATAGAGTTACGCCCGCACAAGATAAGAACGTCGAATGTTATGGTTATCTTTGAAATGATTGAGACACCTTAATATTTTACTTTGCTCCATCCAAGTTTTATATGTTTATCTACCAAGTCATGTTCTTTGATGTCGTGATTATCATTTGTCTACCAATCATCCAACTTCAATATTACCATTCAATAAATCCATAGTCTACTTCTGGCATTCCTCAAACAACTAAGTTTCAAATATTCAAGCCAAAGTCTATCCACTTTTAATATATTTTATTTTACCGAGTTCGTTTGGAATAATCATCGATCATGTTCCTGTGAGTTCGATCATCCCCGCCAGATATGAAATTACCATGCCGACGCTCCCGCAGAATAATCATTCTCGTTGGGACTGATTTTGAAGGTTAACTTTTTGAACTAGATTCAAGATCGCTCTTTCAAACTCTAGATCGAATCTGTTATCGCTTACCTCTTTCATCGAACCACAATATTCATTATCAGGCTAACTTCTATCGAGCGGTATCCTATTCGAGTTTCAATTCGTTTGATTCAATTTGAAATTGCCCGTACGATCCATCTAGTTTCCAGCAAGTTTTCTTTACTAAGATATCAATTTTATTACCTTGAATCCCAATCCGATGTAAGTCTTATTACTTATTCAAGACATACGCAATCGTTCAAACCAACTATCGCACGAGACCTATGAATTCGTTTGAACATTTCCAAAATTATCCATACACCACTCAGGAATCGAATCACCCAATTAAATCCTCAATCGTGTTCGCATCACTCGATAGCATATTCACCAAGTCGTTCTTTAAAATTCCTGTACGATACCTAAGCATCGCCTAATAAATCTTAGTCTCGTATATATCCTTTTATTCATCCAAGTAAACCATATCTGATTTATATCTACCGACACAAAATATCGTCCGAGCTATTTCTCAAAATCCAAGCACGATTATCTATATTTGCCTTAGCGATAAACTAATAATGTTTCTATCGATTACCATTCTAAGTCTGACTTATTCTTATCTAAACGGTATCCCAATCTCGCTTGCAAACTTGCTCGCACCAAAAGGGTCTTGGCGCGCGATACTCTACACAACTTAGCCGAAAGGCTGTGTGTATAGCTAACCGTTCGAACGATATTCCATCTCATACACTAACTAGCTGGTTAATCATGTATAGGTATTCGGGTTCGTATATCACTTATAAATTATAGCACGAGTCCATTCCCATAAAGTCTAACACAGGTCGGCACAAAGGCCTTCGCATCACAATTTTGTACAAGTAATCATATTATTCACATGCATTTTTAAAATTATTTAGACTCATTGTATGGAATATCCCATCGGGTCAACGAGAGAGTGTATGCACATAACTCACGAATGAGCTTTCAAAACTGAGAAAATTGATACAAAGTCCAAAGGCGTAAAGCATGCTCTGATACCAATATGTCACGTCCCGATTTCCGTAGATAATCCGTCGTCCCTGCTAGGCATGAATCACAGCGCCAGCGCTCCCGCGGAACGATCTTTCCCATCTGGACGTGATGTCGCACAAGCGTAAGCTGTGCCCATACAAGTCCATGATCCGAACAGACGATAAAATGACTAAGCCACAGAGTCACACAGATTGTCCGAGTGCAGTGGAATAAGAAACGAACATGCAATTGGTAAAAAGTTTACAGAGTCGTCAATAGCGGAAGCATTGAATAACACAAGTATAGAAGTAAAACAAGCACTTTACTGATATTGAACAAGTGTTACAAGCGACGCTAGGCCGAGATTACAAGTCGCTCAAGTCATCTCTCTCTGAAATGATAAAAGTGTGCCAAGTGGCTACAATTGAGGAATGATATATAGGTGATGTTCCCACATTATGTCTTGTATATGCGTTTCAGCTCCAGACGCAAAGTATAAAATCCCTAATTCTAAAAACTGTATTTACCTTTTTAATTAATTATTTAATTAAATTATAGTAATTAGTAGCTAAATAGAGAAAATAGAATTTATTCAATTTTTATTTTAGGTGTTTGTGCATTTAGGGAATTTATGGAGCCATTATAAATTTTTCCTAATTTATTACATGTAGGAGACCCTGTGGACAGTTGAGAGCTTAATGGTACGCACTAATATAAATTCTAGAATTTTCTATGTATATATATATATATATATATATATATATATATATATATATATATATATATATATATATAGTTTAATAGAAATTAGAAAAGAAAAAGAATGAGAAAGAATAAAGGAAATAGAAATTAGAAATAAGAAAGAAAGAAAAATGAAAATGAAAAAGAATGAATAATAAAATCCCTAATGGGTATTAAACCCCAACCCATATCCTAATAAACTACCTGCCCGACCCTAAGCTAACCTACCCGCACCCGCGTGAAATTAGCAGCGCAGCAGCTCTCGACCCCCCTTTCTCCATCTCCCTATATATATATATATATATATATATATATATATATATATATATATATATATATATATATATATATATATTATGTTCTAGAACCCTAACCCTAAGATCATCTCCTCCTTCCCCACGAGACCACCGCTGAGCCACCAGAACCGCCGCCTCCAGCCGCCTAGACCACCGCACGGCCGACCGCGACCCCGCGCGCGACAGTTTTGAAAAGCAGCGTATCTGTGTTCACGTGTTATTTTTTGTCTCCTCGCTAGACCAAACTCGACCCCGTCTTTACCGGTAAGTTCATTACTTAACCCCCTTCAATATATGTATATTAGTTGACCTCAAACAGCGCGTAAACCTAGGCAAAAATAGCGACCAAGTTGGCAAAAAATGATAACTTTTGGGTATCGCAGAAAACTGCGATAACTACCTATGTTCACGGATTCGTATCTCCCACCACAAATATTCGAATTCGATTTTTCTTTTTGGTATGTGAAGACCACTTAACCTAGTTTATTTTCTGTCAAATATAATAATTTATTAATTGCTGTGTGTAGAATTAAATCAGCTAGAAAATCCCAAAAATCTATTTTTTTCAAATTCTAGAAATTACGATACGGAGCGCATTCCGCCAAACGGGACCGCCCCGTCGTGTACCAAGTATACCAAAAGGTGCGCACAGTATACCCGGACGTATGGATTTTTACAAAAACTAATTTGGATGCGTGTGTGCGTCAAAATCAGCTCATATCCGTAGGAAATCCTCCGTGTCGCAACTTTTACAAAAGTCCTGCGCATTTAGTGCACGCTCGTCAGAATATGACAAAACTTGCTCTACGGGACTCGTGGTATCGCGCTGGTCCTGTGACCCAATTTTCACGCAATTCTGAGACAGTTTACCAAGTCGCCAATTTGTGGACCCCACGATTGACTTTTTGGGCAAAATTGTGTTCAGCTCACCGGAATCTACATTTGGATATGCCGTTGAGTTTATACTGACTTTTAGAGTTCGTTTGACCTATAATTTGTCCCATTTAGAGACTGTTACCCCTGGCACGCTTTTCGGTGCAAAGTGGGGCCACACGTGGACCCCACGTGGACCCCACTTTGACCAAAAATTACCGTTTTGCCCCTGTATCCAAATTGGACAAAAGGGTAGTGATTTATAGCTATTTTACCGATTTCGGAAACGTTGGTGATGTCTATTTCAGCATCAGGAGATGTTTGTTCGGAGCCATTAGTTTCTAATCCTGTGTCCTTGACATTTGGACGCTTACACCATACAGAGTTCTTGTCAGGCAAGTATACCTTGCCATTGTACTTTGTTTATATTCCATATGATGCATGCATGTTTTATTTCTTTTTATTATAGTCATATATTTTTAACTGTTATATAAACTGCGCGTCCAAGAAAACTTGGGTGCAACGATGGTGTCGTCATATTATGTTTTTATTTATGTATATGCATTGGACCTACTTTATGAGACCACTCCATTATCATGAGACATTTTATGTTTTATTGGACATGACACTATTCTTACACGAGTGTGAGTCACATGTAGGATACGGACTTGCGTACTCGGCTGGCCACTGGTACGTATAGGTCGTGCGACGGATAGGGATAACTACCGATAGAAACTTTGCATGATAGTAGACCTGGCAGTTATTTAGAGGTATTATCGTTGTAGAAGCATGAAAAATATGTCGGATGACTATACGCGGCATATTGGTGCAGAGCAGCGTAAGTAGAGGCCTTCAGAGCCATCAAGCGTGCAACAGAGCTCTTTTCGCTAAAATGCAGCATGAAATATGAAAGCTCAAAGGACCATCTGCGTAAGGCAGTACGTCCAAGCCGCTTCAGCGTAAACAGGGTACTTCATCGCCTCCAGGGCGTAAAACTCATCCTCTTTCAGACACAGCATTGAGGTGTACAAGAGACGCTTCGTATTCTCCGAAGTGAACCTGTCAGACCCTGCAATGAAGATCCTGCAATGAACCTGACGTCTAGACTTCTGACAAAGGGATACGGCTCGACTACCCAGACGACGGCTATAATGATGGCACAGCACTGCGACCCAGGCTGTCAAATACCGCCACCCCTTTTGCGTAAAACTGCTTTTACAAGCACGTAGGGATACGCTGCCTTATTTTACACAGGCAGACACGAGCTGTTTACGTTCTGCAGTAGACAAACTGCCTGCCACATCAAAAGCTGTACTCCGTACGGGGTCGAGGCACGTCTATACGTCTAATGCACAGAGCGGTGACAGTTTCTCAAGGCACGTCTCTGCGACTGATGCGCAGAAGGGGTTGCAGACCTTCAAAGACACGCCTCCACATTTAATGCACAGGATGGTGGCAAATCTCGGCATTTAATGCAAGAGATTTGATTATATCTTCAAAAGCCGTAATTCCGGCTAAGACGTCCCCATCAGCACTCTGGCACGGTACGCAGCGGCTTCTACGCCCATCCAGCTCCTACGCCTACTCGGTCTCTATGACCACTCGGCTTCTACGCCTACTCGGCTTCTACGCCTGCTCGGCTTCAACGCCCATTCGGCTTCTATGCCTGCTCGGCCTCTATGACCACTCGGCTTCTACGCCTGCTCGGCTTCAACGCCCACTCGGCTTCTACGCCTGCTCGGCCTCTATGACCACTCGGCTTCTACGCCTATTCGGCTTCTACGCCTATTCGGCTTCTATGCCGGTTTGATAACTATTTGGCTTCTATGCCATGGTGACAGACATTTGGCTTCTATGCCAACCTCTTCTACACAATGGATACCTACCTACGTGGCTTCTACGTCGTGATCTCCGTAGTGATTATACGCGTTTTGTCCCTTAGTTGGACCCGCGTCACACGCTCATTCAAAGGATCATCTATACGCAGGCATTGGTTACTTTAACCGTTATGTAAAAGGGTGCTGTACTTTCCACTCCTCGGTTTTTACACCGACGGAGTGGTCACTGTCACTAAAACTCTATAAATAGAGACCTCTATCAATGAGAAAAAAGGTCGAAAAATTGGTCAAGAAAACCAATATCAGATCCAGGGTCGAAAGATTGGAAGGTCGGAAAATTGGTCAAGAAACCAATATCAGATCCAAGGTCGAACTTCCAAGAAAGATCGAACCAGAGGTCAAGAGAGAGAGAGAGAGAAAGAGAATCCGAAGCTCAGGCAGAGAGTAGGGATCGACGACTTTGGCATCGTGCATCCACCCTCTTTTGCAACCTTCGAAGCTGCTTCCTGTCTTCAACGGCACTTCTTCAACATCGTGTGGTCCAAGGGCTAAAGTGATCGACTGCAGATCAGACACCTATAGTAATATTTACCCAGATTAAATAAATTATACTCCCATATTCTCGTATAGGATCAAATTGTACAAGTTTATTTGTAAACCAAAGAAGGCGGGTTTCGTATAAACCCCATCCTGAATACATTTTTTATTCTTTCGTTTAATACCACAAACAAGATGGCGACTCTGCTGGGGACATCTTTCTCTTCTGATGAGGAAGCAATTGCTCAACACGATGCGGTATCTATAGGAACCGTGAAGAAGACACTGGTCATCCAATTCGACCAGTCGGACTACGAAGACATGCTTCAAACCGGGGGTAGCTCTCACCCTCTCTCCGTCCAAGACAACAGGAAGCTGCGCAAGGTCTGGATGCCCAAGACATCCTCTACCATTCCTGTGGACTCTCTGATCTCTCCGACCTCTCCGACCAATGAGGTTGTAGCATTGCTCCCTCCGTGCCCTGCACGTAAAATTCAGTCTCCCGCTACGCGCGGTACAGACGAAACTTCGGGTAAAGCCTCAGCGCTAACCCAGAAGTATCCGCTGTGCTCTACGCATAGGAACCAGTCTCCCACTACGCGCGGTACAGACGAAACTTGGGGCAAAGCCTCAGCGCTAACCCAGAAGTATCCACTGCACTATACGCGTAGAAACCAGTCTCCCGCTACGCGCAGTACAGACCAAACTTCTGATGATGCCTCAGCGCCAAATCGGAAGTACAAATCACTCTCCGTGCGCAAGACAATATCTGACCTCTACGGGGAACCAGATGAGCGTGGGATTTCCGTAAGGGGAAGCAAGCAGCAGAGTACTCAACTTTTCAGCCGTTATGCCAGCGAAGAAGCAATCTGCCTACCCTCCGGATTACGCGGGAAGCCGACGACCGACTGAGGACCTCTTCAGCTTTACGCCAGTCTGAGCAAATCTCCAAATTACGCCAGGCGAAGTCCCACGATGTAAAGCAATCTCAGGTTGCGGGAAGGCACCCTCCCCGGGGATTATCCGCCACCCAGATAGCCAACCTGTTGTACACAGGTGGCACATGGAAAACCATGGTGCCCAATCTCCACATGCCCATTGGTTGGAACAGAAGAAACGAACAGTCTCCTTCGTCTTCTTCTGTAAATTCTCCTGACCTGCGGGGTTATCTAACCCAGAAACGCAAAAATAAGAGTCATAAACAGACTTCAGTTCCCCTAACAGTCAAACGCGGGGAGATCTTATGGGAAGATACGTCAACATCTAATGTCGTCATAACAGGTGGGCCACAGGAAGACTCCATCTTTATCATTCCACCCACCCACGGCGATCAGCGTCCGATAATCTTCGGTAGCAGGCGGAACACCCCGATCGTACAAGAGGAATCGCGCGAGTCTGAAACTGGCAGGATACAAACCCACAGATATAGCCCACAAGCATTAAATATTATGCAAAGCATGGGTTATGATCTGAAACTGAAACAAGGCCTCAACTATGGGAAAGGTAGACGAATACCGGTGCATAGTAATTCTCACCATCAAAAAGCTCGTTTTGGATTGGGATATACTGCGTCTCTTATGAGATCCAAAATTCCTAAATCCAATCCTGTACAGCCAGAGGCAGTTCCTGATAAATCAGTTTCTGTGGCCAGAGGCCACGACATGTCTAGGAGTAACTTACCTCAACAGAACAAAGTGACATCCAAAGCTGGGGTAGAATTCCCTCAAAATCCAGGGATGATGCGACGACGATCTCCCCGCAAGACCGTAAAAATCAGGCAGCAGGAGCCCGAAGACCAAAAGGGACTTTCTCCTTCAATGAAGACGACATCATTGAAGTCTTTGATATGTTAATGAAAGAGCGTAAGCTTCAGCTACCCAACATCAGACATCCTGAGAGGGCTGGCAAAGTGGATAATCCAGATTATTGTCACTTCTATCGGTACACTCATCACCCCACAAGGGCGTGCTATGTGCTAAAAAAGAAAATTCAGGAGTTGATCAAGGCCAAGGTCATCACTTTGAACCTGTAAACAAGGGGACGGTCCTTACCGATTGAATTTTCATTCTTTTTACGTAACAATTTGCTCCCTTCAAAAAAAAAATGTACTTGAGGAAGAGTCCCTAAAAAATCTCTCTAATGGATTCTTCAGGACTATCCTCACTCAAGAAAAATACTCCACGGTGAATTGTCCAGACATAAGCTTATGTTCATCATCCAAAGCATTTCATTTTGTAAACCAGAAGTTTTTCATGTTCATATTACCTCTGAACATACTCTCTGGGTTTTGGACTATCGATTATCACATCGATTGTCATCTCAACTTAGCACCCGTACTTAACGCTAAGTACGCCAGTGGTGTTAGGTCCACAAAGACTGCCATTTCCATATTACCTCTGAGCAGATATGCACTTCCATCCCCGATAGAATTGCATCCTAGAAGTTTGTCATGTTCATATTACCTCTGAACATACTCTCCGGGTTTTGGGCTATCGATTATCACATCGGTTGTCATCTCAACTTAGCACCCGTACTTAACTCTAAGTACGCCAGTGGTGTTAGGTCCACAAAGACTGCCATGTCCATATTACCTCTGAGCAGATATGCACTCCCATCCCTGATAGAATTGCATCCCAGAAGTTTGTCATGTTCATATTACCTCTGAACAAACTCTCCGGATTTTGGGCTATCGATCATCACATCAGTTGTCATCTCAAGCTCGTCGCCCTCCGACTCACCTGAAGCTCTCAAGCAAGCATTATCAGCAAATATAGTGGTGGAAGATCCCTTTGAAGCAGACGAACAGGATTCTGAGCCGTTTGAGAATGACTCTTGGGCTCAACAAATGGATACGCAGTGGGAATTCCTCTTCGAGCAGAGGGAACCTCCCACCAAAGAAGAAGCTATCCAGGTTGATGTTGGGGGTGAACTTTCGCCAAAACCGATATTCATCAGTAACAATCTTTCCCCAGCTGAACGGGAAGAAGTTATCCAGTTGATAAAAGAATATATCGACGTCTTTGCGTGGAATTATGAGGATATACCGGGCCTTGACCCGAAGGTGGCTACTCATAAACTCAATATATTGACCGACTCGAAGCCTATGTAGCAGCACCAACGCCGGTTCCGCCCGGACATGATGGACGCCATCGAAGCTGAAGTTAAAAAATTGATAGCCTGCGGTTTCATCCGGGAAGAACAATATCCCGACTAGGTCGCCAACGTTGTCCCAGTCATGAAGAAAAATAGGAAAATACGTATCTGCATCGATTACCGAGATCTGAATGCAGCCTGCCCCAAGGATGAGTTCTCTCTTCCCATCACGGACATCATGATCGACAACACCTACGGTTTTGAACGCATGTCTTTCATGGATGAATTCTCAGGATACAATCAGATCAAGATGCATCCTGAAGACGAGAAGCACACTGCCTTCCGGACCCTGTTGGGAGTATATTGCTATACGGTCATGCCCTTCGGATTGAAGAACGCCGGGGCTACATACCAACGGGCTATGAGTAGCATATTCCATGAGCATTTACGCAAAATAGTAGAATATTACGTGGACGACATAGCCGTCAAGAGCCGCCTCAAAAATGATCACATTCAAGACTTGAAGACGGTATTCGAGTTAATGCGCCAACATCAACTCAAGATGAACCCTACGAAGTCCTTTCTGGGTGTATCTAGTGGCAAATTCCTGGGATTTGTCATTACCGCCAAAGGCATCCAAGTGGACCCTGACAAAGTCCAGGCCATCGTAGAAATGCGACCGCCCCGCAATCTGAGGGAACTCTGGGGATTTCAAGGCCGTCTGGCTTATATCCGGAGGTTCATATCCAACCTCTCGGGAAGATGTCAGCCCTTTTCGCATCTCATGAAGAAAGGTGTATCCTTCGTATGGGACAAAACCTGTCAGCAAGCATTCGGGGATATCAAACGCTACCTCACCAGTCCGCCGGTTTTGGTGCCTCCTATCATGGGAAGACCATTCTTGCTGTACGTTCGAGCAATGGATCATTCGCTAGGAGCTCTTCTCGCGCAGAAGAACAATGTGGGGCATGAACATGCTATCTACTACCTCAGCAGGATGATGGTCGGAGCCGAATACCGGTACAACCCAGTGGAGAAAGAATGCTTGGCTCTGATGTTCGCTATCCAGAAGACGCGGCACTATGTCACCGGCCAGACTATCCATATCATCTCCAGGATCAACCCTCTTCGAGTACTGATGAGCAAGCCAAGTGTTCTTAATTCCCGGCTCGCAACTTGGGCGATGCTGTTAACACCATATGACATGGTATACGTCCCGCAGAAGTCCATCAAAGGCCAAGCGTTGGCCGACTTTCTAGCTGCTCATCCGATCCCGGAGGCCTCCAAATTATACGAAGACATTCCCGACGAAGTTGCAGAATATAATTCCGTAATGGAAAGTGACGCATGGCAACTGTTCTTCTACGGCGCCTCCAGGACTGGTCCCCAGGGAAACGTGGTTTCAGGGGTAGGAATCGTCCTGGTCACTCCTGATAAACTCGTCATCTATCGAGCATATTCTCTTAACGAACCATGTTCCAACAATGTGGCGGAATACAACGCTCTGTTAATCGGGCTCCAAGTCGCTAAAGAGCTGGGGGTCTTGTCCCTGGAAGCTTTCGGTGATTCTCTGCTTATCGTCAATCAAGTCAGAGGAATATATGAAGTTCGGAATCCAAACCTCATCCCCTATCACCAAGCAACGGTCGAGATAGCCATGACATTCAAAGAGTTCTTCCTAGAGCATGTACCTCAATCTCAGAATCTGGAAGCTGATGCCCTAGCCAGTCTAGCTACGGATTTAGCTACTCCTATAAGAAGGCAGGATTCGGTAATCCTTCTTAACAGAGATTTATTCTGCGTGAATAACAACTTTCACATAGAACGCAGCTACGCTGTGAACACGGATCCCCCTAGAAGAGACAGGAGAAGTCCCTTCATAGATTTCGTCGCATACGGAATCTCGCCGGAGGACCCCAAAGAAGCAGTATCCGTCAAAAGACGATCATTACGCTTCTACTTTGATGCATCTTCACAATGCCTATATCGCCGGACCTACGATGGACTGCTATTAAGATGTCTCTCTGACAACGAAGTACATCAGATTATCCGGGAAGCTCACGACGGCGTATGCGGAGCACATCAGCCCGGTCCTAAGCTACAGGATCGTATCAGGAGAATGGGCTATTACTAGCCCACTATGATCACAGACGTGATCAACTATGCAAGACCATGTAGAGCCTGTCAGGTTCATGCAGACTTCATACATCAACCGTCTGAATATCTACATCCTACGGTTGCATCCTGGCCTTTCGAAGCATGGGGTATGGATATCATTGGTCCTATTCACCCGTCTTCTTCCAGAGGTCACCGGTTCATACTGGCCATCACAAATTACTTCTCCAAATGGGCAGAGGCGATCCCTCTCGCTGAGGTAAAGGCGTCTGACGTAATCAGCTTCATCAAGCATCATGTCATTTATCGCTTTGGGATTCCCCGAAGGATAATCCATGATAATGGGCCTCAGTTCATCAGCCAAGTGTTTCATCGATTTTGCGATAAAAATTGAATACATAATATTGCCTCTACGGCATATTATCCAGCTGCTAATGGTTTGGCGGAAGCTTTCAACAAAACCATTATCAAACTCTTGAAGAAGTTCGTCTCTTCAAACAAAAGAGACTGGAATGAGAAGTTGGGCGAATGTCTCTGGGCATACCGCACAACGGTACGGACACCGACAGGTTGTACCCCATTTTTACTGGTCTACGGGAGCGAAGCAGTTCTTCCCATTGAAATTCAGATCCCGTCGCTCAGGATAGTCATGACTAATGAGCTGACCCAAGAAAAGAATGACCTGTTAAGGCTTCAAGAGCTAGAATGATTAGACAAAAAATGCCTCCAAGCTCAACAGCACATCGCGCTCTACCAAGCATGCATTTCCAGAGCTTTCAATCATAAAGTAAAGAAAAGAGTGTTCAAAGTCGGCGAGCTAGTTTTAGCCGTAAGAAGGCCGATGATTCTTACTCACAAGAGTAAAGGCAAATTCCAGCCCAAGTGGGAAGGCCCTTATGTGATCGAGACAACGTTCTCGAACGGCGCTTACAGGTTAGCCCAGCCTAATAGAGACCTGTTAATGGCTCCTATCAACGGTAAATTCCTGAAGAGGTACTATGCTTAACCTCCTCTGCTCAAGTGGAATATAGCAAGAATCTCAAAGTCTGACCAAACTACTTCCAGAATGAAACTAGTTAGGTCATTTTCTATCATGTCCGTATAACCTCTGAATAGATATGTCCTGCTAAAAGTTTATCGAGAGTCTATCACGTCCATACTACCTCTGATATCACTCTCGCCCAAACCTGTCATTTACATTCCGAAATGATGGGTCCACAAAGTCAGAAAAAATTCGCTTTATTTATTCCCGAAAAGAGCAGAATTACATTGGGGAAGCAAAAAGAAGAAAGGGCACATCATTGTGGGGGAGCGGTCAGATCGCGAATTAGCTTCGCCAGTGCAGCCACCCTCTTGTCCCTGGAAACCAAGGCATCAGCGCAGGCCTATTCCAGCCATGCCTCGGGATTGTTCGTAAAGGACAGTTCGACCCTTGCCCGAAGAGAGCCAGCTCGGGCAGCTTCTGCACGCTCTAGGTCCCGTCGCGCTGTTCTTAGTCGACCAGTCGCTACGTCTAGACCTGCCAACGACTGAGAAGCCCACTCCTCTGCCAGAGCGAGTTTCTCCTTCAACTTGCGAACTCTCGCTACATTCCCTTCATGCTTGGATTGGCACTTCGTCTGAAGAGCAAGAGCCTCCTCCACGACAGCTTTTCTTTTATCCATCTCCAGCTTATGTGCTTTGATGGAGTTATCTAGGCTCTCCAGCTGTTTGGTAAGCCGCGCAGTCATGAAGTCGTATCTGGCCTGGACCTCAGCTTCAAAACTGCCCCGAGTCAGCTGCAGGTATTCGTTAATAGGTTGCTCCAACCCATTAACTATCGCCTCCAGGGCGTCAGCTACCCCAGAATTGCCGAACTTCCTGACCGCCCCAATCGTAAACTGGAAAGCCTTCTTCAGACGCTCAAAATCCAGATTTTTCGCCAACACCATGGATATCAGCATTTTCAAACTGGTGTAAAAGAGGCTGGTATACAGCTCGGTCAGCGCAACCAAATCTGGTTGAATGCCAGGAGTGGCCGCGATATTGGCGAGTTCCCCTCCAGGAATGATTGCAGACGAGGTGGCCACAGCCGCCGCCTCGACGGGTGGTGCGACCGAAGAAGGTGCGACAACGACGGTCGAAGTCGTCGGCATACTCGCAAGAGGCGAGGTCACGATAACGGGTTCGTCCTCCTCTGGAGGTGACGAAACTACTCCGGGCGAGCTGGCCCCCGAAGGTATTTTCTCCTCGAAGTCGAACGCCTCCGTATCATCGTCAGGAGCCCGAGCAGAGCCAGAAGGCGCTTCAGCGCTATACTTCCCGTGGACGCCATCCCCTGAGAAGAGGACAAGAAAGTTGATATCAATATGATAGTAATCTTTCTAAGAGGAGACATAAAGATGACCTTTACCCGTAGCCAACGGTATATATGCCGCGTCTGCAGCCGATGTAGCTATATCACGCCTTAATGACGCAATAATAACTGTCATACCTGGAGAAGGAGGTGGGCAAACCGACATCGCCAGGAGCTCTACCAAGCCTTCACCAAGACGCAGTCGAGGTTCGTCAGCTGGAACCTCGCTGGTCATGCTCACGGACGCGGCAGGAGTTTTATTCGTTGCCGGACTAGGGAAAGATTCTCCCATTTGCCTCGGCCACGCAGGCGATTTCATTCCACTACCGGAGGCAGTGGCAACAATGGCAGCCTCAAGCAGGAGTTCTCCGGCGCCGCCAGCCGAAACTGAGGGTCCCTCTCCGAGAGGCGGGGACCCTCCAATCAAAGAGACATCCCCAACAGGAGAGACAACAGGTTCCTCTCTAGGAGCCTCAATGCCAGGAATTCGGAGAGGGCGATTAACCGTCTTCTTCTTCCTCTTGCGAGGGAAAGTCTGCTTCGAAGCAGGAGCCCTTCGCTTCCCAGAGACCGCCAAAGCCCCCGCAGGCGGAGGCACTTCATACCTCGGCACCGACACCAGAGGCTCATCCGGAGTGACGGACTCCTCACCCTCGTCAGATGAAACCGAGGGGACTTAGATTCTTTCTCCAGGCTTGGGAGAAGGCACCCTAAAGCTTCCACGCATGTCAAAATAGCGATGGAAGGTATTGATCGTCACGTAAAACTGAGCGTACGAATGGAGGATCCGCAGCTCCGTGGAGAGGGTGACGACCGGCATGATAAAGATTGCTCCCGTGCAACCCATGATAAAATACCGCCATCCTCTGGCTCCATCAATGAGTCTGCCCCTGGACCTGAAGCTGGTGACGGCATTGCCCACGTATAGCTGATCGTACCCAAACTGCCTGGCGAACCGACTGGGCAAGTAAGGCTCAAAGAAGCAATGATCTTCACTTCTGTACAACAAATGGGAGGGTCTGATGCAGACCAACCAATTAAAAGCTTCCGGAGAAAGATTGGTCTTCTCTCCACCTAAATCCTCAAGCCTAATCCCCGACTGATTGCGATGCACAGAAGGGACAGTGCAGAGGAGCTTCCAGCAATGACCGAGGCTCAGCACCAGCCGGCAGTCTAAGACTGTGTTCATGTTCCAGAGGGAGTCCTTGTAGTTCAGCAAGAAACTATCCCCTGCGCTACTACCAGGGCCGGGAGACATCACCCGGGGGTTGTGGAGAATTAACCATCCCATCAAGTACAGGTATGGTAACTCTACCCGGGGAAAGCTATCACGTCGAGCTTCATCGATGAGCAGTCCATCAGTCATGGCTCTCAGGCCAGCCTGTATACGGCATACCATGGCAGGAAGCAAGCCCAGTCTTGTCCCGAACACCAGACGCACGGCAGGCCACAGGATGTTCAGGTGGATGCGGTCCGCGGACGCGATGCCGGGCACTACTACTCGACGCAGCCATAGGGAGAGAAAGCCAGCCAGCCTGGCTTCCTCAGACAAAGGCCTGCGATAGCGCCTCAAGTAACTGTAGGCCTTAGTGCCTTCAGGATACTTTCCTACCTTGTTAGTGAGAAACTGATCTGGAGCTTTAGCCTCCTCCATAAGATCCTCGACGACCTGGGCACTGAGCACGCCCAAACAGTTCACGGGCTCATTCTTGCCCCCCGAAACTTTCTCCGACTTGACGGCCCTGGCCCGGTGGAAGAAGAGGTAGGACATCCACTTAGTGGTGTGAGCCAAATCAGAAGGCTCATTATAAAAAGCAGTGCACGCGAAATAGTGGCACATCAGCTCCTGATACACCTTTACAACCCGAGGGTCCGAGTCCTCCAACTCCCGGTTGGTGGGAACATACTCTTCATATGGGGTATCCCCCATCGGCAGTCTCGAGATCACTGCCATTTCGTGGAGGGCCAACCCCAACTCCCCCAGTGGGGTGGCGAAGGTCCCGGTGAGCGAAATGTATCGCTCCATCAGTGCCAGAAACAGGTTAGGTTTGGGAGGCAACCTAACACTCGTCGCGCTCACGGCAGCATACAGTCCTATGACCTCCAGCTCTCTCCGAAAATGCTTCAAAGCCCAGTCAACTAGGCAAGTCCATCGAAGGTTTGCTGGGGTGATCCACCCATTGCACCGAGGATTCTCCTTGGGGTATACCCCCCTCGCACCATGACGTCGTTGCAGAAAGTCGGCAATTGGACCGGCTGGATCACTGAACTGTCTTCACTCGGGACGCTGCCCGGGCACAGTCCCCTGAACAACATCACGACGCCAGAAGGGCGGCTGACAAACGACCCCTGGTCAGCTCCTTTCAGATGAAAGATCTTTCCTGGCTTGCCGTGAAGATCGGGAGTCAGCGTCCACGACATCCTCCTGGAATGTGTGGCATGGAAGAAAGCCGAGATGGGATAATCTCTCGGCATCGTGGGCATATACAAGACCACACTCTCGGCGGAGAAAACCCAGGGTTCTCTCTTGGGCTTCGTCTGGGACTGTTTGTCTATCATGTCCCCAAAGAGAAAGGCCGGCTAGATGTACTGGTCCCCGTCTATGTACGTCAGGGGCTCTCCGTTAATCATGTTTAGCAATATCCACTCGCCCTGAGCCGATATCAAGATCCCCCTTCCTTCAGGATACTGGGGTCCGGAGATAGGAAATGTCACGTGCGACAGATCCTCCAGATAGTTCGAGTGCAGCATCCCGGCAGCGGAACCCATCACCTCGGTCAGTGGAGACTCATGCAAGTTAACTGCGAAAGTGCAAGGAAAATACATCATTACGAATCTTGCAACATAAAGACCAAGAAACGACAGTCTGTGCTTTACGCCAAGACTGTACAAAATTTGGTCATTTTACGCCGGAAGTCACATCCTGAAGCGTAATTGGCGGTATACAGTCCGTGCTTTACGCCAGACTGCCAAAATTTTAGTTATTATGCCGGAGGTCCCATCCAAAGCGTAAAACTAAAATTTTATAGTATACACCAAGTTTTCGGCAGTCAGAGCTTTTACGCTCAAAACTGTGAAAACATAGAGTTTTTACGCTGGCACATTAGAAATATGGGCGTAAAAGATGAAAACATCTCCGTGCGTCATCTTCCTCAAAGAGGCTATCAGCACAGGAGAAGACCTAGCGCGGTCACGTTCAACGTGTACGAAGGATTTTTTGTCGTTCTTTATCATCCCAAAGGCTATACCTCTAAGGCCGGGTGCGGTACTCGTCGGCAGGATGCTTCGCTCAGAAGAAAGTTCACCTTGCCTGACCGAAGACTCTCTCGCTGGGGCAGAAGAACGAGAAGAAGAGCCTGTACTCTTTCCCTTGGTGGAGGGGGTTTGCTTCGGCGCCATTTCTGAAAACTCGGAGTGCTCGGAGAAAGAACGAGGGAAAAAAAACTCAAACAATCGAAGGCTCTCTTTCGCAGAAGACGGATAAAAAGTTTTTCTCTCAAAAGCTTGGGATATATATAGGGTTCGGGTCGACTCCTCGAATCCTCAGACGGGCTCCTCGAAACCCCAACCAAATCTCACAAATTAAATATTTGGTTATGATTGGGTACTACGTCAGCCCACTACTCTCGAAAGACGGACAGTCAGCAAATTCAAAGAGTTTTTCGTGCAAAAGCAGGTCAGCGGTTCCTATACTAAAGAGCTTTCTACGCTCGACAGCAATAGATCTACGGTTTTACGCTCGCAAGCTACAAGTCTATGGTTTTATGCCCGGATGCCTTTGTGCTCGGTAGCTTTTATGCTCGAGAGGCTACAAACCTACGACTTTACGCTCAGCAGATAACAAATCGATGATCTCACACTCGATGGCATTTAGTTTACGCTCGAAGGCAACAGATCCGCAACCTTACGCTCGGAAGATTTTTTTTTTTCACAGGCTACAAATCTACAGTTCTACGCTAAGGAGCTTTCTACGCTCGACAGCAACAGATCTACGGTTTTACGCTCGCAAGCTATCAGTCTATGGTTTTATGCCCGGATGCCTTTGTGCTCGGTAGCTTTTACGCTCGAGAGGCTACAAACCTACGACTTCACGCTCAGCAGCTCCGAATCTACGATCTCACGCTCGGTGGCTTTCTACGCTTAATAGGCTACGAACTCAGGATTCTCAGCTCATCTACACTACGGATCTCTGACTTTCCGCATATCCGAACAGCAAGGCGGTCGATTACAGGAGTTCTCACAGAAGATACTCCTTCTTGACCTCAACATATCCCAAGTACCCGAAGCATACAGAGTTCAAACATTGAGAAATTACTCTTCTCGGTCAAATGGAGGTTCATCCAGGCTCCAGTCTGACTATCTCGTCTGTCAAGATGGCCAACTCAGTTTGACAGCCATTTCTCGACCCTGTTCCAAGGGATTCTCGAAAAATCATTCTTGAAGACGAAGTCTGAACAAAAGTTCTGTTCATTAGAAGTAAAAACAACAGTTCAGAGCTCTACGCGGTTCCTTAGTCCTAGCAGCAGGACAGTTCTAAATGTTCAAAATGCTCAACAGCGTTCTATGGACTATTCGCTATGCGCAAAGGACAAGACCTAGCACTCTTTCTAAACAGAGTCGACGTAGAGAATCAGACGTGTCGAAGCTACACATATTCAGACTTTACAGCAACGTATGGCAAAACGATCATATGTAGAGAAGAAAGACGATTTTTTATTAAAGATTAAAGTCATGATTACATATGAGGAAAATTCTGTCTACAAAGGGTTTTTTCTTTATTTTCATGATTACAACTGAGGGAAACTCCGTCGACAGGAGGGCTTCCTCATTATCGTCTGAAGATCGCACCAAGAAGCTGTTTTGACAGGTTCTCACGTTGGTGACGGTCTTCCTCTTCTTCGAAGAAGATGATCAGTGGCAGGAGGATACAAAACTGGGCATATGACCCATCCTCCAACAGAAGGAAAGCAGGGTAATTCTGCTTTCCTACAGACCACCGCCACTCTAGCCGGTCTGTCTGCCTCTCGTCATCAAAGGTAACTGGAGAAGGTGCCACTTGCAAGCAGCGTGGTGAAATACGATTCTTCGTCTCTCCCGAAGAACCACCATACAAAGTTGTTGATTATCCCGAGCAAGGGAGGCTAAGATATCCTTCCATGATCCATCGTTGCAGTGGACACTTGCTCGAAGACGCCGTCTTTTTTGGCTCCTTACACGCTGGAAGAACATGATCTCCTTCTTCCTCAGATCGACCCGACGAACTCCGACGATTATCTCTGCGTGGTGATGGAAATGTGGGGAGAACAGATTAACTCCCCCAGCCTTTTTATAGGCGAAAGAGGTCACACCGGTCCCCAATAAATCCGCCATAAAGTCAGCATCGACCGTTTCAACGCTCCATTCAGAAATGTTTCGAGTCACGAGGAGCGGTTCATGCTTCATTCAAAGCGTTCCAAATTCTGAGGAATTTGAAATCTTTGAAGGGGGTCTTGTAGAAGCATGAAAAATACGCCGGATGACTATACGCGGCATATTGGTGCAGAGCAGCGTAAGCAGAGGCCTTCAGAGCCATCAAGCGTGCAACAGAGCTCTTTCCGCTAAAACGCAGCATGAAATATGAAAGCTCAAAGGACCATCCGCGTAAGGCAGTACGTCCAAGCCGCTTCAGCATAAACAAGGTACTTCATCGCCTCCAGGGCGTAAAACTTATCCTCTTTCAGACGCAGCATTGAGGTGTACAAGAGATGCTTCGTATTCTCCGAAGTGAACCTGTCAGACCCTCCAATGAAGATCCTGCAATGAACCTGACGCCTGGACTTCTGACAAAGGGATACGGCTCGACTACCCAGACGACGGCTATAATAATGACACAACACTGTGACCCAGGCTGTCAAATACCGCCACCCCCTTTGCGTAAAACTACTTTTACAAGCACGAAGGGATACGCTGCCTTTGTCACGCCCCAGTCCCAAAATACGTAGGACTAAGAATACGTAACACGCCAGCCGTATGTATACGAACTCTAATATATGGAAACCATATACACACGTACGCTGTACATGAATATCCAATCCACAGTGGTAAATATATGTCACAACAAGTCACACGCAGTTCTATATCTCATCCACAGCACAAATAATAGAATAATGGAAATCAATAACTGAATATCAAAGAAGTAGTCTCAAATAGTAATCTTAAAGTGCAATAGTCGGGTGGAAACAAATCCACTGCAATCGACTATAATAAACTACTAAAGAGAGAAGAGAATAAACTCTAATATAAGAATAAATGTCTAGAAAAGAATAGCAACTGAAATCTCTAAACAGCTGCAATGAATCACATATAATCAGAAGGTAAGATCTCCTCAGACTGATAGGTAGCGTCAGGTCCAGGTCCATACTCCTGCGGGTACTCCTGCTCACCTATATCTGGAAGGGACCAGGTCCTCAGAGGGACGTAACAAGATACAAAAAGCATATGCCAATAAAGTACTGAAAGTAAACATCCATGGGGGTTGCCTAACCATCTATGTGAATGCAGTTTGAGAACAACTTTCTAACAAGTGGGCTATCTGGCCATAAATAGGATTGGCATAGTTCTCTTGGAGATCCAGGGGCCTACAAAGGCACGACGACTTTCGAACGTCGGAGGCCCGCCATGATAATATATAGGGGTCATCATGACCGCGTATCTCCGGCGGAGCGTACGGGTTACACAAGGAAAGTGCAAAGGAACCCAAATGCCTTACTTGTTGTTCTCCCCACCCAATGCTCTAAGCATGTCATGTCCATGACACGATAAACCTCTAATAACCGCCAGGTCTACTAGCATGCAAAATTTCTATTGGCAGTTATCCCTATCCGTCGCACGACCTATACGTACCGGGGGCCAGCCGAGTACGCAAGTCCGTGTCCTACATGTGACTCACACTCGTGTAAGAATAGTGTCATGGCCAATGAAACATAAATGCCTCATGAAAATGGGGTAGTCTCATAAAGTAGGTCTAATGCATATACATAAATAAAAACATAGTACGACGACACCGTCGATGCACCCAAGTTTCCTTGGACGCACAGTTTATATAGCAGTTAAAATAAATGAACTAAATAAACAGAAAATAAACATGCATGCCTCATATGGAATGTAAATACAGTACAATGGCAAGGTATACTTGCCTGGCAAGAAATCTGTAAAGTGTACGCGCCCAAATATCAAGGACACTGAACCTGGAACTAAGGACTCTGAACAAACGTCTCTGGATGCTGAAATAAACATCACCAACGTTTCCGGAATGAGCAAAATAGCTAAAAAGTACATCCCTTTCGTCCAATTTGGACACAGGGGCAAAATCGTAATTTCGGATAAAAGTGGGGTCCACGTATGGCCCACTTTGCACCGAAAAGCGTGCAAAGGGTAACAGTCTCTAAATGGGACAAACTATAGGTCAAACAAATCTAGATGTCAATACGAACCCAACGGTATGTCCAAATGTGGATTCCGATGAGCCGAACACTAATTTGTCCAAAAAGTCAACTGTGGGGCCCGCCAATTGGCGATTTGGTCAACCGTCTCAGAATCGCGTGAAATTTGGGTCACAAACCAGCGCGTTACCACGAGTCCAGTGGCGCAAGTTTCGTCGCAATCTGACCAGCGTGCACAAAATACGTGCGAGTTCCACAAAAGTGGCGACACGAAATGTGTCCGCGGATACGGTCTGATTCCAGCGCGCTCACGCGTCCGAATCAGTCCCCACGAATTTTTACGTGTCCCGTTATGCTGTGTGCACCATTTGGTACCCTTGGCACACGGCGAGGCGGTCCCGTTTGGCGGGGCGCACTCCGATCTCCAACTTTTGGAAAACCGGAAAAAGTGGGTGCGCACAGTTTTGTGACGAATATATTTTTGTCCACAGCAACTAATAGCACAAAGTTATAATACAGAAAATAAACTAGGTCATGTAATCTACAGGTATCAAAAAGAATCACCGAATTCGGATCTCTGTGGTGGGAGATACGAACTCGGCAATATGGGTGGTCAATCTGGAATTCTGCGATTGCAGAATTCTGTCTGCTCGTCCAACCTTGGACGCTATTTTTTACCTAGGGGCACACATTTTCCGAGGTTGACTATAAAACAAATACTGGAGAGGGTTGAGGGAAGATCATACCTATGAAAACAGAACAGCGTTTGGTCGAGCGAGTCGACGGGAATTCACGCCGGAGCGAAGGTGCCTCGAGTGGGAGACTGCAGTTCGCGATGTCGGCGTCGACGGGATGGTTGGATGGCTTGGAGAGGCTTCTCTGGCTGCGGTGACGGCTCTAGATGGGAAGAGGAAGTCTGGAGTTTTAGGTTAGGGTTTTAGAGAGCTATTATATATATATATATATATATATATATATATATATATAATATATTAAGAAGAGAGAGGGGGAAGTTGGAGGCGGGTGAAGGGTTTTAAGTTCGGCTGAAGGCAATAAATTGTTGTTGACATAAGGGGCGGGTCTCTTATGGCTGCTGAAGGAAGCTAGAAATTCTAAGTTGCTTACGGGCGGTCTTAGCATTCAGCAAGTGCTGGTAGCAAAACTAAAGGGGAATAGTAATTTGTATTATTATTAACATTATTATTATTGTTATTAATATTAGTATTATTATTATAAACTTATTTTCTTTTTCTTTCTTTAAATAAAATATATATACATATATATATTTGTATATACATATATATATATATATATATTTATACTCATAAGAAAATTCATAGAATAGGGTATTGCACATCGTTAGGCTAGCAACTGCTTAAGGGGTATCCTACATGGAATAAATTCCGAAAAATTCCTGATGGTCCCACAAGTCATCTAAGTGCCCGAACACCTAACATAAAAATTATTAAAAATCTATTTCTCCTATTTAGACCAAATTACTATAATTTAATTAATAATTAATAAATAAAAGGGTATATACGATTTTCTAGGAAGGGGGTTTTACATTCTACCCAACTTGTAAAAATTTCGTCCTCGAAATTAAAATTAAGCCACGATAGAATGCAAGGATGATATAAGATATAAATTAACAATATAAATTCATACCTTGGTCTGCGAATAGGTTCGGAAAACGCTTGCGCATGTCGTCCTCGCGCTCCCAAGTTGATTCTCCTGGTGCGCCATGCCTCCATGCTACGCGAACTAAGGGAATAGACTGGTTCCTCAATACCTTCTCTCGACGATCAAGGATTCCCACGGGTTGCTCTTGGTAAGACAAGCTCGGCTCAATGGTGATCTCTGAATGGTCGAGAACATGACTGCTATCTGCCACATATCGCCTGAGCTGCGACACATGGAATACGTCATGTACTTCCTCTAGTGAAGGTGGTAGCGCAAGTCGATATGCCACCTCTCCAATTCTCTCGAGCACGTCAAATGGTCCAATATACCTTGGACTCAACTTGCCGTGCCCTCCGAATCGGATGGTGCCCCTGGTCGGTGATATCCTCAAGAAGACGTGATCGCCCTCTTTAAACTCCAAGGGACGACGATGAAGGTCTGCCCACTGCTTCTGCCTGTCTTGCGCTGCTCGCAAGTGTCCCTGAATCTTCTTGACTGTCTCTACAGTATTGACCACCAACTCGGGTCCCAAAATCTGACGTTCTCCCACGTCACTCCAACACACAGGAGACCTATATTTTCTCCCATACAATGCTTCAAACGGAGCCATCTGAATACTCGCTTGATAGCTATTGTTGTAAGAAAACTCTACAAGATGTAGGTGGTCCTCCCATGATCCTCCGAAGTCTAACATGCAAGCCCTCAACATGTCCTCCAAGGTCTGAATAGTACGCTCCGACTGCCCATCTGTCTGCGGGTGGTAAGATGTACTGAACTTCAGACGAGTACCAAGACTCTCTTGCATGCTCCTCCAAAAGTGCGATGTGAAGCGCGAATCTCTGTCCGATACAATGCTGACTGGTATGCCGTACAATCTCACGATCTGCCTCATATATAAATCAGCTAAAGCTTCTGTAGACTGACCCACTCTAAAAGGTATAAAATGGGCTGACTTGGTGAGTCGGTCCACTATTACCCACACTGCATCTCTCCCACTTGGACTCTTGGGAAAACCCGTGACGAAGTCCATAGTGATGTGCTCCCACTTCCACTCTGGAATCGGAAGTGGTTGCAATAATCCTGCTGTCCTCTGGTGCTCCGCCTTCACTTGTTGACATACTAGACATTTAGCTACAAAGCGAGCTATCTCTCTCTTCATCCCATGCCACCAAAAATGCTGTCGTAAGTCGCGATACATCTTGGTGCCTCCAGGATGAATAGAATAGATCGAACTATGAGCCTCTGTCATCAGCTCCTGTCGAATCTCTCCATTTGGAACATAAAGACGATCACCACATCGTAATGTCCCATCCTCATGAATGCGCAATCCGGTCTGCTCTCCGGCCTCTGTCCTTTCCTTTAGTCTCCTGAATCTGGCATCTGTAGGCAAAGCTGCCTTAATCCTCTCTACCAATGATGATTGTACTTGCAAGTTGGCTAGTGTCCCATCTGCTCCGGGTAGTATCACTTCAATGCCAAGCTCTTGCAAGTCCTCCAAAAGTTTCCTCTGTGCTGTCAAGAAGTAAACTGCTGGCTTCCGGCTTAACGCGTCTGCTACCACGTTAGCCTTGCCTGGATGATAATGTAGCTCTATCTCAAAATCTTTCATCAACTCGAGCCATCGACGTTGCCTCATATTTAACTCCTTCTGCGTGAAGACGTACTTGAGACTTTTGTGGTCTGTATAGATTTCCACTCGTTCCCCATATAAGTAATGTCTCCATAGCTTCAGAGCAAATACAACGGCTGCAAGTTCCAAGTCATGAGTTGGATAATTCTTCTCATGCACTCGTAACTGCCTAGATGCATATGCAATCACCTTGCCATGCTGCATCAATACGCATCCTAAGCCTTTCCCTGATGCGTCACTGTAGATCACATAACCTCCTGATCCTGACGGAATCGCCAATACTGGTGCTGTAGTCAGTCGCTTCTTCAACTCTTCAAAGGCTGCTTGACACTCGTCAGTCCATATAAATTCCTGATCTTTACAAGTCAGACGAGTTATAGGTGCCGCTATCCTTGAGAAGTTTTCCACGAACCGTCGGTAATATCCCGCAAGTCCAAGGAAACTCCTCACCTCTGCTGCTGATTTAGGAACAGGCCATGTCTCAACTGCTGAGATCTTCTCTGGATCAACAGAAATGCCATCTCCTGTGACAATATGTCCAAGAAATGAAACTCTGTCCAAGAAGAACTCACATTTGCTGAGTTTAGCATATAACTGCTCGCTCCTCAAAGTCTCTAGAATAATCCGCAGATGCTCCTCGTGCTCCTCGTGGCTCTTCGAATAGACAAGTATATCATCTATGAAGACGACCATGAACTGGTCCAAGTATTGGTGGAAGACTCGATTCATCAAGTCCATGAAGATCGCTGGAGCATTGGTCAATCCAAATGGCATGACCAAAAACTCGCAGTGTCCATATTTTGTTCTGAATGCGGTCTTCGGAATGTCCTGCTTTCGTACCTTCACTTGGTGATATCCCGATCTCAAATCTATCTTCGAGAATACCTTAGCTCCACTGAGTTGATCAAACAGGTCATCAATGCGTGGCAATGGATATTTGTTCTTCACTTTCACTGCATTCAAGGCCCTGTAGTCAATGCACATACGCACTGATCCATCCTTCTTGGGTACAAACAACACTGGTGCTCCCCAGGGTGATGCACTCGGTCGGATGAAACCTTTCTCTTCTAGCTCTTTTAACTGTGCCTTCAGCTCGTCCATCTCCTTCTTCGCCAGTCTGTAAACATGCGATGCTATAGGTGCTGCTCCGGGTGCTAGTTCAATTGAAAACTCTACGTCTCTGTCTGGTGGTAGTCCTGGCAAATCCTCTGGAAAGACGTCTAGAAATTCTGAAATAATAGGGTGATAGACAACATCGTCCATTGCGAGTTGCATACCATCAAGGATTTCTGTGGATCCTCGGGCAAACTCAAGTTAAGGCTGGCCTGGTACCTTAAAAAGAATGCTTCCTCCAAAGCAATCGAAGAAAGCGTGGTTCTTGCTCAGCCAGTCCATTCCAAGCACAATATCAAAAGTCAGCATAGGAAGGACTAAGAGTTGGGCGTTCATCTCTCTGCCACGAATCACTATAGGGCCCGATCTACAAACTCGACTAACTGGTACAACTCCTCCTCCGGTAAGAATTCTAACACAACTAGATAATGGTGTAGAAGCAATGTTGTGTTTGGCAATAAAACTAGATGATATGAATGAGTGGGTGGCTCCCGTATCAAATAATGTCACAGCGGAAAAAGTAAAAGCAAGGGTAATACCTGCTATGACATCCACCTCATGATCCATGTCATCTATCTCCAATGCAAAAGCCCGCCCGTTCCTCTGTGGCTGTCCATGTCCGGTCCTCATATACTGCTCCTCCTGAGTGGGTAGCGGTGGTCCTCTCTGAAGTCCTCCTGCTGCTGGGGGACGGGGTGCTCCCGGTCCGGTCATCTGCTGGGCTGGCTTCGGTGCTGGAAGCGCTAGTCTCTGAACTGGTGGTGGGAGTGTCGATGTCTGCATTGGGCAGTCTCTCGCCATGTGCTGCCCGGAGCCACATCTCAGACACTGACCCAAGCGAGTCCGACAATCTCTCGTTACATGTCCGCGTTTCCCACAATAATTACAGTAGGGCTTCTCTGGGTTCTGGTATGGTCCAGCTCTGTGTTGCTGATGCTGCTGTGCCAAGGGACGTCGGATAGGTCCTCCCTGCTGTGTCCTGGCTGGTCCCTGTTGTATCCTTGCCGATCCTTGTTGTGTCCTCAGCTGACCTTCCTTTCCTCTGCTAATGGTTTCCTGAAATCTGGCCTCTGTCAGTAGTTCAGCATAAGAGACTCGGGACTGCGAGCTTGTATAATGTTGTAGCTCCTGGTTCAGTCCTTGATGAAATCTCTTAGCCTTAGCCAAGTCATTTGGTATCAAAGCAGCGCCATATTTGCTGAGTCGACTAAACTCGGCATCATACTCGTCCACGGTTCGGTTTCCTTGCTCTAAGTGAAGAAACTGATCATACAATGTGTCCCTGACAGTGTCCGGAAAGTACTTTCCCTCGAAGCACTCCAAGAACTGCTCCCAAGTCTGGTAAGTACCCAACTGGCGCTCCATGGATTCCCACCAGTGATGAGCATTACCATCTAGAAGCGTCCGTACACCCGTCATCCATAGGTCCGTCGGTAACTGTGATGCCTCCAGCAGCTTCTGCGTGTGAGTGATCCAGCTGGTAGTCTCCTCCGGGCTCTCAGTGCCCTTGTACTACCTTGCATCCATCTGAACAAAATCCTTTACTGATCCAACCTTAGCTCGAGGTACTGGAGCTAGTGTTTGGGTTGGTACAGTAGCATGTGCAGCCATCCTCTCCAGTGCTGCCAAAAATTCTTGTCTCTGCTCGACTGCCTGCTGCCTCTGCTCGGCTGCCTGCTGTCTCTGTTCCTGTATCATCATCTGAAAGAATTGGAACATCTGCGCTTGGCCATCTTGCGGTACTGGGACAGGTGGAGGGTTCCTAATAGGTGAAGCGGGAAGATCAGATGGAACTGGAGTGTGAGTCTGTCCATCTGGTCCCGGAAGCCTAGGAATCGTTGGGGTCCCTCCTTGAGTCTGACCATTGACTCCAGAAGTTGCGTCGCCATCGGCAGCAGTACATCCATTCTGCAAATCCATCTCTCTGCAGTTGATGTACGAAACGATTAGAAAAGTACAGGAATCAAACAGGATGCAAGTATTAAATAGGAAGAATGAATTTCAATCAAGCGTGGATGAGATCCTTATACTCTATTCCTATACGCAGGCTTGTTCGGTACAGTTACGTAACCGAGACAATATATTCTTGACCTGCATGGGCCACAACAAAAATATGTCACGCCCCAGTCCCAAAATACGTAGGACTAGGAATACGTAACACGCTAGCCGTATGTATACGAACTCCAATATATGGAAACCATATACACACGTACGCTGTACATGAATATCCAATCCACAGTGGTAAATATATGTCACAACAAGTCACACGCAGTTCTATATCTCATCCACAGCACAAATAATAGAATAATGGAAATCAATAACTGAATATCAAAGAAGTAGTCTCAAATAGTAATCTCAAAGTGCAATAGTCGGGTGGAAACAAATCTACTGCAATCGACTATAATAAACTACTAAAGAGAGAAGAGAATAAACTCTAATATAAGAATAAATGTCTAGAAAAGAATAGCAACTGGAATCTCTAAACAGCTGCAATGAATCACATATAATCAGAAGGTAAGATCTCCTCAGACTGATAGGTAGCGTCAGGTCCAGGTCCATACTCCTGCGGGTACTCCTGCTCACCTATATCTGGAAGGGACCAGGTCCTCAGAGGGACGTAACAAGATACAAAAAGCACATGCCAATAAAGTACTGAAAATAAACATCCATGGGGGTCGCCTAACCATCTATGTGAATGCAGTTTGAGAACAACTTTCTAACAAGTGGGCTATCTGGCCATAAATAGGATTGGCATAGTTCTCTTGGAGATCCAGGGGCCTACAAAGGCACGACGACTTTCGAACGTCGGAGGCCCGCCATGATAATATATAGGGGTCATCATGACCGCGTATCTCCGGCGGAGCGTACGGGTTACACAAGGAAAGTGCAAAGGAACCCAAATGCCTTACTTGTTGTTCTCCCCACCCAATGCTCTAAGCATGTCATGTCCATGACACGATAAACCTCTAATAACCGCCAGGTCTACTAGCATGCAAAATTTCTATTGGCAGTTATCCCTATCCGTCGCACGACCTATACGTACCGGGGGCCAGCCGAGTACGCAAGTCCGTGTCCTACATGTGACTCACACTCGTGTAAGAATAGTGTCATGGCCAATGAAACATAAATGCCTCATGAAAATGGGGTAGTCTCATAAAGTAGGTCCAATGCATATACATAAATAAAAACATAGTACGACGACACCGTCGATGCACCCAAGTTTCCTTGGACGCACAGTTTATATAGCAGTTAAAATAAATGAACTAAATAAACAGAAAATAAACATGCATGCCTCATATGGAATGTAAATACAGTACAATGGCAAGGTATACTTGCCTGGCAAGAAATCTGTAAAGTGTACGCGCCCAAATGTCAAGGACACTGAACCTGGAACTAAGGACTCTGAACAAACGTCTCCGGATGCTGAAATAAACATCACCAACGTTTCCGGAATGAGCAAAATAGCTAAAAAGTACATCCCTTTCGTCCAATTTGGACACAGGGGCAAAATCGTAATTTCGGATAAAAGTGGGGTCCACGTATGGCCCACTTTGCACCGAAAAGCGTGCAAAGGGTAACAGTCTCTAAATGGGACAAACTATAGGTCAAACAAATCTAGATGTCAATACGAACCCAACGGTATGTCCAAATGTGGATTCCGATGAGCCGAACACTAATTTGTCCAAAAAGTCAACTGTGGGGCCCGCCAATTGGCGATTTGGTCAACCGTCTCAGAATCGCGTGAAATTTGGGTCACAAAACCAGCGCGTTACCACGAGTCCAGTGGCGCAAGTTTCGTCGCAATCTGACCAGCGTGCACAAAATACGTGCGAGTTCCACAAAAGTGGCGACACGAAATGTGTCCGCGGATACGGTCTGATTCCAGCGCGCTCACGCGTCCGAATCAGTCCCCACGAATTTTCACGTGTCCCGTTATGCTGTGTGCACCATTTGGTACCCTTGGCACACGGCGGGGCGGTCCCGTTTGGCGGGGCGCACTCCGATCTCCAACTTTTGGAAAACCGAAAAAAGTGGGTGCGCACAGTTTTGTGACGAATATATTTTTGTCCACAGCAACTAATAGCACAAAGTTATAATACAGAAAATAAACTAGGTCATGTAATCTACAGGTATCAAAAAGAATCACCGAATTCGGATCTCTGTGGTGGGAGATACGAACTCGGCAATATGGGTGGTCAATCTGGAATTCTGCGATTGCAGAATTCTGTCTGCTCGTCCAACCTTGGACGCTATTTTTCACCTAGGGGCACACGTTTTCCGAGGTTGACTATAAAACAAATACTGGAGAGGGTTGAGGGAAGATCATACCTATAAAAACATAACAGCGTTTGGTCGAGCGAGTCGACGGGAATTCACGCCGGAGCGAAGGTGCCTCGAGTGGAAGACTGCAGTTCGCGATGTCGGCGTCGACGAGATGGTTGGATGGCTTGGGGAGGCTTCTCTGGCTGCGGTGACGGCTCTAGATGGGAAGAGGAAGTCTGGAGTTTTAGGTTAGGGTTTTAGAGAGCTATTATATATATATATATATATATATATATATATATAATATTAAGAAGAGAGAGGGGGAAGTTGGAGGCGGGTGAAGGGTTTTAAGTTCGGCTGAAGGCAATAAATTGTTGTTGACATAAGGGGCGGGTCTCTTATGGCCACTGAAGGAAGCTAGAAATTCTAAGTTGCTTAGGGGCGGTCTTAGCATTCAGCAAGTGCTGGTAGCAAAACTAAAGGGGAATAGTAATTTGTATTATTATTAACATTATTATTATTGTTATTAATATTAGTATTATTATTATAAACTTATTTTCTTTTTCTTTCTTTAAATAAAATATATATACATATATATATTTGTATATACATATATATATATATTTATACTCATAAGAAAATTCATAGAATAGGGTATTGCACATCGTTAGGCTAGCAACTGCTTAAGGGGTCTCCTACATGGAATAAATTCCAAAAAATTCCTGATGGTCCCACAAGTCATCTAAGTGCCCGAACACCTAACATAAAAATTATTAAAAATCTATTTCTCCTATTTAGACCTAATTACTACAATTTAATTAATAATTAATAAATAAAAGGGTATATACGATTTTCTAGGAAGGGGGTTTTACAGCCTTGTTTTACACAGGCAAACACGAGCTGTTTACGTTCTGCAGTAGACAAACCGCCTGCCACATCAAAAGCTGCACTCCGTACGGGGTCGAGGCACGTCTCTACGTCTAATGCACAGAGCGGTGACAGTTTCTCAAGGCACGTCTCTGCGACTGATGCGCAGAAGGGGTTGCAGACCTTCAAAGACACGCCTCCATATTTAATGTACAGGATGGTGGCAAATCTCGGTATTTAATGCAAGAAATTTGATTATATCTTCAAAAGCCGTAATTTCGGCTAAGACGTCCCCAACAACACTCTGGCACGGTACGTAGCGGCTTCTACGCCCATCCAGCTCCTACGCCTACTCGGTCTCTATGACCACTCGGCTTCTATGCCTACTCGGCTTCTACGCCTGCTCGGCTTCAACGCCCATTCGGCTTCTACACCTGCTCGGCCTCTATGACCACTCGGCTTCTACGCCTGCTCGGCTTCAACGCCGACTCGGCTTCTACGCCTGCTCGGCCTCTATGACCACTCGGCTTCTATGCCTATTCGGCTTCTACGCCTATTCGGCTTCTATGCCGGTTTGATAACTATTTGGCTTCTATGCCATGGTGACAGACATTTGGCTTCTATGCCAACCTCTTCTACACAATGGATACCTACCTACGTGGCTTCTACGCCGTGATCTCCGTAGCGATTATACGCATTTTGTCCCTTAGTTGGACCCGTATCACATGCTCATTCAAAGGATCATCTATACGTAGGCATTGGTTACTTTAACCGTTGTGTAAAAGGGTGCTGTACTTTCCACTCCTCGGTTTCTACACCGACGGAGTGGTCACTATCACTAAAACTCTATAAATAGAGACCTCTATCAATGAGGAAAAAGGTCAGAAAATTGGTCAAGAAACCAATATCAGATCCAGGTTCGAAAGATTAGAAGGTCGAAAAATTGGTCAAGAAACCAATATCAGATCCAAGGTCGAACTTCCAAGAAAGATCGAACCAGAGGTCAAGAGAGAGAGAGAGAATCCGGAGCTCAGGCAGAGAGTAGGGATCGACGACTTTGGTATCGTGCATCCACCCTCTTTTGCAACCTTCGAAGCTGCTTCCTGTCTTCAACGGCACTTCTTCAACATCGTGTGGTCCAAGGGCTAAAGTGATCGACTGCAGATCAGACACCTATAGCAATATTTATCCAGATTAAATAAATTATACTCCCATATCCTCGTATAGGATAAAATTGTACAAGTTTGTTTGTAAACCAAAGAAGGCGGGTTTCGTATAAACCACATCCTGAATACATTTTTTATTCTTTCGTTTAATACCACAAACAATTGTGTCATATATATAACATGCTTAGAGCATGGGGTAGGGAGAACAACAAGTAAGGCATTTGGGCTCCTTTGCACTTTTTCCTTCTGTAACCCGGAAGCTCCACTGGAGATACGGGCGGTGATGATCCTTATATATTATATATTATCAGGTGGCCTCTACCGTTTAAAAGACGACATGCTTTGTAGGCCCCTGATTCTCCGAGAGAGTCACGCAAATCCCATTTTTAGCCAGATAGCCCACTTGTTGGAAAGTTGTTCTTAAACTGCATTCACTTAGATGGTTAGACGACCATTGGATGTTTACATTTTAGTACTTCATTGGCATGTTTATATGTATCTTGTTACGTCCCTCTCATGACCTGGTACCTTTCCAGATATAGACGAGCAGGAGTATCCACAGGAGTATGGACCTGGACCCGACGCTACTTATCAGACTGAGGAGGTCTTACCTTCGGATTATATGTGATTCATTGCAGCTGTTTAGAGATTTTAGTTGCTATTCTTTTAGAGACATTTATTCTCATATTAGAGTTGATTCTCTTCTCTCTTTAGTAGTTTTGTAATAGTCGATTTGCAGTGGATTTGTTTCCATCCGACTATCATACTTTGATACTCATCTTTGATATTCAGTTATTTATTTCTATTTATCTATTCATTTGTGCTGTGGATGAGATATAGATTGCGTGTGACTTGTTGTGATAGTATATTACCACAGGTGGATTGGATATTCATGTACAGCGTACGTGTGTATATAGTTTTCATATATTGGAGTTCATATACATACGGCTGGCTGGCGTGTTACGTATTCCTAGTCCTACGTATTTTTTGACTGGGGCGTGACACAAAGCTCCAAAGATTCAGAGTGAACTTCATGCCTTAGCACGTACGAAGGGGGTTTTCGCACCGAACGAGGTTCTCCCGCACCCTGCAAATAATCTGGTGGGTTATCAGTACATGAATGCACTGGTAGGGAGGCTTATCGTCCGTTCGACAAATCCAAACACGTTATAAAGGTTTTGTGCACCAACTATTAAGTTATCTTTTTAGTCTTGCCTTAGGATCAGTTTCATGGTATAATTAAAAGTCTAACTCGTGTGGCAGTGCGTTGTGCGATATAAGAGTAACACGGCGAGACTTACCAACTTACTATTTTTCCTTTCCTATCCAAGGCAAACCAAGTTAGACCAAGAACGGGTGTATATATAATAAAATCCAGGGGCAATCGCATAAGCAATGTCACGCCCCGAACCCGCCCGGGCCGCCGCTCTACCCTGCCCCGCCTCGTACGGCCGGGGTTAACGAACCGGGCACGTATCACCGTGCCTCGACGCGCCGGACGCGTATCACCGCGCCCGTCCCGCGGGTGCAAGGAAGGAAGGAGTTAATGGAATGGCTCGTTCGAGCTTTCGGGGGACGTGATGCCGCACGGGCCTGGGGTTGCACCCGTGCAAGGCCAATCGTTTAAGTTGATAGTTGGCTATCATCGCATCAATCGAGTAAGGGACTTTTTGTAATGCAATGCATTTAGCCAACTGAGTATTCGGGACAATCGAGGCAACTTGGGTTCCTTTATCAAGGCACACGTTCGTTCCATACATTATGCCCCCTTATACGATAGCATTCTCGGGGCAACAATCGAAACCAGGATTCCGGGTCTTAGGGACTGTAGCACGCCTATCGCTCCCTCGAACGATCCAGTACCTGCAAGCAATTAAACTGTTAGTGGGTCAGCACTTTATACAAGTACTGGTGAGATAAAACAACTGAACAGAAACAAACATTCACTCAAACCAACACTAAGTAATCATGTTATAAAATATTACATTACTAGTGATCTTTCTAGTTTTACCTAGGTTCGTTTCATGCAGTTCGCTAGCAGAGTCATATTACATTGTTTGGAAACATGTTTAGAAATAGAGTTTCATATGCAATAAGCAAGCCAGGAATCGTTTATGTTCCAGGGTGTGCGCAGCGTGTCTTGTGCGACTCCAGGGTCAGATGCAAGCTAGACACACAATACACGATCTTAGGGGCAGTCGCTATCCAAGCCAACACAATGACTTAGCTATATGTAGGGCAGTCCCCGAGTATCTCAGGATCGGCAGCTGGTTGTACAGCATACCAATGACTCTTTATCTGATGCTAGAGGCAGCTGTGACTCATGGTTGCTTTCCACTATCTCTGTAGCAGCCGTGACACATGCAGTTCAGCTTTCCACCAATAGCCATTGTCCGACCGCATACGAATGCATGGAACACTATCAAATAAACTCTAGTATGCAGACGAGACGAACCATCAGAATACAATCGTTGTTGCAGGGCAATCCGACTTATCACTTGAACACGTTCAGGCACAGTATGGTTCTCTCGAAGCATAGACGATAGTGAACATGTTCATGCACTCTAGGCAAGCGTTTCAGGATTCTCGTTTAGCAGACTTTGTTTCAAAGACAAGCTAGGTGAGTTCGTTCATTAACATGCAAGACAGGTTCTATCATTCTCTTATGAAAATATTACAAGCAAAAACTCAGGTTATTATTAAGGCATGCAAGTATCATAGAATGAAGTTCTGCCCACTCACCTTGATACATAACGCCGATGCGGAGCAGGGCGTTACATACTTACCAACCAACAAAAAGTTTCATCCTCGAAACTTCAAGGATAAACTTCTCGATATTCCGAGTAGCGATAGTGCCATCCCTCGCCGTACTCAATCGAAACAATCAAGCAATTCAAGTTCAGAAAATATTTGCACTTTGAGAATATCTATGGACTTATTGTATGGAATGCTCTATTGCAATACCATATCGACGCAGAGTCATAGCAACGGTTTGGGCCAGAGAATCGATTCCGCTCTGATACCATTCTGTCATGCCCCGAACCCGCCCGAGCCGCCGCTCCGCCCTGCCCCGCCCCGTACGGCTAGGGTTAACGAACCGGGCACGTATCACCGTGCCTCGGCGCGCCGGACGCGTATCACCGCGCCCGTCTTGTCACGACCCGCACCCGGTTTAGGGGCACGAGTGCGTGGGTACGTCCAGCCTACGCCGCAGCATCGGCGGTAGAACGCTGTCTAGGTCGAGTACTATCTAAACAATCTCACGCTAGTATCCAACTCCATAAGGAGACTCGGATAAAAATATTAACAACATACTCAATCACAACTACAGCACGATAGGAATTTGAAGAAATAAAAGAATACAACACAAGTCTAATGACAACATAATCATACCTGCAAATCCTTAACTTCCAATCCCCAAGTGTGTCAGAAACCAGTCTACTAAGGTCACAGTCTGAAAAAATATTTTCCAGTCAGGAAGGAGCAAAGTACATCTCTAAATAGCAGTTCTATATTAATGATATAAACTATGTAGCAGTTCTAGATGGAAATATACCAGATGCATGTATAGGTACGAGAAATGTACAATGAAAGAAATACTGGAAAATACTGTAAGTAACTGCAGGAAAAGAAACAATATGTCCCTGAGCAAGAAACCTATTACTAAGTGTGTGAGTACTAGCTTAACATATGATCGGCTTGGGATCTTGATCAGGCTGGTTACATGTGATTAGCTATGATTCACGAAGGTCAGGCTAACCGTTGGTTAGCTATGATGCATGTAGAGGTCAGGCTAATCACACGTAACAGCTATGAGGCACTGAGATGGTCAGGCCGCACCCGACGTGAGACGTGGGGTGAGCTATGATGCATGAAAAGTTGGGTATGATCACATATCTATACTAAAATACTCTCCACCCCCGACTGGTATAGGAGATCCAATCATGGTACGCTATGGCACGGGATTCTCTAGAAAGGTAGCAAATCTCCCCGGTAATCAGTGTCTGTACATGCACAAGATAACAAGGAAAACAAGTCTTGTACAAGCTACACCATGAATAAGGAATAACATCTCATGACGAGATCCGTGTATACCAATCCGTGTAACCAATGTGTCAAGAACATGGATATTTACACTAGATACAGTGAACATAGGAGATATCATAAATTAGAAACTAATCAGAGAATATACTTGCCTTGGGTCCTTAGCTGGTAAAACCAATGTCCTGTCCCAGAGTATCGTCTGGAGGAACCAACAGTCCTAAAAATATATCAATACAACATTTGCATCAGGTGCTACACTAACACATCACAAATACATGAACTCAGGGCTCTGCTAGGTATGGCACTAGTCAACTAGGGTCATCTAGTAGGGATACGTATATAAATACACATATATAAGCCTATCAGTAATTTGTACAAAATACGTATATAATATATATATACTAAATAGATGTATATAAATATATATATTCGTAAACCAAAATATATTTGTATCTATACAATCAAATATATATATAATTATACCAAATCATACTTATACTATATACAGGTAACTATACAATTTTACATTTATATACATAAAAACCAATATAACCTATAGATATACATACATATACCAATACAAAAATATAATCTACATATATATATTTATACCAAAAATTATATGCAAAATATGTATAACTGTATACTCATAATAGAATATATTTTATTTATGAAAAGTACATCACCCATTAAATACATATATAATACATTAATTGTATGTACAATGTATATATACATTTATACTAATTATACATATTTGAAAATATATTAAGTACACATATATATATATACAATATATACAGATACTAAACATTATATATTTTTATACCAAAATGATACGTATACTATTACATTTTATATACCAAAATATGTATATATCATATATGTGCAAAAGTACATTTTAGAATATACATATACATATTGTCAACATCATTCTTAAACATACCAATACTAATTCAATTTTATTAATAAAATAAATAATATACCTATTCATATTTTAAATACATACATATACCAATACGAAAATATAAATCTACATATACATATTTATGCCAAAATACGGTTATATATATATATATACAAATTTTCATAATCAAAAACCCTTATATATAATACATAATTAAATTTACCCATACTAAATAACTAATTTCATACATTAAAACAATAAAACTAAGTATGTTGTATTTACTAAACTAATTACAAATTAACTAATTTATTAAGAAATTATTAACTGATTATTAATTAACTAATTAATCTAATTATAACTAAACTAATTAATATAAATTAACTAATTAATTATATAACTGATTAAAAATACTAACTACTGATTATCTATTGATTATATAACTTAATTAACTGATTTTCAATTTAATTACTGATTAATCTAATTATACTTATCCTAACTCAATAATTTCAGAACTGCAGAGAGGGAACGAGGGAAGAAGGAAGAAGAGGGCTCACGATTTGGGGAGGGTTTTCCGGCGAGGTCGGGCCGGGCAGGGCGTCGGCGGTGGTCCTGAAGCGACGGCGTCGAACTCGGCGACGGCTGCTCGATGGATCTGAGGCGGCGGCGGCTGGATCTACAGCGGCGACGGTCGACGGCTCGACGAGGGGTGCTCGGCGGCGGTCGACTCGAGAGCGGCGGCGGTCTGAAGCGACGGCGGCGGGCGCTCTGTTCGAGGAGGCGGTCTGTTCGAGGCGGTCGGCGGTGCTCTCGTCCCGAGGAGGCGGCGGCATGGAGCTCGAGAGCAGCGGCGGCTTCGAGGCGGCGGCAGCGGAGCTCGACGACGGGTCGTCGGTCGACGCTCGTCTCGTCGGCGGTGGATCCAAGCCAGGGCAGCACAGGACGTGGCGACGACGTCGGCTCCGGTGAGGACAGCGGCTGATGGGCGACGCAAGGTCGACTCGGCGGCGGGATCTAGGTTAGGGTTAGGGCTAGGGTTTGCTCTGGGTGTGTCGGGGTCTGGGTACGTGTCCGGGCTGGACACGAGGGTGGTGTACTGTGGGGGACGTGTCCGGGGCTGGACACAGGAATCTGATGTACTGTGGGCGTGTCCGGGTATTGGACACGGGAAATCTGGTTGTAATATTGTAACCGGACACAGGAAATGAATGGATACGGTGGGACACCCGGGGTCGGACCCGAGGCCATCACGGCTGACACGGTGATGCCGGACACACGGACACGAGCACACAAAAATGGTGGTGGCTTTGGCTTGTGGGAATTTGTGAGGGCTAGTTAGGGTTTCTTGGGAATGGTAATGAGGGACTTAAATAGGGAGAGATGGTGTGGGATAAAGGTGCGGGTTGGCCCAATAATGAATGGCCCAGAATAATTAAACGGGTTTTTCATGTGGGAAAAATGAGGGTATGGAAAGGGAGACGGTAAACGGGTAAATTAAATAGAAAAAGAAATTTAAGAAAAATGTTTTTAAGAGGCTTCCGATTAGCTACTAATTAAACTCATATTTTAAAATATTAGAAACTATGTAATTCATTTATTTACTACCCCAATAAATTAAAAAATTTTATGAAGGAACAACTAGTCTTTTAATTAATTTTATCAAATAACTAATTTTATGATTTCAAGCCAATAAACATTTGAAACTAGAGAAATATATATATATACATTATTATTTATTTATTTATTTATAAGAAATCGACATTTAGGAAAAATGATTTTTATAAAAGATTTTAAATTACCTTCTAAAATCAAACATTGTTCCAAATTAAATACAAAAATTCAAGGAGAAAATATTTTATAAACTTGGTATTTAAAATAAATTAAAAATCTAATTTTTTCCGGAAATTTGGAAATCGGAGGTTACAAGTCTACCCACCTTATAAAAATTTTGTCCTCGAAATTTAGGATCCTCAATAATTGCCTTTATTCATCATATTATTTCTATCAAAATTTAAATCTTAAACCAATAATCATGAAGTAATTTCATAATGTTATTTCACAACCTTTCAAAATTATACTACATCATATTCCTGAAAAATCTTCAAGTTTAAAAATCAAATCCCCTTTTGTCATAATCTCCTCCAAAAATTTTAAGTTCGCATCTAAATACCCAAGGATTTAATATACAATCCTCCAATTGAAATCCAATCAATGCATATTTATAAAACTTAAAAATCTGTATCCCAAAATTTAAATTTTAAACACTCATCAATCATCTTACTCCTCTAACTCAAATTCAATTGATGCTTATTCCAATCTAACTCCTCATCCCAAGAATTTAATTCGACACTATTCCATTTACGATTTTATTTCCTGATTTTCTTTTTCCTTAAATACTCAACGATGCGATGCTTCCAGAATCTTCAATGCAACATTCATAATATATAAATTTCTATCTTGCAATCAAATAGATAAAATGATAATCTCTCAATTTCTCAAATTTTTAATAATCAATTCAATCATATCAAGACCTCCTTAAAATTAATAAATCCTCAAATTTTTTTTTTTTTTTTTTTTTTTGCTCTGTGAATTTCTTAATTCTCCCTTTAAGTTAATGTTTGTCCTCGAATTTTAATCATACCTCGATTTTTATAAAATCAATGATCCATCTACTCCGTTATAACAACCCCTAAATTCTTTATTTAATTTAATGCTCATCCACAAATTTAATCCTCTTGTCTTTTTTTGTCAGTCATAACCTCGTCATAGATCTTTGCTATGGTCAAAACCCAATGATTATGGTTTAAGAAAACTCTACCTACAGCCATGCAATTTAAGAAAAATATAGGTCATATATCTTTTGTCATGGTATTGCAGTCTCTGTCAGGGTGTACTACTAACTATATCCTAACAAGAAAAATCACGAATACAACCCACGGTACTAGGGAATAAATCAATCAGAAGACAAAACATCATGAGAAAAAGAAAGAACCTGCTAACACATTACTTGTAGTATCTACTATCTCTAACAACAATTAACTCTAGCACATTCACTAACTAATTTCCTATTCATGTACACTGGTACCCATATCAACTAGTCATTTATCCACAAGATCCATGAATATATCCATGTGCACACACATGTCTATTAACACCTAAATCTGATGCCAAGAATTTCTAATATAACCAGGATTCAATAATGCATCTAAGTTGATACCTCTATCTTCTTAGTACCATACCCTCTGTCAGTTCCCGTTCCTACTACAATTGTCCATACTATTCTCTCATCGCTCCAGTGCACACCAAGTGTAACACCATACTAAGTGCTAACCCTTCTAATGCAAATCTAGATGGACACCCAAGTCAGTCTGCGGTGCCATCCCAATCCTGCTCAAGTTATCAGATCCTTACACATGTATATCATCTACTCATATATTAATATTCATATCTCTCATCTACCATAAAATTAATCCTCAAATAATCGTCAAGGTTTAACTTCTCGAACAACTTTAAAGTAAAATGTATATACTTCCTCAAAATCAGATACTCAACATCGAAATAAATTTTAATTACTCCAAAAATCTGTGTAGCCTTAACTATGTTTATTGAATTCATATTTGAAATCCTCAAAATTTAATGACGTAATCTCAACTCCTCAATTATTCTAAAAATAAAATTTTATTCCACCTTTTAATTTATAACTCAAGTTATCATCAACTGTGTTTTCTTTCATGATTTCAATTTATGTCAACTGGTATATCGTCTAATTATCATCACACCGAGTGCTTACTGTTATTAACATCATTCTCGACTAATCTTCGATATAGAATCATTAGCACTCTTGGTATTATATCACTAGCTTCATTAATGCATCATCTCATCAAGCTCATTAGAACTCATGCTTAGCTGTACCTTTTATAACACTCATATTTCTTATTCTCATGGGCAAGTATATGGTTCCTCATCTCGATGGTTGTATATGTATTTCCTTTAATCCTTTAAAGCCTATTAAACTAATCCGTGATACGCTTCACCATCTTCATTACCTATTCCGATATTTCTCTACTTATGACAGCCCATTAACTCTTTTATGCATATACAATTCCTTACCTTTAACACACCCGATATCAATCATCAAATTGAACATCATGCTCCATAAATCCTTAACACAATTCCTGGATACTCAATTGTTCACGTAGATCATCCAATTGCATAATCATGATTATCCAGGGCGGGTATGTTGGCTCTGATACTAACTCTGAGAACTATTACTGATACTCTTACTCCTCTTTCTATAATACCAATACTAATTATAATAACACCTATCATAGAACTATTGCTACAAGGTACTATGCTATGGGTATCTCTAGATTAAATCCTACTGCTCACATGTCCAACTAGGAAATACTTACAAACTCACAAGTCACACTCAGTCAATACTAATACTCAAGACACAGACATAATTACAAGTCACTATTTATCATACTTAACAAGGAACCCTCAAGGAATAGAAGCTCAAAAGGAATTGGATTGAGGACAGAAGGTATCTTTACTGCTAGTAAAGAAAAGAAGCGATGGAACAAAGTCCTGGAATAACAGAAATAGATAAGTCTTGAGATAATATTTTAAGAAGCAATTTAAGATACAACCTGATAATCATACACGTCTATCCGAAATCATGACACTCAGAATCCTCGCCACGCCAGTAAGCATAGACGCGATAAACGACAGGTTCCGTAACTAAGGTATGCAACTCTATAATCACGTCATCTAGAATCTTCGCCACGCCAACCGGTATGGCTGCGAAAGACTCTAAGTTTCATAACTATAGTATGTACATCCAAGTCAGGTTCCTACGTTCTCGTCACCACAGCTAATATGGCTGCGATAAACTCTAGGGTCTATAACCAAAGTAGACGTTTTACCTTTCTCACTGTCCTCATCAACATATGTCATCAGATGATACCGTAAATTTTAGCCCGTAAAATTCATCTCGATATGAAATCAACTCAACAACGATACTAAGAAATTAAATTTTAACAACTGATCAACAAGAATCAAACTCGACAATGATACCAGGATTTTAATTTAATAATTGTTCAATAAGGATCAAGTTCAATAACAACAAGCGAGAGCAGACGGGAACAAGGGGGAAGGATTTAAATTGGAATTTATAATGAGATTCTCAAGGGTCGTCCCAGGAATCTCTCAAATAATTTGTGATTGAGTATCCTCTCTCATCCTAGTATCCTATGTCCTATGTCCTATAGCAGGCACGCAGTAGTACAACGAAGACGTCACACTACCACGACATCGCACAACTTGCGAAGTCTGACCTGCATGGGCCACCACTAAAAACGTGTCACGACCCGCACCCGGTTTAGGGGCACGAGTGCGTGGGTACGTCCAGCCTACGCCGCAGCATCGGCGGTAGAACGCTGTCTAGGTCGAGTACTATCTAAACAATCTCACGCTAGTATCCAACTCCATAAGGAGACTCGGATAAAAATATTAACAACATACTCAATCACAACTACAGCACGATAGGAATTTGAAGAAATAAAAGAATACAACACAAGTCTAATGACAACATAATCATACCTGCAAATCCTTAACTTCCAATCCCCAAGTGTGTCAGAAACCAGTCTACTAAGGTCACAGTCTGAAAAAATATTTTCCAGTCAGGAAGGAGCAAAGTACATCTCTAAATAGCAGTTTTATATTAATGATATAAACTATGTAGCAGTTCTAGATGGAAATATACCAGATGCATGTATAGGTACGAGAAATGTACAATGAAAGAAATACTGGAAAATACTGTAAGTAACTGCAGGAAAAGAAACAATATGTCCCTGAGCAAGAAACCTATTACTAAGTGTGTGAGTACTAGCTTAACATGTGATCGGCTTGGGATCTTGATCAGGCTGGTTACATGTGATTAGCTATGATTCACGAAGGTCAGGCTAACCGTTGGTTAGCTATGATGCATTTAGAGGTCAGGCTAATCACACGTAACAGCTATGAGGCACTGAGATGGTCAGGCCGCACCCGACGTGAGACGTGGGGTGAGCTATGATGCATGAAAAGTTGGGTATGATCACATATCTATACTAAAATACTCTCCACCCCCGACTGGTATAGGAGATCCAATCATGGTACGCTATGGCACGGGATTCCCTAGGAAGGTAGCAAATCTCCCCGGTAATCAGTGTCTGTACATGCACAAGATAACAAGGAAAACAAGTCTTGTACAAGCTACACCATGAATAAGGAATAACATCTCATGACGAGATCCGTGTATACCAATCCGTGTAACCAATGTGTCAAGAACATAGATATTTACACTAGATACAGTGAACATAGGAGATATCATAAATTAGAAACTAATCAGAGAATATACTTGCCTTGGGTCCTTAGCTGGTAAAACCAATGTCCTGTCCCAGAGTATCGTCTGGAGGAACCAACAGTCCTAAAAATATATCAATACAACATTTGCATCAGGTGCTACACTAACACATCACAAATACATGAACTCAGGGCTCTGCTAGGTATGGCACTAGTCAACTAGGGTCATCTAGTAGGGATACGTATATAAATACACATATATAAGCCTATCAGTAATTTGTACAAAATACGTATATAATATATATATACTAAATAGATGTATATAAATATATATATTCGTAAACCAAAATATATTTGTATCTATACAATCAAATATATATATAATTATACCAAATCATACTTATACTATATACAGGTAACTATACAATTTTACATTTATATACATAAAAACCAATATAACCTATAGATATACATACATATACCAATACAAAAATATAATCTACATATATATATTTATACCAAAAATTATATGCAAAATATGTATAACTGTATACTCATAATAGAATATATTTTATTTATGAAAAGTACATCACCCATTAAATACATATATAATACATTAATTGTATGTACAATGTATATATACATTTATACTAATTATACATATTTGAAAATATATTAAGTACACATATATATATATATACAATATATACAGATACTAAACATTATATATTTTTATACCAAAATGATACGTATACTATTACATTTTATATACCAAAATATGTATATATCATATATGTGCAAAAGTACATTTTAGAATATACATATACATATTGTCAACATCATTCTTAAACATACCAATACTAATTCAATTTTATTAATAAAATAAATAATATACCTATTCATATTTTAAATACATACATATACCAATACGAAAATATAAATCTACATATACATATTTATGCCAAAATACGGTTATATATATATATATACAAATTTTCATAATCAAAAACCCTTATATATAATACATAATTAAATTTACCCATACTAAATAACTAATTTCATACATTAAAACAATAAAACTAAGTATGTTGTATTTACTAAACTAATTACAAATTAACTAATTTATTAAGAAATTATTAACTGATTATTAATTAACTAATTAATCTAATTATAACTAAACTAATTAATATAAATTAACTAATTAATTATATAACTGATTAAAAATACTAACTACTGATTATCTATTGATTATATAACTTAATTAACTGATTTTCAATTTAATTACTGATTAATCTAATTATACTTATCCTAACTCAATAATTTCAGAACTGCAGAGAGGGAACGAGGGAAGAAGGAAGAAGAGGGCTCACGATTTGGGGAGGGTTTTCCGGCGAGGTCGGGCCGGGCAGGGCGTCGGCGGTGGTCCTGAAGCGACGGCGTCGAACTCGGCGGCGGCTGCTCGATGGATCTGAGGCGGCGGCGGCTGGATCTACAGCGGCGACGGTCGACGGCTCGACGAGGGGTGCTCGGCGGCGGTCGACTCGAGAGCGGCGGCGGTCTGAAGCGACGGCGGCGGGCGCTCTGTTCGAGGAGGCGGTCTGTTCGAGGCGGTCGGCGGTGCTCTCGTCCCGAGGAGGCGGCGGCGTGGAGCTCGAGAGCAGCGGCGGCTTCGAGGTGGCGGCAGCGGAGCTCGACGACGGGTCGTCGGTCGACGCTCGTCTCGTCGGCGGTGGATCCAAGCCAGGGCAGCACAGGACGTGGCGACGACGTCGGCTCCGGTGAGGACAGCGGCTGATGGGCGACGCAAGGTCGACTCGGCGGCGGGATCTAGGTTAGGGTTAGGGCTAGGGTTTGCTCTGGGTGTGTCGGGGTCTGGGTACGTGTCCGGGCTGGACACGAGGGTGGTGTACTGTGGGGGACGTGTCCGGGGCTGGACACAGGAATCTGATGTACTGTGGGCGTGTCCGGGTATTGGACACGGGAAATCTGGTTGTAATATTGTAACCGGACACAGGAAATGAATGGATACGGTGGGACACCCGGGGTCGGACCCGAGGCCATCACGGCTGACACGGTGATGCCGGACACACGGACACGAGCACACAAAAATGGTGGTGGCTTTGGCTTGTGGGAATTTCTGAGGGCTAGTTAGGGTTTCTTGGGAATGGTGATGAGGGACTTAAATAGGGAGAGATGGTGTGGGATAAAGGTGCGGGTTGGCCCAATAATGAATGGCCCAGAATAATTAAACGGGTTTTTCATGTGGGAAAAATGAGGGTGTGGAAAGGGAGACGGTAAACGGGTAAATTAAATAGAAAAAGAAATTTAAGAAAAATGTTTTTAAGAGGCTTCCGATTAGCTACTAATTAAACTCATATTTTAAAATATTAGAAAGTATGTAATTCATTTATTTACTACCCCAATAAATTAAAAAAATTTATGAAGGAACAACTAGTCTTTTAATTAATTTTATCAAATAACTAATTTTATGATTTCAAGCCAATAAATATTTGAAACTAGAGAAATATATATATACATTATTATTTATTTATTTATTTATAAGAAATCGATATTTAGGAAAAATGATTTTTATAAAAGATTTTAAATTACCTTCTAAAATCAAACATTGTTCTAAATTAAATACAAAAATTCAAGGAGAAAATATTTTATAAACTTGGTATTTAAAATAAATTAAAAATCTAATTTTTTCCGAAAATTTGGAAATCGGAGGTTACACGTCTCGCGGGTGCGAGGAAGGAAGGAGTTAATTGAATGGCCCGTTCGAGCTTTCGGGGGACGTGATGTCGCACGGGCCTGGGGTTGCGCCCGTGCAAAGCCAATCGTTTAAGTTGATAGTTGGCTATCATCGCATCAATCGAGTAAGGAACTTGTTGTAATACAATGCATTTAGCCAACTGAGTATTCGGGATAATCGAGGCAACTTGGGTTCCTTTAGCAAGGCACACGTTCGTTCTATATATTATGCCCCCTTATACGATAGCATTCTCGGGGCAACAATCGAAACCAGGATTCCGGGTCTTAGGGACTGTGGCACGTCTATGCTCCCTCGGACGATCCAGTACCTGCAAGCAAGTAAACTGTTGGTGGGTCAGCACTTTATACAAGTACTGGTGAGATAAAACAACTGAACAGAAATAAGCATTCACTCAAACCAACACTAAGTAATAATGTTATAAAATATTACATTACTAGTGATCTTTCTAGTTTTACCCAGGTTCGTTTCATGCAGTTCGCTAGCAGAGTCATATTATATTGTTTGGAAACATGTTTGGAAACAGGATTTCATATGCAATAAGCAAGCCAGCAATCGTTTATGTTCCAGGGTGTGCGCAGCGTATCTCGTGCGACTCCAGGGTTAGATGCAAGCTAGACACACAATGCATGATCTTAGGGGCAGTCGCTATCCAAGACAACACAATGACTTAGCTATATGTAGGGCGGTCCCCGAGTATCTCAGGATCGGCAACTGGTTGTACAGCATACCAATAACTCTTTATCTGATGCTAGAGGCAACTGTGACTCATGGTTGCTTTCCACTATCTCTGTAGCAGCCGTGACACATACAGTTCAGCTTTCCACCAATAGCCATTGTTCGACCGCATGCGAATGCATGGAACACTATCAAATAAACTCTAGTATGCAGACGAGATGAACTATCAAAATACAATCGTTGTTGTGGGGCAATCCGACTTATCACTTGAACACGTTCAGGCACAGTATGGTTCTCTCGAAGCATAGACGATAGTGAACATGTTCATGCACTCTAGGCAAGCGTTTCAGGATTCTCGTTTAGCAGACTTTGTTTCAAAGACAAGCTAGGTGAGTTCGTTCATTAACATGCAAGGCAGGTTCTATCATTCTCTTATGAAAATATTGCAAGCAAAAACTCAGGTTATTATTAAGGCGTGCAAGAATCAGAGAATAAAGTTCTGCCCACTCACCTTGATACATAACGCCGACGCGGAGCGGGGCGTTACAAGAAAACACTAGTGTCATGAGCGAGGTTCTGTTTCAGGTGCACGAGTTACACGGATTATCCAGAAGTATTGCAGAAGATGTTCAAGTGTTCAATATATACAAGTGTGTTATACTCATGATCGTTCAGGTGTTTCAGATTACTAGAGACGATGCAATAACTCGCACGTGGGTTGCCGCTAAATGAGATAACTTATCTATATGAACATGAGGTCACTGGCACGACGCCATAGAGGACAGTGTAGTCTCAGGGCGGAATGGTATGCAAGCAGGAAAATGGGGCATTGCACACATCCCACCCGACGTAGGCGACTACAGTCAGGAGGTTTTGATTGGTCGGATCGGTCCCGATGCCCCGGAGACCGTACGCAGAACGAGATCTGAAGATCTTCCTTGTGTACCAAGTTGTCCGTGACCATGCAAGTCCCTAATCTTTCGAGCCCCTAGTCAGGTACAGGAAAACACAGACCTGCATGAGCCTCTGGTCAGGGGAACAAATTTTGATTGAGACTCCTATGACCATAACTCCTCACAAGTCTAAAAATACAGACCTGCATGGGCCACCACTAAAACCTTGTCATACCCCAGTACCAAAATATGGAGACGGATATAGCCAACTCTCCCATACAAGGTATAAAACGTTGTACGACGGTCACAGCTGTAACTAGACAATGGGGTACATACTATAAATAAGTCACTTAGGGTCATATAAAACATTTTTGTCTCAATCAGTCAAATAAGAACAGTAAACATAGAATATATATGATAAGGAAGTAAGGCGTCCCAACCTCCCTGCCACAACATTCAAAAAACCAGCTGTGTAAAAATGAGAAGGCTGGTAGAGTAACAAGAGTACATGACCATGATCAGCTGCAGTCTGATTAATTACAATCATATAGGAAACTAAATATGCAGATTCATGGATAACAAGTGCTGGTGGCTAAACGCCCAAAATGAGTAAAATGTGAAATAATGAGTAGGAAAGAAGATACCCACTCATTTCCCTCAGTGGCCATCTGCCTGGTGCACGCCATTGTTCAAGGAAGAGTACGCTTAATCCTCGGATGCTGGTTCTAAACCTGGCCATGCAAAACCCATGGGGTTAGACCCCAAATAACAAGTACCAAAAAGGAAGCACGAATGAAGAAATAAAACCAGGTTATGAAATATATATATATATATATATATATATATATATATATATATATATATATATATATATATATATATATAGTTCTGTCTCGTAGTTTGGGTTTATAGCCTATCGTGACACAACAATCTAACCCTACAACCAAACAAGGACAAGGGTTAAACTATCGTATCATGATAGTCTATATCCCTAGACTATTTGACAGCAGATATAATACACAAACATACTCAGTTACATAATCGACCAATCATTTGTATGGCTTACTAGATGGAGTCTGGGTTATCCCAAAGATATTATGCATATAGGAATCCTTAGATCGAACCAGGTACTAGCTCCCGAACTCTTAATCCAATCACTTGTACGGTTTACTAGATGGAGTCTGGGTTATCCCAGAGATATTATGCATATAGTAATCCTCAGATCGAACCAAGTACTATCTCCCAAATGTCTTATATTGCCTTGCTTGCCTGATGGTGATCCAGCATGGTGCACTCATGTCTATTGTCTTGTATGCTATTTTACTTTACATACACTGTTCCTTACATGTTTTTCTTGCCATGATCCCGATACTGTATTAGTACTTTTCCTATTACTTTTCTCTTTCAGTTACTCGTACTTATGTTCACCTTGCATGATTCCGTACATATTTTCGTCCAGTTTACTATACATGTTTTCTGTTTTGTTTTTTTGTTTTTTAGTGCACTTTATATTATTCATGGTAGTACATATTGCTTAGGATATTGTAGCTCTGTGTTGTATTGCTGGTTTTAGTTCATAGTTTGGCCTCCTTTATGGTAGTTGCTATTTGGGGTCTGACCCCACTGGTTTTGTTTGGCCAGATCCGGTAGCGGAGCTAGAGGATCTTCCGTTACTTTCCGATGATGGTGACTACGCGGAGCACCAGACCGATTGAGTGGGTTCTTATATTCTCCCACTTATTGTACATATTCTTTTGTGTCATTTAGTCCCGAGCACCTGTTAGCTCGTATTTTGGACTTGTTATATCGTCTACTAGGCATAACATAATTAGCATATTCTAGACTATAGCTAGAGTTGATCATGTATGACTTACACTCTTGCTAGCTCTTCATTTTGTATTACTAGCTTCATGATCAGCTATATATATATGGTTTGTGACGCTTTACTATTTTGCTTCTAATGATCATATTTATTTGAACATTATGATTTTCTGCTTGTGATTGAGATACTAGAATTGCTTAAACTAGGTTAACTGATGGCTTGTAGTATTAAACCTCCCATGTCTATTCACAACCGTGACTGTATCTCGGGGTACTGGAGTACTCTGGTATATGTAGCTGGCTTTGTCAGCCCCCGCTCTCCAGTATTCTTGGTCCGGAGCTTGATAGGGTTTTAGTGGTGGCCCATGCAGGTCTAGTATTCAGACGTGCGGGGGTTATCAGTGATTAGAAGTCTCAATCCTATTTGTTTCTCCTTGATCTCTTTTCAGATTATCCTATATCTCTGATCTTTGGCCTGATATTTTCTTTCATCCTTGCTCTATCTTGTCCCTCGATTTTGATCTTTGTATCCTACGAATTTTAGGGGCACTATTCCTGATCCTTCTGATCAGATCATTCGGGTTCAGATGATGGCAGATCAGCATCATGATGGTCAGCCGATTCCTGGGGCTCAGCCTCAATATTCATAAGCATAGTCGAGGATTGATCCTGAGCCAGAGCAGTATATTCAGTACCAGTGCAGTCGGATCATCCAGAGCAGACATATGTTGTTCGAGCACTGATAGGCATTCTGAAAGGTTTCATGGCGACTCACCAACGACAAAGTGACATTCTCACTCAGTCAGTCCAGACGGTTATGGACCAAGTATCTCTCAAACCTATAATTCTGCGAAAAACTTCAGGTGTCTCCATTCCACGTACTTCTATGGTATTGAGGATGCGATTGCGTCTTACGCATGGCTTGTAAACCCCCTCAAAAATATTTTAGGTAGACTTGATATGGTAAGAATTTTGGTTTAGTTTCAGGTTGTCTAAGGATTAGAATTTATGGTTGTGTGGACTGGTTCTTTAATTTTAAACCCTTGGTGCACCTTACCGTTGCTACAATAATTGGAGCACAATAATACCCTTTACTTTCGAACAAATCTGTGCACTCTTGACCTGACAAGCCAACCTAGGCACTGGATATTTCTGTCACTCACAAACACACACTCTTGTGCTCTATTTTAATTGCACAACTTCCCAATCACTAAAATTAATTCTTTACTCCTATATCTTGTACCTATGTCATTGCCATCTATTTGGGGACACAAACTCAACCCGTTTTGCCTAACCAATTAAAGGACCAAAGACTAACACTAAGCCTACACCGTTTATGACCTTTTTGTCACTCCTATTTTGAGACCCTATGTACTCCCCTTTAATTTAAGAGCATATATGATACTTTATTTAATTAAATTGGGGACACCAACTTAACCAAACCCCAACTTAACCCAACACCCATTCATGAGGCCCATACAAAACACACAATACCCTCTCATCCTACAAAATACCAAACACAACTTCCCACATCAAATCCTCACCCTTTTTCCTTCATGTGTAAACACCCAAATGTTAAGGGGCTTATATGCAAAAATGGTGCTAGGTGTCACTCTCCTATTGATGCAAACCAATGAAGAACCCCCCCCTCAACCTCATATGATCGGTCAGCTCATCTTCACTCTCCCCCTTGCTATGTGCAAATCCTTCATGAAACATCCTAACCCTTAATTCAAATCCCCACCCTATCACAGCCACACACTCCCTATATATTAACACATACACACAATACCCCACATGTGGCCGGCCCTAATCCCGAGAAAAATACCTAGGAATCCCCCCCTCACTCTCTCTCCTCCCTCTAGTTACACAACTGACCACTCTCTCTCTTCCTTCTTCTTTCTTCTTCTTCTCTTCTTCTTCTTCTCTTCTCTTTCAACACCTTATCTCGCGAGAGTTCACCCGCGACTCACCGGAGCACCACCGCAACCCGCCTCCTCCACGACCATCACACCACCACCACCAGCCACATTACCCCCTGCCTCCTCGATAGCCTGACACCATCGCAACCCGTCGCTTCCATCACCCGCATCCTCGACGACCTAACACCATTGCAATCCGGCGCTGCACCATTCTGTCCTCCATGACTTGACGACACTACAACCACCACCCTTCTCTCTACCCGCATCCACCTACATTACCCTGTTCACCAAAGCCAACACCACCACCAGAGCTACAACTACCGCCATCTCCACCACGAGCACTATCATCTCCTTTACCTACTCACTGCCACCACTACGACAGCATCACCACCGACACCACAGCCGAGCACCACCACCCTCACACCGTCGAGCACCACCACCACCACCACCCTGGTCGACACGTGCAACACCCCCGCGATCGACGCTGTCCCTGACCGAAGCCGCAGCACCGCCATTGCCACCACCCGCAGCCACCTGGGTAACTTCTCATCCTTCTTCTTTTTGTATAGTTATTGTTTGTGCTAAGAAACCCTAGTTAGGTCTAGAATTTCCTGAATATTACCCATGCATAATATAATGGCATTGTTGAGGTTACATATATATGAACTTGATATTTTATAATAATTGTTCGAAGCTATATATATATATATATATATATATATATATATATATATATATATATATATATATATATATATATATGGGTAATGCATATGTTGGAGATGTTTCAATAAATTTTGGTACGTTAGTGATTATATGAATGAGGATACTATACGTGAACATTATGCGTATTTAGGTGCGTCAACTAAATTAGGTGTATAAAATTATGTCTATGATTACAGGGATGGTATGGTCGAGGATGAGCATAACTTAGATGACTGAAATCATTGTGATGAATATAAGGGTTTGAAGATATTATTTGAGGACGTTATATTATTTGATGATCGTAATTGATGCAATATTGTCCTAGTCAACTTGGGTCAACCCTCTAGTTAGTATATATGTGAGCTATGTAACTAAGACAGAAGCCTATGCTAGTCGTGATGTCAACTCTTATCTTAGATAGTATCGAGCTAGATTATTAATTAATTTTATATATCATCTCTAGATACTTTGGGATCCTCGGACTTGGACGTTGTACCGGAGCTCTGCCTTCAGTATCCGGATCCAGGCAAGTGTACGTTGCCATCCTGTATCTCAGTTCCAGATTTACTATTTATTTTATCTATGCATTGTGTGCGCTTGGATCAAAAATGTTACTTAGTGTCTGGGTTATATCCGGGTGCAGACGCTCGTCGATAACGTCTAGTATCGATTGATAGATGTTCGCGATACCTTGATGTACCTACTTGGTTACATCGGAACCCTAGGACACATTCAGATACTGTCATCGTGCCAGACTTCCTGTATCCTGATAGTGTCAGCATTACCAGAATCTGTGATGACTTTAGGATCGTGATTGTTGATAGTTACTTCAGTATGACGAGACTGTTAGATAGAGGTTCAGGTTCAACGAGTACTTGTTGACCGTATTGGGAGGGAAAGACAGTTACTAGACGCTTGGGCTACTTTGTACGCGCTATTTATATATATTTTTATTTATATAGAGATTATATATCCGAAGTCGTAATATCACCCGTGTGACACTGTGCTCGAAGCTATGATACGCCCCGTGTATCTCTGTGCCTCGGAGCTACAATTTTATATTTGGAAATCCCACGTGTCGAACATTATCTTCAAAGTTGCGTCTCACTTAGGTGGTTATTCTAGATTATACCGACGTATCACAAGTTTTCTTTCTATTTTACTATGGCATATTATTTTTGTACCTTGTTACGTCACTCTGAGGACCTGGTTCCCTGCTAGATTGTAGGGTCGATTGCTGACGGGAGGCTGGAGCTGCGAATGAGTATTATACTTATATGAAGGTATTGTTACTCGATATTTGTATTCACTTCTTCATTGTTCAGTTATATTGATCTTTGCTTATTTTTTGCTAGTATAGCCCAGTATTTTTAGACTCATATTATTTTCTTCGATTCTATTCGGACGAGTGTAGTGTGGAGTGCATACCATGATACATGGTGTCCCATCTTTATTACATATCATTGTGGTTTGAGACATAGACATGTATACCGTGTTATCTAGATAGTGACCCTCATTTGCAGCTTATATGTATTCAGAGTCGGACTGGAGTCCCCTTGGTACGTAGCTGGACATTGCCACGTGGCCTAGTCCCATGTATTCTGGGACTGGGGCGTGACATAGTTTTTGTGGTGGCCCATGCAGGTCTCAGAGCATATCATTTCGGTTATATTACTGTATCGAACGAGCCTGCAATTTAGGATTATTGTTGAATAGGATCTCAATCCATAATTGATTTTAAAACTCCTTTTATATTTGATTATCGTCCTTGGACTTCCAAATTGTATTCGTTCCTTTTTCATCAATATCTTTGTCATTGTTTCTCATCTCCCTTTATTTCGGAAAGACGAATGCCTGTGCTTGATGGTTCCCTCCAGAAGAAGATCATAGTCCAAACGACAAAATGCATGATTAATGTAATATTTTCTGAGAAGATTGTTACCCTTAATAGGGTAGGTTGATAGGTTCTTTTTAGATTCTAGAACTAACATAGATTGTTAGCAAGAGAATTGGACCTAGTAGTATGTTCCTAGAACTGATAAAATCCTACCTTTACTTGAGATAGCAGTAATTTGGGAAGTACTGGAAGCTAAAAATATTGTTGATCCTAACCCTCTCTAATAATTTATGGAAATGCATATCTAGAGGCTAGGAATTAATTGTAGCCCATGATAGAGATACCAGGAACGGTATTATGAACTTAAGAAGATAAAATTTTAGGCTCTCACCTGGAAGATGATTATCTGATACCAGGAATTCTAGCATATGCTTGGTGATACCATTATTATAATTACATTATGGTGACTCAGAGTAATAAATAAAAGAAAGAAAAAAATTTCAGGAATACAATTTTAGGGAGAAATTTTGAAGAGAAAAGTATTTATACATTAAGGGAGAGAAAACACAAAAAAAGGAGAATTGGTGTTTGTAAATAGAACGAGAGAATTTATTATGAGATTAAGTTTAGACGATGACATTATCCTAGGCATGGATTAGTTGAGCCAATACCATGGGACGCAAGATTGCCGATGTGGTTGCGTTATATTTAGACCACCAGATCACCCTGAGTTGAGTTTCTTTGGGGAGCCCGAGAGCATGGTGTCCAACCTACCTTAGCGGCACACATTGCAGAAGTTGAACCGGTGTACCCCCGCATTATATCAGAGTTTGAATTCCAGAGGATCTTCCAGGCCTGCCACCTGACAGAGAGATATAGTTCACTATAGAGTTGACTCACGGAGCCGAGCCAGTTATTTCTCCCGTCTACAGACTAGCACCGAAAGAGTTAGTTGAGTTGAAGGTTGTCACAGGCGACACGCCAGCTACGCATTCGACCAGACTCTGGTCCGACTCGAATACGTATAAGCTGTATAATAAAGGACACTATTTAAAAATTTCGTAAATGTAAACATCTATGTCTCAATCCACAATGAACAAAAATATACAAGAAAGAGCTGCATGTGCTAAAGTCGGTCGCCCAATAACACACAAACTCGAATAGACTCGAAAAGAGATGAGTCTACCAAAGCTAGGCTACAACAGCAGATGAATAATCAATAAGAATAAAGTAACCATAATGCCGGTGGAAATGATATGAGTACCTGGTACAATGCCCGCAAGACATGCAACTCCATCAGCAACTTCAAATGCTCCGTAATCGTCTATGCTGCAAAACTGGTCGGAGACCAGGTCCTCAGAGGGACGTAACAAGGTACAAAAATACAGCATGCCAAAGTACAACAGAAAGTATAAGTACAACGACGGTGTAGTCTAGCATAACCAACTAAGTGAGACACAGTTTGAAGACAATGTTCGACACGTGGGCTGTCCAAAATAAAACCGTAGCTCCGGATAAGGAAACACACGGGACATACTGCAGCTCCGGGAAAAGAGTCACACGGATGATACAACTACACTAGATACAGGATCACTACAGAAACAGTACATATACATATATAAGCGCATGCAGAGGAGCCCAAACGTCTAGTAACTGTCTTCCCCATCCCTAGTGGTCAACGATTGTGTGTTGAACCTGAACCTCTATCTAACAGACTCGTCACACAAAAATAACTCAACGGACGCGACCCTAAGGTCGTCCCAGTCTCCGATCATGATGTCAGTATCAGGATACAGGAAAACTAGCACGATAATAGTATATGTCTACATTAAATGTAAGATTTGATTAAAATTTAAATTTATATCAAATATTTAATCTGATCATATTTGGACGTCCATAATTGGTGTTGTGCTATTTTAGGTGTAATAGGATTCTTATTTTAGGGTTTCGTATTTAGAAAACCCTATTATGACCTAAAATATGCTTTCTTATTCTTTAAATATAGGAGGAGGGTGGAGGCACAAAGCACCCACGAAGGTGGAGATTCGGGGTGCTAGTCCATAAGAAAATCTAAGAGAAAGTTCGTGCTTTGCTCTTAGGGTTCTTCTCCATACAAGACAGAAGAAAGAAGAGATCTACTCAAGGAGTCATCAACTTCGGTTAAAAAAATTGCTACGGGTTGGTGAGTGATTTCAATTATAATCTTTGTCGTTCCTTCTTGAGTGTGGTGATGGGGTTGAACCTATTAGGTCAAAGGGTTTCAACATTAGTTTTTTACAATATTATAATTTTATCTGAGTTATAAAAGCTGGGATTTGTCCAGGTGACGTAGTCACCGTCATATACTTGTCTTCATATGTGCTTGATGTTCGTATATTGGTTGGTTATCTCAGGTGGGTTGGCAAACGCTTCCGCAATGCGCCCAATATGTGGTATCAGAGCCAGGTTCTTCTTGAGAGGAAAGGTGCAACTATGTCTACGGAGTAGATGAACACTCGTATGATTACCCTCACAGGAAGAAACTGGGCGATTTGGAAGCCAATGATGGAGGTTCTACTCTGGTTCAAGGACTTGCATGGTCCATTGGAGGGCGACAACGCCAAGCCGACCGACAAATATGCTGATGACTGAAAATGAATAGATCATAAGACTGTTGGATTCATCCGCCAATGGCTGAATGACTCGGTTTTTCACCACATGTCCATGGAGAGTTCTACAAAAGCACAATAGGAGAAGATGCATTCGTTGTACGAAAGAAATACGACTGGCAACAAGGAATTTCTTGTTCGCCAACTCGTCAAGTCAAAGTATACGGAGGGTGCACCAGTGGCACAACATCTGAACGAGATTTAGGGCATTATCAATCAGCTGTCTGCGATAAAGATGGTGATCGATTATGAGCTTCATATCCTTCTGCTTTTGAGTTCTCTGCCAAAAAGTTGAGAGACGTTAGTGTCACGCTCCAGTCCCAAAATACGTAAGACTAGGAATACATAAGCATGTCAGCCGTATGTATATAAAAACTCTAATATATGAAAACTATAACACATACGTGTATTGTATTATGAATAATAATTCATAAGTGTTATATAATTGTCACAAGTCACAAGGCATAACTAAATCTCATCCATAGAAATCATAAAGAAATAAATGATCAAATATGTCGATGAACCAAATATGAACCAGTCGAGAGAAACTAATAGTTGGATGGAGACAAATCCACTATCAAACTAGAATATAAAAGTAGATATAACAAGTACATCATCTAATGATCAGAAAGTCTCAAAGGAAAGACCTCCTCGAAAGAGAACAAAGTAGCAAGTTTCGATCCGTGCTCATGCGAATAGTTATGATCTTCTACACCTGGAAAGGGACCAGGTTCTCAGAGGGATGTAACAAGATACTTAGAAGTATGCCAATAAAGTACTAAAAATAAATATCCAAGGGTCGCCTAACAGTCTATATGAATGCACTTTTGAGAACAACTTTCCAACACGTGGGCTATCTGGCTAAAATTGGATTGACATGATTCTCTCAGAGAATCAGGGGCCTAAAAAGTATGACATCTTTTGAATGTCAGAGGTCGCCTATAGATATATAATATAAGGGTCATTTGACCATGCATCTCCGGCGGAGCATACAGGTTACATAAGGAAAAGTACAAAGGTGCCCAAACACCTTACTTGTTGTTCTCCCCACCCCATGCTCTATTAATGCCATATCCATGACACGATGGTACCTCTAATAACTGCTAAGTCTTCTAGCATGCAAATTTTTTAACAGTTATTGCCTATCGCACATCCCATATGTACAGGTGGCCAACCCATTACACAAGTCCGTGTCCTACATGAGACTTACACTTATGTAAAAGATGTGTCACGGCCAATGAAACATAATGATGCCTCCAAATTATATGGTGGTCTCGTAAAACTAGGTCGACATACATAATCTATAATAAAGATAAAATACGACGCCACCGTCGTTGCACCTAAGTTATTCTTGGCGCGCAGTTTATATAGAAGTTAAAATATATGAACTAAATAACAAAAATAAAATGCATGCACCATATGGAATATAAATAATAATACATTGGCAAGGTATACTTGCCTGGCAAGCAATCTGCGTAGTATAAGCGTCCAGAAGTCAAGCACAAGGGATCAGAAACTATGGCCTCCGAATGAACATCTCTGGATGCTGAAATAAATATCACCAAAGTCTTTGGAATCAGCAAGATAGTCAGGATGGTCTACCCTTTCGTCTAATTTTGACACAGGGCAAAACGGTAATTTTGGATTAAAGCGAGGTCCATGTGTGGCCCATTTTGCACCAAAATATGTGTCAAGGGTAAAGGTCCCTAAATTGGATAAATTATAAGTCAAACAAATCCTAAACGATGATACGAACTCAACGGTATGTCCAATTTTTTATTCCGGTGAGCCGATCACAAATTCGCCCTTCAAGTCAAACTGTGGGGCCCGCGAATAAGCGGTTGGTTAAACTATCTCAGAATCGCATGAAACTTGGGTCACAGAACTAGCGTGATACCACAAATTCAATAGCGCAAGTTTTATTGTATTCTGACGAGTGTACACAAAGTAGGGTGATTGTTTGCAAAAGTCGTGATACAGAAACTTTTTACGGATATAGGTTAATTTCGTCACATACACACGTCCGAATCAACTTCTGTGAAAGCCCACACATTAGGATATACCATACGCGTCTTTCGGTGCAATTGGTACACGATGAGGCGGTCCCGTTTGGCGGGACACACTCCGTATCACAAAAATTTAGTTATAAAATATCAAGTTTTTGGTCGTTTTGGAGGCCAAATAATTTAACAAATAAAATAAACTAATAAAACATAAGAGAACAGTAAAATTCTTGGTTATATTGAGAAAAAAAATCTTTCAATTAGATTTTAAAAATATTAAACGGATTTGTGACAAATTAGGCATGAACATGGGGGTTTGGGTCGAATTTTTGGACTGTTCTTGGACAGTTTTCGGCCGACTTCTGGTCGATTTTTCGACCAATCCGGGACACGAAAACTCGTCCCGGTTGGAAGAAATCCTAGAGGGTTAGGTTGTGAATGTATACGAAGAAATCGATCAAAAAAAAGAGGCGGAGATGAGGGAGTTACATCACCTTGAAGAAGGGGAGTCGGGCTGCCAGTGTTACCGCGGTTGCTGTGGTTGCTGCTGATGCTTGTGTGCACGTCGGCGGTCACGCACGACGGGTGTGACGGCAGCGGCCGGCCATGGCTGTGCCCAGGGGAAGTTGACGGCGACAGGGTTGGGGCCGAGTTAGGGTTAGGGTTAGGGTTTATAGGAAGGAATTGGTTTTAGGGTTTTGGTTGCATACATAATATATATAGGAACCGAGAGAGGGGGTGGATCAAATATATACAACTAAATATATATACCATCAAAATATATTTATATAACTAATATTTGCAAGAAATATTATTTATTTATTTATTTATATATTATTTTATAGAACATATATGTGCGAGTAAAAAAATTCTTAAAAAATCGATAAGTAATAAAATAAATTCTAAAAATTTATAACACTTGAATAAATGAATTTTACACTTAAAAATAAATATATGTACATATATATTCTTTGAATAATTTCTATTACTAAATATAAATATATTTTTTATAATTAATAAATCAAACATTTTATTTTTAGCTACCAAGAGTATCTAATAAAATTCAACAATTAATAAATACAAAGAAATATACTTAAAAATTAAAAATTAAAAATTATGGGGTTTACATTCTACCCAACTTACAAGAATTTTGTCCTCGAAATTAAAAATAAAGCACGATTTAAGAACAAAGGGAGGCAGTATGGTAGAGAAGGGTCTTATACGAATTATCGTACCTCAACTAGGGAAGGGAAAAATATAAATCACGCGTTAAGCTCTAAGGGTCAGTCTGGTTTTCTTTAAGGTAATATGGCACGAATAAGTTTTAGTACAAGGAGAACTTGCACAAGAGATTGCGGATATGAAGGATATGATAGAAGAGATGAGTAATCAAATGGGACGAGGTATTGATACAACGGAGGATGAACTGCCACTACTTGGTTACATGAACGGTCTTGAGTTATCTATGATCTAATGATCTATAATTGTGTTCCTCTATTCTATAAATTCTCCATAGTCACTACGCCTACATTTTTACTCGTTGAAGTCATCAAATTTTAAATCCTCGAAATTAAAGTAACCAATATTTAAATTTAAATTCAGTCGACCATACTCGTCTCAATTTCAAATAATCAAAATTTAAATTTAAGTCAAATCTATATGACACCTTCAAAATTTAAATAACCCACATCAAATTTTTAAATAAAGATCCAAGCCATCATAATCTTCTCTAGAATTTAAATAACCAAAAATCTATGAATCCAATCTTATTCCCAGTTTTAAATTTAAGGATTTCGTAGTCATCAAATCTTAAATTCGATCTCCATCCTCAAAATTCCATCTGGGTGATTCAATATTCAAAATTTAATATTTAAATTTAAATCCTCAAATTATAAAATTTTAAATCCAATCCACCAATGTTCAAGGTTAAAATTCTATATTTATCCTCAAAATTTAAATCGATGATTCAACCTTCAATATCCAAAATTTAAATCATATGCTCAAATTATAAATATTTTGTCCAATATATCAAAATATCAAAATTTATTTCATAAGGCATTCTTTTCTTTAAAGTTAAATCATCATCATCATAATCATTCTTCTAAAAAATTTTGAAGTTAAAATGACTCAATTCTCTCGATCTTATCTTACTTGATTACCTTCTTAACCATGATCTAATTTTTTTACCTTCATATAGCATTTCAGCTCAAGTTGACAATGCAACTCCTATCCAACTTAGAATTTACCAATATATCACATAAGGCTATACCTTTAAGAAAGACTTTCTCAAATTATTTAATCGTGGTATCCAATATATCCTCAAAAAATTTAACACCAAATATATCACATATTTCACCTTGCTCACAAAAGATAACCACCTAGTAATACGTACCAAGTATTATCCATGTATCTAACTTCCGTCAAGTCCGAGGGATTGTCTTTCCGAAATAGGAATAATAATAAGAGCTCAAGAAAGATCTAATCGATCTCAAATACATAGTCAAAGGTGATTAAAGAATCTAGGAGAGTTGTCAAGAGGGTCGTGGGTTGAGATTCTACTTTTGTAATTTCTATTCGCAAGCTCGTACTAGTACAGATACGTAACCGATACATTATGCTCTGGCATATCTAGAGGGCAAATATATTCGTCTAATAAGCTAAGTCAAATTTATCTCAATCCATGTAAAATAGTCATATAAAGGGCGAACCAAGTGCACTGAGGTTGATCAGACCGTAATACACTGATTCTAAATAGACAAATATATTAGAGTGGGCCCCCAATAACACATATGTCATGAACAAGCTCTATAAAAGAATAAGCTTGTAAAACTAGGCTATAATAGCAGCATAAGTCGAGGTAGTCCAGAAAATATAAGTACGCTGGATTATGATGAAGGAATGTACAAAATAATTCAAGTTCACCAAGAAGATAAGACACGTCCGATGTTGTGCCTCTAAAGTTGTCATACTAACTTTTTGTCTAAGTCTCTAGTCGACCAAATGGGGGTATGGACCTCTAAAGTTCTACAGTCTGGATAAACACTATCTTCTTATGCTAGCATATATTTAGGTGTCATTCTATTACACTTCATTAATGGGTCAAAAGGACTATGTGATACTAGGTTGTGAGGCATACTACCCAACTTACAAGAATTAACTAATAATGTAACTGCCTTAAGAGGATTCTACAAAATAACCTTGTCCTTATAAATAAAGTAGAAACTATTATTGGGGTATACGAGAAAAATACCTTGGTACTTATTAAGGTATCCTATTATATTATAAAACTCCATAGGTAATGGTCATCTTAAGTCTTAATCATAGTGCTTATAGAACAAAAGTATTAATATTAAGAATGGAGAAGTTACTGGCTCTCAGGTAAAAGAGAATATAACTTGTATTTATGTGAAATAGATTACTTGATTTGAAACTGAAGGATAATCATAAAATCATAATCTAAATAAACAACTCAAACTATCAAGTTCTAACTACTAAGCACATAATTTTAAAATTCAAGGTCAAAAACTATAATCCTAGCAAACTATATATCCTAAAATAAAAGGAATCACTTGGCCTACAATCAGAAAGGTTAGGTGCACGAATTAAAAGATGAAAAAAAAATTTTAGTCATCGCACAAATAGTGAGCGTTAAGGTTTCAGAGAAACAAGATATAAAATTAAATAGAGAGACTCTTGATAATATCATAGTTTTTTAAGGAAAGGTGATATGCTAATCTCTGTGTTTAAGGTATGATCAAGGAAAATATTCTATTCATTCAATGGGTTTTAATTGGTAAAGAGCTATGAAAATTGATCTATGATAGAGGGAGGGATTAACTCAAGATGAAAAAATATATATAGATAGTTGGATGAGATGGCATGGTCGGTGGCTCATAGAGACTCAAGTATGACTCAACGATGATCATAGATTCTAGGGGACCTACTAAGATGAAGGTAGGGTACCCTTTCTCTTACTAAGGTATTGGTTCATTCCTCTTGGTTTTCTAAGGTACTGCTCTGCTAATATCAAGACAAGAATCTAAATTTATAGTTCTCTAATATTATCTCACTATGAAAGTTAGGTTTATTCCTAATATTCAACCTTGGATCTCTATTGGTTCCTCAATACTAGGGTCAAATAATATAGTCAAATTTCTAACTAACCCTAGTAGTGTTTATACTACTCTCAAGTCATTGCTAAATATATCAAGGGATAATGGTCAATTAATTTACAGGTGTTAGATGCTAGGGTTCATTAGGTATGTTAAACTTTTGGGAGCTGTTGATAATCTAATTTATTTTTCTTAGTAGGTATGCTACCATAATTATCTTATAACAACAAGGATTCCTATATTCTTGCAGGAGGTAATACTCAAGGAACTATTAGAAAAGTACATTAAATAGGAAGAGGTAAGAAAACAAGGATACTGATGTCAAGAGAATTAAGCGTGTACAATTTTGAAGGTCAAGGAAGGTAGTTGAGTTCAAAGAATTTAGAACAAAATCAAGGAGGAAAGTCAAGTATGTGGATGAGACCTATACTATAATCCTATTTGCAGGCTTGCTCGGTAAAGTAACATAATCGAGATAATATAATCTCATCTTGCATGCACATATTTATCTCTCTGCAAGAGATGGACGAAAGATTATGAGAAGTACATGAATCAAGCAGGATGCAATTATTTAAATAGAACAGGTTGGAAGGAAGGTGGGTTATAGTCAAATGTGGATGAGACCTAAAACTCTAATCCTAGGTGCAGACCCGCTCGGTACAGTTACATAACTGAAACAACTAACTCGACCTTCATGGGCCACTACAAAAATATGTCATGCCCCAGTCCCAAAATACGTAGGACTAGGAATATGTAAGTATGTCAGTCGTATGTATATGAAAACTCAAATATTAGAAAATTATAACACATAGTACGCTGTATTATGAATAATAATTCATAAGTGGTATATAATTGTCATAAGTCACAGGGCATAACTAAATCTCATCCACAGAAATTATAAAGAAATAAATGATCAAATATGTCAATGAACCAAATATGAACTACTCGAGAGGAACTAATATTTGGATGGTGTCACGCCCCAGTCCCAAAATACGTAGGACCAGGAATATGTGACACGCCAGCTACGCATTCGACCAGACTCTGGTCTGACTCGAATACGTATAAGCTGTATAATATAAATGGCACTATCTAGATATCCCATAAATGTAAACCTCTATGTCTCAATCCATAATGTACAGCAGTATACAAGAAGAGCTATATGTGCTAAAGTCAGCCATCCAATAACACACAAACTCGAATAGACTCGAGAAGAGATGAGTCTACAAAAACTAGGCTACAACAGCAGATGAATAATCAATAAGAATAATGTAACCATAATGCCGATGGAAATGATATGAGTACCTGGTACAAAGCCCGCAAGACGTGCAACTCCATCAGCAACTCCAATGCTCCGTAATCATCTATGCTGCAAAACTGGCAGGGGACCAGGTCCTCAGAGGGACGTAATAAGGTATAAAAATACAGCATGCCAAGTATAACAGAAAGTACAAGTGCAATGACGGGATAATCTAGCATAACCAACTAAGTGTGACACAGTTTAAAGACAATGTTCGACGCATGGGCTGTCCAAAATAAAACTGTAGCTCCGGACACGGAAACACACGGGACGTACCGCAGCTCCAGGCAAAGAGTCACACGACTGATACAACTACACTAGATATAGGATCACTACAGAAATAATACATATATATATAAGCTCATGCAGAGGAGCCCAAATGTCTAGTAATTGTCTTCCCCATTCCAAGCGGTCAACGATTGTGCGTTGAACCTGAACCTCTATCTAACAGTCTCGTCACACAGAAATAACTCAACAGTCGTGACCCTAAGGTCGTCCCAGTCTCCGGTCATGATGTCAGTATCAGGATACAGGAAATCTGGTACGATATCAGTGTATGAATGTGTCCTGGGGTGACGATATACTCAGGTACGTACATCAAGGTGTTACGAACATCTAACATTCATTACAAGACGTTACGACGGACGTCTGCACCCGGTTTTGATCCGGACGTGAAGTATCGATCATAAACAAATATGCGCACAATTTACATAATGAAACAATAAAATATTTGTAACTGAAATACAGGGTGGCAAGGTACACTTGCCTGTGTCCGGCTGCTGATGACGGGGATCCGGTACCACGTCCATGTTCTCAGGTCCCGTAGTACCTAGAGATGAGATACAAACTCAATCAATAAACTATCACGTGGCAAACAGGGATGTGACACATGTCTATACATATGCTAAGACTCAGCTATAACTCACAGGGACACGACGCTAGAGGTTTGACCAAGGTTGACTATTGGTACGTTACATCAAATCAAACTATTCATCTGTACAATATCATTAACCAAATCCTCCATCCTACAATATTCATCATAGCGTTTATCAGTATTTCATGTATGATTGTTCCTCCGTTTTCCCCTCGGTGTGCACCGACGTTGACATGTACATTTACTGTCATCCTCAAATACACCATTAATATTCTTAGTCCTCAATCACGGTCTCATGATTTGATATTATACCTATTTCACGATCGAGCACCTGCTCCCAATGTCCATCAATATTTTAATATCATTAATTTTTAGCAATAGTTTACAATAGCTAAAACAACAATAACCCATATGCGTATATATATTCTATGTCCTCAAACAACTTCCAATATTTATCCAAGGATCAATATCCCTCTACCATTTATTAATTAACCTGCTCCTTGGTATTAATCACTGCGTTAATATCACCATCCTTTCTCAAGCGTTTAAATGTATGCACAACATCAACCCTACTCAATACATAATCCATAACCCCAAATATTAATTAAGCATGTTAACCATCAACGCATATAATTCATATTATTTACAAACACCCAAACCCTAACTCACATCATTAACCCTAAGTCATTAACACTAAACTAAACGTACACAAAATAAACTATACAACAATAACCCTAACTAAAAACATAACACAATATATATTAATATAGAAAGGGGAGAGTGGTATACCTCGACGAGGTATTGCTGGAGGCGGTGATGGAACGGACAGCCGGCCGGGGGAGCTACTGGCCGGAGGAAGTTACTGGCCTGCGGTGGAGAGGTGGAGTGGTCGATGGAGATAAGGGGTAGCCAGACTGGAGGTGGGAAGGAAGCCAGGGATGCAGGGGAGGAAGAGTGGTGGTGGAACGGTGTGTGGTGGCGGTCGAGAGGGTGGAGTGTGGCCGGAGGAGTTATGCAGTCGGCCGGGAATGGAGCACCTGGTCGGAGTACTCATGGCTGCGCCAGAGCGTGGAGGCTGGGGAAGACTGGAGGTTGGCTGGAGCGGGTGAGGAGTCGTTCGGGAGGGGGAGGGAAATGGTGGTGGAATTGGAAGGAGGCGGCTGCCGGAGTAGATGTCGTAGCCGCGGGGGAATGGGGACCTCGGCCGGGGCAGTCGTGGCTCGTGGGGATCAGCCGTGGAGTGGTGGCGGTTGCACAGTAGGCCGCCGGAGGAGTTATGGTGACGCACGTGGAGGTGAAGGCGGTGTCGGCTGCTGAAGGAGACCGGAGGGTGGCCGAAGAAGAAGTCGTCACATTGGTGGTTCGAGGTCGTGGGGTGGTTGCAATGGCTCGGTGGCCGGGGAAAAACTCGACTGGAGGTAGTTGAGCGGGGGTGATGTGTGCTTGGCCGGTCGACTGGAGGGTGGTCGACAGCGAGTGGAGGCTAGCCGAGGTGGTGGAGGAGAAAACGAGGGTGGCTCGCCGGAGACGAAGGGTATCAGCGGGATGGATAAGTGGAGCTGTGGTGGTGTCCTTGGCCGGAGGCGGTGGTCGTGATGATAAGGTGGTGGTGGTGGTAATGAACAGGAGGTGGTGGCATGAAGTTGGATGCCCGCTAGAGAAGATGAAGTGGAGAGGAGGTGCTTAGATCTCGCCGTGATGGCTTGTGGCAGTGCTCGACTGCCGGAGGGGGAAGCTCGAAAGAGGTGGGGATTTAGCGAGCGGCCGGAGGGGTGCTGGCATACCGGAGCTATTGCAGCGCCGGCGGGGTTGCTCGTCGACAGCACCACAATGATAATGAGGATGAACGGCGGTGGGATGAGCAGTTGGTTGCCGGAGGGGGTGTCGGCCAGGGGTCGGTTCTCCAAGGAAGAAGAAGAAGAAGAAGAAGAAGAAGAAGAAGGAGAGAATGGGAGGATTCGATTTTGAAATGTAGAGGAGGGAGGAGAGAGAGAGGGGGTGGGGGTTTCTCTAGGCATGGGGATTAGGGCCTGTCTTGGGAAGAGGGGAGAAAGAGACATTTTATAGGATGGTGTGTGTGGGTTGGATTGTAAGGATTGGCCCAATTCAAATGGGTTGTTGAGATTTCACATGAAGAAAATAATTTCTTCATGCAAAATAGAGTGGGGTTGGGTTGAATCGGTCAAGGGTGAGGGTGAGCCTTCTTCATTGGCTTGGGCCAATGAGGAGATAACACCTAATGCAACATTTGTGAATGGGCATTGGGATTAAAATGGGATTAGTCAAAGTTGGTATCCCCAATTTAATTAGAATCAATATGTCCCGCGCTTTTAAATTTAAATGGGGGCACATGGGGTCTCAATTTGGGAGTGACACAAAGGTCATAAATGGTGTAGGCTAGGTGTCAGTCTTGGACCCTTTAATCGGTCTGGCTCAATGGGTTAAGTTGGTATCTCAAAATTGATGGCAACGACACAGGTGTCCGACACAGAATTTAAATATAGAATTTTGGATACGAGAAGTTGTACAATTAATTTAGAGCACAAGGAAATATGATTTTGAGTGACGAAAAGGTCCAGCACCTAAATTGGGGTGTCAAGTCAAGAGTGCATCAAACTGTTGGAATTTATGGGCTGATGTTGGGCTCCGAATATCTCAACAACGGTAGGGCGCCAAGGGTTAAATTTAAAATCAGACAGCTATAACCTTACTCTAAACCACAATCAACTGCTGTTATACCAAAATTTTCCATCTCATACCAGACTATCTATAGAAATAATTGAGAAAGTTTACATCCTTCCCAACTTAGAAAAATTTTGTCCCCGAAATTAAAAGTAAGGCACGATACTAGCTACAAGAATTTAAAACAAACTGGTAATCAAATGCGGTACGTATATTCGTACCTTGGTCCTTAAATAAATACGGGAAATGCTGTCGAATGGAATTCTCGCGCTCCCAGGTAGACTCGCCTAGTGAATGATGCTTCCATGCAACTCTGACCAGTCGAATAGTCTGACCTCTCAAGGTCTTCTCACTATGATCGAGTATCTCCACTGGCTGCTCTACGTAAGATAAACTGGGTCCGACTGTAATCTCCGAATGATTAAGCACGTGGCTAGGGTCTGCCACATATCTCCTCAACTGTAATACGTAGAATATGTCATGCACTCCTTCTAATGATGGAGGCAATGCAAGACGATAAGCCACTTCGCCAACTCATTCCAAGATATCAAAAGGTCTGATGTACCTCGGACTCAGCTTGCCTCGGCCTCCGAATCTGATGGTACCACGAGTAGGCGATATCTTAAAAAATACATAGTCACCTTCCTTGAACTCCAAAGGTCTGTGGTGCGCATCTGTCCAATGTTTCTGTCTGTCCTGTGTTGCACGCAGGTGGCTCTGAATCTGCTTGACTTTATCCACTGTCTGTGTCACCAACTCTGGACCAAGTATCTGACGCTCTTCCACGTCACTCCAACATACCGGTGACCTACACTTCCTGCCGTACAATGCCTCATAAAGTGTCATATGTATGCTAGCCTGGTAGCTGTTATTTTAGGAGAATTCTACCAAGTATAGATGGTCCTCCCTAGATCCTCCAAAATCGATCATGCACGCTATCAACATATCCTCTAGTATCTGTATCATGCGCTCTGACTGGCCATCAGTCTGGGGATGATATGCAGTGCTGAACTTGAGACAAGTTCCTAGACTCTCCTGCATACTCCGCCGAAAATGTGATATGAATCTGGAATCACAATCCGATACGATGCTGATAGGCACTCCATATAGTCGTACTATTTGCCTCATATACATGTCAGCTAATATCTCCGTGGACTGCCCAACTCTGAAAGGCAAAAAAATGTGCAGACTTGGTGAGTCTGTCTACGACAACCCAAACTGCTTCCTTCCCGCTAGGGCTCCACGGGAATCCTGTGACGAAGTTCATGGTAATGTATTCCCACTTCCACTCGGGAATGGGAAGCGGCTGCAATAGTCCTGCAATCCTTTGATGTTCAACCTTGACTTATTGACAAACTAAACATCTTGCCACAAATCTTGCAATCTCTCTCTTCATCCCATGCCACCAGAAATGTTACCTCAAATCTTGGTACATCTTCGTACCCCTGTCATGCCCCAATCTCCCGCAAGCTCGATAGTCCCCGCTGAACGTGAATCACCACGTTTACAGCTCTCCCGCAGGACCATCGTTCTCATCGGGACGTGATGCCGTACGAGCCTGGAGTTGCGCTCGTACAAGGCAATATTGTCAAACACCAAATGTTATCATTGAAACAACCAAGTTGCAGCGGAAGTCAAGTATTGTGTACCAAGCACACAATCAGAGTAATACGCAGCGAAGCTCACGATAGGGTCCAAATAAAATGCCCCGAAGGCAATGCCACAAAGGCGATGCCACGGAGACGATGAAATGCTCTTGCACTTTTCTCTAGCCCACAAAGGTACTTACAGTTCATACATCATGCCTCGTATATCCAAGCAGCGCCACTACGTCTGTGTACCTGAAATAATGCCCACAAACGTGGGTCAGTACACAACCGTACTGGTGAGCGGGGTAACCCACTCGCCTAAGCCGACACTAAGTAAAAATAGTGAATGCAAACAGTTATATGCTGATCTTTCTAGTTGAATCCTATATTCATTTCATGGCATAGGGATGACATGTTAAGGAAAGCTGTAAAGCAGTTTAATCATGCAAGCACTCAACTCAAACCAAACGACAAGCAAATATATAAGCAACTCGAGGGAAACTAGCATGCAAACCGTCCTGCTCAAGTCCAAGCAATACGATAACATGTCGAACCATCAACCAAGCCTCAATATCCATCCTCAACCAACACTTACAATCCAAATCTCACAGTGCACACTCTTGCCGAGGCAAGGTGGCCGCGCCTACACGAAAGCCAAACCAACAAAAGAAAAGCAAGCCAACACTATACTATATGAAGTCACTGGCCAAGCCATAAAGGACTTTGATCGGACTGATCAAATACGGTTCTCCTCGAAACAGCGCTAAGTAGCTAACCCACCTAGATCGATTCCAACCGCTGGCACCGCGCCCAAGACGCGTTACCCAATTGTCTCCTCCATGGCCGAACGGTCCCGGTGCCCCGGAGTACCCGTTCGAGGAGACCAAACCCTGTGCAATACAGGTTGTCCGTGACATGCAGACACCAAGTAGGTATGACGAGAGGATCGAACATTCTCGCCCCACCAAGCGATCCTAGACTCGTTCCACCAATAATCCAACCAACACATCCATAACCATTCTTCCAACATATAGCCCAAGGCACCATTCACAAGTTATTCCCATAGGCACAATGCCTCTTCTCAACACAGTATTTCCAATGGTGCAACACCCATGCTCAAAGCTAACCCATGGCACAATGCCGTTTCAGTGGCACAATGCCCCATTCGTGACACGATGCCCCATCAAGCGGCACAACACCCTCGTCGATGCAGTTGTTCGGTTTTGAACCATAACTGCTCGCTTTGCAAGACAAAGCGACCAAGTGATACCCGTGCACGGATGCACGCTCGCTCGCCCAAATCTCAATGTTCCCAATCTCTCAATGCATCATTCCAACTGTCCAAGCATAATCCCAATTATCCAACCAACTGCCTCAAATGTAATATTCCAACTCTAGCTCCAACTATCCAACGCACAAACCAAATCAAGCCACAATCCTACCAAGCCAATGGCGTATACTCTATGCACGCCTCAGTGTAGTGATTTCTAATGTTTCAGCCCAAGTGTTCAAGCCATTTACGTGTTTTCCATATTATTAGGCATGAAGGAGTAGAGGAGAAGGGAAAGAGCCCACTCATAATGATTGATCCCGTTAGGCATCCTGTCCTGCCGATACGGCTAATCCCTTGAACCCGTGGTCCGATGCAAGCGCGATCTACTCAACTGGTATGACCGTGCGAGCAGGCCGTGCTCTACAAATCATCCGACCGATCGGACTAAGGAAGATGGCATTATCATTCCAACTCAGCTATCTCAGTACTGCTCTGAACGAACACCTGATTTCCATCGAACCCGCTAGCCATCTGCACATGAAACAACTCAATTAATACTTATTCCCAAAATCCAACAAATCAAATGGAACCAACATTTGTTTCATTCAATCTGACTCAGCGTAACGCACCGTACGGTTGTGGGGCGTTACATTATATACCACTTAGAATCAGGTTCGTCCACGAACCGTGCTGGTACTCATTCCTATCACATGACACTATCCAATTCCATGGATCTGCTCTATGCAACTCACATTATCCTGATCCAGACTCAGCATCTCGCTCTGTTGAATGCTCGTACAAATTCTATATTCCCACATCCTCCTTGCAGCTCAATACGAATTCCTCGTATCGCTTAGTTTTGGATCGATACACATATTTAAGGCGTCCCTAAAATACATATATTTCAGCCGAGCTTTGCGATAGCGAATTTGGATAAGTTACAAGGGTATCTTTATGTCCGAGGCATCCATTTGCTTTACTCCCAATTGAACCAAACCTGATTTCCATTCCAACATATTCGCTTGAGCACTATTTTCAATATGATGATTTCCCATGACTCAATCAGTTCGTGTTCCAACTCAATCCATCCAACTATTTCTGAATCAGCACTAGCGACATCTCCAAATATATCTCATGCACCGAACGATCAACTCAAATGATACTACCCCAGCTAGGCGACTTACCCAAATATCAAACTTTGGTTAGATCAGCTCAACCAAACATCTCTTCCATCAAATCTCAATACCTCGCTGGGTGAACATCTATATTGAGGTTCGTGTGATCCACGAAGATCTCGCCGCCACGCCAAAGGGATAATGTTGCCACGATTTCAACGTGGACACACTCGCCACAATTCCTAGGTTGCGCATGGAATAGTTCTTCGCGCTGCTTTCACTGCCTCGAAGCATAGAATATCACCTTCGCCTTCCGAATGAGCATGCTTCTCAGACTAAGTTCCGATGCATCTTGTAAATCTGAGGCACATCTGTCCCTTCCAGTATTCGCAAAGATTTGATTTGAACGAGCCGCCACAGTCGTCCATTCATATAAATGCTATTCCCTTCCAGAGCACGATGAGTCAGAGGCGATGCCATCTACAAAAATCTGTGACTCTGAATCTCATCAGTTGACTTAGGCCAATCCCACCATCGCTTCGATCTTCCGGCTGCATCTTCAGCTGAAGGCTATCCCAAGGATCTCTCAAATCCAACTCTCAGTCAATAAGCCAAATCATATTGCTCACATCTGCCCTCGACGCATTCCCAAATACGCCGCCTCAAGGGTCTTTCTATGGGTCAACCATATTCAATCTCTGATCTGCGGGCAAGTCACTAGGGTCAGCTGTCCCGAAGCTATGCTCGATAATTGTAATCATCACGATGGACAGTTATTATGAACCATGCTATATCTCATCAGCAAATCCTAATCAAAATCCAACCATTCATCCGAGCGAACTTCCGAATCCGAGCAATTCATGCACTACCTCTGCTGATCTGTCAACTAATACCGCTTAACCACCTAGAGTCTTGCTATCTATCTGAGCCACAATTCGAGAACTGTGCTCGTTTGAAACCGTCTTCCATCAATCTGCCGTTATGCCCTGAATCCATCAAATTTTCTGAACTGCCATGTTCGTCTTCTCGCACTACCACTGCATTGATTTCCGAAACTCAAGACTTGCTCCAATTCTTATCCCTTTGCCGCATTCTACAATGCACGTCCAACTTGCTCAAACCGCACAGTGATTTGCTCCGACGTTGCTCCCACGTTTAGCTATCTTCAAAAGTCTGTCAGCCACAAATTCTTGCCTTTAGTTGTTGCCTCAATCCGTCCACGTCTTCCGAAGAATCCGTCTACCATTGTTGCACTAGCTTGCCCAAAATTCTACTTCCGCTAAACCTGAGTCAACTTCTCGAGCAGCAATATCCAAAATCCTTCCAGACCGTTCAAGTCCATCGCATTGTCCCTCCAAACCAAGATCGTGTTTCATTGCTCAACCAACAGCTCAAATGTGTTGCCCAAAATCGTAGTCCGTGCTCGCTATCCTCCGATTTACCAATCGCTTCGCTCAAGCGTCTCCCAACTGTTCATTCCGATCTCGTCCATCTCTTAAGCTCAATGATACTTCCATTTGCACAAGTCCGTTCTCGATATACTCAACTCAATATTCACTTGCTCCATTTTTATTCTTTCCAACACAATCGACTTGCACCAACCAACTTGTATTTCTGTTACTCGAGTCCGTTCAGGCAATTCCATTGATGTCCAAACCAAAATATTTTCAATACCTTGCTCAATATGTGGTATCCCATATACTACTCCGAATCAAGTCGATACTCGCATTACGATTTCCTTGCACTGGATCCAAGATCCGTTCGAACCATTCTCCATGCATGATCATGCCTTTTCCAATCCGAGTTTGACACAAAACTCAGGCAACGCTTGAATTATCCAACTGTTTCTCAACCCGTCTGATACCTTCTCAACACGAGCAATCGTGCAATGATTGTCTTCCAAATAGTCCAACCCAATACCCAACGGTTTCACACTTTTGTTGTACGAGCAACTCGTACCAACTTATCCATATATTCCCGAGCCAAACTCAAACCTGCTCAACCGATGCGCCACAGCCAAAATTCCAACTTCTATCCAACACAATCGCTAGACGAGCAACTCGTGCAAGGATCTATTCTCTTCGAATGTTTCTACTCAAAATATGCTGCATAACCAAATCTCGTTAGCCAACCAACTGATCCATTGAGGCAATCAGAAACTCCCGAACGCTAAGCCAAGCCAACCCAACAAAAGCCCACACTTGTTGCACAAATGCAACAACGCCACCCAACTTGCTGCACGAATGCAACAACGCCTAACGAGGCTAAGCGATCCTACGAAAACCAACCAAGGCAACCCAACAAAGAATAATATGCAGCCACAACTAGCAATAAATAGACTTATTGCATGAAACATCCGATGCGGCACCGAGTAGAGTCAAGAGCTAGACGACACGCGGAAGCTATTTAGAGTTTGTGATGAAGCGAAGGACCAAGTCCGAGAAAATGAACCGGGCGCTCTGATACCAATCTGTCACGCCCCAATCTCCCGCAAGCTCGATAGTCCCCGCTGAACGTAAATCATCACGTTTACAGCTCTCCCGCAGGACCATCGTTCTCATCGGGACGTGATGTCGTACGAGCCTGGAGTTGCACTCGTACAAGGCAATGTTGTCAAACACCAAATGTTATCATTGAAACAACCAAGTTGCAGCGGAAGTCAAGTATTGTGTACCAAGCACACAATCAGAGTAATACGCAGCGAAGCTCACGATAGGGTCCAAATAAAATGCCCCGAAGGTAATGCCACAAAGGCGATGCCACGGAGACGATGAAATGCTCTTGCTCTTTTCTCTAGCCCACAAAGGTACTTACAGTTCATACATCATGCCTCGTATATCCAAGCAGCGCCACTACGCCTGTGTACCTGAAATAATGCCCACAAACGTGGGTCAGTACACAACCGTACTGGTGAGCGGGGTAACCCACTCGCCTAAGCCGACACTAAGTAAAAATAGTGAATGCAAACAGTTATATGGTGATCTTTCTAGTTGAATCCTATATTCATTTCATGGCATAGGGATGACATGTTAAGGAAAGCTGTAAAGCAGTTTAAGCATGCAAGCACTCAACTCAAACCAAACGACAAGCAAATATATAAGCAACTCGAGGGAAACTAGCATGCAAACCGTCCTGCTCAAGTCTAAGCAACACGATAACATGTCGAACCATCAACCAAGCCTCAATATCCATCCTCAACCAGCACTTACAATCCAAATCTCACAGTGCACACTCTTGCCGAGGCAAGGTGGCCGCGCCTACACGAAAGCCAAACCAACAAAAGAAAAGCAAGCCAACACTATACTATATGAAGTCACTGGCCAAGCCATAAAGGACTTTGATCGGACTGATCAAATGCGGTTCTCCTCGAAACAGCGCTAAGTAGCTAACCCACCTGGATCGATTCCAACCGCTGGCACCGCGCCCAAGACGCGTTACCCAATTGTCTCCTCCATGGCCGAACGGTCCCGGTGCCCCGGAGTACCCGTTCGAGAAGACCAAACCCTGTGCAATACAGGTTGTCCGTGACATGCAGACACCAAGTAGGTATGACGAGAGGATCGAACATTCTTGCCCCACCAAGCGATCCTAGACTCGTTCCACCAATAATCCAACCAACACATCCATAACCATTCTTCCAACATATAGCCCAAGGCACCATTCACAAGTTATTCCTATAGGCACAATGCCTCTTCTCAACACAGTATTTCCAATGGTGCAACACCCATGCTCAAAGCTAATCCATGGCACAATGTCGTTTCAGTGGCACAATGCCCCATTCGTGGCACGATGCCCCATCAAGCGGCACAACACCCTCGCTGATGCAGTTGTTCGGTTTTGAACCATAACTGCTCGCTTTGCAAGACAAAGCGACCAAGTGATACCCGTGCACGGATGCACGCTCGCTCGCCCAAATCTCAATGTTCCCAATCTCTCAATGCATCATTCCAACTGTCCAAGCATAATCCCAATTATCCAACCAACTGCCTCAAATGTAATATTCTAACTCTAGCTCCAACTATCCAACGCACAAACCAAATCAAGCCACAATCCTACCAAGCCAATGGCGTACACTCTATGCACGCCTCAGTGTAGTGATTTCCAATGTTTCAGCCCAAGTGTTCAAGCCATTTACGTGTTTTCCATATTATTAAGCATGAAGGAGTAGAGGAGAAGGGAAAGAGCCCACTCACAATGATTGATCCCGTTAGGCATCCTGTCATGCCGATACGGCCAATCCCTTGAACCCGTGGTCCGATGCAAGCGCGATCTACTCAACTGGTATGACCGTGCGAGCAGGCCATGCTCTACAAATCATCCGACCGATCGGACTAAGGAAGATGGCATTATCATTCCAACTCAGCTATCTCAGTACTGCTCTGAACGAACACCTGATTTCCATCGAACCCGCTAGCCATCTGTACATGAAACAACTTAATCAATACTTATTCCCAAAATCCAACAAATCAAATAGAACCAGCATTTGTTTCATTCAATCCGACTCAGCGTAACGCACCGTACGGTTGCGGGGCGTTACAACCCCCGAGATAAATAGAATAAATCGAGCTATGAGCCTCGATCATCAACTCTTGGCGTAGCTTGCCACTCGGGACGTATAGGCGATCTTCACACCTCAATGTTCCATTTTCATGAATCCTGAGTTCCGTCTGCATGCCGGCCTCTGTCCTCTCTCGTAGACGTCAAAATCTCATATCTGTAGGCAGGGCTGCCTTGATCCTCTCAATCAATGTAGACTGAACCTCGAGACTGGCCATCTGTCCATCCATGCCTGATAATACAATCTCTATCCCAAGCTCCTGGAGATCCTCTAGCAATTATCGCTGAGTTATCAAAAAGTATGCCATGGACTTCCTGCTTAAGGCATCTGCTACTACATTCGCCTTGCCAGGGTGGTACTGTAACTCAATATCATAATCTGTCATCAACTTTAGCCAGTGCCTCTGTCTCATGTTGAGCTTCTTTTGCATGTAGACATACTTCAGACTTTTATGATCTGTGTAAATCTTAACATACTCACCATAAAGGTAGTATCACCATAGCTTTAGTGCAAATATCACTGCAGCTAGATCTAGATCGTGCGTCGAATAGTTCTTCTCATGAACTCTCTGCTGTCTCGATGCGTAGGCTATTACTTTGTCGTGTTGCATCAGCACACATCCTAATCCGCTCCCAGATGCATCACTGTACACTACAAATTCTTCTGATCCTGAAGGTAGTGTTAAAATCGGTGCTGATATTATATGCTTCTTCAGCTCATCGAAAGCCGTCTGACACTCGTCGGTCCAGATAAACTCCTCGCCTTTACGCGTCAGTCGCGTCATAGGCACAGCGATCCTCAAGAAGTTTTCTATGAACCTCCGATAATATTCGGCAAGTCCAAGAAAACTCTTAACCTCTGTAACTGATGTAGGGGTAGGCCATGTCTCTACTGCAGCTATCTTCTCCGGGTCAACTGATAGTCCATCTTCGGTGATTATGTGTCCCAAAAATGGTACTCTATCCAAGCAGAACTCATATTTGCTGAGCTTGGCGTATAGCCTCTCCTGTCTCAATGTCTCCAACACAATCCTGAGATGTCTCTCATGCTCCTCCTGGCTCTTGGAATATACCAAGATGTCGTTGATAAATACCACCACGAACTTATCTAAGTACTGGTGGAAAATTCTGTTCATTAGACTCATAAATACTGCTGGCACGTTGGTTAAACCAAACGGCATGACTAAAAACTCATAGTGTCTATACTTCATCCGGAAAGCCGTCTTCGGGATGTCCTCTCTCCGTACCTTGATCTGATGATAACCGGATCTGAGATCGATCTTCGAGAATATACATGCACCACTAAGCTGATCAAATAAATCATCGATGCATGGCAGTGGATACTTGTTCTTTATCGTTACAGCATTTAACGCCCTATAATCGATACACAAGCGTATCGTCCCGTCCTTCTTCGGTACAAATAGAATGGGTACTCCCCATGGAGATACACTAGCCCGTATGAAACCCTTATCTAAGAGATCATCTACTTGGACTTTCAACTCAACCAACTCCTTCGGTGCTAGTTTGTAAATGGGGGAAGTAACTGGCTCGGCTCCCGGAGTCAACTCTATAGTGAACTCGATCTCTCTGTCAGGTGGCATGCCTAGAAAATTTTCTAGAAACACATCCTCAAACTCGCTATAATGCGGGGGTACACTGGTTCACCTCCTGCATTGTGTGCCCCTAAGGTAGATGGGCACCATACTCTGGGCTCCCAGAAGAAACTCAACCCTAGGGTAATCTGGTGGTCATAAATAATATAACCACATCGATAATCTAGCGTCGCGTGGTATTGGCTCAACCAATCCATGTCTAGGATAAGGTCAAAGTCTAGACTAAACCTCATAATCATGTCTCTCGTTCTGTTTTCAATATCAATCCTCAAAAGAAAATTTTCCTGGCCTAATGTATAATTTCTCTTCTACTCAAGGTTTTTCCTAAAATTTTATTCCTCAAATTTCTTCTTTTCGTTATTTCTCTCCAAGTCACATAGTACAATAATGGTATCACCCAAGCACATACTAGAATTTCTGGAATCAGATCATTATCTTCCAAGTAAGAGCCTGAAATTTTATCTTCTCTAGTCCATAATATCATTCCTGGTATCGCTATCATTTACAACAACTAATTCCTAGCATCGGGCTATGCACTTCCATAAATTATTCTAGGTCATGATCGACAATCCTTCCAGCTTCCAGTACTTCCAAGATCACTGCTATCTCCAGTACGAATAGGGTACTACTGGGTCCAATTCTCTTGCTAGCCTTCCACGCTAGATCTAGAATCTTAAAGAACCTATCAATCTATCCTACTAAAGGTAACACTCTTCTCAGAGATTATTGCACATATCACGTCTTCTGCTGTCTAAACTACGATCTTCTTCTGGAGGAAACCATCAGGCGCAAGCGTTCGTCTTTTCGAATTAATAGGAGATGAGAAACAATGATAACGATATTGGCAAAAACTGAACGAATACAATTGGGAAGTCCAAGGGTGATAATCACATACAAAAGGGAGTTTTTAAAAATCGATTATGGATTGAGATCATATTCAACAATAAACCATAATATCTATTCCTAATTTGCAGGCTCACTTGGCACAGTCAAGTGACCAAGACGATTTAAAACAGACCTGCATGGGCCACCACAAAAACATGTCACGCCCTAGTCCCAAAATACGTAGGACCAGGAATATGTGACACGCCAGCTACGCATTCGACCAGACTCTGGTCTGACTCGAATACGTATAAGTTGTATAATATAAAGGGCACTATCTAGATATCCCATAAATGTAAACCTCTATGTCTCAATCCATAATGTCCAGCAATATACAAGAAAGAGCTATATGTGCTAAAGTCGGCCACCCAATAACACACAAACTCGAATAGACTCGAGAAAAGATGAGTCTATAAAAATTAGGCTACAACAGCAGATGAATAATCAATAAGAATAAAGTAACCATAATGTCGGTGGAAATGATATGAGTACCTGGTACAAAGCCCGCAAGACGTGCAACTCCATCAGCAACTCCAATGCTCCGTAATCGTCTATTCTGTAAAACTGGCAGGGGACCAGGTCCTCAGAGGGACGTAACAAGGTACAAAAATATAGCATGCCAAATATAACAGAAAGTACAAGTGCAATGATGGGGTAATCTAGCATAACCAACTAAGTGTGACACAGTTTAAAGATAATGTTCGACGCATGGGCTGTCCAAAATAAAATCGTAGCTCAGGACACGAAAACACACGGGACGTACCACGGCTCCGGGCAAAGAGTCACACGGGTGATACAACTACACTAGATACATGATCACTACAGAAATAATACATATATATAAGCGCGTGCAGAGGAGCCCAAACGTCTAGTAACTGTCTTCCCTATCCCAAATGATCAACGATTATACGTTGAACCTGAACCTCTATCGAACAGTCTCGTCATACAGAAATAACTCAACAGTCGCAACCCTAAGGTCGTCCCAATCTTCGGTCATGATGTCAGTATCAGGATACAGAAAATGTGGCACGATATCAGTGTATGAATGTGTCATGGGATAACGATATACTCAGGTACGTACATCGAGGTGTTACGAACATCTAACATTCGTTATAAGATGTTACGACGGACATCTGCACCCGGTTGTGATCCGGGTGCGGAGTATCGATCGTAAACAAATATGCGCACAATGTACATAATGAAATAATAAAATAGTTGTAACTGAAATACAGGGTGGCAAGGTACACTTGCCTGCGTCCGGCTGCTGATGACGGGGATCCGGTACCACGTCCAAGTTCTCAGGTCCCGTAGTACCTAGAGATGAGATACAAACTCAATCAATAAACTATCACGGGACAAACAGGGATGTGACACACGTCTATACATATGCTCAGACTCAGCTATAACTCACAGGGACACGACGCTAGAGGGTTGACCAAGGTTGACAATTGGTACATTACATCAAATTAAACTAATCATCTGTACAATATCATCAACCAAATCCTCCATCCTACTATATTCATCATAGCGTTCATCAGTATTTCATGTATGATTGTTCCTCAGTTTTTCCCTCGATATGCACCGATGTTGACATGTATATTTACTGTCATCCTCAAATACACCATTAATATTCTTAGTCCTCAATCACGGTCTCATAATTTGATATTATACATATTTCACGATCGAGCACCTGCTCCCAATATCCATCAACATTTTAATATTATTAATTTTCAACAATAGTTTACAATAGCTAAAACAACAATAACCCATATGCGTATATATATTCTATGTCCTCAAACAACTTCCAATATTTACCCAAGGATCAATATCCCTCTACCATTAATTAATTAACCTGTTGGTATTAATCACTGCGTTAATATCACCATCCTTTCTCAAGCGTTTAAATGTATGCACAATATCAACCCTACTCAATACATAATCCATAACCCCAAATATTAATTAAGCATGTTAACCATCAACGCATATAATTCATATTATTTACAAACACCCAAACCCTAACTCACATCATTAACCCTAAGTCATTAACACTAAACTAAACGTACACAAAACAAACTATACAACAATAACCCTAACTAAAAATACAATACAATATATATCAATATAGAGAGGGGGGAGTGGTATACCTCGACGAGGTGTTGCTGGAGGCGATGGTGGAACGGGCAGCCAGCCGGGGAAGCTACTGGCCGAAGGAAGTTACTCGCCTGAGGTGGAGAGGTGGAGAGGTGGAGTGGTCGATGGAGATGAGGGGTGGCCGGACTGGAGGTGGGAAGGAAGCCGGGGATGCGGAGGAGGAATAGTGGTGGTGGAATGGTGTGTGGTAGTGGTCGAGAGGGTGTTGTAAACTCCCTCGACCAGATTTCAGCATTTAATAATAATTTAGGATTATTTTAGCAAATTAGGATTTATTTGCAATATTTTAATTTAATTATGCAATATCTTATTTAATTGTGCACCTGTCCATCACATAAATTTTTAGAGCATTACACTGACTGTTATCCCCAAACAAAGTTCACATACCTCTCCTAGACATGCCAGTCTACTATTCTGAACTTTGTGCAGCTCAGAAATACGCTGGCATGAGTCTCGTTTTAGTCGCACAAATATCGTTACAAACGTCCGTATTAATTTCTATTTAATTTCCAGACATGTACCCTTCCCTGTTCCAATAGAAATTAGAGGCCCAACAGGAACCTGTTTTGCCTAAACAAAATTACGTTATTATTCTATTTTGAGTATACTACGATTAGTATATTTACACTGTACTAAAATTCTGGTCCTGCCTATTTTTAAATAAATAGAAAACACCGTACGCATTAATTTCTAATTAATTAATACGGTGACCCGTATCACCCAAAACCAGGCCCAGCCCCTGCTCAGACTCACCCCCACACCCTCAAGGCCCTCACACAGCATTCCCCCTCAGTTCTATATATTTTAGCAATAAGGTATTTTTCTTAAAAAATTGCGTAATTGTACAATTTCCCAATTTTATAGGGCTTCTTTGCAATTTGTAAAACTTCAGGGTTTTATGTGCAAAACTGTATGTGTGAGGTGTCAACCTCCTATTGGAGGGTGAACCTACACCGTTTATTCCAAAAGGAGTCCAAATTCAATGTATTTGCACGAATAAAATATCCTAAAAATATCTAAGATATTTTAAAATAGAAATACCCAAAATATCCTCCCTAAAATCCTAAATTACAAAAACTACCCTAACCCTAAACCCTATATAATCCCCCCCAACCCCTCACCCGAACTCCCCATCCTCCTCCCTCAACCACCCCCCGTCTCTGACTCTCAGCCCCCTGCCTCGCCACCCCCTGACCTCCTCCCCGGCCGCTGCACTACCCCGCTAGCCACCGCAGCCGCCGCCGGCAGCCCCCGCAGCACCCGACCCCTTCTTCCCCAACCCAGCAGCCCCCCATCCCGACCGCCCTAAACCGCCACCACCCGCCACCTCAGACCACCACCACCGCCCCCATCCTCTTCGCCGTCGACCCTTCCACCGAACCGTCACTGCCCCGCCGCCCCCACGACCACCACAGCCACCGCCAGCTCCGCCACAGCGACCCCCGACCTCCCCGACCGCAACCGGAGCACCCCCCCGAATCCCTCAAACTCCCTCCCCCGGCCACCTCAGACCACCGCCACCACCACCGTTCCCTCCGCCCCGATCCCCTCCACCGTCCTACCACCCTGCGCCTCCGCCGCTGCAGACGTCGCCACAGCTGCCACAGCTCCTGCTGCTGCTGCTGTTGCTGCTGACTGCTACAGCTGCTGCTGTTGCCGTTTCGGCCAGCCGCCCGCCGGACCGCCGCCCTCCTCCCGTCGTCGACGACGGCGTGGGTCCCCCCCACGTGTCAGGTATAATACCCCCCTAAAATACGTATATTATATATATATATATATATATATATATATATATATATATATATATATATATATATAATTATATATATTAATTATATATTATTTATTACAGTATATATACTATATTATTATATATTTAAATATGTATATACATATGTATTTTTTTATTATATATATATATATATTTATGTATATTGTAATATATAATTATATATATTATATAATTATATTATAATTTATCATATATATATAATATACTATTTAAATATGTATATATATATGCATATATAGTATATATATATATATATATATATATATATATATATATATATATATATATATATATATATATTATGTATTATACATATTATTAATATATATTATTTATATATTACTAAATATATGATATATGTAGATTATATATAGTATATATAATCATATCATATATATATACCTACCATTATTAATATATACATATATTATCTATATATATATATATATATCTATATATGTATATATGTATATTTATATATATATATATATATATATATATATATATATATATATATATATATATATATATATATATATATATATATATGTATACCTACCATTATTAATATATACATATATTATCTATATATATATATATATATCTATATATGTATATATGTATATTTATATATATATATATATATATATATATATATATATATATATATATATATATATATATATATGTATTTATATTAATTATTTATATATATATTTCTATATATATATGTATACTTATATATATATATATATATATATATATATATATATATATATATATGTATTATATTAATTATTTATATGTATATTATTATAAGTACTATTATATATATATATATATATATATATATATATATATATATATATATATATATATATATATATATATATATATATATATATGTATGTACATGTATATTTTGTTTACATATCCTATTATACATATGTAATATTATTATTATATTTATATATATATATATATATATATATATATATATATATATATATATATATATATATATATATATATATATATATATATATATATATATTATATATGTATTAATTATATATATATATATAATGTCTTTTTAAGTATATTTATATACTATACTATATAAATATTATTTAATGTACGCATTATTTAAATATCAAATTTATGAACCATGTATATCTTGAACAGAGTGCACCTACCAGGCAGTCAGTGACCCCAGGTCACAGGACCCCTCAGACACGACTGCGGGAATAGATTTTTGGCACGCCCAGCTTGAGGACGTAGGCAAGTATACCTTGCAAAGTTTTACTGTTTAGTTTATTAAACTGTTGTATGTTATTTTCAGTGAACTTACATATAACTGTGTGTGTCCGAGATTGCCTCGGGTACCGTCAATAAATACGTTGACATGTAGTATAGCTGACTTAGACTTTAGCATCCCTACCTAACAGCTGCAAGGGTATCCTAATATCCTCCTAGACTCTAACACTTGTACACGCAACACGGTTGCACTTTATTTTGGGATACGAGTTTGCGTATTTGAATAGCTACCGGTTCGTGTGACGTGCATCACGGCTTAGCACAAAATCAGGAATATTCAGGAAAGAAATGACTTGGTATTTAGTTATGTTGTTTGCACGTTGTGGATTCGACTTGTATAACCGCATTGGGCGGGGAAGATAACTAGTAGGCGTATGGGACACCCACCTCCTTGTCGTTATACCTTCGGATACCATGCTCCTCGGAGATGGCCAATTGCAGAGTGCCCATGTGTCTGGGGGCATATGTGGCATATACTAGCCAGTCACGACGATTGGTGAATTAAGTAAGCATATGTCTAGCCTATACTTTCTCATACGTACTATGAGGTCTTCACATTGCATTCACTTAAATGGTTAGCACACCCTTATTTAATTTATTCAGTATTTACATATGGCATATTTTTATGTATCTTGTTATGTCCCACTGAGGACCTGGTTCCCTTCTAGATCTAGACGAGGTGTACTACCCCACAGTATACGGACCCGGACAGGAGATAAGGTACGCAACTGAGGAGGAGTTAAAGATGACACCATCAGAGTCTCCCTGATCTTTAGCAGTATATTCATCTGAAGCTGGAGTCTCATTATCTAGATAGACGATGCTCTAGTCTATTATATTTTAGCACTTTTATTATCTTTTATAGTGGGTTTGTTCCCACCAGATTTATCTGATTTGTACTATGACATTTCAGACATCAGCACTTATATATATTCGGCACTCATTTCAGTATTCCTTGATATTTTTGTGGATGAGATTAGACTTTACCTGTATCAGACTTGTTAGTATTTTAGGACAGCGTAGCACGTCTCTTTGGATCCATTAAATTGGGTAATCCCTTAGTGACATGTCAACTGGCCAATGCCACGTGGCCTGGTACCATATATTTTGGGACTGGGGCGTGACATGGTTTTAGTGGTGGCCCATGCAGGTCTGAGTTAATTGCTAGTGGTATGATGACATGCCCAGCAAGCCTGCTATAGGATAGAAATACTAGGTCTCATCCACTCTGACTTTATCCTTGAATTTTTTTTTGCATCCTGCTTGATTATTATATTATTATTATTTCCTTCGTGCTTTTTTAATTATTCTATCTTCTTCAGAAATATGGACATACCCAGTAGACACGCGACTGATGGGGTTGACAAAGCAACAGACCCCTCTAAGATGTCCAAGGGACCCCAACCACTCTGAGAGACCAGTCCCCGAGAAGGACACTAGTCTATCCAACGACCCCGTACCTTCACCAGAATCCTACCCATGAAGCTACGCCAGCTGTTTGTGGTATTTAAACGAAAGAATGAAAGTGTATTTCAATGACGGAGTTTGTGCGAAACCCGCGCCCTTTGGTTTACAAACAAACTTGTACAATGTAATCCTATACGAGGATGTGGGAGTACAATTTATTTAATCTGGGTATAAATTGCTATAGGTGTCTGATCTGCGGTCGATCACTTTAGCCCTTGGACCACGCGATGTTGAAGAAGTGCCGTGGAAGACAGGTAGCAGCTTCGAAGGTTGCAGGAGAGGGTGGATGCACGATGCCGAAGTCGTCGATCCCCGCTCTTTGCCTGAGCTCCGGGCTCTCTCTCTCTCTCTCTCTCTCTCTCTCCTCCTTATTCGATCTTCTCCGACTGTCGACCTTGGATCTGGTATTGGTACTCTTGACCGAATTTTCTGACCTGGGATTTGATATCGGTTTCTTGACCAATTTTTCGACCTGGGATCTGATATCGGTTTCTTGACCAATTTTTCCGACCTGGTTCCCCATTGACAAGGGCCTCTATTTATAGAGTCTTTGGTGACAGTGACCACTCTGTTGGTGTAGCAACCGAGGAGTGGAAAGTACAGCACCCTTTTATACAACGGTTAAAGTAACCAATGCCTACGTATAGATGATCTTTTGACTGAGCGGGTGACGTGGGTCCAACTAAAGGGACACAACACGTACGGTTGCTACTAAGATCACGGCGTTAAAGCCACGCGGGTAGGTATCCATTGTGTAGAAGAGGTTGGCGTAGAAGCCAAATGTCCGTCACCATGGCATAGAAGCCAAGTAGGCGTGGAAGCCGAGCAGGCATAGAAGCCGAACAGGCATAGAAGCCGAGTAGGCGTGGAAGCCGAACAGGCACAGAAGCCGAACAGGCATAGAAGTCGAACAGGCATAGAAGCCGAGTAGGCGTGGAAGCTGAGTAGTCGTAGAGACTGAGTGGGCGTGGAAGCCGCATGAGCACAGATCCTGAATGGGCATAGAGGCCGCTGCATATCGTGCCAGAATGGGCGTAGAAGCCGCTTGAGCACAGATCCTGAATGGGCGTAGAAGCCGCTGCATATCGTGCCAGAATGAGCGTAGAAGCCGCTTGAGCACAGATCCTGAATGGGCGTAGAAGCTGCTGCATATCGTGCTGATGTGGACGTCTTAGCCAGAATTACGGCTTTTGAAGATATAACCAAATCTCTTGCAGGGATTTGCCATCACCTTATGCATTAAATACGGAGGCGTATTTCGAAGGTCTGCAGGCCTTCTGTGCACCCGTCGCAGAGACGTGTCTTGAGAGAAACTTTCACCGCTCTGTACAATTAGACGTGGAGACGTGCCTCGAATCCCGTACGAAGTGCAGCTTTTGACGTGGCAGGCGGTTTGTCTGCTGTGGAGCGTAAAATAGCTCATGTTTGCCTGTGTAAAACAGGACGGCGTATTCCCTTGTACGCAAAAGAGCGGTTTATGCTGAGGGGACTCCGATAAACGACGGTTTGGTGATGTTTTACTAAATCCTCTGCATTAAATGGTGAGATCCGCCATCATACTGTGGAACGCGTCCCGAGAGGTCTGCCATCATTTTCAGCCATCGTCTGGGTAGCCGTGCATCACCTTTTGTCAGGAGTCAGAGGTCAGATTCACTGCGTGACTTGACAGGTTTATTTCGGAGAAGATGAAGCGTTCCTCGTACGCTATCACGCTGCTTTGAGAGCGGTTGAGTTTTACGCCATGGAGGCGATGAAGAACTTTGTTTCACGCTGGAGCGGCCTGGACGTACTGCATTTATGCGGATGGTCCTTTGAGCTTTATTCTTCACGCTGTATTTTAGCAGAAAAAACTCTGTCGTACGCCTGATGGCTCTGAAGGCCTCTGCTTACGCTGCTCTGTATCAAGAGGCTGTGTAGCTCTTCCCAGCATATTTTTCATGCTTCTACAAGACCCCCTTCAGAGCTTTTAAATTCCTTGGAATTTGAAATGCTTTGAACGAAGCATGAATGGCCCCTCGTAACTCGAAACGTTTCTGAGTGGAGCGTTAAAACGGTCGGTGCAGACTTTATGGCAGATTTATGGGGGACCGCTGTGATCTCTTTTGCCTATAAAAGGCTGGGGGAGTTAGCCTGTTCTCCCCACATCTTCATCACCATACAGAGATGATCACCGGAGTTCGCCGGGTCGATTTGAGGAAGAAGGAGATCATGTTCTTCCAGCGTGTAAGGAGCCGAAAAAGATGGCATCTTCGAGCAAATGTCCACTGCAACGATGGATCATGGAAGGATATCTTAGCCTCCCTTGCTCGGGATAATCAGCAACTTTGTATGACGTTGCCCCAGGAGAGAGGAAGGGTCGTATCTGACCACGGCGGCTGGCATGCCGCGCCTTCTCTCGATGCCCTCCGGGAGGTGAGAGAGAAGACAAGCTGTAGCAGCTGTCTCCCCAGACTGAGTTGGGTTTAATACCTCAACCCAATCTGCCGTGGCGCACGGAGCATGGGATCTGCATGCTTTTATGCAAGCCCCAACTCTGTCGTGCCCGCCGGTGATCATCTCCTTCGAAGAAGAGAAAGATCTGTACCGATGCGAGAACCCTGCAGAACGGACTCTGGCGGCGATCTTCAGACGATGAGGGGGTATCTCCTTTGTAGATGGAGTTTCCCTCATATGTAGTCATGAAAATGAAAAGAAAACCCTTGTAGATTGGATTTCCCTCATATGTAATCATGATTTTGATCTTTAATAAAAATCGTCTTTCTTCTTCATATGATCATCTTGCCATATGTTGCTGTGAAGTCTGAATATGTGCAGCTTCAACACGTCTGAATCTGTACGCCGACTCTGTAGAAAGAGTGCTAGGTCCTGTCCTTTACGCATAGCGAGTAGTTCATAGAACGCTCTAGAGCATTTTGAACATCTTAGAATGTCCTGTTGCTGGGACTGAGGAACCACGTAGAGCTCTGAACTTCTGATAAACAGAATTTTTGTTCATTCTTCGCCTTCGAGAGTGACTTCTCGAAAATCCCTTGGAACAGGGTCGAGGAATGGCTGTCAAAAACTGAGTTGCCATCTTTTGATAGACGAGGTATTCAGACTGGAGTTTGGATGAACCTCCAATTGACCCGAGAAGAGTAATTTCTCAATGTTTGAACTCTTGTATGTTTCGGGTACTTGGGATATGTTGAGGCCAAGGAGGAGTATCTTCTGTGTGAACTCCTGTAATTGACCATCTTGGGGACCGTTCGAATATACGGAAAGTCGTAGAGCGAAAAATCATCAGTCTGTAGCCTCCGGGCGTAAAACACCGTCGAGCATGAAATCGTAGACTTGTAGTTCCTGTGCGTGAAGTCATGGGTTTTGTGGCCTCTCGAGCATAAAAGCTACTGAGCACAAAGGTATCCGGGCCAAAAACCTGACTTGTAGCTGTCGAACGTAAAGTTGTAGATTCGTAGCCGTCGAGCGTAGAAAGCTCCTTTAGCGTAGAAATGTATATCTGTAGCTCCTGAAAAGAAAATTTCTCCGAGCGTGAAGTCTTGCGGATCTGTTGCTTCTGAGCGTAAACTGAGCGCTATCGAGCGTGAGATCATCGATTTGGTATCTGCTGAGCGTAAAGTCGTAGATTTGTGGCCTCTCGAGCGTAAAAGCTACTGAGCACAAAGGCATCCGGGCGTAAAACCATAGACTTATAGCTTGCGAGAGTAAAACCGTAGATCTGTTGCTGTCGAGCGTAGAAAGCTCCTTCAGCGTAGGACCTACTGAACCGTCTTTGCATGAAAAAACTTTTCGAATTTGCTGACTGTCCGTCTTTCAAGGTTAGTGGGCTGACATGGCATCCAATCATAACCCTTTTATTCAATTTTGCGAGATTTGGTTAGGGTCTCGAGGAGTCCGTCTGAGGATTCGAGGAGTCGGCCCGAACTCTATATATATCCCAATTTCTCTGAGAGAGAAACTTTTTATCCGTCTTCTGTGAAAGAGAGCTTTCGACTGTTCGAGTTTTTCTTCGTTCCCTCGAATCTTCAGAAAAATGGCGTCGAAACAAACCTCCTTCGCTAAGGGAAAGGGTATAGGTTCCTCTTCTCATTCTTCCGCCCCAGCAAGGGAGTCTTTGGTCGGTCAAGGCAAACTTCCTTCTGAGCGAAGTGTCCCGCCGACGAGTAGTGCACCCGGTTTTAGAGGTAAGCCTTCGGGGTGACAAAAATGACAAAAAATCCTTCGCACACGTTGAACGTGACCGCGCTAGGTCGTCTTCTGTGCTGATAGCCTCTTCTTGAGGAAGATGATGCACGGAGGCATTTTCATCTTTTACGCCCACATTTCTAACGTGTCAGCGTAAAGACTCCATATTTTCGTAGTTCTGAGTGTAGAAGCTCTGGCTACCAAAAATTGGGGTATATCATAAATTTGAATTTTTACGCTTGTGGGGGGGACCTCCGGCGTAAGATTGCCAGATTTGCACAATCCTGCGTAGAGCACAGACTGTTGTTTCTTTTGGTCCGTATGTTCGTGCAAGACTTGTGATGACGTATTTTCCTTGCACTTTTGTAGTTGACTTGGGTGAGTCTCCACTGGCCGAGGTGATGGGCTCCGCTGCTGGGATGCTGCACTCGAACTACCTGGAGGATCTGTCCCACGTGTCCTTCCCTATCTCCGGACCCCAGTACCCTGAAGGAAGGAGGGTCTTAATATCGGCTCAGGGCGAGCGAATGCTGCTGAGCATGATCAACGGGGAGCCTCTGACTTATGTAGACGGGGAGCCGTACGTAAAGCCGGCTTTCCTTTTTGGGGACATGATCGATAAACAGTCCCAGACGAAGCCTAAGAGGGAGCCCTGGGTCTTCTCAGCCGAGAATTTGGTTTTGTACCTGCCAACGATGCCGAGGGATTATCCCATCTCGGCCTTCTTCCATGCGACGCATCCTAGAAAGATGTCGTGGACGCTGACTCCTGATCTTCACGGCAAGCCGGGAAAGATTTTTCATCTGAAAGGAGCTGACCAGGGGTCATTCGTCAGTCGCCCCTCCGGCGTTATGACGTTGTTCAGAGGACTGTGCCCGGGCAGTGTTCCAAGTGAAGATAGCTTGGTGATCCAGCCGGTCCAATTGCCGACCTTCTGCAACGACTTCATGGGTCGAGGTGGGGTATATCCCAAGGAGAATCCTCGGTGCAATGGGTGGATCACCCCAATGAACTCCCGATGGAAATGCCTAGTTGACTGGGCCTTGAAGCACTTTCAGAGAGAGTTGGAGGGCATTGGACTATATGCCGCTGTGAGTGCGATGAGCGTCGGGTTGCCTCTGAATCCCAATTTGTTCCTGGCGCTGATGGAGCGGTACATTCCGCTCACCGGGACCTTTGCCACTCCACTGGGGGAGTTGGGGTTGGCGCTCCACGAGATGGCAGTTGTCTCGAGACTGCCGATGGGGGATACTCCATATGAAGAGTATGTTTCCACCAACCGGGAGTTGGGGGATTTGGACCCTCGGGTGGTGGAAGTATATCAGGAGCTGATGTGTCAATACTTTGCGTGCACCGCCTTTTATAACGAGCCTTCTGATTTGGCTCACACCACCAAGTGGATGTCCTACCTCTTCTTCCACCGAGCCAGGGCCGCCAGGTCGGAGAAAGCCTCGAGTGGCAAGAATGAGCCCGTGAACTGTTTGGGCGTGCTTAGTTCCCAAGTTGTGGAGACTCTTATGGAGGAGGCTGAAGCTCCGGACCAGATTCTTGTCGAGGGGGTAGGAAAGTACCCGGAAGGCACCAAGGCCTGTAGTTACTTGAGGCGTTGTCGCAGACCTTTGTCTAAGGAAGCCCAGCTGGCTGGTTTCCTCTCCATATGGTTGCGCCGAGTAGTGGTGCCAGGTACCACATCCGCGGACCGCATTCACCGAAACATCCTGTGGCCGGCAGTGCGCCTGGTGTTTGGGGCAAGACTGGGCTTGCTTCTTGCCATGGTGTACCGTATACAGGCTGGCTTGAGAGCCATAACTGACGGGTTGCTCGTCGACGAAGCTCGACGTGAGAGTTTTCCCAGGGTAGAGTTACCATACCTATACTTGATGGGATGGTTGGTTCTCCACAATCCCCGGGTGATGTCTCCTGGGTCCGGTAGCAGCTCGGGGGGTATATTCTTACTGAATTACAAGGATTCCTCCTGGAATATGAGCACAGTTTTAGACTGCCGGCTAGTGTTGAACCTCGGCCACGGTTGGAAGCTCCTCTGTACTGCTCCCCCCGTGCATCGCAATCAATCAGGGGTGCGGCTTGAGGATTCAGGTGGAGAGAAGACCGACCTTTTCCCGGAAGCTTTTAACTGGTTGGTCTGTATTAGACCCTCCCATCTGCTGTACAGGAGCGAAGATCACTGCTTCTTCGAGCCCTACTTGCCTAGTCGGTTTGCCAGGCAGTTTGGGTACGATCAGCTGCATGTGGGCAATGCCGTTACCAGCTTTAGGTCCAGGGGCGGACTCATTGATGGAGCTAGAGGGTGGCGATATTTCCTTATGGGTTGAACGAGGGCAACCTTCATTGTGTCGGTTGTTACAACCTCCACGGAGCTTCGCATTCTCCATTCTTACGCCCAGTTTTACGTGATGATTAACACCTTCCATCATGATTTCGACGTGCGTGGAAGCTTCCGGGTGCCTTCTCCCAAGCCTGGGGGAAGAGTTGACGTCCCTTCGGTTTCTTCGGACGATGGTGAGGAGTCTGGTACTCCGGACGAGCCTCTGGTATCGGTGCCGAGGTGCGAAGTGCCTCTGCCTGCGGGGGCTTTGGTAGTCCTTTCTGGGAAGCGACGGGCTTCTGCTCTGAAGGAAGTTTCTCTTTGCAAGAGGAGGAAGGAGACGGTTGCTCGTCCTCTCCACATTCCTGGCATTGCGACTCCTGGGAGTGAGCCTGCCTCTCCCTACCTCGGGGATGACTCCTTGGCTGGAGGTTCCTCGCCTTCTAGAGAGGGGCCTCCTACAGTTCCGGTCGTCGATGCCGGAGAATCCTCGTTAGAGGTGGCTGTGGTGGCTACTGCTCCAGGTAGCGGAGTGAGATTGCCTGTGTGGCCGAGGCAGATGGGAGGATCTTTCCCGAGGCCAGCAGCGGGCATGGCTCCTGCCGCGTTAGTGAGCGCGCCTGGCGAGATTCCGGCCGATGAACTTTGACCACGTCTTGGTGGAGGCCTGACAGAACTCTCGGCGATGTCGGTCGTCCCACCTTCTTCTCCAGGCATGACGATTCGCATTGCGTCATTAAGGCATGGTTTAGCTATATCGACTGCAGATGTGTCGTATATGCCGTTGGCTCCGGGTAAAATATCGTTTTTATGTCTCCTTTGAGAAAGTTTGTCATCATACTGATATTGACTTTCTCGTCTTCTTCTCAGGGGATAGCGCCCACGGGGAGTATAGCGTTGAAGCGCATTCTGGTTTCGCTCGGGCTTCTGACGAGGAGGCGTTCGTCTTTGATGAGGAAGTGGCTTCGGGGGCCAGTACGCCTGGAGTAGCTTCGTCACCTCGAGAGGAGGATGAACACATCGTCGTGACCTTGCCTCTTGTGAGTGTGGCGACGACTTCGACCGCCGTTACCGCACCTTCTTCGATTGCGCCATGTGTCGATGCGACGGCTGTGGCCACCTCGTCTGCAATCATCCCTGGAGAGGGACTTGCTGACATTGCGGGCGCTCCTGGCGTTCAGTCGGATCTAGTTGCGTTGACCGAGCAATATACCAGCCTTTTCTATACCGGTTTGAGAACGATGGTGTCAATGGTGTTAGCGAAGAGTCTAGATTTTGGGCGCCTGAGAAAGACTTCTCTTGCTTCGATCGGGGTCATCAGGGAGCTCGGCGATCCTGGAGTAGCTGACGCCCTGGAGGCGGTGGTTAATGGGTTAGAGCAACCTATTAACGAACATTTGCAGCTGACTCGGGGTCTCGATGCTGATGTTCAGGCTCGGTTCGACCTCATGACTGCGCGGCTTGCTACGAAGGTGGAAAGCCTAGACAACTCTATCCAGAAGCATAAGCTGGAGGTGGATAGGAGAAAAGTTGCCGTGGAAGAGGCTCTTGCCGTTGAGACGCGGTGTCGTTCTGAGCATGAAGGGAATGCAGCGAGGGTCTCCAAGCTGAAGGAAAAACTCGCTCGGGCAGAGGAGTGGGCTTCTCAGTCGCTGGCAGGTCTAGACGTAGCGTCCGGTCGACTGAGCACAGCGCGACGGGAGCTGGACCGTGCAGAAGCTGCTCGCGCGGGCTGTCTTCGGGCAAAGGCTGATTTGACCCTCACGGACACTCCCGAGGCACGGCTGGAGCAGGCTCGTGCCGACGCCTTGGTTCTTAGGAATGAGAGGATAGCTGCGCTGGAGCGGCAGATTCATAATCTGATTCACCCGCCATCATGATGTATCCTTTTCCCTTTTTGCTTGCCCAGATGTAATTCTGCCTCCCTCTCGGGAATAAATAAAGGCGACTCTTTTCTGACTTTTGTGGACCCATCATTTTGGAATGTAAATGACCGATTTTGGTGAGAGTGTTATCAGAGGTAGTATGGACATGATAGACTCTCGATAAACTTTTTAGCAGGACACATCTATTCAGAGGTCATACGAACATGATAGAGCGTAATCCTACTAATTGCGTTTTGGAAGTAGTTTTGTCAGAATCGAGGGCCTTGCTATGTCCCACCCGAGCAGGGGGGATTAAGCATAGTACCTTTTCAGGAATTTGCCGTTGATAGGAGCCATTAACAGGTCTCCATTAGGCTGGGCTATCATGTAGGCGCCGTTCGAGAACGTTGTCTCGATCACATAAGGGCCTTCCCACTTGGGTTGGAATTTGCCTTTACTTCTGTAGGTAAGAATCATCGGTCTTCTTACGGCTAGAACTAGCTCGCCGACTTTGAACACTCTTTCCTTCACTTTATGATTAAAAGTTTTGGAAATGCGTGCTTGGTAAAGCGTGATATGCTGTTGAGCTTGTAGGCATTTCTCGTCTAATCCTTCAAGCTCTTGGAGCCTTAATAGGTCATTTTTTTCTCGAGTCAACTCACTAGTCACTGCTATCCTGAGCGACGGGATCTGTATTTCGATGGGAAGAACTGCCTCTCTCCCGTAGACCAGTGAAAAGGGGGTACAACCTGTAGGTGTCCGTACCGTTGTGCGGTATGCCCAGAGATATTCGCCCAGCTTCTCGTTCCAGTCTCTTTTGTTTGAAGAAACGAACTTCTTCAGGAGTTTGATAATGGTTTTGTTGAAAGCTTCCGCCAAACCATTAGCAGCTGGATAATATGCCGTAGAGGCAATATTATATATTCGACTTTTATCGCAAAATCGATGAAACGCTTGGCTGATGAACTGAGGCCCATTATCATGGATTATCCTTCGAGGAATCCCAAAGCGATAAATGACGTGGTGCTTGATGAAGCTGATCACGTCAGACGCTTTTACCTCAGCCAGAGGGATCGCCTCTGCCCATTTGGAGAAGTAATCCGTGATGGCCAGTATGAACCAGTGGCCTCTGGAGGAAGACGGGTGAATGGGACCGACGATATCCATACCCCATGCTTCGAAGGGCCAGGATGCGACCGTAGGATGTAGATATTCAGACGGTTGGTGTATGAAGTCTGCATGAACCTGACAGGCTCTGCATTGTCTTGCATAGCTGATCGCGTCTGTGATCATAGTGGGCCAGTAGTAGCCCATTCTCCTGATACGATCCTGTAGCTTAGGACCGGACTGATGCGCTCCGCATACGCCGTCGTGAGCTTCTCGGATAATCTGCTGTGCTTCGTCGTCTGAGAGACATCTTAATAGCAGTCCGTCGTAGGTTCGACGATATAGGCAGTGTGAAGATGCATCGAAATAGAAGCGTAATGATCGTCTCTTGACGGATATTGCTTCTTTGGGGTCCTCTGGCAAGATTCCATATGCGAAAAAATCTATGAAGGGACTTCTCCAGTCCCTCCTGGGGGGATCTGTGTTCACAGCGTGGCTGCGTTCTATGTGAAGGTTGTTCTTCACGCAGAATAAATCTCTGTTAAGAAGGATCACCGAATCTTGCCTTCTTATAGGGGTAGCTAAGTCCGCAGCTAGACTGGCCAGGGCATCAGCTTCCAGATTCTGAGATTGAGGTACATGCTCTAGGAAGAACCCTTTGAATGTCATGGCTATCTCGATTATCGCTCGTTGATAGGGGATGAGGTCTGGATTCCGGACTTCGTATATCCCTCTGACTTGATTGACGATAAGCAGAGAATCACCGAAAGCTTCCAGGGTTTCGACCCCCAGCTCTTCAGCGACTTGGAGCCCGATCAACTGGGCGTTGTATTCCGCCACATTGTTGGAGCATGGTTCATTAAGAGAGTATGCCCGGTAGATAACGAGTTTATCAGGAGTGACCAGGACGATTCCTACCCCTGAAACTACATTTCCCTGGGGGCCAGTCCTGGAGGCGCCGTCAAAGAACAGTTGCCATGTGTCACTTTCCATTGCGGAATTATATTTTACAACTTCGTCGGGAATGTCTTCGTATAACTTGGAGGCCTCCGGGATCGGATGAGCAGCCAGGAAGTCGGCCAGCGCTTGGCCTTTGATGGACTTCTGCGGGATGTACACCATGTCATATGGTGTTAACAGCATCGCCCAGGTTGCGAGTCAGGAATTAAGAATACTCGGCTTGCTCATCAGTACTCGAAGAGGGTTGATCCTGGAGATGATATGAATAGTCTGGCCGATGACGTAGTGCCGCATCTTTTGGATAGCGAACATCAGAGCCAGACATTCTTTCTCCAATGGGTTATACCGGTGTTCGGCTCCGACCATCATCCTGCTAAGGTAGTAGATAGCCTGCTCATGCCCCTCGTCGTTCTTCTGCACTAGAAGAGCTCCTAGCGAATGATCCATTGCTCGGACGTACAGCAAGAATGGTTTTCCCATGATAGGAGGCACCAGAACTGGCGGACTGGTGAGGTAGCATTTGATCTCCCCGAATGCTTGCTGACAGGTTTCGTCCCATACAAAGGATACACCTTTCTTCATGAGGTACGAAAAAGGCTGGCATCTTCCTGAGAGGTTGGATATGAACCTCCGGATATAAGCCAGACGGCCTTGAAATCCCCGAAGTTCCCTCAGATTGTGGGGCGGTCGCATTTCTACGATGGCCTGGACTTTGTCAGGGTCCACCTGGATGCCTTTGGCGGTGATAACAAATCGCAGGAATTTGCCACTAGATATGCCCAGGAAGGACTTCGTAGGGTTCATCTTGAGTTGATGTCGGCGCATTAACTCGAATACCGTCCTTAGGTCATGAATGTGATCATCCTTGAGGAGGCTCTTGACGGCTATGTCGTCTACGTAACACTCTACTGTTTTGCGTAAATGTTCATGGAATATGCCGCTCATAGCCCGTTGGTACGTAGCCCCGGCGTTCTTCAATCCGAAGCGCATGACCGTATAGCAATACACTCCCAACGGGGTGCGGAAGGCAGTGTGCTTCTCGTCTTCAGGATGCATCTTGATCTGATTGTATCCTGAGAATCCGTCCATGAAAGACATGCGTTCAAAACCGCAGGTGTTGTCGATCATGATGTCCGTGATGGGAAGAGGAAATTCATCCTTGGGGCAGGCCGCATTCAGATCTCGGTAATCAATGCAGATACGTACCTTCCCATTTTTCTTCATGACTGGGACAACGTTGGTGACCCAGTCGGGATGTTATTCTTCCCGGATGAACCCACAGGCTATCAGCTTTTTGACTTCAGCTTCAATGGCGTCCATCATGTCCGGTCGGAACCGGCGTTGGTGCTACTTCACAGGCTTTGAGTCAGCCAATATGTTGAGTTTGTGAGTAGCCACCTTCGGGTCTAGGCCCGGCATGTCTCCATAATCCCATGCAAAGACGTCGACGTATTCCTTTATCAGCTGTATGATTTCTTTTCTTTCGGCTGGTGAAAGATTGTCACTGATAAATATCGGCTTTGGCGAAAGCTCACCCCCAATATCGATTTGGATAACTTCGTCTTTGGTTGGAGGTTCCCTTTGTTCGAAGCAAAATTCCTACTGTGTATCCATTTGCTGAGCCCAAGAGTCATTCTCAAATGGCTCAGAATCTCGTTCCTCTGCTTCTGAGGGATCTGTCATCACCATATTTGCTGATAGTGCTTGTTCGAGAGCATCAGGTGAGTCGGGGGGTGAAAAGATGTCCTTATCCGACGTGGAAGCCGTAAGGGAGGTGGCATACCATAACCCGAAACGAGTTTGTTGGTAGCGGGGGTCGCCACGTGGCAGCGTTCTTCTGCCTCTTCCGTAGTTGAGGCCCGACTTTCGCTTCAAGTCGTAGCCCATGTTTTGTATGATCTTCAGCGCTTGAGGGCTGTATCGGTGAACCTGCATCTTCCCAGTATCGTCATCGAAAGGATCTTCCTGGATGGCTGGCTGATTGTGCATACGGCCGAATACTATTGGACGCTGACTGCTGCAGGTAGGCAGGATTATGAAGATAGAATCTTCATGCGGTCCATACGTTGTGATGACGTTGGATGATGATGCTGCTTCCCAGATATGCAGATGGTAGGAGTCCATAGCTTCCAAGAACTTTCGTGCTATGGGTTCTACCTCGTCACGGGGAGCGGGTTCCTGATTTGGAATCTGAGTATTAATGTACGGGAAAAGAGGATGTTTATTGCCATCTGGAACTCCGTTCCTGGTCGTGTTTACATCGGTCGGCTGCTTGTCGCGCCGAAGGTTGATGACCAAAGGTGGAGGCTTCTGGTTCAGAGTAACCGCTGGAGAATTGCTTCTTTTCCCCGAGCTGGATCTGTTCAGGTGAATAGCTATGGGCTCTATGGCTTTTGGACGAGTGGTTCGTCCTTTCACTCTGATCGACAGCGGTAGTGCGACAGAGGGTTCTCCTGGCTCCCGGTAGGATTCCTTCTCTGTCTTGCCCGCCACTTCTTCTGTGTGGTCCTGCGAGTACAACACGGCGTCGGAATAGTAGGACTCTACTCCTTTAAACGGGTTTAGGTCGGCCACCTCCGTTTGTACCATCCCTTGGGGGTCTACATATTTAAGACATTGATGTAGAGTTGAAGGAACGATGTTGTGATCGTGGATCCACGGTCTTCCTAGCAAGATGTTGTAGGATACCTCTGAATCGATCACGTAACATGTGGCCACCGATCTGAGGTTGCCAATCTGGATCCTCAGGCGAATCTTCCCTAACGGCTTACTTCTTCCGGCATTGAATCCCACGATTGTAGTGGAGGTGTAAGCCAGTTCGCTGGTAGGAATCCTCAACGGTCTGAGCAGACTGTGCGGGATAATGCTGATCGATGATCCCGGATCTATGTGAATCCGATCAACCTCCATGGAACCTATGTACCCAGTGTAATAGAGGGGCCTGTCATGCCTGTTATGTTTTAACAACATATCGTTTTGGGTGAAGGTGATATTTGGGACCACCTCCATCACACTGTGGCACCGAGGGCACGCCACTGGTTCTTCGTCGGGAGACTTGAGCTAGGTCAAGCATGCCTCCGCCTGCATCAGTGCTTCACTCAGGACTAGACGAGTGTCTTGGGAGAGCCTGAGTAGCTCGAAGATGGAGAGCCTGGCCGGTGTATTAGCCAGTTGGGCTAGGATGTCGAAGTTATACGGCTTCTCAAAATCTTTGTTCGGAATGTTTTTCACAGGTTTATCGAAGCGCACTTCTCTTTGTTTTCCTTTGTTCGCCGGCGTCGGTTTTGAAGGGTTGGCTTCTGGTATGACGGGGCTTGGCCCTGCAGGTTTGACAGCTGAAACGTCTGTCGGTATATCCTCTTGACTTGCTCCGTAGTCGTTGAGGTAGGCTCTCCCTGACCGGGTTGCAGCAAGTACCTCGTCTTCGTCTGATGGCGAAGAATTTGTGACCATATGGCATGGTTTGCACTTTGAGCTCCTCCTGGACGTAGCTCTAGTCCCTTCCTCGAGCTCTGACACAAAATCTGGATGAACCCACATAATCTCGCCCTGACGGGTGGTCAGGGATACCAGGTTATGATTTTGATCCCTAGCCGGAGGGAGATTGACGATGTCCATTGTGGCTCGGGAAATGGGCGTGATACCGTCCATGACTTCTTGGGGAGGCAGATCGCCGAACCGCAGAGAGATCATGTTGGCTGTGACCGTTTTCTCGGTGTTGTGCAGGGTGATGGCCTTAGCATCGATCAACCCCTGGATCTTCCTCTTTAGTACGTAACACATCTTTGTTGGGTGGTGTACGTATCTGTGGAAGATGCAGTATTTGGGGTCGTCGGTACTGCCGACCTCTTGGGGCCGCCTTAGCTCCGGCAGGGTGATCTTGCCACTTTTGACGAGACACTCAAATATACTAGGGATATCGTCGTCGTCGAAAGAGTAGACCTCGACGGGCCTGGAAGTCCCGGGCTTTGTCTGCGTGGTCACCGCCGTCTTTTGTCTGGACGTATTGACTGTCAGAGCTTCTTTTCCCTTGGAGCTGCGAGGATGCTCGCCGCTGGGAGATGGCCTTTTGCCTCTGTCGGAGGCGGAGATCATGATGCCGTTGTCGCGCGCCTTGCGACTGTTGTCTTCGGCGGCCACTGCAGAGACGATGAACGAGGGCCACTCATGGAACTGATATGGTCCTGTGAACACCGAGACTATAGGAAGGAGGTTCTTCCTACAAATGTCTACTAACGCCGAGTCTGGAACTCCTGGAGGCATTTGTAAGGTGGCCTGACGAAAACGTTCGACGAAGGTGCGAACTTCTTCCTTTTCCCTTTGCTTGACTTCAATGAGGGAGGACATAGACATGTCCATTCCACCCTCGTAGAATCGTGTGAAGAATAGCGCTTTGAAGTCTTCGAAGGAAGTAATGCAGTTATCCGCCAAGCTACGGTACCACTGATAGGCTACTCCTGAGAGGCAGCCCTTGAACACCCGAGTGAGGAGGGCGTCGTTCCCTTGTAGCAACACCGTCATCATACTGAAATAGTTCATGTATTGACTTGGTGATATTTTTCCTTCGAACAGAGCCATAGTCTGAGGTTTGTACTTCGGAGGAAAAGGGACTTCTTCCCAGATAGCCGGGTAAGGCTGGTTGATTCCCAGTTTCTTGAGCTGATCTTTGTGCCTCAAGGCATCAAACTGAGCTTTCAACTCCCGTACTGCCTGCATCGGATTCTCAGTTGGAAGCGGAGGGACTGCTGACTCTTGATCTAGAGCAGGTTCTTGGCTTGGGTCGGATGGTGGTAAGTCCACCCCCATACGTATCTGAGTTGGCGGGACCGACGCTTGAGCCATGGCAGTCGCGCGCTGAGTTAGCATCATCTGGTGCATGTTCTCCATTACGGATTGCATTTGCTTCAAAGATGTCTCTAGCACAGTGATGCGTTGTTCCGTATTTCCTGAAGCCTCCTCGCGTTCGTCTTCAATGGCGTAAGCTCCCACTTCCCTGGGCGTCATCGAAGGATTAGTATAGGTCGCCGCAGAAGTCGACTCTACACTCTCAGCATCTGTTCTGGGAGATTGGCGACCCCCAGCGTCGGAATCAGACAAGTATGGAGCTGGTTGCTATGACCTTGCCCGGGTGTTTTGGAACACCCCAGCTTCAGTGCTCCAGAGGAGGTCTTCGAATCTTCTTCGACTCGAAGGCCCAGAGGGATGACGTCTCGAGCTCGACCTTCTTCTGGGTATGCGTGAAGCCATGTTCACGGACGCATACGCGTGCTCTTCTTTCGGAAAAGACTGAGAGTAGCTCAATCGGTCGAAGACCGACCGTTTTGCTTTAGAACAGCAGCAGTCAATCACAATCTTATGACTATTACAATATTGCTCTCTGGGGGGCGTAATAGACATGTTGGAAGATCTCCTCTCCTTATGCTTCTGGACTAGGCATTCGCGTAGGTCAGGAGTAGCAACCGGAGCTTGCTTTACGCCGCGGGACTTCACCTGGCATAATTTGGAGATTCGCTCAGACTGGCGTAAAGCTGAAGAGGTCCTTAGTCGGCCATCGGCTTCTCGCGTAATCCGGAGGGTAGGCAGATTGTTCTCTTGCTGGCGTAAAGGCGGAGAGATTAAATATTCGCCTGTTTGCTTCCCCTCGCGGAGATTACTGCGCTCATCTGTTTTACCATAGAAGTCAGATATTGTTTCGCGCGTGGAGCGTGATCTGTTCTTCCGATTTGGCGTTGAGGCACCATCGGAAGTTTTGCCTGTACCGCGCGTAGCGGGAGACTGATTCCTACTCGTAGAGCGCAGTGGATACTTCTGGGTTAGCGCAGAGGCCTTGCCCAAAGTTTTGTCTGTACCGCGCATAGCGGGAGACTGGTTCCTACGCGTAAAGCGCAGTGGATACTTCTGGGTTAGCGCAGAGGCCTTGCCCGAAGTTTTGTCTGTACCGCGCGTAGCGGGAGACTGAATTTTACGTGCAGGGCACGGAGGGAGCGATGCTACCACCTCATTGGTCGGAGAGATCGGAGAGATCGGAGAGTCCACAGGAATGGTTGAGGATGTCTTGGGCATCCACACTTTGCGCAGCTTCCTGTTGTCTTGGACGGAGAGAGAGTGAGAGCTACCCCTGGTTCGAAGCATGTCTTCGTAAGCAGACTGGTCGAAATGAACGACCAGTGTCTTCTTCACGGTTCCTATAGATACCGCATTGCGTTGAGCAATTACTTCCTCGTCAGAAGAGAAAGACGTCCCCAGCAGAGTCGCCATCTTGTTTGTGGTATTTAAACGAAAGAATGAAAGTGTATTTCAATGACGGGGTTTGTGCGAAACCCGTGCCCTTTGGTTTATAAACAAACTTGTACAATGTAATCCTATACGAGGATGTGGGAGTACAATTTATTTAATCTGGGTATAAATTGCTATAGGTGTTTGATCTGCGGTCGATCACTTTAGCCCTTGGACCACGCGATGTTGAAGAAGTGCCATGGAAGACAGGTAGCAGCTTCGAAGGTTGCAGGAGAGGATGGATACACGATGCCGAAGTCGTCGATCCCCGTTCTTTGCCTGAGCTCCGGGCTCTCTCTCTCTCTCTCTCTATCCTCCTTGTTCGATCTTCTCCGACTGTCGACCTTGGATCTGGTATTGGTACTCTTGACCGAATTTTTTAACCTGGGATCTGATATCGGTTTCTTGACCAATTTTTCGACCTGGGATCTGATATCGGTTTCTTGACCAATTTTTCTGACCTGGTTCCCCATTGACAATGGCCTCTATTTATAGAGTCTTTGGTGACAGTGACCACTCCGTTGGTGTAGCAACCGAGGAGTGGAAAGTACAGCACCCTTTTACACAACGGTTAAAGTAACCAATGCCTACGTATAGATGATCTTTTGACTGAACGGGTGACGTGGGTCCAACTAAAGGGACACAACACGTACGGTTGCTACTAAGATCATGGCATAAAAGCCACGCGGGTAGGTATCCATTGTGTAGAAGAGGTTGGCGTAGAAGCCAAATATCCGTCACCATGGCATAGAAGCCAAGTAGGCGTGAAAGCCGAGCAGGCATAGAAGCCGAACAGGCATAGAAGCTTAGTAGGCGTGGAAGCCGAACAGGCACAGAAGCCGAACAGGCATAGAAGCCGAACAGGCATAGAAGCCGAGTAGGCGTGGAAGCCGAGTAGTCGTAAAGACTGAGTGGGCGTGGAAGCCGAGTAGTCGTAGAGACTGAGTGGGCGTGGAAGCCGCATGAGCACAGATCCTGAATGGGCGTAGAGGCCGCTGCATATCGTGCCAGAATGGGCGTAGAAGACACTTGAGCACAGATCCTGAATGGGCGTAGAAGCCGCTGCATATCGTGCCAGAATGGGCGTAGAAGCCGCTTGAGCACAGATCCTGAATGGGCGTAGAAGCCGCTGCATATCGTGCTGATGTGGACGTCTTAGCCGGAATTACGGCTTTTGAAGATATAACCAAATCTCTTGCAGGGATTTGCCATCACCTTATGCATTAAATGCGGAGGCGTATTTCGAAGGTCTGCAGGCCTTCTGTGCACCCGTCGCAGAGACGTGTCTTGAGAGAAACTGTCACCACTCTGTGTAATTAGACGTGAAGAAGTGCCTCGAATCCCGTACGAAGTGCAGCTTTTGACATGGCAGGCGGTTTGTCTGCTGCGGAGCGTAAAACAGCTCATGTTTGCCTGTGTAAAACAGGGTGGCGTATTTCCTTGTACGCAAAAGAGCGGTTTATGCTGAAGGGACTCCGATAAACGACGGTTTGGTGATGTTTTACCAAATCTTCTGCATTAAATGGTGAGATCCGCCATCATACTGTGGGACGCGTTCCGAGAGGTCTGCCATCGTATCCAGCCGTCGTTTGGATAGCCGTGCATCACCTTTTGTCAGGAGTCAGAGGTCGGATTCACTGCGTGACTTGACAGGTTCATTTCGGGGAAGATGAAGTATTTCTCGTACGCTATCACGCTGCTTTGAGAGCGGTTGAGTTTTACGCCATAGAGGCGATGAAGAACTCTGTTTCACGCTGGAGCGGCCTGGACGTACTGCATTTATGCGGATGGTCCTTTGAGCTTTATTCTTCACGCTGTATTTTAGCAGAGAAAACTCTGTCGTACGCCTGATGGCTCTGAAGGCCTCTGCTTACGCTGCTCTGTATCAAGAGGCTGTGTAGCTCTTCCCAGCGTATTTTTCATGCTTCTACACCAGCCCAACAAGAAGGGCAGACTTTACAGGCACCGACACCGCAGGCGGAGACACCTTTGCCTCCACCTCCAGCCTTCCAGCCCTAATGCCACAACTTGAGGGACAGTCTCAGATGTTCTAATTCTTCCAAGCCATGTTGCAGGCAAGTGGCAACAGACTGAAACCCTGAGGCAGAGCTTGATGACATCTCTAGAGAGGACAACTGTCCCGGTACCAGCACCTGTCCAACCAGCTGGCACTGTCTGAGGCTTTCGCCAGATGGGCCCGAGGACCTTTTCAGGCAGCGAAACTCCGGAGGAGATCGCAGACTGGATCTCCAACATAAAAATGCTGCAGAAGGTTCACAGCTTCAACCAGACTTATGGATGACCGCAGTGAGGGCCCAACTCTTAGGCAACGCCCATCACTGGTGGGATTCCATAGAGCGCAACGTCGACAAGACCCAGACTTGGGAACAATTCCTGGAATACTTCAATGCAAAGTATTTCCCAGCCACGGTCAGAAATGCCCTGTACTCCCAGTTCTGCACCTGGAACAAGAGAATATGACCGTCGACGCCTATGATGCATAATTTAGTTGACTTAGTCGATTCGGTGCCATCCTGATACCAAACAAGCTGGAGAAGGCCATGAGGTTCCATCACGGCCTTACCTTCGAGCTCCAAAGGTATACTACGATGCAGTCGAGGATCTCCTATGAGGAGGTTCTTTCAGAAGCAAGGATTCAGGAGGCCATTGGCCGAGGAGCAAGACGCTCTAACCCAACCATACCGCCCAAAAACTAGCCCAGAGCAGGAGGACCAGTCCGTCGTCCGGGAAACTAGACACAGCAAAAGACAGGGCCATATCAGCACAAAGAGCTTCCGACTTGTCACCATTGTGGCAAGAAGGGACATTATGTCCGAGACTGCAGAAAGAAGCAGGGACTATGCCTGATATATAGAGCAAGTCAATATATGGCCAGAGACTGCCCACAACGCAAAGAGGCAGCACCCCAGAACGGGCAAAAACCAGCAGCACCAACCCAGAGGATGCTACCCTCAACTGGAGGTCAACATCCCTCAACATGTGGAGGATATCAGAGAGAACCTTCCCTGGCCACACAGGAGACCCAGTTCAACCAAGCCAGACAGCAGTCCGGAGGGCAAAGGCACGGATAGGACTTTGCACTAGCTACAGTTGCAGAGGAGCCGAAAGGTGAAACTATCACAGGTACCATTTTAGTTGCATCATTACCTGCAACCACATTATTTGATTCTGGCCCTACACTATCTTTCATATTTAGTAGTTTCGTAGCCATGCACAAAATAGCCACTTTCCCACTGCCTAAGTGCTGGAAAATTCTTACCGGAGGAGGCACCGTACAGGTTACCAGCACTATTAAAATGTGCTCGGTAGTCGTGTGTAGTAGAGAGCTGAAAGCACGATTTTTGGTACTTCCAATGCCAAACTTCGATGTTATCTTAGGCATGGACTGGTTAAGCCAGTACAATGTTATATTAGACTGCGGGAAGGGAAGCGTCATCTTTAGACCACCAGGTCACCCGGAGTTCGAGTATATACGGGGCACCATCGAGCAAGGAGTAGGCCAGACACCCAAAGCTTATATGGCAATGGAGACAGCTCCCCCAGCAATTGTCGCAGAATTCAAAGATGTATTTCCGGAGGAATTGCCAGGCCTATCGCCTGACAGAGAAGTGGAGTTCACTATTGAGCTAGTACCTGGAGCTGCGCTAGTATCCTCAAATGTGTACTGATTGGCGAAGAAGGAGCTTGACAACTGAAGCTACAGCTAGAAGAATTATAGATCAAGGGATTTGTTCGTCCTAGTGCATCACCCTGGGGAGCACCAGTGTTGTTTGTACCAAAGAAGGATGGAACATACCGTATGTGCATTGATTATAGAGCCCTTAATGCTTTGACAATCAAAAACAAGTACCCCCTGTCGTGGATTGATGATCTGTTCGACCAACTGACAGGAGCAGTGGTATTCTCAAAGATAGATTTGAGATCAGGCTATCTGTCACGCCCCGATCTCCCGCAGGCATTCGGTCGTTCCCGCTAGGCGGGAATCACCCTCGCCAGCGCTCCCGCGGAACGATCGCTTAACCCATCCGGGCGTGATGCCGCACGAGCGTGATCCACGCCCGTGCAAGGCCATGGTTCATTGGCTGGCGGCAAGAGTTCTAAGCCACAGAGTCGCACAGATTGTCCGAGTGCAGCAGAGTTTAGGAACGCATAGCGATCGGTAACAGGTTCACTGAGTCGACAATATAGCGGAAGCATCGAAACAAGTAAAGTAATCTCTTTATTGATATGAAACATGTATTACAGGCGGCGTATAGCCGAGATTACAAGTCGCTCAAGCCTCTCTCACTGAAACAATAAAAGCGTGCCAAGTGGCTACAACTGTAAAATGATTGTACAGGCGATGGTAAGGCGATGTTCACAATATTATGTCTTCTATATGTGCTTCTGTTCCGGACGCACCGTTGTAAGGCTTCAGAGGGAACTCCTGGCCTTAGCACGCACGTTGGAGGCATCCGCACCGAACGAGGTTCTCCCGCACCCTGCATATCAAACTGGTGGATTATCAGTACATTGAATGCACTGGTGGGGAAGCTACTCACCCGCTCGACAAATCCAAACACGTAATACAGGTTCCGTGCACAACTATTAAGTTGTCTTTCTAGTTGCCTTAGGATCAGTTTTATGCAAATATTGAATAGCCTAACGTGTCGGGCAGTGCGCCGTGCGATGTTAGAGGAAACACGACGAGACTTACCAACTTACCATCTCCTTCCCTGTCCAAGGCAAACATTGAGGCAAACTGTATAAATTCGAGCAGAGGCATGTATAGACATTCAGGAGGCAAGCATATGCAAACAGGAGGGTCGTTTTAACATGATCGTTCAGGTGTTTAGTTGTTCTTGATGCGATGCAGTGACTCGTACGCGGATAGCCGCTAAGCGAGGATGACTTATCTATATGAACACGGTCGCTGGCAAAGCCATTATGGACACTAGTCTTAAACGAGAGTAGTTTGCAACGAAAGTACAGTAGGTGTTACAAGCCATCTCGTTTAGTACAGTAGACTATACAGTAAGTTCAGCCATGGAGCGGATGGTATACAGCGAAAGAACGGTAGGTGCTGCACACTATCTCGTCCAGTACAGTTGGCTGAAACAGTGGAGTTCCATCCGGATCGGAGCGGCCCCAGTGCCCCGGAGACCGTCCGTGGAACTATGCCTCGTTTCCGAGTTGTCCGTGACATGCAGGTCAGGGTCAGGGCCAGTTTCCCCTTCACTAGATACTCGAGTACTGTAGAACAGGAGTACAGTGGTACAGTGGTACAGTAGAACAGTATAACAGTAGTACAGTAGTGCACGATTACAGGAGGTGCTTGAATCATGATTTTGTACAGTGATTAACTTGTCTTGATGCATTCCCCTGGTTCGGGGCTGCCTGGTGACCTAACGGTCCCGGATACTTGCAGGAACATTCAGGCACGGAACGACTACGTAGTAGTCTCCCGGGGTTTGGATGAAAACACGGTAACAATCAAGCAGACAAGCATGCGTTCTAAGGAACATAATCAGCACGTTTGCTTGGGCCCGAAGGTAGTCCGAGAGATGAAACCGTTAAGGGACTTAGCATGCGAGGGTCTGAATATAAGCAGTATTTCATTTCCATGTTCTAGCAAGCAATACAAGTTGGGATTATTCCCTTAGCTAGGTGCGTTGGATTTATTAGCATGTAGGGGGTGATTCACCTAGCGACTAGCATGAACATTCCATATTTTTATGTGTGCTGGCTAAGCAAAGACAAGTTCACTGTAGCCACCCACCTTAGCGATGATTCGCCTCGGTAGAGCGATACGTCTGAGCGAGCCTCTGAAAGTCCAAGCCGGATTCCTATAGGGGCAAGTCTGGATATCCTTTGCTTCTTGATCGAGGCAAAGCGGGTCGGGACAGCTGCACGATTGCCGTTTGAGACGGTAGTCCGCTTGAGCGGAACGGGGTGTTACACTATCATCAGGTAAAAGTACGGAGAGAAGACATTCCAAAAACAGCATTCAGGACTCGTTATGGTCACTACAAGTTCCTGGTGATGCCTTTTGGACTGACAAATGCACCTGCCATATTTATGAACCTGATGAACAGAGTCTTCCACCAGTATCTGGACCAGTTCGTGGTAGTCTTCATCGACGACATCTTGGTGTATTCGAAGAGTCACGAGGAGCACGAAGAGCACTTGAGACCGGTGTTAGAGACGCGTGAGAGCCTTTATGCTAAGCTGAGCAAGTGCGAGTTCTTTCTTGATCGTGTTGCTTTTTTTGGACATGTGGTCATAGGAGATGGCATCTCGGTGGACCCAGCAAAGATCTCATCTGTAGAGACGTGGCCGACCCCTACCAACGTCTCAGAGGTGAGAAGTTTTCTAGGACTTGCCGGATATTACCGGAGGTTCGTGGAGAACTTTGCAAGGATCGCAGAGTCGATAACCTGTTTGACCCACAAGGAGCAGGAGTTCATCTGGTCTGAGGAATGTCATATAGCTTTCGATGAACTGAAAAAGCGTCTGACTACTGCTCCCATCTTGACCATACCATCTGGATCCGGAGGATTCGTAATATATAGCGATGCATCCGGAAAAGGATCAGGTTGTGTCTTGATGCAACATGGGAAAGTTGTAGCATATGCCTCAAGACAACTGAGGACCCATGAGAAGAACTATCCCACGCACGACATGGAGCTTGCCGCAGTCATCTTTGCCCTGAAGCTTTGGAGACATTATCTATACGGCGAACGAGTGGAGATATTCACTGATCACAAGATCCTGAAGTACGTCTACACCCAGAAGGACTTGAACTTGAGACAAAGATGCTGGCTCGAAGTGATGACAGACTTCGAGATCAATCTGCAGTACCATCCCGGAAAGGCTAATGTAGTAGCTGATTCTTTAAGCAGGAGACCCACGGCATTCTTTTTGATCACCCAACCAGATCTATTGAGAGATCTAGAATAGTTGGGTATAAAGGTCATTATGCCAGGAGTTGACGGCCAATTGTCAAATTACCAGTTGCAATCAACATTGGTCGAGAGAATCAAGGCTGCTCTGCCAACAGATGCCAGATTCCAGAGACTTCAATAACGAACCGAAGCTGGAATACAGACAGGACTACACATACACGAAGATGGGACTTTTAAGATGTGGAGAACATCTTTATGTTCCAAATGGAGAACTTCGTGAAGAGCTGATGACAGAAGCGCACAGCTCAACATACTCTATCCATCAAGGTGGCACAAAGATGTACAGAGACCTGAGGCAATACTATTGGTGGCATGGAATGAAGAGAGAGAGATAGCACGCTTTGTGGCAAAATGCCTGGTGTGTCAGCAAGTCAAGGCTGAGCATCAGAGATCCGCAGGTCTACTTCAACCCCTCCCAATACCTGAGTGGAAATGGGAACACATTACTATGGACTTCATTACGGGCTTCCCAAGAAGTCCCGGTAGTCGTAATGCTGTATGGGTGATCGTACGTCTACAGAAGTCTTGGCAGACATGTATATGAAGGAGATCGTACGTCTGCACGGAGTACCAGACAGTATAGTGTCTGACAGGGATACGAGGTTTACATCGTACTTTTGGCGAAGTATGCAAGAAAGTCTTGGTACCCGCCCAAAGTTCAGTACCTCGTATCATCTGCAGACAGATGGACAATCCGAGCGTACCATTCAGACACTGAAGGATATGCTGAGAGCATGCATACTTGATTTCAGTGGATCATGGAAAGATCATTTGCATCTGGTAGAATTTTTCTACAATAATAGCTATCAAGCGAGCATTCAAATGGCTCCCTTTGAAGCATTGTATGGTAAAAAATGTCGTTCCCCAGTATGTTGGAGTGATGTAGGCGAAAGACAGATCCTAGGACCAGAATTGGTCGTTCGTACGGTGGAGAAGGTAAAGAAGATCCAAGGACACCTGCGAGCAGCACAGGACAGACAAAAGCACTGGGCAAACGTACATCGATGACCCCTAGAATTCCAAGTTGGAGAACATGTGTTTTTGAAGATCTCACCTACCCGAGGGACTATCAGATTTGGAGGAAGAGAAAAACTGAGTCCGAGGTACATCGGACCCTTCGATAAGTTGGAACGCATCGGAGAAGTTGCTTACAAGTTAGCCTTACCTAAGACATTAGAAGGAGTACATGATGTCTTCCATGTATCTCAGCTAAGGAGGTACATTCCAGACCCGAGTTATGTGCTGGACCACTCAGAGATCACTGTAGGTCCGAGTTTATCGTACCAGGAGGAGCCTAGACAGAAGCGAGAAGGTGTTACGAGGCCAGACTATCCCTCTAGTTCATATTGCATGGAGACATCATGCCCCAGGCGAGTCAACCTGAGAACGAGAAGGGAATATTCGACAACGTTTCTTCCATCTATTCGAAGGCCAGGGTATGTCATAATATTTCAAAATCTATCTATAGTTTTCACTATATGTCTGTTTTAATTTCGAGGACGAAATGCTCTAAGGAGGGTAGATTGTAAACTCCCTCGACCAGATTTCAGCATTTAATAATAATTTAGGATTATTTTAGCAAATTAGGATTTATTTGCAATATTTTAATTTAATTATGCAATATCTTATTTAATTGTGCACCTGTCCATCACATAAATTTTTAGAGCATTACACTGACTGTTATCCCCAAACAAAGTTCACATACCTCTCCTAGACATGGCAGTCTACTATTCTGAACTTTGTGCAACTCAGAAATACGCTGGCATGAGTCTCGTTTTAGTCGCACAAATATCCTTACAAACGTCCGTATTAATTTCTATTTAATTTCCAGACCTGTACCCTTCCCTGTTCCAATAGAAATTAGAGACCTAACAGGAACCTATTTTGCCCAAACAAAATTATGTTATTATTCTACTTTGAGTATACTACGATTAGTATGTCCTGCCTATTTTTAAATAAATAGAAAACATCGTACGCATTAATTTCTAATTAATTAATACGGTGACCCGTATCACCCAAAACCAGGACAGCCCCTGCCCAGACTCACCCCCACACCCTCAAGGCCCTCACACAGCATTCCCCCTCAGTTTTGTACATTTTAGCAATAAGGTATTTTTCTCAAACAATTGCGTAATTGTGCAATTTCCCAATTTTATAGGGCTTCTGTGCAATTTATAAAACTTCAGGGTTTTATGTGCAAAATTGCATGTGCGAGGTGTCAACCTCCCATTGGAGGGTGACCTACACCGTTCATTCCAAAAGGAGTCCAAATTCAATGCATTTGCATGCATAAAATATCCTAAAAATATCTAAGATATTTTAAAATAGAAATACCCAAAATACCCCCCCTAAAATCCTAAATTACAAAAACTACCCTAACCCTAAACCCTATATAATCCCCCCCAACCCCTCACCCGAACTCCCCATCCTCCTCCATCAGCCACCCCTCGTCTCCGACCCTCAGCCCCCTGCCTCGCCACCCCCTGACCTCTTCTCCGGCCGCCGCACCACCCCGCTAGCCGCCGCAGCCGCCAGCCCCCGCAGCACCCGACCCCTTCTTCCCCAACCCAGCAGCCCCCCATTCCGACCACCCTAAACCGCCACCACCCGCCACCTCAGACCACCGCCACCACCCCAATCCTCTTCGCCGTCGACCCCTCCACCGAACCGTCACTGCCCCGCAGCCCCACGACCACCGCAGCCACCGCCAGCTCCGCCACAGCGACCCCCGACCTCCCCGATCGTAACCCGAGCACCGCCCCGACTCCCTCAAACTCCCTCTCCCGGCCACCTCAGACCACCGCCACCACCACCGTTCCCTCCGCCCCGATCCCCTCCACCGTCCCACCACCCTGCACCGCCGCCTCCGCCGCCGCAGACGCCGTCGCAGCTGCCACAGCTGCTGCTGCTACTGTTGTTGTTGCTGCTGACTGCTACAGCTGCTGTTGTCGTTCCGGCCAGCCGCCCGCCGGACCGCCGCCCTCCTCCCGCCGGCGACGACTGCGTGGGTCCCCCCCACGTGTCAGGTATAATACCCCCCCTAAAATACGTATATATATATATATATATATATATATATATATATATATATATATATATATATATATATATATATATATATATAATATATGTATATTTATATATATTATAATATATATATATTATAATATATATAATTATATATATATTAATTATATATTATTTATTATTTATTATTTATTACAGTATATATATACAGTATATATACTATATTATTATATATTTAAATATGTATATACATATGTTTTTTGTATTATATATATATATATATATATATATATATATATATATTGTACATATGTTTTTTGTATATATATATATATATATATATATATATATATATATATATATATATATATATATATATATATATATATATATATATATATATATATATATATATATATATATTTATATATATATTTATATATATATATATTTATGTATATTGTAATATATAATTATATATATTATATAATTATATTATAATTTATTATATATATATATATATATACAGTATATATAATATACTATTTAAATATGTATATATATATGTATTTTTGTATTTTTTTCTTATATATATATATATATATATATATATATATATATATATATATATATATATATATATATATATATATATATATATATATATATATATACTATGTATATTGTAATATATATACTTATATATATTATATAATTATACTATAATTTATTATATGTATATATATATATATATATATATATATATATATATATATATATATATATATATATATATATATATATATACATTATATATAGTATACTAATATATATGTAAATATGTATATATATATGTATTTGTGTTCTATATATATATATATATATATATATATATATATATATTTAGTAATATACTATATATATTATGTATTATACATATTATTAATATATATTATTTATATATTACTAAATATATGATATATGTATATTATATATAGTATATATAATCATATCATATATATATATACCTACCATTATTAATATATACATATATTATCTATATATATATATCTATATATGTATATATGTATATTTATATATATATATGTATTTATATTAATTATTTATATATATATATTTCTATATATATGTATACTTATATATATATGTATTATATTAATTATTTATATATATATTATTATAAGTACTATATATATATATATATATATATATATATATATATATATATATATATATATTTTTTGTTTACATATCCTATTATACATATGTAATATTATTATTATATTTATATAGATATACATATATTTATATGATGCATATAAATACTATAATTATATATTTAAATAGTTATGCTCTCTCTCTCACTCTCTCTCTCTCTCTCTCTCTATATATATATATATATATATATATATATATATATATATATATACATATATATATATATATATATATATATGTATTAATTGTATATATATATATATTATGTCTTTTTAAGTATATTTATATACTATACTATATCAATATTATTTAATGTACGCATTATTTAAATATCAAATTTACGAACCCTGTACATCTTGAACAGAGTGCACCTACCACGCAGTCAGTGACCCCAGGTCACAGGACCCCTTAGACACGACTGCGGGAACAGGTTTTTGGCACGTCCAACTTGAGGACGTAGGCAAGTATACCTTGCCAAGTTTTACTATTTAATTTATTAAACTGTTGTATATTATTTTCAGTGAACTTACATATAACTGTGTGTGTCCGAGATTGCCTCGGGTACCATCAACAAATACGTTGATATGTAGTATAGCTGACTTAGACTTTAGCAGCCCTACCTAACAGTTGCGAGGGTATCATAATATCCTCCTAGACCCTAACACTTGTACACGCAACACGGTTGCACTTTATTTTGGGATACGAGTCTGCGTACTCGAATAGCTACCGGTGCGTGTGACGTGCATCACGGCTTAGCACGAAATCAGGAATATTCAGGAAAGAGATGACTTGGTATTTAGTTACGTGGTTTGTACGTTGTGGATTCGACTTATATAACCGCATTGGGCGGAGAAGATAACTAGTAGGCGTATGGGACATCCACCTCCTTGTCGTTATACCTTCGGATACCATGCTCCTCGGAGATGGCCGATTACAGAGTGCCTATGTGTCTGGGGGCATATGTGGCATATACTAGCTAGTCACGACGATTGGTGAATTAAGTCAGCATATGTCTAGCCTACACTTTCCCATACGTACTATGAGGTCTTCACAATGCATCACTTAGATGGTTAGCATACCCTTATTTACTTTATTCAGTATTTACATATGGCATATTTTTATGTATCTTGTTATGTCCCACTAAGGACCTGGTTCCCTTCTAGATCTAACGAGGTGTACTACCCCACAGTATACGGACCCGGACAGGAGACAAGGTACGCAACTGAGGAGGAGTTAGAGGTGACGCCATCAGAGTCTCCATGATCTTTAGCAGTATATTCATCTGAAGCTGGAGTCTCATTATCTAGATAGACGATGCTCTAGTCTATCATATTTTAGCACTTTTATTATCTTTTGTAGTGGGTTTGTTCCCACCAGATATATCTGATTTATACTATAACATTTCAGACATCAGCACTTATATATATTCAGCACTTATTTTAGTATTCCTTGATATTTTTGTGGATGAGATTAGACTTTACCTGTACATACTTGTTAGTATTTTAGGACAGCGTAGCACGTCTCTTTGGGTCCATTAAATTAGGTAATCCCTTAGTGACATGTCAGCTGGCCAATGCCACGTGGCCTGGTTCCATATATTTTGGGACTGGGGCGTGATAGGTGGAGTGTGGCCGGAGAAGTTATGCAGTCGGCCGGGAATGGAGGGCCTGGTCGGAGTACTCGTGGCTGCGCCGGAGCGTGGAGGCCGGGGAAGACTGGAGGTTGGCCGGAGCGAGTGAGGAGTCGTTCGGGGGGGGATGGTGGTGGAACTGGAAGGAGGTGGCTGCCGGAGTAGATGTCGTAGCTGTGGGAGAATGGGGACCTCGATCGGGGCAGTCGTGGCTCGTGTGGATCAGCCATGGAGTGGTGGCGGTTGCACAGTAGCCGCCGGAGGAGTTATGGTGACACACGTGGAGGTGACGGCGGTGTCGGCTGCAGAAGGAGACCGGAGGGTGGCCGGAGAAGAAGCCCTCACGGTGGTAGTTCGAGGTCGTGGGGTGGTTGCAATGGCTCGGTGGCAGGGGGAAGCCTCAACTGGAGGTGGTTGAGCAGGGGTGATGTGTGCTTGGCCGGTCGACTGGAGGGTGGTCGACGGCGAGTAGAGGCTAGCCGAGGCGGCGGAGGAGACAGCGAGGGTGGCTCGCCAGAGACGAAAGGTATCAGCGGGATGGATAAGTGGAGCTGTGGTGGTGTCCTTGGCCGGAGGCGGTGGTCGTAATGATATGGTGGTGGTGGTAATGAACAGGAGGTGGTGGTGTGAAGTTGGATGCCCGCCGGAGAAGATGAAGTGGAGGGAAGGTACTTGGATCTCGCCGTGATGGCTCGTGGCAGTGCTCGACTGCCGGAGGGGGAAGCTCGAGAGAGGTGGGGATTCAGTGAGCGGCCGAAGGGGTGCTGGCACGCCAGAGCTCGTACAGCGCCGGCGGGGTTGCTCGTTGATAGCAGCACGGTGATAATGAGGATGAACGACGGTAGGATGAGCAGTTGGTTGCTAGAGGGGGTGTCAGCCAGGGGTCGGTTCTCCAAGGAAGGAGAAGAAAGGAAGAAGGAGAAGAATAAAGGAAGAAGAAGGAGAGAATGGGAGGATTCGGTTTTCAAATGTAAAGAAGGAAGGAGAGAGAGAGGGGGTAGGGGGTTTCTCTAGGCATGGGGATTAGGACCTGCCTTGGGAAGAGGGAAGAAAGAGACATTTTATAGGATGATGTGTGTGGGTTGGATGGTGAGGATTGGCCCAATTCAAATGGGTGATTGAGATTTCACATGAAGAAAATAATTTCTTCATGCAAAAGAGAGTTGGGTTGGGTTGAATCGGTCAAGGGTGAGGGTGAGCCTTCTTCATTGGCTTGGGCCAATAAGGGGATGTATCACGACCCGCACTCGAAAAATCGGGCATGAGTCATGGGTACGTCCAGCCTACGCCGCAGAATTGGCGGTAGAACGCTGTAAAGGTTCATTCTAGGTCACAAAATCTATCTCATAAAATATGTCAATATAACCTCTCCAAAAGGAGGGCAACCACGCAATATATATATGAATACTCAATCACAATAACTAGAGGAAGAGTAAAAGTACGATAAGATATCAACAATGAAACAAAGAAACAAAGAGCAAGTACAATATCCAAATATACAGTCCAAGTCTACAGTATCTCACAGCAGCAAAATAATAAGTACAATCATCCAAAATAGCAACTTGAAACAACCCAGGAAAACCCACCTAGCTAACTAGGGTGCTAAAGGCATCTCCTCGACGGGCTCCTCCTCAGTCTCGGGGTCACAACACTCCTCGACGCCCGGCCCGTAGAATATCGGACAAAAATCCTCAAGATCCTCTGGAAAAAATATGCCCAGTCAGGACTGGAGCGAAGTACATAACTCTGAAAGTAACTCCAAATACATGGTAAGATGTATATGACTAGCAATAGAAAATTATACAAGATGCACAGGAAAATAAATACATGGTGGAGCAGATAAAGTAGCTGCAATGTAAACTAAAGAACAATACAAGTAGTAGAGAAGTAACTGCATGCGAGAAAATATGAATACTAGCTAAGTGCCTTGAGCACAAGTTCGTTATGTGATCGGCTTAGGTTGCACATGAATAATCTACCATAACTCCGTTATGCGTGAGTTGTATAACCGACATACACATGAATACTGTTTGGCTTTGATCACATAACCAACTCCTACTTCCCTCCCCCACTAATACTCTTGGATCCAACCACGACATGCTACGTACATGATAAATAACTCGCGCACATGAAGGCGAGAGCACAAGAAGCACATGATAGCACATGAGAATCAATACCCGAAGCACATGATGAAATACACGTGATAGAGTACCCGCTGAACACGATAAGGGGAATAACATCTCATGACGGGATCCACTAGTACCAGCTCGTGTAACAAATGTGTCAGAATTAAGTATTACAGTTCTAGAACAGGTGATATAAACACTATCATGAAATAGAAACTATCAGAGGTAGGTACTCGCCTGACGTCCTGAGCAACTGATGAGGATCGAGATCCGAACTGGCGTCACAAGAACCTATTATGAAAAGCAAGATTAAACAGGGTTCTATGGATTTAAATTGATATAAAATAACTAAAAAAATAAGGTTCTAGTGGTATTCTAGGTCGAACGTGTCAAACCGGTAAAATTTGGGTCAAAAAGTCAACCCGGGTCCAAAAAGTCAACTCTAGGTCAAAACTAGGTCAAACATTGACTTTTACGGTCAACGAGGACAATTATGGTCAACACTAGATCAAACTAGGGTGCCCCTAAAATTCTAGGTCAAAACTAGCTCATTAAGCTAGTAAACCATCAAACTCACCTCCTCGAGATACCGGGATACCCTCGGTATCCGATACCTCGACCTAGGCTACGCACCCCGCCTAAACCCGCTAAAACCTATGCTAGCACGCGTAATTATATATACCAATACATATAAAAATAACTCTAAACCTATTCCTAGGCAATTGCTCAAAAACCCCGCTCCGATACTCAATACCTTGGGTATCTCAAGGTATTGAGATACCTTGATATCTCAAGGTATTGAGATATCTCTCATCTCTCACTAACACTACTAACTAGCCATCTAACTATGGTTATGCATATATACCTAGCTATTTATATAGGCTACTATATATATATACACACACACATATGCATATATACCTAGATATCTATATATATACATCACACATACACACATACATATATACCCACATACCCATAAATATATCTAACTAACTATATACATATCCGTCTATATATATATATATATATATATATATATATATATATATATATATATATATCAAGATCTCCCCCTTGCTACCTGCGACTACTGTTGAGGCAAACCACGCTGCTGCTGCTCCTACCTAGGCCGCTGCTGCTCGCTGCGCTTGCTAGTGCGTTGCTGCTGTTGCACGCAGCGCTGCCGCTTCCTCGCTGCTCCTGTGCACTGCGCTGCAACGCTCCCTGCTGCTGTTACTGCAGCAGCTACTGCTAGCTGCAACATTGCTGCGCCGCGTTTTGCTGCTAGCCCACAAGCCACTGCCACTGCACCTCCCAACTGCTCTCTCACTTCACACTACACGCACACACAAACACGCGCACACACACACACACACACACACACACACACACACACACACACATATATATATATATATATATATATATATATATATATATATATATACACCAACATACATATATATATATATATATACACACAACTATATATAAATATACACACTCACTCACACACTAATACATATAGGTACACACACATGTATACACACACATTCACACATATAATCACACACACATGTATATACAAACCCATATATATATATATATATATATATATATATATATATATACAATTTTGAGAACCAGGATAGAGAGGATGAGCAGTCAAACGCTTGAATGGAATTTTTATTGATAGTAGAAAATATTACAACCAAACACTCTTACAAAGTACGTTTACACACAGAATAAAAAGGGCAGAATAAAAGCATCCATCCGAGAGAGGGACCTCGCCTCTATTTATAACACAGAATGTCTTCATTGGGAGACTTAGGCAACCGGCAGATGTAGGTGGTGGAACCGACAGCAGCAGGTAAGTAGATTCCTTCTGATCGCTTTGGTGAGTGCATGTCAGCGTCAATCAGCATCAACTTTTACTTTATGTCATTTTCATGTCGGCCATGAATAAAGAGAGATTCTTCTTTAATAAAGTAAACAGTAATTGCCACGTATTCTGGCAATAGTATCCAATTATTGTAGGCTCTCGTCATTGCTGTCGTCATCAGAGTGCTGAGTAGTGACTCTATGATGCATTCTTTTGAAGAATGTTTCTTCTTCAATATTATCTTCCATCATTTTATCTGATTTCGTAGAGCTAACAGACATAGTTTCTGTCTCAAAAATTGATTCAAACTGAATTTGCATGTAATGAAGACATTTCTTCTTTAATTCCTCCTCAGTAATTCGAGGATTTCTTCTTCTCAAGGATTCCTTTAACTTCTTTAAAGGACTATCTTCAATAATTTCTTTCTTTAATTTTGCTTCCACAAGGACCTCATTTTCCTTGATAGATTTCTGTACCATTTGTACCTTTTTTTTATCATCAATCCTATTCCACCATTTGATCATGAATTTTCTGGCTAGAATAGGAAAATTCAAATGATTGTATTCACATTTAATTATCCATTTAAAAATATAGGGGATTTCAAAATGGACAAAGAAATACATTATACTCTCTTCCTCCAGAAGAGTAGCAGCATTCTGACATAAAGGGTAGGATTGTGTCCAAACTGCAAATAATTCTTGCAGTGATGGGGGTAATATTTCCAAAGTGGCACCAAATTTTAACCACCATTTGATGAACCATGTAGGAATGTCCTGCTTTAATATTTCAGGACAAATTCTGATAAACCATGAGTGCTTTTGTTTACTATTATCAAAGTAAAATACTTTAGTAAAAGCCTTAACGTAATCCCAATAAGTAAAAGATACATTGATACTTTTGTCACGATGAACCAATTGTCTGGTCCTGTTGGGATGAAGTCCCCAAGATTGAGGGGTAATAATTTGTCGAATAATAATTTTGCTGTAATTAACATCACTGCGAAGATCATTGGTCTTCTGATAAAAATGCTCAATTTCAACTGATTTAGTTGTCAGCAAAATTCCTTCATAAATATTACGATCTTTTCCTTGGACTGGAAACATATTATTTTCCAGATATTTCTCTTTTAGCTTCCAAGGATCATCCATCATTGGGATGTCAGATTTTTCCAATAGAAGAATTTCTTCTGAATAATTATTTTGGATGAAGATTGTTTCCACCTCAACTGCATGTTTGTAAGAAACATTGGTTTCTTCAGGATCTTGAATCTTGATGCCTCTATTAGAGGGCTTTCCTTTCCCAAGAACAGTTTTCTTGGACTGATATCGAAACTCATTGGAGTCCGAATTCATGGGTCTAGGAACCCATGGCTGCTTCCCTTTATCTCTTCTATTCATGATTCTGCAAAAATTTACGAGTTAAAAAGTCAGGAAGCGAATTATTAATTCCCTTAATATATTCAATATCAAATTCAAATATAGCTAATTCTACTTGCCATCTAGCAAATATTTGCTTAGATGCTAAATTTTTAACATCCTTTTCTAAAACAGTTTTCGCAGAACTACAATCAATGCGTAATAAAAATTTCTTATTAAGCAAATTATCTTGAAATTTATGTATACATTGAATGATAGAAAGAATTTCTTTCTTAATAGTAGAGTAATTACTCTTAGCATTATTCTATTTTCCTGAATGATATCTTACTAACATTTCTTTATTAGTGGTAGGGTTTAATTGTTTTAATATTCCACCATAACCCATATCACTAGCATATGTTTCAACTATTTTAAACCATTCAGTATTAGCTAAATATAAACAAGGTAAATTTTTAACCTTTTGTTTTATTGTTTTTACTGCTTCAGTATGAACATTGGTCCATGGAGCAGGATTTTTTTGTAGTCTTTGATACAAAATTTTTGTATCATGTGCAATATTTTTGTAGAATTCTGAAACATAATTTAATGCACCAAGAAATCGTTGTAACTGTTTATTATCAGTTATTTCATCTGAAAATTTAGAAGCAAATTCAATACTCCTATCTATTGGATGTATTGTATTATTAGTAATGTTATGTCCCAAAAATCGTATTTCTTGTTGAAAGAGTTTCATTTTTGGGGCAGAAATTACTAGCCCATTTTTAATGGCTAAATATTTAAACATACTAAGATGTTTAAAGTGTTCTTCTATGGTATTAGAGAAGATTAAGATATCATCTATGTAAGATAATATAAAATTAGAATATTGAATGAATATTTCATTCATAATATTTTAAAATTCTGAAGGAGCATTCTTCAGACCAAATGGCATTACATTCCATTCATAATGACCAAAAGGAACAGTAAAAGCGGTTTTATACCTATCCTTTTCATCAATTTGAATTTGCCAATAACTTGATTTCAGGTCGAATTTAGAATAAATTCTAGCTTTAGCTACTCTATTAAGTAGATCCCTTTTATTATGAATTGGGTACCGAATCCATTTTAAAACCTTATTCAGAGGTTTATAATTGATCACCAATCTAGGTACTCCTCTTTCTTTTTCAGCATTATTATTTACATAGAATGCTGTACAACTCCATGGGGAGTATGATTTTATAATTAATTTTTTATCCAATAATTCTTGAATTTCTTTTTTACATAATTCAAGATATTCTTGATTCATTTGACAAGGTCTTGCTTTTGTCGGAATTTCCTTTTCATTAAATGATTCTTTATAAGGAAGAGAAACAATATGTTGTTTCCTATTCCAAAAAGCATTAGGGAGATTACTATAAGTTTGTAGTTTAAAGTCTTCTTCGACTTGTTTAATTTTATTTTGAATTTCCAATTGCTTTAACTGCTGGGTAATATTTACCTGTGCAAGTTCTTCTTTTAGTAAATTAATCTGGTTTTCTTTTAGATTAACCTCATTAAGAATTTTAACAATTGGATTAGTTATAAATTCAAAAGTTATTCTTTTGCCTTTATAACTAGTTGTAATACCTTCTTTATTTATCTCATTTATAGGCATAAGTTTTTCCAGGAAAGGGGTTCCCAGAATAACATGCTGAGATATTTCCTTTACAACTATTAGATGTATAGGAATACAGATATCATTTTTACAGATATTGACATCTGTAATCTTATAGGGAGTAGTTAATGCTTTATTATTAGCAGCACTAAGAGTTTGAGTAGTTCTTTCACAGTATTTTACTGGGACTACTCCCTCTTTAACACAATTAAGATCTGCACCACTGTCTACAAGTACAATTAAATTAGTTATATAATTCTCATTATTTATGAGTAAATTTATTTTAATATACCATTTTTGGATAATAAATAGATCCATTTTTTGTAGAAAATTGTTCATGACTTCTTCTTCTTATTCTATCTGTTCTGAATTCTCCTCTTCTTGTTCTTGAAAGTGAGAAGAACTAGCAGAAGATTTACCAGTTTCAATTGTTCTGGTTATATTTCTAGATATTTCAAGTTTATCCAATCTCTTTTGGATCTGCTGATCTTGAGACTTTAGATTTTTGATCTCAATTTTCAAAGTCTTTATTTCAGACTGAAGATCCTGTATAGTAACAGGTTTCACTTGCCTACTTTTATATCTCGATATAACTTCAGCCATATTATAAGCTTCAGTAGGACTTTGAATAGGAATATTAGAGCATTTTGTCTCTGTTCCAATAAAATCAATAATTTTGTTTTTAATTACAGGATTAATATTATCATGTAATAAGGCTTTAATAATATCCTTTTTCTCATCAAGAGTTAAGGTATTGATTGACAAACCATTCATTTCTACTATAGATTTATAGTAGTTAACATCTTTATCTGTAATACATTCGTTGCATTGGCAATTCTCACCACATTCAATTTCGGAATTGTCCGTGGATTCATCATAAGATGAACTATTTTCTTCATAGTCTGAATTAATCATTAATTTATATAGAGTATTTCTTAACTCTTCATCTTCAATTTCTTCAATCTTCTTTTTTGTATAACATTTGTTAGCATAGTGGCCTAATTTACCATATTTGTAACATTTAATAACTTTTTTAGAAGATTTTTTCTTTCGAACATTTCTACCTTCCTTATTGTTGGTAGATTCTTTTCTCTTAGAAGGGTATTTCCTTCTTTTATAAGGCTTCTTATAATCTTTATAATCATTGACTTTCTTTTTTTCCTTTGTATTAGGAGGTTTAAAAGTATCTATCGCAAACTGGTCACAAAATTCTTCCAGTTGCTTCTTCTCAGAGAGTCTCTGAGATTTTAATTGATGTTTTAGCTTTAAGTCATTGCATAAAGCCAATCCTTCCTCAATACACTTATTAATTAAATTTCCATAAGTGTAGTTAGTGTAAGGAATAATACCATTATTTTGGTTTCTTAACCCTTGCCTAATTCTTTCAGCAAAAAGGTTAGGAAGTCCATCAATAAATTTAGATTTCCAGTGAGCATCATTAGCATCACCCAGTAACATTACTCTACTCAAAAATGTATCTTTATACCATCTAAAATGAGTAAGAGTCGGACATCTTAAATTCTAAAGAAGAGTTCTTACTCTTTCTCCATGATCGGAAACTCCACCAGTGAAGTGTTCCAAAATTGTTATCATTAAAGTATAAACCACATCAGTCTTAGTTACCTGAGTATTATCTTCAGAATTAGTCTCAGTTTTAACAGCATTTATAATTTCTTGCCGTTGAGACTCTGTTAGGCAATTATTCCACCAACCTCTAAGAATTCCTGTAAATCTGCAAGTAATAAATTGTGCGGTCTCTTTATCATTATTACCAACAGCTTTGGCAACATTAGAGTACATCATCATTTGATGTAGCTGATCATGAATTTGTTTATCAGTAAGACCATCTATGTTCCATTCATAGATATCTCCACCACTATAATGATTTTGTATTATTGTATCATTTTCTTCAAATAATACATCAGTAGGAGTGGGTCTTTGATAGTAATATTTCATAAGATTTGGCTTACCATATTTGACTGCCTGAATCTGAGGATTATTAATAGGTTTTGTTTCAACAAAAGATTGTTGAATAGCATTAATTTGCTCAAGATTAACTTCTTCTTCTGCTTCTTCTTCTTCGAGATCATCTTTTTCAGAAGAAGTGTCATCCAGTAAAGGTCTATTAATAACTTGAATTTGATTATTCTTTCCAGATTGATAAATTATTTCATTAGCAAATTGTTGCTTTGCATGAGTTATTAATTTTTGTAATTCTCTTTCTTCAGCATTAATGATCTGAAGATTAGTTTTTTTAAACTGAGCTATTAGCTCTTTAATATCTTCTTTAGTAACTTCAGGAGTTCTTCTAACTTTAAATTCTTTAACCTCAGGCGGAGGTTTTATTGAAATGTTAGAAGTTTCTCTCAAAGAAGATTTTCCAGATTTTATCGAAAAATCTAATTTTTTAATTGCATCAATTTTATGCAATAATTTATCCAAAGCATGTTCAATTCTAGTCAATTGTTGACCCATAACTTGGATAAAAATATTAGTATAGTTGTTTTGTCTAACAACTTTTTGTAATTCTTTAATAATTACTTCTTTGCTGTCAATAGTTTTGACGAAAGAAATGACATCTATTTTATCTGGCACATTTTTAACGGCTAATTTAATTGACTCATTAGGAGGATACATTGATCTGGTTATGCCACTACTTGTACCCTCATCGGTACTCCAGACCTTATAATGTTCTTCTAACACATTTATTTGTGCTAGTTCTGAATTCACATAATATTGGATAAACCAATCGGCGAAAGGTATTAAACACCTTGATTTTTCTAGATGATTATAAAATTCATCTTTTAATTTATATCGCCTTTTAAGAGAATAGGTTTTTTCAAACCATTGTCTAAAATTAATGTTTTTATAGTACATTCTATTGAGAATATCCCGAACTTCTTTATTGGTTGTGAAACCCATTAAACAGAAGTAAATTTCATTTCCGACATTGTCGGTGAGCCTATTTTACTCTTTGCCTTATACAGGGGATGTGCTATTGCATCATCAGAAATTTGAATTTTATTTATTTCTTCTTTATTAGAAGAAGTGGACCCTATTGTTGAAGGCAATATTCTCCGACTTGTTGAAGATATTGAAAGTCTTGATATATCATGTGGGGTAAATCTCACCTCCACCTCTCCATCATTCGTCTGAATGATTTGATCTATGTCTGTGTCCACAATGGGTTGTGGTAACACTGCTTGACTTAAGATCCATTCTTTGGGGAAGTTAATTTCTTCCCATCTAATTATCCTATTAGTTGCTACATTCGATGTTAATAAATTAGTTTCAATCAAAGTAGTCTTTCCTGGCTTAGTAATGTGTTTAGCCTTTGGGGCAATGGTATTCATTACCTTGTAGTAAATTCTATAGATAATTGCTATAGTTTCAGATCCAGAAAGAAAATTATATCCATTAGTCTTTAGATTAAGAGTAACAGACTCATATAAATGAGTATCTGTCATTGACAGAGTTAAATTAGGATAAACATTAAAATATACTGGATCATGGCAAAGACTTGTTTGCATTACTCCCATTAGAGATTGACTCCAGTCAAGACATCTTGCATCTCTTAGAGATGTCATAATTGAAGCATTTAACCCTGGTAGAGTTAAAGGTTTAAACGCTACTTGTATTAGTCCAATATGGACATAATTATAGGCTTCTCTTACATGACCAATATTTTCCTCGCTTATTAATTTAAACGAGTGTTCTGTATTATTTACAGAAACAGTTTTTTCCATTGTTTTAATAGCAATGGATGATTTAAAGTCAAAAGTACCAATTTGGTAAATTTCTTTTGGCTTTACATTTGGAATCGTCCATTTATTTAGTTCCTCCATTTCAGAAGGATACTCAACATTTTGAGCATTCTTTATGGATTTGCCCTTAGTAAGGGCCCTTTTATTGGTTCCAATTGCTAAAGCTGTTTTCATTAGCAAAATGAGGTTCTACTTCTATCACGCACATGTATACTAATATAGTAATTATAAAACTGTTAATGATTATTATTATAGAAATTCTATTGTCTTACTTAACTAATCTAGTTGTTTCAGACTTATCTAACGATAGTAGAGACCTAGCACGACTGTCAACGATTTATGCCTGAATATTGCCATCTCGGCTAAATATGGCTACGCGACTTTAATGTCGTTCCACTAGGTAGAAGACACATCGCTTCGACAACTTCTAACACTATCATAATTAATTAAGACAACAGCTTTTCATATAATAAATATCATAACAGAAATATAATAAGAACTATATATATATATAAGCACACATATTTATATACACATACTCATATATATACACACACACACACACACACACACACACACATATATATATATATACACACACACACACACACACACACTCATACATATATATATATATATAGATATATATATATATATATATATATATATATATATATATATATATATATATATATATATATATATATATATATATATATATATATATACACACACAAACACTTATAGATCTATATATACACAAGCATATATATATATATATAAATATACACACTCATATAGATATACAAACACACACACACATATATATATATATATACATATATAGAGACACACATACATATATATATATAATCATATATACATATATACACACTCTAAAACACAACACACACAACACAACACTCACAACACTCAACAACGCACGCCCAACGACCCCTACACGCATAAACATAAACATATATATATATATATATATATATATATATATATATATATATATATATATATATATATATATATATAAAATATAATCCGAGAACTCTAGCACACACTCCCCGAAGCTAATCCAACGCGCGTACAAGCCCGAAACTAAGAAACCAAGTCGAAATGGCCTTTCGGTTATTTCGACGAACACGTGGTGTGCGGTTCGCAAAACCTCCTGAAACGCATACCAAACCAACTCGAAATCGGCCAAAAATTTATCCACGGGTTCTAAACAATGTCTAGATCCTAGAAAAATGCTAACTCGTCGATTCTAGGTCCGTGGCAAAAATACGCACGTACATAGAACCGGCGACGACGAAAACCCCCGAAACGCCCATTTCTCCGCGACACGACTTCACGTGTCCGAACGGAGACACGTACTAACCCTTAAAACATCCGACAACATCTACCTAGGTCCGTCTAATCTAGGATATCACCCAAAATTGGGTCAATCTCGATTTTACCCAAAATTGACAGAAAACCTAATGTCAAAGTCTCCAAACACAACCAAACTTGCTCCAACTTTCTCCCACGGGTAGCCTTAGGGTCTAGGAAGGTTCTAAACCACTAATTACACTATATTAGAGTAATTAGTAAGAGAAAAGTTAGGATTTACCTTATGGGAGTTGGAATCCCAAGGCCAAAGTCTCCAAAACTCTTGAAATTACCTCCCTCAAGCTCCAAGCCTCCAAATCAAGCCTCCACACTAAGTCTAGGCTCTAAACACCTAGGTTAGGGAAAAGTGTAGGGTTAGAGTTCACATCCATGAAGAATAGAAGAAGAAAGAGAAGAAATGGAGAACTTACTTGGAATAGGAAGTGGGAAGAAGAAAGAGTGGAGAATGGAGAAGAATAAGAAGAAGAAGAAGAAGAAGAAGAAGAAGAAGTGAAGAAAATGGGGGGGCTGCTGTTCCGGGTCTGGGAAAGGGTTTAGGGGCCGGCCACACATGAAAAAGGGGTTTACATAGTGCCAAAAGACCAAAATGCCCTCCCCTCAAGTCATGCAACTTAGGTTTTGGGTTTGGGGTTCCAAAAGCACTCAAACTAACTCTCAATCTCTCCAACTAACTTATTAAAGAAATAATAAATATTCTAAATCCATAATAAGCCTCACAAGGGTGTTGGTTGGGTCGGACATGGGTCCACTAGGGTCTGACATGGGTCCAGACTAGCCAAAACCCTAAAACAATCAATGGAAAAAATAATACAATCACTAATTAAGTATAAATATAATTAATTATAAACAATACACAATTTACCAAATAAAAAAAATCCTATTTTCTAGAATCGGGTAGTGACAGGATGACACCTAATACAATATTTGCGAATAAGCCCCTTAAATTTGAGAATTTGCACAAATACATGAAATGATGCAAAAATTGTAGGGGAATTGGTGTTTGGTATTTTGTAGGGTGAGAGGGTATTGTGTGTTTGGCATGGGCTTAATTAAATGGGCATTGGGATTAAAATAGGATTAGTTAAAGTTGGTATCCCCAATTTAATTAGAATAAATATGTCCCGGACTTTTAAATTTAAATGGGGGCACCTGGGGTCTCAATTTTGGAGTGACACAAAGATCATAAATGGTGTAGGCTTGGTGTCAGTCTTGGACTCTTTAATCGGTCTGGCTCAACGGGTTAAGTTGATGTCTCAAAATTGATGGCAACGACACAGGTGTCCGACACGAGATTTAAATATGGAATTTTGGATACAGGAAGTTGTGCAATTAATTTAGAGCACAAGGGAATATGATTTTGAGTGACGGAAAGGTCCAGCGCCTAAATTGGCGTATCAAGTTAAGAGTGCATCAAACCGTTGGAATTTATGGGCTGATGTTGGGCACCGAATATCTCAACAACGGTAGGGCGTGCCAAGGGTTAAATTTAAAATCAGACAGCTATAACCTTACTCTAAACCTCAATCAACTACTGCTATACCAAAAATTTTCATCCCATACCAGACTATCTATAGAAATAATTGAGGGAGCTTACAGATGGAGACAAATCAACTACCAAACTAGAATATAAAAGTAGATATAACAAGTACATCATCTAATGATCAAAAAGGCTCGAAGGGAAGACCTCCTTGAAAGAGAACGAAGTAGCAAGTCCTGATCCGTGCTCTTGTGAATAGTCATGATCGTCTACACTTGGAAAGGGACCGGGTCCTCAGAGGGACGTAACAAGATACATAGAAACATGCCAATAAAGTACTAAAAATAAACATCTAAGGGTCGCCTAACCGTCTATGTGAATACACTTTTGAGAATAACTTTTCAACACGTGGGCTATATGGCTAGAATGGGATTGGCATGATTCTCTCGGAGAATTAGGGGCCTAAAAAGTATAACATTTTTTGAACGTCAGAGACCGCCTGTAGATATATAATATAAGGGTCATCTGACCACGCATCTCCAGTGGAGCGTACGGGTTACATAAGAAAAAGTTCAAAGGAGCCCAAAATCCTTACTTGTTGTTCTCCCCACCCCATGCTCTATTCATGCCATATCCATGACATGATGGTACCTCTAATAACTACTAAGTCTTCTAGCATGCAAATTTATTAACAGTTATTCCCTATCGTACGTCCCACACGTACAGGTGGCCAACTCATTACGCAAGTATGTATCCTACATGAGACTCACACTTGTGTAACAGATGTGTCATGACCAATAAAACATAATGATGCCTCCAAATCATATGTTGGTCTCATAAAACTAGGTCGACATGCATAATCTATAATAAAAATAAAATATGACGCCACAGTCGTTGCACCCAAGACGCGCAGTTTATATAGCAGTTAAAATATATAAACTAGATAACAGAAATAAAATGCATGCACCATATGGAATGTAAATCATAGTACATTGGTAATGTATACTTGTCTGGCAAGCAATATGCGTAGTGTAAGCATCCAGAAGTCAAGCACAAGGGATCAGAAACTATGGCCTCCGAATGAACGTCTCCGGATGCTGAAATAAATATCACCAAAGTCTCCGGAATCAGCGAGATAGTCAAGAAGGTCTACGCTTTCATCCAATTTGGACACAGGGCAAAACGATAATTTTGAGTCAAAGTGGGGTCCATGTGTGGTCCATTTTGCACCGAAATATATGCCAAGGATAAAGGTCTCTAAATTGGACAAATTATAGGCCAAACAAATCCTAAACAATGATACGAACTCAATGGTATATCCAATTTTGGATTCTGACTAGCCAATCATAAATTCACCATTCAAGTCAAATCGTGGGGCCCACGAATAAGCGGTTGGTTCAACTGTCTCAAAATTGCGTGAAACTTGGGTCACAGGACTAGTGTGATACCACAAATATAATAGCATAAGTTTTGTCATATTTCGACGAGTGTACACTAAGTAGGGTGATTGTTTGCAAAAGTCGCGATACAATTATTTTTTACGGATACGGGTTAATTTCGACACACACACAAATGTCCGAATTAACTTCCGTAAAAGCTCACACGTCAGAATATACCATACGTGCCTTTTGGTGTAATTGATATATGATGGGGCAGTCCCGTTTGGCGGGGCATACTCCGTATTATAAAATTTTAGTTCTAAAAACCAAGTTTTTGGTCGTTTTGGAGGCCGAATAATTTAACAAATAAAATAAAGTAATAAAAAAAATAAAAGAACAGTAAAATTCTTGGTTATATTGAGAAGAAAATCTTTTAATTAGATTTTGAAAATATTAAACCGGTTTGTGGCAAATTGGGTATGAACATGGGGGTTTAGGTCGAATTTTGGACTGTTCTTGGATAGTTTTTCGGCCGACTTCCGGTCGATTTTTCGACTAATCCGGGACACAAAAACTCGTCCCGCTTGGAGAAAATCCTAGAGGGTTAGGTTGTGAACGTATGCGAAAAAATCGATAGAAAAAAGATGCGAAGATGAGGGAGTTACATCACCTTGAAGAAGGGGAGTCGGACTGCCAGTGTTACCGCGACTATTGCGGTTGCTGCTGATGCCCACGTGCGCGCCGATGGTCATGTGCAGCGGCGGCGACGGCCGCGGCCGGCCATGGCGGTGCCCAGGGGAAGTTGACGGCGACAGGGTTGGGGCCGAGTTAGGGTTAGGGTTTGCAGGAAGAAATTGGTTTTAGGGTTTCGGTTGCATACATGAATATATATAGGAACCGAGAGGGGGGGGGGGTGGATCCGCGGGTTCTGGTATGGGTAGGGAATAGTTAGATTATGTTTTATATTATTATTATTACTTTTTTTCCTTTTCCTTTATGTTTTTATTTCTTTCTTTTATTTATCTTTTTCCTTTTATATATATATATATATATATATATATATATATATATATATATATATATATATATATATATATATATTTATATAACTAATATTTGTAAGAAATTTTATTTATTTATTATTTTATAGAACATATATATGCGAGTAAAAAAATCTTAAAAAATTGATAAGTAATAAAATAAATTCTAAAAATTTATAACACTTGAATAAATGAATTTTACACTTAAAATAAATATATGTACATATATATTCTTCGAATAATTTCTATTACTAAATATAAATAATTTTTTTAATTAATAAATCAAGCATTTTATTTTCTAGCTACCAAGAGTATCTAATAAAATCTAACAATTAATAAATACAAAGAAAATATACTTAAAAATTAAAATTTAAAAATTAGGGGGTTTACAGTTGGTAGTGTCGGTGAGCAACTCCGCGCTTGACGGAGTTGTCACGATGGAGGCAGTCAAAAGCAGTTTGTTGAATGAGGGGGTCCAGCGTAAGCAGATGGAGTCATCGTAGGAGTCTGCTCTGGTGGATTCCTATGGGAGGGAAGACCCAAGTCATAAGCGAAGATAAGGGATAGTTCTCGGGATCTTGCAACTGTGGACCGCAAGGAGGGCTGCTATCACTGTGGCAAAAGTGGTCATATTAAGAGGAACTACATGAAGCTCAAAGCTGAGAAGGCCAAAGGCAAGGACGATCAGGAGGATCTCACGGCTATGGAAGATCTCATTATCACAGCAGCCGACATAGAGAAACCATGTGGCATGTGTTATGATGACGATTGGGTCATGGACACGGGGGCATCGTATCACGTCACTCTACATAGGAGGATCTTTATGTCATACCGCGGGGCAGGTTTGAACATGTAAATATGGGCAATAAGGGGACAACTGAAATTATAGTCATCGGTGATGTGCACTTGACAAAGGAGCTTGGTGAGAAGCCCATTCTCAAGGGTGTGCGACATGTACCGAGTTTGTGCTACAACTTAGTTTCGGTAGGGAGGCTGGTGGATGATGGCTGTCGCAGTCTATTTGGGGACAAAGATTGTATGCTTACGAAGGGTTCCAAACAGCTGGCTCAGAGAGATTTGTGTTGTGGCATGTACAGGCTCACGCCACTGAGGTGTACAGGCAGGCCACAGATACCTAATGGAGGCTGAAGGGGTATTCGACATGAGGTGGATCATCGAAAACTTGTCTTAGAGGGGCTTCGAGATACTTTGAGGGATACAAAGGATTCGGTTCGTCGAGAAAAAGCGACGAATGATGATGAGTCAAAGATTGATGGTCAGTCTGTCGGTCCTATGATAGCTGGTCGGTCTCCAAGTGGGGGTTGTTCTATGGATCCAATTTTGGCAACTGGTGGTTTGCCAAAACTTTATGGAGTGACATCAATTTCAGCAGTTCGAGGCTAGAAAGGAGATCAATATTTGCAGCAAACTTAATCTGAGGCGGGGCATCATCATTCACACAGTCCAGGGGGAGTTGTGGGTCATCGATGGCATGCACAGTACGTGATGTTCTGCTCGAGGATGCATGTGTATGGGGGGCTTCAGGTTAGGATACGAAGATGGGCAGATTCAGGAGTTCTAATCTAGGAAGAATCGTACCGTCCACTTGGTTGGGCCAACCAATGGTGAAGAAGCTCATCGGAATATTAAAATATTTTGGTAGAAGATAAAAATCGGGGACATGCAGCCAAGACTCACGGTGCGGCTGATCGTCAGGGACTTCAATCTTGATCATTTTATTGATATCGGCCGGATCCCAGTGGTACATGAGGTACTTCTTATGGCAGCTAATATCGACGTGACGGTCGAGGAGCTAGAGACGACAGAAGATATAAGGAAGCTCGGGGGATCGAAGATTGATGGCATGGTAAAACAGAAACTCTGTCTTGCGGCGACAAACATGGAATCCAATTGAGAAGCCATGGGGTCAGCACCCTCTCATCAGACTGGAGTGGAAGATTGTTAGGGTCCAGTCTGAATTTGGTAAATTTTTGAGCCCAAATATGGTCAAAGATTTGATTTGATATAATTTGAGAATCTAAATTAAATGTAAGATTTGATTAGATTTCAAATTTGTATCAAATATTTAATCTGGTCATATTTTGACGTCCATAATTAATGTTGGACTATTTTATGTGTAATAAGATTTTATTTTAGGTTTTTCTATTTAGAAATTTTTATTATGACCTAAAATAATGTTTCTCATCCTATAAATATAGGAGGAGGATAGAGGCACAAAGCACCCACAAAGGTGGAGATTCGGGGTGCTCGTCCACAAAAAAATCTAAGAGAAAGTCCGTGCTTTGCTCTTAGGGTTCTTCTCCATACAAGACAGAAGGAAAAAGAGATCTAATCGAGGAGTCATCAACTTCTGTTAGAGAAATTGTTACGGGTTTGTGAGTGATTTCAATTGTAATATTTGTTGTTCCTTCTTGAGTATGGTGAGGGGGTTGAACCTATTAGGACAAAGGGTTTCAACATTAGTTTTTTATAACCTTATAATTTTATCTGAGTTATAAATGTTAGAATTTGTCCAGGTGATATAGTCACCACCATATACTTGTCTTCATCTGTTCTTGGTGTTCGTAGATTGATTGGTTATCTCAGGTGGGTTGGCAAATACTTTCGCAACACGCCCAACACTAGTGTTAAGGGGATGAACCTAAATGGTCCACAATGGTTTCTCTACTTCTAAAGGTAGGAATCACGATGGAGACCTTAGAGTGCAATCAAAACTACTTACATTGTATTTTAGTTAAAACTTAAGAACTATTAAATATATCTAATTATCAATTGAGAATGTTATATTTCTTTTTATGTAAAATATTATACGTTCACGAAATATGGAAATATAATATTTTCATGTTTTTAGTTCCTGGAGATTTTTTATAGAATATAGTATTCTCAGCCAATTGACTATGTAGCATTGGACGTATCAGTAAATTTTTTATTCACCCATTTGTGTTTTCCGTGTACTAGAATTATTGGATTCCATTGGATGATAAAGACAAAATTCGTCGATTATAATACAAACTCATGCATTCAAACCTATCCACATTAGGATTAGCTCAGAGGGGATAACCTAAGTGTTTATATGTCTTCTCCATCTCAAAGAAAAAAAATGAGGATGTTGACTCTCCACCTCTAAAAGAAAAATTAAAATATTATTGATTAACCTTTTGTGTGTAATTTACCAACAATTACTACCATGTAATGACGTGCCCAAAAGTCATTCTTGTGCAAGGAGACGGATTGTACTTAACACCGCATGGAAATAAACTTTTCTAAAAAAAATGACACACATGTCCACTAATCACAAGAACCTACCACAAATATTTACTTACTGCATTCAATTGATTTTGCCAAAAAATAAATCATGTCAATTATGATACAATGTATTTACATTAAGTACCCGGGTTAAGGGGATGAACCGGGAAGGTCCATAATGACTTTTCTACTTCTAGAGAGAAATTACAATGATGATCTCGGAGTACACCATCTCTTGATCAGCCAATCATATATACTATATTTTATATAACCTATGCTCTTCACAAATATATATAATCTACTTAAAACCGGAGAGAGGTATAAGATCTTGGCAGGATGACAAAAAAATGGTGGATCGAACCACATGGACGTATTATTGCTTCCATTTATTTGGTGGAAGTTGAGAATAGTGGGTCCAAAATGCATGTAACCAGCGTGTAAAAAATTCTGAACATTATGTCGGACATTTAAAAAAAAATTACTTAAAACCTGTGTAAACGAACTATTTGGCAAAAAAGAAAAGAAAAGAAAAAAAAAGAAAGAATTAATTTTATTCCACTAGAAAAAGAACCATATAAAAATTCCAAATAAAAATTTATTGACCAAAAGAACATTTTGACAAATCAACCAAGCTGCTTCCAAGGCAGGGGCACTACCGTCAATAAACCCATTAGAATTTTGTCACTTCAATTGCCCATGCTACCCCTCCTCTTCCTTTTTATGTTCCTTTTTATGTTCCTCTTCTCTATTCATCTCCCCACTCTCACCCAAAAGAAAAAGAAAACAAATCCCAAAAGAACCCTAACCCTAATTTCTTCTCCTCCTCCAATGGCGGCTTATCTATTCATCTCCTCCTCCATTACTTGACGCTGTCCACTCCTAGATCGTGAACTTGAACTCATCTGAAGGCGGATCCGGGTCCAAACCCGAAACTGCACCCGCATCGGCATCGGAGTACGCGATCCGATCTACTTTCAGGCCCGTTCACAAGCGGGAGCTGGAGTTCCCGCTCAAGTCGCTATCGGAGGTCTCGGCTTCGTCTCTGTGCCGGACCCGGCTGAAAAGCAAGAAGCCCTGCGAGCCCCGCAAATGTGTTGGCGAGCCACCGGTGGTGGAGCCATCTCATCCAGCGCAAGGTGGGCCAATGTTGATTGTGGGCCCACTTATGATAGACCCCTTTCCCTGTCGACTGGGATTTGGAGGTGATCTGACAATGTGTGACATGATTAATGGCAGAAACAGAGGTACAGGGAAGAAGAACTAGGGTTTATTCATCTCGGAATAGCTTTGTCTACAATGAGGAGAAGAGAAGGAAGAAGAAGAACTAACAAGAAGCTAAGTACACTAACAAGCTAAGTACAAATTCATTCCTCCCTCTTTACAATTCCTTTCCCCTATTTATAACTGCTATTAACTGTTTATTCTTGAATCTGACAGTTGGATGGCAGTTGGGGTTGTTATGCTGAGCTGTCCCCTCTCTTGTGCTGACGAGGCAAAGTGGCAGTTGGTACAGTTGGCTCCTTGGCAGTTGGTTCAGTTGGATCTGTTACTTCTAATACCTGTCCCTGATACTTGTATGTCCTCCTGTGTCCTCCTGGTGTCATCCCTGACCCCGTGTCCTCTCAGGACACACATAAGGAAGGCATGTATCAAATAGTCCCCCCTCAATTAGACCTTGCCTCAAGGTCGAAATAGGGAAAATGTCTCACAAAGTCCTCATATGCAATCCACTGAGCTCGATGTCTTACTATTGAACCTTGAGTGGACTCTGATACTTGGTGAATGATGGAGTTACAGACTCTTGATACTATCCAGTCTTCATGATGAGCCTTCTTCTGATGCCAAGTAGATGATGAAGCCACTCACTTAGCATCTCATTGTGATACTGGAGCTGCCTATGGAATGGGCACGTAACAATACCCACCCCTTCAAATTGACCTTGTCCCAAGGTCAATGTAAGAATAGGTTGATCCCTGGATCCCAGACCATCCTCAGTTTAGACATCACCCTGTGTGCATCTGGTTCATCAAGGAATGGGGTAGCAGTTGCATGCTCACTTGAACTCTCCCAGTCCCTGTTTCCCACAAGATCGATACTGAAGTCTGGAGCTGGAGCTCTGCAGCAAAAGAGAAGAGAACTAGGAGTAGCTGAGCTTGGACTCTGGTACTGGCATATCTGAGCTTGAACTCTGACACTCTGGCTAATTGCAGCTTCAAGGGAGACAACCTCAATTACACTGACACATCCTTCCTTCTTCAATGTCATGTGGATAAGGGAAGGGCGAATTTTGATTCCTGGATCCCATCGGGTCATCTCTAACTTTTTTAACACTGGGTTCTCAATTGAAGGAGTGAAAGTTAATTCTTGGTATGAATCAGCACCAGGCTGATTAACATCATTACCATCCATGTCTCCCAATCCACTGAATTGTGAAGAGTCTTGTATGTGATTAGTATCAGTTGGAAATTCCATAGCAGTCTTTTGTGAGGAGATCAATTCCTGATTCAATGCCGAAGGAAAAAGAAACTCAATTCTCTGATTCGTTCCAATGGCAGAAACCTCCACTTCAAGCACAATTGTAGGAGAATCAACAGTTTCTACATTTGTTATTCCATTCTCAACCTCTTGTTCGACTTCACTAGCGATTTGTCTTGCAACTTCCAGTGTATCAATCTCTCCATCTTCTTGTCCCAATTCTGGACTATACTGGGGTTGATCCTCTGGAGAAGGAGTTTGTTCCAGATTATGTAACCCATTGGAATTCATGCCAATATGCATAGGATTCTGCACATTCTGACTGTTAGGAAGGAAGTTTTGCATTTGACGGTCCACAGAGGTAGCTAGGTGAGGAACACTAGGAACATATGGTGAGTGGTGTGCCATTGGGGGTCGAGCATGTGGTTGTGGATATTGATATGGATCTTTGTGAGGGTTGGTAGCCATAGCTATATGCACATGCATAAGGGATACTGGTACACATTGGGATTGACCAAACTGATGAGGCTGTGCCATTTCTTGATAATTGCTTTCATCTTGCACATGACTTGGCATTCCCTGATGATTCATCTCAGGATACGTAGGGTTTGGCAGTCCTTGATAGTTCATTCCCGGATACATAGAACTAGGTTGGGTTCTTACATTACCAAAAGTTGTAGAACTTGGTGGGAAGTGTGTATTCACTCCAAATTGAGAATCAATATGTGTAGGAGTTGTAGTGAACTGTGATTTGAAAGCTGGGTCAGTGGATTGATTGCAATCTATTCTCTGGAATGTGTATTGATACTGATATGGGTTCTGAAAAAATGGTTCAGATCTTGAGCAATAATGAAGATCTTGATTTGTTCTTGGATTGGAATCCAAGGGAGACACATAAGGGACTTGGTAAAGGTTTTGATGTTGTGGATGAGGATTCGACAGTGGAAAACCATTATCAAGAACCTTGGAAATGCTCATTGGGTTAGGGTTTTGATCAATCCCATAGTTGGTAGTGGGAATCATGGAGTTAGGGTTTTGATTAACCCAAGATTTTGATAGAGACACGTTCCTGTTTTGTCGACTCTCTCTTTCTTTTCTTTTCCTAACCAATTCCTCCAACAATCTACCAGTCTTGGAGTTTTTCTCTAACATTTGGTCGAATTTAGTGTTCAGATTGAGGATTGTACCTTCAAGAACCATCATACGCTCCTCCTTGGTGGCGCTCCGGCGATCCTTCGGTGATCTAGATGGTGGAGGTTCCGGTGGAACTCCTTGCTGAGGGCCATAGGTCCTTGAGAACGGTGGTGGTGACGGCGGCTCCGGTGAAGCTTCCTGCCGAGAACTTGATCCGCCATGTCCGCCGTAGCCTTGCCATGGCTGCAATTCATGAGGAGATCCTTGTGAAGCTCTCGATCGGCCATAGACGTCGTGGCTCTGCCAACCCGGAGCTTCAAGAACCCGATTATAGCACTGGCTCCCTTCGTACATTCCCCGAGAGGGAACGGATTGGCTCTGATACCAATTGATAGACCCCTTTCCCTGTCGACTGGGATTTGGAGGTGATCTGACAATGTGTGACATGATTAATGGCAGAAACAGAGGTACAGGGAAGAAGAACTAGGGTTTATTCATCTCGGAATAGCTTTGTCTACAATGAGGAGAAGAGAAGGAAGAAGAAGAACTAACAAGAAGCTAAGTACACTAACAAGCTAAGTACAAATTCATTCCTCCCTCTTTACAATTCCTTTCCCCTATTTATAACTGCTATTAACTGTTTATTCTTGAATCTGACAGTTGGATGGCAGTTGGGGTTGTTATGCTGAGCTGTCCCCTCTCTTGTGCTGACGAGGCAAAGTGGCAGTTGGTACAGTTGGCTCCTTGGCAGTTGGTTCAGTTGGATCTGTTACTTCTAATACCTGTCCCTGATACTTGTATGTCCTCCTGTGTCCTCCTGGTGTCATCCCTGACCCCGTGTCCTCTCAGGACACACATAAGGAAGGCATGTATCAACTTACCAAGCGGCCGACGAACCCAGAGGAGTTGATCGCGTCCGGATGGATTGACGGGGCTTCCATCAAGCTCGTCAATGACGATGAGGTATATATTCACGAAAATTTTACTCTATATTGCATCGGCACGACACGGTAAAGGATACCAGGACACGGACGTGTTTGTGTTGGGTGGGTTTCCCAACCTATGTGAGACGTGTGTCGGAGAAGCTCAGGAAGGACACGACATAACACGATAAAGGACACCAGAACACTGGGTGGTGTCAAATATGATTGTGACATAGACATGATAAATTCTCAAGATGTTCATGTTTCTACAGTTGAAGTGGTTCGAGATTTGGAATAAAAGCGGTGTTGTCTATTATGGAAATGGAATATAAGTAAAAAAAGCCACTTATTAATTTTTTTTTTAATGAAAACTGACATTGAAATCATTATAACCTAGATTTGTATGATTTCGTAAGAACAACAAGAGGAATAACTTGTAAATAATAACCAGGATACTTTGTGACTAATTAGTGAAATTTTTTACAGGGACCACTTCTTTTGTCCAAGGTCAATAATTATAAATTGTAGTGTCCGTGGCACGTTTGAGTTCGACATGACCTCATACGTACTTATTTTGGAGGATTTGCTTATTGATAAAAAAATTAAAATTGCATTTATATGATATTACAGGAAAATGGACTTTTTGCCATGATTGAAGAAGGAAGGATATTCTGTGGTTGGGATACGTGCAAAAATGTCAAAGTGAGTTTCATTTTATTTCACCTCTGTCGTCATAATACTAGTTGATTTAGTTGAGAATTTGTAATTTCAATGATTTTGAATAATCTGATTGATTGACTTTTTTATTGATTATGTTATTTGTAGTCGGTTTCATTCCACGAATTTACACAATAGACACACACATATAAAGCAAATTATTTCTAGAATTGCTTATTTTCTCATATTCTAAATCACTCAAATGTTTTGTTTATCCAACTATTGATGCACAATGTAGGCTGGAGGGCTGAATAGGGTTTAGCCGTTAATTATTGACTAATTGAGAGATACTAGCAATTAAAAATTCTAGCTATATCAATGCAACATGTAGATGAGAAAGGGAAGATAGACAAATGCAAACAAGGCGATGTATCCTTGCCTCTCAAGTATGCGACTACTCGATATTTGACACTGCTATTGAAGTTAATCAACTATTGCAAGAATATTACACTGACTACTCGGCTTCTCCAAAAGCATGGTGATGAGTACTTGCCCACTCCAACTTGCCGCAGTACACGGAAATAGGACTACCTTATAAAGTCACAATATGAAGTTAGGGAATTTTGAAAAATTGGGCGCAATGCAATCTATGAACTTGATGGTGAGTGCTTCTCAACTCCCAACACTTCCACGCAAGAGAAGCAATGCAATCAATCCATGAGGACGGTGACAAGTACCCACAAACTCCAATCTTGAGACATGATATTGAGTGCTTGCACCTCCAACAACTTTTACAATCAATCCATCCGGCCTGTGTCAAGCAACATCTTTTACAATAATCCACTTAAATTCACTTTACTCTCACTTGGTAGATGTGTAAATGGAAACTATTAAGTATTTAGAGAGTGATCTTTATGTATGGCAACATCATCTGCAAAGAGTGTAGAATAAGCGAGAAGTATATAGGTCACATATCCAGCTGTACAAAAATGAGCCATCATTGGCAATTCTGTACAGATCAGGAAGCCAGCTGACCAAGAATCGATGGGATTTTCGATGACTTTCAGACATGGCACTAGTTGTTGCTGCTTTTGGCACTTGTTGTTTTGTGCCTATTAGATCGTATACCCTATCAGTTAACAGATTTACTCTTCTTCGGATCTGTCAGTTGATTGATTAACTTACTGGTTAACCAATTGATTATTAGCTTGATCAGCCGACATGTTAGCTGATTGGTTATCATTTATGGTAGTGAGCTAGAACAGGTTACCATATTCACATGCCTTCTCGAGTTCATGCATGGTAGCCTCCGTCATTACCATTCTAAGTTCTCCATGGATCAGACTGGTTTCCTAGTGCATCACATCCACAAGTGTTACAACTTCTCAAGTTCACGACGCACTCCCTCGAGGACTCAATACAAACATTACAAACCGATGCTAGGCACATGGCTTCTTGCAAGAAAAATCTTCAACTCACCATCTTGTAATCGTCCTTATTTTGGCACATAATTTCTCATCTTGTTATCCTTCCAACTCCACGATCTTGTTCAACCAGCTCGATCTCATACTGGTGGGTCCGGTATGGTGGTGGTTGAGGCTATGCATTTGGTTTCCCCAAGATGACATGCGTAACTCAACAAGCTCATGAATACAAACATGTATTGTAATCAATTGAAATGCTAAGCACATGCATCCATCAAATATGGGCTATAAGCGATATTTAGCTAAGTGTTACATAATGATAATACATAATATCACATATCCAATACTTGATACTCATATTTTCCCAACATAGAGATGTAAAGATATACTAAAGTATTAATCATGCTCTAATATGTTCATGAGATACACTGTGTATATAACCACATCAGTGTCTATCTAACATAAACCTAGTTAAAGTGCATTAGTAGAGATTTAACATGATTATGGTAGAAAATACATGTTACTGATAACCTATATGTTCAATATAAGGAAATCTGTTGTGTATGTGTATGAAATGTATATGAATTGTAAATACATACTAGGTTATGTACATAAATCTGGGAGGTATCTTGACGTATCGGACGCGTATCACATATCCAATACACTAGGATACAATTTTGTTTCCCATGTTCAAGTATCCAAGCTTCCTAGATGATATGATTTTTTTTTGGCTAAAGTTAAGGGGATAAGAAATTAATGGTGTGATATTTTGTTCAACTTTATTGTTGACGAGTTTCCATACTTTAGTTTTGCAATTATTTTGGTAAAGAATTGAGCTGCTTCTCTTGAAAACTTATTTTACAAATTGTTGTTTGGCTCTTTCAAATTATTCTCCACCATTTGATATTAGTTAGACCTATCTATGGATTTGATTAATCACTTATTGAGTTTCCTTTTTCAGACTAGCAAGACTTTGGAGAGGACTTTGGGTTCCTAACTTTTGTGATATGATTCTTAGAACAATGTCTTTAATTAAATAAATTTTGAATTGTGTGACATGTTGGTAATATAAGGACTGGCATTTGTTTTATATACGAAGTGGCGAACCATAACTTCAATGAAATTATTATGAACATTATTGTATGTTGGATTTCATGTTGATTTACTTGGTTAGTGATATGGTACATGTTATCATTGACATGTCTATGATAATACTGCTATTTGACAAATTCTACCATCTTTATATTGGAGTGTTAGGGCAAGTTTGGATTGAACTTACGTTTAATCCCGTTTTCTTAAATGCCCATCTTCGGTTGTTTGTTCTGCTAGGGTTTTAAAAACACCCATTTGAGCCCCAAAATGATTGGCAAGTTTGAAAAAATGTCCATTCGGAATGAAATTTTTTAGGCACATGCCTTTGACACCAATTGGAGTCCCGGTTGAAAGTAAGTGCAATCTAAACTAGTGATTAGAGTATTAGGTTTCAACACTATAGAAAAGATTTATAGGGTTATAAAAGATTTATAGGGTTATAAAACTTATATACTCGGACTTCCCAAAAGTACCAAATTGCATTTTTTATTTTCTTTTAAATTCATGAAATGTTTTATTTGATTTTACTCTTTAACGAATCAAAGGAAACAAATCTCAAGTCGATATATGGCAAGTTGTTTACAAAATTTTGTGAGTACCATGTTATAATTTTGTAGAAATCATGCCATTATGAGTTAGTCATGGACAAGGCTAGCCTAGTACGACCATTTAGCGAAGTTGTACCCCTTACCATATCCAAAACAAAGTTGTAACGTAATCGTGGCCAAAACGAACCTGATACCCAAGGTTATTGGCCAATGCTTTTCATATTAGGTAGTTCGGGTCATTTCTTAAATACTACCAAATGAAGCTGTACTTGTCGGTACCAGTCAATTTTCAAAATATTGGCCAAGTTTAGGTGCAACTCCTATTCCCTATATGTATGACAAGAACTTGTGAGCACAAGATCTAGAAATAATTTGCACTAAGAGACTAAACTGAAAATTTTCAAATTTTTTATCTTAAAAGATTTATGCACCTGGGACCCTTATCCTTAGAAACTTATAGATGGACTATTGGAGTCCAGAGACAACATTGTTATGAGCATTATTATTTTTCTGCATTATCATTTTTTTGGAAAAATTGCATTCACAAGTGATTTCTTCATTAATATTTGTGCTTGCATATTATGACATATAAGTAGGGGTGCATTCAGAGCACATATGAATCATTTAAGGGTATTACCATATCCGTATTTGTTTGTTAGTAATGAATACATATATTGTATGGATATAAAATCAAATAACTGTATTAGGGAGAAAATATGATTCAGACCCGATATAGTAATAAACGGATACAAAAAAGCTAATACGAATATGGAATGGTAGTCAAAGGTGCTTCTTGGGTGCGCTTAAGGCGCGCCTCGCAGCAAGGCGCAAATGAGGCCTCCTCGCACCTCACTAGACGAGGCTCGTTTCTTCGGATGCACCCAAGGAGCGTCTTAGGTGCGCCTTTTAGCAAGGCGCACTCAAGAAAAGGCGCGTCTTATGTACTTTTTTTTACAAAAAACTTTAAGGCCCTAACCCTTACCTTATACAAGTGGGTGGGAGAACTTTTTTTACGGTTGCCAAAGTCTGTTACAGTTGAACTTGAAAAACTAAAATTTATTAAAAGCGTGATAGGAAGAATACAAATTTTTGTTTGTTCTATTGAGTGCTATTATTGTTCTGCTAGTTCACTTAGTTATATTTTAACATGTTTTTGTTGGTTTAAAAATATGTTATTTAGTTTTATTTCTTACATTACTAATTTATTTATTTATATATATTTTTGTTATATTTTACTTTGCGTCTCACTTCGCTCGGACGTGCGCCTTAAGTGCGTCTTGCGCCTTAACTACCTTGATATGGACCGAATATAATAGGGTTACGGAGAAACTGAAGTTTGGGTTTTCAAGAGAATTGATGATTTCATAAATGTTAGTTATATATTAATTAACTATGATTGAGTATTGATATATACTTTAAATATAATAGTTGTAGTCACAAATAGAGTGGTCCTTAGTATTAGAAGCTTAGATATTTAATATTATATATGGGTATCCAAATTAGGATAATAAGTGAAAGCATATCCATATTCAAATAAATTAAATTCGGATTCAGATCCTAACATATCCAATATTATTAGATCTATATCCGATTGTGATAAGATTCGAATCCTGATAATCCAGCTCCGCACCCCTACTTTTGAGCTGGCAACAACATCCCTTATGGTATGTCAGAAGGACAACCTCTTACATTATCAACTTCATGCAACCTAGGAAGTACAAAAACTCCAAAAATCTAGGTCGCATCGTGTTGTACACATATCAAACATAATATAGACACTTCAAAATATACTAAGACACCAAAAAAGGTTTTGTCTGTGTGCACATCGTGTCATATCTTTTTTCGTGCAACATATCCTGCAACTTTTGGGTGGTTTTTAAATTTGTAAAAGTGTAAAAATATTTCCCAATCTTTCTTTTAAATGTCTATACAATAAATTGTTTAAGATACTTGTCGGTACTGGCCAATTTTCAGAATGTTAGCCAAGTTTAGGTGCAACTCCTACTCCTATATGCCAAGCATATCAGTCAATGAAAAGAACTTGTGAGCACAAGAGAAACAATTTGTACTAAGTTGAAGTTTTTCAAATTTTTTACCTTAAGGGTCTGCTTGGTAATGGTGTTTTCACCGGTTTTGGGATATTTTTGAACCGACCGTTTATGAAAACCTCTGCTTGGTAATTTATTTGAGGCACTGGTTTTGGTCGTCTCAACCTCCCCTAAAACTGGTGTAATGTAATTTTGGATGGCTTTATAAACACCCCAAATCGGTGGGTTTTGAGGGGTTTTATTATCTTGTTTCATTTATTCTCATAAAAAATATTCAGAACCGCCCATTACCAAGCATGTATTGGATTGGCTTAAAACCACTAAAAATCGGACCCCTCGTAACCGTTCATAACCGGTACTCTAAAAATACCTCATAACCGCTACTCCTGTAATTGCCAAGCAGACCCTAAAAGATTTATGCACCTCAGACCCTTATCCTAAAATACTTATACATAGACTATTCGTAGTCCAGAGATATGCATTGTTATGAACATTATCATTTTTTTGCATTATCATATTTTGGAAAAAGTGCACGATCATAAGTGATTTCTTTATTAATATCTGTGCTGCATATTATGACATATAAGTATAGGTGCATTTAGAGCACATACAAATAAGATAAGAGTATTACCTTATCCTTATTTGTTTTCTAGTAATGAATACATATATTGTTCGGATATAAAATCCAATAACTATATCAGGTAGAAAACTTGATTCGGACCAGATATAGTAATAAACGGATACAGAAAAACTAATATGAATATGGACCGAATATAATAGGGTTACGGAGAAACTGAAGTTTGGGTTTTCAAGAGAATTGATGATGTTATATAAGTTAGTTATATAGTAATTAACTTAATTATGATTGAGTATTGCTATATACTTTAAATATAATGGTTGTAGTCACAAATATAGTGGTCCTTAATATTAGAAGCTTAGATATATTAATATTATATATTTATGTAGGTAACTAGGTATCCAAATTTGGATAATAAATGAAAGCATATCCATATTTAGATAAATTAAATTCGCATTCGGATCCTAGCGTATCCAATATTATTAGATCCATATCCGGTTGTGAGGAAGATTCAAATCCTAATTTTAATCGGATAATCCAGCTCCGCACTCTTTTGAGTTAGCAACAACCCTTATGGTATGTCAAAGGACAACCTCTTACATTGCTGACATCATTCAACCTAGGAAGTACAAACACTCCAAAAATAATCTAGGACACACCAAAATATGTGCCATGTCCGTGTTGTTTTGTGCTTTCCATGTCATGTCGTATCCATTTTCGTGTAACATAGGCTGCAATCTTCAGGTGATTTTTTAATTTGTAAATTTGTAAAATTATTTTCCAATTTTTCTTTTAATTTTCCAATTTTTCTCTTACATTGCCGACATCATCTAACCTAAGAAGTACAAATACTCTAAAAATCTAGACCGTATCGTATCAGACACATATCGTAATAACCTACACACTTTAAAATACACTAGAACACACCAAAATAGGTGTCATGTTCGTGTTGTTATGTGCTTGCCACGTCGTATCATATCTGTTTTCGTGTAACATAGGCTGCAACATTTGGGTGATTTTTTAATTTGTAAATTTATAATAGTATTTTCCTTTTTTTTCTTTTAAATATCTATACAATGAATTGTTTAAGATAATTTCACTACTTTAATTGTATTTTGGATTTTTTTAAAAGATTCAGAAAATGTGTGCCTTACTTCAGTGAGGCCCACGTCATGCCATGCACTTTGCACCTCAAGCGCTAGGTTTACCGTGTAGTTGCTATGGACCATACATCATGTCAACACTTATGGAATGGAATATGTGGCGCCCATCGTCCACACACCTTGCTTTTTATGGATGTATAGTTCATTGTTACATGATCTTATGTTATGTATACATCTTTGTTTATGAAATTTATTTTGGTAATTCTTGATCTCCGATTTTATATCAGTTTTTTTCCCTACATCTCCAAATAAAATACTTTCGAATTTATTTTGTTGCATCTGTCTCATGCAGATAACAGTATCGCTGAAACAAGATGTGATAAAACGAATAACATACATTTAATATTTTAATCTCATTATTTTATCTCTCTCATTGAATATTTTGACATTCAACACTTTCCTGACATATAGATACTTTTTTTGATGCAGATTGATGCAGTAATCTACACACAGTGTCTAGAATATGATGTTATATTTCTCTTTCAATTTTTTTTCTGCAGCTTCCATATAACCTGAATCATCTTGAGTGATGATCTGAACCACGTTCCGAACCCATATCTCTTCAATAACTGTACTGAGCAGCGATACCAGTGCATCTGCATCCCCAATTGTGTGGGTGGCATGACTGACTTCAGGAAAACAGTGTCCTTGGGACAATCCACAAGGAAACCAATCTAGGTCCTGCCGGAGCATTTGGTCGGTTGAGATGTCCAGCAAGATGGTGCATCCGATCTGTGTCCAGTACCGCTTGGCGTCGTCTAATTGCTCACGAACTTGTTTGAAATCCTCCTGTAGGATCTATCCTCCGAGTTCGTCGCACTTGGGGAGTTTGAATCCGACACCGCATTTGATGGCGGCGTCGAACATCTTCTGGAAAGAGGGCATCCTGGCAGCAGCAGGATCAATGCCTGTTTCGAAGAAGAACCTCCCTATGCACTTTGCCGCCGCGGCTGCAGTACTAGGTGAGTATTCGATATCTTCCTCTTTCGTAATGAAGTAGCCCTAGGTTAGCTACCACTCATTGTAGTTGTCTTGACAGTGATTACTACATCAATCTGACTTGTTGGGCTTCTGCAAAAAATACAATGTGGACATGTTTTTGTGTTTGCATGTATCTCCCTATATATGCATATCTGTGTTAACATCAGGTTATAGGTGTATGACAAAAGTAAACAATCAAACAACATAATCGATGCTACTTTGGAACTATACATGCTATAAGAAACTTCCGAATTGAATAGGAGTACATTGGCATGATTGTTTTCTTTACCATTTACAAGTAGTATGTTTTGGAAATTTGATTTTAGGATTTGGTTTTGTTAAAGATGCCTTTGGTTCTTGTTACAGGTAAATCTACCCATATGATCTGCCCACCTCAAAGAATAGGCAGAGAAAAAAGTACCTCAACCACTTTGATGTACTTCTTACAGTGGTAGGGCATCTTCTAGTATCTATTAATTAACACTTATCTTTATCTACATATTGTTGAAAACAGAATCTATCAAGACATGAATCAAGTATTTGAAACATACCTTACTCATAAAATGATATTATTATCGTCATTGCTCACTATTTATACAATGGCAAACATTTGACTACTAATGAGTCAACTGATGTGTGCCTCCAGGTTGCACCGATGTTAATTTCATCATTTAGGTAGGAAATTAAAACACATTTTTTTAGTGCTAGCTTGAACCTGAATGAGTAGTTATCATTGGACAGATAGTTCATTCCTAGTAACCATGTATGCAGCCTTATGTAAATCGGGGTTTTGTGTTGGCTTATTGCCTAACTGGTCTACAAATTTTTAACAATTAAGCTTTATATGCTAAATTGCAGTCTGGTAGCATTCATACTTCTCTTTTCCGTTTCATAAAGGGCTCTTAACTTAAATAAGTAAGGTCTGCTAACTGGAGCTTTTTAAGAAAAGATTTTATAGCTGGAAACTTGCCAAGAACCAAGAGTTTTAATTTGTTCTTGGATTGTATTTTAAAAGGTTATAAATCTGTTAGTTGAATCATCAAATTGCAGAATCATGAAATTATTAATTTTGATTAATGGCTTGTTTTGGATTGTTATGTGGCCAATGACTTTGTAGTTGATGCAATCAGGAGATTGTATTTTTATAATTGATTTTTGTGGTTAATGCTTGAAATACTCTCTTTTATGATGCTTATTATTTTTGTGGTAAATGACTACTAGTGGAGTAGATATTCTTAAATTGTCGATAGGACAATAATTAGTGAAGTAGTACTCTCTAACATATTACCTATATGATTTTGGACAGGCAAGGTTGATTACACTATCGGCTACAAATTATTATACAATATAAGACATTTATGTATTGCGGAAAAATGAGTTTCTTGTCATGATTGAGATATGATGGTTGAGATGGAAGGATGTTCTGCAAATGTGATACTTATAAAATTGTTTCTTCGATTTCACCTCTTATCATTATAATATTGTTCAATTTAGTTGAAAATTGTAGTTAGAATGATTTTGAAAAATCTAATCCTTGACTTTGTTATTGATTATATCATTTGTAATCCGTTTCATTCCATGAATTTAGGCAGCACGGTGGCAACTCAGAGGGTGATTTGAGCAACTCTATTTCTTTTGAAAATAATAAGACAATATGTGAAGCTATAGAAGGAACGAATGTCGATTTCATGTGGATCAATGCAATCGGCATTCGTTCATTCCATAGCTTAACATATTGTCTTATTATTTTTAAAATAAATTGAGTTGCTTAAATCACCCTCTGGGTTGCCACCTAATTGCCTAAATTTATGGAGTGAAATAGACTGCGGATGATATAATCAATTACAAAGTCAAGTGATCAGATTCCAACTACAAATTTTTAAACCCAAATCAACTAGTATTATAATGATGGAGGTTTAATCAAAGAAAACTAATCCTGACTAACATCCTTCCACATTCAATCATAGCTAGAAGTCTATTTTCCTTCAATACCATACAGCTGTCAGACCACTCCATCCCTCTGTCCACGAGTCGACAATTTTTCCATGTCATGAGCAAACTTGAGAGCTGTTCGATCTGACGGGCTGTCATTCCTTAATGTTGTGGACAATCATGTTCCCCTAGACATACGAAGTCACTGCAGAGGTCAGCATACAAAGGCTCTTCTTCCACTGTACTAATTGTTCAGTAGAGGAGAACTTGGTGTAGGTGGAGAGGGTAGTTGATAGTGGAGCGAGTATAGAGAAGACGGAAAGGGAGGAAAAGGGCCAGGCTACTTGGTAAAGACAACAAGGAAGGTTGTGGAACAGATATTTGTGTCCATCTCTTACTGTGTAACCGATATTTGTGTCTTTAAAGACTTAAAAAATCCTAGGATTCATAATACACACCATGACATGCAACCTTTGTAATACTGGATGACATGCAACCTTTGTAATACCGGGTATGTAAGTTTTGCATTGTTCTATGCAGTTTATTTTATATCATTGGCACAAATTTATAGACTTATTTCTCTCACCATTATTGAGACAATTTCTGTAAGATGCACTTTATATATATATATATATATATATATATATATATATATATATATATATATATATATATATATCAAACAGAAATATAAAATTTGAGATTCAGTTATAGGAATACTTTAAATACATATTATACATATTTGTTTCAACCCTCCCAATTTTTAATTACTTGTACAGTGGAAGGGGAAGGGACAGTAACACCATTGCGGTTTGTCCTGCTTGTTCAAAGAAAATGCTACTGTTTAGGACCGATCCCTTTTTATGCAAAGCAAAGACAGCTAGGACATTGGGGAACGGATGAGGAACGGGTATGGAAGAAATGTGTGATATACAAGTAACATAACCTGAAAATTAGTGACCATATTCAGCATTAGTATATTTTAGTCACATTTAACTTCTTAGTAAGCAAAGCTCATATTTGGTAGAGGTCATATTCTCTCTATAATGCTAGCATTGCTGTAGCATTAGCTGTCATAAGCAAATCAAATTTTGGGTCAGTCATATTCTATTATGAGACAGTTGGGTCAGACTCTGGGTTAGGTCTGAGTCAGGTCAAGTTTGGATTTAGGTCCAGGTATTCGGGTTCAAGTACAGATAAGTCGTGTTCGAATTTTGTTTTAACATAAATTATATATTGTAACAAACATAAGAATATATAAAATTTCATGAATTTTATCAGACATGAGAATATAAATTTTCTATGAATTTGAGGTGTCATCAATCCTATCTTTTGTAAGAACAGAGATATATGACTTGTAGCTTTTTTGTTATAAAAAGTATCATCTAAGTGTTCAAATATAATGGAATTTTAAGTTGTAATTTTTGTGTCTGTCGTCTATTCTAGTTGCTTTTTAAATTATTTTAAAAGTTTTATAAAATATTCATTGTGCATCACTATGACGGGAAGTTTTTTTTTTCACTCTTGAAGAAATTTAGGATGGAAAACAGTTATCATGTTTGCTTTCAGCTATAAAATTTATTTTTGAAAAATTTGAATGTCTGAAAAAAAACAATATTATCACAAGTCATGGAAATGTTATTCCGCCGAAAATAAAAAAAAAGTTGGGTATAATTATTTTATGGAAATTGATAGTACATGGACACTCAATTGGGTTAGCTTAAGTTTGGTCTAAGCTGATTGGATTGGGTTAGATCGAGTTAAGTCGGGCCATATTTGGTCCAGGTCGAGTGTAGTTTTGGGTATGGTTGGGTTCGGGACAAAGTCGATTATGGTCGAACTGAATTGTGTTTGGGTTAGAGTTCACATCAGATATAGATCCATGTTAAATCAAATCCAGGTCAATAAAAATTAATTACTATAACAAAAAGCAATTTGGGTCAAGTGTAGTTATGGGTAAAGTTTGGGTTCATGTCCATGTTAAAATTCAAGTCGGGTATGGGCGAGTGCTGCTTCGAGTCCAAGTCAATTTTTTTTTGAGTAGGATTGTGTTTAGGTCAAGTATGACCATATTGGGTTCAAGTCCAGGCTAGTAAAAAATTAATTTATGATAATAAAAAAATAATCTTTTTTTTTTGTTACAAGTAAGATTGGATCCGAATCTAAGTTAATTGTGTTTTATTCATATTGTATTTGGGTCAACTCGAGTTTATATTGGATACAAATCCATGTTAAATTCAAGTCCGGTCACTAGAAGTTAATTTATGATAATAAAAAAAAGTTATGATGTTGGTTGGATTTAAAAAAAAAAACGGTATTAGTCTACAATCTTAACAAACAAAACTAAGTACACAATATTTAGTTAAAACTTAAAAAAATATTAAATATATCTAATTATCAATTGAGAATATTATATTTCTTTTTATGTAGAATATTATATATTCATGAAATATGGGAATATATCACTTCCATGTTTCTAGTTCCAAGAGATTTTATTTCAAGAATATAGAATTCTCGGCTAATTGACTATTTAGCATTGTGCGTATTAGTAGATTTTTTATTCACCAATTTGTTGCTTTTTTATTTACTAGAATTATTGGATTCCACTGGGTGATAGAGACAAAGTTTGTCGATTATAATACAAACTCATGTATTCAAACAAGTCCATGTTAGGACCACCTCCGAAGAAATAAACCAAAGTGACATGTCTTCTCCATCTCAAAGAAAAAATGACGATGTTGACCCTCCACCACTAAAAGAAAAATTACAATGTTAGTGACTAATCTTTTGTGTGTAAGATATTTGGTACGTACAACTATTTACCAACAGTTATTACCACGAGATGATGTGTTCAAAAGTCTTGCTTTTGTGAGCAAAATGATTGTACTTAACACCGCATAGAAATATTTTTTTTTCTAAAAAAACAATGGCACACATGCCCACTGATCACAAGTACGTACTATAAATATTTACTTACTACATTCAATGGATATTGCCAAAAAGCAAATCACGTCAATTATGATACAATGTATCTGCTATGATCATATTTACATTAAGGACCAGTGTTAAGGGGATGAACCGAGAAGGTCCATAATGGTTTCTCTACTTCTAGAAATAGAAATTACAACTATAACCTCGAAGTGCATCATCTCTTGATCAACCAATCATAGGTTTTATATAATCCCATGCTCTTCACAAATATATATAATCTACTTAAAACCTATGAACTATTTGGCAAAAAAGGGAAAAAAGAAAGAAAATTTAGTTTCCTAGTAAGTTTTGGATGTAGCTAGTTTTATTTCATTAGGAAAAGAACCATGTAAATTTCAAATAAAAATTTATTGACCGAAAGAACATTTTTGACAAATCTAAATAGATAGTATGCCTATACCTTAAGCAGGATATTGCTGGTATTAAATTACCTATTAGTTCTTCCAATGTACTTCATCAAATCTAAATAGAGATCTTAAATCATTATTGTCATTATTGACCTATTAGCTATATGGTCCTCATCTCCTTGATAGCTCTAGACAAATCTGGATCCTAAGCTTAATGATACTATATTCAAGATTCTTAGGGTATTTTCTTGCAATCCTCCATCAAGCCTTTCTAATGAGAATATTGTTGCTTGTTCTAGATTTCAGGTCATGTCTATCTTTACTTTTGATTTTCTCAAATGACAGTCTTCAGTTAGGATTCTTAACTATATTCATCAGACAAGGATCAATATGATAAGCAAAATGAACTATAGTTGTCTAATATTTCTTATCCTTAGTTCTCTTACTTCTGAAACTCAATGTTTATCCCTTAATATTATCCAAACAATAATAATATGTTTAGTCTAAATCCAACCGATATTTTTATTCAAATTTTCGTGTTTCATCTAATAATGCCCAGTTCCTTCTTTGGAAATCTTAAGAATCCAACTAGACTCAAAATTATTTCTGTATTAGTTCATTTCTATCTCTCGAGAACTTTCAATCTAAAAATATAACTGATTGAGTCTGTATCTTCCAAATATCATTCTTTATTTTATTTTAGCATCCTTTTATATGGTTCACAATATTTAAACCATCTATTACAATGACACTCACTTGTAATACGCAAACACATGCACAAATGGATATCAAATTATAATTCTCCTCTAGATACAACATATTATATAATACCAAGTATCAACACCAATACCTATACGGGATACAAGGATTTGAGGTTCTATTTTGTGATTGAGTATTCTCTTATTCTTTATTTTCGATATCCTATCGCAGACTCGTAATAGTACTCTAGTCCTAAGTACTACTACGACATCACACTTATTGCGAAGTCTAACCTGCATGGACCACCATAAAAACGTGTCACGATCCGCATCCGGATGTTCGAGTATGAGTGCGTGGGCACGCCCAGCCTACGTCGCAGTGTCGGCGGTAGAACGCTATCTGGAACTATTACTGTATAACCAACACCTCATAATATAAAAGAAACATATATTATACTCAATCACAAAACTAAGGTAGGTGCAAACATGTTGTAGTATATATATATATATATATATATATATATATATATATATATATATATATAAAGGTTACAGTATAAAATCTTGTATTCATAACTAATACAACTATAGTAAGTCTGCAAACTATAACTATTGTCATAACTATGTCTCCCGCTTGCGGCCTTCCTCGATCCTACAGGAGGTAAAATCAGGCTCGAAATTATTTTTTCAAAAATCCATAATAGATGAGGCACAGCTCCTTCTAAGTGCTACATGAAATATTATCCAGTCAGGATTGAACGAGTACAACTCTAATAACAATTTTAATACATGATAAGGACTATAAAACAGTAATAGTAAAAGTAGTACGTGATGGATAAATAAACTGACATCAAAGCATTGTAAGGAATGAACAGGAAAATGAATAAACAAAAAAATATAGCATGTATCAACAAGAAAATCTTTAGTCACTAAGTGTTTCGAAATACTAGTTTGATTATGTGATCGGCTTAGGATTGCACAATAGGAGCCGGCTAATTATACGTGAAGTGTATGGTTAGCCTTTGTACATGAATTATATTTGCACAAAATTTAAGGGAATGATCACATATAAACCAGCATCTTCCTGCCCCGACTAGCATACATGAATCACAAGAACATCAAGTATTACACAAGATCGAGGTCTAAAAGTACAAGTATCTTCGTGTCAATAATCAAGTACAACAATATTACATGTGATATAAAAATTATCAGTAAGAAAACCATCGGAGACTGTACTCGTCTGTCGTCCGATGCTGGTGAAATAAGTCAGAGTGTGACAGAGCCCAAACAACTTATATCATGAATAATACATATCAATAGGTGAAATAAATTCAATCTATTGGGTTAAATGGGTTTCTAAGTCAATATTTATATGCCAATTCTAGTTATAGGTGTGACTAGACTAGATCATACCTATAATATAATTTATTTAGTTATCATTTATACCTAGGACTCCTCATACCAATTATCCTAGGATACTATGATACCAAATGGCCCATGTAGATACTATACTATATACATGTATATAGATGCATGTATATAGGTGCATAGGTTAAATAAATACGCATATAGATATATAAGTGATTACAAGGTAAGTATATATATATATATATATATATATATATATATATATATAAGTAAATAAATACTTACATAAGTAAATACATACATATATAGTTACATATATAGTATATGTTATAGTATACATATATAGATATATATAGATACATATTTAGTATATATCTAGATACATATATATTATAGTTACACATATATAGGTTATTATACACATATAAATATGTTTCCCTGGACGTACAAAGTCACTGAAGAGTCATACATAGGCTCTTCTTCCACAGTAATTATTGTGCATTAGAGGAGGACTTGGTGGAGGTGGAGAGGGTGGTTAATAGCGGAGCGAGTAGAGAGAAGATGGAAAGGGATGAGGAAAAGGGCTAGGCTGCTTGGTAAAGACAGCAAGGAAGGTTGTGGAGAATGACAGGTTTTTGTATGCGGATACAGAAAATTTGGTTCAGAAGCTGGAAAAAGGGTAGACTAAAGAGAAAACTGTATTGTTATATATATATATATATATATTATATATGATATATATATATATATATATATATATATATATAGAGAGAGAGAGAGAGAGAGAGAGAGAGAGAGGGGGAGACATATAAGATATTTCGAAGAATTCAACAACTTGAGAGAGAATTCCTACTAGCTTCTTTGAGCAATTCAACAATCACTTGCTAACTTCAATTTTTCCTTAGGAAACTCCGACAAGCAAATAGGAGAAGATCGAATCTTTGGATCATTAGGTAAAGTGGTCGATCATTGACTAGAATTCCACAGGCACACTTTTTCAGAATCTACTCGTAGAAAAGTTCGTTGTAAACTCTCTTAAGTGAGTATTTCTTGTATTTTTTTTCTAGGTTTTAATACAAGTTTTCTATAGAACTCGTGGAAAACAAAATGACGACTCTAATAGAGAGTTCCTTCTCTACTAATGAGAAGACATTATCATAGTCCGATAACAAGACCCTTGGGTCTATTGCTGAAACATTGGTCATCGAGTTTGACCTATAGAAATTCAAAGAAATTATCTCTCATTGGATGGTGAGCCCTATCGTGTAAGAAATCACATGAGAGTCTCTTTGAAGACTTTCCAAGTTTTGGCCACAGCTACTTCGGTGATGAACTTAGCCTTTTCAAAAGATGTCAATAGAAACATATCCCTAATATCTGAATCAAGCAAAATCTATAATGTATTTGAACTTTAGTTATTATTTGAGATTAGGAGAATCAGACACCTTTTACTGGTGTCTGACACTGACACTAGTATGTATCCAAACATCATACATTAGCCTTGAGTTTTTAAGCAGTTCGTGATTTGTGGCACGTCCCTTCACAATCATACAGACATTAGAAATATTGAGCCAAAAATCAAATTTCTTCCACTTCACAACACGACTACCATTTTATCCTTCCCTGGCTTGAATTTTGTTATAACTAAAATGATAACTTGATGCAAATATTCCTTATAGGAGTATTATGGCTCTCTTTCCCTTCTCCTTTTGCAGCTCCAGTGACAAGAAAGCTCTCAGTTAATACTTGTATTAAGAACTTACCTTTTGCCCCTTTTTCAACAGGTTTCAAAGACTACTTCCTTACAACACCTTATTAGTGGTACATTCATCACTGATGAATCTTTATATGCAATAGCGAAAAATTGCCCACATCTAAAGGTACATTTCTAAGATGTATAAAGTTAAATGGAAATGCTTTGATTTTCCAATTATGTTCCAATTTTACATGCTTTGAACTAAAATAGCTGTTTCAACACTGCTGCTCTCTAATTTTGTACCGTTGCATGATATGAAATTCATGTCAGGTTTAAACTTTAAACTACTGAACCTACTTTCTTGTATTGTTCCATCATAATTAGGATATTGTATCCCCTAGTGAAGTTTACTCAATTTATTACTGGTTTGGTCAATGCTGAAACTCTGTACACTTGAATTCCTTATATCTGTTTAGCCTAATTTTAATACTGACCAAAACAAAGAGTGTCTTGTTCAAAACTTATAAACAAAATGAAATTGTTGAGCAAAAATATGTGTAATGTGCAGTTTGAGATATTAACATGTCTAGTTTCAAGTATGAGGGGGAGCTCTGAGAGTGCTGCAATAGTAACAGTAAGTCTTGAGGGACATTTCTCCATCGGCCAAGGGTGGATTTGCTGGCAAGCAGATCAGGGTGGAGGGTGGGTTGGTGGATATGGATTATGGACACCTGTTGACCTTCTAATGCAGGCAGAGAGGGACATTTCTCCACTGGCCAAAAAGGTGCGGGTTTCAGATATATCAACACATATGGCCTCTCCAACTTTTTCCTAAACCACACTTTACTTACATAGCAATGTTGCAGCAAATAATCTTTTGCCTTCTTTTCATGAATTAATTTTACATCCTTGAATTTTTATCAGTTTGCAAAAGGATGCTAAGTTCCAGATTATAGAAATGACTTTTGAGTTATATACTATTGTTCGCCATTAAATTCGAAGGTTCTAGAAGAGCTTGTTTAGTTAACAAACGAAAGAAAGTACAAAGAGGTACTAGACGGACAATCTAAGTACAATATTTTTTTGATCTGGGGTGTGGCGATTGCTATGACGTCTCCTTTACTCCGTGGACGATCCGATGCAGGGTGAGAAAGTTTACATTCTCTCTTTGCTAGTCTCGGTATGCTCTCTCTCTGTATTGGCCGGGGGTGGTATGCTCTCTCTCTCTGAAGCAGAAAAAAAAGCTAGCTAGCCCTTAGAACGTTCAAGTTGCTCCTAGTTATAGCCATCGTGCTGATGGGCTATGGGTGCCGCGTATGCCTTTGTTTGGTGGCCTATAAGGCTTCTTCAACAGAATGCGGTTGCAACTGTCGCCGCATGCCATGGGCCGATTGCCACGTGGTCTTGGTTGAGATATGTTGTTAAAAAGATCTCGGGGTTATCATCAATCCGTTGTGGGTGTGACTTGGTCAGCTGGACACGTGGTCAGCACCAACTTTGCAAAGATCTCTGCAGTTATAACGGAAAGATCTTGTGAGCTGGAGGCCGCATAGCATCTTGGCCGCATGATGGCGAGGCCGCTTACGTGCTCTCGTTTGGGCCTTGATCGAATGGACACTCTGGCCCCATGGTGGCGAGGCCGTATGAGTCTTGTAGCCGCATACATACTCTTATTTAGCCTTGGTCGGATGGACACTCTGGCCGCATGGGTCTTGTAGCCGCATACGTGTTCTTATTTAGCCTTGGTCGGATGGACACTCTGGCCGCATGGTGGCGAGGCCGCATAGGGCGTAGCCGCATATGGGAACACGTAGCATGGAGCAATTAATGAACTGATGTGACTTATTATCTTTTCATGAGCCGTCGTTTTCACGAGTTTCTAAGTGTCTCAGAGTGATGAGTGATGTGTCAGAGCTTATAACAGACATCACAATCTGTGTCAGGGGATTCTTATGCGGCCTCCCTGCTCTGTGGTCGTTCAGGACGCATAAAGTATGCTATGCGGCTTTTCTGTGATTTGGTTGATCAGGCCGCATATGGCTCTTCTGCGGCTTGACTGTTCAGGCCGCATATGGCTTCTTTGCGGCTCGATTTTTCAGGCCGCATATGGCTTTTCTGCGACTCGATTGTTCAAGCTGCATGTGGCTTTTCTGCGGCTTGTTAATGGGACATGACATTTATGTGGCCTGCATAATTTTTCATGCTTCTACAAGATCCCCTTCAAAGTTTCCAAAATGATAAGTTTGGAATACTTTGAAAGAAGCATGGACGAGCGCTATTGGCCGCATATGCAGGTCATGCCGCATAGCCTCGTTGCCATATAGCTGTCTCTGATAGGCTGTCCGATCATTAAATGAGGAGATTTGCTTTGATCTTTGTCCAGATCCCTTGGGATCCCGCGTCGTCTCCTTACACGGGGCTCAAGGCGTCGGTTTCCAAGGAGATTTAAAGTGAATCTCGCAAATCGAGACATTATATTCATTCTCATAACTGCTTTGGTTCACTGCCTCGATCTTTTTTCGTCGCTTTTGAAGCCTATAAATAGGCGGCTAGGAGGAGAGAGCTTTATTTCTTTGCTTCGTTTCCTTTTCTTTGTGAAGGATGCTGACAGCTGCGGCTCTCCTTGCTGAGAAATTTATCAGGGGCGGTCTTGATCATTGGCCCCCTGATTTCGGTGCTTTACTCGGAGGTAGGAGAGCACCGCATTCTTCGTGTCAGACTTCCATAGACACAGAGACACACACACAGTCTTGCTGCGTGGACGAGAAATCGTCTAGAACACGCACAAACTTTTTACACAGTCTTACAGCATAGATGAGAGATCATCACGAACATGCACATGCTTTCTTTATTAGTCTGTCGCATAGATGGGCAACCATCATGCGGCAACTAAGATCCTGTCGCATAGATAAAGGCTCAACCTGGACATGCGACAACCATGACTGCGTCGCATGGATGAAAGTTTGATCCGGACATGTGACCACCATGGCTCTGCCGCATAGAAGATACCTTATGCGCTGACTAGGCTCTGTCTCATAGACGTCAACTCTTTGTATGCTGATGTCATATGTTTTTCTTGTACATGCTTTGCCCTCCCCTCCGTGTGGCTCATGATGGAGCATGGAAGGATATTATAACACCCGTTGTTCGGGACGAAGACCAACTTTATGTAGCGGCTCACCAAGAACTGATCCAAGAGGCGAGGACAGTTTGGCAAGAAGTAATCCAGGAGATGAGGATGAACATCCTGCGTCGTGCGCTGAGCTGTCCTTGTTCATACAACGTGCCACTTTTGTTTCTCCCTTTTATGTAGTTTGCTATCGGTCGGGAGACTGCGAGGTCGATGACAAGATTTAGATTAATTGTCATTTCTGTCGTCGGTATTCCCGCATGATTATAGAGCTCATGCTCCTGCGTCTTCTTTGCTATCCGTCGGTATGGATTCTTTTTCATATACCGAGATTTGCACTGTGGAGGGATGATCCAGAAAGTATTGAGTTCTGTTGCGGGCTTAACTTGTGTCAGTAGCAACGATAGCACGGAGGGACACTTCTAATAAAAAATGTTTGTATCAGCGAGACGTCATGGAAATCCTTTAAAACAAGTTCCATCATATATACTCATGACTTTGAATACTAATGAAAAATCCTTGAATGTAATAGATTTTCATCATGTACTCATGACTTGAATATTAATTAATAAAGTCTCTACTTTTTCAGAATTTTGTATATTGTGGACTTTTGGGTATTTTACTAGAGGTAATATAGACGTAGTACAATACCGTAGGCTTTTAAGGATATCCCACTGGGGGATCTTTGGTGGACCTATTACTTATTGCGCATGAGGGTGCAAGTAATAAGTTCAAAAACAATCCCTATCAGAGGTAATGTGGACGTGATAGGTTTTGTGGACCCATTACTTTTTGCGCATTTTAATACAAGTAATAGGTTTGAGACAAGCCCTGCCAGAGGTGATATGGACGTGGCAGTTTTTGTGGACCCATTACTTTTTTGCGCATGTTAGTGCAAGTAATAGGTTTGAGACAAGTCCTGCCAGAGATGATATAGACGTGGTAGTTTTTGTGAACTTAACACCGCTGGTGTACCTTGGTGAGTACGGGTGATAAGTGAAGATGACAATCGATATCAGAGGTAATATGGACGTGATGATCGATAGCCAAAATCCGTAAGGTTTGCTCAGAGGTAATATGGACATGGCAAACTCGGCCAGAAAAAAATGTTAGGACAGTAGTTCAGAGGTAATATGGACGTGAACCAATATCCAAAAAACTCACTAAGGAGTAGTTTGTTGGGTGTGATCTATCCGAAAATAAAGATAGACCTGAGGATTGCTCCGCTGGGAAGATTGGTGGGACGATAGCTCAGAGGCAATATGAACATGGCTAGCGTCTAACGAGATTGGTTTTTGAGTGGTCACTACGGGAGTGTACGAGTGGACTTAAGGACTGCTCCACTAGGGAGATTTTGAGGATCCATCATCCGTCGTGTATCCAGGACTCCTGGATACAGATGATGGCTTTTACGTAAATTTGTAAAGAAGGGGAAAATGTTGCACATAGGCACTTGCTGGGGATAAAGAACCAAGAGTGTAGAGATGTACATCTGGTTTGTCCCGCTGGGGATAAGAGGAGTACAAGTCTAGCTCAGACATAGTACTTTTTTTAGGAACTTGTCGTTGATAGGCATCATAAGCAAGTTGCCATTGGGTTTCACTAGCCGGTAGGTGCCGTTGGAGAATACGGATTCCACGATGAACGGGCCCTCCCATTTAGGCTGGAATTTGCTGCCGTCTTGTGGGTCATGACCATCGGTCTTCTCACGGTCAGGACGAGATCTCCCACTTGGAAAGTTCTCTCCTTGACCCATCTGTTGAAGGCTTCTGAGAGACACGTTTGGTATAGCTCAATGCGCTGCTGAGCTAAGAGACATTTATCGTCGAGTGCCTCTAACTATTGTAGCCATCGACGGTGATTGTTGTTGACGGTTAATTGGTTGGAGAGGGCTACTCTGAGTGAAGGAATTTGGATCTCGAGCGGGAAAACAACTTCGCTTCCGTACCCCAGAGAGAAAGGCGTATTGCCAGTAGCTGTCTGGACCATTGTACGGTGGGCCCAGAGATATTCACCCAGCTTCTCGTTCCAGTCGCGCCTATTGGAAGACACAACTTTTTGAGTAGCTTTATGATGGTCTTATTGAAGGTTTCTGCTAGACCATTTGCTGTCAGGTTGTAGGCGGTTGACGCTATATTCTGAATTCAGTTTTTGTCATAAGATTGGTAGAATGCATAACTTGCGAACTGTAGACCATTATCATGGACGATCCTTCATGGCAAGCTGAAGTGGTATATGACGTGATGCTTGACGAAGCTAATCACGTTCGATGTTTTTACTTCAACGAGTGCAACCATTTTTGCCCATTTGGAGAAGTAATTGGTTATAGCCATGATGAACCGGTGCCCTTTAGTAGAAGATGGACTGATTGGTCCGATAATGTCCATCCCCTACGCTTCAAACGACTAAGATGCGACCATTAGGTGCAGGAATTCTGAGGCTGGTGGATGAAGTCTGCGTGAATTTGACACGTCTGGCATTTCCTCGCATACTTAATGGCCTCTGCAACCATCGTCAGCCAGTAATAACCCATTCTTTGAAGACAGTCCTGTAGCTTTGGGCCGGGTTGGTGTGCGCCGCAGACATCATCGTGAGTTTCACGGAGGGCCTATTTCGCTTCTATATTCGATGGACATCATAACAGAAGGCCGTCGTAGGATCGACGATACAATATTTTGGTGGCTGTATCATAATAGAGCCGGAGGAAACGTCTTCTGATTGATGTGGCTTCCTTTGGGTTCTCGGAAAGGATTCCATAGACCGCGTAGTCAATGAATGGAAGCTCCATTCCTGGATATTAGTGTGTATTTCCGTCGCGTAGCTCAGACATAGGCAAATGTTATTCTTTGGGCAGACCAGCTCTCAACCGATCACTGTGATTAGCTGATGGGTGTTGTCTGGAATTGCCAAGAATGCAGCGAGGCCGGCCAGAGCATCAGCCTCGATGTTCTGCAGCCGAGGGACATACTCAATGAAGAATCCCTCTAAGGTTGAGATGATGCCAAGCGCAGCTTGGTGGTAAGAAATCAGGTCTTTGTGCCAGACTTCATACTCACCTTGGACCTGACTTTCTATTAATTTGGAGTCGTCGTAGGCCTCTAGATACTTCACTCCTACTTGTTTGGCGAGTTGGAGCCCAATAACCAAGGCGTTGTACTCTGCCACATTGTTGGAGCATGAATTTGTGAGAGTATGTCCGGTTGATGACCAGACCGTATGGGGAGATTAGCACTATTCTGACCCCCGCAATGATATCGCCCTTGGATCATATTCTTGAAGCACCGTCGAAGAACATTCGCCAAATAGCTTCGCATAAAGTTATATTTGAGTCTGCCACTTCGTCTGAAATCTCGTCGTAGAGTTTCGAGGTTTCTGGCGTCAGATGTGCTGCCATAAAGTCGGCCAGTGCTTGACCCTTGACGGCTTTCTGTAGACAAATACCATATCGTATGGAGACAGTAGTATCGTCCAGGTAGCTAGGCAGGAACTAAGCACCTTCGGTTTGGTCATGAGAACTCTGAGAGGATTGATTGGTGAGATCACATAAATGATCTGTCCAGTCACGTAATGCCGAGTCTTCTGGACGACAATACTAGAGCAAGGCATTCCTTCTCGACGGGGGTGTACCTATGCTCCGTGCCAACCATCATCCAGCTGAGATAATAGATAGCCTGCTCGTGGCCTGCATCACTATTCTGGGCTAATAGAGCACCGATGGAGTGATCCATCGTGCGTACATAAAGCAGAAAAAGCTTCTCCAAGACCGGGGCTACCAGCACTGGAGGGTTTGATATGTATTCCTTGATGTCGTCGATCGCGCATTGGCATTCTTCATTCTAGAAAAAAGAGACCTTTCTTTATGAGCTGGGTGAATGGTCGAAAACACCCAGAGAGGTTTGATATAAACCTCTTGATATATGCCAACCTCCCTTGAAGGCCGCGGAGCTCCCGGAGGTTCCTCGGCGGGTTTATCTCAATGATTGCTTTAGTTTTGTCGGAGTCTATGTGAATACCCTGAGAAGTGATGATAAATTCCAGAAATTTGCCGCTGGAGACTCCTAGGAAGAATTTGGTAGGGTTCATCTTGAGCTGGTGCGTACGCATAAGGTCGAACACCGTTTTCAAGTCCCTGAGGTGATCACCTTTGGAGTGACTTTTGACGGCGATGTCATCGACGTAACACTCGACCGTCTTGCGTAGATGCTCATGGAAGATGGTGCTCATAGCTCGCTGGTATGTAGCACCTGCGTTCTTCAGACCAAAGGGCATGACTGCGTAGCAGTATACTGCTATCGATGTTCGGAACGATGTATGCTTCCGATCGTCAGGAGACATCTTGATCTGATTGTAGCCTGAAAAGCCGTCCATGAAGGACATGCGCTCGAAGCTGCAGTGTTGTCGATCATTATGTCTGTGAGCTGAAGAGAGAATTCATCTTTGGGGCATGCCGCATTTAGATTACGAAAGTTAATGCAGATTCGGATCTTTCCGTTCTTTTTAACGACGGACGCGATATTGGCTACCCAGTTTGGATGTTGCTTTTCGTGGACGAAGCCACTAGCTATCAGTTTGTTGACTTCGGCTTCGATGGCGTTCACTATGTCTTGTCGGAACTGCCATTGCTGCTGCTTGACATGTTTAGCGTTCGGCAAGATGTTGAGCTTGTGGACCATATTTGGGGGTCCAGTCCTGGCATGTCTTCGTAGCTCCAGGCAAATACATTAATGTATTTTTTGACAAGATGTAGCAGGGATTCTCGATCCTCATCAGTCAGACTTTTACTGATGAACATAGATTTAGGGGAGGATTCATCATCCATATTGACTTGTACGACTTCGTCCTCGGTAGAAGGTTCTCGTTGTTCGAACCACATCTCTCATTGTGCATCTAGGCGTTGGGCCCACGGTTCTACCTTAAAAAGTTTTGGTAGATTTTCGTCGTCTTTCTCAGGGTCAGCTGACACCATGTTGGCAGATAATGTCTGCTTAAGCATCTCCCCGATACTGATGTCAGAGTCCCAAACGGAAGATTACGAAGAGTAAGAGTGCACCTCTTCTCCTTCATCTGAACCCTTGGGGGTTATGGGAGGCGTTACATACCCTAAGCTATGCTTGATCTTATGATAGTAGTCCTCGGATTTGCCTGCTGGAGCAGGTAGACGCAAAGGCAGCCTTCGACCTTTGCCATAGTTTACGCTATTAGTGGCCTTCAGATCGTACCCCATCTTCTGGATAAGGTGCTTGGCTTGAGAGCTATACTGGTGGAGTAACATTTTGCCGGTATCGGGCTCTAGATCTAGTTCCTCGGGGACGAAGGATCGAGTGCATTCTACTATGCCGAAGATGATGAGTCTGTCTTCCCTCTTCCTAGCTGGGACTAGAAAGTGAGAGTTTTGGCTGGTGAGAATTCGGTTTACAGCATGGGTGGTGGTCACCTGTGTCTGCAGGTGCAAGCCCAGACCGTGCTCCATGGAGTACATTGTGCTTATGTGTGCAAATTCAGAGTAGTTCAAAGATAGTCTTTTATTCACAAAGTAAGGTATCTTTTCTCCAGGAATTACATTGTCAAGAGAAAGGACGTCTGCGTGAGCAGCTACGTACTCCTCCATCTCGTCCTTCCCGTGATCTACCCCCAGTGTGAGCGGCAACTTTGGAGGTTTTCTGTACAGCTTTACTACCAGAGGCTCAAACGCGATAAGAGGTAACAAAGCATCCTTCAGTGGTCGACTCGGCCTATGAAGGCGAACGACCAACGGTTCGGGTGTAGTAGATGGTGCCGAATCTTCTTTTGGCAATCGACTTGGCCTATGAAGGCGAACGACCAGAGGTTCGAACGTGGTAGATGTCGCTTGTTCTTCCTTTAGTGATCAATTTGGCTTATGGAGACGAACGACCAGAGGGTCGGGTGCCTTCATGCCTAGTTTTACGACGAGGGGAGAGGCTGTGTCTGGAGCGCGCAACTTTTGATGTACTCTCAAAGGTTCATCCGACGCTGTCCCGACCTCTGCCTCATCGTCAGCATCATTGCCACCTTCATCTTGGTGGACTTGTTTGTATAAGAGTGCATCGGTGTAGTAGGTCTCGATCCCTTTGAAAGGATGACATCTGCGAACTTCGTCTTGACCGTGCCGTGATCGTCTACGTACTTTAGACATTGGTGTAGGGTTTATGGCACGATCATGTATTCGTGTATCTATGGCCGTCCCAGCAGGACATTGTAGGATACGTCCACGTCAATGACGAAGCAAGTGACCTCAGTTTTTAAGTCGCCAATTTGATATTTCAAGCAGTTCTTGCCCAGAGGGTAGCTCATTCCTGCGTTGAAGCCAGTGATGACAGTATTTGTGGCTACCAGGCAATGCATCGAAATGCCCAAGGTCTGAAGCAGACTCCGTAGGATGATGCATTGATAAGCCATGATCGATGTGCATATAGTCCACCTTGATGGCACCAATGTACCATGTGTAATACAGGGGACGATCATGTCGGTTGTTTTTTTAGCAACATGTCCTGTTATAAAAATGTGATGTTGGGTACAGCTTCCGTCATATTATTACAGTAGAGGCATGCGGCAGGTGTAAACACCCCAAATTTTCAGAATAAATATTAATACAAATTTTTCCAAATTTTCGGAAATTTTCCTGGAATGTATATCGAAGGTGAAGGTGATCTCCATATTTTAAATGTAGTTTATTGGTGTTAAAATATTACGAAAATAATATTTTGTGGTATAAAATGGAAAACCGGACATGTGGTATTTTTCGGTGAATTATTTGGACTCCGGAAACGAGTTTTAATAAAAAAAAAAAAACTTTTGGATTGGTAGACCGAACCAAACCAGCCTATCGGGTTGGATCTGAGCAAACCCGACACCCGAACCCTGTTGGAAACCCTAGTAGCAGCCACAGGGACCCTGTAGCCGCCTATAAGGGGCTGCCTCGACATTCGTGCCCAGCTCCTGAAACCTAGCCGCCGTCGATTCCAAACTCGACACCCCGACCCTCCTGTGATCGACCATCCGCCGAGTTCAGCGTCGATCAGCAGCGCTCGACCCCGAGCAGCTGCCGCCCCTCTCGTCGACCCGCCCATCCCAGTGTCCGATCCTCTCAACCCCGCCTCGAGACGCCGTCGCCGGATCGACCCCCTCACCGTCGATCAACTCCGCCGACCCCTCACGAGCAGCGCCTGACCCGACCCCCCTTTGCTCGAACCTACCTCCGCCGCGCCGTCCAGCCTTCGACTCCCCGTCGACTCCACCGACGTCGACCAACAGCCCGCAGCCGCCCTAGGCCGAGACGCCCTCTGCCGGCGAAGTCGACCCCTCCGTCTCCAAGCACAGCCCTTGTAGCGCCCCGTTCCTCCTATTCGAGGAGCGCGGCTAAGAAACACAAGACGGTATCGTTCGATCGGAATAGATTGAATTAAGAACTCGTCCTCGTTATGGATTTATTTCTTCGGAATCGATTCCCATATTCAGTGGACTGTGCCCCAAGGATCGGCTTAGCGGCAGAGTCAGGAGGAACCTCTCCGCTGCTATCTTTTATTGCCTCGGTTTTCGATATCGCTTGTTGCTTTCGTGCTTTGAGTTGGTTTTAGGATTTGCTTGTTTTCCTTGAACGGTTTCGATGGTTTTCATTGTTTTCGTTTATTGACTTGCACTTCTATTCCGAGAATGGAAAGAGAGGAAGGAGTATTAATCGAGCTGTTCGTGTGCAGGTGAACGAGCAGTAGGCGGCTTGCGAGCGGAGTCGTGAAGCGCCTCTTTCCTTCTTCTTTCCAAAATCCAAGTGAGTGGCTACCAACCCGATTAGCTAGCTCTGCTTCCGAGCCTCACTCCTTCGCCCCGATCAAACGATACCAAGTAATAATAAAAGAGATCAAGATAAAAGGGAATAGACTTGAAATACTGCTTGTCAACTAAACTTATGAACGGTTACCATCCTGTATGCTAGTTCGTTTATAACTGTTCTATGAATCGTGCTAAGTATGGAAATATATGCCTGCTATGAAACAAACTGTTAGTAAGACTATGCAAAACTGTTTGGCTATGGAGTTCACTCCTATTCGTTCGAAATTCGTTTGTAAATTCGTGTGAAATAATTCGAACTAAATGTGCTCGATCACGGACAACTTGTGCACAAGGTATTTTGGCTTCCGCGGACGGCCGTCAGGGCACTGGGGCCGATCCGATCCGGGCGGAAGAGTTCGTATAGTCGTTTGTCATGGACGGGATGCTATGTAGCGGGGCTCGCCACCTGCGTTGCATAACATTCTTGTCCCGAGACTATAAACCGTCTCTTTGTGGCATCAAGCCAGTGATCCCTGTGTATATTTAAACCTGTTGCATACTAACTTGTGTCTTCGTTTCAGGGAAGGCATGGTAAGTATTGTGCAGGTAATTCAGACGGTCAGGTAAAATCCACCGAACGGTGGCACGTTCATTTCAGTAAATTCAATATGCTGCTTACTTGTAAATGAACTAAGGCAAGATAGAAACCCACAAGAATATGCATGCTTCACTAAACAATGTGTTGATTGGTATAAGTCATGCTAGCTCGCCTTCACCAGCATGTTTCGATATGCTGACCCTCGTTGAAACAGGTTCTCCGCACCAAGGCAAACCGAGCGAGGAGCAGAAGTCGTCTACCCGATCCAGTCCAACTGTTGGCGCGCCTTCACCGCGCCCCTTGAAGCCTTTTGGAGTCAGGAGCCTGCAACTCTTCATACACAAATGCAGCTCCGTGGCAAAGCCGTCCTCCAGCCTGGAGGTCTATACGTTTTGAGTTTATAAAGGGATGTAATGTACAGGACTGCTATCTCATTTTGAGTCAACCCTTGTAAGCCGTTCGGCATATTAGCTAACTCGTTCAAGAGTTTGTAATAGATGTTCATTATCAATAAAGAGAACTTTTCTATGTTTCAAATCTGCGTACTCTGAGTATGTGCTTGCTATGCAAATCATTAAAGCCTTGTGCGGGCGCAATTCCAGGCCCGCACGGCGGTCACGACCCGGGGGACGCCTCGGGACGTGACAGCCCTAGCGGACACGGTAGATCCTCGACCAGGACACAGATTGGACTCTCGAACACGTGAATCTCAGCATTCACGGGCCCTGTTCAGGTATCGTTTTCTCTCAAACCGTAGCTTCGTTTTAATTTCTGTCAGTTGCTACGCGTGGACTGTATAACCCTCTCGGTGCCCGTGCAACTCGCTCGGTGCATCGCGTCCTGTGGTGATCGTACACCGCGATCCAAAAACAGGAAAAACAACATCCCAATTCACCCCGGAACTGAGTGCGCCCCGCCAAACGGGACGACTTGGTCGCGTGCGGTCTTCACAGACACGTGCGCGTCGTTGATATGATCGTGTGGAATTTTGCGAAAGTATATTCGGAGGTGCGTGCACCCCGGAATCAACGCGAATCCGCCATCGACACCCCGTATCCGACCTTTCTGGAACACGCTGTAACTTTTTGTACACACGTCGGATCGAGACGAAACTTGCGCCATCGGACTCGTAGCAATACGCTGGTCCTGTGACCCAAGTTTAGTCTGATTCTGAGAACGTTGACAAAATCGCGTATCGTGGGCCCTACAGGCTCCACTTGACGGGTGATTTTGTGATCGGCACATCGGAATCTAATTCTGGAAGTTCCGTTGGGTTCGTATCATCGTTCCTGACTTGTAGACACCGAGTTGGAGTAATTTGGAGACCTTTGACCCTGACACACTTTTCGGTGCAAAGTGGCCCACATATGGAACTCGCTTTGGCCGAAAATGACCTTTTTGCCCCTGTGTCCAAATTGGACGTAAGGACAGGCATTTTTAGCAGTTTGATACCTTCTGAGACTGTTGGTGATATTTATTACAGCTTTTGGGGTAGCACCTACCGGATCCACCGGTACCAGGACGACAGTTGATATTCAAACATCAGGCAAGTGTACCTTGCCAAACTCTGCAGTACTGTTATATATTTTCCTTGCTTCATTTATATTATTGTGCATGCTCAACCTAGGACCGTTTGACATACTTAGCGTCCGATTATCAGTCGGGTGCCAACATCGTACGCGGTGTTGGGTAATGTCATCTAGATATGGACATACGTGACACTTTATCTTCTCGTACTTGCCTTACCAAGTACGCTTTGACCCAGGACACTGGACACTGTTCATGAGACAGGATCTTTCCGAGATATTCGTGGTGATTCTGTATAGGATACAGGACTTATAGAGATACTATAGTCTAGACACATTATGACTTGTGCATTAGTTATGATCCCGCTGACATGGACATGAGACGTTATGGTCATGATATGCGTGGTTACATTGGGTGGGGAGAGACATACAGACTACAGGCTGATTATATATATACACCCCTACTATTGTGAGGCCCAAGACTCTGAAGCCCGAGCTTGGCCCATTACTCATTATTACTGCTGCTACCGGCTCCCCTACACAGAGCTGGTAGTATGCTTCAGCCTGAGTTCTAGTGCTGCTCTCATCTTGCATATCACTTAGCTGGTTATTTTAGTATTCCCTTATTGTTCCATCTACTACTGGAGAGACCCACATACTACAGGTTGACTATGTTATGCCGGCTACTCAGTCTCCCGCTGAGCTAGACCACCTCTTGACACCACTGCTACAGGCTCCCCTACACAGAGCTTGTAGATGTTCAACCTGAGTACTATTGATATTCTCTCTTGCATTTTATACAGATGTTACATACTTACCCTGTTTATCTCATTATTTGCTGCACTGTTTATATTCTGGCTTGTATTATTTCCTGTACCTTGCTATGTCCCCTGAGGACCTGGATATGGATTATGTCCCCAGGATTTGCAGACGAGATCTATCCCGAGGTATACGGGACCGCCGCAGGAGCTGAACCAGGAGCTGTACCATCATCCGAGGATGAGGTGTTAGCCGAAGACTTCTCCTAAGCATCCATGTTCATGCTCAGTATTTATTTATTTATTTCAGTCTTTTATATTCTGGTCTGTTGAACCATTGTACTAGATATTGTGGGGTTGTTTTCCGAAGTACTTTGTTGAGACTAGATGATGATTTACATTCTTATTTATTCTGTGGATCATATTTTATATCTTGTGTGGATGAGATTAGTTGTGCCATGATTGTCGTAGACTTGATTTTACAGCTTAAGTATGTCCTGATGGATCCATTAAATTGGGTTTGTCCATCGGTGCGTACTGCTGGCCATTGCCACGCGTCCGGTCCCACGGTATATTGGGACTGGGGCGTGACATGGTTTTTGTGGTGGCCCATGCAGGTCAACGACAAATTATTCTGTTTCAACTTAGGAACTGAACCAGTCTGCCCTAAGGATAGGATAAGTTCTAGGATCTCATCTATTATTTAACCCATTGTTGAACTCTATATCAAACTCGAAATTGTTACTTGAACTGCATCCTGTATTGATTCCTATGAGCTTCTTACAGTTTATCTTTTGGTTGCAGAGAAATGGATCCCAAGAATGGAGACGAGATTCCATTGGATACGCCACACGACGCTATGGTTACTTATATAGACGGAGTGACTCCAGGGAATGGAGGACAAGCGTCGCAGAGCGATCAAACCGGTCAGCCTAATCCAAGGTTCCGGAGAGATGACATCCCACCTCCACCACAGTTCACTCCCCAGATGCCAGCTTTCCCGCCAGGACAAGCCATGGACGGGCAACAGATGTTCCAGATGATGTATGCCATGATGCAAGCACAGCAACAGATTCAGCAAGAGGCACATCGTCAGGAGGCCGAGAATCTGAGAACCAGCCTGGTATCCGCATTGGAGTAGGCAAATCCACCAGCAAGGCGATCAATGACGGGATCTATCACCGACTTCCGTCAACTCAAGCCTCGTACATTTTCTGGTAAAGAGGGACCAACAGAAGTTCATGAATGGCTCACAAACATTCAGCATCAGTTAGAAGCCGCTGAACTTCCTAGAGAGAGGTGGATGACTGCAGTCAGAATGCAGTTAACAGAGAATGCACATCACTGGTGGTTAGCAGAGGAGATGAGGCTCGGGCAGGACCGAGTCACCTGGGAAGAGTTCTCCAGACTCTTCAAAGAGATATACATTCCAGCAGTTGCACAATCAGAGCTCAGAGACAAGTTCAACCGCCTCATCCAAGGCAGCATGACAGTGGAAAAATACAACGCGGAGTTCATTCGCCTTAGGCGCTTTGCCCCAACCTTGATTTCGACCGAGGAAGAGAAAGCTGAGAAGTTCTTTGACGGGCTGAAGTTCGAGCTCCAGAGATTGATTGGATCGGTCGCACGTACATCTTATACCGACGTTCTCGCAGCAGCACGACGCATGGAGCGCGTCACTAGAAGAGAGTCGAACCTGAAGAGGCCTATCAACTCAGCACCATCCAGGACAACACATGGGGATTTAGCAAAACGAACCCAGAGGAGTATGCCAGAGAGGACAGCACACAGGGCCATATCTCTCCCTACTTGTCATCACTGCGGCAAGATAGGTCACATTGAGAGAGAATGCAGACGTAAGTTGGGACTCTGCCTAGCTTGCGGTTCCAACCAGCATCAGACCAGAGACTGCACCGAGCGCAGAGAGGGAGCACCGAGATTAGCTTTGCCTGCACCACGACCAGCTTATCCAGCCGTAGGAGCACAGCAGGCAGGAGTTGGAGGCGTCAGGCCACCAGCCCCAGGAGGGAACCAGCAGAGACCACCCCTGGCACCACAGGCAGCTTTATTTCAGCAGGCTCAGCAGCAGCGAGGCCAAGCACAGGGGCGAGGACAGGCATTCACATTAGCTGTTGAGGAGGAGGCTACAGCAGGCGAGGTCATCGCAGGTACTATTTTAGTAGCTTCATTACCAGCTGTAGCATTATTTGATTCTGGAGCATCGCATTCATTTATAGCAGCTAGCTTTGTAGCCACCCATAAAGTAGCTACCGCACCCCTTCCGAAAATGAAGAGAATTCTTACGGGAGGTGGAATTATTCCGGTTAGTGACGTCTGTAGATGATGTTCTGTAGTAGTTTGTGGCCGAGAAATGCGAGCTCAATTCCTGATATTTTCTATGCCGGATTATGATGTCGTACTTGGTATGGACTGGTTAAGTCAGTACCATGCGACTCTTGATTGCCGACTTGGGCGGGTTATATTTAGACCGCCTGGCCATCCAGAATTTGAGTTTCTTCGAGGAACAGTAGAGCAAGGAGCTCAGCCTACTCTTAGGGTACTATCGGTAGAAAAGGAGACAAGTTACCCAAGAGTCATCTCAGAATTTGTGGATGTATTTCCCGATGATCTTCCAGGTTTACCGCCTGATCGGAAAATAGAATTCACAATAGACTTAACTCCAGGAGCAGAGCCAATCACTTCATCAGTTTACCGGCTGGCACCTAAGGAGTTAGTGGAGTTGAAAGCACAGGTTGATGATCTTTTGGAGAAGGGTTTCATTCGGCCCAGTGTTTTACCTTGGGGAGCACCCATATTATTTGTGCCAAAGAAGGATGGAACAGTACAGTTATGCATTGACTACAGGACACTGAATGTTGTGACCATCAAGAACAGGTATCCCTTACCACGTATTGATGATCTATTCGATCAGTTGAGTGGTGCAAGGGTATTCTCGAAGATTGACCTTCGATCCGGCTATCATCAGATCAAAGTAAGGAAAGAAGACATCCCGAAGACAGCTTTCAGGACCAAGTATGGACATTATGAGTTCTTGGTGATGCCGTTTGGTTTAACCAACGCGCCAGCAGTGTTTATGAGTTTAATGAACAGAGTCTTTCATCAGTTTTTGGATAAATTTGTGGTTGTTTTCATCGACGACATTCTCATATATTCCAAGAGCCATGATGAGCACGAGGAGCATCTCAGAATCGTGTTAGAGACCTTGAGACAGGAGAAGTTATATGCCAAACTTAGTAAGTGTGAGTTCTGTATGGACAAAGTGCCTTTCTTGGGACATATCATTTCAGGAGAAGGACTTTCAGTGGATCCAGAGAAAGTTGCGGCGATGGAGACTTGGCCTACACCCACATCAGTTGCAGTGGTGAGAAGTTTTCTCGGACTCGCAGGATATTACCGAAGGTTTGTAGAAAATTTCTCGAGAATTGCAGAACCGATGACGAAGCTGACACGTAAAGACCAGGAGTTTATATGGACAGAAGACTGCCAGAAGGCCTTCGAAGAACTGAAGAGAAGATTAACAACATCACCTGTCTTGACTCTTCCTTCAGGGTCAGGAGGTTTTGTTGTTTACAGTGATGCATCGGGTAGCGGACTGGGATGTGTTTTGATGCAACATGGCAAAATTATTGCTTATGCATCGAGACAGTTGAAGGTTCACGAGAAGAACTACCCAACACATGATCTGGAGTTAGCAGCAGTTATATTTGCATTGAAGATTTAGAGACACTACCTTTATGGTGAGAAAGTAGACATCTTTACAGATCATAAAAGTCTGAAGTATGTGTATACTCAGAAGGAGCTTAACATGAGGCAGAGACGCTGGCTTGAATTGATGGTAGATTTTGACATCGATCTGCAGTATCATCCGGGAAAGGCAAATGTTGTTGCAGATGCGCTCAGCAGGAAGCCTACGGCTTATTTCTTGACGATGCAGCCCGAGTTATTGAAAGATCTACAGGAGCTTCAGATAGAGGTTGTCTTACCGGGACAGAATGGCTTGATGGCTAATCTTGAGATTCAGTCATCACTCGTGGAGAAGATTAAAGAGGCATTGCCCACCGATGCTAGATTCCGAAGACTCAAAGAAAGGACAGAAGCAGGCATGCAGACAGGACTTCGCATTCATGAAGACGGGACATTGAGGTTTGGAAATCGCCTGTATGTTCCAAATAGAGAATTGAGACAGGAGTTAATGACGGAAGCACATAGCTCTATGTACTCTGTTCACCCAGGAGGAACCAAGATGTATCGAGACTTGAGACAGTATTACTGGTGGCATGGAATAAAAAGAGAGATCGCAAGATTTGTGGCCAAATGCTTAGTCTGCCAGCAAGTGAAGGCCGAGCATCAGAGGACTGCAGGTATGTTACAGCCGCTTCCGATACCGGAATGGAAGTGGGAGCATATCACGATGGATTTTGTTACAGGATTTCCGAGGAGCCCCAGCGGAAAAGACGCAGTATGGGTTATAGTGGATCGACTCACTAAATCGGCACACTTCTTGCCATTTAGAGTTGGACAGTCCACAGAGGTACTAGCCGACATGTATATGCGACAAATCGTCAAATTACATGGAGTACCTGTTAGTATCGTATCGGATCGAGATTCGAGATTTACATCTCATTTCTAGAGAAGCATGCAAGAGAGCCTGGGCACCAGACTCAAATTCAGCACGGCATACCACCCACAGACAGATGGCCAATTGGAGCGCACCATTCAGATATTGGAGGACATGTTGCGATCATGTATGCTAGACTTCGGAGGATCTTGGGAAGATTATTTGCACTTAGTAGAGTTCTCCTACAATAACAGTTATCAGGCCAGCATCCAGATGGCACCATTTGAAGCTTTATACGGAAGGAAGTGCAGATCGCCTATATGTTGGAGTGACGTTGGTGAACGTCAAATACTGGGTCCTGAATTGGTAACGCAAACAGTGGAAAAGGTGAAACAGATTCAGAATCATCTACGAGCAGCTCAGGACCGACAGAAGCATTGGGCAGATACCCACAGACGTCCCCTAGAGTTTAAAGAAGGAGAGCATGTGTTCTTGAGGATTTCGCCCACTCGTGGTACTATCAGATTCGGGAGCAGAGGCAAGTTGAGCCCAAGGTATATTGAGCTATTTGACATTCTAGAGCGCATTGGTGAGGTGGCATATCGTCTTGCATTACCACCATCCTTAGAAGGAGTGCATGACGTATTCCACGTCTCACAGCTGCGAAGGTACGTGACCGACCCAAGTCACGTCGTCGATCATTCAGAGATTGCAGTGGGCCCAAGCTTGAGATATGAAGAGCAACCAGTTGGCATCCTCGACGTCAGTGAAAAGACGTTGCGGGGACAGACAATCCGATTGGTTCGCGTAGCATGGAAACATCATTCCCCTGGAGAATTGACTTGGGAACGAGAAGATAGTATGCGCCAGCGATACCCCCACTTGTTTGAGGAGGCAGTTGTAAACTAAGCAACCTTGTATTTTTATAGTTTCTTTAGTAGCTTATTCTTCGATTGCGAGGATGCAATCCTTTTAAGGAGGGAAGATTGTAAATACCCCAAATTTTCAGAATAAATGTTAATACAAATTTTCCTAAATTTTCGGAAATTTTTCTGGAATGTATATCGAAGGTGAAGGTGATCTCCATATTTTAAATGCAGTTTATTAGTGTTAAAATATTACAGAAATAATATTTTGTGGTGTAAAATAGAAAACCGGACATGGGATATTTTTTGGTGAATTATTTGGACTCCGAAAACGAGTTTTAAGCCTAAAAAAAAAAAACTTTTGGATTGGTAGACCGAACCAAACCAGCCTATCGGGTTGGATCTGAGCAAACCTGACACCCGAACCCTGTTGGAAACCCTAGTAGCAGCCGTAGGGACCCTGTAGCCGCCTATAAGGGGCTGCCTCGACATCCATGCCCAGCTACTGAAACCTAGCCGCCGTCGACTCCAAACTCAACACCCCGACCCTCCTGTGATCGACCATCCGCCGAGTTCAGCGTTGATCAGCCGCGCTCGACCCCGAGCAGCTGCCACCCCTCTCGTCGACCCGCCCATTCCAGTGTCCGATCCCCTCAACCCCGCCTCGAGACGCCGTCGCCGGATCGACCCCCTCACCGTCGATCAACTCCGCGACCCCTCACGAGCAGCGCCTGACCCGACCCCCCTTTGCTCGAACCTACCTCCGCCGCGCCGTCCAGCCTTCGACTCCCCGTCGACTCCACCGACGTCGACCAACAGCCCGCAGCCGCCCTAGGCCGAGACGCCCTCTGCCGGCGAAGTCGACCCCTCCGTCTCCAGGCACAGCCCTAGCGGGCACGGTAGATCCTCGACCAGGACACAGATTGGACTCTCGGACACGTGAATCTCAGCATTCACGGGCCCTGTTCAGGTATCGTTTTCTCTCAAACCGTAGCTTCGTTTTAATTTCTGTCAGTTGCTATGCGTGGACTGTATAACCCTCTCGGTGCCCGTGCAACTCGCTCGGTGCATCGCGTCCTGTGGTGATCGTACACCGCGATCCAAAAACAGGAAAACAACGCCCCAATTCACCCCGGAACTGAGTGTGCCCCGCCAAACGGGACGACTTAGTCGCGTGCGGTCTTCATAGACACGTGCGCGTCGTTGATACGGTCGTGTGGGATTTCGCAAAAGTAGATTCGGAGGTGCGTGCACCCCGGAATCAACGCGTATCCGCCGTCGACACCCCGTATCTGACCTTTCTGGAACACGCTGTAACTTCTTGTACACACGTCGGATCGAGACAAAACTTGCGCCATCGGACTCGTAGCAATACGCTGGTCCTGTGACCCAAGTTTGGTCCGATTCTGAGAACGTTGACAAAATCGCGTATCGTGGGCCCTACAGGCTCAACTTGACGGGTGATTTTGTGATCGGCATATCGGAATCCAATTCTGGAAGTTCCGTTGGGTTCGTATCATCGTTCCTGACTTGTAGACACCGAGTTAGAGTAATTTAGAGACCTTTGACCCTGATACGCTTTTTGGTGCAAAGTGGCCCACATATGGAACTCACTTTGGCCGAAAATGACCTTTTTGCCCCTGTGTCCAAATTAGACGTAAGGACAGGCATTTCTAGCTTTTGAGGTAGCACCTACCGGATCCACCGGTACCAGGACGATAGTTGATATTCAAACATCAGGCAAGTATACCTTGCCAACTCTGCAGTACTGTTATATATTTTCCTTGCTTCATTTATATTATTGTGCATGCTCAACCTAGGATCGTTTGACATACTTAGCGTCCTATTATCAGTCAGGTGCCAACATCGTACACGGTGTTGGGTAATGTTATCTAGATATGGACATACATGACGCTTTGACCCAGGACACTGGACACTGTTCATGAGACAGGATCTTCCCGAGATATTCGTGGTGATTCTGTATAGGATACATGACTTATAGAGATACTATAGTCTAGACACATTATGACTTGTGCATTAGTTATGATCCCGCTGACATGGAGATGAGATGTTATGGTCATGATATGCGTGGTTACATTGGGTGGGGAGAGACACACAGACTATAGGCTGATTATATATATACACCCCTTCTATTGTAAGGCCCAAGACTCTGAAGCCCGAGCTTGGCCCATTACTCCTTATTACTGCTGCTACCGGCTCCCCTACACAGAGCTGGTAGTATGCTTCAGCCTGAGTTCTAGTGCTGCTCTCATCTTGCATATCACTTAGCTGGTTATTTTAGTATTCCATTATTGTTCCATCTACTGCTAGAGAGACCCACATACTACAGGTTGACTATGTTATGCCGGCTACTCAGTCTCCCGCTGAGCTAGACCACCTCTTGACACCACTGCTACAGGCTCCCCTACACAGAGCTTGTAGATGTTCAACCTGAGTACTATTGATATTCTCTCTTGCATTTTATACAGATGTTACATACTTACCCTGTTTATCTCATTATTTGCTGCACTGTTTATATTCTGGCTTGTATTATTTCCTGTACCTTGCTATGTCCCCTGAGAACTTGGATATGGATTATGTCCCCAGGATTTGCAGACGAGATCTATTCCGAGGTATACGGGACCGCCGCAGGAGCTGAACCAGGAGCTGTACCGTCATCCGAGGACGAGGTGTTAGCCGAAGACTTCTCCTGAGCATCCATGTTCATGCTCAGTATTTATTTATTTATTTCAGTCTTTTATATTCTGGTCTGTTGAACCATTGTACTAGATATTGTGGGGTTGTTCCCCGAAGTACTTTGTTGAGACTAGATGATGATTTACATTCTTATTTATTCTGTGGATCATATTTTATATCTTGTGTGGATGAGATTAGTTGTGCCATGATTGTCGTAGACTTGATTTTACAGCTTAAGTTTGCCCTGATGGATCCAGTAAATTGGGTTTGTCCATCGGTGCGTACTGCTGGCCATTGCCACGCGTCCGGTCCCACGGTATATTGGGACTGGGGCGTGACAGCAGGATCCTCTACTGACGGCTTGACTTGCGCCAGGTAGGCATCGATATTTTGCAACGCCTCTGAGTGTCTCTGAAGAGTCAAAGAAGCTCAAACAGTGACAACTTTGTCGGGTATTGGTGAGTTGAGCCAAGACGTCAAAGTTATAGGATTTTTTTAGTCCCTGAGCCATTTTTTTATGCAATAGCTTGTTGAAGCGACCCTCTTTCTGTTTGAACTTGTCCGCTGGTGGAGGTTGAGATGGACACGGATCAGACATGACAGGTGCAGTAATTGGAGGTGCATTGACGTCGGGAGCCTCGTAATCCCGCTGGTAGATAAGGCCCGACCTGGTTGCCCCTGCCCAGGCCTCCTCAGCGGTAGGAGAAACCATATGGCAGGACTTGATTTTTTGTCCTCTAGACTTGATGACGGAAGACGCTGCTTGCTGCATCAAGTCTGGGACAATATCCGGATGGACCCACATGATCTCGCCCGAAGGTGTAATAAGAGGTATCAACTTGGCTTCTTGGTCGTGAGCTGGTGGAAGATTTACTACCTCCATTGTTGCCCTCGGGATCGAAATGACTCGGTCCTGGGCTTCTGTCGTGGGGAAGTTATCGAATTGGAGGGACACTATGTTGGCGGCAACTGTCTTGTCGTCGAAGTCCAAGGTAAGGCCCTTGGTGTCAAGTAGGCGCTGGATGTACCACTTGAGGGTATAGCAGTCCTTTGTCGCATGGCGGACGTAGCGATGGTAGTGGTAGTATTTTGGATTATTCATCTCGGCTGCCTCTACAGGACGTTTGACGTCGGGGAGCCAAAGTTGACCACCCTTCATCAATACGTCGAAGATGGGCATGACGTCGTCATCTTTGAAGGAGTAAGTCTCCTGGGGCTTTGGAATCTCAGCCGGCTTTTGGTCGGGCTTCTTGGTTAAGTTGGCCACCCGGGCCTGCTTCCCTTTTCCCTCGTGGCTGTTGTTGCCGCTATTATTATTGTTGGGACATTTCCCCCTGTCATATCCGACATGGATCTGTATTCCCAGGAGCCGAGCATCTTTGACCTTCTTTTCAGTGCCGAAATCGTTGATGGTGAATGATGTCCAGTCTTTGAATTGACTGTCGTCCATCCAGAGACTGACTGTCGAAAGTAGGTTCCTGTGGCTCATGTCCATGAATGTTGACTCAAAATTTCCTGGAAGCAACCTCAGTGCTGCTTGGAGAAAATGCTCGATATAATTTTGGGCGTTCCCTTTCCCCTTGAGTAACATCTATCAGGGAAGACATCGTCATGTCGCTCTCTCCGTCATAGAATCTTTTGAGAAAAAGACTCTTGAAGTCGTCAAACGACGAGATGCAGTTATCTTGTAGGCTGCAAAACTGTCACTACCACATTTCTATAATAGGGGCTTTATTATCATTTACCATATTTATTTTATTATGTTAATAAATTGCATGATATGTAATACCTATTATATTGTGTTCATTAATAACATGGGTTAGTGGACTAGACCTAAAAATCCACTAGACAAATTCCTATCCTATTTAATTAGCACCTAGTTTAATCCCTCACTTAGAATACTAAACCCCTCACTAAATAGTTCTTCATGACAAGCCATTGAGGGCAAGAGAGACATTATACATTAGAAACCCTAACCCTAACCCTATGGCCGGCCCTATATAGAGGGAGCCTCCCTCAAAGTCCCTCATCGTTCATGAAGAAACCCTAAAAATAGCCTCCAAGAAAAATCATTCTTCCCTCCACAAATTTCAGAATTTTTAAGCCTCAATCCCTCATTCTTCCCTCATTCAAGGAGACATAGAAGCTTGGGCACAAGGAGACTTGGAGAAGAGGAAGCTATATTGAAAATTTATCTCCCAATAGGTAAAAATCTAGAAAACCCTCATTTAATTCTGTTTTAATTAATTGTTTGGCCATTAGGAGCCCACCCATTGATTTAGGGATGACTTTTTAGGGAAAGCATGAGACTCTTTTGGTTTTATGATGATTCTCCATGGTGACATAGGTGCATTTGGGGGTTTTATGATCCAATGATGCATTTTCCCCTAATTTTTGTAACCTTAATTATATATACTGTATATATGTATATTTATAGAGTATACGTATGTGTTTTGATTGTTATTTGGGGTGTATGCATGAGTATTCAAGGGGTATCATGTGTATCCCAGATTTTGCACACTAGGTGTTTGACAAAATGATTAATAGGAAGATATATCTATTTATATGGTCTATATATATATATATATATATATATATATATATATATATATATATATATATATATATATATATATATATTATGGTATATATGTATATAAATCATGGTGGGGGACTGAACAGTGCTGTGTCGGGTTTTTCACTAATACTGTGCATCAGTGTAGTATCAGTGTATCAGTATCATGTGAGTTGTGTGAGCCTCTCCCGAGTGTTCCTCATGTGTAGACATTATGTTAAGGAAAGACAACAAAATTATGTGTGGGAGTATGGCAATGAAAGATGGCAGTGGCATAAGTTTTCACCAATGATAAAATGCAATAGATAGTATACTGCTGTGTAGTTGTCGGTTTAGCTTCTGGATCCATTGTAATGGTAGTAATGATAGCTAGTAATGAGCCTTTAGTTTAGCATGTAGTTCCATTCAAGGCAAGCATTTAATCTCTTACATGCATGATGTGTAAAAATAAAAGGAGTATTGTGCAGTCCACATATGGTGAGTTTGTGTATAGGATGGGATGGTGTGCATTGGAGAATTGGGTTCACTGTGTTCAGTACAGTGCACTGGGGATGTGCACTGATGCTGAACGTATCAGTCGAGGAGGATGTTGGTTTCCCTGTGTGTAAGGGAGTATCACTTGGCTTTGTGGGGAATTATTGTCTGACTCTTGGCATGTTGCATTCTATATCAGTATCAGGTAGAGTACCCAGGTTTCTTGAGTATTAACTTCTCTTTGAGTATCAGGTTTCATCAGTTACTGTGCAATGCATAATTTGTGTATCAGTGTTCAGTCGACCAGTATCAGTCCCTGTGTCTTAGTATCAGTAACAGTGAGTTGAGTAGTATCAGTAAAGTTCTTGATGCCTGTGTTTGTGGTGTGTTGTATAAGGGCTCGGGTGTAGTTCCTGTCAGTTAGGACTAAAATACAGTGGCAATTTGAGGAAGTTGAGTTTGACTGATGTAGGTGTGCAAGCCCAGGTGTAATCAGTCGGGTTGCAGTGAATGCACCATTGTACAGTGTACAAGGTGCATTGCATTAAGTGCAGGAAGTGCATACTGCACAGTGAGAGTTAGGTAGTTCAGGATCACTGCACAACAAGGTGTGTAATGAGCAGGGAGTGAGGTATCAGTTTCAGTGAGTGAATGAGTGAGCAGTGAGTGAGGTAATGGTTTCAGTGAGTGAATCGAGTTTGGGCTTCAGTGTGCACAGTGTTCAACTGAGAGTGACAGTAGTTAAGTAGTGGCTTATGTTAGTGTATTAGTTAGGTGTACTTGTTATGTGATAGATAGTTAGATATGGATACTAATATACATAATAGCTATTAGTATCCATGTACTAATAAGTATATGCTAACAGTTAACTATATTAACTACATGTTAGTTTCGTTAGTATAGAGATTAGTATATAAGTAATTAAATATATGTAATAGCTATATCTGATAAGGATTGAATTACCTTGGAATACCCAGGGTAATGTTAAGATAATGGGTCGATACAAATGTTTTGGGTTGAGTGTCGAAACAGGTCGTGTGATACACATTGGTGCAAGGCCAAGGTATCATATTTCTTAATTAGTTAGATACTATATAAACATTGACTTGTATATATATATATATATATATATATATATATATATATATATATATATATATATATATATAAACTACTATTTTTGTATTTAAAAACTTGCGTATCTTAGGATACGACATTTTGAGTGTCTCATAATATCCCATATTAGCTAGTGTAGCTTAGTTTCATAGTGTATTGACCTAGCGCCCTAGTGTTGGACTCATACAACCTAGAAATAGTTGGTTTGACTTAGAAATGGCCTTGCAACCTAGAATTTCATCAAATAAATTTATTTTCATTTCTGAACTTTGTATTGATGCAACGTACTATATATAGGTCAGTGTGACTCCAGTTTGGACATCGATCCTCACTCATTCCTCAGGACCACAAGCGAGTACATTCTCTGACAGTTTTTATTATGTTGATTATTTCTATGATTCTAGTTGTAGAGTATATTTGATTCTGACACTGTGGATACACGGGCTAGTATCATAGATACCTGTCATGAGGAGTCGTGATTGGAATCCATCGTGCTAGCTGGGGACGGATAAATATTAGCAGACTATGTGATCATACCCCACTTTACATGCATCATAGCTCACCCCACATATCACGTTGGGTGTAGCCTGACCATTTACATGCCTCATAGTCTGTTATATATGATTAGCCTGACTATTGCTTGTATCATAGCTAACTAGATGGTTAGCCTGACCTCACATGTATCATAGCCAGTCATATATAACAAGCCTGATCTCGTCCTAAGCCGATCACATAGTAAACTGATATTTCAAACACTTAGCTAGAATTTTTATTTTTTTTATTCCAGTTCACTTATTCTAGCATTCACATATTTCTGTTCATTGCTAGTTAGACTATTGGTGATTACATATTCTCCATTATTCCTTATTTTCAGTATTTTTCTCATCATGTATTTCCTTATACTGCCTTATAGTTTTTGTCAATATAAATGAAACTGTTGTTTAGTGTTTGTGCTTTGCTCCAATCCTGACTGGATAATATTTTTTAGAGGACCTTGAGGACTTCTTTCCTACTCACTATGGCCCAGGAGTAGAGGGAGACTACATACCGGAAATTCTAGAGGAGTCACTCTCCTTAGCGGAGATACCACTCGCAGTCGTCTAGACAGCTCTTTGGTCTAGTTATCTATATATTAAATTGTTCTAAACTTGAGATCTTGGATTATATTATTGCTGAGACTATTTATTGATGGATAGCTAGACTCTAGATTATTAGTGTATTTGAGTTATTATGCTTGACTTATGTCAGTACTTCCTTATCTTTATATCTTATCGTGCCATTTACTTCCTATAGTTATTATGATTGAGTATGTTATGAATTGTTGATCAATGTATTATTCATTATCCTCCTTATGGAGTTGAGATCATTAACAGGTTATCTTGTGAGTTATATTTAGTTGTATTGAGACCTAGACAACGTTCTACCGCCGATACAACAGCGTAGGCTGGACGTACCCACGGCTCCTGGCCAAATTATGGGTGCGGATCGTGATAAAAACCAGTCGAATGCGACCCCGGACAATGCACCCATGAAGAGCTTGGTGAGGAGTGTGTCACTGTGAGGTAGGTGCCCCATTGCAGTCTCGAAATAGCTCATGTATTGACGGGAAGAAGTCTTTCTGTCGAATGAATTTAGATTGAAGGGCTTGACTTTTGGTGGGTACATAACATCCCTCCACTCGCGGGGGTACAATTGTCGTATCCCGAGTCGCGCAGTGAATCCTGGCTACCCATAGAATCTAAGCGAGCCCCAACTCAAGTCTGACACGAAACTTAGCCAATTCTTTAACCATCCAACTCTTTCCATCAATCTCGCTATACAACTTGTGCTATGTTCCATTCTCAATGCTTTCAGATATTCTCAAACCGTCTAATACTTCCGCAACACGAGAAATCTCGTGCATCGAGCCCTCTTCCAAGTAATCCAATCCAATATCCAATTGTTCCTTACATTTGTTGCACGAGCAACTCGTGCAATGTTATCTTGATATTCCCAAGCCAACCTCAAAACTGCTTAACCAATGCGTCATACGAGCAACTCGTGCAACGCTCTCTATGATATACCCAGCCAAAAATCAAACTTCCATCCAACACTTTTGCTACACGAGCAACTCGTGCAACGATCCTTTCTTATCCGATGCTTTCTACTCATAATATGCCACATAACCAATCTCGTATGCCAATCAACTGATCCACTGATGCAATCAGAAACTCTTCGAACGACAAGCCAATCCAACCAAAGCAACGATACACATCTCAACTTGCTGCACAAATGCAACAACGCCACCCAACTTGCTGCACGAATGCAACAATGCCTAACGTTGCTAAGCAATCTAACGAAAACCAACAAAAGCAACATAACGAAGCACAACATACAGCCACAACTAGCAATATATAGACTTATTGCATGAAACATCCAATACGGCACCGAGTAGAGCCAAGAGCTAAATGACACGCGGAAGCTATTTAGAGTTTGTGATGAAGTGAAGGACCAAGTCCGAGAAAATGAACCAGACACTCTGATACCAATATGTCACGCCCCTCTTCCTCAAGCTCAATAGTCCCCACTAAACGTGAATCACCACGTTGCAGCTCTCCCGCAGGATAATCGTTCTCATCGGGACATGATGCCGTAAGAGCGTGGAGTTGCACTCGCATAAGGCGATGTTGTCAAATACCAAAGTTATCATCAAAACGATCAAGTTGCAGCGGAAGTCAAGTATTGTGTACCAAGCACACATTAGAGTATACGCAGCGAAGCTCTCGATAGGGTCCAAATAAAATGCCACAAAGGCTAATGCAATACTCTTGCTCTTTTCTCTATCCCACAAAGGTGCTTACCGTTCATACATTATGTGTCACGCCCCAGTCCCAGAATACGTAGGACTAGGAACACGTAAGCATGCCAGCCGCATGGATATGGCAACTCCAATATATGGACACCAAGATCCACACGTACGTTGTAATATGAATATCAATCCACAAGTGGTATAACATGTATCACAAGTCACATGGGTACAGTCTAAATCTTATCCACAGAAAATCAATATAAATAAATAACCAATATCTATATAACTAGATCTCAATAAGTAATATCTAAAGATGATAGTTGGATGAAAACAAATCTACTACCAACTCGAATGTAAGAGCAAATACAAAATAAGTACAACACAACAACACCATATAAGAATACTAGCTAGCGATCACGGGCTCGAAGAGAGGACATCCACGAAACATATTAACCATCCAAATTTATGCTCCTGCAAATACTCAAGAACAGATACACCTGGCAGAGGACCAGGTCCTCAAAGGGACGTAACAAGATACAGAAAAGCGAGCCAACTTGAATACAGTAAACATGCATATAATTTGAAAATAAATAAGTACGCTGTACAAGACAATATATATGAATGCAAATGAGGACAATTTTTCGACGTATGGGCAAGGGTAGGCTACTCGATCTAAGCCTCACAACTCACACACCCGTCAATGGACATCAGAAATCGACATACCTCTGGGGTAGCGACCAGCGCGACTCTACAGAAATTGACATACCTCTGGGGTAGCGACCAGCGCGACACACGCCCGTAGTGCGAACTATATACTACGGTTTACCAAAGTGGTTAACAGCCCATACGCCTAATGATTGTCCTCTATGATACTAAGTGTCAAGTGTGTGTCAACATATCTAATATATAGTAATGACTGAAAGGAACTACACATGCAATAAATAAACAGAAATGCAATAAATATACAGAAATATACTAAGCATGTAAAATACTGTAAGTAATTTGGCAAGGTATCTTGCCTGGCAAAAAAGCTGTAAAGTGTAACGTTCCGAAGTCCAACACACAGGATTAGAAGCTATGGCCGCAGAACAATGTCTCCGGATGCTGAAATAAACATCACCAATGTTTCCAAAATAATCAAAATAGCTAAAAAGTACTTCCCTTTCGTCCAATTTGGACACAGGGGCAAAACGATAATTTTGGATAAAAGTATGGTCCACGTGTGGCCCACTTTGCTCCAAAAAATGTGCCAAGGGTAACAGTCTCTAAATAGGACAAATTATAGGTCAAACAACTCTAGATGTCAATACGAATCCAACGGTATGTCCAAATATGGATTCCGATGGGCCGAACACAATTTTGTCCAAAAAGTCAACTGTGGGGCCCGCCAATTGGCGATCTGGTCAACTGTCTCAGAATTGTATAAAAATTGGGTCACGGGACCAGCACGTTACCATGAGTCCAGTGTCGTAATTTTTGTCGCAATCTGACAAGCGTGCACAAAATACGTGCGACTTCCACAAAAATTGCGATACGGGGTGTGTCCGCGGATACTGCCTGATTTTGGCGCGCACACGCGTCCGAATCAGTTTCCACGAATTTTTACGTGTCCGGTTACGCTGCATACACCGTTCAGTACACTTGGTACACGGCGGGACGGTCCCGTTTGGCGGGGCGCGCTCCGTTTCCCAACCTTTGAAAATCTAGAAAAAGTAGGTTCGCGGGATTTTGTGACGAATTTAATTCTGTCCACAGTAGCTAAAAATCTAGGGTTATTTAACAAAAAATAAATTAGGTCAAGTGGTCTACGCATACAAAAAAGAATCACCGAATTCGGATCTCTGTGGTGGGAGATACGAACTCGGCAACATGGGTGGTCACCGCAGTTTTCTGCGATCCCAAAATTGGGTGTGCTTGCGCCAACTTGGGCGCTATTTTCGCCTATGGGTATATGTTGTTCGAGGTCTTCTATCATACAGATGTGGGAGAGGGTTAAGGGGTGAGCATACCGGTGAAGACAGAACGGCGTTTGGTTGAGCGAGTCGACGAAAAACAACTCCGGAACGCAGGTACCTCGTGTGGGAATCTACAGTGCGCGGGGTCGCGGTCGTCGGGATTTGTTTGGACGGCCTGACGGGGTTCTCTGGCTGCGGTGGCGGCTCTCTCTAGGTCTAGATGAGAAGAGGAGGGTCTGGAGGTTTTTGGTTAGGGTTTTATGAAAGATATATATATATATATATATATATATATATATATATATATATATATATATATATATAGGGAGAGAGAAAGAATGGTTAGTCGCGGGTCCGCGTGCAAAGGGGGGGGTGAACTTGGCTGCTGTAACTTGGTCGTGGGAAGGATTTGCTAAGTTGCTAACTTGCTAACTTTTGCTAGTTGGAATCCTAGTAGTTATAGTTATTAGTATATTAGTTGTTTATTAATTCTTTTTTTTTCTTTTCCTTTTTCTTATTAAAATATATATATATATATATATATATATATATATATATATATATACTGATAAGAAAATTTATAGATTAGAATAATGCACACCGTTAGGCTAGCAACTGCTCAAGGGGTCTCCTACATGAAATAAATTTCGAAAAATTTCTAATGGTCCCATAAATCCTCTAAGTGCCCGAACACCTAAAATAAAAATTATTAAAAATCTATTTCTCCTATTTAGCCACTAATACTATAATTAAATTAATAATTAATAAATAAAAAAATGGTATATACGATTTTCTAGGATAGGGGTTTTATATTCTACCCAACTTATAAAAATTTCGTCCTCGAAATTAAGATTAAGCCACGATAGAATGTCAAGGATGGTATAAGATTTGCATTGTTTAAAATACAAGGCTAGGTTTAAAGGGGTGGGCGATGTTGCGCATTGCACATCCCAAAAAATCATGGAAAAAAAATCCACATGAGCAAAAAATAGGTTTCTTCATGTGTTATGTCCAATGGTGTGGACACCTAAATGTTCTATTGCATAAAAGCGCCCAACCATTGAAACGTTGCACAAAGATGGAAAATGAATGATGGGCATGTCTAGGATAAGGGTGTGGAATTTGTAGGAAGGCAGTGGCCAGTGTAGTGTTCCAATTATCGGAGCACGATAATGTGCGCTAAGTGATATAATTATTGTAAAAATTAAATAAAAATACCGTGTTCTATTTCTAACTGGATTTAATCTAGTCTTAGTCTCACTATCTAAGCCAAGTAGGTCTAATTTTGGGTGAGGGGTTCACAATCTACCGAACTTTAAAATTTATCCATCTATCATCTAAGGCTATACATTTAGGAAAACTATTCCTCAAATTATTTAATCGTGTTTTTCAATCCTCAAAGTTTTAACACCAAACATATCACCTATGATATGCCCTTAATCAATTATAAAAGAGAGTCACTAAGTCATGTGATTAGCCTTATGGGATATATCTAGTACTATCAGTGTCAACTTATACCAGCACGAGGTTTCGTCTTTCCGAAATAGGGGAAGACGGAGAGCAATAATAAAGAATTCAAGGTGAAGGTGATAAAATACGAGTACGAGGTTCAAAGAGATTAAGGAATTCGAAAAGAGAGTTGTCAGGACAGTTGTGGATTAAAATCCTATTTTTTTGGTAATTTCCTATTTATATGCTCGTATCAGTACAGTTATGTAACCGATACGATGTGTCAGACATGTCTAAGGGCAAGTATATCCGTCTACTACCATATATCTCAATCCACGTAAAGTAGTCATGCGAAGAGCGAACCAAGCGCACTAAGATTAGCTAGACCTTAATACACCAATTCTGATTAGGCAATTGTATCATTGTGTGCACCCAATAATACATATGCCATGAGCAAGCTCGATAAAAGAATAAGCTTAGAAAAACAAGCTATAATAGCAGTATAAATCAAGGTAGTACAGAAAATATAAGTACGCTAGATTATGATGAGAGAAGTTACAAAATAATCCCAGTTCTCAAAGAAGATAAGACTCTTACAATCTTTACAGTGGTCATACTAAATCCTTGTCTAAGTCGATAGTCGACCAAATAGGGGTATAGGCTTCTAAGCTCTACAGTCTGATGAAACACTATCTTCTTATGCTAGCACATAGTTAATGTCATTCAGCTATACTTTAATAATAGGGCAAAAGACTATGTGATACTAGGTTGTGAGGTATACTACCCAACTTATAACAATTAACTAATACTGTAATTGTCTTAAGGATACCGTAGAAACTCCTGTTAAGGTCTACGGGAAGGGGTCTTGGTACTTATTAGGGTATCCTCTTACAGTACATAGGTCATGGTCGTACTAAGTCTTAGTCTTAGTGCAAGTGTCAATAGTAAGAACGAAACAATTACTGGCCTTCCAGGGGGAAAGGGGATATAACTCGTATCGATGTGGGGGTATAGGTTACAAAATTTAAAACTAAGGAATAAGCACCAGGTCTCAATCTACAAGAATAGCTTAAACCATCAAGTTCTAACTACTAAGCACACAATTCAAAAATTCAAGAGTAACAACCAAAATCCTAGCAAGCTATATGTCCTTAACACAGAATAAATCACCTGGCCCACAATCAGAAGTGTCAGATGGCACGAGTTGAAAGATGAAGAGTAGAAGAACAAAATTTAGTCGTCGCGCAATTAGCGAACGCTAAGGTCGCAGAGGAACAATATATGAAACTAAAAATAGGGGGCTCTAGATAGCATCGTGGTTTTCTAAGGAGGAGTAGTATGCTAGTTGCTATGTTCGAGTTATGATCAAGAGAAATGTTATATTCATTGCTCTTGGCTTCCTAAGGTACTGTCTGCTACTAATAAGACAATGATCTAAGTTTATAGTTCTCCAATACTTATCTAACTATGAAGGTTAGGTTCAGTCCTAATTTTAAATTTTGGTTTTCTATTGGTTCCTCAATACTAGGGTCAAACATTATGGTAAAACTTCTAACTAACTCTAGTAATGTCTATACTACTCTCAAGTCCTCATAACACATCAAGGGGTAAAGGTAAACCAATCTATAGATAAGGAATTCTAGGGTTCACTAGATATTCTAAACTTAGTGGTGTGTCTATATTCTCGTTGTATTCTTAATAGGTGTGCTACCATAATTATCATCCTAATAATAGGGGTTCCTATATTCTAGCAGAAGACTATACTCAAAGAACTATTAGGGAAGTATAGGAATCAAGCAGGATACAATTTATTCAGATAGAATGAATTGAAAGGAGAGCGAATCATAGTCAATTGTGGATGAGATCCTATACTCTATTCCTAGATGCAGGCTTGTTCGGTACAGTAACGTAACCGAGACAATATACTCTCGACCTGCATGGGCCACCATAAAAATATGTCACGTCCCAGTCCCAGAATACGTAGGACTAGGAACACGTAAGCATGCCAGCCGCATGGATATGGCAACTCTAATATATGGACACCAAGATCCACACGTACGCTATAATATGAATATCAATCCACAAGTGGTATAACATGTATCACAAGTTACATGGGTACAGTCTAAATCTCATCCACAGAAAATCAATATAAATAAATAACCAATATCTATATAACTAGATCTCAATAAGTAGTATCTAAAGATGATAGTTGGATGGAAACAAATCCACTACCAACTCGAATATAAGAGCAAATATAAAATAAGTACAACACAACAACACCATATAAGAATACTGGCTAGCGATCACGGGCTCGAAGAGAGGACATCCACGAAATATATGTAACCATCCAAATCTATGCTCCTGCAAATACTCAAGAACAGATACACCTGGCAGAGGACCAGGTCCTCAGAGGGAGGCAACAAGATACAAAAAAGTGAGCCAACTTGAATACAGTAAACATGCATATAATTTGAAAATAAATAAGTACGCTGTACAAGACAATCTATATGAATGCAAATGAGGACAACTTTTTGACGTATGGGAAAGGGTAGGCTACTCGATCTAAGCCTCACAACTCACACACCCGTCAATAGACATCAGAAATCGACATACCTCTGGGGTAGCGACCAGCGCGACTCTACAAAAATTGATATACCTCTGGGGTAGCAACCAGGGCGACACACGCCCGTAGTGCGAACTATATACTACGGTTTACCAGAGTGGTTAAAAGCCCATACGCCTAATGATTGTCCTCTATGATACTAAGTGTCAAGTGTGTGTCAACATATCTAATATATAGTAATGACTGAAAGAAACTACACATGCAATAAATAAACAGAAATATACAGAATATACTAAGCATGTAAAATACTCTAAGCAATTTGGCAAGGTATCTTGCCTAGCAAGAAAGCTGTAAAGTGTAACGTCCCGAAGTCCAACACACAGGATCAGAAGCTATGTCTGCAGAACAATGTCTCCGGATGCTGAAATAAACATCATCAACGTTCCCAGAATAAACAAAATAGCTAAAAAGTACTTCTCTTTCGTCCAATTTGGACACAGGGGCAAAACAGTAATTTCGGATAAAAGTGGGGTCCACGTGTGGCCCACTTTGCTCCGAAAAATGTGCCAAGGTTAACAGTCTCTAAATAGGATAAATTATAGGTCAAACAACTCTAGATGTCAATACGAATCCAACGGTATGTCCAAATATGAATTTCGATGGGCCGAACATAATTTTTTCCAAAAAGTCAACTGTGGGGTCCGCCAATTGGCGATCTGGTCAACTGTCTCAGAATTGTGTAAAAATTGGGTCACGGGACCAGCGCGTTACCACGAGTCCAGTGGCGCAATTTTTGTCGCAATCTGACAAGTGTGCACAAAATGCGTCCGACTTTCCCAAAATTACGACACGGGGTGTGTCCGCGGATACGGCCTGATTTCGGCGCGCACACGCGTCCTAATCAGTTTCCACGAATTTTTACGTGTCCGGTTATGCTGCGTGCACCGTTCGGTAGACTTGGTACACGGCGGGACGGTCCCGTTTGGCGGGACGCGCTCCGTTTTCCAACTTTTAGAAATCTGGAAAAAGTGGGTTCACGGAATTTTATGACGAATTTAATTCTGTCCACAACAGCTAAAAATCTAGGATTATTTAACAGAAAATAAACTAGGTCAAGTGGTCTATGCATACAAAAAAGAATCACCGAATTTGGATCTCTGTGGTGGGAGATACGAACTCGGCAACATGGTGGTCACCGCAGTTTTCTGCGATCCCAGAATTGGGTCTGCTTGCGCCAACTTGGGAGCTGTTTTTGCCTATGGGTATACGTTGTTCGAGGTCTGCTATCATATAGATATGTGAGAGAGTTAAGGGGTGATCATACCGTTGAAGACAGAACGGCGTTTGGTTGAGCGAGTCGACGGAAAACAACTCCGGAACGCAGGTACCTCGTGTGGGAATCTGCAGTGCGCGGGGTCGCGGTCGTCGGGATTTGTTTGGACGACCTGGCGGGGTTCTCTGGCTGCGGTGGCGGCTCTCTCTAGGTCTAGATGAGAAGAGGAGGGTCTGGAGGTTTTTGGTTAGGGTTTTATGAAATATATATATATATATATATATATATATATATATATATATATATATATATATATATATATATATATATACACACATATAAAATAGGGAGAGAGAAAGAATGGTTAGTCGCGGGTCCGCGTGCAAAGGGGGGGGGGACTTGGCTGCTGTAACTTGGTCGTGGGAAGGATTTTGCTAAGTTGCTAACTTGGTAACTTTTGCTAGTTGGAATCCTAGTAGTTATAGTTATTAGTATATTAGTATATTAGTTGTTTATTAATTCTTTCTTTTCTTTTCTTTTCCTTTTTCTTATTAAAATATATATATACATATATATATTTGTATATATATATACTCATAAGAAAATTATAGATTAGAATAATGCACACCGTTAGGCTAGCAACTGCTCAAGGGGTCTCCTACGTGAAATAAATTCCGAAAAATTCCTAATGGTCCCATAAATCCTCTAAGTGCCCGAACACCTAAAATAAAAATTATAAAAATCTATTTCTCCCATTTAGCCACTAATACTATAATTAAATTAATAATTAATAAATAAAAATGGTATATACGATTTTCTAGGATAGGGATTTTACATTATGTCCTGTATATCCAAGCAAAGCCACTATTGTAAAACCCATCTTCCTAAAAATCGTATAAACCCTTTTTTAATTATTAATTATTAATTTAATTATAGTAATTAGTGGCTAATTAGGAGAAATAGATTTTTAATAATTTTTATTTTAGGTGTTCGGACACTTAGAGGATTTATGGGACCATTAGGAATTTTTCAGAATTTATTTCATGCAGGAGACCCCTTGAGCAGTTGCTAGCTTAATGATGTGCATTATTATAATCTAGAATTTTTCTTATGAGTATATATATATATATATATATATATATATATATATATATATATGTATATACAAATATATATATATGCATATATATATATATATATATATATATATATATCTTATTGGAAAAGTATTATAAAAAGATTAAGAAAAGAAAAGAAAAGAAAAGAAAATATTAATAAACTAATAATAATAACTTACTAATAACCATTACAACTATAGCAACTAAGAAACAAGCAAACCAAACCATTCCGATTCCAACACAACAGCCACCAACCCCCCTTTAGCAAATGTGAACGCCACCCCCTTAGCCGCGACATATTAATTAAACCGAACCGAACTCTCTCTCCTCTCTCCCTATTCATATATATATAAATATATATATATATATTATTTCTCTAAACCCTAAACCTAAAACCTCCAGACCCTCCTCTTCTCATCTAGACCTAGAGATCGCCGCCACCGCAGCCAGAGAACTCCGCCAGGCCGTCTAAACAAATTCTGACTACCGCGACCCCGCGCACTGCAGATTCCCGCACGAGGTACCTTTGTTCCGGAGTTGCTTTCCGTCGATTCGCTCAACAAAACGTCGCCCCGTCTTCACCGGTATGCTCACCCCTTAACTCTCTTCCATATCTGTATGATAGCAGACCTCGAACAACACGAAACCCTAGGCGAAAAGAGTGCCAAAGTTGGCGCAAGCAGACCAAATTCTGGGATCGTCGAAAACTGCGGTGACCACCCATGTTGCCGAGTTCGTATCTCCCACCACAGAGATCCGAATTCGATGATTCTTTTTGGTATGCGTAGACCACTTGACCTAGTTTAATTTTTGTTAAATAACCCTAGAATATTAACTGCTGTTGACAGAATTAAATTCGTCACAAAACCCCGTGAACCCACTTTTCCTATATTTTCAAAAGTTGTGAAACGGAGCGCATCCCGCCAAACGGGACCCCCCTGTCACGACCCGCACCCAGATGAATCGGGCACCGGTTCGTGAGTACGTCCATCCTACGCCGCAGTGTCGGCGGTAGTACGCTGTCTAGATCATTTTCACAGGTAATTTAAAATCTAGCTCATTCACAATAATAAATAGGCAAGGATAATAACAGGAAATAGGAATGCTAAGATTTCATAAGACAAATTATGACAAACAAATCCTCAGTTTAATACAGAACCAGAAGATAAATCGGGGACAAACCCGATTGCTATGCTGAAGGAAAATACTAGCTAACTGGCTAACTACTCTTTAAAAGTAGTCTCCTGAGTAGGAACCGGCTCCTCAAAAGTATCATCTGCTACGTCATATGGGCCATAAAAGGTGGGGGCATAGTCCTCATCATCGCCTAATATCAACGGATCCAGTCAGGAAAGGAGCAAAGTACCAATACACAACAAAGTTTAAACTAAATATTTATGACAAGTAGTAAAAACTGACTAAACATCACGATAAGAATATGCATAATAAGTAGTAAAATTAACTAAGGTTAAGCACTAAAAATCAGGAATATAAGTAAAACAGGATTATAATGAGACAAGAAAATGGAACTGCAACATGACAACAGGAACTATGTGTGTGTGAAATTGTGTATTTAGAATACATAGTTGGCATGTAGAGGGTTATAAGGCTAATAAGGCCGTCATAGACGGCTAGCAGTCAGGCATAATCGAGTATAAGACTGATGGTACAGTCGCGTACCAACAGCTAGCAGTCAGGACAGGGGGAAGGGTAAACTACATGCCTTCTAGTATTCTTCCTCCCGACACGAAAAGCGAACATGAAATCCAAATTCTAACACTAAGTGTAATCATCCAATGGTGCTAGTAGAGCAAGGAACTAATTATCATAATATAAAGAATAAACTTGAAGTGCAGGTACTTGCCTGATGTTTGGATTTCAACTATGGTTCTGTACTCAGAAAATTTCCAAAAATATCTCCGGATGCTGAAATAAACATTACCATCATGCTCAGAAGATATCAAATAGCTAGAAACGCCTGTCCTTGAGTCAAATTTGGAGACAAGGGCAAAAACGACAATTTCGGGTCAAAACGGGGTCCACATGTGGGTCCGCTTTGCACCGAAAAACGTGTCAGGGTCAAATGTCTCCAAATTCACCAAACTTAGTGTCAACAGGTCAGGAACGATGATATGAACCCAACGGAACTTCCAGAATTGGATTTCGATGAGCCGATCACAAAATCGTCCGTCGAGTGGGGCCTACGGGGCCCACGATACGCGATTTTGTCAACGTTCTCGGATTCGAACCAAACTTGGGTAACAGGACCAGCGTATCACTACGAGTCCAATGGCGTAAGTTTTGTTTCGATCCGACGTGTGTACACAAAGTTAGGACACGATCCAGAAAAGTCGGATACGGGGCGTTGTCCGCGGATACGCGTTGATCCCGGTGTGCACGCACACCCGAATCGACTTCTGCGAAATCCCACACGTCCGTATCGACGGTGCGCACGTATCTGTGAAGACCGCGCGCGACCAAGTCATCCCGTTTGGCGGGGCGTACCCAGTTCCGGGGTAAATCGGGTCATCGTTTTTCCTGTTTTTGGATCGCGGTTCGCGATCGCCACAGGACGCGATGCCCCGAGCGGTTTGCCCGGGCACCGAGGGGGTCATGCAGGCTACGCGTTGCAATTTACGGAATTGAAAACGGGGCAGCGAGGAGAAAGTTACGAGTACCTGAACAGGGCTCAGAAACCGGGGCTTTACTGTGTCCGACACGACACGAGGACACGGTGTCCTGTGTCCGACCTTAGGGTTAGGGTTCAGGACGGAGCTGCGGCGGGAAGACCGGCCGGAGGGAGCCGGGGGCACTGGGGCGGCGATGGCCGGAGGCTGGGGCGGCGCGCGGGAGGCGGCGCGGCGGTCGGCGGAGCGGAGGCGGGCTGCTGCTGTGCTGCTGCGGAGGAAGGAGAAGAGGGAGGCCGGGTGGAGCTGGGCAGGGCGGTGCGGCGAGGGGAGCGGCGGCGGCGTCTCGGCGAGGTGGAGCGGGTGCTAGGTGGTGGTGGGATGGCCGGAGGGTTTCGGATTTGGGCCGGGGTTTGGGCTGGGCTGAAAAATAAATAATTAAATAAATAAATAAATAATTAATTAATTAAATAGTTTTTAGGTGTTTTAAAATAGGTCTGGGTCCCAATAAATTCCAGAAAAATTACCCTAAGTCCAGTTTTTCATTTCACACACAAAAATATTATTTTCATTATATTTTAATAGTAATTAATAGCAAATAAAAATCAATTAATTACCAAGAGCCTAGGTTTTAATTACAGAAAAATCTCGAAAATTCCAGAAAATTGTGAAAAGTCCAAATTAATAATTCCTGAAAATCAGGGGGCTTACAATCTATCCAACTTATAAAAATTTCATCCTCGAAATTAAAATATGGCATAATCTATTAATCCTTTATGTACATAAGACAAGTCAATCGCAATCTCCTTGCGATAATCAAAATTCTAATCATATCCATTGCAATCACTTCAAGGTTAAGATGACCACTGTTCCAATCAAAATTTCCACCTATGGTTATCTCTTCTCACTTTCTCAAATTATCCATATCCATATCCAAATTTAAATTAAATTCTTATAACATCTTCAAAATTTAAATAAGCATGTAAATTTCACCTCCCGATCTCTAACTATCATAATCTCCTCTAGAAGTAATCCGAGTCCAATATTATTCCCATTTTTACTTATAAATTTTTGTGTGCTTCGACTTTTAAAACTCCATTCACATCCTCAACGTTTCAAATAGGTAGTCCAACCATCAAATTTTAAATTCTTAATTCCAATCATCAAATTGAAAATAATTTAAATGCAATCCGCCAATGTTCAAGTCTGAAATTCTATATTTTTATCCTCTAAATTTAATTTGATGATTTTACCTTCATTATTCCAAAATCATGTACCTAAGGTATAAATATTGGGTCCTCAATATCAAGAATTTTGAAGTTCATTAATCCTCATCGTCTTAGTCATTCTTCTAAAATTCTCAAAATTGAATTGGCTTGAACCTCTCCTAATTTAAGCTTTACTCGATCACAATCCAAAAGAAATTCCTCTCGAGTTGACAATGCACTGCTACCCAACTTAGAATTTACCCATCTATCACATAAGGCTATATACCTTAAGAAAATATTCCTTAATTTATTTACTCATGTCCTTCAATCCTCGAAACTTCAACGCCGATTATATTACATATGATATGTCCTTAATTACGGAAGAATAATCCTCAAATTTATGATCGGCCTATGGGGTATATCTAGTACTGTCTATATATCAAACTTATACCAAGCACGAGATTTCGTCTTTCCGAAATAAGGAAAGACGAAGATCAATAATAAAGAGTTTCAAGGGCGAGGTAATAGATTAGAAGTATCGGAATCAAGGCATTTAAAGAATTCAATTGGGAATTGTCAAAGCAGTTGTGGATTAAAATCCTATTTTGGTAATCCTTTGTTTGCCTGCTCGTATTAGTACAGTTATGTAACCGATACGATATGTCAGACATGTCTAGGGCAAGTATATTCGTCTACTAATCACTACCTATCTCAATCTATGTAAAGTAGTTATACGAAGGATGAACCAAGCGCACTATGGTTGATCAGACCGTAATACACTGATTCTGAAATATATTATTGTGGGCCTCCCCAATAATACATATGTCATGAACAAGCTCGATAAAGAGTAAGCTTGCAAACAAGGCTATAGAATAGCAGCATAAGTCAAGTACAGCAAAATTAAGTACGCTAGATGATGATGAAAGGAGGTACAAATTATTCAAGTTCACAAAACAACACACAATAAGCACAATAACAAAAGACTCTAGAATCTCTACAAAAATATAAAAGCATACCAGGTTATTAGCAAGTTCAAAATTACTAGGTTGGGGCTGAAGTCACGAACCAATAGGCACGAGCTAAAACAAGACTAAAAACGGCAACTACAAATCACTTACGCGCATTAGCTACTCCAAGAGTCTGCGCGTTCTCCACGGTCATCGCGAAAGCTTGTCCGCGTCCTTGTGGTGGATTCCTCTGCTGCTGCTGGGCCTGTTGGAAGAATGCTGCTTGTGGTACCAAGGGTGGTCTCGGTTCGGGTGTTGGTAGAGCTTGTTGGTTTATCACAGCATCTCGTGATGATCTTGTAGGAATCTCGTCGTTCGCTCGTGAATCCATAACTCTGCAACCAAAATAAACAATAAAAGGCACACAGGAATCAAGGCAGGATGCAAGTCGAGAAATTAATTCGAAGTCGATATGGATATCAAGAACGTTTCAAGCAAGTGGATGAGATCCTAAAAACTTATTCTATTCTTACTGCAGGCTTGTTCGGTCCCTAAGTTGAAACCGAACAATTTAGTCGTTGGACCTGCATGGGCCACCATAAAAACGTGTCACGACCCGCACCCAGATGAATCGGGCACCGGTTCGTGAGTACGTCCAGCCTACGCCGCAGTGTCGACGGTAGTACGCTGTCTAGATCATTTTTACAGGTAATTTAAAATCTAGCTTATTCACAATAATAAATAGGCAAGGATAATAACAGGAAATAGGAATGCTAAGATTTCATAAGACAAATTGTGACAAACAAATCCTCAGTTTAATACAGAACCAGAAGATAAATCGGGGACAAACCCGATTGCTATGCTGAAGAAAAATACTAGCTAACTGGCTAACTACTCTTAAAAAGTAGTCTCCTGAGTAGGAACCGGCTCCTCAAAAGTATCATCTGCTACGTCATATGGGCCATAAAAGGTGGGGGCATAGTCCTCATCATCGCCTAATATCAACGGATCCAGTCAGGAAAGGAGCAAAGTACCAATACACAACAAAGTTTAAACTAAATATTTATGACAAGTAGTAAAAACTGACTAAATACCACGATAAGAATATGCATAATAAGTAGTAAAATTAACTAAGGTTAAGCACTAAAAATCAGGAATATAAGTAAAACAGGATTATAATGAGACAAGAAAATGGAACTGCAACATGACAACAGGAACTATGTGTGTGTGAAATTATGTATTTAGAATACATAGTTGGCATGTAGGGGGTTATAAGGCTAATAAGGCCGTCATAGACGGCTAGCAGTCAGGAATAATCGAGTATAAGGCTGATGGTACAGTCGCGTACCAACAGCTAGCAGTCAGGACAGGGGGAAGGGTAAACTACATGCCTTCTAGTATTCTCCCTCCCTACACAAAAAGCGAACATGAAATCCAAATTCTAACACTAAGTGTAATCATCCAATGTTGCTAGTAGAGCAAGGAACTAATTATCATAATATAAAGAATAAACTTGAAGTGCAGGTACTTGCCTGATGTTTGGATTTCAACTACGGTTCTGTATTCGGGAAATTTCTAGAAATGTCTCCGGATGCTGAAATAAATATTACCATCATGCTCAGAAGATATCAAATAGCTAGAAACGCCTGTCCTTGAGTCCAATTTGGAGACAAAGGCAAAAACGGCAATTTCAGATCAAAACGGGGTCCACATGTGGGCCCGCTTTGCACCGAAAAAAGTGTCAAGGTCAAAGGTCTCCAAATTCACCAAACTTAGTGTCAACAGGTCAGGAACGATGATACGAACCCAACGAAACTTCCAGAATTGGATTCCGATGAGCCGATCACAAAATTGCCCGTCGAGTGGGGCCTGCGGGGCCCACGACACGCAATTTTGTCAACGTTCTCGGATTCGAACCAAACTTGGGTCACAGGACCAGCGTATCATTACGAGTCCAATGGCGCAAGTTTCTTTTCGATTCGGCGTGTGTACACAAAGTTAGGGCACGATCCAGAAAAGTCGGATACAGGACGTTGTCCGCGGATACGCGTTGATCCCGGTGTGCACGCACACCCGAATCGACTTCTGCGAAATCCCACACGTCCGTATCGACGGCGCGCACGTATCTGTGAAGATCGCGCGTGACCAAGTCGTCCCGTTTGGCGGGGCGTACCCAGTTCCAGGGTAAATCGAGTCGTTATTTATCCTGTTTTTGGATCGCGGTTCGTGATCGCCACAGGACGCGATGCCCCGAGCGGTTTGCCCGGGCACCGAGGGGGTCATGCAGGCTACGCGTTGCAATTTATGGAATTAAAAATGGGGCAGCGAGGAAAAAGTTACGAGTACCTGAACAGGGCTCAGAAACTGGGGCTTTACTGTGTCCGACATGACACGAGGACACGGTGTCCTGTGTCCGACCTTAGGGTTAGGGTTCAGGGCTTCAGGGCGGAGCTGCGGCGGGGAGACCGGCCGGAGGGAGCCGGGGGCAGCGGGGCGGCGATGGCCGGAGGCTGGGGTGACGCGCGGGAGGCGGCGCGGCGGCCGGCGGAGCGGAGGCGGGCTGCTGCTTTGCTGCTGCGGAGGAAGGAGAAGAGGGAGGCCGGGCGGAGCTGGGCAGGGCGGTGCGGCGAGGGGAGCGGCGGCGGCGTCTCGGCGAGGCGGAGCGGGTGCTAGGTGGTGGTGGGATGGCCAGAGGGTTTCGGATTTGGGCCGGGGTTTGGGCTGGGCTGGAAAATAAATAATTAATTAAATATAAATAAATAAATAATTAATTAAATAGTTTTTAGGTGTTTTAAAATAGGTCCGGGGCCCAATAAATTCCAGAAAAATTATCCTAAGTCCAGTTTTTTATTTCACACACAAAAATATTATTTTCATAATATTTTAATAGTAATTAACAGCAAATAAAAATCAATTAATTACCAAGAGCCTAGGTTTTAATTACAGAAAAATCCCGAAAATTCCAGAAAATTATGAAAAGTCCAAATTAATAATTCCTGAAAATCAGGGGGCTTACACCCCCGCCGTGTATCAAGTGTACCAAATGGTGCACGCAGCATAACCGGACATGTAAAAATTTGTGGAAACTGATTCGGAGGCGTGTGCGTGTCGGAATCAGCCAGTATCCGCGGACACATCCCGTGTCACAACTTTTGTGGAAGTCGCGCGCATTTTGTGCACGTTCGTCAGATTGCGATAAAACTTGGGCCACTAGACTCATGATAACGCGCTGGTCCTGTGATCCAATTTTCACGCAATTCTGAGACAGTTGACCAAGTCGCCAATTGGCGGGCCCCACAGTTGACTTTTTGGACGAAATTGTGTTCGGCTCATCGGAATTCGCATTTGGACATACCGTTGGGTTCGTATTGACATTTAGAGTTGTTTGACCTATAATTTGTCCCATTTAGAGAATGTTATCCTTGGCACATTTTTTGGTGCAAAGTGGGCCACACGTGGACCCCACTTTTACCCAAAATTATCATTTTGTTCCTGTGTCCAAATTGGATGAAAGAGAAGTGCTTTTTAGCTATTTTGCTTATTCTGGAAACATTGGTGATATCTATTTCAGCATCCGGAGACTTTGTTCTGAGGCCGTAGCTTCTGATCCTGTGTGCTTGACTTCTGGACAGTACACCTTGCAGGTTTCTTACCGGCAAGATACCTTGCCAAATTGCTTACAGTATTTTGCATGCTTAGTATATTTCTGTATATTTATTGCATTTCTGTTTATTGCATGTGTAGTTCCTTTCAGTCATTACTATATATTAGATATGTTGACACACACTTGACACTTAGTATCATAGAGGACAATCATTAGGCGTATGGGCTTTTAACCACTCTGGTAAATCGTAGTAACTAGCACGCACTATGGTGGTCGTGTCCGATGGTCGCTACCCCCGAGGTATGTCGATTGATGGAGTCCGAGGGTCGCTACCCCAGAGGTATGTCGGCTGATGATGTCCACTGACGAGCGCATGATTGTGAGGATTAGATCGAGTAGCCTACCCTTGCCTATACGTCGAAAAGTTGTCCTCATTTGCATTCATATAGATTGTCTTGTACAGCGTACTTATTTATTTTCAAATTATATGCATGTTTATTGTATTCAAGTTGGCTCGCTTTTCTGTATCTTGTTACGTCCCTCTGAGGACCTGGTCCTCCGCCAGGTGTATCTGTTCTTGAGTATTTGCAGGAGCGCGAATTTGGATGGTTACATATGTTTCGATGATGTCTTCTCTTCGAGGCCGTGGTCGTTAGTTGGTACTCATATATTATGATTGTTGTGTTGTACTTTTTCATTCGAGTTGGTAGTAGATTTGTTTCCACCCAACTATCATCTTTAGATACTTCTTATTGAGATCTAGTTATATAGATGTTGGTTATTTATTTATATTAATTTTCTGTGGATGAGATTTAGACTGTACCCATGTGACTTGTGATACATGTTATACCACTTGTGGATTGATATTCATATTACAGCGTACGTGTGGATTTTGGTGTCCATATATTAGAGTTGCCATATCCATGCGGCTGGCATGCTTACGTGTTCCTAGTCCTACGTATTCTGGGACTGGGGCGTGACATATTTTTGTGGTGGCCCATGCAGGTCGAGAGCATATTGTCTCGGTTACGTTATTGTACCGAACAAGCCTGCACCTAGGAATAGAGTATAGGATCTCATCCACAATTGACTATGATTCGCTCTCCTTCCAATCCATTCTATTTGAATAATTGCATAATGCTTGATTCCTATACTTTCCTAATAGTTCTTTGAGTATAGTCTTCTGCTAAAATATAGGAACCCCTATTATTAGGATGATAAATATGCTAGCACACCTATTAAGAATACAACGAGAATATAGACACACCACTAAGTTTAGAATATCTAGTAAACCCTAGAATTTCTTATCTATAGATTGGTTTACCATTATCCCTTGATGTATTATGAAGATTTGAGAGTAGTATAGACGCTACTAGAGTTAGTTAGAAGTTTTACCATAATATTTGACCCTAGTATTGAGGAACCAATAGAAAACCAAAGTTGAATATTAGGACTGAACCTAACCTTCATAGTTAGATAAGTATTAGAGAACTATAAACTTATATCATTGTCTTATTATTAGTAGACAACACCTTAGGAAGCCTAGAGGAATGTAATTAACACTTTTCCTTGATCATACCTCGAATATAACAACTAGCATACCACTCCTCCTTAGAAAACCACGATGCTATCTAGAGCCCCTATTTTAATTTCATATATTGTTCCTCTACGACCTTAGCGTTCGCTAATTGCGTGACGACTAAATTTTGTTCCTCTATTCTTCATCTTTCAACTCATGCCATCTGACACTTCTGATTATAGACCAAGTGAATTTATTCTATGTTAGGATATATATAGCTTGCTAGGATTTTGGTTGTTACTCTTAAAAATTTTGAAATTGTGTGCTTAGTAGTTAGAACTTGATGGTTAAGCTATTCTTGTAGATTGAGACCTGGTGCTTATCCCTTAGTTTTTCAATTGCGTAATATGTACCCCACCTCAATACGAGTTATATTCCCTTTCCCTTGAGGCCAGTAATTGTTCCATTCTTACTATTGACACTTGCACTAAGACTAAGACTTAGGACGACCATGACCTATGTAATGAAAGAGGATACCCTAATAAATACCAAGACCCCCTTCTCATAGACCTTAACAGGAGTTTCTACTGTATCCTTAAGGCAATTACAGTATTAGTTTATTGTTATAAGTTGGGTAGTATACCTCACAACCTAGTATCACATAGTCTTTTGCCCTATTATTGAAGTGTGATTGAACAACATTAACTGTATGCTAGCTTAGGACAACAGTATTTTTTTTTCAGACTGTAGAACTTAGAGGCTATACCCCTACTTTGTCGACTATCGACTTAGACAAGGAATTAGTATGACAACTGTAGAGATTATAGAGTCTTATCTTTTGTGAACTTGAATTGTTATGTACCTTATTTTACCATAATCCAGCGTATTTATATTTGCTGTGGTACCTTGAATTATGCTGCTATTATAGCCTAGTTTTTGCAAGCTTATTCTTTTATCGATCTTGCTCATGGCATATGTATTATTGGGTGCACACAATGATACAATTGCCTAATCAGAATCGGTGTATTAAGGTCTAGCTAACTTTAGTGCGCTTGGTTCGCTCTTCGCATGACTACTTTACGTGGATTGAGATATATGGTAGTAGACGAATATACTTGCCCCTAGATATGTCAGACATATCGTATCGGTTATATAACTGTACTGATACGAGCATGTAAATAGGAAGTTACCAAAAATAGGATTTCAACCCACAACTGTCCCGACAACTCTCTTTTCGAATTCTTTAATCTTTTTGAACCTCGTACTTGTATTCTATCACCTTCACCTTGAATTCTTTATTAATGCTCTCCGTCTTCCCTTATTTCGGAAAGACGAAACCTCGTGCTGGTATAAGTTGACACTGATAGTACTAGAAATACCCCATAAGGCTAATCACATGACTTAGTGACTCTCTTTTATAAGTGATGAAGGGTATATCATAGGTGATATGTTTGGTGTTAAAATTTTAAGGATTAAATAACCTGATTAACTAATTTGAGGAATAGTTTCCTAGATGTATAGCCTTAGGTGATAGATGGATAAATTTTAAGTTCGGTAGATTGTGAATCCCTCACCCAAAATTTGACTTACTTGGCTGAGATAGGGAGACTAAGGTTAGATTAAGTCCAGTTAGAGATAGAACACGATATTTTTTTATTTAATTTTGCAATAATTATATCACTTAGTGCCCCTTATCGTCCTCCGATAATTGGAGCACTACACTAGCCACTGCCTTCCTACAAATTCTACACCCTTATCCTAGACGTGCCCATCATCCAATTCTCATCTTTGTGCAACATTTCAATAGTTGGGCTCTTTTATGCAAAAGAGCATTTAGGTGTCCACACTATTGGACATGACACACGAAGAAACCTATTTTTTCGCTCATGTGGATTTTTCCATGAATTTTGGGATGTGCAACATGCAACATCGCCCACCCCTTTAAACCTAGTCTTGCATTTTAAATAATGTAAATCTTATACCATCCTTGCATTCTATCGTGGCTTAATTTTAATTTCGAGGACAAAAATTTTATAAGTTGGGTAGAATGTAAAACCCCTCTTCCTAAAAATCGTATAAACCATTTTTTAATTATTAATTATTAATTTAATTGTTGTAATTAGTAGCTAATTAGGAGAAATATATTTTTAATAATTTTTATTTTAGGTGTTCGGACACTTAGAGGATTTATGGGACCATTAGGAATTTTTCGGAATTTATTTCATGTAGGAGACCCCTTGAGCAGTTGCTAGCTTAATGATGTGCATTATTATAATCTAGAATTTTTCTTATGAGTATATATATATATATATATATATATATATATATATATATATATATATATATATATCTATCTTATTGGAAAAGTATTATAAAAAGATTAAGAAAAGAAAATATTAATAAACTAATAATAATAACTTACTAATAACCATTACAACTATAGCAACTAAGAAGCAAGCAAACCAAACCATTCCGATTCCAACATAGCAGCCACCAACCCCCCTTTAGCAAATGTGAACGCCCCCCCTTAGCCGCGACATATTAATTAAACCGAACCGAACTCTCTCTCCTCTCTCCCTATTCATATAAATATATATATATATATATATATATATATATATATATATATATATATATATATTATTTCTCTAAACCCTAAACCTAAAACCTCCAGACCCTCCTCTTCTCATCTAGACCTAGAGATCGCCGCCACCGCAGCCAGAGAACCCCGCCAGGCCGTCCAAACAAATCCCGACGACCGCGATCCCGCGCACTACAGATTCCCACACGAGGTACCTTTGTTCCCGAGTTGCTTTCCGTCGATTCGCTCAACCAAACGCCGCCCCGTCTTCACCAGTATGCTCACCCCTTAACCCTCTTCCATATCTGTATGATAGCAGACCTCGAACAACACGAAACCCTAGGCAAAAACAGCGCCAAAGTTGGCGCAAGCAGACCAAATTTTGGGATCGCCGAAAACTACGGTGACCACCCATGTTGCCGAGTTCGTATCTCCCACCACAGATATCCGAATTCGATGATTCTTTTTGGTATGCGTAGACCACTTGACCTAGTTTAATTTTTGTTAAATAATCCTAGATTATTAACTGCTGTGGATGTAGTGCCTCAAATTTCGATCCGACCGGGACGAGCACTATGTAATTGGGCGTGTGGCTAGTCCGTCTGAGTCGTAACTTAGATCTCGGCATCTTCTTGCCATGGACAAAATGCGATGATCCTTTCCAACCCATGGAAAGACCTCTATTGAAACGAGTCCAATAGTTTTTGTATTTTGGTTGCTTGATTTTCTTGATTGCCGTTTTGAGGTTTTGGATTTGTTGTTGCTTTCGATTTGCTTGGTTTTCGCTGCTGGTTTTATCGTTTGGAACTTGAGGTTCTGGGGAGTTCGACAAGGAAGGATAGGCAAGATTTCTAACTCGGTGCTCGTGCTGTTTCAGGTCCGCGTAACTGACGTTTGATCGTCGCTAGGCGGGATTCGTGTTTCAGCTACCTTTTTCCTTAACCAGTGAGTGGTTTGGTCCCTCCTTTCCTACTTCTTCATGCCAATATCTCTAAGTTTCAATCGTTCACTCGATGATGCCCGGTCGAACGCCTAGGAAATCCTTAGCCACAGGCATGCCAGCCACTAAGAAAGGAACATAGGATTTTGTAGACTATATTATCATATACTTGCACACCTTATAATTTGAGCTTGTTTATAAGGAAGAGTTGGTTGTTGGTGGCGGCCTAGTGCCTCGGATAGAGTTGGACTTATGGGATAACTGAATCGGAACACCGCTTGAGAAATATGAACTGTTGCATGAGATATATATATGTTGCTGCTTAACTTCTTCTATTTAATTCGATGCATTGTATGTAATATGAATTATTTCATGCATTTGCATGGTCTGGGACAACTTGTGCACAGGGTTTGGGATTTCCTCGAAACGGCTTTCCGGGGCACTGGAACCGTATCGATCCGGAGGGAAATATTTGATTCGTGCTCGTCACGATGCCTAGCGGGACCTCCAGCAGGGCTTGCTACCCGGGCTGATAGGGCGCGCCGCTAAGCTTGAAATATGTCCCTAAGGTGTCGATCACACCAATGACCGCATAGAATAGAACGCATGCTAACTTATTGTCCTGTGCAGATGGTAAGTATACTTGTGTTTACGTTTCAGGAAAGGCGTGCATCGATTGAGTAAGCAATCGGTGTACTGGTTGGCTAGAAACACCTGCCGAGCAGCAGAGTTTACAAAAATGCATCCACCTACGTTCAACGGACGAGCGGAACCGAACGTGGTGTTGGGATGGATTGCTAAGCTGGAGGGGCTCTTCAACCTGGTTGGCATCCGGGGATCCAAGCGAGTTGCCTGTGCATCGGTTCAGCTGGAACTGCGTGCGCATGATTGGTGGGAGGCAACGAAGCAAGGGATTTACGATGCCAATCCCAACTGCAAAATAATTTAGGAAATATTCAAATCAGCCTTCATTGAACAATATATTTCCAGGGCCGTGCGTCAACAAAAGGAAGACGACTTCAGCAATTTGGTCCAAGGAAGTTTGTCTGTGGACGATTATGATTCTGTGTTCGCTAAGCTGGCCAAGTTTGCGGGGCACTTCCTGCCTAACCAGCAGGCGTGGTGCTATCGCTTTCAAAAAGGTTTGAATGATGAGTTGCGTAGGGACGTCATCAATCAGAAATGTCAAACCTACAGGGAATGCTATGAAGCAGCCCTGGGCAGCGAGCGGATCTTTGGGTGTTGTCCCCCAAAGGCAGAAGTGTAAACCCCCCGTACCTATAACAACAAACGACCTCAGGAAACGGGAGGTTCTAGAGCACATAAGCGTCAGCACACGTCGGATAACAGGGGTCAGACTCAGGCACCGAACTGTACCAGGTGCGGCAAAGCAGAGTATCGAGTAAACGAATGTCGGGTTACTGGATGTTTCAAATGTGGTCGTCTGGGCCATAAATAATTTAACTGCCGAGAGGGTAAGCCGAATCAGAACAACGGGAATAATCAGAATAAAGGGCCTCCAGCAAGTGACGCCAATGCTATGCCAGTAAACCCGCAACGTCAGGGTGCTCAAGGCCGAGTCTATGCATTGACTCGGGATGAGGCATCTGTCTCTGAAACGGTCGTGACAGGTACATTACTTTTCAGAGAATTGCCCGCTAGAGTCTTATTTGATTCAGGTGCTACGCATAGTTTCATATCTGCTAATTTTACTGTTGAGCATAAATTAGCTTCTACTCCCTTAACTATGAATCTCTGCGTAAGCACACCTTCGGGAGTCGACATGCCCGCCCATGCGATCTGTAGGGATGGTTATATTTGTATCGGAGGGAGGAAGCTTTCCTTAGATATCATTGTACTAGACATTAAGGATTATGATATTATTCTCGGGATGGACTGGTTGGGTGCTTGCCATGCAACAATCGAGTGCGCGAAGAAGCGAGTCGTATTTTGGTCTACCCGGCGAGGCAGAGTTCTACTATTCGTGCAACGCTGCACCGAAGACGGCAATGGTGATATCAGCAATTTCGGCTAGGCGTATGCTGCATTCGGGTTGTGAAGGGTACTTAGCTTTAGTTCGAGACACCCGGCAGAAAAGTGCAAATGCAGCTCAGGCTGATGTTATAGCAGATTTCCCCGACGTGTTCCCGGACGATCTGCCTGGAATGCCTCCTAATCGTGAGATCGAATTCAGCATCGACATATTTCCGGATGCGCGATCGATATTAAAGGCACCTTATCGGATGGCTCCAGCAGAGTTAAAAGAACTTAAGGTTCAGTTGCAAGACCTGTTGGACCGAGGATACATACGTCTAAGCGTTTCTCTGTGGGGTGCTCCAGTACTGTTCGTAAAGAAGAAAGATGGATCCATGCGGCTGTGTATTGACTACCGAGAATTAAATAAGGCAACCGTTCAAAATCAGTACCCTTTGCCAAGGATAGATGACTTATTTGATCAACTGCAAGGTGCAACAGTTTTCTCTAAAGTTGATCTCAGGTCAGGGTATCACCAGTTGAAAATCAGACCAGAAGATATTCAAAAATCTGCGTTCAGAACCCGTTACGGACACTATGAGTTTCTTGTGATGTCGTTCGGCTTAACGAACGCCCCTGCAGCCTTCATGGATCTGATGAACCGCGTGTTTCGGCCGTACGTAGACAAGTTTGTCGTCGTGTTCATCGACGACATTCTGATATATTCCAAAAACGAGGCGGAACACAAGGAACACCTGAAGATCGTGTTGCAGACATTACGAGAACATAAGTTGTTCGCTAAGCTCAGCAAGTGCGAGTTCTGGTTGAACAGCGTGGCGTTCCTTGGTCATGTCGTCTCGGCAGAAGGCGTCGCCGTAGACCCGAAGAAAATAGAGGCGGTGGTGGACTGGAAACAACCTACGTCAGCCAGCGAAATTCGAAGCTTTCTCGGCCTAGCAGGATACTACCATAGATTCGTGAAAGATTTCTCTAAACTGGCCTCGCCTTTGACTCGCCTTACTCAGAAAGGGATTGTATACAACTGGAGTGAAGAATGTGAAGCCAGCTTTAGTGAATTGAAGCAACGTCTTGTTTCAACTCCGATTCTTGCACTCCCAGATAGGGTAGAAGAGTTTCAGATATACAGTGACGCTTCAGGACTCGGATTAGGATGTGTACTCATGCAACGGGACAAGGTAATATCGTACGCCTCCAGGCAACTGAAGCCGCACGAGAAAAACTACCCGACACACGATTTGGAATTAGCGGCGATTGTATTTGCATTAAAGTTGTGGAGGCATTATCTTTATGGTGTTGCTTGCAAAATCTTCACAGATCACAAGAGCCTCAAGTATCTTTTCACCCAACGGGAATTGAACCTCCGGCAGCGGCGTTGGCTAGAACTTATTAAGGACTATGATCTAACGATCGCGTATACTCCGGGCAAGAAAAACGTCGTTGCAGATGCTATGAGTCGAAAGCACGTGGGCTCGTTATCTATAAACAACCGTTTACTTCGAGATCTTGAGGCGATGGACATCGAGTTCCGAGTTCGGCATCAAGGCGTGCAGCTGGCACCACTCCATCTTGAACCGAGTTTACGGGATATAATCAAATCAGCTCAGGAGGGCGATCAGTTCCTAGCGAAAGTACGCGAATTGATCTCGGCAGGGAAGACGTCTGACTTTGTGGCAGGTGAAGATGGGGCCTTACAAATGAAAGAAAGGCTATGCATCCCGAGCGACCCTGAACTCCAAAGGGAAATTATGGCGAAAGCGCACTACGCGAAGTATTCTTTACATCCGGAGAGCACTAAGATGTACAAGGACTTACGCGGTACCTTCTGGTGGCAAGGTATGAAGCGGGATATGGCGACCTTTGTGTCACAGTGCATGGCCTGCCAACAGGTAAAAGCTGAACATCAGAGGCCCGGCGGGGAGATACAGAACCTCGCTATTTCCGAGTGGAAATGGGACAACATCACTATGGATTTCATTGTGGGATTTCAGAAGACGCCACGGGGGCACGATGCGATTTGGGTCATAGTTGATCGTTTGACCAAATCAGCCCACTTTCTTCCCATAAAAGTTGCGTGGAGCATCGATCGGTTAGCACAGATCTACATAGACGAGATTGTTCGATTACACGGAGTGCCTGCTTCTATCGTCGCTGACCGTGACGGACGTTTCTTATCTCATTTCTGGACTAGCCTACAGTCTGCTTTGGGAACCAAGCTACAGTTCAGTACCGCATACCACCCCCAGACTGATGGCCAAACAGAGAGGACAAATCAGATACTTGAAGATATGTTATGGCTGTGTGCGATCGATTTAAAGACTAGTTGGGACACGCACCTTCCGTTAGCGGAGTTTGCGTACAACAACAGCTACCAATCGAGCATCCAGATGGCACCGTACGAAGCACTCTATGGGCGCAAGTGTTGATCTCCAATCTGTTGGGACGAAGTCGGCGAGCGTCAGGTACTCGGGCCAGAGCTGGTGGAGCAGGCAGTCGAGAAAGTTCGCTTGATTCGGGAAAGAATCCGCACTGCGCAGAGCCGACAGAAAAGCTATGCCGATACTCATCGTAGGCCCTTGGAGTTCATGGTCGGGGATCATGTCTTCTTGAAAGTGACGCCGATGCATGGAGTGATGCGTTTCGGCGTGAAGGGCAAGCTGAGTCCTAGGTTTGTCGGCCCCTTTGAAATACTAGAACGGGTGGCAGCTGTGGCATACCGGATTGCACTACCTCCCGCCTTGGCTGGAGTGCACGACGTATTCCATATTTCTCAACTACGGAAGTATGTGCATGACTCGAGTCATGTAGTTAGCTTCGAACAGCTAGAATTGCGCACGGATTTGTCATACCCAGAGGAGCCGGCGCAGATTCTGGATCGTAAGGAAAAAGTACTTCGCAATCGTACGATGTCCTTGGTTCGCGTGCTATGGCAAAACCATACAGTTGGAGAATCAACCTGGGAAGTCGAATCGGAGATGAAGGAGAAGTATCCTTCGTTGTTCATTGAGTCGGAGGTAGGCCTTGTTCTTAAGTTTTGGGTCGAAACTTTTTCTTAGTGGTATATTATGTAGTGCCTCAAATTCCGATCCGACCGGGACGAGCACTATGTAATTGGGCGTGTGGCTAGTCCGTCTGAGTCGTAACTTAGATCTCGGCATCTTCTTGCCACGGACAAAATGCGATGATCCTTTCCAACTCATGGAAAGACCTCTATTAAAACAAGTCCAATAGTTTTCGTGTTTTGGTTGCTTGGTTTTCTTGATTGCCGTTTTAAGGTTTTGGATTTATTGTTGCTTTCGATTTGCTTGGTTTTCGCTGCTGGTTTTATCGTTTGAAACTTGAGGTTCTGGGGAGTTCAGCAAGGAAGGATAGGCAAGATTTCTAACTCGGTGCTCGTGCTGTTTCAGGTCCGCGTAACTGACGTTTGATCGTCGCTAGGCGGGATTCGTGTTTTAGCTACCTTTTTCCTTAACCAGTGAGTGGTTTGGTCCCTCCTTTCCTACTTCTTCATGCAACATCTCTAAGTTTCATTCGTTTACTCGATGATGCCCGGTTGGACGCCTAGGAAATCCTTAGCCACAGGCATGCTAGCCACTAAGAAAGGAACATGTGATTTTGTAGACTATATTATCATATGCTTGCACACCTTATAATTTGAGCTTGTTTATAAGGAAGAGTTGGTTGTTGGTGGCGGCCTAGTGCCTCGGATAGAGTTGGACTTATGGGATAACTGAATCGGAACACCGCTTGAGAAATATGAACTGTTGCATGAGATATATATATGTTGCTGCTTAACTTCTTCTGTTTAATTCGATGCATTGTATGTAATATGAATTATTTTATGCATTTGCATGGTCTGGGACAACTTGTGCACAGGGTTTGGCATTTCCTCGAAACGGCTTTCCGGGGCACTGGAATCGTATCGATCCGGAGGGAAATATTTGATTCATGCTCGTCACGATGCCTAGCGGGACCTCCAGCAGGGCTTGCTACCCTGGCTGATAGGGCGCGCCGCTAAGCTTGAAATATGTCCCTAAGGTGTCGATCACACCAATGACCGCATAGAATAGAACGCATGCTAACTTATTGTCTTGTGCAGATGGTAAGTATACTTGTGTTTATGTTTCAGGGAAGGCGTGCATCGATTGAGTAAGCAATCGGTGTACTGGTTGGATTCAATCCTATATATTCATTCCTATCAAAACATGCAACTGATATGAATTGATTTCACTTGCTTCCTTATAGAAGCTATCTTAATGCATGCTTGCCCCTAACAAGCTAGTGTCGATTTAGTCGAGGGGGATTCATCCCGCTCACCAGTACAAGTTGAGTACTGACCCACATTATGGACAACTATTTCAGGCAATCAGATGGTGCAACACTAGTGCGTTAGCGAGGAGGCGTTAGGAGCACCTCTATTTTGAAGTATAGCTAGAGTCAGTTCATTTTGGAGGCAGAGACTTCAATCTATACAAGGGCGTAATGTGCAAACGACGTGGTCTATCTGACGGAGCGCGCCCTGCATTTTGAGTTATCATTTGTAATGTAATTCAATAGCCGAGAAGGAAATCAATATAAACTCTATGTAAATTACTCTGAATATTTAATGAAAAAGCATGTTTCTTCCGCATTTGTGTTCAAATCTCTATGAATGTGTTTTATAAATTGTGTTTCAAAATGGGTTCCTAAAACTGCAAGTTCTTGCCTTGTGCGAGCGCAATCCCAGGCTCGCACGGCATCACGCCCCTAGCGAGGACAAATCGGTTCCGTAAAGGATCCGGCGAGGACGAAAGACCCTTTCGGGGATCGGGGCGTGACAGTGGACAGAATTAAATTCGTCACAAAATTCCGTGAACCCACTTTTCCCAGATTTCCAAAAGTTGTGAAACGGAGCGCGCCCCGCCAAACGGGACTACCCCACCGTGTACCAAGTGTACCGAACGGTGCACGCAACATAACCGGACATGTAAAAATTCATAAAAACTGATTCGGACGCCTGTGCGCGTCAAAATTAGCCCGTATCCGCGGACACATCACGTGTCGCACCTTTTGTGGAAGTCGCGTGCATTTTGTGCACGCTCGCCAGATTCCGACGAAACTTGCGCCACTGGACTCGTGGTAATGTACTGGTCCTGTGACCCAATTTTTACGCAATTCTGAGACAGTTGACCAAGTCGTCAATTGGCGGGCCCCACAGTTGACTTTTTGGACAAAATTGTGTTCGGCTCATCGGAATTCACATTTGGACATACCGTTGGGTTTGTATTGACATTTAGAGTTGTTTGGCCTATAATTTGTCCCATTTAGAGATTTTTACCCTTGACACATTTTTTGGTGCAAAGTAGGCTACACGTGGACCCCACTTTTACCCGAAATTATCGTTTTGCCCCTGTGTCCAAATTAGACGAAAGGGAAGTGCTTTTTAGCTATTTTGCTTATTCTGAGAATGTTGGTGATATCTATTTCAGCATCCGGAGATATTTGTTCTGAGGCCATAGCTTCTGATCCTCTGTGCTTGACTTCTGGACAGTACACCTTGCAGCTTTCTTACCAGGCAAGATACCTTGCCAAATTGCTTACAGTATTTTGCATGCTTAGTATATTTCTGTATATTTATTGCATTTCTGTTTATTGCATGTGTAGTTCCTTTCAGTCATTACTATATATTAGATATGTTGACGCACACTTGACACTTAGTATCATAGAGGACAATCATTAGGCGTATGGGCTTTTAACCACTCTGGTAAACCGTAGTAACTAGCACGCACTATGGTGGTCGTGTCCGATGGTCGCTACCCCCGAGGTATGTCGATTGATGGAGTCCGAGGGTCGCTACCCCAGAGGTATGTCGGCTGATGATGTCCACTGACGAGCGCATGAGTTGTGAGGATTAGATCTAGTAGCCTACCCTTGCCCATACATCGAAAAGTTGTCCTCATTTGCATTCATATAGATTGTCTTGTACAGCGTACTTATTTATTTTCAAATTATATGCATGTTTATTGTATTCAAGTTGGCTCGCTTTTCTGTATCTTGTTACGTCCCTCTGAGGACCTGGTCCTCCGCCAGATGTATCTGTTCTTGAGTATTTACAGGAGCGCGGATTTGGATGGTTACATATATTTCGATGATGTCTTCTCTTCGAGGTCGTGGTCGTTAGCTGGTACTCATATATTATGATTATTGTGTTGTACTTTTCCATTCGAGTTGGTAGTGGATTTGTTTCCACCCAACTATCATCTTTAGATACTTCTTATTGAGTTCTAGTTATATAGATGTTGGTTATTTGTTTATATTAATTTTCTGTAGATGAGATTTATACTGTACCCATATGACTTGTGATACATGTTATACCACTTGTGGATTAATATTCATATTACAGCGTACGTATGGATTTTGGTGTCCATATATTGGAGTTGCCATATCCATGCGGCTGGCATGCTTACGTGTTCCTAGTCCTACGTATTCTGGGACGGGCGTGACAACTACACCTGCGTACCTGAAATAATACCCACAAACGTGGGTTAGTACACAGTCGTACTGGTGAGCGGAGTAACCCACTCGTCTAAGCCGACACTAAGTAAAATAGTGAATGCAAACAGTTATATGATGATCTTTCTAGTTAAATCCTAGATTCATTTCATGGCATAGGGTATGACATGTTAAGGAAAGCTGTAAATCGATTTAAGCATGCAAGCATTTAATTCAAGCAAATCGACAAGCAATATATAACCAACTCGAAGGAAACTAGCATGCAAACTGTCCTACTCAAATCCAAGCAACACGAGAACCTATCGAACCATTTCCAAGCCTCAATATCCATCCTCAATCCAAACCATAATCCAATTTTGACATGCACACTCTTGCCGAGGCAAGGTGGTCGCCGCCTACACGAAAACCATAAACCAAACCAAAGCAAAGCAAACCAACTCTTATCTATATGAAGTCACTGGCCAAGCCACAAAGGATAAGTGCAGTTCTACCCGATCCAGACCGGGTAGCTAGCCCGTCTGGTCGTATCGAACTACCGGCACCGCGCCCAAGGCACGTTACCATTGTCTCCTCCATGGCCGAACGGTCCCGGTGCTCCGGAGCCTATCTCGTTCAAGGAGATAAAATCCTGCGCAACACAGTGTCACGCTCCAGTCCCAAAAATACATAGGACTAGGACACGTAAGCATGCCAGGAGCATGGATATGGCAACTCCAATATATGGAAGCCAAAACCCATACGTATGCTGTAATATGAATATCAAATCTACAAGTGGTATAAATCTATCACAAGTCACAGGGTATAATCTAAATCTCATCCACCAAAATCATATAGAAATAAATAACCAGTATCTATGAAACTAGATCTCAATAAAAAGTATCTAATGATGATAGTTGGGTGGAAACAAATCCACTATCAACTCGAATATAAGAGCAAATATAATATAAGTATAACACAATATAGGGATACCAGCTAACAATCACGGGGCTCAAAGAGATGACATCCTCGCAACATAGGTAACCATCCGAATCTACGCTCCTGCGAATACTCAAGAACAGATACACCTGGAAGGGCCAGGTCCTCAGAGGGACATAACAAGATACATAAAAGCATGCCAATAAAGTACTAAAATAAATATCTAATTGGTCGTCTAACCGTCTAAGTGAATGCAGTTAAGAACAACTTTCCCCACAAGTGAGCTATCTGGCTGAAAACTGAGATTTGACATGGTTCTCTTTTGGAGATCCAGGGGCCTAAAAGGCACGTCGTCTTTTGAATGGCGGAGGCCCGCCAAATAGTACATAATATATAATGGTCATCACCACCCGTATCTCCAGCGGAGAATTCGGGCGCACAGGAGAAAAGTGCAAATGAGCTCAAATACGGTACTTGTTGTTCTCCCCACCCCATACTCTAAGCATGTCACATCCATGACACAATTTGGTTCATAGCCTATTCTTAGTACCCTAGTCCAATCCTGCAACCAAACAAGGACAAAGATGGGACCACCGTACTACAATAAGCTATGTCCATGGACTTCTAATAACTGCTAAGTCTTCTAGCATACAAAGTTTCTATTAGCAGTTATCCCTAACGCACGGCCCATACGTACAGGAGGCCAGACCTGTCGCGCAGTCCATGATCTATATGAGACTCACACTCGTGTAACAACTGTGTCACGGCCAATGAACCTAATGATGCTACATGATAATGGGGTAGTCTTACGCATTTTATATACAAAAATAAAAACATATCTATACAAAAATAAAAACATATCGCGACGACACCGTCGAGCGCATTTTATATAACAGTTAAAATATATGAACTAAGGACAGAAAATAAAGATGCATGCAACATATGGAATATAAATAACAGTACAATGGCAAGGTATACTTGCCTGGCAAGGAAGCTGCAATGTACCAATAACCTGCTCCAGAAGTTGTGCATAACAAACCCAATATCTTTTATTTGAACACAAAATCCCATGTAAGGAAGGGACACTTATTTCATCTCTGTCTCGATGTGGTCCCTGTTGGCCTGAATGGACACTAGTAAAATTTGAGTAGGAACTTGGCCATCAACCTCCTAAGAAATACTAGGTTGTCCCAGATAAAGATAAAGATAATCTAGCTGCAACTCCTGAAATGTGTTAACACCTTTCGAACTCTATCAGGCGACAACTTTGTGCACCTTACAAGTTAGTTCTCCTTGGAAACCTCCAGCAACCAGCAACCTTTCTATTACAGGGAATGCACTTATTTGAGTCCTTGAAAATCCTTCCATCAAACTTCCAGGATAGCTCTCCACAGGAGCCACATGTCCTGGAAAATCGAGCACCTCTGCCAAATTGTAAGATATAGATGAACAATGCATGACTCGGGTATTTGACATAAAATAGACATCATGTTTCGAAGTCGCCCAAACCAAATTTCTCAGCTTTCGATCACTTGGTTGGAGTATTCCATTCAAGCCTCATTTTTTCCTATAAGCAATCCCCTATATCTATATCCATCTCTCTTTGACATACAACAAAATTTCAGTCAATTGATGGCTCATTTCTTCCTCGTATTTGGAATATCTGTGTAACAACCATAAAGTTTCTTTCCTCCTAAATTTCTCTCCTTCGTTCCATTTCCTAGCAAGATAAATTATAATCCAGATTCAGAGAAGGGATTGGTAAGTAGCATGATAATCCTTATGCTCCAAATTAAGAACTGTAGGTGCTGCTGCCGTGAGTGTAATCAAACCTCCGGGACTCCCAACATCCACCGCCGACCTGACGGCGGAAGCGACGTGCTCATGGTCGGCTCCATCCTGGTTTGCTACCTCCAAGCAGTGCAAAGCCAGGAGCTTGACCGTGGAGGCTCGCTCATGTCTTCGATGCTTCATTATCCGCCCTTGTGCTTGCCACCACCGCAGTGACCGCAGAACCACTCCTGCCACCAAAACTGCTGCATAAAGACGTGCCATCTCGACGTGGGTCTTCTCCTTGTGCCTCACCCTGTTCTTTTCAACTCCCTTTGCCCTAGTTTCGAGCAAGTAGTTCTTTCTTTGGTGCATTGGAACCGGGAAATTCTTCACTAAAAAATATCGCAGATGAAACCCTAGTCAGCCGACACAGTTTGGGAAGGAGGAGAGAAGGTGACGGTGGATAATTTGGCCGAGACCTTCATGACTACGAATTTAGGGGTCGAGGGATTCGTATAGATGAGGAGGAGTGGAAAGGGAGAAGAGAGGGGGAGTGCAGGCGGAGGGGGCGAGCTCCGACGAGGTCAGGGTGGCCGGAGTTAGCTGCGGGGAGGAGAAGGAAGAGGGGAGAGAAGGGGGTCGGCTAGGAGTTGGATTAGGTTTTGATGAAAAAGGAGAAATAAAGAAAAAATGAGAAGAGTTGTTTATATATGACTTGGGTTTGAGGGTTTGACCTAGGACAATGTGGGCTTGGTCAACTCTCCTTGGAGTGGGCCTTGGCTCACATGGGGGTGTTGGGGCTATAAATTACATGATTTAAAATGCAAGGATGTGGTTTAAATGAGGGGGCGATGTTGCGCGTTTGCACTTACAGAAAATTGCAAAAAAATCCATGTGAAGGAAAAATTGAGTTTCTTCACGTCTTATCCAACGGTGGGGACACCTCAATGCATTTTTGCATAATAGTCCCCAACAATTGAAAAAATTGTACCAAGACGGAAATTAAATTTAATTAATTAAATTTACTGCGCACGATATTTCGGAATTAATTAGAAGTACCTGGAAATAAAATTAGATCGGGCACAAGCGTCTGGGCGTAGAGGATACAGTGTAGAATATTAATAAAATTTGGGTTGTACAAAACGGTCAAGATTATGTCTCTAATTCCGATTGAAACGCACAAGGGTACAGAGTTGGAATTTGTTTTAGAATTAGAAAATAACGGTCGCGATGTTTATTGCGCGACTAAAATATAGCACAAGAAAGCAATATTAGAAGTTGCACAAAGTTAGAATGGTAGGCGGACATGTCTAGGACAAGATTGTGAAACTTGTAGAATGGCAATGGTAGTGAGGTGCTCCAATTATCGAAGCAATGGTAAGGTGCGCTAAGCGATATAAAATATTGTATAGTTAAATCAATGTCATGTTCTATTTCTAATTGGGTTCTAATTAGACCTAATTTCTCTATCTAGGCAAAGTAGACCTAATTTTGGGAGAGGGGGTTTACAATCTACCCAACTTAAAATAATTTCGTCCTCAAAATTAAAATAAGGCATAGTCTGTTATTCCTTTACATACATAAGGCAAGTAAATTGTAATCTCTTTGCGATAATTAAAATCATGTTCAATCCTTCATAATCACTTAAATATTAAGATAGTCTTCGTTCAATTCAAAATTCAACCTATCGTAATCTCTTCTCACCTTTTCAAATCATCAACCTCAAATTTTTAAATTGAATCTATATAACATCTTTAGTAATAACGCACATCAATTTATATACCACGAGCTCCAGCTATCACAATCTCTCTTAGAAAGCACTTCGAATCGAACATTGCTCCTATCTTCAACTTATGAATTTTTGTACTCTTCAAAATTTTCTTTCGATTTATATCCTCAATATTTCTAATAGGTAGTCCCGCAATCAAAATTTTTGTTACTTTAATCCTCAAATTTGAAATTCAATCTGTCCATGTTCATGTTTAGAGTTTTATTTATTTTTCTCGAAATTTAAACCGATGATTCGACCTCCAATACTCTAAATTTAAATCATGTGCTCAAAATATAAATATTTGGTTCGCCATAGCAAGGTTCTTAAAATTCATCAAATCATCATCATCTTGATCCTTCTAAAAAAAATTCAACATTAAAATGGTTTGAATCTTCCAATCTAACCTTACTTGATCACGATCTAAAGTATTTTATCGCAAGTTAACGATACAATTTCTACCCAACTTAGATGTTACCCATCTATCACATAAGGCTCTTACATTCAAGAAATCTCATTCCTCCATTTTTTTCTTTACTTAATCATGTTACTCAATCCTCAAAAGAAAATTTTTAACACCAAATATATTACATGCGACATGTTATGGGTTACGAAATAATCATCAAATAATGTGATTGACCTATAGGGTATATCTAATACTATATGTGTATCAACTTATGCTAGGCACGAGGTTTCATCTTTCCGAAATAAGGGAAGACGAAAAACAATAATGAGGAGTTCAAGGGAAGGTAATAGATTAGAAGTACGGGGATCAAGGCGTTTAAAGAATTCAATGAGAATTGTTAAGAAAGTTGTGGATTGAAATCCTATTTTGGTAATTTCTATTCACATGCTCGTATCAGTACAGTTATGTAACGGATACGAGATGCTCAGACATATCTAGGGGGCAAGTACATTCGTCTATTAATCACTATATATCTCAATCCACGTAAAATAGTTATGTAAAGGGCAAACCGAGCGTACTATGGTTGATCAGACCATAGTACACCGATTCTGAAATATATTAGTATACGCGTCCAATAATACATATATCGTGAATAAGCTAGATAAAAGAATGAGCTTGCAAAACTAGGCTGTAACAGCAGCATAAGTCGAGGTAGCACAAAAATATAAGTACGCTAGATGATGATGAAAGGAGGTACAAATTAATTCAAGTTCACAAAAACAAAAATAAAATAAGCAATAATAATAAAAGATTCTACACTCTCTACAGTTATCATACAACCTCCTTGTCTAAGTCGCTAGTCGACCAAATAGGGGCATGGACCTCTAAATTCTATCGTCTGAATAAACATTGTCGTCTTATGCTAGCATACAATTAATGTCATTCAATTACACTACCTCGATGGGTCAAGTGGATTATGTGATACTAGGTTGTGAGGCATACTACCCAACTTAAAAGAATTAAACTAATACTGTGACAGTCTTAAGAGGATCCTACAAAATAATCTTGCACATGTAAATAAAACAAAAACTCTTATTAGGGTATATAAAGAAAGATCTTGGTACTTATTAGGGTCTCCTATTGCATTATATAGGTAAGGGTCACCTTAAGTCTTAATCATAGTGCTCATAGAACATGTGTCAATAGCGAGAATGGAAAGGTTACTAGTCTCAAGGGAAAGGGAATATAACTCGTATCGAGGTCGGGGTACAAATTACGTGATTTAACACTAAGGGATAATCATCGGGTCACAATCTACAAGATCAAATCAAACTTATCAAACTCTAACTACCAAGCATAAAATTTTTAAATTCAAGACTACAACTATAATCCTAGCAAACTATGTATCCTTAACACAGAATAAAATTACTTGGCCTACTATCAGAAGTGTCAGGTGGCACGAATTGAAAGACGGAGAAAAGAAGAACATATTTTAGTCATTGCGCATTAGCGAACGTTAAGGTCGCAGAGGAACAACATATGAAATTAAAATAGGGGGCTCTAGATAGCATCATGGTTTCCTAAGGGAAAGGGGTATGCTAATCTCTGTGTTTGAGGTATGATGAAGAGGGGGAAAATGTTGATCATATTCCTCTAGGCTTCCTGAGGTGCTGTCTATTAATAATAAGACAATGATCTAATTTTGTAGTTCTCCAATACTATCTAACTATGAATGTTAGGTTCAGTCCAAATTTTAAATTTTGGTTTTCTATTGGTTCCTCAATACTAGGGTCAACCATTATGGTAAAACTCCTAACTAACTCTAGTGGTGTCTATACTACTCTTAAGTCTCCATAATACATCAGGGGTAATGGTAAACCAATCTATAGATAAAGAATTTTAGGGTTCACTAGATATTCTAAACTTAGTGGTGTGTCTATATTCTCGTTGTATTCTTAATAGGAAGGTTACCTTACTTATCATCCTAATAACAGGGGTTCCTATATTCTAGCAGAAGGCTATACTCAAAGAACTATTAGGGAAGTACAGGAATCAAGCAGGATACAATTATTCAAAATAGAACAGATTAGAAGAAAGATGAGTCATAGTCAAATGTGGATGAGATCCTATACTCTAATCCTATTTGCAGGCTTGCTCGGTACAGTAACGTAACCGAAACAATATGCTCTAGACCTGCATGGGCCACCACAAAAACATGTCACGCCCCAGTCCCAAAAATACGTAGGACTAGGACACGTAAGCATGCTAGCCGCATGGATATGGCAACTCCAATATATGGAAGCCAAAACCCATACGTACGCTGTAATATGAATATCAAATCCACAAGTGGTATAAATCTATCACAAGTCACAGGGTATAATCTAAATCTCATCCACCAAAATCATATAGAAATAAATAACCAGTATCTATGAAACTAGATCTCAATAAGAAGTATCTAAGGATGATAGTTGGGTGGAAACAAATCTACTACCAACTCGAATATAAGAGCAAATACAATATAAGTATAACACAATATAGGGATACCAGCTAACAATCACGGGGCTCGAAGAGATGACATCCTCGCAACATAGGTAACCATCCGAATCTACGCTCCTGCGAATACTCAAGAACAGATACACTTGGAAGGGCCAGGTCCTCAGAGGGACATAACAAGATACATAAAAGTATGCTAATAAAGTACTGAAATAAATATCTAATTGGTCGTCTAACCGTCTAAGTGAATGCAGTTAAGAACAACTTTCCCCACAAGTGAGCTATCTGGCTGAAAACTGAGATTTGACATGATTCTCTTTTGGAGATTCAGGGGCCTAAAAGGCACGTCATCTTTTGAACGACGGAGGCCCGCCTGATAGTACATAATATATAAGGGTCATCACCACCCGTATCTCCAGCGGAGAATCCGGGCGCACAGGAGAAAAGTGCAAAGGAGCTCAAATGCGGTACTTGTTGTTCTTCCCACCCCATACTCTAAGCATGTCACATCCATGACACAATTTGGTTCATAGCCTATTCTTAGTACCCTAGCCCAATCCTGCAACCAAACAAGGACAAAGATGGGACCACCATACTACAATAAGCTATGTCCATGGACCTCTAATAACTGCTAAGTCTTCTAGCATACAAAGTTTCTATTAGCAGTTATCCCTAACACACGGCCCATACATACAGGAGGCCAGACCTGTCGCGCAGTCCGTGATCTATATGAGACTCACACTCGTGTAACAACTGTGTCAATGCCAATGAACCTAATGATGCTACATGATAATGGGGTAGTCTCATAAACAAGGTTAATATAAATACATAAATAAAAATATATCGTGACGATACCGTCGTGCGCATTTTATATAACAGTTAAAATATATGAACTAAGGACAAAAAATAAAGATGCATGCAACATATGGAATATAAATAATAGTACAATGGCAAGGTATACTTGCCTGGCAAGGAAGCTGCAATGTACCAATAACCTGCGCCAGAAGTTACGTAGAACAAACCCAATATCTTTTATTCGAACACAAAATCCCATGTAAGGAAGGGACACTAATTTTATCTCGGCCTCGATGTGGTCCCTGTTGGCCTGAATGGACACTAGTAAAATTTGTGTAGGAACTTGGCCATCAACCTCCTAAGAAATACTAGGTTGTCCCAGATAAAGATAAAGATAATCTAGCTGCAACTCCTGAAATGTGTTAACACCTTTCGAACTCTATCAGGCGACAACTTTGTGCACCTTACAAGTTAGTTCTCCTTGGAAACCTCCAGCAACCAGCAACATTTCTATTACAGGAAATGCACTTATTTGAGTCCTTGAAAATCCTTCCATCAGACTTCCAGGATAGCTCTCCACAGGAGCCACATATCCTGGAAAATCGAGCACCTCTGCCAAATTGCAAGATATAGATGAACAATGCATGACTCGGGCATTTGACATAAAATAGACATCATGTTTTGAAGTCGCCCAAACCAAATTTCTCAGCTTTCGATCACTTGGTTGGAGTATTCCATTCAAGCCTCCTTTCTTCCTATAAGCAATCCCCTATATCTATATCCATCTCTCTTTGACATACAACAAAATTTCAGTCAATTGATGGCTCCTTTCTTCCCCGTATTTGGAATATCTGTGTAACAACCATAAAGTTTCTTTCCTCCTAAATTTCTCTCCTTCGTTCCATTTCCTAGCAAGATAAATTATAGTCCAGATTCAGAGAAGGGATTGCTAAGTAGCATGATAATCCTTATGCTCCAAATTAAGAACTGTAGGTGCTGTTGCCGTGAGTGTAATCAAACCTCCGGGACTCCCAACATCCACCGCCGACCTGACGGCGGAAGCGACGTGCTCATGGTCGGCTCCATCCTGGTTTGCTACCTCCAAGCAGTGCAAAGCCAGGAGCTTGACCGTGGAGGCTCGCTCATGTCTTCGATGCTTCATTATCCGCCCTTGTGCTTGCCACCACCGTAGTGACCGCAGAACCACTCCTGCCACCAAAACCGCTGCATAAAGACGTGCCATCTCGACGTGGGTCTTCTCCTTGTGCCTCACCCTGTTCTTTTCAACTCCCTTTGCCCTAGTTTCGAGCAAGTAGTTCTTTCTTTGGTGCATTGGAACCGGGAAATTCTTCACTAAAAAATATCGCAGATGAAACCCTAGTCAGCCGACACAGTTTGGGAAGGAGGAGAGAAGGTGACGGTGGATAATTTGGCCGAGACCTTCATGACTACGAATTTAGGGGTCGAGGGATTCGTATAGATGAGGAGGAGTGGAAAGGGAGAAGAGAGGGGGAGTGCAGGCGGAGGGGGTGAGCTCCGGCGAGGTCAGGGTGGTCGGAGTTAGCTGCGGGAAGGAGAAGGAAGAGGATGCACAGGGAGAGAAGGGGGTCGGCTAGGAGTTCGGTTAGGTTTTGATGAAAAAGGAGAAATAAAGAAAAAAGGAGAAGAGTTGTTTATATATGACTTGGGTTTGACCTAGGACAATGTGGGCTTGGTCAACTCTCCTTGGAGTGGGCCTTGGCTCACATGGGGGTGTTGGGGCTATAAATTACATGATTTAAAATGCAAGGATGTGGTTTAAATGAGGGGGCGATGTTGCGCGTTTGCACTTCCAGAAAATTATGAAAAAATACATGTGAAGGAAAAATTGAGTTTCTTCACGTCTTGTCCAATGGTGGGGACACCTCAATGCATTTTTGCATAATAGCCCCCAACAATTGGAAAAATTGTACCAAGACGGAAATTAAATTAATTAAATTTACTGCGTACGATGTTCCGGAATTAATTAGAAGTACCTGGAAATAAAATTAGGTCGGGCACAAGCGTCTGGGCGTAGAGGATACAGTGTAGAATATTAATAAAATTTGGGTTGTACAAAACGGTCAAGATTATGTCTCTAATTCCGATTGGAACGCACAAGGGTACAGAGTTGGAATTTGTTTTAGAATTAGGAAATAACGGTCGCGATGTTTATTGCGCGACTAAAATATAGCACAAGAAAGCAATATTAGAAGTTGCACAAGATTAGAATGGTAGGCGGGCATGTCTAGGACAAGGTTGTGAAACTTGTAGAAAGGCAATGGTAGTGAGGTGCTCCAATTATCGAAGCAATGGTAAGGTACGCTAAGCGATATAAAATATTGTATAGTTAAATCAATGCCATGTTCTATTTCTAATTGGGTTCTAATTAGACCTAATTTCTCTATCTAGGCAAAGTAGACCTAATTTTGGGTGAGGGGGTTTACACACAGGTTGTCCGTGACATGCATACACCAAGTAGGTATGACGAGAGGATCAAATATTCTCATCCCACCAAGCGATCCTAGACTCATCCAACCAAATATCCATAACCATTCTTCCAACATATAGTCCAAGGCACAAATCTCAAGTTATTCCCATAGGCACAATGCCGCTTCTCGACACAATGTTTCCAATTGGTACAACACCCCTCGCTCAGAACAATCCCATGGCACAATGCCCCAACAGTGGCACAATGCCCTCGTCGATGCAGTTGTTCGGTTTCGAACCACAACTGCACGCTTTGCTTGACAAAGCGCCCAAGTGATGCTTGTGCATGGATGCATGCTCGCTCGTCCGAATTCTCGATGTTTCAACCAAGATATATAATTCCAACTGTTCTCCAACTACCCCAAATGTAATCCAACTCTAGCTACAACTATCCATACACGCAAATCAATTCAAGCCATAATCCTATCCAAGCAAACGACATACACTCTGTGCATGCCTCAGTGTAGTGATTTCCAAGTCTCAGTCCAAGTGTTCAAGCCTTTACGTGTGTTCCATATTATTAGGCATGAAGGAGTAGAGGAGAAGGGACAGAGCCCACTCACCAAGTTTGATTCCATTAAGCATCATGTCCTGCCGATACGGTCGATCCCTTGAACCCGTGGTCCGATGCAAAGCACGATCTACTCAACTGGTATGACCATGTGAGCAGGCCGTGCTCTCCAAATCATCCGACCGATTGGACTAAAGAAGACAGCATTATTGCTCCAATCCAGCTATCTCAGTACTGCTCTGAATGAACACCTGATTCCTATCGAACTCCGCTAGCAATCTGCACGTGAAACCAACTCAAGTCAATACTTGTTCCCAAATCCAACAAATTAAAATGTAACCAGCTATTGCCTCATTCAGTCTGACTCAGCGTAACATACTGTGCGGTTGTGGGGCGTTACATGTGTCATGCATTTATTACTTGTTAGGAGAGCCCCTACATAGAACGTTGTCCTCAAAGTGCATGCTACACCTAGATTGGTTAAGAGTTGTAGTTCATGAGTTATTTGACAACTCTCTTGTTTGTATTTATTGTTTATCATTTAGCATGTATATTATGTATCTTGTTACGTCCCTTTAAGGACCTGGTCTCCTTCTAGGTTATTTGCTGAGCTGCTTTTATGGGAGTATTATGGACTAGTTCTTTGAGCTTCAGGTATACTTAGATGTTACCTTCTTCATTGTTCCTTCACAGTTTAATTCTTGTTTTAGATGATTCATAGTTAGCATTGTGGATGTATCTAAATATTTGATATATATAGTTATTATGACCTGGACAATGTATACGTACTTAAGTTGGACTGGAATCTACTTGGTGCGTAGCTGGCCATTGCCACGTGGCCTAATCCCATATATTTTTGGGATGGGACATGACACTGTGTACATCGATATGGGGGACCACTCCAGAATATGGTTAGGCGCTAAGGTACACGATCAGTCGGTCTAACAGATTGACCAGCAAGATCATCGAACTACCATAAGAAATCCAATAACAACATACTCATCCAGATACACAATACTACTAATGGATAAGGGTATGAGCAACACGTGCATGATACCATATCGATACAGGATACATGAATAATACACATACAAATATGTATATCAGGAACGTGGAGTGACAAGTCCAGGTTCAAGAAAGTAATGACAAAATAAGTAGTAATCCACCGATGATGCAAATGCTTTACAACTGTGTCTTCTAAATTTTTCATCTTCTTCTAGTCTCGAATAACTCGTACTTAGGTTCCTAGACAATTGGTAAATAGCTTTCCTCCCCGTCAGTTGATTAATATATAAGTAGTAGGGATGGAGAATACCAATCATGATGCATAATTCAAGGATTTAAGGACGATACAAGAAAATTATGGAGTTCAAAAAAATTAAAATTTTAAGAAATAGAAGGGAATATAAGTTATTCAAAATGATCAAGATGTTTAAGGTTCACAATCTATAATATTATATACAACTACATATACCAGTATATCACCCAAAAGGTCTATGCTCCACAACTAAAGATAACTAGTACTAACATATCCAAATCCATCCAAATTGTAGCTATATCTATGGACATTCTCGAAAATATATTAATTCTACTTATATACAAGTCCTAGGTCATTATTTTCTTAGTGACTAGGTCATTCCAACAACATGAACTAATCTCCATTCGGGATGACAACTAAACTATGTCTAGCTTAAGAAAATAAATTTCATGGGCATATATGTATCCTTATGGCACTATCGATGGCTTCTCCTGAATATCACCTTTATTTTGTTCCCAAATGGTTCTACCTTAGATCATCATACAAGAAAGAAAAATACTGAGAACAATTCAACTGTAGAAATTACCACATAAACCAACCTATAAGATAAATGAAATAGTACATAGCCTAACATGGTAAAGATCTTATCGTGTATCCCTATCCTAAGGTTCTTTTTCTAGTTCTATCTAGACTAGACTTGCATGGACTACCATTAAAAGACGTGTCATACCCTGCCCCCAGAATACAACGAGAAGAGCGCGTAACAAACATCCTAGGCTACGCGACCTACGAATATCCTACTACCCACATTTGTGATTGTCGCCTGACATAGAATACAACAAACACATAAAGTTAAGAAAACCAAACTACAAAAGTCTAGAAGTACTAACACTCCAATCATAGTTACAAACATACTTAATTAACACTAAACAAAATCTTCTATCTAAAATGCAATTTGGAGAACAATATTTGTCACATATAGCTATTTTCTCAGCAACAATCTCATTTTTGGGTCAAATTATTGTTAAGGATTAATCGGCATAATATTTAAGGTCAGACCCACAAAGGCTGTGGATAAAAGTTGAATTAACTATTAAACTCAACCGATATTTGATCACACGAGTTAAGTATCTTAATGACGTACGATCGAGTTAAGAACTTTAATCTGAATCAAGATCATTTAACATAGAAAACTGGGCTAAGTCTCACACCTTTTCTTTGCAATACCTTATGAGAAGATAATACTGATAAGATTTTGTTGTTAATTATATTTTAAAGATTTTATCCACTGTAGTCCTAATATTCTCTCCTCTCCATGGTGCAAACCTAATAATCACAAATGATATCAGTGTACTGCAGTAGCATTATGATCTAAAGACCATATACTTATAGGGTTCTATATTCTAAGTGAACAACCCCACTCTTATAAAAATAAGAGTATGTGTTTCGATTTGTGTGTGCTAAAGGGCATAGCGTGATAAGAATACACTATACTAACGAATATATGTCTCAGTGAATAACCTTGCATTCTAAAAAAATATGACTTAAGAATTTAGTTTCATTGCGTGTTCACGTGTCGGTGTTCTACGTATCCTAAGATCAAGTACCCGGCCCCTATGGATTTAAAAGTTGTCAAAAGACGGTCACAAACCTAGGATAATGCATGGTTTTTAGTAACTTCTTGCTAGAATTATATTTACTTATTTCTAGACGAGAAACAGTTATCTTTCACATTTTAAAAAAAATTTGACAGTCTTTTTTGTATTTCTTTCTTCAAAAATAATTTGTAACATAATATATATAAGACCTAGAGCAACCGTCTATACAATTCACCATATATCACCTCGATGGATATGTTCATACTGGAATTCACAATAACAGTTACATATAACATGAATTTAAGAAATAATTTCAAGAATTTTCTACCAAAGCGATTTAACTAGCTACGTTGAGCATACATGTTGTAGTGCCTCAAATCCCGATCCGACCGGGACGAGCACTATGTAATTGGGCTTGTGGCTAGTCCGTCTGAGTCATAACTTAGATCTCGGCATCTTCTTGCCACGGACGAAATGCGATGATCCTTTCCAACTCATGGAAAGGCCTCTATTGAAACGAGTCCAATAGTTTTCGTGTTTTGGTTGCTTGGTTTTCTTGATTGCCGCTTTGGGATTTTGATTTGGTGTTGCTTTCGATTTGCTTGGTTTTCGCTGCTGGTTTTATCGTTTGGAGCTTGGATTTTGGGGAGTTCGGCAAGGAAGGATAGGCAAGATTTCTAACTCGGTGCTCGTGCTGTTTCAGGTCCGCGTAACTGACGTTTGATCGTCGCTAAGCGGGATTCCTAGTTTCAGCCTCTTTTCCCTTAACCAGTGAGTGGTTTGGTCCCTTCTTTCCTACTTCTTTATGCCAACATCTCTAAGTTTCAAATGTTCACTCGATGATGCCCGGTTGGACGCCTAGGAAATCCTTAGCCATAGGCATGCCAGTCACTAAGAAAGAAACATGGGATTTGTAGACTAATTTATCATATGCTTGCACACCTTATAATTTGAGCCTGTTTATAAGGAAAGTTGGTTGTTGGTGGCGGCCTGGTGCCTCGGATAGAGTTTTGGACTTATGGAATAACTGAATCGGAATACCGCTTGAGAAAATATGAACTATTGCATGAGATATATATGTTGCTGCTTTACTTCTTCTGTTTATTTCGATGCATTATATGTAATATAAATTATTTCATGCATTTGTATGGTCTGGGACAACTTGTGCACAGGGTTTGGCATTTTCTCAAAACGGCTTTCCGGGGCACTGGAACCGTATCGATCCGGAGGGAAATATTTGATTCGTGCTCGTCACGATGCATAACGGGACCTCCAGCAGGGCTTGCTACCCGGGCTGATAGGGCGCGCCGCTAATGCTTGAAATATGTCCCTAAGGTGTCGATCACACCAATAACCGCATAGAATAGAACGCATGCTAACTTATTATCTTATGCATATGGTGAGTATAAATTCTGTTTCATTTCAGGGAAGGCGTGCATCGATTGAGTAAGCAATCGGTGTACTGGTTGGATTCGATGCTATATTTCATTCCTATCAAAATATGCAACTGATATGAATTAATTTTACTTGCTTCCTTATAGAAGCTATCTTAATGCATGCTCGCCCCTAACAAGCTAGTGTCGATTTAGTCGAGTGGATTCATCCCGCTCACCAGTACAAGTTGAGTACTGACCCACATTATGGGCAACTATTTCAGGCACTCAGATGGTGCAACACTAGAGCATAGCGATGAGACGTTAGGAGCACCTCTATTTTGAAGTATAGCTGGAGTCAGTTCATTTTAGAGGCATGGACTTCAATCTATAAAGGGCGTAATGTACAAACGACGTGAACTATCTGACGGAGCGTGCCCTGCATTTTGAGTTATCCTTTTGTAATGCAATTCAATAGCCGAGAAGGCGCATCAATGTAAACTCTATGTAAATTACTCTGAATTATCAATAAAAAAGCATGTTTCTTCCGCATTTGTGTTCAAATCTCTGTGAATGTATTTTATCAATTGTGTTTCTAAATGGGTTCCTAAAACTGTAAGTTCTTGCCTTGTGCGAGCGCAACTCCAGGCTCGTACGGCATCACGCCCCTAGCAAGGACAAATCGGTTCCGTAAAGGATCCGGCGAGGACGAATGACCCTTTCGGGATCAGGGCTTGACATATTGGTATCAGAGTACGGCTGTACTTCCTTGGAATTTTAAAAGAATATAAAGGAGTTTGATGCGCCTCTCAATTGAGTTGCGTTCGGCGTCCGCTGCATGAGATGAGTCGCCTATACAATGAGCCCATAGATATAAAATCTATCAATTTTGGAGTGTTAACAAGCTACTCTCTTTTATAGCAATGGCTAAGAAAAACACTGCCGCTGCAAGCAGTGCTCAGCCTATCCAGAGCGATCCGACAAGTTCTGGAGAATCCGGAGGAGCGGGTTCAATCGGTATGTCAGAACGGCTTATGCACCTAATGGAGGCGCAACAACAACAAGCTATTACTCAGCAGGCAAATATTCAGACCCAATTTGCTGCTCAACAGAAACAGATGGATACTATGATGCAACTGATTGCATCATTGGTACCCAGTAACAGAGGAGCTATAGCAACGCCGCCGGCTGTGGCGGTAGAGGATGAGTCAGAAGAAACTCGGCCTTCAGCTAGGAACACCTGTCGAGCAGCGGAGTTCACAAAAATGCATCCACCCACGTTCAATGGACGAGCGGAACCGGACGTGGTGTTGGGATGGACTGCTAAGCTGGAGGGACTCTTCAATCTGGTTGGCATCCGGGGATCCAAGCGAGTGGCCTGTGTATCGGTTTAGCTGGAACTGCGTGCGCATGATTGGTGGGAGGCAACTAAGCAAGGGATCTACGATGCCAATTCCAACTGCAAAATCACTTGGAAAATGTTCAAATCTGCCTTCATTGAACAATATATTCCCCGAGCCGTGCGTCAACAAAAGAAAGACGACTTCAGCAATCTGGTGCAAGGAAGTTTGTCTGTTGACGATTACGACTCAGTATTCGCTAAACTGGCAAAGTTTGCTGGGCATTTCCTGCCTAACCAGCAGGCGTGGTGCTATCGCTTTCAAAAAGGTTTGAATGATGAGTTGCATAGGGACGTCATCAATCAGAAATATCAAACCTATAGGGAATGCTACGAAGCAGCCCTGGGCAGCGAGCGGATCTTTGAGCGCTATCCCCCAAAGGTAGAGGCGCAAACCCCCCGTACCAACAACAATAAATGACCTCAGGAAATGGGAGGGTCTGGAGCACAAAAGCGTCCGCACACGTCTGACCACAGGGGTCAATCTCAGGCACCGAACTGTAGCAGGTGCGGCAAATCAGGGCATCGAGTAAACGAATATCGGGTTACTGGATGTTTCAAATATGGTCGTCTGGGCCATAAACAATTTAACTGCCGGGAGGGTAAGCCGAATCAGAACAATAGGAATCAAAACAAGGAGCCTCCAGCAAGTGATGCCAATGTTGTGCCAGTCAATCCACAACGTCAGGGTGCTCAAGGCCGAGTCTATGCCTTGACTCGGGATGAGGCATCTGTCTCTGAAACGGTCATGACAGGTACATTACTTTTCAGAGAATTGCCCGCTAGAGTCTTATTCGATTCAGGTGCTACGCATAGTTTCATATCTGCTGATTTTACTGTTGAGCATAAATTAGCTTCTACTCCCTTAACTATGAATCTTTGCGTAAGCACACCTTCGGGAGTCGATATGCCCGCCCATGCGATCTGTAGGGATGGTTATATTTGCATCGGAGGAAGGAAGCTTTCCTTAGATATCATTGTACTAGACATTAAGGATTACAATATTATTCTCGGGATGGATTGGTTGGGTGCTTGCCATGCAACAATCGAGTGCGCGGAAAAGCGAGTCGTATTTCGTCTACCCGGCGAGGCAGACTTCTACTATTCGTGCAGCGCTGCACCGAAGACGGCAATGGTGATATCAGCAATTTCGGCTAGGCGTATGCTGCATTCGGGTTGTGAAGGGTACTTAGCTTCAGTTCGAGACACCCGGCAAGAAAGTGCAAATGCAGCTCAGGCTGATATCATAGCAGATTTCCTCGACGTGTTCCCGGACTAACTGCCTGGAATGCCTCCTGATCGTGAGATCGAATTCAGCATCGATATATTTCCGGATGCGCGACCGATATCGAAGGCACCTTATTGAATGGCCCCAGTAGAGCTGAAAGAACTTAAGGTTCAGTTACAAGATTTGTTGGACCGAGGATACATACGTCCAAGCGTTTCTCCCTGGGGTGCTCCAGTACTGTTCGTAAAGAAGAAAGATGGATCCATGCGGCTGTGTATTGACTACCGAGAATTAAATAAGGTGACCGTTCGGAATTAGTACCCATTGCCAAGGATAGATGACTTATTTGATCAACTCCAAGGTGCAACAGTTTTCTCTAAAGTTGATCTCAGGTCAGGGTATCACCAGTTGAAAATTAGACCAGAAGACATTCAAAAATTTTCGTTCAGGACCCGTTACGGACACTATGAGTTCCTCGTGATGTCGTTCGACTTAACGAACGCCCCTGCAGCTTTCATGGATCTGATGAACCGCGTGTTTCGGCCGTACATAGACAAGTTTGTCATCGTATTCATCGACGATATTCTAATATATTCCAAGAACGGGGCGGAACACAAGAAACACCTGAAGATCGTATTGCAGACATTACGAGAACATAAGTTGTTCGCTAAGCTCAGCAAGTGCGAGTTTTGGTTGAACAGCGTGGCGTTCCTTGGTCATGTCGTCTCGGCAGAAGGCATCGCCGTAGACCCGAAGAAAATAGAGGCGGTGGTGGACTGGAAACAACCTACGTCAGCCAACGAAATTCGAAGCTTTCTCGGCCTAGCAGGATACTACCGTAGGTTCGTGAAAGATTTCTCTAAACTGGCCTCGCCTTTGACTCGCCTTACTCAGAAAGAGATTGTATACAAATGGAGTAATGAATGCGAAGCCAGCTTTAGTGAACTTAAGCGGCGTCGTATTTCAGCTCCAATTCTTGCACTTCCAGATGGGGTAGAGGAGTTTCAGATATACAATGACGCTTCAGGACTCGGATTAGGATGTGTACTCATGCAACGGGACAAGGTAATATCGTACGCCTCCAGGCAACTGAAGCCGCACGAGAAAAACTATCCGACACATGATTTGGAATTGGCGGCGATTGTATTTTTACTGAAATTGTGGAGGCATTATCTTTATGGTGTTGCTTGCAAAATCTTCACAGATCACAAGAGCCTCAAGTATCTATTCACCCAACAGGAATTGAATCTCAGGCAGCGGCGTTGGCTAGAACTTATTAAGGACTATGATCTAACGATCGCTTATACTCCGGGCAAGGGAAACGTCGTTGCTGATGCTCTGAGTCGAAAGCACGTGGGCTAGTTATCTATAAACAACCGTTTACTTCGAGATCTTGAGGCGATGGACATTAAGTTTCGAGTTTGACATCAAGGAGTGCAGCTGGCACCACTCCATCTTGAACCGAGTTTACGTGATAGAATCAAATCAGCTCAGGAGGGCGATCAGTTCCTAGCGAAGGTACGCGGATTGATCTCGGCGGAGAAGACGTCTGACTTTGTGGCAGGCAAAGATGGGGCCTTACAGATGAAAGGAAGGCTATGCGTCCCTAGCGACCCTGAACTCCGAAGTAAAATTATGGCAGAAGCACACTACGCGAAGTATTCTTTGCATCCGGGGAGCACTAAGATGTACAAGGACTTACGCGGTACCTTCTGGTGGCAAGGTATGAAGCGGGATGTGGTGACCTTTGTGTCACAGTGCATGGCCTGTCAACAGGTGAAAGCTGAACATCAGAGGCCCGGCGGGGAGATACAGAACCTCGCTATTCCCGAGTGGAAATGGGACAACATCACTATGGATTTCATTGTGGGATTTCTGAAGACGCCACGGGGGCATGATGCGATTTGGGTCATAGTTGATCGTTTGACCAAATCAGCCCACTTTCTTCCCATAAAAGTTGCTTGGAGCGTCGATCGGTTAGTACAGATTTACATAGATGAGATTGTTCGATTACACGGAGTGCCTACTTCTATCGTCTCTGACCATGACGGACGTTTCTTATCTCGTTTCTAGACTAGCCTACAGTCTGCTTTGGGAACCAAGCTACAGTTCAGTACCGCATACCACCCCCAGACTGATGGCCAAACAGAGAGGACAAATCAGATACTTGAAGATATATTACGGCTGTGTGCGATCGATTTAAAGACTAGTTGGGACACGCACCTTCCGTTGGGTGAGTTTACGTACAACAACAGCTACCAATCGAGCATCCAGATGGCACCGTACGAAGAACTCTATGGGCACAAGTGTCGATCTCCAATCTGTTGGGACGAAGTCGGCGAGCGACAGGTACTCGGGCTAGAGCTGGTGGAGCAGGCAGTCGAGAAAGTTTGCTTGATTCGGGAAAGACTCCGCACTGTGCAGAGCCGACAGAAAAGCTATGCCGATACTCATCGTAGGCCTTTGGAGTTCATGGTCGGGGATCATGTCTTCTTGAAAGTGACGCCGATGCGTGGAGTGATGCGTTTCGGCGTGAAGGGCAAACTGAGTCCCAGGTTTGTCGGCCCCTTTGAAATACTAGAACGGGTGGCAGCTGTGGCATACCGAATTGCACTACCTCCCGCCTTGGCTGGAGTGCACGACGTATTCTACGTTTCTCAACTTAGGAAGTATGTGCATGACTCGAGTCATGTAGTTAGCTTCGAACAGCTAGAATTGCGCACGGATTTGTCATACTCAGAGGAGCCGGCGCAGATCCTGGATCGTAAGGAAAAAGTACTTCGCAACCGTACGATGTCCTTGGTTCGCGTGCTGTGGCGGAACCATACAGTTGGAGAATCAACCTGGGAAGTCGAATCGAAGATGAAGGAGAAGTATCCTTCGTTGATCATTGAGTCGGAGGTAAGGCTTGTTCTTAAGTTTCGGGTTGAAACTTTTTATTAGTGGTATATTATGTAGTGCCTCAAATCCTGATCCGACCGGGACGAGCACTATATAATTGGGCTTGTGGCTAGTCCGTCTGAGTCATAACTTAGATCTCAGCATCTTCTTGCTACGGACGAAATACGATGATCCTTTCCAACTCATGGAAAGGCATCTATTGAAACGAGTCCAATAGTTTTCGTATTTTGGTTGCTTAGTTTTCTTGATTGCCGCTTTGGGATTTTGATTTGGTGTTGCTTTCGATTTGCTTGGTTTTCGCTGCTGGTTTTATCGTTTGGAGCTTGGATTTTGGGGAGTTCGGCAAGGAAGGATAGGCAAGATTTCTAACTCGGTGCTCGTGCTGTTTCAGGTCCGCGTAACTGACGTTTGATCGTCGCTAAGCAGGATTCCTAGTTTCAGCCTCTTTTCCCAACCAGTGAGTGGTTTGGTCCCTTCTTTCTTACTTCTTCATGCCAACATCTCTAAGTTTCAAATATTCACTCGATGATGCCCGGTTGGACGCCTAGGAAATCCTTAGCCACAGGCATGCCAGCCACTAAGAAAGGAACATGGGATTTATAGAATAATTTATCATATGCTTGCATACCTTATAATTTGAGCCTGTTTATAAGGAAAGTTGGTTGTTGGTGGCGGCCTGGTGCCTCGGATAGAGTTTTGGACTTATGGGATAACTGAATCAGAACACCGCTTGAGAAAATATGAACTGTTGCATGAGATATATATGTTGCTGCTTTACTTCTTATGTTTATTTTGATGCATTGTATGTAATATGAATTATTTCATGCATTTGCATGGTCTGGGACAACTTGTGCACAGGGTTTGGCATTTCCTCGAAACGGCTTTCCGGGGCACTGGAACCTTATCGATCCGGAGAGAAATATTTGATTTGTGCTCGTCACGATGCATAGCGGGACCTCCAGCAGGGCTTGCTACCCGGGCTGATAGGGCGCGCCGCTAATGCTTGAAATATGTCCCTAAGGTGTCGATCACACCAATGACCGCATAGAATAGAACGCATGCTAACTTATTGTCTTGTGCATATGGTGAGTATAAATTGTGTTTCGTTTCAGGGAAGGCGTGCATCGATTGAGTAAGCAATCGGTGTACTAGTTGGATTCGATGCTATATTTCATTCCTATCAAAACATGCAACTGATATGAATTGATTTCAATTGCTTCCTTATAGAAGCTATCTTAATGCATGCTCGCCCCTAACAAGCTAGTATCGATTTAGTCGAGTGGGTTCATCCCGCTCACCAGTACAAGTTGAGTACTGACCCACGTTGTGGGCAACTATTTCAGGCACTCAGACGGTGCAACGCTAGAGCATAGCGAGGAGGCGTTAGGAGCACCTCTATTTTGAAGTATAGCTGGAGTCAGTTCATTTTGGAGGCATGGACTTCAATCTATACAAGGGCGTAATGTACAAATGACGTGAACTATCTGACGGAGCACGCCCTGCATTTTGAGTTATCCTTTTGTAATGCAATTCAATAGCCGAGAAGGCGCATCAATGTAAACTCTATGTAAATTACTCTGAATTATCAATAAAAAAGCATGTTTCTTCTGCATTTGTGTTCAAATCTCTGTGAATGTATTTTATCAATTATGTTTCTAAATGGGTTCCTAAAACTGCAAGTTCTTGCCTTGTGCGAGCGCAACTCCAGGCTCGCACGGCATCACGCCCCTAGCGAGGACAAATCGGTTCCGTAAAGGATCCAGCGAGGACGAATGACCCTTTAGGGATCGGGGCGTGACACATGTTAGGTGCGATTACTCTAAATACAACAAAGGCCAAAAAAAATAAAAGTTGGTATATAAGTACATAAAACTTGTGATACGGCTCTCAAATTAGACCACAGGACTAACATAAATGATAATAAACATTTGATCGATTCTGATTTGAATTTCATATTTCATACTTAAGTTATTTAATAAATTTTAGGAAATTCACCCAAAAACTTAATTTTGAGGGTTTTTGAAACCATATGAAATCTAGATACCTAAATTAAGTATCTAAGTAAGATTATATGTATATATAGGTTAAATTGAATTCGTTATCATAGGTATATGCTGAATTTTTAAGAAAAATAATATCAAATGAGGAAAATCATTTGCGTTACCTAATTTCAGGCTCTGACATGATACTTGTAATTATCAAATTTTATTGTAACTAGTTGAACTAATATCCCCATTCTCGAACGGTCAACCTAGACTCATTCAAGGAGTGCACACAAGAGTTGGGAATACATATACCTAATTTGGTCAAAAATTAATAATTATATACCTGATACTCATCCAATTCATTTGAATCTAGTTACCGCATAGTTTGGGCACACTTGAGACTTCAAAAATCAAGGTTGCAACCAAATTTTGGGTTAACTTACTTCTAGATTCTGCTAAGGTTAAAGCTAAATTTTAGTTTCGACTCGGCCTAAGCTCAACATCAATACTATTCAATAATACCTTAGTTGAATTACATGTGGTCACAAAGTTAAATGGCCTCGAAACACGCCAAGACCTCGATTTGTTGTCTAACATGCCCAAAATCCGTATCGAAGGTGCCAGGGGAGTCCATGGGCTTAAATAACCCAAAACGGGCCTAATTCTTGATCATAAGTCTATACATAGCCAATTTGACTACTGGACAATAGCACTTGAAACCAGGAATTAAATTGGTAAACCTTATATTTTGTGTCGTAGGTTATCACAATATGAATAAGAGATTAAGGGATGGTTCTATGCAATATAAGTAATCTATTTTCTGTTCCAAAGAGTTACGATGATCCGTGTTGGATCGATGAGGAGCTTGTAGAGGGTATAATCTCTTTATTCCATTAGTGGATGTTCTTCATGGTTGGACTCTGATCATCTCGTAGTTTTTTTTGCAAGGATTTTCCACGTCAAAGATTTATGTGTCTGTGATTTATGTTTGGCATTTTTGGTTTGTGTGCTTTTGCTCGATTCTCTCGTAGGGCTTTCTGGTTTGGGAGAACAATTTTCGCGTTTCGTTCCCAACAAGTGGTATCAGAGCCAGGTTCTAAATTTTTTGAAGTGTGTCAGGGTTGACAAGCAAACCAGGGAAAAGAGATGGACGTGAAGCTGGTGCGCATGGTAAACCTGAACGGTACCAACTATCATTATTTGCGGAGCAAAATAAAGGATTTATTGTTTGTCAAGAAGCTGCATCTTCCAGTATTTGCGTCTGAGAAGCCCAGTAACAAATCTGATGAGGACTGGAACTTCGAGCATATACAGGTATGTACATATTAAGTTTATTGATGAGAACGTGTACAACCATGTTGCCAACATTGCGCACACAAACACACTGTAGGATAAGTTAGAATCTTTGTATACGAAGAAGACCGGGTAAATAAATTGTTCATAATACAGATGATGATGGGTCTGTGGTACAAGGATGGGGCATCCATTACGGATAATTTGAGTGAGTTCCAGGGCATGGTGGACTAGCTATCCTTGATGGGAGTCAAGTTCGACGACGAAGTACAGGGACTATGGCTGTTGTGTACATTGCTAGAGTCATAAAAAACCGTACGAGTGTCGATGATTGCTTTTGCTCTGGAAGGCATGATCAGTCTGGAGTTTGCCAAGAGTGGGGTACTGAATGAAGAGATGCGGAGACGTTCTCAGAGCACTTCATCCATATCTCACTCAGAGACGCTACTTTCAAAGTACCGCGAGAGGGACAAAAGCAGGGGTCCGGGTGGTGGCAGAGACAATAGCAGGGGAAAGTCCAAGGGTCAGTACGAGTACTCAGAGTGTTACCATTGTGGCAAGAAGGGCCATTTCAAGCGAAACAATTTTGCTTGAAAGAGGAAGAAGAATGACGACAAGGGAAAGCAAAGTGAGAACACTACAGCAGTTGCCTTAACATATTAAGGTGATGTGATCATTGCAGATGATGAGGTAGTCATAAAATTCACCTGCGATGACAACTCTTGGTTGGTGAACTCAGGTGTTTCAGCGCACGTATCTCACAACATGGCACTATTTGCTACTTACACAACGGACGACTGTGGAGTGTTAAAGATGGGCAACGGAGATGTGTCAAAAGTTGTTTCTGTTGGAGATGTATATTTAAGGACAAAGATGGGTGCAGTTCTTGTTCTAATTTTTTTTGTCATGTCCCTAATATCCATTTTAACCTGGTATCGGTTGAAAGGTTGGATGATGAGGGTTTCTTCAACCTCTTCGGAAATGATCACTCGAACTGGAGCAGGGAATCATCAAGCCGGCAGGAGAGCTACTACAGGACCTAAGACTGCTACTATCCGAAAGTTGAAGCTTTTCAGAGGTTCGATGGTGATTTTCAGAGGAAGCAAGAAGTCTGGACTCTATTATATGGAAGGGAGCACACATGGGACACATGAGGTAAATGCAGCTACCGATGCATCTATCGAGTTATGGCATAGGCGGCTCAACCATATCAGCGAGAAGGGGATGAACTACTTCGTGAACATGAAGGTGATTACAGGGTTAAAGTCTACAAAATTGGAGAGATGTACTCACTGTTTGGCGGGAAATCAAAATAGGGTATCTTTCCAAAGGCACCCAAATTCGAGGAAGCCGACGTTGCTCGAGTTGATTCACTCGGATGTTTGCGGTCCTATGAAGGTAAAATCCATTGGTAGTGCTTCTTATTTTATGATGTTTATTGATGATTATTCCAGGAAGGTTTGGGTATATGCCTTAAAGACCAAGGATCAGGTGATCTCCACTTTCAAAGAGTTTAAGGCCTCTTTTAAAAGAAATACAGGTAAGAAGCAACTATGTGTTCGGTCCGACAACGGCGGTGAGTACATTGGTCCCTTTGATGCATATTGCAGAGAGCAAGGGATAAGATACCAAAAGACTCCGCCCAAGATACCTCAGCTCAATGGTGTAGCAGAGCAAATGAACAAGATACTGATGGAGTGTGTTCGGTGTTTGCTATCAGATACAAACTTTTCGGGCAGTTATTGGGGTAAGGCTCTTTACACTGCTACTTATATTATTAATTTATCTTCTAGTACTCCTTTCCAGGGTGATGTGCCTGACAAATATGGTATAAAAAGAGTCATCATACAATCACCTGTGAGTGTTTGGTTGTAAGGCCTTTGTGCATGTACCGAAGGATGAGAGATCCAAATTTGAGCCAAAAATGAGGCAGTACGTCTTTGTCGACTACGGTCGGGATAAGTTTGGATATAGACTCTACGACCCAGTGGGAAGAAAGCTCTACAGAAGCAGAGACATGGTATTCATCGAGGATCAGACCATGACCAACACTCAGGATTCTAAGATGCCTTCTGAGGCCGAGGAATTGCCCGAGTTAGAGTCATTTCGCTTCGAGCAGTTTCTAGAGAATATTACAGAGGATCTAGTTATGGGGAAGCCAGTACATGGAGTTTCTCCCAACCTCGATCATCATCTTGATGATGGTGATCAGGGTGACCCTCAGGAGGATGAGCATACCGAGGAGGTAGTTCCTGAAGGGGAGGAGGCTGTTGATACACAGCCAGCACCAGTGGTTCCGTTGAGGAGGAGCAACAGAGAGCATCAACCATCTATGAGATACTCACCGGGTGAGTATGTGCTATTGACTGACGGGAGAGAGCCCAAAAGTTTTACAGAGGCTATGGAAGACGAACACATGTAGGGGTGGATGGAGGCTATGCATGAGAAGATGAGTTCCTTACAGGCCAACTCCACTGGTGTGGTTGCCAAAGGGCAATAAGGCTTTGAAAAATTATGGGTGTTCAGAGTAAAGCAGACAAATGATGCTACTCGCCCCCGATACAAAGCGAGGCTGGTAGTTAAAGGCTACAGTCAGCGAAAATGCGTAGATTATGCTGAGATATTTTTGCCAGTCGTCAAGTAGTCGTCTATTCGGGTGGTGCTAGCATTGGTAGCTAGTTTTGACTTGTATGTCGAGAAGATGGACGTGAAGATGACATTCCTCCATGGTGATCTTGAGGGAGAGTTATACATGGAGAAGCTAGAGGGATTCTGTGAGAAGAACAAGTCACAGTTGGTCTGTCTATTGAGAAAGAGTTTGTATGGTCTGAAGCAGGCTCTGAGGCAGTGGTACAGAAAGTTCGAGTCATTTATGGGAGAGCATGGTTATGCACGGAAGACGTCAGACTACTGTGTATTTGTAAGGTAATTTTTTGAGGATGATTGTCATGCCCCAGTCCCAAAATACGTAGGACCATGGCAATAGCCAGCTACATATCAAGTAGTCTCCAGCCCAACTCGAATACGTATACGCTACCTATAACAGGACATAATTTCTAATATGGAAAGTCTACTATATATTAATCCACATAAGAATAAACATCAAGAATGAATAATATGGTTCATGGTTTGCAGCCCACTAGCATATATGTTCGAATAGACCCAAATGAATATTATGAGTCTATCAAATCTAGGCTATATCAGCAGAATAAGTCAAACGATAAATAAATGTAATAATGGATAATGATGAGTGTAAATACAATAGGTTAATTTTATCAACGTCCGGTGGAGACAAATCTACTACGGGTAGATAAAAAGATAAATATAAGAAAATAAATCAAAGTCTATGCTAAAAATAACTAAATAATAGCTGAGTCGTCAACTGTGGTTATACCCTCGTCTGGTGCCTAACTGTAGGACTCCGAGTAATCCTGCACACTGGAGAACAAATCCAGGTCCTCAGTGGGATATAACAAGATACAACATGCAAGCCAAGTATATCAAAATAAAGCATTCTAAAATAGATAGGTAATCAGGCAAAAAAATAACTAAGGCATAATCTATACTTTAGTAATATACGAAAAAGAACAACTATTTACACATGAACTGCATATAGGACAGATTACAAATACCGTAGCTCTCAAGTAAACCATGGCTAAGAGAACACTCACCCGACCTTAGAGGCCACAGGGTCACGAAACAGATAACCTGGCCTTAGAGGCCACATGGTTATGAATAACGAAAATAAAGAAGAGAAATAGCTATTCCATGTATTTATAATCGTTCTCGCGCATCTAACACGTACGTGGGTCTATACAATCTATTACTATCCAAAGTAATACATGGTGTATGACAAGTATTTCTAATCATAAAATAATAATAATTTTCTAATCCTAGCATCATGTGAATATATGAAAACAAATATAGATCATATAATAAGTAAATCAAATTAACATGCTATATGAAATTGAAAACTTGGCAAGGTATACTTGTCTCGCTTGATGGTTGGATTTGGTGATGTCATTGAGAGTATGAAGGACCATGCCATAGAGTCCTTTTCAAGTCAAAGGACCTAAACAATATTCAATTCATGCAATAATAGTTTCACTTTAGTTAATAATATGTACATATATAATATGTAAAGTTTAAGGGGTGCAGTTTATAATTACCTAAATGTCAAGGGAGTATGCAAAACTTTTCAATCTTTGTAAACTTTTGCACGTTTTAGCGTATAGAAACGTGATTACTTCCATGAAGAAGAAGACAAGTACGGAGGCTCGACAAATGGTGGACAGCAGGGTGGATGATCCAGCTGTCGAGTACCAGTTCACCGGTCGGAGTCGACACACGCGGGGGAAGAGGTATAAGGTTTGGCTTCGAACGGAGGGGACGGGGCATGTACGCGGGTTCTGGTCGATGGGTCTTTGGTCTAGGAAAGAGGCTTCCGGACTCGACCGTGTGCTTGACGAGCGCGACCAGGGGGTCTGGTAGCTGCTCGCGCGATCATCGGTCAGAAATAATATGGTGTGTGTCACGCGGATGATGTCTTCCTAACTAGGCAATTTGGGTCGAGACAATGCTTGAAGCTTTGGCAGAACCGGCGTTGGCGAGGACCAGTGGCCTGCGGATCTAGTTTCCTGTGGTTTATGTATTTATACATAACTAAAACTTAGAGATAGGGATATGATAAGGGATGCTATCTATAGATGTATATATATTCATGCATGGTACTTGGTTGGGTTTTAGGCTATCTTAGGATGAGTTTACTTATTTATTTGGATTCTTGTAGATTGGATAGGATCAAAAGGATTTGATATCATTTTATTTATTTGCTTCTTGATTCTTCTAGTCAAATGAATATATTGTATCCAAGTTTGTTGGTTTGGCTAAGGACAAGATTTTTATTTAAATAATTTATGTGGTTGACAATAGAATATGATTTTATATTTATAGATATGGATTAATCGTAAATAGACAATTAGATAACGTTTATCCTATTTCTTTAACTAAAATTTAATTACATAAATTCACATAGAGATGTAGGTGAAATCAAAATATTTTATAATTAGGTTTTACTGATATATACTATGTTATATTTTAGGAGTTTAGTTTAACTTGATACAACATCTATTTATTACGACATATACTTTTCCTATCTCTTTTATTTATTTTAGATTTATCTAGATAAATTGGATATATCTATGTTCTTTTTATCTAAAATATATATTCAATACCTACATTGTTTATATAATTCTTTTATTCAGTAAATTAAATTAAGATTTATTTACTTATTCATTTTTATAGTTATTTAGAGCTACTTGCACCTTTTAAAATATTATTTAGCCAATTTAGGTTTAAAATTTATGGCAAAATTTATAATTTGGGATAAGGGGGTTTACAATAATTTTATTATTTTATTTCTCTATGTTGATGATATGATATTGGTGGGTCAGAATGCCACTAGGATAGCGGAGTTGAAGCACCAACTGGGCGCAACCTTCTCTATGAAGGATTTGAGTGCAGCAAAGACTATTCTAGGGATGGAGATCAGCCGAGAGAGAGAGAGAGAGAGAGAGAGAGAGAGTTCAAGCTGCTACACTTATCCCAAAAGAAGTACATTCACCGGGTACTTCAACATTTTGGGATGGATGGGTCAAAAAAAGTAACTCCCTTACGACTTACTTTTAGTTCACTAAGGAGCAGTGTCCATCTATCGAGGACGAGAATAAAGATATGGAGAGGGTTCTATATGCCTCAGTTGTGGAAAGTCTCATGTATGCTATAGTGTATACGAGGACAAATATCGCTCACACAGTTGGCACAGTTAGCAGTATCTTTCCAATCCTAGAAGGGTACACTAAAGTGCAGTCAAGTGGATCCTATGATACCTTCAGGGCACTATCGATTGGAGACTTTCTTTTGGTGGTGACTAGCCGAAGCTAGTCGGGTATACCCACGCTGATATGGTTGGAAATATAGACACAAGGCGATCGACTTTGGGCTATGTGATGATGTTTTTTGGTGGAGCAGTATCATGATAGTCGCAGTTGTAGAAGTGTGTTGCCTTGTCAATGACAGAGGCATAGTACATTACGGCGATGGAGGCTTGTAATAAATTATTGTGGATGAAGAAGTTGTTACAGGAAATAGGGCAAAAGCAAAAGCAATACACTTTGCTTTACGATAGCTAGAGTACAATTCACCTTGTGAAGAACTAGACATTTTATAGCCGGTCCAAACACATTAATACTCGGTATCATTGGATAGGGGATGGGTATCATTGGATAGGGGATGTGCATGGTTGATAAGAAGCAAGTGACGCTTGATAAAGTTCATACAGATGACAATGGAGCAAACATGTTCACAAAGGTTCTACCAAAAAAAAGTTTGAGTACTGCAGGTGGATCATCGGGATGACAACCTCCTTCATATAGTTATGAAGGAAGAGATTTGTTGGAGTGGGTGAAATTTTCAACCTATGTGGAGAATACTCCGGAGTACGACAAGCGCCATCCATGTGTCAGAAAAGCTTGGGGAGTGAATCGAGCGTTGTGTATTGGAACATTTATGGTAAAAAAATATTATATTAGATTTTTATCTTTGACTTTAATTATATATTTATAATTGGATCTTTCATATATTAACTTTTCATATAATTGAATTTCCAATTTATGGCAAACCAATTTATAATTTGATATCCAATAAATATATGATTGAATGTAATTCGATTTCTGTAAATATTTTTGGCTTCTATATAAAGATTTTCAATACATAAAATGTAACGCCCCGCTCCAAACGGTTACTTATGGAACACTTCGCTGCTTCGACTCGGTTGAGAATCGAGTCTCGGGGAAACCTTACCGCCAGATCAACACGGACAAAGTGCAATGAACCGTTCGAATTGATCGAACAACTTCTATTGAAATATGTCCAAGAGTTTTTGTTGGTTGCTTTACTTCTTGGTTTTGTGTTGCTTTGGGTTTTGAGTTGCTTTCGATGACTTGGTTTTCATGATTTTGCTTTCTCGCTTGCGGTTTCTTTTCGAATCGTAAGGGAAAGAGATTGAAGTATGCTAACCAGGTATTGTTACATTTTTAGGACGCATAACCAAAGAGTGAACGTCGCTTAAGGCTTCCCCATACTCTCGTTCGATTCATTCGGTGAGTGGCTTAGGCCCTTCGATGAATCCTTTAGTCTGCATGCCTAATAAAGAATCTCTAGTTCACTTGAAATATGTTGCCTCACTAAAAAGATAAGCTAAAAGAGAAAGAAAAGTATTGCATGCTTCAAGTATTGAACTGCTAACTTACTAGTTGCTTATGGAATGCTTATTGTCCCTGGTATGCTGTGCATTGAGTATTGTGGCTGGAAACTCTGGACTTGATCTAGAAAAGAGAAAAGAAGATATAGACTTATGTGTGCATTGTTCATCAGTTGCATGATAGCATATTTTCTGATAGCGCTTGCATTCATGCATTTGGTCAGGACAACTTGTGCACAAGGATTATCTCTCGAGCGGTCCCTGGGGCACTGGGGATCGTTCGGCCGAAAAGAGATCTAGATACCCTGAGGCAGTGAACGTCCTTACTTACGGGAGGGTAGACTCGTCCATTAGTGAGATGGGCTTGTATGTCCCAACTGCTAATCCCGTGGAGGGGACCATCATATAGTTAGGGGGCATGCTAGGTTTACCTTCTTGCATACCTAACAAATTGATGCCTATTTTCGATTCATAAGTTATTCATATACAAATTGTGGCTAACTTGTGTGTCTACTGCAGGGATAACCGCTCGGCTGTGGGTAAGAATTATCATGTGCATATGCTATAGATTGTCTATGTTTCCTTGCATGAATTGTTAAAAAGAAACTAGACAACCAGAAAGATCACCTAATAATGCTAGCTTTATATGCTGACTTAGTGTGGATTTCTTAGGTGAGTTTGGCCTCGGTCGCTCACCAGTACATGTGGTAGTACTGACCCACGTTTGTGGGCATATATTCAGGTGCTGGAAGTGAGAGTTTGGCAAGCTTCTTGAATCTGAATCAGTGTGTGCGCACCCTTCCTTAGGACTGTATTCGTGCTGCTACCTCCGCTACTTACCTCTCCAGTGGGCTACTTCTTCTTCTGCTAGATGTTTTACTATTTTGGTCCTATTACAAAAACATAATGTAATGGGCGTTGTGGCTAGATTTTGGGAATGTGAAAAGAGTTGTAAGCCTTCTAAGGCATATTTTGTAACTCAGCCAAGCAAGTACTTGTAATCCTTATCTTCAAGTATTCAATAAAAGAAAGTATTTTGTGTGCTATCAAATGTGTTCAACTTCGGTTCTCTGTATTTATTCTGTGCTTATATATGTATATTTTTATCTTTTTTATGTCTTGTGCAGGTACGTTGCCTGGTGCAAGCGCAACTTAGGCTTGCATGGCATCGCGCCCAATCGAGGACGAGCGGTTCCGTAGGGACCAAGCGAGGACGATCGGCCCCTACGGGATCGGGGTGCGACAGGTGGTATCAGAGCATGGCTTTACGTCCTTGGCCTCTTCAAACATCATTTTCGAAAATGATATAAGTTTTCAAGCGATTTCAAAAGTCCCGAATTTCGAAAATAGATTTCAAATCTATAAGAAGTAAATCGAGAGTATGAATGGTCCCTAAGAGTGTAAAAACCCAACGCCCCATACAATAAGTCCATAATACGTTATGAGACTAACGCAAGCTACTCTCTTTTGCAGCAAAGATGACAAAAACAGGTGCTAGTAACCCTGAGACATCGCGCGCAGCAAGCGTGAGCGATGATCAAATGGATAGACTGATTGCAACGCTTCAAAATCAGAATGATCGTCATGCTGCACAACAAGAACGAGTTGAGGCTCAGCAGCAACGAGCAGATGCTAGAGCCTCAGCGCAGCAACAATAGCTTGACTCTCTGACACAGATTATGACAACACTAGTAGCACACAGTGGTGCATCGGGAACCGCTGCAACACCAATGACTGCCCCGACCATGCCTCAAGGAGCAGGATTAGCAGAAACTAACGAGCCTCATCGTGCGGTCGAGAAGTCTACCTTTAAAGGCGCTGAGTTCCTGAAGTTGAACCCTCTGGAGTTTGAAGGCAGGACCACGCCGGATAAGGTGATGGACTGGATCGCAAAGATGGAGAGCTTGTTTAGCTTTGCTTCAATACCTGCGAACAAGAGGATGGCGTGTGCAGATATGCAGCTACGGTTACGTGCACACGATTGGTGGGAAGTGAAGAAAGCAGATCTAGCCACCAAGCATCAGGATGGTAGGATCACTTGGGGAATGTTCAAGAAAGCATTCCTTGCACACTTTCTTCCGCCAGCTGTCAGACAGAGAAAAGAAGACGAGTTTACCAAACTTAAGTAAGGGAACATGTCCGTCGAAGATTATGAGTCAGAATTTTCCAAACTTGCTAAGTTCGCTAGCTCGATGGTTCCTGATGAGGGAGCCCGCACACATCGGTTCATAAAAGGCTTAAACGATAATCTGAGAAAAGATGTTATGAACCAGGAATGCAAAACGTACATCCAAGCATTTGAGACAGCGGTGCAGAATGAGCAGTTTATACCACAAAGTGCTGTGGACAAGGCACCCGCTCCTCAAAACCCTCTTGCTAAAAGATACCATGACGGAGAAAAGAAAATAGCGGGCGAGCGGCGCCCAGGTTCTGCATGCAGTTATTGTCACAAATCAGGCCATACCGTGGATATTTGTCGTGCTGCAAATAATGAGTGTTTTAACTGTGGGCAGCAAGGGCATCTAGCAGTGAACTGCCAAAACAAGAGGGTTCTGCCGCCATACCCGACTGGGAACAACAAGACTGCTCGGGTTGAGACTCAGACCCCTCCGGGTCTTGCTTAGGAACCAACTGATCAGATAAGGAGGCCGAGAGTTTATCAGTTGAATATTGAGCGTGATGAGGGTGGACACGATGTTGGTGAGTCTGTTTTCTTTGAAACTCTTGATGCTTGATCTTTGTCTCCTTGATCTCTTAAGTTTCGAGGACAAAACTTTTTCTCAGTGGGGTAGTATGTAATGCCCCGCTCCAAACGGTTACTTATGGAACACTTCGCTGCTTCGACTCGGTTGAGAATCGAGTCTCGGGGAAACCTTACCGCCAGATCAACACGGACAAAGTGCAATAAACCGTTCGAATTGATCGAACGACTTCTATTGAAATAAGTCCAAGAGTTTTCGTTGGTTGCTTTGCTTCTTGGTTATGTGTTGCTTTGGGTTTTGAGTTGCTTTCGATGACTTGGTTTTCATGATTTCGCTTTCTCGCTTGCGCTTTCTTTTTGAATCGTAAGGGAAAGAGATTGAAGTATGCTAACCAGGTATTGTTGCATTTTCAGGACGCATAACCAAAGAGTGAATGTCGCTTAAGGCTTCCCCATCCTCTCGTTCAATTCATTCGGTGAGTGGCTTAGGCCCTTCGATGAATCCTTTAGTCTGCATGCCTAATAAAGAATCTCTAGTTCACTTGAAATATGTTGCCTCACTAAAAAGATAAGCTAAAAGAGAAAGAAAAGTATTGCATGCTTCAAGTATTGAACTGCTAACTTACTAGTTGCTTATAGAATGCTTATTGTCCCTGGTATGATGTGCATTGAGTATTGTGGCTGGAAACTCTGGACTTGATCTAGAAAAGAGAAAAGAAGAGATAGACTTGTGTGTGCATTGTTCATCAGTTGCATGATAGCATATTTTCTGATAGCGCTTGCATTCATGCATTTGGTCAGGACAACTTGTGCACAAAGATTATCTCTCGAGCGGTCCCTGGGGCACTGGGGATTGTTCGGCCGGGAAGAGATCTAGATACCCTAAGGCAGTAAACGTCCTTACTTACGGGAGGGTAGACTCGTCCATTAGTGAGATGGGCTTGTATGTCCCAACTGCTAATCCCGTGGAGGGGACCATCATATAGCTAGGGCGCATGCTAGGTTTACCTTCTTGCATACCTAACAAATTGATGCCTATTTTTGATTCATAAGTTATTCATATGCAAATTGTGGCTAACTTGTGTGTCTACTACAGGGATAACCGCTCGGCTGTGGGTAAGAATTATCATGTGCATATGCTATAGATTGTCTATATTTTCTTGCATGAATTGTTAAAAAGAAACTAGACAACCAGAAAGATCACCTAATAATGCTAGCTTCATATGCTGACTTAGTGTGGATTTCTTAGGTGAGTTTGGCCTCGGTCGCTCACCAGTACATGTGGTAGTACTGACCCACGTTTGTGGGCATATATTCAGGTGCTGGAAGCGAGAGTTTGGCAAGCTTCTTGAATCTGAATCAGTGTGTGCGTACCCTTCCTTAGGACTGTGTTTGTGCTGCTTCCTCCGCTGCTTACCTCTCCAGTGGACTACTTCTTCTGCTGCTAGATGTTTTACTATTTTGGTCCTATTACAAGGACATAATGTAATGGGCGTTGTGGCTAGATTTTGGGAATGTGAAAAGAGTTGTATATAAATTTTGGTTCTCTGTATTTATTCTGTGCTTATATATATAAATTTTCGTCTCTTTTGTGTCTTGTGCAGGTACGTTGCCTGGTGCAAGCGCAACTTAGGCTTGCACGGCATCGCGCCCAAGCGAGGACGAGCGGTTCCGTAGGGACCAAGCGAGGACGATCGGCCCCTACGGGATCGGGGCACGACATGAAAATCCTAATTCATGCAAGGGTTTATAAAAAGGCGCATGCAATATAGAAAAAAAGGAGAAAAAAGGTGGCAAGATGCTTCGCATTGAAAAGGAGAAAGAAGGATTGGAGGCCGTTTCGAAGAAGGAGATCAGTTTTGGGTATTTCTCGTTGTCTTTCTTCTTCGTGGTTGTAATCTATTTTCTGTTCCAAAGAGTTGCAGTGGTCCGTATTTGATCGATGATGAGCTTATAGAGGGTGTAATCTCTTTATTCCATTAGTGGAGGTTTTTCAGGCTTGGACTCTGATCGTCCTGTGATTTTTTTCGCAAGAGTTTTCCACGTCAAAAATATTTGTGTCTGCGAATTTTGTTTTGCATTTTTGGTTTGTGTGCTTTTGCTCTATTCTCTCGCAGGGCTCTCTGGTTTGGGGGAATGATTTTCGTGTTTTGTTCCAAACAATAAGAATTTAGACTTCTATACTCATGATTTGCCAACATATACCAATTATTATGACATAATAAAAAATTGACACCAATCCCAAACCTAGAGCTCAAGCCATTTCATAACTTAAAGTTCCAAAAAATCAAGTGAATAAACCACTAGTTCTATTAAATGTAATACTTTAAAAATCGGAGAACAACTAAGTTTTTAACCAATATAAACTTTAACCAATGTTTATTAAAAAACATGAAAATATGTATAAGCAACTATACATTATTGGATTCATAAAGATTAATCCCAAGATCACGAACCAAATCTAACAATTTTGTCATAATCTACCAAAAACTAGGGCGTGAAGAAATTAAAGTACTTTTAGGATTCTATGACATGGGTTTCTCTTAGAATTAGGTAGAGATGAAATTTGAGACAAAAATTTAGAAATAGACAATGGATCTTCTTTCTCTTTCTTATCCTTTCCCTTCTTCCTTTCTTCTTGTTCTCCCACCCCCCTCCCCTCTCAGATTTTGACTAGTCACCCCTTCCGACCGTCGTCTGTGATTCGCCTCTTATTGTGGTCCGTTGATGGTGGTTGGTTGTGGTAGTATGGCCTCCTCTTCTTTTTCTTGATCTTCTTTCTTTCTTTCTTTCTTGTTTATAAGTTTTCTTCTTCTATTTTATTTTCTTCTTTTTTCCAGGTTGTCATGACAAACCAAAGGATGAGATAATTATAAGTTTGCCACACCATCATGACTAGAATGAAAAAATGATAGAGTGTGGCTTGGGCTCATAATACCTAGCCACTTGAGCTGTCATAACAAAATATAAAATCAAAAAGGTTATATGAGAAATTAATTAAATAAAATAATGAAATGGTGGTCTAGTGAGGGATTAGATGAATGGATAGGAGGAATGGGATCAAGGATTTGAAATTAGAATCAGAGAATATGGAATTAAAATTAGAAATTTGGGCTAAGGAATTTGGGGATTAGAAATTAATGAGATGAATGAGTACAATAACAAAAATTAATAATTAATAAATTGAAACATATTTTGAGATAATTATAAAAAATTAAAATTTTGATTTGTGTCTATTATTTCAATGATCTCAAAATTATGATATAAAGAAATAGGAATGAAATCAGAATTTGGATTCAAAATTATATTTTTGCACAAATACAAATTTTTTAACTAAAAATAAAATATTATTTTTATAAATTGCATATTGGCAATTACAAAGAGACATATCCTCTTCATGTAGCTTTTGTTGAAGCTTTATAAGCTTCTTTACCTAAGGCAGAACAATCTTTGTCTTCAAATTCCATCGCCATGAATTTCTTGGCGAGATATATCTTGAACGTATTTTTATTGTTCTTATACTACTTTTTGATAAACTCCAAATGTCTCAAGCGCTTTTCCTTCTTATCGTAGGATTCAACCAAGAAATCCTCTAAGAAATTAAGGATTTCATAGAGGTAATTATCTCTTCAATTTTTGTTGTACAATATCGCAGCAACGACAAATTCAACGTTGTCCATTGTAAGAATTTATGTTTCTATATCAGACAAAGCATACTCCACATTCGTAAGTTAGAGATTGAGGATAACCTTCCTCTTTCAATTGTTATACCATTCTTCGTCAAAATTTACAGCTTGTGAAAGCTTGTATTCATGAGACTTGTATGTGCTTCTTTCATGTTAACTTGATAATAGATTTGAGATTCTTATAGACTTCGTGAATCACAAGAAAATTCTTTTGAGATTGTCGTTGATATTTTCTATAAGTCCGAATATACTAACCAACTTCTAGTTGAAATAAAAAGCATATATCTTGCTAGAGATTAAAATCCCCACACTGAAAATTGCAATAAGAAATCAATAGTGGAACTCCTATATAAAATAATCTACTATGGAATTGGAGCAGTAAAATTGATGAGGGTTCACTAATCAAATTAGCCGGACTAACCTGTTGTTCAAAGCAAGATTTGATGGTATTTCGTATCGATTCGCTCCCAGGAACCAACAAGTTCCGATTGCTTAGACAATCAAACTTATGAAATGTTCGATGTATCACATCCCTCCACGGAGCAAGCATTGATGTCCCGATCGACAACTCAAACGAGTGCTTGAGTATTGTTGCAAAAAGCTCTGGAGGCAGCTAGGAGGGATGTCTCTTTTGTCTCCTAGAGATTTTCTCGTCTAAGTTTTGTCCTTGCACAAGTGTTCTAGAAGTTCTTCTTATATAAGAGAGCTAAGATTGTGAGTTACAATATGGAATAGCCAGTCCACTAACAATGTGGACTAAAAATTAGGAGTAACCCCCAAAATGGGCAGCTACAAGCTAAATAGTCTATAGCAGGGATAGCAAAATAGTGGCGCTAACATAGCGCATGTACTGCAATGGAGAAACCATCGGAGCTATCTACACCCGAGTCCAAGTTCGAGCTAGGTCCCCCCGAAGGAATTTCTCCAAGAAATGGTGATATAAACGATTGTTAGATGTAGAATTTGAACCATGGCCACTACTAAAACCACCCATAACACTTACCACTTGATCTAACACAACACATGTGTATAAGTCAATAAATGAAGAATCAAATATTAAAATACTAACACATGGGATTTGCCCCAAAATAAAATGGTTGAACTAGATCACTAATTGACTATTAGTCCCAAGGCGGATCAAAGATGGTAGAACACAGGCCAATAGCAGAGCTACAAGCAAAACTCGAAAGTCCGCTCTCTACTAGAACCCAAGTTGACATCGAGACACAGAGCTTCTGGCAAACAAGTTTGCCCTCTGAAGAACTCGATTCCAATAAATCACAAAAGCCAATAGGGAAGTTTGGCTCACTAGAAACTCGAAAGAGTCTCTCTTCAAGTGATGCATAACTCCTAAGGATCACACCTCCAAGAACAAGTTATAAACTGACTATAAAGAAAAAAACTACAATAAAAGTATTCTTCTCTTTACGTTCTCAGATGCTACAATGAGATAGAACCGACCAAAGAGAACAAGAAGAAAGATCAGAAAATAACTCTTGCTGGGGTGATCAAAAACACCGGTGCTCAAAGCAAGATTCGCCCTATCCGCGATATACTCCCAGGAACCAGCAAGTTCTCAAAGAACTTCTAGAACGATCGCGTCAACTCCCTCCTTGACTCGCACAAACTCCTGGACTCCTCTTGCCAGCGCAACAACCTCTCTTCAACTCTCTCTCTCTCTCTCTCTCTCTCTCTCTCTCTCTCTCTCTCTCTTATATATTAATCCCATATAAGGACTGAGAGGAGAGTATTTAGAGAGGAGCCTAGCTACCTAAGTTGGTTACAAAAAAATAATAACAAATTTAATTCAAATCCCACAAAATTGGATCTGAATTAATGACTTTATCTTTCCATAACCGAAATAGAACCGCTCCTGCCAGCAGTACAATGGCCCAGCGATGCAAAACAATGCAGCAGCACATGCGTTCATACTAATTTACACAAGCGCCATGTGCCGATGCTGACGTGCTAAGTGCAAAGTGCGCCAACAAACCACTTTGCGTCCTTGAGCTCGAGTCCGAGTCGTTAAGCCCCTTTGGAGCTTAGCTCCTATGGAATAAATTCCAAGAGCATGACAAAAAGCTTAAAATCTTACATTAAGAAGTTAATCCTTTGTCATCCTAATAAAATACCCCCATATGGCACCCATGTGCCCTACCAAACCCCATGCATACCTCAACACAAGCAAAGCATTATATTGAGATACCCACTTGGTGGTGTAGCCAATATGGGACTATCATTCATAGTCCAAAGGCAAAAATACCAATAATCTCCTATATATCTCTATATATGGATTGTGCGTTCCCCATAGTGACTGTCCATCATGCATTAGGATATATGTCGCTTCGAAGTAAATCTTTTTGCATGGGTCAAATAACAATATGATACAAAAATGGACTAATCCTTGAATTTTGCACCATAGTTACAATTATATTTTACTCACGCAATGACATCAACTGTGCTTCTAATTACACATTAAAGGCCATGTACATGCCTTGTTTTGGTGTATGTATATTGGGCGTCTATCAGTTTTTCCACAAGAGACGGCATGTATCTCTTTCCATATACTCTAGGTGAGTTCTTTTAAAGAGTCCTTGGCATGAAGCCTTGCGCATCCATGTGGTGCTATGCCACTATGACATGGCCTAAAGCCGAGGTTCACTCCCTCATGTGGTATCATCTAATGTAGTATGAGGTCTCAACCTCTTTGTAGTGCCAAACTACCTAGCATGAAGCATTGTGCTTCCTTGGGATGTTACGCCACTGTGACATGGCTCGCGTAGCCGTAGATTTACATCTTTTACCTCTGTGGTATCATACCACTATAACATGAGGTCACTGGCCACTTTGTAGTTCTTTCTATAATTTTTTTACAGCATTAAGCTACCTGCCTATGTGTGGTGCTACGTCGTTGTGACATGGCCCGAAGTCGAGGCTCACTCTATCATGTGGTATCATGCTACTATAGTATAGGATACAACTCCCTTGTAGTACTGAAACTACAATGCTTCCTTTAAAGAACACCAGATATTCACTCTACCCGAGAACTCATTAAGGCATCAAAGCCATCCTCCCATAAGAAATATTCTATTCAAGAACAAATAGTATACCACAGTAGTTCTGGGTACGTATCCCATAATATCCTTGAGGACTATCCACTGTAACTAGTATTCTCCCAGTCAATAATGATTCTTTGAACTAAAAGCTAGATGTCCAGTAGATTTTTTTGAATTAATAACATAAAACTATATGGTAGAATTACAAAGACACAATATCAGAATGTCTTCAAGCCCATTTTGAATAATGTGTCCACGTCCAGCTGGCGCTTGAGACCCTTGGTGAACGGATCCGCCAGGTTCTCCTGACTTCGAACATCAATTATGGCAATGACTCCAGTCTTGATTAGATCATTCATTTTTCTGTGCCTCAACCGCACAATCCTCTTCTTTCTATTGAAGAGGTTATTTGATACCACCGCTGCGGTCGCCTGGTTATTGCAGTATATCTGTACCGTCGAAATCTGTACACCAACCACTGTAAGATCGTACATGAGCTTCTAAAGTAACTCTGCTTCATCCGTTGTAACTGCCAGTACATAAAACTTAGATTCCATCGAGGAATGAGAGACCATTGTCTGCTTCTTCGACTTCCAAGATATAACAGCTCTATTCATGGAGAAGACGTATCCTCCTGTGGACCTTTCGCTCTCTATTTCTGAACACCAGCTTTCATCACTGAAGCCTTCCACCACTATCGGATACCTGCTGTAGTGCGGTGCATACTTCTAAGTTCTCCTAAGATATATCATCACTCTCTTCACAGCTTTTTAGTGTTCCACACCAGGTTGCTCGTGAATTGACTCATCATTCGCACGGCGAAACTATGTTAGGCCTTGTGGCAGTTATTGCATACATCAAAATTCTGATGACGCTTGAATACTCCAGCTGTCAAACGCTTTCTCTAGGATTTTGCTTCAGCTTTTTGTCACACCTGTACGGAGTATCCATCCCTAAAAGATCCTGATATCTATAGCATATGAGTATCTTCGCAATATAATGAGACTGTGACAGCGCCACTCCAGTGTTCATCCGGATGATCTTTATCCCGAGGATAACATCAGCTTTCCCTAAATCCTTCATACTGAACTTGGATGACATGAACTTCTTTATCTCAATGATTTATGCTAGATCTGTGCCTAGGACCAGTATGTCGTCCACGTACAAACAAATGATGATTTCTCTCCCGTCAGTGAACTTTGTGTAAACACACTTGTCCGTCTCGCTAACCTTGTAGTCGTTTGATCTTATGACTTTGTCAAACTTGTCATGCCACATCTTGGGAGCAGCTTAAGACCGTATAACAATTTTTACCAACTTGCAGACTTTGTCTTCAAGCCCTTTGACGACAAATCCTTCTGGTTGTTGCATATAAATCTCTTCGGTCAACTCTCTATTCAGGAATGCTATTTTAACATCTATTTGATGAATAACTAGCTTGTGAATTTCACTCTGAGCAATCAACATCCTGATGGTTGTCATCCGCGCTACTAGAGCATATGTGTTGAAGTAGACGATCCCCTGCTTCTGAGAAAACCCATAGGCAACCAACCTTGCTTGAAACTTGTCAATAGTTCCATCGGCCTTCATCTTCTTCTTGAAGATCCATTTGAATCCGATTGGTTTAGTTCCTTCAGGCAAATCGACCAACACCAAAGTGTTATTGAAGGTTATTGATTCATACTCATCATTGATAGCCACCCTCCAGAAAACTACGTCTCTGGTCTTCATCGCCTTATCATAGGTAAGCAGATCTGCTTCCACATGATATGTGATAAAAAAATTTCTGAAGTCCTTCGATCTACTCACTTACTTAGATACTGGTTGTGCGAGTTCTGGTTCAAAAGTTGTCTCTGGAATGACAACTTCTCCTTGGACTACATCTTCATTGGAAGTGTTAGCCTCCTGTGCACTCACATTATTCTCCGAAATATCCGTGATAATAATGTCCTTGTGCCTTGTAAATTTATCTTCAAAAAATTTTGCGTTGTGAGATTCAATGATATGATTTGATTCTATATCAAGAAACCTCTGAGCATCACTCTTCTCAACATAACCCAGGAAGATGGTCTTCCTAGTCCTCATACCCAGCTTCTGTATCTTTAAGTTTGAAAGCTTTACAAATGCCAGTCACCTTCACACTCAAATGATATTCAAGTTGGGTCTAACTTTGAACCAGAGTTCATAAGGAGTGATATCGGAAGTTGCGTATGATACTATGTTCAGAATGAACATAGCCGTTAACGCAGCTTCTCCCCAAAAGAAGTTGGAAAGACCCGCAGTCAACAACATTGATTTTATCATCTTTGTCAACATCCTGTTCTTTCTCTTAGCTACTCCATTTGATTGAGGAGAATACAAAGAAGTCATCTTATTGACAATCCTATGTTCTTTGCAGAATAATGAGAATTTAATAGACCTATACTCTCTGTCTCGATCACTTCTGAGTCTCTTGAGTTGTTGCCCTATTTGACGTTCAGCCTCAGCCTTGAACTCCTTAAACTTCTCGAATGCTTCATCTTTTGGCTTAAGCAGATAGACGAACGTATACTTCGAGTAGTCATCGATGAAAGTAATGAACTACTTCATCTTGGCCTTTTTGTAGAACTGTTTGAAGTCAGAGATATCTAATTGCACCAACTCCAAAAGATCTGTGCTTCGGTTAACCTGCTTGAACGATTTTCTAGTGATCTTTGTCTGCGTACAGACCTCACTCTTCTCTATCTCCTTATCCCCACATATGGAGATAAGCCATAGACAAAATATTTTGTTTATTCTTTTACAATGAATATGTCATAGTCTATTATGCCATAACTGAAGAAAAAAACCAGAAGAAGAGACTACATTTATAATTTTATCCAGAGTTACAAGTTAAAGTTTAAATATCCCTTCGGTACAAAATACTTTTTTAAAGTAAGTTCCTTTGTAGGACATCACGATATGTCCACCATTGATGCCCATCCTCAAGCCTGTATTGCAGAGAAGACTTCCCGAGACCAGGTTCTTGGCTATCATCGGTACGTGCTTCACATCCTGAAGCATCAGCGACTTTCTCGAAGTCAGGTTCAGTACCACTATTCCGATCCCAAGTACTTTAGCTTGTGCCTTATTTGCCACCATAACCTTCTCAGATGTAGGCTCATATATGGTAAACTCCCTCTTTGAGCAAGCATGGCAGGATGTGCCAATGTCCACCCACCAGTCGGTGTCGACACCAGTCGTGATAACCTGTGCAATTATAGCATCCTTGTTAGGCTCACCTTGCTCTGTCTGTTTAGGCTTCGATCTGCAGTCACTCCAGTAGTGGCCCTTCTTGCCAAAGTTAAAGCAAGTCACATCTGACTTGGGCTTTGGCTTGAATGAAGCTGACTTCACCTTCAGATGGTTGAAGTCTTTTTTCTTGTTATGAGAAGCATTCTTCTTCCCCTTGGAGTCACCAACATGCATCAAGTTGACCTTTGCCAACTGCTTGGACAGGGAGTGCATCTTTAGTTGCCCCTTGGCTTCATCTTCAATGTGAATATAGTGAAGAAGATCTTCGAGATGGATCTCCATCTTCTTATGGTACATGTCTGTCTTGAACTTGATCCAACCTCCAGTTTCTGCTGTATCTTTAGAAGTTTCTTGACTTGTGGTAGCATTACATTCTCGTCTTCAAATTGTATAGTAAAGAATTTCTTGATGAGATAGATTTTGGACATTTTTCGTCAGTTTTGTAATGCTTCTCAAGAGCTTAATGCTTCTCAAGGGCTTCCCATGCATCTCTTGCCTTCTCTTTCTTGCTGTAGGAATCTGCCATCGAGTCATTCATTGCATTTAGGATCAACAGCCTGCAGAGGTCGTTGTCCTTCTTCCACTTGGAGTGTGCGTCTTGTGCCATACCAACTTCAAGTTCTCCTCCATCTTCAGGGATGGTAGGTTCAGGGTCAACCAACACATAATAAACTTTGACAAGATAAAGATTCGAAGAGATCTTTCTCTTCCAAATGTTGTAGTGTTCGTCATCAAACTTCTCAAGATTGTGAAAGCTAGTATCGAGAAGGTTTGAGCGGTTCTCCCTCTAACTCGGATATTTCTTTAAGATTGTTAGTCCCGATGCAGATCAAAGATGGTAGAACACAGGCCAATAGCAGAGCTACAAGTAAAATTCAAAAGTTCGCTCTCTACTAGAACCTAAGTTATCGTCGAGACACAGAGCTTTCGACAAACACGTTTGCTCTCTGAAGAACTCGATTTCAACGAATCACAAAAGCAAATAGAGAAGTTTTTCTCACTAGAAACTCGAAAGAGTCTCTCTCTCTCTCTCTCTCTCTCTCTCTCTATATATATATATATATATATATATATATATATATATATATTTCACTATATATTTACCAAACATAAGTAGATTATAAAAGATACAAACTATATGCACACTACATTTAACTTCTAAAATGGTTTCAACATGCATTAGTTGTTTTATAAGTATGTCGAACTTCAGATTTTGAGGTCCGAGATGAACTCTAAAAGTGGTTCCCTCAAAACTTAATGTTCATATTTTTTTTCATTGCTCATGATACAATAGTACTATCAACACAAAATTCAAGAAATACAATAATAAACAAAATTATATATCTAAAATTATATATGTCATAATTATGATACTAAAATTGAAGGTGTTCCAAACCAAAAAATAAAATTATGACAAATAAATAAAAAGAAAGGTAACAATATTTGGGGTAGTTCGTAAGATATATGTACAATTGTACATTAGTGCTTTTACGAAAGAAACATAACAAACATAAACCTATAGAAAAAATAAAAAAAATAAAGTACTAAATTTTAATTTGGTATATAATTATATGTAATAGACTTATAGACATGAAACACATTACCACATATGCAGAAATGGTGATTGGTGAGAAAAGAAATATATATAAGATGTCCTTAGTGTCACATCTCGCGTCACATGATCAGGCACAAGTTGTTGACGTCCAACCTACATCGCAGTATCGGTGGTATTCAATATTTCTAAACCTCAATAGTCATCAATTGCTTTCATTTACCAATCTTTCATTTATCGCAGTATCGGTGGTATTCAATATTTCTCCCGACAGGATATCACGAGCATGATACAATACACGATGAACACAACACGAAATGCAACTGTGTGTCCTACTGTGTCATGATCATGCAAATAAAGAAAATAAGTATATAATAATGCACTGCAAAGGGTAGAGTATTTGCCTCCGTCCAAAAATTGAAGTTGAATTAAGTCCATATAGAAAATAATGTTAAATTGTTATATTCACTTCCTAGTCCAAAAACCCTCTCTTAAATATGGAGAAATTTCTAGAAGTTCCTAGTTGCTAAATCCTAGTCAAGTGTAGAGTTCACATTCTTGATTCTAACTTGCAAAATAAATCCCCATTCACATTTTATTTCCAAAACCCTAAATTCCTTCTCTTGCCCAAAATCAAATGAAGCCCAATAATTATGCTTTATATTAAAACCAAAACTAGATGAATATATACATAAATGAGGCCCAAATTGATTTTAATTAATCAGAGCATCCCATATGCTAATTTATTTGTTGTGTCCAATCCAATACGAAATCAGAATATGTGTAAACCCCCTGATTTTTTAGGAATTTTTAAAAATCAAATTTCATAATTTTCTAGAATTTTCTATAATTTTTAACTAATTAAAAATTAAGGTATTTGTAATTAAATAATTTTAGATGATGTTAATCAATATTAAAATATTATGAGAATAATATTTTTAGGTGTAAAATAAAATATTAGACATAGGGTAATTTTTCTGGAATTTATTGGACCCCGGAAATATTTTCAAAGACCTAAAAACTAATTATTTATTAAACCAAAATAAACCCTAAAATAAATTCGGTTTATTTTTGACCCAGACCAACCTGAACCGGACCCGACCCGGTCTAGCTGAACCGGGCTCAAACTCTGCGGGTCGGATCGGGTCTGAACCCGACCCGTTAACCCTAACCCTAACCCCCAATTTTCCCGACCCGGCCGCTTCACCTCCGCCGCCCTCCGCCCGTAACCGCAGGTTGCCCCGCTCCCTGCGCCGCTTGGCCTCCCCGCAACCGCCTGCGACCCCTCGGTTCGCCTCCGCTCGTAACCGTCCCGGCCGCAGCTTCTCCTCCCTCTCCTCCTATAAATACCCCGCTGCCTCTCCGTCGTCCCCGGCCAACCCCGCTGCTCCGTCGTCTCCACCCGTCGCCCACAGCCACCGTCATCCCCGGCCTCTCCCTAGCGCCTCTCTCCATCGGCCACCTCCCGCAGCTCCATCCTCCGCCTTCAGCTCCAGCCCCCGCTCCACCGAGCTCCTCCAGCGCCAACGACGCCTCCGACTCGACCTCGCTGGCAGTAGCAGCAGCAACAGCAGAACCTCGCCGCCTCCATCTCCGGAAGCCACAGCCTTCGACCCCGCCGCGAGCAGCCACCAGCTCCGGCCATCTCCGGCGGCTGGAAACCCTAACCCTAGCTGCCGTGTCACAAAGCGCGTTTCAGCCCTCTGCGGAGCCCTGTTCAGGTAGTCGTTTCTCTCTCCTTGCTGCCCCATTTCTCGTTCTGTCTGCTGTGATGCGAACCCTGCGTGACCCTCTCGATACCCATGCAACCCGCTCGGTGTGTCACATCCTGTGGCGATTGTGAACTGCGATCCAAAATTAGAAAAATATTCGCCCTGTTTTTTCCCGGAACTGAGTGTGTTCCGCCAAACGGGATGACTTGGTCGTGTGTGGACTTCACCGAAAGTTGATTTGGATGTGCGTGCACACCGGAATTAACGCATATCCGTCGACAACGTCCCGTATCGGCCCTGTTCTAGAACTCGTTGTAACTTTGTGTACACACGTCGTATCGAAACAAAACTTACGCCATCAGACTCGTAGCAATACGCTGGTCTTGTGACCCAAGTTTGGTTCAATTCTGAGAACGTTGACAAAATCGCGTATCGTAGGCCCCGCGGCTCCACTTGACGGGTGATTCTGTGATCGGCTCATCGGAATCCAATTCTGGAAATTCTGTTGGGTTCGTATCATCATTTTGGACTTGTTGATACTAAGTTTGACAAATTTTGTGAATATTGTCTCTAACACATTTTTCGGTGCGAAGCGGGCCACATGTGGACCCCGCTTTGACCAAGAACTGTCATTTTTGCCTTGTGTCCAAATTGGACTCAAGGACAGACATTTTTAGCTATTTGGTGGCTTCTGAATCTGATGGTAACATTTATTTCAGCAACCGGAGGAGTACCTACAAATCCCACTGATACCAGAGCTCTAGTTGAAGTCAGAACCCCAGGGAAGTGTACCTTGCCAAAACTTGCAGTACGTGCTTCATATTGTTGTCTTGATTTATTCATATGTTGTACATGCTTAACCTAGGACCGTGTGACATTACCTAGCATCCGAATAATATTCGGGTGTCAATATTGTACGCAGAGTTGTGTAATGTCATCTAGACTTGGATATCGAGACCCTATACATTCTCGTGCTTGTCGTATCAAGTACGACATACCTCAGGACATCTGACACTATTCATGAGACAGAATCTTTCTGAGATATTCATGGTGATTCTATATAGGATACAGGTTTTATGACATATACTTTATTCACATGCTTAGATCTTATTATGACTTGCTGCATTAGATATGATCTTGCATGTCATGGACATAAGACGTCGTGAACATGAGACGTATGATTACATTGGGTGGGGAGAGACACACAGGCTACAGGTTGATTATATTATGACGGCGTCGTAGTCTCACTCCGAGCTAGACAACTGCATGATATCTCTGCTACCCGGCTTTCCGACACCGAGCTTGTAGTGGTCTCATCCTGAGTTCTAGTGATGCTCTCATCTTGCATATCACTTAGCTGGTTATATAGTTTACCCTGTTGATTTATTATTGCTGTACTGCATTATTTATGGCTTGAGTTATTCTTGTACCTTGCTATGTCCTCTGAGGACCTGGATCCGGATTATGTCCCTAGGATTATCAAACGAGATCTACCCCGAGGTATACGGGACATGAGCATTAGCAGGAGCAGGAACAGGATCAGGCACTGGAGCAGTACCAGATCCATAAGACGAGGTGATCGCCGAGGATTTCTCCTGAGTATATGTCTTATCCATACTCAGTATATGATGTTGTTATCTTATTTCTTGACTATTATACCAGACTCATTATCGGGTTGTTCTCCGAGTTATGTTTATTGACATTTGATATTGCACTATGATTCTGATATTGATGTATTCATTTCTGTGGATGAGATTAGTATATTAGACCTTTATTGTTGTACTACAGCTTAAGTATGCCCTGATGGATCCATTAAATTGGGTTTGTCCATCGGTGTGTGCTGCTGGCTATTGCCACGTGTCTAATCCCTTGATATTTTGGAACTGGGGCGTGACAATATGACGGAGACATAATATCCAAAATTTGTGTTGATCGAGTTCCACACAATCCTAGTGTCTAGTTTAAGTAAAACTTGAGCAGAGTTCTACTCTGGACACATGAGCATTACTAGACACATTTTGACGTTGATCGATACTCCAAACTGAGAAAAGAAGAAAACATAAATTAAGTTAAGGACCATACCTGCGTCATGTATCCGATCCGGACCCGCCCGCGGAAATAGAGTTGGGTCCAATAGAGGCTATATTCGAGTTTATGGAGAACTCGAACCGATCACACTCGTTGACTCCCCTTCTGGCCTGGGAATAACTTTCTTAGGCCATATCCAACCCATCCTAAAAAATTCCCTCAATTTGAGGACTCGAAAAAGAATATTCCTATATTATGCTATCCTTAAAAATTTACATCTCCAACCCATCAATCCTCAAATAATAAACAACCATTATTTATTTATACATAAATTTATTTTTTCATAATTACTTAATATAATCATATACATTAATGTTTTTAAGTTAATGTATTTTAATTTTAGAAAGTTTGATGTTATTATATTAATTTCTGCCAAATTATTTAAATATTATTTATTAATCAAATGAATATAATAAAAATATACTAATAGCAAATATATTCAATAGACTAGAAGATCTCAACAAGAATATTTTAATGGTATAATTATTATATTATTTATAACTATAAATTAGACAATATGGTAAGTTAATTAGGCAAAATGATCATGAATAGTGGATCCTCAAACCTATTCCCTCCATAAATAGGTTGGTATTTTTATTCTTCCATGTAAACAAAGTGTTTGATCATACTCGGGTCAGTCAGTCCAGGCTCAAATTTTGGGTCAGTCATATTTGGGTCTCAGTCAGTTGGGTCGAAACCGAATCATGTTTGATTCAGGTCAAATTTGAGTTTAGGTCTAGGTAGTCAGGTTCAGGTTCAGAGAAGTTTGGGTTCAGATTCAGAAAAGTCGTGTTCGAATTTTGTTTTAACATAAATTATATATTGCAACAATAATAAGAATACATATTTTCATAAATTTTATCAAACATGAGAATATAACATATTTTCACAAATTTTATCAAACATGAGAATATAATTTTTCATGATTTCAAATGTGTCACCAATCCTATCTTTTGTAAAACTTAAAGAATAGAGATATATGACATGTTGCTTTTTTGTTATAAAAAGTATCATCCAAGTGTTCAAATATAACGGGATTCTAAGCTGTAATTATTGGTATTTTTTACTTTGCTTTGGAAATTTTAGTCCCACTTTGGAAACCCACCAATGTGTATATCTCAATATATAACTTTGCTTAGTATTGGTATATGCACATTGGGTGGTGGCCCATATGGGTTGACTTTCCTAAAGGATTAAGTGTGAACCCCATTATGACAATCTTTATTTTGTTATCACCTTTAAAAATTTTCCCTTAGGAGCTAAGCCCCATAGGGGCTTAGCGACTCGGACTCGGACTCGGACTCAGACTCGGGGTGAAGGGAGCAAAGTGGCACACTTTGCATTTGCTTGGTACCCTTCCAGCCAGGAGCCCATGTGGCTAGGTGCCCATGTGGCCCGGTGCGCATGCTGCTAGGAGCCCATGTGGCCCGGTGCCCATGCGTCCAGGGGCCTTGCGGCATGGAGCTATGCGGCCAGGTGCTATGTGGCCAACAAATTATCTTGTGCGAGTCGAGTATGGAGGAGACAGGGACTGCTGTTGGCGGCTCGGTATGCGCAGGCGACACATGGTTCTCGGTGCCACGTGACTACAACTTTCAGCGTTGTCTGCTCTGTGCAGTACAATGCACAGGCGACGCATGTGGCTCGTGGCTCTCTGTGCCATGCGGCTACAACTTTTGGTACCTGACGGCGCTATCTGCTCTGTGAAGTACAGCGGCGTAGGCGGCACATGCGGCCTGGGTTTTTTCTTAGGCCGTATGGGAGCTAAAATTCTCTTTAAATAGAGGCTCTCCTCTTTTATTTGGTTAAAAAATTAAGAGAAAGAGAGAGAAAAACCGAGAGTACCAGCAGGACCTGCGGCAACAGTTAACATCCTTCCAAATGAATCTTTTGAGTGATCCGAAGGTGACCAAGAGCATTCCAGAAGTTCTCGTATGAACTTACTGGATTCGGGGGGGCAGATCGTTGTATAGCACGAATCTTGCCTTGAGCCCCGGTGGTTTTGATCACCCCAGCAGGAGTTCTCTTCTTTGTATTTCTGTTCTTGTTCCCGTTCTTCTCGGTGTAGCGTCTGTGAACGTAAAGAAAAGAATAGTTTTATGATTCTTTTGTATTTGTATTTTCTTTGGGTTGTCAGTTTGTAACATGTTCCTGGTTTAGTGCTTTTGTGGGGTTATGTGTCACTGTAGAGGAACTCTTGTGTGAATCTTAGTGCACCAACTTCTCTTCTGGAGTTTGTAGAGATGAACTCTTGTGTGAGTCTCTACTATGTGGCTATCTCTTCTTCTTTGATCTGACTTCGGGACTAATAATCTCAAAGCAAGATTCGAGTTAGAATGGACAACCGCTCAAACCTTATCGATACTAGCTTTCACAAGCTTGAGAAGTTTGATAGCGAATACTATAATATTTGGAAGAGGAATTTATCCTTGAATCTTCATCTTGTCAAAGTTGCTTATGTGTTGGTTGATCCTGAACCTACCATTCCCGAAGATGGAGGAGAGGTTGTAGTTGGTATGGCGTAGGACACGCACTCCAAGTGGAAGGAAGAAAATGGCCTCTGCAGGTTGTTGATTCTTAATGCCATGGACGACTTGATGGCAGAGTCCTACAGCAAGAAGGAGAACATAAGAGATGTCTGGAATCTCTCGAGAAGCACGATAAAACTGACAAAAAAATATCAAAAATCTATCTCGTTGAGAAGTTTTTTACTTTACAATTTGAGGACGAGAAGGTGATGTTAACACAAGTTAAGAAACTTCTGAAGATGCATCAGAAACTGGTGGAATATGGCATGAAGCAGGAAGATAAATTTATGGTGGGGGCTGTCGTCACCAAACTTCCTCCAGGTTGGATCAGGTTCAAGACTGACATATACTGTAAAAAGATGAAGATCCAGCTCGAAGATCTTCTTCACTGGATTCACATTGAAGATGAAGCCAGGAAACAACTGAAGTTGGACTCTTTGTCCAAGCAGTTGGCTAAGGCCAACATGGTATATGCTAGTGACTCTAAAAAGAAACAGAAATTTACCTACAAGAAGAAGAAGGACTTCAACCAACTGAAGGTAAAGTCAGCTCAGTTCAAGCCAAAGCTGAAGATTAATATGACATACTATAACTGTGGCAACAAAGGTCACTACAAGAACGACTGCAGGTCAAAGCCTAAACCGAAAGAGCAAGGTGATCTTAACCTAGTTGCCATGATTGCGCAGGTTGAGTCACATGGCATGGACACTGACTGGTGGGTGGACACTGGTGCATCTTGCCACATGTGCTCTAAGAAGGAGTTGTTCGCCAAGTATGAGCCTATCTCTGAGAAAGTCTCGATGGCGGATAAGTCTTAAGTTGTAGTACTGGGGATCGTGATGGTAGTGCTGAAGATGACTTCTGGAAAGTCACACTAGAGAATATGAAGAACGTACCAATGATCACCAAGAATCTGGTTTCTGAGAGTCTGTTGTGCAAGGCGGGTCTGAGGATGGATATTAATGCCTGTTAGATGGTGATGTTCTACAAAGGAATATACTTCGGAAAAGCTTTATGTACCGAAGGGATGTTTAAACTACAGCTTGTAACTCTTTCTGTTTGTATCAATACAGTCTCTACTTCTGGTTATTCTCTTGAGTTGTGGCATAATAGACTAGGATATGTGCATTCTAAACGCATTAACAAGATATCTAGTCTAGGCCTTATCTCCAAATATTGGGGTAAGGAGGTAAAGAAATGTGAAGTCTGTGCACAAACGAAGATTATCATAAAGTCGTTCAGAAGAGTGAACCGAAGCACATATCTTTTGGAGTTGGTACACTCAGATATCTGTGACTTCAAGCAATTCTCCACAAAAGCCTGAATAAAGTATTTTATCACTTTTATTTATGATTTCTTGAAGTACGCGTTCGTATATCTTCTCAAGTCAAAAGATGAAGCGTTCGAGAAGTTCAAGGACTTCAAGGCTGAAGCAGAACGTCAAACCGATCAACAACTCAAAAGACTTAGAAGCAATCGAGGTAGAGAATATTATTCCTTGTAATTCGCATCGTTCTACAAAGAACATGGAATTGTCAACAAAATTACTACTCTGTATTCTCTCCAATCTAATGGTGTAGCAGAAAGGAAGAATAGGACGCTGACAGAGATGATAAACTCTATATTGTTGACAGTAGGACTTACAAAGTGCTTATGGGGAGAAGCAGCACTTATGGCTATGTTTATTCTGAACAGAGTATCGTTCGCGACATCTGACATTACTCCTCATGAACTCTGGTTCAAGGTCAGACCCAACTTGAATATCATTCGAGTGTGGGGGTGTCTGACGTATGTGAAGCTTCCAGACCTTAAGATTCAGAAGCTGGGAACGATAACTACGAAGACCATATTTTTGGGCTATGATGATAAGAGTGATACTCGGAGGTTCCTTAATATCGAATCTAATCATATCATAGAATCTTGCGACGCAGAATTCTTTGAAGACAAGTTTGCTAGAAACAAGAATGTTGTTCTCGCGGATGTCCCGGAGAATGCTACTAGCACATATGAGGCAAGTAGCTCTCAGAGAGAAGTAGTCCAAGAAGAAGTTGTCATTGATGAGACAATATTTGAACCCGAACCCGCTGAACCGAGAGAAAAACAAGTGAGGAGGCCGAAGGACTTCAGAGAAGACTTTGTTACCTATCATGTGGAAGCTGACTCGCTTACCTATGATGAGGCAATAAAGACCATAGATGCTATTTTCTGGAAATAGGCTATCCATGACGAGTTTGACTCGATAACTTCTAATAATACTTGAAAGTTAGTCGATCTACCTGAAGGAGCTAAACCCATCAGATACAAGTAGATCTTTAAGAAGAAGATGAAAGCAGATGGAACTATTGACAAGTTCAAGACCAGTCTAGTGGTCAAGGGATTTTTTCAGATACATGGGGTTGACGACTTCGATACCTATGCTCCCGTTGCACGGATGACTACTATCACGATGCTGATTGCTCTAGATGCTATTCACATAATGATGATTCATCAGATGGATGTCAAGACAATATTTCTGAATAGTGAATTGACTAAGAAGATTTACATGCACAACCAGAGGGATTTGTAGTCAAAGGTCTTGAAGACAAAGTATGCAAATTGGTAAAATCTTTTTATGGTCTGAAGCAAGCTCCCAAATTATGGCACAAGAAGTTTGACAAAATTATCAGATAAAATGGCTACAAGATCAGCGAAACTGATAAGTGTGTATACACAAAGTTCGTCGACGATAAAGGTGTCATCGTTTGTCTCTATGTGGACGACATAATATTTGGTGTTAAAATTTTGAGGATTGAATAACACGATTAAATAATTTGAGGAAGTCTTTCTTAAAGGTATAGTCTTATGTGATAGATCGATAAATTCTAAGTTGGGTAGAAATTACATTGTCAACTTGAGGTAAATTTTAGATTGTGATCAAGTAAGATTAGATTAAGAGATTTAAGTCATTTTAAGAATTTTAGAGGAAGGATTAAGACGATGAGGATTTAATGAATTTTAAAATCTCGATATTGCGAACCAAATATTTATACTGGGAGCACATGATTAAATTTTGAATATGAAGATTGAATCATCAATTTAAGTTTTGATGATAAATATAGAATTTTATATTTGAACAATTGGTGAATTAGATTTAAAATTTTATAATTTGACTATTCGAATTAAAAGTTGAATTTTGATTGTTGGATCACCCATTTAAAATGTTGATGATGGAAATTGAATTAAAAATTTGAAGAGTATAAAAATTCATAAGTTGAAAATAGGAATAATATTTGATTAGAATTGTTTCTACAGAAGATTATGATAATTGAAGATCGTGATGTAAAATTTGATATGGGTTATTTAAATCTTGAAGATGTTATATGGATTTGACTTAAAATTTGGATGTTGATGATTTAAAAATCGAGAAAAAATTATGATATGTTGAATTTTAATTTAAACAATGGTTATTTTTAGTTTTGAAGTGACTGCGATGGATTTGAATAAGATATTGTTATTTAATTTTTTTGAAGAGATTGCGATTGACTTGTCTTATATACGAATGTGAAGGATTTAGCAAATTATGCCTTATTTTTAATTTCGAGGACAAAATTCTTTTAAGTTGGGTAGAATATAAAATCCCCTAATTTTAAAACATAATATTTATTTAATTAAGCATTGAAAATTATTTATAGTATCTCTTGGCCAATTAGAAAATATAATCTATTAAATTTTAATTACTAGGTAAATATGCATTTCAAATTTATGGGCAAAACTATTATTTTTATTTTTATTTATTTTAGGAAGTCTTGTAGAAGGCTGAGAAATTTTTAGGATGTGCTAAATTATTTTCTGGAATTTTATTACCATATATATATATATATATATATATGTAAATGTATATATATATATAAATAGTATTAATAAAAAGAAACCTTAAAACAAATAAATCCTTTAAGTAAAACCCTTAACCCAAAACTAAGTCCTAAAACTAACCCCCCTGGCCAAAACACTCTAACCCCAGCCCGCCTAAGCTCAGCACCCGCGAGCCAGCGGTGGAAGCCCCACGCCAAGTTTCCCCCGACCCTTCTCCTTATATATATATATATATATATATATATATATATATATATATATATATATATAAACTTATTCCAAACCCTAACCCTAAACCCTTACCTCCAATCCGACGTCGACCTGAGACCGCCCCAACCGCCGGAGTATCCCGCAGCCACCAGAGCACCGCTAGCCACCCCCGCGTCCGCGTAACAGTGCGAGCGCCGCGACAGAAACTGCAGCGACATACCCCACTTCACGCACTGTTTCCCGTACCATCTCGCAATCAATTTCCAATCTGTATTCACCGGTATGTTCACGACCTATCCCCCTTCCAACTCTGTATATTAGTTTCCATCGAACAACATTAAACCCTAGGTAGAAATCGAGGCCAAGTTGGAGAAAAACCACAATAATTCAACTACAAAAAATTATTGCGACCACCCATGTTTAAGGACTGATATCTTCCTCGACGGACATCCAAACTTAGATCTACTTTTTTCTACGTAAAGACCATATAACTGATATCATTTTTTGTTAATTAGATTATTTTATTTTGTGTTATATGTAGAAATAATTTGGGTTGAAAATCATGAAAACTTATTTTTGAAACTCTAAAATTTGTGATACGGAGCGCACCCCGCCAAACGGGACCATTCCATCGCATACCAGTTGCACCGAAAGGCGCATATGGTATATCCTGATATGTAAACTTTTGCGAAAACTGATTTGGACGTGTGTGCGCGTCGAAATCAACCCGTATCCGTAAAAAGTCCCCATATCGCGACTTTTGTAAAATATCGCACCATTTAGTGTACTCTCATCGAAATGCGACAAAATTTACTCCATTGGATTCGTGGTATCACACTGGTCCTGTGACCCAAGTTTCACACGATTCTGAGACAGTTGACCAAGTTGCCTATTTGCGGGCCTCACGGTTGACTTTTTGGGCGAATTTTTGTTCGGCTCCCCGGAATCCAAAATTGGACATACCGTTGAGTTCGTATTAACATTTACAATTTGTTTGACCTATAATTTGTACTATTTAGAGATCTTTACCTCTGGCACACTTTTCGGTGCAAAGTGGGACACATGTGGACCCCGCTTTGACCCAAAACTACCATTTTGCCCCCTGGGTCCAAATTGGACGAAAGGGTAGTATTTTCTAGCTATCTTGCTGATTCCGGGAACGTTGGTGATGTTTATTTCAGCATCCGGAGACGTCTATTCGGAGGCCTTAGTTCCTGATCCTATGTACTTGACATCTAGACGCTTACACTTTACAGATTGTTTGCCAGGCAAGTATACCTTGCCATTGTACTGTGATTTACATTCCATATGATGCATGTATTTTATTTCTGTCTATTTAGTTTATATATTTTAACTTTTATATAAACAGCACGTCCAAGGATAACTTGGGTGCAACAACGGTGGCGTCATATTTTATCTTTATTATATATATATTATGCATGTTGACCTAGATTTATGGGACCACCACATGATTGGAGACATCATTAGGTTTTATTGGGCATGACACATCTGTTACACGAGTATGAGTCTCATGTAGGACACGGACTTGCGTGACGGGTTTGGCCACCTGTACGTATGGGACGTGCAATAGGGAATAACTGCTGATAGAATTTGCATGCTAGAAGACTTAGCAGTTATTAGAGGTATCATCGTGTCATAGATATGACATACTTAGAGCATGGGTGGAGAGAACAACAAGTTAGGCGTTTGGACTCCTTTGTACTTTCCTTGTGTAACCTGTATGCTCCGCCGGAGATGCGCGGTCATGATGACCCCTATATATTACCTGGCGACCTCTGGAGTTCAAAAGACGACATGCTTTGTAGGCCCCTGATTCTCTGAGAGAATTATGCCAATCCTATTTTGGCCAGATAGCCCACTTGTTGGAAAGTTGTTCTCAAACTGCATTCACATAGATGGTTAGGCGACCCATTGGATGTATATTTTTTCAGTACTTTATTGGCATGCTTCTATGTATCTTGTTACGTTCCTCTGAGGACCTGATCCCTTTTCAGGTGTAGACGATCATGGCTATTTGCAGGAGCACGGATCAGGACTTGCTACTTCATTATCTTTCGAGGAGGTCTTCTCTTCGAGTCTCATTGTTTACTAGATGATGTACTTATTTTATTTTTCTTATATTCTAGTTGGTAGTGGATTTGTCTCCACCCAACTACTTGTTCTTATCAAGCACCTTACACTTGATTTAGTTATATAGTTGATTGGTTATTCATTTATATTTGATTCTGTGGATGAGATTTAGTTATGCCATGTGACTTATGATAATTATATACCACTTGTGAATTATTGTTTATAATACATCGTACGTATGTGTTATGGTTTCTATATATTAGAGTTGACATATACATACGGCTGACATGCTTACGTATTCCTAGTCCTACGTATTTTGGTACTGGGATGTGACAGTATACACGAAGTTCGCCGACGATAGAGGTGTCATCGTTTGTCTCTATGTGGATGACATGCTAATCCTAGGTACGGATGAAGTATGTGTCACTAGAACAAAGATGTTCCTCTCGTCTAAATTCAGTATGAAGGACATGGGAGATACAGATTTCATCCTTGGGATTAAGATAATTCGGACGGAAGCATGGCTTGCTCTATCATAAGGTCACTACGTGGAGAAGATGCTCATACGCTATGGATATCAGGATATTTTAGGGATCAATACTCCATATAGGTGTGACAAAAAACTGAAGCCTGACCCATAAAAAAGTGTCAGACAGTTGGAGTATTCTAGCGTCATCGGGAGCTTGATGTATGCTACAAATGCCACTAGGCCTGACATTGCCTTTGTTGTGGGGAAGCTGAGTAGATTCACGAGTAAACCAGATGTTGAACACTGGAAAGCTGTGAAGAGGGTGATGAGATACCTCAAGAAGACTCAGAAGTTTGCACTTTACTATAACGAAGATGCAGAAGTGGTAGAAGACTTCAGTGATGCTAGTTGGTGCTCAGAAGAAGAGAACGAGAGATCCACAGGAGGATATATTTTCTCAATGAAAGGAGCTACCATATCGTGGAAGTCGAAGAAGCAGACTATGCTTTCACACCCATCGATGGAGTCTGAGTTCTATGCACTTACACCTGCAGCAGATAAAGCAAAATGGCTTTGGGAGCTCATGTACGATCTTCTAATGGTTGGTATGCAGATTTTGACTGCACCGATATACTGCGACAACCAGGAAGCTGCAGAAGTAGCATCTAATAATCTCTTCGATGAAAAGAAGAGAACTGTGCGGCTTCGGCACAAAGCACTGAACAATCTCATCAAGACTGGTGTCATTATAGTGGTGGATGTTCAGAGTTAGGAGAACATGGCGGATCCTTTCACTAAAGGTTTCAGGCGCCAGCTAGTCGAAGACACAACAAGTAAAATAGGCTTGAAGGACCTCTAATATTATGTCTTTGTAATCCTACCATTAAGTTTTATGCTATTAGTTCAAATAAAAATCTACTAGGCATCTAACTTTTGGTTCAAGGGAGGACCATTGACTGAAAAAATATCAGGTACAGTGGGTAGTCCATATGGATAATGTAGGATACATACCCGAAACTATTGTAGTCTACTATTTTGTTCTATAAAATAATTCCTGTATAAGGTTGGCTTCGACGCCTTAATGAGTTCTCGGACAGAGTGAATGTCCGGCGCGCGCTGCAGGAAGCACGTGTAGTTCAACACTACAAGGGACTTGTATCCCATGCTACAGTGGTATGACACCAAGATGAGGTAAAAGATGTAAAGCCCCGGCTGTGAGCCATGTTATAGTGACAATAGCACCGCAAATAGGCAGGTAGCCTAATGCTGAAAAGGTAAAGAGTTGTAGCACAACACTACTAAGAGGTCGGTGGCCTCATGCTATAGTGGGTGACACCACATGAGGTAATCAACCTCGACTATATATTGTGATCGTACTGTTGTTTGACCCATGCGGAAAGATTTAAGTCGTGGGCGACATCTATCCTAATGCATGATAGAAAGTCACTGTGAGGAACGCTCGACCATATATTGTGATATATATGGAGGATTGTTGATATTTTTTTACTTTGCTTTGGGAGTTTTAGTCCAACATTGGAAAACCACCAATGTATATATCTCAATATATAGCTTTGCTTAGTATTGATATATGCACATGGGGTGGTGGCCCATGTGGGTTAACTTTTCTAGAGGGATTAAGTGTGAACCCCATTATAACAATCTTTATTTTGTCACCACCTTTGGGAAGTTTACCTTAGGAGCTAAGCCTCACAGGGGCTTAGCGACTTAGACTCAGACTCGGGGGCGCAAAGTGGCACTTTGTTGGCGCACTTTGCACTTAGTACGTCAGTATCATCGTATGGCGCTCGTACGTTCCTTTTATGCGCGAGTTCCACACACGGTTGCCTGCTCGGGTGCATGCTTCGTGGAGCTATGCGGCCTGGAGCACATACGGTCAGGAGCCCATGTGGCCCGGTGTGCATGCGGCCTGGTGTGCATGCGGCCAAGAGCCCATGTGGCCCGGTGCCCATGCTGCCAAAGGCCTTGCAGCCAAGAGTTATGCGGCCAACAAATTAGCTTGAGCGAGTCGAGTGTGGAGGGGACATGGACTGCTATTGGCGGTTCAGTATGGCGCAGGCGGCACATGGTTCTCTGTTCCATGCGGCTGCAGCTTTCGGCGCCTGACGAGTGTGTCTGTTCCGTACAGTATAATGCGCAGGCGGTGCAGGCGGCTCATGGCTCTCTGTGCCACACGGTTGCAGTTTTTGACGCCTGATGGCGATGTCTGCTCTGTGCAGTACATCGGCGCATGCGGCCTAATTTTTTTCTCAGGCCGCATGGGAGTTGAAATTCTCTTTAAATAGAGGCTCTTCTCTTTCATTTAGTTAAAAATTGAGAGAGAGAGAGAGAGAAAAACTGAGAGCACCAGCAGGACCTGTGGTAGCAGTTAGCATCCTTCCAAAAGAATCTTCTGAGTGATCCGAAGGTGACCAAGAGCGTTCCAGAAGTTCTCGTATGAAATTGCTGGATCTTGGGGGTAGATCGGTGTATAGCGCGAATCTTGCCTTAAGCTCTGGTGGTTTTGATCACCCCAACATGATTTTCTTCTTTGTATTTCTGTTCTTGTTTCCGTTCTTCTCGGTGTAGCGTTTGCGAACGTAAAGAGAAGAACGGTTTTATGGTTCTTTTATATTTGCATTTTCTTTGGGTTATCAGTTTGTAACATGTTCCTGGTTTAGTGCTTCTGTGGGGTTGTGTGTCACTGTAGAGGAACTCTTGTGTGAATCTCAGTGCACCAATTTCTCTTCTGGAGTTTGTAAAGACGAACTCTTGTGTGAGTCTCTACTCTGTGGCTACCTCTTCTTCTTTGATCTGACTTCGGGACTAACATTAATCTCTCTGTCGATTATCTATTCTAGTTGCTTTTTAAAAAAAAAAAAATTTTTTTTATAAAATATCCATTGTTCGTCACTATCACGGTTTTTTTTTACTCTCGAAAACAATTAGGATGGAAAACTAGTTATCATATTGGCTTTCAGTTATAAATTTTATTTTCAAAAATTTTGAATGCCCGAAAAAAAATATTATCACAAGTCATTGAAAAGCTATTCCGACAGAAATAAAGAAAGTTGAGTATAATTATTTTATGGAAATCAATAGTAAATGAACACTCAAATGGGTTAGCTAAAATTTGGTCCAAGCTGATTGGGTTGGGTTGGGTTGGGTTGGGTTAGGTCGAGTTAAGATGGAGCCAAGTTTGGTTTGAGTTGAGTGTAGTTTTGGGTATGGTTGGGTTCATGAAAAAGTCAATTATTTTTGAACCGAATTGTGTTTGGGCCGAGTTCACATCAAATACAAATCCATATTAGATTCAAATCCAGGTCAATAAAAATTAATTACAATAACAAAAACAATTTGGATCAAGTGTAATTATGGGTAAAGTTTAGGTTCATGTCCATGTTAAAATTCAAGTCGGGTATAGACAAGTGCTATTCTGAGTCCAAGCCTATTTTGTTTGAGTAGGATTGTGTTTAGGTCAAGTCGAGTTCATATTGGATATAGGTCCTTGTCAGATTCAAGTTTAAGCCAGTGAAAATTAATTTATGATTGTAAACAACAATCTGGGTTCAGTGTGGTTACGATTAAGGTTGGATCTGAATCTAAGTTAAATGTGTTCTATTCATATTGTGTTTGGGTTAAGTTGAGTTTATATTGGATACAAATCCATGTTAAATTCAAGTCCGGATCACTAAAAGTTAATTTAAGACAAAAAAAAGTTATGATGTTGGTTGGATTTAAAAAATATTTTTTTGGATATTAGTCTACAATCTTAACCAACAAAACTAAGTACACAATATTTTAGTTAAAACTTGAGAACTATTAAATATATCTAATGTTATATTTTTTTTATGTAGAATATTATATATTCACAAAATATGGGAATATTACTTTCCATGTTTTTAGTTCCATAAAAAAAATTCAGAATATAGGATTATAGGCTAATTGACTATGTAGCATTGCGCGTATCACTAAATTTTTTATTCACCCTTTTGTGTTTTTTATTTACTAAAATTATTGGATTCCGCTGGGTGATAAAAACAAAGTTCGTTGACAAACTCATGTATTCAGACATGTCCATATTAGGACAAGCTCCAAGGGGATGAACCAAAGTGTTTATATGTTTTCTCCATCTCAAAGAAAAATGACGATATTGACCCCCCACCTCTAAAAGAAAAATTATAATGTTAGTGACCAATCTTTTATGCATGTATAAGATATTTTTGTACATACACCTATTTACCAACAATTATATACTATAACGAGATGACGTGCTCAAAAGTCTTGCTTTTGTTCAAGCAAACGGATTGTACTTAACACTGCATGGAAATAAACTTTTCTAAAAAAATGACACACGTCCACTAATTAAAAGTATGTAGCACAAGTATTTACTTGCTACATTCAATTGATTTTCCAAAAAAATAAATCACGTCAACTATGATACAATGTATCTACTATGATCATATTTACATTAAGGACTATTGTTAAGGGGATGAACCGAGCAGGTCCACAATGGTTTCTCTATTTCTAGAGATAGAAATTACAATAGGGACCTCAGAGTGCACCATCTCTTGATCAACCAATCATATATAATATGTTTTATATAATCCCATGCTCTCCACAAATATATATAATATACTTAAAACATGTATAAATGAACTATTTGGCAAAAAGAAAAAGAAAGAAAGAAAGAAAGAAAGAAATAAAGAAGGGGAACTTAGTTTAGTAGTAAGTTTGGGAAGTAGCTGATTTTATTTCACTATAAAAAGAACCATATAAATTCCTAATAAAAAATTATTGAGTGAACTTCCCATTGCCCATGGAGACGACATCTCGGAGAGGGGTTGCGGCTGCGGTGGAGGCATATAATATTTGCCTATTTTTATGTAGAATATTATATATTGACAAGATATGGGAATATAATATTCCCCTATTTTTAGTTCTAGGAGATTTTATTTCTAGAATATAGAATTCTCGGCTGATTGACTATGGTGGAAAGTTTGGCGATGACGTGTGAAGGCGCTGGGAAGCGTCGAATCTTTATGATCGAAAATTATGTTGTACAAAGGCTACATTGTCCGTATCATCTATGGATGTCATATTTGCTCAAAACGATCCCTATGGATGGCACATTTGAACAAACCAGGCCTTTAAGTAGGCTTACAGGTTTCAGTCATGCGTTGTGCTTTGATTTCTAGCATTGCACGTATCAGTAAAAATTTTATTCATCCATTTGCGTTTTTTATTTACCAAAATTATTGGATTCCACTAGGTGATAAAGACGAAGCTCGTTGATTATAATACAAACTCATGTATTCTACTCGATGAACCAAAGTGTTTACATGTCTTCTCCGTCTCAAAGGAAAAAATGACAATGTTGACCATGGAGCTTTCCTCCTTTTGACTAACATTTTGTGTAAGATATTTTGGTACATACACCTATTTAACAACAATTACTAGCATGAAATGATACACTAAAAGTTATGCTTTTGTGTAAGAAGATGGATTGTACTTAACACCGTGTGGAAATAAACTTATCTAAAAAATGACACACATGTCACTAATCACAAGTATGTACCACAAGTATTTACTTACTACATTAAATGGATTTTGCCAAAAAATATTATGTCGATTATATACAATGTATCTACTATGATCATTTATATCAAGGACTGGTGTTAAGGGGATGAACTGAGAAGGTCCATAATGACTTCTCTACTTCTAAGAGATAGAAATTACAATGATGACCTCGAAGTGCACCATCCTCTTCATCAACCAATCATATATAATATATTTTATATAACACCATACTCTTCACAAATATACGTAGGCCTGGAGTTGAGATTCATCAAGGATGATGTTGACCTTTCACCTCTAAAAGAAAATTTACAATATTATTGATTAACCTTTTCGTGTGTAAGGTATTTTGGTACATACACCTATTTACCAACAATTACTACCACGAAATAACGTGCTCAAAAGTTATTTTTTGCGTGTAAGGAGACGGATTGTACTTAACACTGCATGAAAATAAACTTTTCTAGAAAAAATAACACACACGTCCACTAATCACAAGCACCTACCACAAATATTTACTTACTACATTCAATTGATTTTGCCAAAAAATAAATCACGTCAATTATGATACAATGTATCTACTATGATCCTATTTACATTAAGGACCAGGGTTAAGGGGATGAACCGGGAAGGTCCATAATGATTTTTCTACTTCTATATCACTTGATCAACCAATCATTTATAATATATTTTATATAATCCCTTGCTTTTCAGAAATAATAATTTTTTTTTCTTCGAGCAGGAGATTTTTGGCTATCAGAACCGAAAAACTTAACCTTCCGTCCCTTGGCCGCGACAGTGAAGGGATATGGCGACCTTCCTCGGCGAGGACGGTCTATGCGGAGCATACGAGTTGATATGTTCGCCTTTGCTTTTATGCTATTTTTTTCGCAAAAAAAATAAATGAAAAAGCATATACTAGGTGCGTTCTGATCCTAACAAAAAATTCAGGAAAAAGAAAAAGTAAATTTTTTTTTGAAACATGAAAATACTCCTACTGGCTGCGTTTTTGATTTAAAAAGTTTTTTTTTTTAATTTGAAAGCACACTTAGTATATGTTTTTTTTTTTCCGCAGAAAATGCACATAACAAGTGCGTATTCATTTTATTATTTTTAAATATGTAAGAAGCAATACACATTTATTAATTGCGGATTTATTCCTTCCTGCTAATTTCTTCAAAGTTTTTTCTATCTATATAATTTATTAATATTTTATTTTTCTGCTTCTGGAAAAAGAACCATATAAAAATTTCACATAAAAATCTATTGACCAAAAGGATATTATTGACAGATGACGCTACTTCCAAGGCAGGGGAACTATCGTCACTAAACCCCACTAGTATATATGCACGTGCTTTGCACGTATATTGGACTGAATGATGTTGATGAGTTAGTTTATTTCTACTACTTTTAATTATATAGGTTAATGGTTCAACCCTTCGAATTCTTTGGTAACAATTTAAAAGACTTAGCAAGTAGCATGAACCCTTTGATTTCCGTAAATAGTTGTCATTATTGCATCTCTTAAATGGTTGTCAGTGGAATTTATTGTAGGTATTCTTTTTAATTACTAAATATATTGAAGGGTATTTTTGGAACGAAATTTTTTTACGGTGAAGCCTAGTTTTGGCATTATATAGTAGAGATTTCAATTTTGCCACCTTAATTTCCCATGCTACCCCTCTTCCTTTTTATCTTCTCTATTCATCTCCTCCTCTCCAAACCCAAAAAAAAAAAATAATCCCAAAGGAAACCTAACCTTAATTTCTTCTCCTCGTCCAATGGCGGCCAATGGAATGATCAGTGCATCCGATCGGAGTACGTGATCCGATCTAATTTCCTGCCCGGGCACAAGCAGGAGCTGGAGGTCGCGCTAAAGTCGCTATCGGAAGTCTCGGCTTCTTCTCTATGCCGGACCCGGCCCAAAAGAAAGAAGCCCTGCGATCCCTCGGTGGAGCCATCTCATCTAGCGCAAGGAGGGCCAATGTCGATTGTGGGCCCACTTACCAAGCCGACGACGAACCCGGAGGAGCTGATCGCGTCCGGATGGATCGACGGGGCTTCCATCAAGCTCGTCAATGACGATGAGGTATATATATTCACGAAAATTTTACTCTATGTTGCACCGGCACGACACGGTAAAAGATACCAGGACACGGACACTGGGTGTGTTTGTGTTGGGTGGGGTGCCCAACCTATATGGAGAGCGCCATCCGTATGTCAGAGAAGCTCGGGAAGGACACGACACAACTCGGTAAAGGACACCAGGACACTTGGTGGTGTCAAATATGATGTGACATAGACATGATAAATTCTCGAGCTGTTCATGTTTCTACAGTTGAAGTGGTTCTAGGTTTGGAATAAAGCAGTGTTGTCTATTACGGAAATGGAATATAAGTAAACAAAGTTGACACTTATTATTATTTTTAATTTTCTTTCTAGAATCTACCTAACCTACCAGGAAAAAAAAACCAACGTTGAAATCAGTATAAACTAGATTTGTAAGTTCTTGTACTTGTTTTGTACGAACACAGTACGGACACCACAATACGAACACAACACACCAACTATTTTGGGTGTCTGTGTTCTTGTGTCTTAGTCTGACATGACACGCATACGTGCACCTATTTTTAGAGTGTCCCTACTTTCTCGGTATTGATAAGTTGATTAAAAAAAATTGAAATCACATTTATATTGTGGGTATACCCATTCACAAACCAACTACAAAACAACTGTATACTTAGCATCGATGATTTCGATGGGCGGTAGAAGCATAATACCTCTATTTAGATACATATGCATGTATTTGGTCCCATCACATTAGGGTCCACCGGTAAGTAGAAAATATAATACTCTCGAAATCACATTCATATGGGGAGAAGAATTGAGGTGGTTCATAGAGACTTTGTTACCTTTAAATTGAAAATTATAATAACCACAAACCATATCTTCCCTCTCTTATGCCTATAATACTCTTGAAAAGCAAGTGGTTAGGTATTGTACGATTTCGTAAGAACAACAAGAGGAATAACTTGTAAATAATAACAAGGATACTTTTTGACTAATTAGTGAATTTTTTTTACAGGGACCACTTCTTTTGTCCGAGGTGAATAATTATAATTTGTAGTGTTTGTGACACGTTTGAGTTTGACATGGCCTCACACTTATTTGGAGGATGTGCTTATTGATAAAAGAATTGAAATTGCATTTATATGATATTGTAGGAAAATGGACTTTTTGCCATGATTGAAAATGGAAGGATATTCTGTAGTTGTGGTACATGCAGAAGTGTCAAAGTGAGTTTCACTCGATTTTACCTCTATCATCATAATACTAGTTGATTTAGTTGAGAGTTTGTAGTTACAATAATTTTGAATAATTTGATTGCTTGACTTTGTTATTGATTTTGTTATATGCAGTTCATTTTATTCCAAGAATTTAGACAACACGGTGGTTGTCAAGAGGGTCTCTCTTTTGTTATATGCAGTCCATTTCATTCCAAGAAATACTTTCTCATATTCTAAATCATTGAAATGTTTTATTTATCCAAGTATTGAAGCACAATGTCGGCTGGGGGGTTGAAAAGGGTTTAGCCGTTAATTAATGACTAATTGAGAGCTACTAGCAATTAACATTTTTAGCTATATCAATGCAATATGTAAATGAGAGAGGGAAGATAGACGAATTCAGACAAGGCGATGTATCCTTATCTCTCCAGTATGGGACTACTCGATTTTTGACACTACGATTGAAGTTAATCAACTATGGCAAGAATAGTATGCTGACTCCTTGGCTTCTCGAAAAGCATGATGACGAGTGCTTGCCAACTCCAACTTGCCGCAGGACAATGACCACACGGAAATAGGACTACCTTAAGTCACAATATGAAATTAGGGCATTTTTGAAAAAAAATGGCACAATGCAATCCTTGAACTTGGTGGTGAGTGCTTGTCAACTCCCAACACTTCCACGCAAGGAAGCAATGCAATCCATGAGGTCGGTGTCAAGTACCCACAAACTCCAATCTTAAGACATGATATGTAGTGCTTGCAACTCCAACAACTTCAGAAGCATCTTTTACAATAATCCACTTAAATTCACCTTTACTCTCACTTGTAGATGTGCAAATGGAAACTATTGAGTATTTAGAGAGTAATCTTTATGTATGGCAACATGGTCTTCAAAGAGAGTGTAGAATAAGCGAGAAGTATATAGGTCACATATCCAACTGTACAAAAATGACTTTCGGACATGGTACTAGTTGTTGCTGCTCTTGGCACTTGTTGTTTTGTTCCTATTAGATCGTATAACCTATCAGTTAACATATTTACTCTTGTTCATTCTCGGTCAGTTGATCAGTTAACTTACTGGTTAACCAGTTGATTAGTTGATTATTAGCTCGATAAGCCAACCTGTTAGCTGATTGGTATTGATTATGGTAGTGAGCTAGAACAGGTTACCATATTCACATGCCTTCTCGAGTTCATTCATGGTAGCCTCCATAATTTCCGTTCTAAGGTCTCCATGGGTCAGACTAGTTTCCAAGTGCATCACATTCACAAGTGTTACAATTTCTCAAGTTCACGACGCACTCCCTCGACGACTCGATACAAACTTTACAAACCGATGCTACGCACGTCTTCTCGCAAGAAAATCTTCAAGTCACCATCTTGTTATCATCCTTATTTTGGCACATCATTTCTCATCTTGTTATCCTTCCAACTCGACCAAATCGATCTTGTTCAACCATCTCGATCTCATACAGGTGGATCCGGTATTGGTGGTTGTTGAGGCTATGCATTTGGTTTTCCCCAAGATGACATGTGTAACTCAACAAGCTCATGAATACAAACACGTATAGTAATCAATTGAAATGCTAAGCAGTAAGCATACACATCCATCAAATATTGGCTATAAGCAATATTTAGCTAAGTGCTACATAATGATAAAATACATAATGTAACATATATCCAATACTTATACTCATATTTTCCCAACATAGAGATGTAAAGATATACTAAAGTATAATCATGCTCTAATATGTTCATGTGATACACTATGTATATAACCACATTAGTGTCTATCTAACATAAACCTAGTTAAAGTGGTTGCCAAAGTGCATCAGTAGAGATTTAACATGATTATGGTAGAGAATACATGTTATTGAAAACCTATATGTTCAATATAAGGAAATCTGTGGTGTATGTGTATGAAACTTATATGAATTATAAACACATATGAGACTATGTACACAAATCTGGGACGTAGACGTATCAGACACGTATCGCATATCCGATACACTAGGATACAATTTTGTTTCCCATGTTCAAGTATCCATGCTTCCTAGCTGAGAATATGTGCTTTTTTGGCTAGAGCTAAGGGGATAAGAAATTAATCGTGTTTATTTTGAAGTCTGATGTTTTGTTCAACTTTATTGTTGACGATTTCCATCCTTTAGTATTGCAATTATTTTGGTAAAGAATTGAGCTGCTTCTCTTGAAAACTTATATTACAAATTGTTTGACTCTTTCTAATCATTCGTCACCATTTGATATTAGTTCTACTTGTAAATATGCTTTTAGTGATAACTGCATATGGTATTTGAAGTATGCCACTATCAACCCCCGTATCTTAGTTTAAAATTACGTCTAATGTCTAACTTCAATATCAATCGCATAAATGTTAAATTCAACTATATTGAATTGAAATACAACATTTATAATATATTTAGTTACATGTCATCTATTTACATTTGTAAGACTAGTTAGATCTATCTATGGATTTAATTAACACTTACTCAGTTTCCTTTTTCAGACTAGCAAGACTTTGGAGAGGGCTTTGGTTTCCTAACTTTTGTGATATGATTCTTCGAACAATGTCTTTAATTATAAAACTTTTGAATTGTGTGACATGTTAGTAGTATAAGGAATGTCGTTTGTTTTATATACATATTGTCGACCCATTACTTCAATGAAATTATTATGAACGTTATTGTATATTGGATTTCATGTTGATTTACTTGGTTAGTGATATGGTACATGTTATTATTGACATGTCTATGATTTTATATATCATAGTTATTTTACATGTGTTGTGCCAATATTATGATAATACTGCTAGTTGGAGTGTTAGGGTAAGTTTGGAATTAATTAAGTTTAATTGCTTAAAGGCCCATCTTCAGATGCTCGTGCTGCTAGTGTTTCAAAACGCATACGAATCAGATAAGGATATTACCATATTCGTATTTGTTTGCTAGTAATGAATACATATATTGTTCGGATATATAACCAATTAACTATAGCAGGGAGAAAACATGATTCGGACCACATATAGTAATAAACAGATATAGAAAAGGCTATTCATATAGAAAAGGCTAATATGAATATGGACCGAATATAATCGGGTTACGAAAATTGAAGTTTGGGTATTCAAGAGAATTGATGATTTCATATATGTTAGTTATATATTAATTAACTTATGGTTGAGTATTGATATATACTTTAAATATAATAATTGTAGTCACAAATAGAGTGGTCCTTAATATTAGAAACTTAGATATATTAATATTATATATTTATATAGATAAGTGGGTATCCAAATTTGGATAATACAGTGAATGCATATCCATATTCAAATAAATTAAATTTGAATTCGGATCCTAGCATATCCAATATTATTAGATCCATATCCGGTTGTGATAAGACAAGACTCGAAACCTTATTTTAATCAGATAATCCAGCTCCGCACCCCTACTTTTGAGCTGGCAACAATATCCCTTATGTTATGTCAGAAGGACAACCTCTTACATTGTTAACATCATGCAACCTAGGAAGCACAAACACTCCAAAAATCTAGGTCGTATCATGAAGTACACATATCAAACATAACCTAGAGACTTCAGAATATACTAGGACACACCAATATGTGTCATGTCCGTGTTGTTGTCTGCTTTCCTTGTCGTGTCGTATCCGTTTTCGTGTAACATAGGGTGCAATCTTCGGGTGATTTTTTTAATTTGTAAATTTGTAAAAATATTTTCAAAATTTTCTTTCAATTTTTCAATTTTTCTCTTACATTGTCGACATGATGTAACCTAGGAAGCACAAGTACTCCAAAAATCTAGGTCGTATCGTACGAACATATATCGGAATAACCTAGACACTTCAAAATACACTAGGACACACCAAAATATGAGTCATGTCCGTGTTGTGTGCTTGCCCCGTCATGTGGTATTTGTTTTCGTGTAACATTAGTAGCAACCTTTGGGTAATTTTTTAATTTGTAAATTTGTAATTTTTTTTCCATTTTTTCTTTTAAATATCTATACAATAAATTGTGTAAGATAATGTCACTGATTAAATTGTATTTTTGATTTTTTTTTCAAAAATATTCAGAAAATGTGTGCCTTACTTCAGTGAGGCCTGCGTCATGCCATGCACCTTACACCTCAAGCCCTAGTTGTACCTTGTGAGTCGCTATGGACCTTACGTCATGTCACTTATGGAATGGATATGTGGCGTCCACTGTCCACACACCTTGGTTTTCATGGATATATAGTTCATTATTATATGATCCTATGTTATGCATACATTTTTGATTATGAAATTTATTTGGTAATTCTTGATCTCCGATTTTATATCAGATTTTTCTTCCCCTACATCTCCAAATAAAATACTTTTGAATTTATTTTATTGCATCTGTTTGGAACTCTCTCTCTCTCTCTCTCTTCGGTCCAGATGCGTTGGCAAACCCAAAATTTCAAAGAGCCAATGAAGTCGTGGAGGAGGTCAAGATCCTCAGGCACGACGAGCCAATGAAGTCGCTGAAGCCTGTTGACGTGATAGATCGGAACAGATGGCACAGATCTATTTGGAATCCCGATAAGGAGAACTCGAAGTTGAAGTCCTTTGCCAAGCCATCTGCCGTTGCAGCCACGACGCGGGGAAGCCCTTTTAGTGGCAGCTAGGACACGACTGTGATGCTCTGCTCGACGAAGCGGATCGACCGAGCCCGGAGATCGTTCCGATGTTCTCGGGCTTGCGGTAATTTCTTCTTTTCCCAGTCCCTCCCTATCCATACGTGCTCTCTCACCACCACCAAGCCATCGTTCAGTCCCCAGCAGGGCACTCTAGTCTCCGGTCGTAGTTTCTCCGAGAAAGAAGAAGAAGAAAAAGAAAGAAAAAGATTAAGGAGAGCTCGCGCTTTAGAGAGCAGTGTTTAACCTACCGGAAGTGCCACGATTATACTATAAATTCCGACCAAACAAGGGTCGTCAAGGCCCCAGGTGCGCTTCCCAAACCCTAGATCAATCGATTGATCCGTTCATTTTTGTTGTGGGTTTGCTTCAAAATCGCATATTTGAAATGATTTTTTTAGGTTTTTGTGTTAGGATTATGGAAGTATATATCTATTGTGGTTGGATTGAGGTTGAGACCCTTTCCTCCTGCTTGATTGAGGAGGTGTTGGTGATGTTGGATTGGCACCAGAGAGAACCTTTTTTGGACTTTGGTGGTGTGCTAGTCATGCGAAGACCTATTGGGCATTTTGGGACTATTGTTTTTCTTTTTATTGACTTTGGGATGTTGTCGGTCTACTGTCCAGCTATTCATTTTGGTATGTTCAGTATCTAAGTTGATGAAGTTGGTTTCCACTTGGGTAATGCGAATGTTGGTGAATGCTGCAGTGGAAGAGATGGACTCGAAGAAGTTTGTTGCATCTTCCATGCATAGGCTCACCAAGATGTTAATGATCTTCTTTTGCATTTGCATCTTCATGATGTTACTATTTCTTAATGACATGTTCATTAAGAGTTATTTTGTGTGTAGTTATAGTTTTCAATTTTTGCTGATGTAACTGTTTTTAACTAACTGACAGTCAATATTCTGAGAAAAGAGTGTAGAATGAAGAGGTGTTGGATTCTTCTAAAGCCTTTCAGCATCTTAAGTTGGTATGCATGCTCTTTCTTCACTATATACCAATCTTTTCTTTGTTCCTATTAATTATAAGGAAATATAAAAGTTATATTTTTGGATTCATAATGATATGTGCATCTTGAGGTTCAAGTACTCAGTGAATTGCAGCACAAATATAACGTATCAGCTTATTGGAAAATGATATCTGCATCTCACCTAACTCTTCATACAATGACCGGCCCCCAACCATTGCAACGAAAACAAAAATACTAGTCAAGCATGCAAAACCAAAAGTACAAGTATTATCCATAAATAATAGAGAAGGGAAAAAGAAAAGAAGAAGAAAAAATACGAGTACTTGCCAACTTTCTTTTCTTGCTTTTGGTTTGCCAAGTACTGCATGGAACAGAGGAAGTGGCATATAAATGGATTTATGGAGGAGAAGGAGAAGGAGAAGAAGAAGTTGTGTATATATATAGAAATTTTGGTTCCTTGTTATGGGGACAGAAATGAGCAAACGAGTGGTAGGGATGAATCACTGTGGCGGTTCACTTTGGAGGTATTCACTAAGGAGAGAACTCTTCAATAGGAGAGGATTTATGCCCCTTGAGTGTCATATGCATGCTGAATTATTGTGACCTGGATTGAGGTAGCCTTGCAACATAGTGGTGACTCAGTATGGACTAATGTCCTTCTTTTGGTCCTTATGTTCCCAGCTTGGCTACTGTGTCTTATGTGACGCATTCTTTCTATGACTTTCAATAGTTTGGATATACCCATCCTATCATTATCTTCAAGTGCGGACTATTTTGGACTTAAGCTGTGAAGAGTTTTCTTAGGTATCTTCCAGAACATAAGCCCTATAAGGGTAGTATGAATATTCATAACTCATCACGTTTAGGGTAAATTCGGTTTATGCCTTTGATCATAACTTACTGTTCTGTAGGGAGTCTTAGAAGTGCTAAGTTATTGGTCAGGAAGTACTCCATTCATTAACAATTGACTCTGATAAGAGCTTGAGGGCATATATGCTTGTCATAATAATGTATATTATAAGGACATTAAGTGAACACCCTCATGACGATTGTTAGCTTTCACCCTCATGCTCTTGTTGTATTTGATGTCATAGCCATCATCTTATGAAGTGCTTATTCATCCCTTTTTTCCTTTTTGGTAATCTTTCGATTTCTGAATAGTTTTGAATTTGGTTAAATGAAGGTTTAGGTGGATATGAAAGGAAGACTTCTCCAGTAGGATACAGATGCAAAGTGCCTGGTATGCTGATATTTTTTGTTGGCTCATGTGCTTTCTTATTTTATTTCTCTCTCCTTGGAATCTAGTAATCTCTATTAAATATTATTATCTAAATGTATCTTGTTCATTGCCCAGCAAATGATGATTCCAATTATGGCATAAGAAATGTGAAAGCACCAACTGGGATTCCAAAGTCAATGTTAATGGCTATTCCAGATGGCTCTTATATGTTGCCAAGTGGTGCAGTTGCTATTTTGAAGTCAAATCAGTAAATTTTTGAGCTATGTTGTATTATCACTTTTTGGTAGATAGTGTACTTTTCTAACATCCTTTCAAACTACTCAGATCTGCTTTTGACAAGGAAGTTGAGGGATTACCTTCGAACAAACCTGTCACTGATCTTCCACCAGAATTTCGTATCCACTATGGAAAGAAGTAATGAAAGATGCTGTCTTGACTGGAAATTGTTGTTTCAGCAGTTTTTGCGATAAATGTAAGTTTTTGACCCTTGCAACTTTCTATTACAGAAAAAGAAATCCATATAATTTGTCTTTGACATGCTAAGTATAGTAAGAGATGGAACTTTAGAGAATGATTTATAGTCTGTCATTCTAGTCTTACGTATTTTTTGGTGTAGTTAACGTACATTTGTTTATCAACTTTGACATTTAGTTGAATGCGCAGCAAGATGCATTTTGTTTGACTTGGAAATATATTTCTAAAGTATGATCACTTTATCCAAGATTAAATCCTTGAAACTCAATATATCATGTTACCATCTTCTAATACAAACCATATTGAAACATAATATGGAGTGTTGTGGCTACTTGTATTCTTGTAGAAAAGGTTATTTGTGTCTTTGTAACTTCTGTTTTTGCTTGTTGGTTCTTGTTTTTTTCTTTTTAACTGCCTGGTGTATTTGATAGTAGAGATGCTGTTTTTCAGCCACTTTGTGGTAACTTTTTGATGAAAGTTGTGAATTGCTTGCTATTGTATATTAGAAGATATTTCCAAAAACTAAAGTTTAATCGTATATAATACAAAATATTTCTAGAAACTAAAGTTTAATTGTATATAATAAACTTTACTGATGAATCTTTCCTTTTCTCTGGCGACATTGAATCTTAATTTTTTTATTTCCTCGTAAAGTTATATGAACATTCTCTTACTCCATATATATATATATATATATATATATATATATATATATTATTTACAGCTTGCTTTGAAATCCTTCTCAGGATCCATCCTCCGAATTCGTCTCACTTCGGGACCTTGAATCCGGCGCCGCATTTGAGGGCGGCGTCGAACATCTTCTGAAAAGAGGGCATCCTGGCGGCAGCGGGATCAATGCCTGCTTCGAAGAAGAACCTCCCTACGCACTTTGCCGCCGCGACTGCAGTACTAGGTGAGTCCTCTTTCATAATGAAGTAGGCCTAGGTTAGCTACCACTCATTGTAGTTGCCTTGACAGTAATTAGTGCATCAAGTAAAATGTGGGCCTGTTTTTGTATTTGCATGTATCTCCCTATGTATGTGTATCTGTGTTAACATCAGATTATAGGTGTATGACAAAAGTAAACAATCAAACAACATAATCCATGCTACTTTGGAACTATACATTCTATAAGAAACTTCCGAATTGAATAGGAGAACATGGGCTGGATTTTTTTTTTTTTTTTACAATTGACATGCAGTAAGTTTTGTAAATTTGGTTATAGGATTTGGTTTTGTTAAAGATGCTTTTGGTTCTTGTTACAGGTAAATCCACCCATATGATACATCTGCCTCAAAGAATAGGCAGAGAGAAAGTACCTCCAAGGAGTCTTTAAACACTTTGATATGCTTCTTACAGTGGTAGGACATCTTCTAGCATCTATTAAAAAATATACTTATTTTTATCTACATATTGTTGAAAACAGAATCTATCACAACCTAAATCAAAAATTTGAAACATCCCTTACTCTTCAAATGATATTATTATTGGCATTGCTCACTAATTTTACAATGGCAAACATTTGACTTCTAAGAGATGATAAAACCTGCTTTTCTACTGACATCAAGAACATGCAGTCATACTTTACCAATAAATTGGAAGGTTCCTAAAATTTCAACATTGCATGCTGAGAACCAGAAGTTCCAGCTCCACCGCGAGCTTTCAGTCTTGCCAAAGATTATCAAAAAGGGGACATTACACCCCTTGGACACTCTACAAATAACCTAGCAGGATAAATAGAGAGGGAGACATAGAGGAGACATATAAGATATTTCGAAGAATTCAACAACTTGAGAGAGAATTCCTACTTGCTTCTTTGAGCAATTTAGCAATCACTTGCTTTCAATTTTCCCTTAGGAAACTCTGACAAGCAAAATAGGAGAAGATCAAATCTTATTTTTGGATCCTCAGGTAAAGTGGTCGAGCGCTGACCAGAATTCCATCGACACACTTTTTCAAAATCTACTCGTAAAAATGTTCATTGTAAACTCTCTTAAGTAAGAGTATTTGTTGTAATTTTTTCTATACAAGTTCTCTATAAAATCGTGGAAAACAAAATGGCGACTCTAATAGGGAGTTCCTTCTCCACTAATGAGAAGACATTATTATAGTCCGATAACAAGACCCTTGGGTCTATTGCTGAAACGTTTGTCATCGAGTTTGACCTATATAAATTCAAAGAAATTATCCCTCATTGCATGGTGAGCCCTATCTGTGTAAGAAATCACATGAGAGTCTCTTTGAAGACTTACTTTCCAAGTTTTGGTCACAGCTACTTCGGTGATGAACTTAGCCTTTTCAAAAGCTACAATTGGGGAAAAGATGACCTCTATTGGCAAGGTTGAAGGAGCTTCTTGTGAAGCTAACCATACAACTTTAAAATTCAAGAAAACTCCTGTCGGAACTGACTCTAACAACATAGTTAATGCGAATACTGGCTATAACGGGGTTGGGATCACAACCCCAAAGAAGTACAAGGCTAAGTCTCTCATTGGAGATGAAGTTACTACTACAACTGTTAATAAAGCTAAAAACCATGATGACTCCTCTGCCAGAGTCAATGACAACCTAAGCCTAAGTGCGGCTACAAACACAGCCTTCACGGCTAAAGCTGGAGCTCGTAGATGAGCTAAACTCAATACATCCCAGGGTGCACTTACTCCATTAGATGAATTTAAAAACGCCGACCCTTACAAGGCTAAAAAACAGTGCTTCCCAACACTAAATTCTTATCCCATTAATGAGAAGAAAAAATTTCACTACAAAGTGCTGTTGAATCCTCCCCACCTAAGGGAGGACAAACTCACTTCCATTATATGACAATGCATTATTGATGCTTGGGATTAATTCCCACAAGTTGCTTATACAATTGTTCACCTTACAGATGGACAATATTCAATTGACTGTCTGCTGCATCATCGTCTTCTCAGATGGCAAAGTTCACATTACTTATTATATGTGAATCTTTAAGTGAACTCAAAGCATTGAGTTGGAAGTTTTCTTCCTTCTCTTTTTTCTTGAACAACAAAGTGGAGAGGCAACAAATCCTTCCACCAACACCTACCTACCTTCTACCTATTGCAGCCAAAGGTTGACATGCATGTCAATAGAAACACATCCCCTAATATCTGAATCAAGCAAAATCTATAATGTATTTGAAATGTAGTTATTATTTGAGATTAGGAGAATCAGACACCTTTTACTGGTGTCTGACACTGACACCAGTATGTATCCAAACATCATACATTTAAAGCCTTGAGTTTTTAAGCAGTTCATGATTTGTGGCACGTCCCTTCACAATCATACATAGACATTAGAGATATTGAGCCAAAAATCAAATTGCTTCCTCTTCACAACACGACTACCATTTTATCCATCCCTGGCTTGAATTTTGTTATAACTAAAATGATAACTTGATGCAAATATTTCCTTATAGGAGTATTATGGCTCTCTTTCCCTTTTCCGTTTGCAGGCTCCAGTGACAAGAAAGCTCTCAGTTAATACTTGTATTGAGAACTTACCTTTTGCCCCTTTTTCAACAGGTTTCAAAGACTACTTCCTTACAACACCTTAATATTGGTGGTACATTCATCACTGATGAATCTTTATATGCAATAGCGAAAAATTGCCCACATCTAAAGGTACCTTTCTAAGATGTATAAAGTTAACTGGAAATGCTTTGATTTTCCAATTATGTTCCAATTTTACATGCTTTGAACTAAAATAGCTGTTTCAGTTTGCGAAACACTGCTGCTCTCTAATTTTGTACCATTGCATGATATGAAATTCATGCCATGTTTAAACTTTAAACTACTGAACCTACTTTCTTGTATTGTTCCATCATAATTAGGATATTCTGAAGGTTTTTGGTGATATATATATATATATATATATATATATATAGAGAGAGAGAGAGAGAGAGAGTCAGAGTAGTAACGAAAGTGTGTCTCCCCTAGTGATGTTTACTCGAGTTATTACTGCTTTGGTCAATTCTGAAGCTCTGTACACTTGAATTCCTTATATCTGTTTACCCTAATTTTAATACTGACCAAAACAAAGAGTGTCTTGTTCAAAACATATAAACAATATGAAATTGTTGAGCAAAAATATGTGTAATGTGCAGTTTGAGATATTAACATGTCTAGTTTCAAGTATGTGGGGGAGCTCTGTGACTGCTGCAATAGTAACAGTAAGTCTTGAGGGACATTTCTCCACTGGCCAAGGGTGGATTTGCTGGCAAGCAGATCAGGGTGGAGGATGGGTTGGTGGATATGGATTTTGGACACCTGTTGACCTTCTAATGCAAATAGGACTGGAAGAGTTGTAGGTATAGAGGAACATTTCTCCACCGGCCAAAAAGGTGCGGTTCAGATATAGCAATGTCGTGCTATGCAGTTAATAACAGTTTTTTCATGATAACGGTCCAGTAGAGTTATAGATATATCACCGATATATCGGTTTTATAACGGTAAATATCGGTTTGCATTTTTAACACAATTTTTATATATGGACAATACACTTAATAGTTTTCTATTATAAAATATGCATATACATATCGTCGAGAAATCCAAGAGATCTAAGATAAAGAAGATCACTTGAGGAACTACATCTCTGAATAAGTTTGATGTATGAAGATTTTGATGGCACAAGATGTAATCTCCATTCTCCATTGATGTGAATGTCATATCATTCAATATCGGTTTTTCTGTAGCAAAACCAAAACCGTGATAAATCGATTTTTTTGTAAACCGATATTTCAAAAAATATCGGCCATATCGGCCGATAATATCGGTTCCGATATTTTACTGATATTTCTGCAAAAAAATATCGGTCCAGGACCGATACCATTATATATCGGTTATATAACCGATATATAACCGTTTTTGACTACTTAGATGTCGTGTCAGACTTCAACACATATGGCCTTTCCAACTTTTTCCTAAGCCACACTTTAGTTACATAACAATGTCGCAGCAATAATCTTTTGCCTTCTTTTCATGAATTAATTTTACATCCTTGAAATTTTATCAGTTTGCAAAAGGATGCTAAGTTCCAGATAGTAGAAATGCCTTTTGAGTTATATACTATTGACCCAACAAATAAGTTCTTTGTGACAATGTTAGATAATAGACTACTTGTATGCCATATATATTATTGTTATTATTTCTTTTACTGGGATTACTTCAGCTGTGTATGTGATTTATCCAAATGTTCTTAAGCAATAATGCTATTATAACAATATTCCTCATTATATTGCATGTTATAAAGTCGTATCTCACATTTTAGTAAATCTGTTTGCTCTAGCTTGTAGGTAACACTAAAGGAGAAAATAGGCTCGTCTTTCAACATAAATTTCTAAAATTGTCATCCACCATCCATAAGATATTTTTTATCTTGTAATATGTAAGTCTCTTACATAATCTCTTTTGTTTACTCTTTTTAATCCTGCAATTAATAATGTAATATGAGGACCACTCTATTATAATTGGTTGTCAATTTGAAAGTTGAGATGCGCTTTATTAATCAAAACTTTATAGTTGGTTGTCAATTTGACCATGTAGGCATGCAATAGTCTAGTTGGAGCTCGTGTGAGAAGTGTTCATCAAAGGAACATTCCAAACACCCGACACATAACATAATTTTTTGGTGTACTTGAAGGTAATGGGATGACATCTAAAGAAGTTGATATGGAATGAGGAAGTCCAAAGTGGAAAGTCTATTAGGTAAATACATAAACAATATTAGGTTCCTTCTTTTTGAATGGCTAATTTCTCTGATGGAGAAGTATAATTATAATTGCATTGACTTGTAAAGAGTTGTATACAGAAAAATGTAAAAAAATAAAATAAAATTATATACAGGAAAATGTACCATAAATGCGGTTCATCAAAAGAAAGAGTAAACTTTGATTTTCAGAATGTGCCATAAAAGAATGGTGAACTAGAACAAAGTCAGAGACATGAAGACCTCCTCGTCAAAATTTATACTAAGCATGACTTGAAGTTGGATTTGAAGCAGCTATTATAACCCTACTACCTCCTACAATGTTGTGTAGATTATTCAACCTACTACCTCTATTCTTCCCCTTTTCGAGAACAACTCGAACAGCCCCTTTTGTATCCTCTTTATGAAACTTATAATTCTGTTTTCATGGCTGTTAAACAGGGCACACAAGAATGGGAGAACTCGAAGAAGGCAGCTATTGAAGCTGAGCCCAAGAAAATAGAGGTTTTGAACTTTTCTTTCGGTTCATTTTCTTAATTCACTGATACTAACTGTTTGTCGTTACTAACTGCTGTTATACTCTGGAGACACACACCTAGTACACTGGTAGGGGCTGCTGCTATTGCTGAAGTCCTACACTGTGCGCTATTGTGCAGTGTATTGCACTTCAGAAAACTGCAGTGCATGAACTGCAGTTCCTTACTGCAACCACTGCTGTTACACACCAAATCTCACACAGCACAGATACTCTGATACCCTCTCACACATTTGCAGCACCTACACACAGGTACACAGCTACAGTTCTAAACGCACACCCCTATCTAGTAACTCCTGCACACAGGATACCCACGTCCTGCAGAAATCTGCTCATTTATGCTGTCATTGCTACACCCACAAGTGTTGTTACTGCATGCTTCAATATAGGTAATGATACATACAAGTGTTACTTCACAAACTTACATTCGACACTCCTGCACATATATTCAATCTCTGATACACTTAAGGTCACTGTTAATACCAATTGGAAATTTCACTCAAATCCTCATACCCGTACACACACATAATGACATATAAACACAACACTCCTAGTGCAGGATCTGTGCAGTGTTCGCAGGATCCTCCCAATGATGCTCCCAGATCCTGCAGGAGCTGTGCAGTGTTCACGCAGCTGAACACTATTTGCTGCACTTAGTCCAGTAGCGTATCAGTGCTCTGGTGCAAAACACAAGAAGCCTACTGCTTAAAAAAACATATGCATCTTGCTAACATCAGCCATTAGTGTATAAAATCCTCGTTTCCTTTCACCTCTTCGTAGACATCAATCGAACTAAGTTTTTTTCTTTCTATGAAATAGTCTGAACACGTGATAATTAAGATACAATCTGAATGCTTTCTAGTAGAGTTTACTCATGGGTCTGTGAAATAACAAAGAGAGGGTTAACTCCTGATACATATTCAAACGGGTCGATATAAGTCACTAAAGTTGAAGGGTTCATATCAGATATAAGTCATTGATACGGTTGATATAACCGGACACTGGTACACTTGATATACTCTGATAATTGACAGTTAATATTACTTTTTCAGTAATAGATGCCAATTTTTTTAAAATTTGTTCTTTGTACACTTGATATATGTTAAAAAAGATTAAACTTGTTCCCTGATTAATATCAGTTTGTACAAACACACATACTAAATAAATCTATTTTTTTCAGGTGGTGGAAAATAAAGGTTGTACTGTGATGGGAGGGATTTGTTTCGGGTTCAGATGTATTTTGGTTTATTTGTATAAATAGGTTTCAGACGTTGAACAAAAATCATATACTTCGGTTATTTTGGATATGTGGTTGTTATGTGTGTTCGATATATAATATGTAAATACAAACAAAAATTTTATTATACAAAAAATTAGCTTCTCTTGACGTTTATACAACGTCAACAAATATTTGAATTTTGCTACAAAACATCATTTATTGACGATTTTTAAACAAGAAGATTGGCTTTGCTTTGCGGATTTTTTCTTTCAAGAAAGATTTTTTTTTTTTTATGGTTATTATCCGTCATCAAGGCCAGTCAAGAATTTTTTTTATCTACCTTGATGGTTTCTGCTTTTGATTTTCTTGACGGTTTTAAACTGTCAAGTAAGGTTTGAAGGTTTAAAACCGTCAAGAAAAATAAAACCAGATACTGTCAAAAAAAAAAGGATTTTTCTTGACTGTAGCTTGGATGACGAACCTAGAACCGTCAAGAAAATTATTTCTTGACGGAAAAAAACTGTCAAGAAAAGTCATTTTTCTTGTAGTGTGTGTATAAATCATTTATATAACTTATGTAGGCATAAGTATTTATGTATTAAACCAAATATATATGAGATAAGTAATCTTATGTATTGTTATCCAAAAATATGTCATGAATATAATGTATATGTAGTTTATCTATGTGTGTATTTATCTATAAATATAAGAGTTATGTATGTGTGCATAAATAATTTTCTATACATACATATCTACCTACCTATGGTATATGAATATGCATTTATATAGGTATAATTATATTAATAATTTTTTATAGAGACATTATTTTTATGTCTTTTATATTTATGTATAGGTTTAAGTATAACTCTCTCTCTCTCTCTCTCTCTCTCTCTCTCTATATATATATATATATATATATATATATATATATATATATATATATATAGTTGAGAAATCTTATTTTAGGTCATAAGAATTTCTAAAATAGGAAACACTAAAATAATCCAGCACCAATTATGGACGTCAAAATCTGGTCAAATCAAATATTGATCATATTTGGGCCCCAAAATTTGTTGTTACCAAATCTAGACTTGACACAACATTCTCTCCATCCAATCTGATGAAAGGGTGTTGATCCCATGGCTCCTCGATTGGACTCCATGCATGTCGCCCCGCGATAAATTTTTTGCAGCCCTATGTCACCGATCTCTGATCCCCGAGTTGCTTTGCATCTTCCATCATCTTCCGCTCTTCGACCACCACGTCGACGCTAGTTGTCATGCATAGCACCTCACGTACCACTGGGATCCTGTCGATATCAATGACACAGCAAAGACCGAAGTCACTAATGATCAGCCTCACCGTAAGTCTTTGCTGCATGTCCCCGACTTTTCCCTTCCACTGGAACGTGCTACCATTCCGACGAGCTTCTTCACCCTTGGTTGGCCTAACCAAGCAGATGGTGCGGTTCTTTCGAGATTCAGACTCTTGAACCAGCCCACCTTCGTGTCCAACACTAAAGCTCTTCTGTATACAGGCATCCTCGAGCCGAATACTGTGCACGCTGTCAATGACCCATAACTTTCCCAAAATTGTGTAAATGAAGATGCATATTTCTCAATTTGAGTTTGTTGTGCACCTTGATCTCCTTCCTAGTTTCAAATTGCTGAAACCGATGTCGCTTCGTAAAAATTTGGCAAACCACCCATCACCAAAATCGAATCCATAGAAAAAATCACACTTGGAGACCGACCAGCTGTCATGGGATCAATAGACTGACCCTCAATCTTTGGTTCATCAATATTCATCGCTTTGTCTCGACGAACCGAAACATCTGTATCCCTCAAAGCATCTCGAAGACTGTCATGCTCAGTCCCAAAATACGTAGGACCAGGTATACGTACACATGCCAGTTGTACAAACAAGTATAGGAACCCAATTTAATGGACCTAACTAGTCATAGTACGCTGTAAAATATAACTAAGACACAACATCTCAGGCAGGTAATAATCTAGTCTCATCCACAAATATCATAGAATAAGAAATTGAATGAATAGATAAAGTCTCATAATCCACTACAAATAAAGTCTAGTGAAAAATAATCCACAAAATAAGTACGAAAGAAGTACTGAAAAAAATACAACTAGGCAATAATAAAATAGTCCGGGTGCCAGTTAACTAGATAAGGACACCCAAGACGCTAAGCAACTATCATCCATGACGCACAAGAAAACTCCTATGGCTCCACCTCAAAGTTCTCGTCTATAAAATATCAAACTCCGTAGTTCTTCGGGTACAAGTTCTCGTCTGGATCTGGAAAAGGTACCAGGTACTCAGAGGGACATAACAAGTACACAAAAAATTGACATGTATAAAAGTAAAGTAGTAAACAATAAATAGGGTAACTAACCATCTAAGTGAAATACACTTGAGACATCTCTAGTGGCGAATGAGGGGGGAGAAATAGAAGAACAGTCATCCCACCAGGTGTCCAAAAGGACTCGGGGGTACGCAGTCACACCATATACACAGTAAGAAACAGAAATCTCATACGCTCACTAGTTGATTCTCTCCTCCCGATGTATCCAAACCGTATACGCGGTGCAGACATAATACAACAATGTCAATAAAAATCTAAAAACTAAACCAACACCAACTACTAATACAAGATGCAAACTCACGTATCGATGTACAGTTGACACGCTAGTCCATGCACTCACTCACTCAGACAGTGAACGTGTTGAAACATGTGTCAGGTCAGAAGATACCACGTACCTTCATAATATACTGGATAAGTCTGCTACTCTAAGACGTGTGCACACAACTAATAAATAAAAACTAGGCATATGTAAACTGAACAATACAATCAAGCAATATGTACTTGCCTGGCAATAGTTTGGTGCTGGAACAACGCAAGGTAACAGGTACAACGCTCAAGAAAATATGGAAGAAGAACAAACGTCTCCGGATGCTGCAACAGATATCACCAATATTTTCAAAATATAAGAAATAGCTAGAATTGATTACCCATAAGTCCAATTTGGACATAGGGGATAAAACGATAATTTTGGACCAAAACGGGTCCACATGTGGGCCACTTTGTACCAAAAATTGTGCCAAGAGTAAAGTTATCTAAATAAGAAAAATTATAGGTCAGATAAATTCTAAACGATGATACGAACTCAATGGCATCTCCAGTTTTGGATTTCGGTGAGCCGATCACAAAATTGCTCGTCAAGTCGAATCATAGGGCCCGCGATACGGCGTTCCGTCGACTGACTCTGAATCGAGCAAAACTCGGATCACAGGACAAGTCAAAAAATGCGAGTCTAATGATGCAAGTTTTGTGGTGATCCGACAAGCGCACACAAATTAATTAATTTTTTACAAAACACCGATACGGAAGACTTTTTATAGATACGGGTTGATTTTGGCGTGCACGCACTTCCAAATCAACTTCCACGAATGTCCACACATCCGGATATACCATACACTCCTTTCGGTGCAATCAGTACGCGATGAGGCAATCACGTTTGGCAGGGCGCACTCCGTATCGCAAGTTTTGGGTTTTTTAAAACAGGTTTTTGGTCGTTTTGGAATTAGAATAACTTGGCAAATAGAGCAAGCTAAGAAAAACTAAAAGTAGTGTTTTGATCTCGTATAAGTTGTTTACAAGTCTTTTCAAATAGATTTTCTTATTCCTTGATTTACTGCCCGAAAAATGACTTCCAAAACTACTCCTCGGTACAGTTTCTGTACTAAAAAATTTGGTATTTTTCTTGATTTTGGAATTTAATTTTCTTAGCGTACATCGTGAATAACAAAATTTCCTTGATGGGATTCCTAGAGGGTCAGGTTGTGAGCTCGTACGAAAAACCGATCGGAAAAAGAATGAGAGAGAAGGAAGATATGGTACCTAGAAAGGGGCTTCGTGGAGGGCTGCTGCTGTGCACGAGTGCTGCTGCACCCGCGCGCTCCGGCGGTCGGTCGGCCGGAGGTGGCGGCCTACAACGGCGTACGGTCGCGCAGGTCGGCGGCACTGGGAAGAGGTAGGCGGCATTAGTAGTAGTTTAGGGTTAGGGTTTAGACGTTAAGATATATATATATATATATATATATATATATATATATATATATATATATATATATATATAGAGAGAGAGAGAGAGAGAGAGAGAGAGAGAGGATCGTGAGGGGGGGCGGGGAATCGGATCAGCCGAATGAGGGGGGGGGGTGTTTGTGTGTAGTTAGGGTCGGTTTAGGATTGTTTGTTGGGGTAGGGCTAGTTGTTTATGATTTATATTAAGGATAGATTCTAAAACATTAAATAAATTCTTAAAACATTATATATGCATGTATAAAATCCTAACAAAATAAGGATCGATAAAATCCAAAAAAAAATATATGCGCGTTAAATAAATTCTAAAAATATTATAATTTTTTTACAAAAGATAAATAATAAAATATATAGTTTTTTGAAATTAATTCTAAATAAGTATTTTTATAATTAACTAATCTAGAAATTAATTTTCTAATTAACTAAGAGAATAGCCTAAAGAAATTCATTATTTAAATAAAAAATAAAAAAAACTTAAATACAAAAATAAAATTAGGGGGGTTTATAATGACCTCCAAGACAAGTTCTCGACGATCTACAAACACATATTGAACACCCCTTGAGCCTCCATCTGATGTTTGTGGCCTACCTGTATGACTCAATGGCTTGAGCTTGTACATGACATAATATATCTCCTTGAGCCAGCTGTTGGGAACCCTTTCGTAAGCATCTAATCTTTGTCACCAAACAAACTGCGACAACCATCATCCTCCAGCCTCCCTACCAAAACCAAGTTGTAGCACAAATTTGGTTCATATAGCACTCCCTTGAGAATGAGCTTCTTGCCAAGCTCTGTTGTGAAGTGCACATCACTGATGCCTACAACTATAGCCGTCCCCTTGTTTCCCATCTTCACACATCCAAACCTACCTTCTCGGTATAACGTTAAGTTTCTCCTATGCGGAGTGGCGTGATACGACGCCCCCGTGTCCATAATCTAATCACCATCATGACACGTACCATAATGTTCTCCTACTCGTTTGCTGCGATGATGATATCTCCCATAGCCGTGAGATCTTCTTAATCATCCTTGCCTTTGGCCTTCTCAGCTTTAAGCTTCATGCAATTTCTCTTAATATGACCTATTTTGCCACAAAAATAACATCCCTTCTTGCGGTCCACAGTCGCAAGATTTTGAGAACTCCCCATGTTCTCGCTTGTGACTTGGGTCTTCCGATTCCTAGGAAGCAACCAGAGTGAGATCCTGTAATGATTCCATCTGCTTACGCAGGACCTACTCGTGACAACTTTATACGGTGCAGAGTTGATCACCGGCACCACCAACATCTCCAGCTTTTCGACAGAGAACTTAAAATCAACATGGCCCGAAGCTCATCATCAATCACCATCTTCATCACAGAAAACTGATTGATAATTGATGTTACCCTGAACCTCGTTCAGATATTATGCCACTGGGCACCCTCGATGAACTTCGAGTTGACGAGTTTGCGAATAAGAAATACCTTGTTGTCAGCCATCTTTCTTTCGTACAACGAATGTAGCTTCCCCATAATGCTTTTGACGAACTCTCTATGGACACGTGGTGAAATACCGAATCATCTAGTCATTGGTGAATGAATCAAACAACCTTTCGATCTAGTTATTTCGAGTTATCATCAGCTTTATCTGATGGCTTGGTATTGTCACCCTCCAACGGACCATGCAAGTCCTTGTACCAAAGTAGATCCTCTATCCTTGGCTTCCAAATTGCTAGTTTTCCCTTGTAAGTATGATCATATGTGTGTTTATTTCCTCCATAGACATGGTTGTATCTCCCCTCTCGCGAACCTGAGAGCTCTGATACCATATATTGGGAACCCGTGCGTGACCCGAACTGGATTCACCAACGGACGCGAAAGCAATGACAACCCACTTGAAGATTACGAATTAATATACACGAACACCAAGACAGATCAAACAATATATATGTTCGGTGACTACGTCACCTGGATAAATCTTAATCTATATAATTAAGGTAAAATAATAAGATTGAATAAAACCAATGTTAAACCCTTTGTCCTAATAGGTTCAACCCCCTCATCATACTAAAAAAACAGAGATTACAATAAAATTACTCACCTTACCCGTAGTGATCTTTTTGTACAAAGACGACAACTTTTTCGCACATATCTCCTCTTTCCTGCTGTCGCGAATGCCAAGCCTAAGAGAAAAGTATAGACTTTCTCTTAGATTTTCTATGGACAGGCACCCTGAATTTCCTACCTTGTACTATTCTTTGTGCCTCCACCCTCAACCCATATATATAGTTGAGAAACCTTGTTTTAGGTCATATGAATTCTTAAAATAAGAAATCCTAAAATAGTCCAGCACCAATTATAGACGTCCAAAATATGGTCAAATCAAATACTTGATACAAATTTGTAAATCTAATCAAATCAGATATTTAATATTTAATATATATTTCCAAATTGCTTCAAATCAAATATTTAACCATATTTGTGCCCCAAAATATGTTGTTACCAAATCTAGATTGGATCCAACATACTCCCCCTCAGGTCTGATGAGAGGGTATTGATCCCATGACTCCTCAATTGGACTCCGTGTATGTCACTCCATGACAAAGTTTATGCTCTCTCATGTCACCAATCTCTGATCCACCAAGTTGCTTTACATCTTCCGTCATCTCCAACTCTTCGACCACCACGTCAATGCTAGCTGTCATGCATAGAACCTCAAATACCATTGGAATTATGTCGATATCAATGAAATAGCCAAGACCGAAGTCACTAACAATCAGCCTCACTGAAAATCTTGGCTGCCTGTCCCCGACTGTCACTCCTGCTCCCAAATAATCGGGTACAAGTCGGACACATCCAGCCTACGCTGTGGACACAATGATAGTGAGCTGTCTAAACCTTAGTTTTCACCAAATTCCATTTATCAATTATACTTATCATAGCAATGCTGTCATTTTCTGATACCAACAATCACCATAATTCTACTATTTTCTATTATTACATGTCCTTTTAAAATAAATCCGATAAATGATAAAGGCAACTAAAATTCTCAACTACACAACACGATAGCTAGTATAACACATATATCTGCAACAAGTAAAATATACACAATGATGATCCTAATTCTCGGGAGTAATCTCTGGGTCTTGTGCAGCATTTGCCACTATGTCATCAGTAGGACCATAGTAGGTAGGGTAAATCTCATTATCATTCTTACCTGCCACTGTTATCCAGTTAGGAAAGGAGCAAAGTAATACATTACCCGAACCACTCACAATTATGATACAATAAATAAATAATATATGGTAATCGAAAAATAGACAAGTGGCACCAATGTGCCTGAACAATCATGCACTATGCTAAATGAATGGCATGCAATCTGATACTAGGCACATCATGTAGGGGCTATTGGGATTAAGACACTGATAATGTTAGCCGTTAATCAATAATAAATGGACGTAAGACACAAGTGTGCTAGTAGTCAATTGTCGTCCGGCTAATGGAAAATCATATGCTATGACTAGTGTCACCCTCCCGACTCAATCAATAACAATTAATGAACAGTGACCAAATACAAAATCGTAAATAGAGAGAGAATGTGTACTTGCTTGAATCCTCGGAAGAGGTAATGGTATGGAAAAATGCTCCTAAAAAGACAAGGTATAAATATATTAGAGTAGAAGCATAGAAAATATGGATCCATGCTCCAACAAACCACGCTTCCTAAGGCCAAAGTCAAGAGAAATAAAGCCGTAGAGTCACCATGCGTCCCAGAAAGATAACATCCATGCGTCCTAACCTGTTAAAGAAACTTTGGCCGCATATGGATCTGACGTGGCATCCTGACACCCAGATTGTGTCTGACATCAAATTCTAACAAGAAGGCACTTTAAATGCCTTGGAAAATGTGAGCACACTAAAGGAAAAGAATCTTTCGTCAGACTAATAATGACTCCTGACAGGCGTGTAGCGCCACTTGTACGAGGCCACATGCATCCCAGACTCCATACGTATCTGGCCACTTGCGTCCTAGACTCTATGGGTCCCATGCGTCTCTCGCCACATGCGTTCCAGACTCCATGCGTCCCATGCGTCTCTGACCACATGCGTCCCAGAATCCATGCGTCCCAAGCGTCTCTGCTCCTTGAGACAAAATCTTTCCATTATAACTGAAGAGATTCTCTACAACCAAGTGCAAGCCATGTGTCAAGCTGACCAAGTCACGCACACAAAATGGGAGAATTACCCAGATCTTCAGCAGCAGTAAATCGCAACAAATATCCATGTGGCAACTCTGCCTGGACTTGCTCTCACGGGTACAACTGCATCCTGTTGAGGAGGTACACATGGAAGCCCTCAACATCCATGCGCCTATGGTACATGCGTGCATGGTCATATAACGTGATGGCTATAAATACCATTGTGTTATACACAGGTAAGTGGAGAGAGGCAGACGCACATGCAAGAGAGAGAGAGAAAGCATTGCCCTTCCTTAGTAGAATCGTCAATGGAGTAAAGAATCCACTACAACGCTCGATCTCCATCATCCCACTCCCCAGAATTAAAAAATTATACTTATATTTTCTGTTTAGGATTCTTTTTATTCTTTTTCGTGAATTAAATACAAAAGTTTGTTCAAACTTGTTTTAATGCCGAATAAGATGGCGACTCTTCTGGGGGATTAGCTTTTCTACTGATGAAAAGTTGGTGAACAATCTGACTTAATAAAGCTGGGGTCTACCCAGAGAATGTTGGTTGTACGCTTCGACCAACAAGCCTTCGAGGAAATACTTTCAGAGGGTAGCGCGAGCCCTTCACCAAGGCTAGAAAAGTTTAAGAAAACTCGCAGAACATGGGTTTCCAAAGCTGTTGTGCCTCACCGAACCGCGAAGCATGCTCTTCCTTCCTCTCTGTCTGCTGCTCAAGAGGCACGTAATGCGTCCACACATGCAGCCCCTGCTTAGGCCGTAGCCATGGTTGAGGAGAAGCATACTCACCACCTGCGCTCTGGCAGAGAAAAGTACTACGATTCCAGAAGATCAGGGGCTGACGCACTATCCATACGCTCACTTCGAAGAACACATAAGAAGAAGAAGCATGCGACACTGAGCTCCATGTGGTCTGCTGGGAAGATAGTTGCATGCTCCCCAGACGACAACAAAGATTCTGTCTTTAACATAATCTCATGCGACGATGACTCCATGCGCCCTACTGGAAATAGATAAAATTCCAACTTTGTCTCTTAGTACTATGCGCCAATGCGTGCTAAGTCGAGAAGTCCAGGGCTGTGCGAGCTCGCAAAGCTCAAGCAACTACTCAGTTGACAGACCATCAGCATGCGCCGCTAACTATTATACAAGCTGCTGACAGAAAATTATACAAGATCGACCCATGCGTCCAGCCCACAGTGGCATGTGGACGGGGTCAATGTCACACCCCAGTCCCAAAATACGTAGGACTAGAAATACGTAACATGTCAGCTACGCATTCGACCAGACTCTGGTCCGACTCGAATACGTATAAGCTGTATTAAAATGGTCACTATCTATATAATCAAGTAAATACAAATATCTATGCCTCAATCCACAATGATCAGAATATACAAAAATGAGCTACATGTGCTAAAGTCGGCCGCCAGTAACACATAAGCTCGAATAGACTCGAGAAAGGAATATGAGTCTATAAAACTAGGCTATATCAGCAGATGAATAAATAATATGAATAATAACCATGACCCCGGAAGAAAAGATATAAGTACCTGGCACCAATTTCTGCAAGACAAAGCAACACACATCAACAACACCAGGCAGGCTCCACAACGGTCTATACTAAAAAACTGGCAAGGGACCAGGTCCTCGGAGGGACGTAACAAGGTACAAGAAACATCATGCCAAAATAAATACAATATATGAAAATATAACAATAAGGCAAACTATGTAACCAGCTATGTGATATGCAAGTGAGAGCATCACTAATACTCAGTCTGAGACCACTACAAGCTTTGTGTCGGGGAGCCGGTAGCAGTAATATCACGTAATATGCCTAGCTCTGATGTAGAGTCTACGACCTTACAATAATAAATATATATAAAAATTAGCCTGTAGCTTGTGTGTCTCTCCCCTCCCAATGTAATCACAGGTCTCATGTCCACGACGTCTCATGTCCATAACACGCAAGATCATATCTAATGCAGCAAGTCATATGATAGCTATACATATATATAAAGTCTATGTCACGAATCCTGTAGCCTATACAGAATCACCATGAATGACTCAGGAAGATTCTGTCACATGAATAGTATCAAGTGTCCTATGGTATGACGTACTTGAGAATGCAAGCACAAAAATGTATAGGGTCACGATATCAATCTCTAGGTGACGTTACACAACTCCGCGTACGGTGTTGACACCTGAATATTATTCGGACGTTAAATAATGTCACACGGTCCTAGGATGAATAGATATAACTCAGAATAGTTCAAGAGAATAATATAAAATAATTTACTACAAGTATGGCAAGGTACACTTGCCTAGAACTCCAAGCTGATAATAAAAAGAACCTGCTCTCGAATCCACGCTCGTGCGATCCCAAGAGCCTAAATATATAAGTCACTATGACATGGTTCACTAAGCATGCACAAGAGTACAACTACTCTACGTCATTAATCATTAGACAATTAGGGTCTAATTTAATCAAGGATACAACTTATACAATGCCATCAATTATTTAGAGTCTAAAATAATTAGGGGTTCTAACAAAGTAGGTTGGCTAAGGTTCACTAGTCAAGGACCAAGAAAGTGTGTAAACACCAAGCCTACTAGTCACATAACATCATCAAGTCTCATAAACATGGTTATAACGAAGGTTCATGTAGGTACTAGGTGTTCTCACACTAGATTTCCATATACAACGTGTCATCAACCTTGGTATTCACTAAGTGTCAAACTATGTTAACCAATCTAGGGTTAGTTTTGTCTATTAAAACATGCATATGAGCATTAACAATAGGTCAAGTTAGGGTCATCACAAATAATCACATACTGTATTTCTCAAGTATATCCATTCATCCAACTATATACAACTCTCGTTCTACTACAAAATATCAAGTATACATAGACAAGTCAAATTTGAATTTATAATAAGATCATGGCATATACCTCATTTCTTTCTTGTATTTGTCATGAAACATGTGTTCAAGCACTACTATAACTAGTGAACAATCTTAGCATGACATCTTCTACATTCCAACATAGTATTTATAAACAATAAAACTAGCTATCACAAAATCTAGGCAAAATGCACTACTAGTTGCACAATATTTAATCATGTCTCAACCATGCATTTATTTATATATAACACCCTAAACAAAATTTATATATTCTGAAATTTAGTGACAATTAGAGTAAAAATTATATTTTTCAAGTGGTTGCTTGGATTTTAGATCATGGCAAAGTGAATAGGACAACAAGTGCATAAATAACATTCAAGTCTAGACATGAGAAGTAATAAATGTTCTTGGTATAATATCATAAAAATATGAATACAAAGTTAGTGAAATTTAATAGGGATATGAATTACATGTAGAAATGGTTGAGTAGGAGGATTTGGAGCTCTTACCAAAGTAAAATGGGATGGCAAAAGAGGGTTGTGCACTGCTTGCACAAATCTGTCCAGATTTGGATACTTCGTCTCGTAGCTACTGTCCGGGGCTTCAAAATATTTCTCCAAGTACTTTGCGGATTAGAGAGATTAGGAGATAGGTAGAGGATGAAGATAGGGTGGTTGTTGAAGGGGTTTTAGTGCTATAAGTGGTGGCAACAAGGTGTTGAAGTGGTGCTATTGCTGGCGGGTTCAGCAGGGTATCTTCGTTTTGTAAGGGGTGTTTGGGGGAGTTGTAGGATGATTTAGGTGCTTAGTTATAAATAAAACTTGTTAAGAATAGGTAGGAGAAGGATATTTGGGTATTGTAGTGGTGGTTTGGAGGCTATGGAGGTGGTGGAGTAGCCTGAGAAGAGGATACACTGAATTCAGATTTAGCCTGGACACTTCTGATGGAGGGCTGTTTTGAGAAACTTAGAATGAATTTTGATGGAAGGTTTGTGAAGAGAAAGTGATAAGTACAGGGAGAGTAAGAAGCATACAAAAAAGTTGAGAGAAAGATACTTACTGTGGAGGGAGATAGGGCCGGATTGGTTGGGGTATTGCTGAATTAAGATTCGCCTGGGTAGGGTTGGATGGATGGAGGTGTGGAGGGAGATAGAGAAGGAATTTGAAGATGGTTTGTGAAGAGAAAATGTGAGGAAGAGAGTGAGGAATAAGTTTTCTTCAGGTGGTTCTAATGGGGGAGGTGAAGAGAGGAGGGTTATGGACAGCCTAGTGGGGAGGGGAAGGGTTTGGAGTTACCAATGGGGTAAGAAAATGTCACAAGTTATAACCCCTTTCCTTTCACATTCCACCCTAATGATTTAATAAATCTATGGCTGTCTAAAAATGAAATAATATTTAATATGGATGGTAAAATCTAGCTTAGTCAACCTAGGTTAAGTCCAACTACTTCTAGTTGGGTCAGGTTCGGGTCGTTGCGGTTTAGTTTGACTAGGTTGGTTCGATTTACTAGGAAATTGGCCATTTGTGACTATTGAGGGTAGGTAGAACATAGAGATTCAATAGAGTGGGATACATGTATCATGTGTGTCTTAGACCTAGTATAGATCATGATCATGCATTAGGTCGAAAGAATTGGTCGAAATTGGATTTCTAATTTAAATTGGAATGGTCAACGGTTGCACTGTAGGTGCTAGAAAATTAAGTTTTTAACCCGAATATTTTACATTAAAAATAGAGCACAAGGATATATGTTTGTGTCACGCCCCAATCCTAAAATATCGAGGGACTAGACACGTGTCAATGGCCAACAGCACACACTGATGGACAAATCCAATTTAATGGATCCATCAGGGCGTACTTAAGCTGTAAAATAAGGTCTACGATAATATGACACAACTAATCTCATCCACACAAGATAAAATATGATCCACAGATATAAGAAATATAAATCATCAACCAGTCTCAACAAAGTGCTTCGGGAAACAACCCGATAAAAATATGATACAATGGTTCAACAGACCAAAATATAAATGACTGAATAAAGTAAATACTGAGCATGAAACATGGATGCTCAGGAAAAGTCTTCAGCTAACACCTCGTCCTCGGGTGTCGGTACAGCTCCTGTATCAGCTCCTGCTGCTATCCCGTATACCTCGGGATAGATCTCGTCTGCAAATCCTGGGAACATAATCCGGATCCAGGTCCTCAGGGGACATAGCAAGGTACAGATAGTACAAGCCAAAATAAATGCAGTACAGAAAATAATAAAATAAATAGGGTAAGTATGTAACCATCTATGTTAAATGCAAGTGAGAGCATCACTAGTACTCAAGCTGAGCCACTACAAGCTCTGTGTCGGGGAGCCGGTAGCAGTAATAAAGAGTAATGTGTCTAGCTCTGCTGGAGAGTCTACGACCTCACAATAGTAGTAGATATATATAAAACAGCCTGTAGCCTGTGTGTCTCTCCCCACCCAATGTAACCACACGTCTCATGTCCATAATATCTCATGTACATGTCAAGCAAGATCATAGCTAATGCAACCAGTCATATAATATCTATGAGTATACTGTCTATGTCAAATCCTGCATCCTATACAGAATTACCATGAATATCTCAGGAAGATTCTGTCTAATAAATAGTGTCAAGTGTCCTGGGTTATGGTGTACTTGATAAGACAAGTACGAGAATATAAAGGGTCACGAATGTCCATCTCTAGGTGACGTACACAACTCCGCGTACGGGGTTGGCACCCGACTAATAATCGGACGCTAAGTAAGTCACACGGTCCTAGTCAAGCATGCACAGCAATATAAATGAGTCAAGAAAAATACGTAACAAGACTACAAAGTTGGCAAGGTACACTTGCCTGGGGTTTGAATACCAACAGCGGTCCCTGTATCAGTGGATCCTGCAGGTACTCCTCCAAAAGCTATAATAAACATCACCAACAGTCTCAGAAAATATTAAATAGCTAGAAACGCCTGTCCTTAAGTCCAATTTGGATACAGGGGCAAAAATGACATTTCCGGATCAAAGCGGGGTCCACATGTGGGCCACTTTGCACCGAAAAACGTGTATGGGTCAAAGGTCTCCAAATTCATTAAACTTAGTGTCAACAAGTCAGGAACGATGATATGAACCCAACGGAACTTCCATAATTGGATTCCGATGAGCCGATCACAAAATCGCCCGTCAAGTGGAGCCGCGGGGCCCACGATACGCGATTTTGTCAACATTCTCAGAATCGATCCAAACTTGGGTCACAGGGCCAGCGTATTGCTACTAGTTCGATGGCGTAAGTTTCGTCTCGATCCGACGTGTGTACACAAAGTTACAACGTGTTCCAGAACAGGCGGATACGGGACGTTGTCGGCGGATACGCGTTGATTCCGGTGTGCACGCACATCCAAATTAACTTCTGTGAAATCCCGCACGTCCGTATCAACGGCGCGCATGTTTCGGTAAAGACCACGCGTGACCAAGTTGTCCCGTTTGGCGGGACGCACTCAGTTCCGGGGTGAAACAGGGCGTTGGTTTTCCTGTTTTTGGATCACGGTTTGCGATCGCCACAGGACGCGACGCACCGAGCGGGTTGTACGTGCATCGAGAGGGTTACACAGTTTACGCGACACAACTGACGGAACGGAAAACAAAATAACAAAGAGAGAGAACGGGTTACCTGAACAGGGCTCCGTGGAACGAGAATTTCTCGTGTCCGGGTGACTGTTTCGTGTCCTGGTTAGGGTTTAGGGTTCTGCTGTGTCGGATCCTGCTGTGCCCGTGTCAGCGGGGCGGACGGAGATGCGATCCGTCGTGGTGGTTGATGGTTTCTGCTCGAGTCGGGGTCGTGCTCCGGCGGGCTTGGGGGAGACTCGGGCTGCTCGGTGCAGTGGCCATGGTGTCGGGTTCCGGCGGGACTGTCATGGGGAATAGGGGGTGGTGAGATCTGCTGACGGGGAGAAGGAGACGGAGGGGTGCAGGCCGGAGAAGAGGCAGCGGGGACGGAGTCAGATGGCCACGGCGGAGGGAGGATGAACGCTCGGGGACGACGGCTCGGGTTAGCCGGAGATGGAAGGAGGAGAAAGAGAACTCGACGAGGAAGAGGGGACTCGTGTGTGGCGAGGTGCAGCGGGGTGGCTCGTCGAGGAGGAAGGCAGGCGTAGGGGAGAGGCTTACGACGGCGGTGAGGGGGTGCATCTAGGCCGGGGTCGATCAGAGGGGACATATGCTGTGTCGAGCCGGGTGATCAGGCGGGGGAGCTCCGGTCAGGACGAGGCTGGAGAAAGGTGCACAGGGGTCGGTCGGCGGATGCACAGTCGGCGGGGGTGAAGTATACAGCCGGGTCGACGGAGGAGTGCACAGGCCGGTCGGGATAGCTGCTGTTGACGGGCCGGAGCGGGGTGCACAGCTGCACAGCGTCGCCGGAGCGGCGCGGGGGTGACGTCGGGTGCGGGATGCACCGCCAGACGGGGGAGAAAGATAACTAGGGTTCAGGTGGGGCGGGGCACGGAATTCGAGACCTAAATAGGCGTCCGGAACAGTAATCCGGCTAGGTTTAGGATTAGGGCTTTGGTTTGGATAACGGGTCCGGGTCGGGTTCATTTCGGATCCGACCCGACCCGTTAGGAGTGGGTGTGGTTCGGTTTGGTTTACTGCGGTTTGGTTCGGTTTATTTCCAAATAAACCGGGCTCAGTCAGGGTTTATTTTGGTTTAATTATAAATTGATTTTTAGGGCTTTAAAAGTGTTTCTGGGGTCCAATAAATTCACAGAAAATTACCCTATGTCCAGTTTTTTATTTTACACTAGAAAATATTATTTTCATAATATTTTAATATTAATTAACATCATTTAAAAATTAATTAATTACGAAATACCTTAGTTTTAATTCCGAAAATTACAGAAAATTGCGAAAAAATGTTTTAAAAATATTCTGAAAAATCAGGGTGATGACAGTTATAGTTGGATATAATAATCATAAATTAATGTGGGCTCGTCTAGATCATGCATATAAAATTTGTTTGGAGATAATGGCTAATGTTGTGCTCCTAAAAATTAAAGTTACGAAAAATATTTTTAAAGGATACTTTTGTTAACTTAATCCAAATTAATAATAAAAATAATAATTTTAAATATTATATTAAATTAAAATAGCTAAATCTCTGGGTTAGGGGGTTTTCAATCTATCCACCTTAGAAAATTTTGTCCTCAAAATTCAAAATCAATCTCTCCAACTACAACTCATCATATCTCTAAATATATAAACACATCTTGGTACTTACTCATACCCATTCTAAAAACCTTAAACTTTTATATACATACAATTTAACTGTCTAAGGTTGTTAGTCCTCAAAATATATTCTCACCACTATGTACTATCTCATTATTGTTATCATGCTAATCGTCATCTAGAAAAATTTACCACCTATAGGCCTAGGTTTCACAAAGATGCCGCAACACAAACTCAGTTTGAATCTTTCAATATTTACAAGGAAAATAATGCCATACATTAACTCTTAAAGGAGTGCATGGGTTAGGCACTAAAATCTTACAAGCACAAAATATTCAAGGCTACCTATGTAGTATCTAAATCCTTTATTCTACAGCTAAGACTGCTATTATATTTTTATTCTTTCCTTGGTACAACGTCATCAGCCTATTGTATCGCCAATAAAATACTCTAACCTAACTGTTTATTCTTTCCTTGGTACAACGTCATCAACCTATTGTATCGCCAATAAAATACTCTAACCTAACTTTTTATAATTTCTCTTAGCAGCAATAAGACTAATCTGGTCCGTCAGTCATACATAGTCTAGAATCTCAACTCAACGATTCCTAAGAGAAATACATATAATAAAATACGACATAAGCCCATATTCAAATACGTAGTACAAAAATATATATATATAAATTATGTAATAAATATCTATTCAATCATTCTAAATACCCTAGATAAAAATATAATCAATACAATAAAAAGAATAAGATTTCTAAAATCCAAAATTATATCGGCTATGGTAAATTGAAAATAGGTTCTCATCACCTACTACTGAGGATAGGTCCAAGCTCATACCCTATTAGCCAAAAATCTAAATCCCTGACCCTAATAAGTTTATGTGTAAATTCACAATATTCAGCTATCATTCATATAAGACTTCTATCTTCCATTTACACTTTTCTACCATATGTAAATCTATAATCTAAGGGTCTTGTGATAATCCTCTACAGAATGACCAACAAGTCAGTATGTGATTCTGAACCTGTGTTTAATTCCTTAAAATTCGTATCACTTCGAGACTGATCAATAATTTTTACTCGCACTAAATTATCAAAATCCTAAAAGCATTATAATTCATAAATGCTAAAATTATTATTCCTGAAGTCCATACCACAATCCTTCTCTTTGGATTATGCGACCATAATATCTTTCCCTTATCATTTGTTTCCTACTCACCTTCATATCTTTTTAGTATGTTAATCTTGTTTTCAATTATAAGCTTCGTCAATCATGACCCAGTACTTTTCGCTTCGTAGTATAGATCTTCTAGGCAACTGCCGAGTGATAAATCTTCAGTCCTTCCTAGATCTTTCTCTTAATTTAAAATGCTCAAGATCATGTACTTTTCTTGACTCTTCTTGTTATCATTCTACCTTCTTCACCTTGAACCTGAGATTTTCTCCTTGTTCATTCCATGTATACCCTTCTTCCAAACTATATGGTTACCATCTTATTATAGCTTATCATCTATTATAGGCAATTCACTATATCTAACTCAAGACTATAACATAAAACTCTCATCCTTCAACCTATTTTCTCTATCACAGATACTAGCTTGTCAATGGGTGGTACTCACTTGTTCAATTAACACTGACAACCCAGTTAATCAAATACATCTAATTTGATTTCGAAAGCTATACTTTAGTACTTGAGTTATCTAATTACTCAAACATTAGGTCTAGCAATCTACATATCTATTTAGTCCTGACCTATGGTCATCAATAATTTAAGGGGGTCATAAGATCTATTTTTGATACTAAAAGTCACAAGACAACTAGAGATTTAACCACTATGTCCTGTTACGTAATGTTCTAATTTCTTAAGGTCAAAATATAATTCCTTGTATCACCATCATGAGCTACATCTGATCCCTAGCATCTAGCTATGTATTCTATAAAGTATTCCAAACCATCTTACTAACTTCTAATACTTCCAAATTACGGCTACCTTAAGCAAGGGTAAGGTTTTATTAGTTCTATGCCTCTAATACTATATTCAATTCTCATGCTAACAATCTATACTAGCTCTAACATATAGGAATAACCTATCTACCTATCCTACTAACGGTATCCATCTTCTCAAAAATTTATATCTAGCATGTCTTCTTCCGCCTTAACAAGGATCTGCTTTTGGAGGAAACACCATGCACGAACATTCATCTCTCTAAAATATGGAGAGATGATAAATAAAATTAAGGATGCCGAGGGAAATAAAAGAGTACAATTATGAAGTCCAAGGGCGATAATCAAATGCTAAAGAATTTTTAAATCAGTTGTGGATTGAGATACTAATACTGTTAATCCTGATTATAAGCTCGCTCGATATTGAAAAGTAACCGAAACGATTTAATCAGGACCTGCATGGGCCACCACAAAAATATGTCACACCTCAGTCCCAAAATACATAGGACTAGAATACGTAACATGCCAGCTACACATTCGACCAGACTCCGGTCCGACTCGAATACGTATAAGCTGTATTAAAATGGTCACTATCTATAAAATCAAGTAAATATAAATATCTATGCCTAAATCCACAATGATCAGAATATACAAGAATGAGCTACATGTGCTAAAGTCGGCCGCCAGTATCACATAAGCTCGAATAGACTCGAGAAAGGAATATGAGTCTTAAAACAAGGCTATATTAGCAGATGAATAAATAATATGAATAATAACCATGACTCCGGAAGAAAAGATATAAGTACCTGGCACTAATTCCTGTAAGACAAAGCAACACACATCAGCAACTCCAGGCAGGCTCCACAACGATCTATATAAAAAAACTGGTAAGGGACCAGGTCCTCAGAGGGACGTAATAAGGTACAAAAAACAGCATGCCAAAATAAATATAGTATATAAAAATATAATAATAGGGCAAACTATGTAACCAGCTATGTGATATGCAAGTGAGAGCATCACTAGTACTCAGGCTGAGACCACTACAAGCTCTGTGTCGGGGAGTCGGTAGCAGTAATATCACGTAATGTGCCTAGCTCTGATGTAGAGTCTACGGCCTCACAATAATAAATATATACAAAAATCAGCCTATAGCATGTGTGTCTCTCCCCACCCAATGTAATCACACGTCTCATGTACATGATATCTCATGTCCATAACACGTAAGATCATATCTAATACAGCAAGTCATATGATAGCTATGCATATATATAAAGTCTATGTCAAGAATCCTGTAGCCTATACAGAATCACCTTGAATGACTCAGGAAGATTCTGTCACATAAATAGTGTCAAGTGTCCTATGGTATGACGTACTTGAAAATGCAAGCACGAAAATGTATAGGGTCACGATATCAATCTCTAGGTGACGTTACACAACTCCGCGTACAGTGTTGACACCCGAATATTATTCGGACGTTAAATAATGTCACACGGTCCTAGGATGAATAGATATAACTCAGAATAGATCAAGAGAATAATATAAAATAATTTACTGCAAGTATGGTAAGGTACACTTGTCTGGAACTCCAAGCTAATAATACAAAGAACCTGCTCTCGAATCCACGCTCGTGCGATCCCAAGAGCCTAAATATATAATATCATAAAATTAGTCACTATGACATGGTTCACTAAGCATGCACAAGAGTACAACTACTCTACGTCATTAATTATTAGACAATTAGGTTCTAATTTAATCAAGGATACAACTTATACAATGCCATCAATTATTTAGAGTCTAAAATAATTAGGGGTTCTAACAAAGTAGGTTGGCTAAGGTTCACTAGTCAAGAACCAAGAAAGTGTGTAAACACTAAGCCTACTAGTCACATAACATCATCAAGCCTCATAAATATGGTTATAACAAAGGTTCATGTAGGTACTAGGTGTTCTCATACTAGATTTCCATATACAACATATCATCAACCTTGGTATTCACTAAGTGTCAAACTATGTTAACCAACATAGGGTTAGTTTTGTCTATTAAAACATGCATATGAGCATTAACAATAGGTCAAGTTAGGGTCATCACAGACAATCACATACTATATTTCTTAAGTATATCCATTCATCCAACTATATACAACTCGCGTTCTAGTACAAAATATCAAGTATACATAGACAAGTCAAATTTGAATTTATAATAAGATCTTGGCTGTAGAAGCATAAAAAATACGCTGGGAGGATCTACGCAGCCTCTTGATGCAGAGCAGCGTAAACAGAGGCCTTCAGAGCCATCAGGCGTACAACAGAGCTTTTTTTGCTAAAACACAGCGTGTAGAATAAAGCTCAAAGGACCATCCGCGTAAGTGCAGTACGTCCGGGCCGCTCCAGCGTAAACAGAGTTCTTCATCGCCTCCATGGCGTAAAACTCATCCGCTCTCAAAGCAGCGTTAAAGCGTACGAGGAATGCTTCGTCTTCCCCGAAATGAACCTGTCAAGTCACGCAGTGAATCTGACCTCTGACTCCTGACAAAAAGTGCTGCACGGCTACCCAGACGACGGCTGTAAACGATGGCAGACCCCTCGGGACGCGCCCCACAGTATGATGGCGGATCTCTGTATTTAATGCAGAGGATTTGGTTAAAACATCACCGAACCGTCGTTTACTGAAGTCCCCTCAGCGTAAATCGCTCTTTCGCGTACAAGAGAATACGCTGCCTTATTTTACACAGGCAAACATGAGCTGTTTTACGCTCAGCAGCAGACAAACCGCCTGCCACGTCAAAAGCTGCACTTCGTACGGGACTCGCGTCACGTCTTCACGTCTAATTGCACAGAGCGGTGACAGTTTCTCTCAAGGCACGTCTTTGCAACGGGTGCACAGAAGGGCTGCAGACTTTCAAAACACGCCTCCGCATTTAATGCATAAGATGGTGGCAAATATCTGCAAGAGATTTGATTATATCTTCAAAAGCCGTAATTCCGGCTAAGACGTCCACATCAGCACTCTGGCACGGTACGCAGCGGCTTCTATGCCCATTCAGGATCTGTGCTCACGCGGCTTCTACGCCTATTCAGGATCTGTACGCAGCGGCTTCTACGCCCATTCAGGATCTGTACGCAGCGACTTCTACGCCCATTCAGGATCTGTACGCAGCGGCTTCTACGCCCATTCAGGATCTGTGCTCACGCGGCTTCTACGCCCACTCAGTCTCTACGACCACTTAGTCTCTACGACCACTCGACTTCTATGCCTACTCGGCTTCTATGCCTGTTCGGCTTCTATGCCTGTTCGGCTTCTATGCCTACTTGGCTTCTACGCCAGGGTGACAGTCATTTGGCTTTTACGCCAACCTCTTCTACACGATTGATACCTACCTACGTGGCTTCTACGCCGTGATCTTTGCAGCAAATATACGCGTTTTGTCCCCTTAGTTGGACACGCGTCACATGCTCACTCAAAAGGTCATTTATACGCAGGCATTGGTTATCTTAACCGTTGTGTAAAGGGGTGCTGTAATTCCCACTCCTCGGTTTCTACACCGACGGAGTGGTCACTGTCACCAAAACTCTATAAATAGAGACCCCTATCAATGGAGAACAAGGTAGAAAACTTGGAAAGAAGAATCGAACAACAGGGTCAAAAAACTTCAAACTTGAAGATCGAACAAGGTCGAACTTCCAAGAAAGATCGAATCGGAGATCGAGAGAGAGAGAGAGAGAGAGAGAGAGAGAGAGAGAGAGAGAGAAAGAGAGAGCATGGAGCTCAGGCAAAGAGCAGGGATCGACGACTTCGGCATCGTGCATCCACCCTCTCCTGCAACCTTCGAAGCTGCTACCTGTCTTCCACGGCACTTCTTCAACATCGCGTGGTCCAAGGGCTAAAGTGATCGACTGCAGATCAGACACCTATAGCAATTTATACCCAGATTAAATAAATTGTACTCCCACATCCTCGTATAGGATTACATTGTACAAGTTTGTTTGTAAACCAAAGGGCGCGGGTTTCGCATAAACTCTGTCATTGAAATACACTTTCATTCTTTCGTTTAATACCACAAACAAGATGGCGACTCTGCTGAGGATGTCTTTCTCTTCTGACGAGGAAGTAATTGCTCAACGTGATGCGGTATCCGTGGGATCCATGAAGAAGACACTGGTCGTCCAGTTCGGCCAGTCTGCCTACGAAGACATGCTTCAAACCGGGGGTAGCTCTCACTCTCTCTCCGTCCAAGACAATAGGAAGCTGCGCAAAGTGTGGATGCCCAAGACATCCTCTACCATTCCTGTGGACTCTCCGATCTCTCCGATCTCTCCGATCTCTCCGACCAATGAGGTGGTAGCATTGCTCCCTCCGTGCCCTACACGTAAAACTCAGTCTCCCGCTATGCGCGGTACAGACAAAACTCCGGGCAAAGCCTCAGCGCTAACCCAGGAGTATCCACTGCACTTTACGTACAGAAATTAGTCTCCCGCTACGCGCAGTACAAATAAAACTTCGGACAAAGCCTCAGCGCTAACCCAGGAGTATCCACTGTGCTTTACGCGCAAAAATTAGTCTCCCGCTACGTGCGGTACAGACAAAACTTCCGACGGTGCCTCAACGCTAAATCGGAGGTACAGATCACGCTCTACGCGCAAGACAACATCTGACCTTTACGGTAAACCAGATGAGCGCTGTGATCTCCGCGAGGGGAAGCAAGCAGGCGAATACTCAGCTTCTCGGCCTTTACGCCAGCAAGAGAACAATCTGCCTACCCTCCGGATTATGCGAGAAGCCGATGGCCGACTGAGGGCCTCTCCAGCTTTACGCCAGACTGAGCGAATCTCCAAATTATGCCAGGCACAGTCCCTCGGCGTAAAACAAGCTCAGATTGCGGAAGGACACCCTCCCAGGGGATTATCCGCCACCCAGATGGCCAATCTGTTGTACACAGGTGGCGTAGGGAAAACCGGGGTGCCCAATCTCTGCATACCCAATGATGGGAACAGAAGAAACAAGCCTTCATCTTCTTCCTCTACTCCTCCTGACTTGTGCGCATATCTCATCCAAAAGCGTAAGGAAAGGGGACCTTCCAATATGTCTATTACGCCCCTAGCGAGCAATGTTGTAGTAGTCATAAAATTATGATTGACTACTGCTGTTCTAAAGCAAAACGATCAGTTTTCGACCGATTGAGATACTCTCAGTCTTTCCAGGAAGAGGAACCAGCGCATGCATCTGTAAACATGGCTTCACACATACATAGAGGAGGGTCGAGCTCAAGACGTCATCCCTCCCGGCCCCAGAGCCGAAGGAGGTTCAGTGAGCTCCTCAGGAACACTGAAGCCGGGGGGTTCCAAAATACTCGCGCTAGGTTACGACAACCAGCTTCGTCCTCTTCTGATTCTGACGCTGGGGGTCGCCAAGCCCCCGAATCAGAGGCAAAAAGTGTAGAGTCGACTTCTACAGCGACCTATACTAATCCTTCAATGACACCCAGGGAGATGGAAGTTTTCGCCGTTGAAGATGATTGCGAGGAAGCTTCACCGTCAGGGAACGCGGAAAAATGCATCACTATACTGGAGACATCTCTGAAACAAATGCAATCCATGATGGAGAACATGCACCAGATGATGCAAACTCAGCACCCAACTGCCATGGCTCAAGCATCAGTCCCGCCAACTCAGATACGTGTGGGGGTGGACTTACCACCATCCAACCCGAGCCAAGAGCCTGTGCTAGATCAAGAGTCAGCAGTTCCTCCGCTTCCTCACTCAGAGAATGCCTTACCTCCCGCTGGAGTTACGATACAACCAACTCCGCACCACTCCGTGGCCCCGCTTCCAACTGAAAATCCGATGCAGGCAGTACGGGAGTTGAAAGCCCAGTTCGACGCCTTGAAGCACAAAGATCAGCTCAAGAAACTGGGAATCAACCAGCCCTACCCAACTATCTGGGAGGAGGTCCCTTTCCCGCCGAGGTACAAACCTCAGACTATGGCCCTGTTCGAGGGAAAAAGATCACCCTTCCAGAGCTAAGGCGGCCCCAGGAAGTCGGCAATACTAACGACCCCAAATACTGCATCTTCCACAGATACGTACACCACCCAACAAAGGTGTGTTACATACTGAAAAGGAAGATCCAGGGGTTAATCGATGCTAAAGCCATCACTCTGCACAATATCGAGAAGATGGTCACGGCCAACATGATCTCTCTACAGTTTGGCAATCTGCCTCCCCAAGAGATCCCGGACGGCGTTGCACTTATCTCCCGGACAACGATGAACATCGTCAATCTCCCTCCAGCTAGGGATCAAAATCACAACCTGGTACCCCTGACTACTCGGCAAGGCGAGATTATGTGGGTTCATCCAGATTTGGTGGCAGAGTTCGAGGAAGAAACTAAGGCTACTAAGCCTACATCCAAAAAGAGCTCCAAATACAGGCCATGCCATATGATCGTGACTTCTTCGGCATCAGACGAAGACGAGGTATTTGCTGCAACCCGTTCAGGGAAAGCCTACCTCAACGACTACGGAGCAAGTCAGGAAGGTGCACCGGCGGACGCTCCAGCAATCAAACCTTCAGAGCAAGGTCCCGTCGTGCCAGATATCGGTCCTTCAAAATCAACCCAGGCGGAGAAGGGGAAGCAAAAAGAAGTACGCTTTGATAAACCTGTGAAAAACATCCAAGCAAAGGTTTAGAGAAGCCATACAACTTCGAATCCTGGCCCAACTAGCCAATACGTCAGCCAGGTTGTCCATCTTCGAGCTACTCAGGCTTTCCCAAGACACTCGTCTAGCCCTGAGTAAAGCGCTGATGCAGGCAGAGGCATACTTGACCCAGCTCAAGTCCCCCGACGAAGAACCAGTGGCGTGTCCTCAATGCCACAGTGTGATGGAGGTGGTCCCAAATATCACTTTCACCCAAGACGACATGCTGTTAAAACATAACAAGCATGACAGGCCCCTCTATTACACCGGGTACGTCGGTTCCATGGAGGTCGACCGGATTCACATAGATCCGGGATCGTCGATCAGCATCATCCCTCACAGTCTACTCAGACCGCTGAGGATTCCTACCAGCGAATTGGCTTACACCACCACTACGATCATGGGTTTCAATGCCGGAAGAAGTAAGCTGTTGGAAAAAATCCGCCTGAGGATCCAGATCGGCAACTCTTCTTCGATGGTGCCTCCAGAACCGGTCCGAGGGGAAACGTCGTTTCAGGAGTGGGAGTCATCCTGGTCACTCCTGATCAGCTCGTCATCTACCGAGCATATTCTCTTAGCGAGCCCTGCTCCAACAATGTGGCAGAGTACAACGCTCTGCTAATCGGGCTCCAAGTTGCCAAAGAGCTGGGGGTCGAATCCCTGGAAGCTTTCGGTGATCCTCTGCTTATCGTCAATCAAGTCAGAGGGATATATGAAGTCCGGAATCCAGACCTCATCCCTTATCACCGGGCGACGGTTGAGATAACCATGACATTCAAAGGGTTCTTCTTAGAGCATGTACCTCGATCTCAGAATCTGGAAGCTGATGCCCTAGCCAGTCTAGCTGCAGATTTAGCCATTCCTATAAGAAGGCAGGATTCAGTAATCCTTCTTAACAGAGATTTATTCTGTGTGAAGAATAACTTTCACATAGAATGCAGCCACGTTGTGAACGCAGATCCCTCCAGAAGAGACTGGAGAAGTCCCTTCATAGATTTCGTCGCGTACGGAATCTTGCCGGAGGACCCTAAAGAAGCAATAGCCGTCAAAAGACGGTCATTACGCTTCTACTACGATGCATCCTCACAATGCCTGTATCGCCGGACCTACGACGGACTGCTATTGAGATGTCTATCCAAAGACGAAGTACAGCAGATTATCCGGGAAGCTCACGACGGTGTATGCGGAGCACATCAACCCGGTCCTAAGCTACAGGATCGCATCAAGAGAATGGGCTATTACTGGCCTACTATGATCGCAGATGCAATACGGTATGCAAGACAAAGCAGAGCCTGTCAGGTTCATACAGACTTTATACATCAATCGTCTGAATATCTACATCCTACGGTTGCATCCTGGCCTTTCGAAGCATGGGGCATGGATATCATTGGTCCTATTTACCCGTCTTCTTCCAGCGGTCACCAGTTCATACTGGCCATCACAAATTACTTCTCCAAATGGGCAGAGGCGACCTTCCTCGCTGAGGTGAAGGCGTCTAATGTGATCAGCTTCATCAAGCATCACGTCATTTATTACTTCGGGGTACCCCGGAGGATAATTCACGACAATGGGCCTCAGTTCATCAGCCAAGCGTTTCATCGATTTTGCGATAAAAATTGGATACACAATATTGCCTCTACGGCATATTATCCAGCTGCTAATGGTTTGGCGGAAGCTTTCAACAAAACCATTATCAAACTCTTGAAGAAATTCGTCTCTTCAAACAAGAGAGATTGGAATAAGAAGCTGGGCGAATTTCTCTGGGCATACTGCACAACGGTACGAACACCGACAGGTTGCACCCCATTCTCGCTGGTCTACGGGAGCGAAGCAGTTCTCCCCATTGAAATCCAGATCTCGTCGCTCAGGATAGCCATGACTAGTGAGCTGACTCGAGAAAAGAATGACCTGTTAAGGCTCCAAGAGCTAGAAGGATTAGATGAGAAACGCCTACAAGCTCAGCAGCGCAGCGCGCTCTACCAAGCACGCATTTCCAAAGCTTTCAATCATAAAGTAAAGGAAAGAGTGTTCAAAGTCGGCGAGCTAGTTCTAGTCGTAAGAAGGCCGATAATTCTTACTCACAGAAGTAAAGGCAAATTCCAGCCCAAGTGGGAAGGCCCTTATGTGATCGAGACAACATTCTCGAACGGCGCCTACAGGATAGCCCAGCCTAATGGAGACCTGTTAATGGCTCCTATCAACGGCAAATTCCTGAAAATATACTATGCTTAATCTCCCCTGCTCGAGTGGAATATAGCGAGGATCTCGATTCTGACAAAACTACTTCCAGAATGTATTTAGTTGGGTTACATTCTATCATGTCCGTATGACCTCTGAACAGATATGTCCCGCTAAAAGTTTATCGAGAGTTTATCATCAGATATCACTCTCGCCTAAAAAACTATCATTTACATTCCGAAATGATGGGTCCACAAAAGTCAAAAAAGAGTCGCTTTTATTTATTCCCAAAAGAAAGCAGAATTACATCTGGGGAAGCAGAAAGAGAAAGGATACATCATGATGGTGGAGTAGTCAGATTGCGAATCAGCCGCTCTAGTGCAGCTATCCTCTCGTTCCTAAGAACCAAGGCATCGGCGCGAGCCCGCTCCAGTCGTGCCTCAGGGGTATTCATACAGGACAGCTCAGCGCTTGCCCGAAGGCAGCCTGTGCGGGCAGCTTCTGCACGGTCCAAATCCTGTCGTGCTACGCTCAATCGACCGGTCCCTACGTCTAGACCCGCCAACGATTGAGAAGCCCACTCCTCTGCCCGAGCGAGTTTTTCCCTCAGCTTGGAGACCCTCGCTGCATTCCCGTCATGCTTGGATCGGCACTTCGTCTCAAGAGCGAGAGCCTCTGCCACGACAGCTTTTCTTCTATCCATCTCCAGCTCATGTGTCTTGATGGAGTTGTCTAGGCTTTCCAGCTTGGTAGTGAGCCGCGCAGTCATGTGGTCGTACCTGGTCTGGACCTCAGCATCGAAGCCGCCCCGAGTCAGCTGCAAGTATTCGTTAATGGGTTGCTTTAAACCATTAACCACCGCCTCCAGGGCGTCAGCTGCCCCAGGATCGCCGAGCTCCCTGATGACCCCGATCGAGAACTGAGAAGTCTTCTTCAGGCGCTCGAAATCTAGACTCTTCGCCAACACCATTGATATCATCATTTTCAAACCGGTGTAGAAGAGGCTGGTATATTGCTCGGTCAACGCGACTAGATCCGACTGAACGCCGGGAGGGGCCACAATATCAGCAAGTCCCTCTCCAAGGATAATTGCAAACGAGGTGGCCACAGCCGTCGCCTCGACACGTAGCACGACCGAAGAGGGTGCGACGGCAACAATCGAAGTCATCGGCATACTCGCGAGGGGCGAGGTCACGATGACGGGTTCGTCCTCCTCTTGAGACGACGAAACCACTCTGGGCGAGCTAACCCCCGAGGACATTTTCTCTTCGAAGTCGGGCACCTCCACATCATCGCCAGAAGCCGGAGCAGAGCCAGAAGGCGCTTCAACGCTGTGCTCTCCGTGGACGCCATCCCCTAAGAAAAGGACAAGAAAGTTGATATCAGTATGATGGTAATCTTTCTAAAGGGAGACATAAAGACGACATTTACCCGGAGCCAACGGCATATATGACGCATCTGCAGCCGATGTAGCTAAACCACGCCTTAATGACATAATGCGAACTGTCATACCTGGAGAAGGAGGTGGGCCGACCAACATCGCCAAGAGTTCTGTCAAGCCTTCACCAAGACGCGGTCGAGGTTCATCAGCTGGAATCTCGCCAGACGTGCTCGCTAACACGGCGGGAGCTTTACCCGCTGCTGACCTCGGGAAAGATTCTCCCATCTGTCTCGGCCACACAGGCAATCTCGCTCCGCTACCTGGAGCAGTAGCCACAATAGCAACCTCTAGCGAGGATTCTCCGACGTCGCCGGCCGAAACTGTAGAAGGTCCCTCTCTAAAAGGCGAGGAACCTCCAGCCAAAGAATCATCCCTGATATGGGGAGATGCAGGCTCACTCCCGGGAGCCTCAACACCAAGAATGCGGAGAGGACGAGCAACCGTCTCCTTTCTCCTCTTACGAAGAGAAGCTTCCTTCGGAGCAGAAGCCCGTCGCTTCCCAGAAGAGACTACCAAAGCCCCCGCAGGCGGAGGTACTTCACACCTCGGCACCGGCACCAGAGGCTCATCTGGAGTACCAGACTCCTCACCCTCGTCCGAAGAAACCGAGGGGACGTCAACTCTTCCCCCAGGCTTGGGAGAAGGCACCCTGAAGCTTCCACGCGTGTCAAAATCATGATGGAAGGTGTTAATCGCCACATAGAACTGGGCGTAAGAATGGAGAATGCAGAGATCCGTGGAGGTTGTAACGATCGGCACAATGAAGGTTGCTCCCGTACAACCCATGATAAAATATCGCCACCCTCTGGCTCCATCAATGAGTCCGCCCCTGGACCTAAAGCTGGTGACGGCATTGCCCACGTGCAACTGATCGTACCCAAACTGCCGGGCAAACCGACTAGGCAAGTAGGGCTCGAAGAAGCAATGGTCTTCGCTCCTGTACAGCAGATGGGAGGGTCTAATGCAGACCAACCAATTAAAAGCTTTCGGAGAAAGATCGGTCTTCTCTCCACCTGAATCCTCAAGCCTCGTCCCTGATTGATTGCGATGTACAGGAGGGGGAGTACAGAGGAGCTTCCAGCCGTGGCTGAGGTTCAACACCAGTCGACAGTCTAAAACTGTGCTCATATTCCAGTGAGAGTCCTTGTAATTCAGCAAGAATATACCCCCCGAGCTGCTACCGGAGCCAAGAGACATCACCCGGGGATTGTGAAGAATTAACCATCCCATCAAATACAGGTATGGTAATTCCACCCGGGGAAAACTCTCACGCCGAGCTTCATCGACGAGCAACCCATCAGTCATGGCTCTCAAGCCAGCCTGTATACGGCATACCATGGCAGGAAGCAAGCCCAGTCTTGCCCCGAACACCAGGCGCACTGCCGTTCACAGGATGTTCCGGTGAATGCAGTCCGCGAACGCAGTACCGGGCACTACTACTCGACGCAGCCATATGGAGAGGAAACCAGCCAGCTGGGCTTCCTTAGACAGAGGTCGGCGACAGCGCCTCAAGTAACTACAGGCCTTAGTGCCTTCGAAGTACTTTCCTACCCCCTCGACGAGAATCTGATCCGGAGCTTCAGCCTCCTCCATAAGATCCTCCACGACATGGGCACTAAGCACACCCAAACAGTTCACGGGCTCATTCTTGCCCCCCGAGGCTTTCTCCGACTTGGCGGCCCTGGCTCGGTGGAAGAAGAGGAAGGACATCCACTTGGTGGTGTGAGCCAAATCAGAAGGCTCGTTATAAAAAACGGTGCACGCAAAGTATTGACACATCAGCTCCTGATACACTTCTGCCACCCGAGGGTCCAAGTCCACCAATTCCCGGTTGGTGGGGACATACTCTTCATATGGGGTATCCCCCATCGGCAGTCTCGAGACAACCGCCATCTCATGAAGGGCCAATCCCAGCTCCCCCAGTGGAGTGGCGAAGGTGCCAGTGAGCGAAATGTATCGCTCCATCAGTGCCAAGAACAAATTAGGATTGGGAGGCAACCTGACGCTCGTCGCACTCACAGCGGCATACAGTCCAATGCCCTCCAGCTCTCTCCGAAAGTGCTTCAAGGCCCAGTCAACTAGGCATGTCCATCGGGAGTTTGTTGGGGTGATCCACCCATTGCACCGAGGATTCTCCTTGGGATATACCCCGCCTCGTCCCATGAAGTCGTTGCAGAAGGTCGGCAATTGGACCGGCTGGATCACTGAGCTGTCTTCACTCGGGACACTGCCCGGGCACAGTCCCCTGAACAACGTCACAACGCCGGAAGGGCGACTGACAAATAACCCCTGGTCAGCTCCTTTCAGATGAAAAATCTTCCCTGGCTTGCCGTGAAGATCAGGAGTCAGCATCCACGACATCTTCCTGGGATGCATCGCGTGGAAGAAAGCCGAGATGGGATAATCCCTCGGTATCGTTGGCAGGTACAAAACTAAATTCTCGGCAGGGAAAACCCAGGGCTCCCTCTTGGACTTCGTCTGGGACTGTTTGTCGATCATGTTCCCAAAGAGGAAAGCCGGCTTTATGTACTGCTCCCCGTCTACGTATGTCAGGGGCTCCCCGTTGATCATGCTCAGCAACATTCGCTCGCCCTGAGCCGATATCAAGATCCTCCTTCCTTCAGGGTACTGGGGTCCGGAGATAGGAAATGCCACGTGGGACAGATCCTCCAGTTAGTTCGAGTGCAGCATCCCAGCAGCGGAGCCCATCACCTCGGCCAGTGGAGACTCACCCAAATCAACTGCAAAAGTGCAAGGAAAATATGTCATTGCAAGTCTTGCACAAACATACAGACCAAAGAAACGACAGTCTGTGCTCTACGCAGGATTGTGCAAATCTGGCTATTTTATGCCGTCAGTCCCCTCCACAAGCGTAAAACTCAAATTTTACGATATACGCCAATTTTCGGTAGCCAGAGCTTTTACGCTCAGAACTACGAAAATATGGGGTCTTTACGCTGACACATTAGAAATATGGGCACAAAAGATAAAAACGTCTCCGTGCATCATCTTCCTCAAAAGAGGCTATCAGCACAGAAGACGACCTAGCGCGGTCACGTTCAACGTGTTTGAAGGATTTTTTATCGTTTTTGTCACCCTAAAGGCTCTACCTCTAAGACCGGGTGCGCTGCTCATCGGCGGGATACTTCGCTCAGAAGGTAGTTCGCCTTGCCCGACCGAAGACCCCCTCGCTGGGGCAGAGGAATGAGAAGAGGAACCTATACTCTTTCCCTTAGCGGAGGGGGTTTGTTTCGGCGCCATTTCTGAAGACTCGAGGTGCTCGGAGAAGGAACGAAGAAAAACTCGAACAGTCGAAAGTTCTCTTTCGCAGAAGACAGATAAAAAGTTTTTTCTCTCAAAAGCTCGGGATATATATAGAGTTCGGGTCGACTCCTCGAATCCTCGGACGGACTCCTCGAGACCCTAACCCGATCTCGCAATTAATGGTGGGTTATGATTGGATGCTACGTCAGCCCACTACCCTTGAAAGACGGACAGTCAGCAAATTCAAAAAAGTTTTTCGTGCAAGACGGTTCAGCAGGTCCTACGCTAAAGGAGCTTTCTACGCTCGACAGCATCAGATCTACAGTTTTACGCTCGCAAGCTATAAGTCTATGGTTTTACGCCTAGATACCTTTGTGCTCGGTAGCTTTTATGCTCGAGAGGCCACAAACCTATGACTTTACGCTCAGCAGATACCAAATCGATGATCTCACGCTCGGTGGCGCTCAGTTTACGCTCAGAAGCAACAGATCCGCAAACTTCACGCTCGGAGAAATTTTCTTTTCAGGAGCTACAGATCTCCAGTCCTACGCTAAAGGAGCTTTCTACGCTCGACAACTACGAATCTACAGCTTTACGTTCGACAGCTATAAGTCTATGGTTTAATGCCCGGATGCCTTTGTGCTCGGTAGCTTTTATGCTCGAGAGGCTACAAACCTACGACTTCACGCTCAGGAACCACAAGTCTACGATTTCACGCTCGATGGTGTTTTACGCCCGGAGGCTACAGACTGATGATTTTACGCTCCACGACTTTCCGCATATTCGAAACAGTCCCCAAAGCGGTCAATTGCCAAGAGTTCACACAGAAGATACTCATTCTTGACCCAGAGCATCCCAAGTACCCGAAGCATACAGAGTTCAAACATTGAGAAATTACTCTTCTCGGGTCCAAAATTGGAGGTTCATCCAGACTCCAGTCTGAACATCTCGTCTATCAAGATGGCAAACTCAGTTTGACAGCCAAAACCTCGACCATGTTCCAAGGGAGTTTCGAGAGATCATTCTTGAAGACGAAGTCTAAACAAAGTTCTGTTCATCAGAAGCAGCAGTTCAGAGCTCTACGCGGTCCCTCAGTCCTAGCAGCAGGACAGTTCTAAACGTTCAAGATGCTCAACAGCGTTCTATGGACAATTCGCTATGCGTAAAGGACAGGGCCTAATACTCTTTCTATCAGAGTCGGCGTAAAGATTCAGACGTGTTGAAGCTACACATATTCAGACTTCACAGCAACATATGGCAAGATGATCATATGAAGAAGAAGACGATTTTATTAAAATCAAAATCATGATTACATATGAGGGAAATCCAATCTACAAGGGTTTTTCTCTATTTTTCATGATTACATCTGAGGGAAACTCCGTCTACAAAGGAGATACCCCCTCGTCGTCTGAAGGCCGCCCTCGGAATCTGTTCTGACAGGTTCCCGCATCGGTGGTCTTTCTCTTCTTCCCAGAAAATGATCAACGGCGGGAGAACACAGAGTTGGGGCTCGCATAAATTATGCAGATCCCATGCTCCGTGCGCCGCTCAAGCCAGGACAGAGCGAGTCTGTCTGACTCTCGTCACCGGAGGCAACAAGAGAAGACAGCACTTGCAAGCTGTGTAGTCAAAAATGACCATTCCTCTCTCCTGGGGCAACGCCATATAAAGTTGCTGATTATCCCGAGCAAGGGAGGCTAAGATATCCTTCCATGATCTATCGTTGCAGTAGACACTCGCTCGAAGACGCCATCTTTTTTGGCTCCCTACATGCTGGAAGAACATGATCTCCTTCTTCCTCAGGTCGACCCGACGAACTCCGGCGATCGTCTTTGCGAGGTGATGGGAATGTGGGGAGAACAGGTTAACTTCCCCAGCCTTTTTATAGGCGAAAGAGATCACAGCGGTCCCCAATAAATCTGCTATAAAATCAGCATCGACCGTTTCAACGCTCCATTCAGAAACGTTTCGAGTTACGAGGGGCCGTTCATGCTTCATTCAAAGCGTTTCAAATTTTGAGGAATTTAAAAGCTTTGAAGGGGGTCTTGTAGAAGCATGAAAAATACGCTGGGAGGATCTACGCAGCCTCTTGATGTAGAGCAGCGTAAACAGAGGCCTTCAGAGCCATCAGGTGTACAACAGAGCTTTTTTCGCTAAAACACAGCGTGAAGAATAAAGCTCAAAGGACCATCCGCGTAAGTGCAGTACGTCCGGGCCGCTCCAGCGTAAACAGAGTTCTTCATCGCCTCCATGGCGTAAAACTCATCCGCTCTCAAAGCAGCGTTAAAGCGTACGAGGAACGCTTCGTCTTCCCCGAAATAAACCTGTCAAGTCACGCAGTGAATCTGACCTCTGACTCCTGACAAAAAGTGCTGCACGGCTACCCAGACGATGGCTGGAAACGATGGCAGACCCCTCGGGATGCGTCCCACAGTATGATGGCGAATCTCTGCATTTAATACAGAGGATTTGGTTAAAACATCACCGAACCATCGTTTACTGAAGTCCCCTCAGTGTAAATTGCTCTTTTGCGTACAAGGAAATACGCTATCTTGTTTTACACAGGCAAACATGAGCTGTTTTACGCTCCGCAGCAGACAAACCGCATGCCACGTCAAAAGCTACACTTCGTACGGGACTCGAGGCACGTCTCTACGTCTAATTGCACAGAGCGGTGACAGTTTCTCTCAAGGCACGTCTCTGCGACGGGTGCACAGAAGGGCTGCAGACCTTCAAAATACGCCTCCGCATTTAATGCATAAGATGGTGGCAAATCTCTGCAAAAGATTTGATTATATCTTCAAAAGCCGTAATTTCGGCAAAGACGTCCACATCAGCACTCTGGCATGGTACGCAGCGGCTTCTACGCCCATTCAGGATCTGTGCTCACGCGGCTTCTACGCCCATTCAGGATCTGTATGCAATGACTTCTACGCCCATTCAGGATCTGTACGCAGCGGCTTCTACGTCCATTCAGGATTTGTGCTCACCCGGCTTCTACGCCCACTCAGTCTCTACGACCACTCAGTCTCTACGACCACTCAACTTCTATGCCTACTCGGCTTCTATGCCTGTTCGGCTTCTATGCCTGTTCGGCTTCTATGCCTACTTGGCTTCTACGCCAGGGTGACAGTCATTTGGCTTCTACGCCAACCTCTTCTACACGAGGGATACCTACCTACGTGGCTTCTACGCCATGATCTTCGCAGCAAATATACGCGTTTTGTCCCCTTAGTTGGACACGCGTCACATGCTCACTCAAAAGGTCATCTATACGCAGGCATTGGTTATCTTAACCGTTGTGTAAAGGGGTGCTGTACTTCCTACTCCTCGGTTTCTACACCGACGGAGTGGTCACTGTCACCAAAACTCTATAAATAGAGACCCCTATCAATGGGGAACAAGGTGGAAAACTTGGAAAGAAGAATCGAACAACAGGGTCAAAAAACTTCAAACTTGAAGATCGAACAAGGTCGAACTTCCAAGAAAGATCGATCCGGAGATCGAGAGAGAGAGAGAGAGAGAGAGAGAGAGAGCACGGAACTCAGGCAAAGAGCAGGGATCGACGACTTCGGCATCGTGCATCCACCCTCTCCTGCAACCTTCGAAGCTGCTACCTGTCTTCCACGGCACTTCTTCAACTTCGCGTGGTCCAAGGGCTAAAGTGATCGACTGCAGATCAGACACCTATAGCAATTTATACCCAGATTAAATAAATTATACTCCCACATCCTCGTATAGGATTATATTGTACAAGTTTGTTTGTAAACCAAAGGGCGCGGGTTTCGCATAAACCCTGTCATTGAAATACACTATCATTCTTTCGTTTAATACCACAAATAATGGCATATACCTCATTTCTTTCTTGTATTTGTCATGAGACATGTGTGCAAGCACTACTATAACTATTAAACAACCTTAGCATGACATCTTCTACATTCCAACATAGTGTTTATAAACAATAAAACTAGCTATCACAAAACCTAGGCAAAATGCACTACTAGTTGCACAACATTTAATCATGTCTCAACCATGCATTTATTTATATTTAACACCCTAAACAAAATTTATATATTCTGAAATTTAGTGAAAATTAGAGTAAAAATTATATTTTGCAAGTGGTTGCTTGGGTTTTAGATCATGGCAAAGTGAATAGGACAACAAGTGCATAAATAACATTCAAGTCTAGACATGAGAAGTAATAAATGTTCTTGGTATAATATCATAAAAATATGAATACAAAGTTAGTAAAATTTAATAGGGATATGAAGTACATGTAGAAAGTGTTGAGTAGGAGGAGTTGGATCTCTTACCAAAGTAAAATGGGAAGGCAAAAGAGGATTGTGCACTGCTTGCACAAATCTGTCCAGATTTGGATACTTTGTCTCGTAGCTACTGTCCGGGGCTTCAAAATATTTCTCCAAGTACTTTGTGGATTAGAGAGATTAGGAGATAGGTAGAGGATGAAGATAGGGTGGTTGTTGAAGGGGTTTTAGTGCTAGAAGTGGTGGCAACAAGGTGTTGAAGTGGTGCTATTGCTGGCGGGTTCAGCAGGGTGTCTTCGTTTTGTAAGGGGTGTTTGGGGGAGTTGTAGGATGATTTAGGTTATTTATAAATGAAACTTGTTAAGAATAGGTAGGAGAAGGATATTTGGGTGCTATAGTGGTGGTTTGGAGGCTATGAAGGTGGTGGAGTGGCCTGAGAAGAGGATACACTGAATTCGGATTTAGCCTGGACATCTCTGATGGAGGGCTGTTTTGAGAAACTTAGAATAAATTTTGATGGAAGATTTGTGAAGAGAAAGTGATAATGACAGTGAGAGGAAGAAGCATACAAAATTTAAGAGAAAGATACTTACTTTGGAGGGAGATAGGGCCAGATTAGTGGGGGTATTGCTGAATTAAGATTTAGCTTGGGTAGGGTTGGATGGATGGAGGTGTGGAGGGAGATAGAGAAGGAATTTGGAGATGGTTTGTGAAGAAAAAATATGAGTAAGAGAGTTAGGAATAAGTTTTCTTTAGGTGGTTCTAATGGAGGAGGTGAAGAGAGGGGGGTTATGGACAGCCTAGTGGGGAGGGGAAGGGTTTGGAGTTACCAATGGGGTAAGGAAATGTCACAAGTTATAACCCCTTTCCTTTCACATTCCATCCTAATGATTTAATAAATCCATGGCTGTCCAAAACTAAAATGATGTTTAATATGGATGGTCAAACCTAGCTTATTCAACCTAGGTTAAGTCCAACTACTTCTAGTTGGGTCAGGTTTGGGTCGTTGCGGTTTAGTTTGACTAGGTTGGTCCGATTCACTAGGAAATTGGCCATTTGTGATTATTGAGGGTAGGTAGCACATAGAGATTCAATAGAGTGGGATACAGGTATCATGTGTGTCTTAGACCTAGTATAGATCATGATCATGCATTAGGTCGAAAGAATTGGTCAAAATTGGATCTCCAATTTAAATTGGAATGGTCAACGGTTGCACTGTAGGTGCTAGAAATTAAGTTTTTGCCCAAATATTTTACATTAAAAATAGAGCACAAGGAGATATGTTTGAGTGGGATATGATAATCATAAATTAAGGTGGGCCCATCTAGATCATGCATATAAAATTTGTTTGGAGATAATGGCTAATGTTGTGCTCCTAAAAATGAAAGTTACGAAAAAAAATTTTAAAAAATAATTTTGTTTACTTAATCCAAATTAATAATAAAAATAATAATTTTAAATATTATATTAAATTAAAATAGCTAAATCTCTGGGTTAGGGCGTTTACAGTCAATCTTCAAAGTCTTCTACTTGTGACATGGAGAGAGTTCATGTATGAACCCTAGGTCCGGGAGCAAAAACTCTACATGTACACCCATGTGCCCGGGTCACTCGAGCTCATACAAAGGATGTAAAGGTGAACTACCCCTTGCCTAACTTGTGCAATGTGATCAATCACAAGTGTAAAGCAAGAAAGACAACAAAGTCATGCGAGATGGCCCCTCTTGGGCACCAATGTGCCAGCATTATAATCAACTGCTGCTGTAACAAAGTGGTAATACTTGCAACCAGACGGTCAATATTCCAGTGACTGTAACTCGAGGCACCCATCCGATAACATCTAGGAGAACAGGTATGAGTACCAGGGGAGGAGGAGTTGTCCTTTACCTCATGTTGTGCCACTTGGAGGTCTCTCATCACAAAGAGAGACCAGAAGCCTGGCACCTCCAACCCTTCCCTCTCTGCCAGCGTGTCGAGGCGGCGACCTCAAGGAGGATAAGCGACCATCCCCACAAAAGGAGTATTTATGGGCACCCGCTCGAAATCAATACTGTCATCAACTGGGGGTAGCACTTCCTCCAGACCCAAGATTACTTTGCAAGCCGGGGGTAGCGACCCTCTAGAACTCTTCAGCAACCCGTAGTTCCGAGAGGACAGTGAGTTTCAAGGGACGGACATCAAATTTTCTGGGGGTATCCACCCTCACCAAAGCAAAGTACCTTCCGATGCCGGGGGTAGTGTTCCCTTCGAGTTCGAAGATGAGGCTGCAAACTCGATGCAAGGATCCGAGGCAAAAAGTGAGAGATCCACCGTCCCGTCTGTCTATCCCCATTCAAGATAGTGTACATGGCAGAGGAGGACAATGAGGGCCCCTTTGATCGGCAACGCCTCAAGGCACTTGAGAGAATAATGCAAACGGTGAGTGATTCAATGCAGGCTCTGACCCAGGTGATGTTGGACATCAAAGACAACATGATTTCTCAACCCCCCATGACTCCGAATACTGGGACCAATGGGGAGTCTAATATACCAGCTCCTTCTCTCCCGGCAGTGGTCATTCATCCTCAGCCACAATCATTTTCCCCCTTATCATTCGATGAGGCTCGGGAGACAATACGGGAAATTCAAGAACTTCGAGCCCGCTTAGCCTCGATGAACAACCAGGACACATAGCGTGAAATCGTGGTACAACAACTATATCCCCTCGAATAGAAGAACATGGTATATCCTCCTAAGTACAAGCCATTCTCCATGATTCTATTTGATGGAAAGTCATCTCCTCGTGAATATCAGAGCTACTTCGACACGATGATGGGGCACCTACCTCGTGATGATGCTCTTCTCACCAAGATCTTCTTTGGGGCGTTGGCCGGGGTAACATTTGAATGGTTCTGCAGCCTCCCCGATAATTTCATCTCGTCCTTCGAGGACCTCAAAAGCCTCTTCATGGGTCTGTTCTACGATGGAGGAATGGACATGACCATATCCTCCCTTATGGTCGTTGCCCAACGAGAGAAGGAGCCTGTACGTTAATACATATAATGGTTCAGGCAAGTTGCTCTAAAATTATCCCCCGACAATCCCGAGTCCACACTGATGGATACATGTCACAAAAATCTTCTCCTAGTTGTGAAGCATTGGACAGGCGCCTCCCAGTTCAAAGATTGGACAACGTTTATCATAAACATTATCGCCGTTGAAAGCAAGATGAAGGATGCCCAACGGCTGAGAATACACATCCCCATTGAAGATGATAGGGGAAAGTGCCCTGCCAATATCAACAGTGGGGCAACAATGGCCGAGATGGCAAAGGGAAGCAGGCCCTTACAATCAACATGTCTAAAAAAAACCCTACGCTGGATCAAAAGTCGGCAGAAACTTCAAAGCCAAAAAAGACTTACTCTTTTGAAGATGATGATGTCATGACAATTTATGACATACTGGTGAAGAGAAGCAAGCTCCAACTTTCCGACATCAAATATTTTGATGAGGCAGACAAGGTCGATAACCCCAAATACTTTTATTATCATCGGTACGTCCACCACCCAATACGGGACTACTACGTATTGAAAATATATGTTCAGCACATGATCGACACCAAAGCTCTCAACTTAGACTTTGAAGATAAGACAGTCGTTGCCAATATGATGTCACTCCAATTTGGAGACTTTCCAGCAATGGAAGCCCAAGATGGTGTTGTCCAGATCTCGAAGGCGACAATGGAGGTTGTCAATCTACCTCCAGTCCGTGACCAAGCGACCGGGTTGGTGCCACTTAGTGCACCACAAGACGAGGTCATGTGGGTTCACCTAGATCTTACCCAAGACTTGATGCAACCTTCTGCCACCAACAGATAGGAAAGAAGTCCAAACCCCGTCGCATGGTTTCTCCTCATGTTGAGAAAATTGTGGCAGGCGCAACGAGGTCAGGCCTCGCCTACCAACGTGATTACGATGCCCCCCAAAATAGTGTTCCTCCTGTCGTCGCACCAGTTGCACCCATTGTATCTGATCCGGGTCCATCCCAGCCTCATGCAGTAGACAAACAAAAGGAGAAGGAAACTTGCTTCGATAAACCATTACGAAAGGATGCAACTCAAGGGCTGGAGAAGCCCTACAACTTTGACATTTTGGCATAGCCTGCCAATACTCCGACAAAGTTATCACTTTTTCAACTCCTCTGAATCTCAAAAGATACTCGAGAAGCTCTAAGCAAAGCATTGTGGAATGCCAACTCTTATCTGTCCCAGGTCAAGCCACCGGCCGAGGACCCCACTGCATACCCCTACTGTTATAATACGATGGAGGCGTTACCAAACATCACATTTTCGTAACAGGACATATTATTAAAAAATAACAGGCACAACCGCCCTCTTTATTATACGGGCTACATCGGGGCCATCAAAGTGGATCAAATGCATATCGATCTTGGGCCATCCATTAGGATTATCCTATGGAGTCTACTCCATATGCTGGGAATTTTTATGCATAGACTGGCAGCAACCAACACTACAATTAGTGGATTCAATACTGGAAGAAGCTATCCTCTGGGCAAGATACGCCTGAAATGTCAGATTGGCGACTTATGAAAATAGGTCACGTGTTACATCATAGACATAGATGTATCCTTCAATGTCTTGCTGGGGAGACCATGGATACATGAATACATGATTATCCCTTCAACCTTGTACCGGTGTCTGAAATATGTTGACTATGATGATTGCATCAAGACCGAGATGCTGATGTTAATCCCTTCAAAGGGGTTGAGGCCTATTACTCTGACTCGATCTTGTACAAACAAAGCTAACAAGACAAAAAGGGGAATAACGTCGACGATGAAGCAAAACCTAGCATAACATCGGATAAGCCCTTAACGGTCTACCTCAATAGATGTGCTCGTAACACAACCCCTCCCCTTGTGGTAAATCTCCAAAGAAAATCACCAGAACCGAAGACCCAACCAACACAAAAGAAGGACCCGACATCGGCTCCTGCCCATGAACTTCTTGTTGTTAAACTCAGGAGGAGGCCTCCTAAGCTGCCACTCAAATTGGAAGCAAGTTTCGAGAAAGATGAGTTGGAGGAATACATAGCTACTCATACTAATACTCCCTCTCTTGATGATGTAATTTCGATGGACAAAATACCTTATTTCATGAATAAAGGATTGTCTTTGAATTACTCTAATGTTGCATATTTAAGTAAAATGTATTCTTTAGAACACGGTATCGAGTTTCAACAACATATGCAAGTGACCACCACCTATGCCATAAATCGGATACATCCAAGTCAGAATGCCTACTTTATAGTTTCGTCTACGAGAAGGGGTAACAAACCTATCATCTTCGGAAGGGTCGAGCGTTCTCAAGATCTCCCCACAGAAGCACCTAAACTTGATAGGGATAAAATGTAGATATACTGCTATAGTATCATGACCCGCACCCGAATATTCGGGCACGAGTACGTGGGTACGTCTAGCTTATACCACAGAATCGGCGATAGAACATTGTCTAGGTCATTTCTAACTATCTAGCATCTCAATAATATAATATGGTACCTGTCAATCATCTCAACTCCAAACGGAGGAACAAAATGGTATCTCACAATATAACTAAACTCAATCACAATGCAAACTAAGGAAGATAAGCACGAATGTAATATCGAAGGAAAGAATAAGATATAAACCACAAACTGAAATAATATACAACCCAAAGAATCTTAATAATATAATATAATATAAGTCCAACATAAATAAACTCGACCTCATCGGGCTCTGCAACTAAGTCCTCCTGGTCTATCAAAGGATCCTCGAAAGATACACAGTCCTGTGTACCGTAGAATGTGGGACACTGCTCTATAAGCCAATCATCTGGAAAAATATATCCAGTCAGGATTGGAGCAAAGTACATACCTTTGAAAGCAGTTTTAATAGCATAATCGAGCATATAAACAGATATAGAAATAAAATATAAGATCACTAAACATATGAATGATGCACAATAAATATACAGGTAATGTACGAGAATATAGAACAACAATATGAATATCAACAATATGATAAAATAACTGTAATCTAAACTAAACTAATGTGCCTCAGAATACAAGTTCATTATGTGATCGGGTTGGGTGAACATGATCAGGTAAGACGATTACAAGTGAGGTATGTAACCAGAATGTACACGATGTAACAATGGGGCTTTGATCACATAATCAACTCCACTCTCCCGCCCCCAACTAACACCGATGGATCCAATCACGATATGCTACAAACACGAAATATAACCACTGAACATGAGCAGTGGGTGTACACGAATATCATAACCACCGAACATGAGTGGTGGGTGTACACGAATAAGCACACTGAACACGAGCAGTATGTGAACACAAAATATAATCAATACCGATTATACATGATGAGATACAATGTACACGAGTATCCGCTGAACATAGTAGGGGATAACATCTCCTGACAGGATCTATATAGTACCAGTCCGTAAAATTACTGTGTCGGAATCAAGTATACAATTCTAGAACATGCATATATTCAATATTATGAATTGAAAACTATCAGAGAAATATACTCGCCTGAAGTCCTGAGCAAGGTGTGTCTCTCGATGCCTAAGCTTATGCCACACAACCTATATATAGTATATTGCATCAATACAAGGTTCTAAAATAAAAATAAGTTAAGTTGATGCAATTCTAAGTCATAAAACCATTTCTATGTCAAACTGATAAAATCTAGGTTGCAAGAGTCTAAAACTAAGTCACTAAGTCAAAAAACTATAAAACTATGCTATACAATCCAAGTTAAGATACTAAAAGGCATTCAAAAAGACGTATCCTAAGATATACAAGTTCATTTATATAAAAATAGTATTTTAGATATATATACAAGTCATTATACTTAATTCTATATTAAAACAAGGAATTTATGATACCATGGCCTTGCACCAATTCGTATCACACCTATCTCGATACCCAAACTCAATACCTTGGGTATCGACCCAATACCTTGGTAATACCTTGGTATCCTGAGGTAACCCAACTCTAACATATAACTAATACCAATAGATATATAAAACCCCAAACTAATACTAGCTATAACTAACACTAATATATACATCTCAATATAACATAGAACTAACTATAATACTAACATACATAGATATGTATAGCTAATATAACTAACTATCAAGATACACTACCTATTAGTATATGAGACTAACTATCAATCATAACATATATTTATATATATACTAGTTTGCATATCTAACTATCTACATAATCAAACATATATAACTAACTAACTACTATAGTAACTAACTAGACTAAACCAACCCATTGCCCAATACCTTGAGTATCCCTCAATACCTTGACATTACCTTGGTATCCCAAGGTAATTCAAATCCTAATATATATCGCTAATATATATAGCTAACCCCATATACTAAACTATACTAACATAACTAAACTATTAAAACTATTAACTACTAACATATAATACATACCAATACATAGATACATATACCTACATAATAACTTACTATATATCTAACAAGTATATATAAAATTATCTAGACTAATAGGTATACAACTAACTAAATACACGAACTGCACTGCGGCGCACTGCTGCACACTGCGGCGCACTGCACGCTGTACCGCGCGCTGCTGCTGCTGCACGCTATACCGTGCTGAGCCGCAACCGCACGCTGCTGTGCCGCAACTGCTGCTGCGCTGCACCATAACTCGCACACTGCGCTACTGCCCACGCAGCGCTCGCCCCTCTCTCTCACACACCCCCACAACATAAACACTCAACATATAGCATGCACACACATACATACATATACCCCCTCTGTATATATATATACACCTATATATATATATATATATATATATATATATATATATACACACACACACACAAACACCTCTAAATATATATATTTACACTCACACAAAAACACAAACACATGTACACTCATATATTCAACTATATATACATCAATCAATCTGTATATATATATATATACATATATATATATATATATATATATATATATATATATATATATATATATATATATATATATATATATATATATATATATATATATATATATATATATACACTCTTACACACACATAGTCACAAACACACACAAGCATATACACATATAAACACTAATACACATACCTCTATGTATGTTACTCTATACATATATATATATATATATACACAAATAGATATATACATATACATATACATATACATATACATATACATATACACTAACACACACACAACACAACAAACATAACACTACACATATATATATTCCTCTCACAACTATATATATAGATATATATAATCACACACATATAACTATATATATATATATATATATATATACACACACACACACACACACACACACACACACATAGACACACACATATACCCAAACTCAAATACACTAACATATATATATATATATATATATATATATATATATATATATATATATATATATATATATATACCACTTAATTATCATTTATATATATAATTACACATGCACATATAGCAAAAAGGACCAAACAACAAACATGTGGAGTGCACCGCACCCGTATTATACTTTCTCTATGATACGCATGCGATACGGCTCCAACACACAACCAAACACATCCCTGAGGACACGAGCACGTCTAAAATACTAATTATGAATAATATGTATAGTAATTAGAGTATCCATGTGTCCGTGTCATAATGTGATATGTACAAGTCTCTGTGTCGCAGGAAACCCCCCAAAATTAACCTATTTCGTCAAATTGACGAGATACGGCCTACACGTATCCAATTATGGATACGACACTAGTCACAAACAAGCAATCAAATGTCAATTAGATCTATTAGACCCAAAGATAACCACTACATGTGCCAATCTCGGAATTCTCCCAAAAATTGGCACCAAATTGGACATAACTTCCACCGTAGGTGTCCTATGAACCTAAAACCAATTCCTATGGGTAGCCTATGTATGTGGGTTGGTTTCTCATGGTTAAATCTCATATTTAGAGTCTACTAGAAGAGAAAAAACTGAAATATACCTATTGGAAGATGGATTCTCAATAAAAAAATCTCCAAAATGGAAAATAGCTCCTTTTTCAAGATCTTGGCCTCCTCCTTCTAGATCCTTGTTTTTTTCTTGTAGATCATTGTTGTAGTAGTCTCAATTGATGAATAGGGAAGAAATTTGGGTAGAAATTTGGTGAGGAATGGTGAGGGAATGAAGAAATTGGAAAGGGAGAAAATCTAGATCTATTTGGCAATAGAAAAATGAAATGAGAGATACTCTCTCTCCTCCTCTAATGGCTGGTCATAAACCCTCTCCCAAGCAATATAAAATATCCAAAATACCCCTTGGGGCCCTCATAAAGAAATTAATTAAGGGGGAAGGTTCTAGTCTAATGGTTTCACTAATTAATCCATCCTCCTAATTCATGGGCCTAATTTAATGGGCTCAATCTAAACTAATCTAAATGTTGGATTCATGCAACTAATAAATGGGTTAGGTCCACTATGCAAGTCCAAAATAAATCTACAACTAATAATCAATAAATAATACAATAAATAAATAAATTATATGTATAATATTTAAATACAATAAATCTTAAAATAAAAATATCTGTGTCAATTACCAAACTACCCTTAAATAAAAATGTGAGTGTGACAATCCTACCCTCAGAAATATTTTATCCTCGAAATTAAAACTCTCACCCCTCTCTCTTGGGCCAGTCATATAAATTTTACTAGTGTCAAACCTCCATCAATCACAGTCTAAAATAGTCCTATCATATAACATATGTAACACCCCGTTCCGTTCAAGCGGACTGCCGATTCAAACGGCAAAAGTGTAATATCCCGACCCGCCTTGCTCAGGCGAGAATACTCGTTTGAGACAAAGGATATCTAGAATTGTCCCTACAGGATTTCGGCTTTGACTTTCAGAGGCTCGCTTGACGTATCGCTCAATCGAGGTGAATCATCGCTAAGGTAGGTGGCTACGGTGAACTTGTCTTTGCTTAGCCAGCACACTTAAAAATCTGAAATGATACATGCTAGTCGCTAGGTGAATCACCCCTGTATGCTAATAAGAATACAACGCACCTAGCTAAGGAAATAATCCCAACTTGTATTGCTTGTGCTAGAATATGGAAATAAAATATTGCTTATATTCAGACCCTCGCATGCTCAGAAAGTCCCTTACGATTTCACCTCTCAGTTTACCTTCGGGTCCGAGCCACGTGCCTACTTAAGTTCCTTAGAAACGCATGCCTGCATGCTCGTATATTGACTCATCGATGCTTGTCGCATAAACTATGCCTCAATTGTGTAATATTGTGCATGTCATGTATTCATCTAGTTCTCCTCGGAAGACTATCTAATAGTCGTTATGTGCAAGAATGAACCTGTAAGTATCCGGGACCGTTAGGTCACCAAGGTAATCCATGCCCCAGGAGAAATGCATCAAGGCAAGTTGTTCATGAATCAAGAATTATGTCACGTTACAACTGAATGATAATTACATCAAGTTTACATCTGAATGAGAATCACGTCAACGAATCCAAGAATCATAGCTCGTGGAGCAAACGCTCGGTTCAGAACAAGAGTCATGGATTATCATATCAAGTTGTGGATTTGGATAGACCCTAACCTGCATGTCACGGATAACTCAGAAATGAGGTATCGTTCCACAGGAAGTCACCGGGGCACTTGTCGTGACCCGCACCCGGTATAGGGGCACGAGTGCGCGGGTACGTCCAGCCTATGCTGCAGCATCGGCGGTAGAACGCTGTCTAGGTCACAATAAATACTAATATAACTCGCAACATGTCAATGATATCAATCTCCATAAGGAGGACAATATACATCTCATAATATCTCATAATGTAAACTCAATCAAAACAACTATAGAAGTATAAGGCACAATAAAAGATAAGAAGAATGACATAGTCAACACCATGTCTCAAAATATAGATAAATTATAGTCTAGTTGTCCAATATAAATTCTCTACAAGTCTCAAATTAAACTTAACATAAGTCTAAACATAAACTGAAATAAACCTCAATAAGTCTCAGATGGATAATATAAATACTATCTAGATATTTGCAGGTAATGTCTCCTCTAAAGGAATAATCTCCTCTAAGATCTCTAGTATGTAGTCTGCATCTATACCCGGTCCATAGTGTGTGGTACAGAAATCCTCAAGATCCTCTGGAAAAAATATTCAGTCAGGATTGGAACGAAGTACAACCACTAACAGTAGTTCCACATATATTGACAAAATCTATAACACAGTATAAAAAATACAAGCCAAAATTAAAACTGGAAATAAGAAATACTGGAATAATGAAGTACTGGAATAAAGAAATACTGGAATATAGGAATACTGGAATAATGAAGTACTGGAGCATATGTCATCATTAATATAAATCTAGTAATGAAATAGAAATACAAGTACATGATAGAATAATGACATGGTATATATGTGAATGCTAGAATCATGACTAGAACATGCGGAATGCTATATCAATATACTAGAGATACATGTCAAGATCATCTAGCTAAGTGTGTGAAACATCAGCATATCATGTGATCGTCTTGGGACTGATCAGGCTTGTTACATATGATTAGCTATGATTCATGTAAGGTCAGGCTAACCATCCGGATAGCTCTGATGCGAGCAATAGTCAGGCTAATCATACATAACAGGCTATGAGGCATGTAATGGTCAGGCTGTACCGATATGAGGTGTGGGTGAGCTATGATGCATATAGAGTTTGGGTATGATCACATAAGCTACTAATATTTCCTCGTTTTCCCCAGCTAGCATGATGGATCCCAATCATGACTCCTCATGACAGGTCTCGATGAAGCCAACTCGTGTAAACAACAGTGTCAGAGTCATGTACGCTATACAACAAGAATTATAGAGATAATCAACATAATAGAAACTGTCAGAGAATGTACTCGCCTGTGGTCCTTAGCTGGCAATACCAATGTCCTGGTCCCAAAGTATCGTCTGAGTGATCCAACAGTCCTATAGACATATCATATAATATAATATTGCATCAGACATTACACAATCAACACAATGATCTCAGAGACTATGCTATGGGGTGTCACGTCTGTAGTTGTTGTGCATAACAGACAGTCAATGCTACGGTCTTGCCAGTACGTCGGTGTACATATGGCAGTCGGCTATCATGCTACATGGTCACAGGTCAATGTAACTATGGGGTATCCTTGGTTACATTCAAGTCATCTAGTATATAGGCATATAATACATAATATGAACTAATATCTACATAAATATCCATTAGTTACAAAATAATAGACATATGTATATATATATACTTTAAATAGAATTAATACTTTATATATATATATTAAACATATACTAGGGAGATGTATACAATATGTATATATATATATATATATATATATATAGTATCTCTCAATTAGTATATATATATATATATATATATATATATATATATTTATTTATTTATTTATTTATATTTATATTTATATTTATATTTATATTTATATTTATATTTATATTTATATATATATTTATATTTATATTTATATTTATATTTATATTTATATTTATACTAATTGAGAGATACTATATATATGCCAAAATACATTTAAACATATACTAGTACATATACCAATTAGGTTCATATACATATAGATATATAATAATATGTACATACAAACACACCAATATACCATCATACGATACGTGTATACTATCGTAGCTAATTATACGCATGCATACAATGAAGAATATGCGTGTGCGCGTACGCGTACACGTACGGGAGAGGAGACTCGAACCTGGGCACATGGGCGAGTCGTGCGTCGAGGTCGTCATGGGGTATTCGGTTGAGGGCAGTCGAAGTCGGGTCTTCACAGCAGGTGGTCGGTTGGCAGTAGGTCAGTGGCTCCGGGCTTTGAGTCGAGGTGAGTGCAGCAATTTCTGGTCGTAACGAGGAGGAAGGGCGACCGGCAGCAGGGTTCAGATGGGTGCTGGATGCTCGTCGGCGGTGGGTCAGTTTGTCGAACTCCGGGGCTGTCTCGAGGCAAAGCGTAGGGGGTTCAGTCGAGTGCGGGCGGGGCTGGCCTCTCCGGCGAAGATGCTGGCAGTGCAAGGGTCAACGAACAAACGGTCGTGACGATCGAAGTCGTCAATTCTGGCGTGGAGGTGCAAGCGGGATGGACGCGGGCTGTCGTATGGAGGAGAACGTCGACGAGGCGGTGGGGTCGTGAGTCGAGGCAGGCGTTCGGGTAGGTGAGGCTCCGACGAAGATGGGAGGAGGAGATCCGGCGTTGGTCGGGGATAAGATGGGAAGGAAGGGATCGATTGATGGCTTGGTTTGGTTGAAGGGGAGTAAAGAAAGGAAAGTAAAAAGAGTATTTATACATAAAGGGGTTTGGTTTAACAAAAAAGTTGACTTTGGTCAACCCCTTGGAAAAAAGGGTCTTCTCATGGATATTTTCAATGGTTAGGATTCAAATAAATTTAAATGAATGTCCATGAGGCATTGGTTCAAGGTTTTGAGGCCATGGCTCAAGGAGGTTGATGTTAAATTATACACTCCTGAAATTATGAAAAAATATACATGAAAGAGAAAATAGGTTTATTTAAGTGTCGTGTCCAACGGGATAGGCACCCTAATGCACTTTTGCATAAAAGTGCCCAACAATTAGAAAATTGCACAAAGTTAGGTTTAAGGTTTTAATTAATTAAAATAAATGTCAGGGGTGTTCTAAAATTAATTAGAAGTACAAGGGACTAAATTTAAGTGGGACACAAGTATCATGAATAAAGTAGACTCAGATAGAATATTACCCTAATTTGGGTTGCTCAAAATAGGTCGAGATTGTGTCTCCAATTTCGATTGGAACATACAAGGATACAAGGTTTGATTTATATAGAATTAAATGTAGTCGGTTGCGACGAATGTTGTGCGACTAAAATGAAGCACAACAAGACATAATTATGAGTCACACAAGGATCAAAATAATAGTCTGGCACGTCTAGGACAAGGGTGTAAAATCTGTTGGAAGATAATGGCTAGTGTAGCGCTCTAATTATTGAAGCAACGGTAAAGCACAACAATCAAATAGAATCACATCAATTTAAATATAATTAATTATCATGCAATCATTTACACATTAATTCTGAAAAGACGAAAATACCCCTAATCTGAAATGTGGGGGTGACAAGTCTATCCTCCTTAAAAGAATCTCGTCCTCGAAATTTAAAAAAATAAACTAGCACAAGAATAACAATCAAACAATGAATTATACCTCAAGTCTCGAAGAGATACGGATACTGCTCGCGTATTTCGTCCTCTCTCTCCCAGGTTGACTCTCCTGGAGAGTGATGTCTCCATGCAACACGAACCAAGGGAATAGTCTGGTTCCGTAATACCTTTTCTCTACGATCCAAGATCTCAACGGGCTGTTCAGAATAGCTGAGGGTCGGTCCAAATTTGATCTCCGAGTGATCTAGTACGTGACTAGGATCTGCCATGTACTGTCTCAGCTACGACACATAGAACACGTCATGCACTCCATCTAGAGCAGGTGGCAAGTCAAGTCTATAGGCCACTCCACCGACCCTTGCAAGAATGCTGAAGGGCCCGATGTATCGTGGACTAAGCTTTCCGTCTCTACCAAAACGAATCGTACCTCGTGTCGGAGAAATCAGTAGGAACACCAAATCGCCAACCTAGAACAAATAATCTTAACACGCAATCTAAAATAAAATTATCACAAACCAATAAATAACAAAACCTATACCTGAAACTCTAGGGATCTACGGTGGCTATCGACCCAATGCCGCTGTCTGTCCTGCGCCACTCGCAGTCTGTCTCTGATAAGTTTCAAATTTTTTGCTGTATCCACGACCATTTTTGGTCCAAACAAAGCTCTCTCTCAAACATTATCCCAAGGTAACGGTGTGCGACATCTTCGTCCATATAAAGCCTCAAATGGTGATATCTCAAAGCTGGCCTGGTAACTATTGTTATAAGCAAACTCTACTAGGTGTAGATGATCCTCCCAAGAACCTCCGAGATCCAAAACACAAGTGCGTAGCATATCTTCAAGAGTCTGAATAGTCCTTTCAGACTGTCCGTCTGTCTGGGGGTGATACGCGGAACTGAACTTGAGCTGAGTGCCCAAGCTAGCCTGCAGACTCCTCCAGAAATGGGAAGTGAAACGACTATCCCAATCTGAGACAATACTCACAGAAACTCCATGTAATCTGACAATCTGCTGTATGTACATCTCTGCTAGCTTCTTTGTCGAAGTACCCACTTTGAATGGTAAGAAGTGGGCTGATTTGGTCAACCTATCTACGATGACCCAAATTACGTCCTTTTCTCCTGGAGAACGTGGAAGTCCTGAAACGAAGTCCATAGTTATGTGCTCCCACTTCCATTCTGGAATGGGTAAAGGTTGAAGCAATCCTCCTGGCCTCTGTCGATCTGCTTTTACTTGCTGGCACACTATATATCTGGATACAAAGTGTGCTACCTCGTACTTCATACCATACCACCATACATATTTCCTCAAATCTCGATACATCTTGTTGGCTCCGGGATGCATCGAGTACTGAGAGCGATATGCCTCCCGCAAAACCTCTTCGCGCAGCTCTCCATTCGGCACACACATCCTCGTGCCATGCCAAAAAGATCCATCATCTGCAATAGTGAAGTCGTCTATCAATCATGTCCGAACTTGTGCCCTGATACTCCTCAGAGTCTTATCATCATACTGTGCAGCTCTAATTCTGTCCATCAGCTCTAATTGTATCTGCAATCCCCACATCTGAATCTCAACTCCTGGAACTAGTACTTCAATTCCCAAGCTCTCAAGATCAGCTAATAAATGTCTATCCAAAGTCAAGCACATAGCCATCGGATACCTGGTCAGGGCATTGGCGACTACGTTGGCCTTTCCTGGATGGTACTGTAATGAGATATCAAAGTCTTTCATCAACTCTAACCACCTTCTCTGCCTTATATTCAGCTCCTTCTGTGTAAACACATACTTCAAGCTCTTGTGGTCTGTGAAGATATTCACACGCTCTCCGTACAGATAGTGTTTTCACAGCTTTAGGCAAAGATAACTACTGCTAACTCTAAATCGTGAGTGGGGTAGTTCTTTTCATGAGGGCATAATTGTCTTGAATCATAGGCAATTACTTTCCCGTGTTGTTGAAGAACGCATCCCAAACATTTTCCTGAAGCATCATTGTAGATAGTGAATCCACCTGTCCCTGACGACAACGTCAAAACTGGCGCTGTCGTCAATCTCTTCTTCAGGTCATCAAATGCGGCTTGATATTCTTCTGTCCGGACAAATTCTACGTCTTTCTTGGTCAGCCTAGTCATTGGTTCTGCAATCTTGGAGAAGTCTTGTACAAATCTTCGGTAGTATCCTACTAGTCCGAGAAAACTCCTAATCTCAGCTACCGAACTGGGGGTAGCCCATGACTCCACTGCTTCGATCTTCTTGAGGTTAACTGAAATTTCGTTACCCGTCACCATATGTCCAAGGAATTCTACCTTGTCAAGGAAGAACTCACACTTTGAAAGCTTCCCGTACAACTCCTCTCTCCTGAGAGCCTCTAAGACCATCCTTAGGTTCTCTTCATGCTCTTCTGGGGTCTTTGAATATATTAGAATGTCGTCAATAAACACCACTACAAACTTGTCAAGGTACTGGTGGAATACCTTGTTATTCAAGTTCATGAATACTGCTGGTGCATTGGTTAAACCAAACGGCATTACAGTGAATTCAAACTGGCTATATCTGGTCCGAAAGACTGTCTTTGGTATGTCTTCTCTCTTCACCTTCACCTGGTGATAGCCTGACCTCAACTACAGTAGGTATTTGTTCTTGATAGTGAGGTTGTTCAGAGCTCTATAATAGATACACATGCATACCGTGCCATCCTTCTTTGGTACGAACAATACCGGTACTCCCCATGGCGATGAACTGGATCTAATAAAATCTGTCTTGCAGCTCCTCAACTTGCTTCTTCAGTTCTACCAACTCGTTGTTGTTGACTCTATAGACATGTTACAAAATAGGCTCCGCTCTTGGTATCAAGTCTATAGAGAATTCAACATCTCTGTCTGGCGGCAAACCTGGCAACTCCTCTGGAAATACATCCAGAAACTCTGCTATAAGTGGATGTGGCAACTCCTCTTCTTCTATCCTGCCTCCACAAAAAGTGCCTTTGCTCCGCTCCTCTGCTCCTCTGGCGATCTCGAACTCTGGTTCTCCTGGTGGTCGAAATACTACTCTACCTCCGTGAAAATCTATAGAAGCATGGTATTTACTCAACCAGTCCATTCCGAGTACAATATCATATTTCGGAAGTGGCATGACGAGTAAACTCACGCTCAACTCTCGGCCTTCCAATGACACTCTCTGATCCTTGCAACAATCACGGACTAGGATTATGCCTCCTCCTGTCGTGATCTTGCAAGTCCTATCTAATGATTCCGTTTCTAAACGATGCTTAAGGGCATAAGATACAGATACGAAACTATGAGAAACGCCAGAATCAAATAATGCAAGTGCTGGAATATAATCGAGTAAAACTGAACCTGAAATCACGTCTCCAGCTGGCTCAGCCTCCTCAGTATTTATGGCGTAAGCTCATCCCTGTGGTGCTCTTCTCTGCTGTTGCTGGTACTGAGCAAACCTCTACTGCTGTGGTGAAAGTGGAGGTCCTCTCTGCTGGCCTCCTGGTAAGTAGTTACTCTGGCTGATCCTCTTTGAGCTGCTGCTCCTCCCTGGCGAGTCTGAACAGCTGGGCAGTCCCTCAGCTGATGTGCTGACGATCCACATGACAAGCAAGTTCCCAGCCTCTTCCGGCAGATGTCTCTAGTATGTCCTATCTTTTTGCAATATGCGCACTGGGCAGCGGGCTGATTCTGTCTCTGTGGTTGTTGCTGCTGGATATGTCCTCGAACTGGTGCCTATTGCTGGTGTTGCTGCTAGTACGGCCTCTGTTATTGTTGTTGAAAGTGTGGACGCTTGGCCTGTCCTGTGTTACCATATGTCACTCCAGAAGTGTCACATCCTCTCTTGGGCCTGAGGTCCAAGTTATCTTCAGTAATCTGGGCATCCATCAGAATATCCTCAAATGTAGCAGTACGTCGTCCAGAAGTACGAGACTTGATCTCTCTATTCAATCTCTTTCTGAATTTCTGTGCTCTATCTCCGGGGTCTCGAATCATCGATGGTGCGAATCGACTCAATCGGCAAAACTCTGCGGCATATTCGTCGACTGACATGCCTCCTTGTACTAAGTTATGGAACTGACTTTCCAATGCTCCCAAAGCTACATCAGAAAAGAATTTCTCCTTAAAGAGCTCCTTAAAGTCCTCCCAAGTAAGTCCTTCAACAGCGAGTCTCAACTCTGTATGATACCACGTCAGCGCAATATCAAATATCTGGCTTCCAGCGGCCTCGATCTGAAGAATCTCCAGAATCTGTGCTAAGCGCAAGTTCCTCTCTATGTCCTCTAACCAATCGTCAGCATGGAGTATTCCTTCTGTGCCTTTGAACTCTCAAGGCATCATCCTCTTAAAGTCCACTATGGTACCTGGCCTCTGTTATTGTTCGACATGATGTTGCGGTTGTCGTGCTACTCTCTCCACAGCCTGGAGAGCCACTTGATGAGCGTTCTCCATGTTCTCTCTCATCAGCTTTGTCTGTTCCTGATGTTCCTCTGCTTGCACTCTCTGAGCCTCAATTTGAACACGCTGAGCTTCTGTTGTTACTCTCTGGGCCTCTAGCATGCCCTGGATCAGTGCGAATATCTGTGCCCCGTCAGTGGGCACTCCTCCGGGAATCGGTGTCGATGGTGGTGGAAGGTTGCCCGTCATAGCTGGGGCATTCCTCTGGATAGGTAGAGAAAGAATCTCGTTAGCTGCAGATACTCCCACATGAACAGAAGATGTAGGAGGAACTCCAGGTGTCTGTTCGTCAGGTCGAGAGGTGGCAGGCCCCTCTGAAGTTGATGCTCCCGCTCTCAGAGATCTAGTCTGCAGCGGCATCCTGAAGACGGACCAAAAAGAATCAATTAAGGTAATAGATACGATATCATCAAGGAAGGATAGTTAAATTTTAAAGGAAACAATCAACTAGAATAGCATTGTGAAGATCAGAATTTCCTAGTATGATTGAGCATACTCTCATCCTAAATCATATTTCCTATATCTTATTGCAGGCTTGCAGCAGTACAACTAAGTTGTCACACTACCACGATATCGCACAAATTTACGAAACTGGACCTGCATGGGCCACCACTAAAAATGTGTCATAACCCGCACCCGGTATAGGGGCACGAATGCGCGGGTACGCCCAGCCTACGTTGCAGCATCGACGGTAGAACGCTGTCTAGGTCACAATAAATACTAATATAACTCGCAACCTGTCAATGATATCAATCTCCATAAGGAGAACAATATACATCTCACAATATATCATAATGTAAACTCAATCACAACAACTATAGAAGTATAAGGCACGATAAAACATAAGAAGAATGACATAGTCAATACCATGTCTCAAAATATAGATAAATCACAGTCTAGTTGTCTAACATAAAGTCTCCACAAGTCTCAAATTAAACTTAACATAAGTCTAAACATAAACTAAAATAAACCTCAATAAGTCTCAGATGCATAATGTAAATACTATCTAGATAGCTGCAGGTAATATCTCCTCTAAAGGAATAATCTCCTCTAAGATCTCTGGTGTGTAATCTGCATCTATACCCGGTCCATAGTGTGTGGTACAAAAATTTTCAAGATCATCTGGAAAAAATATCCAGTCAGGATTGGAACGAAGTACAACCACTAACAGAAGTTCCACATATATTGACAAAATCTATAACACAGTGTAAAGAAATACAAGACAGATATAAAAACTAGAAATAAGAAATACTGGAATAATGAAGTACTGGAATAAAGAAATGCTGGAATATAGGAATACTGGAATAATGAAGTACTGGAGCATATGTCATCATCAATATACATCTAGCAATGAAATAGACATACAAGTACACGCTAGAACAATGATATGGTATATATGTGAATGCTACAATAATGACTAGAACATACGGAATGCTATATCAATGTAATAGAGATACATGTCAAGATCATCTAGCTAAGTGTGTGAAACATCAGCATATCATGTGATCGGCTTGGGACTGATCAGACTTGTTACATATGATTAGCTATGATTCATGTAAGGTCAGGCTAACCATCCGGATAGCTATGATACGAGCAATAGTCAGGCTAATCATACATAACAGGCTATGTCATGACCCGATTCCGTAGAATCGTTGGGGCGTCCCCCGAATCGTGATGCCGTACAGGCCTGGGGTTGCGTCCGCACAAGGCTAAAGTATTTTGCATAGCAACCACATATTCAGAGTACGCAGATAAATTAAAATACAGATTTAAAACATGGAAAAGTTCTCTCTATTGATAATGAACATCTATTACAAACTCCTGAACGAGTCAGCTGATATGCCGAACGGCTTACAAAGTGATGACTCAAAATGAGATAGCAGTCATGTACATTACATCCCTTTATAAACTCAAAATGATAAAGACCTCCAGGCTGGAGGACGGCTTTGCCACGGAGCTGCATTTGTGTATGAAGAGTTGCAAGCTCTTATCTTCAAAATGCTTCAAAGGGCGCGGTAAAGATGCGCCAACAGCTGGACTGGATCGGGAAGACGACTTCGGCTCCTCGCTCGGTTCGCCTTGGTACGGAGAACTTGTTTCAACGAGGGTCAGCATATCAAAATATACTGGTGAAGGCGAGCTAGCCTGACTATGCCAATCAACACGTTGTTTTAATGAAGCATGCATATTTTGTGGGTTTCTATCTTGCCTTAGTTCATTTACAAGTAAGCAGCATATAGAATTTACTGAAATAAACGTGCCACCGTTCGGTGGATTTTACCTGCCCGTCCGAATTACCTGCACAATACTTACCATGCCTTCCCTGCCACGAAGACACAAGTTAGTTTGCAACAGGTTTAAATATACACGATGATCACTGGCGTGGTGCTATAGTGGACTATAGTCTTGACGAGAATGGTTTGCAACGAAAGTACAAGAGGTGCTGCAAGCCATTCCGTCGAACAAGAGACTAGAACAATAGGTCTCGCCCGGACCGGATCGATGCCAGTACCCCAGCATCGTCCGCAAGATCGTTACCCTGTGCACAAGTTGTCCATGATCGAACAATATACAAGTAACAAGTTATTGCAGTTGAGGCAACAAGAGTGCAATTTGAGGCAACAAGAGTATAAGACAAGCAATTGTACAAGACAAGCAATAATTTATGATTTATTCCCAAGCGAACAAGCATGCCATTATGTATCCGTTCGTGCAGTTTATTGACAAGCATATATACCAAGTCTATTCTCTTTTATCTTGGTTTCTTTTATTATTACTTGGTATCGTTTGATCGGGACAAAGAAGAATGCAGATTTATTAGATGTGAAGCTTGGAAGCAGGGCTAGCTAATCGGGTTGGTAGCCACTCACTTAGATTGTTGGAAGGGAGAAGGAAAGAGGCGCTTTACGACTCTGCTCGCAAGCCGCCTACTGCTCGTTCACCTACACACGAACTGCTCGCAAGGGCGACCGACAGCGGGGTTCAGATGGGTACTGGATGCTCGTCGTCGGCGGGTCAGTTCGTCGAACTCCGGGGCTGTGTTGAGGCAAAGCGGAGGGGGTTCAGTCGAGTGCGGGTGGGGCTGGCCTCTCCGACGAAGATGCTATCGGTGCAAGGGTCGACGAACAGATGGTCGTGACGATCGAAGTCGTCCGTTCCGGCATGGAGGTACGAGCGGGATGGACGCGGGCTGTCTTATGGAGGAGAACGTCGACGAGGCGGTGGGGTCATGAGTCGAGGCAGGCGTTCGGGTAGGGTGAGGCTCCGACGAAGATGGGAGGAGGAGATCGGACGTTGGTCGGGGATGAGATGGGAATGAAGGGATCGGCTGATGACTTGGTTTGGTTGAAGGGAAATAAAGAAAGGAAAGTAAAAAGAGTATTTATACATAAAGGGGTTTGGTTTGACCTAAAAGTTGACTTTGGTCAACCCCTTAGGAAAAAGGGTCTTCTCATGGATATTTTCAATGGTTGGGATTCAAATAAATTTAAATAAATAGCCATGATGCATTGGTTCAAGGTTTTGAGGCCATGGCTCAAGGAGGTTGATGTTAAATTACACACTCCTGAAAATTATGAAAAAATATACATGAAAGAGAAAATTGCACAAAAGTGCCCAACAATTGGAAAATTACATAAAGTTAGGTTTAAGGTTTTAATTAATTAAAATAAATGCCAGTGGTATTCTTAAATTAATTAGAAGTACAAGGGACTGAATTTAAGTGGGACACAAGTATCATGAATGAAATAGACTCAGAATAGAATATTACCCTAATTTGGATTGCTCAAAATAGGTCGAGATTGTGTCTCCAATTTTGATTGGAACACACAAGGATACAAGGATTGATTTATATAGAATTAAATGTAGTCGGTTGCGATGAATGTTGTGCGACTAAAATGAAGCACAACAAGACATAATTATGAGTCACACAAGGATCAAAATAATAGTCTGGCACGTCTAGGACAAGGGTATGAAATCTGTTGGAAGATAATTGCTAGTGTAGCGCTCTAATTATCGAAGCAACGGTAAAGCACAACAATCAAATAGAATCACAGCAATTTAAGTATAATTAATTAGCGTGCAATTATTTACACATTAATTCTGAAAAGACAAAAATACCCCTAATCTGAAATATGGGGGTGACAGCACTGGGACCGTTCTGATCCTGATGGAACTAACATTATAGTCTCACATGATTGGCGGGGTAGCTTGCAGCGCACCACGTACTTTCGTTGCATGCTCTCCTCGTTAATAACAATGGTCCTTTATGGCCATGCCAGCGACAAACGTTCATATAGATAAGTCATCCTCGCTTTGCGGCTATCCGCGTACGAGTTATTGCATCGTATCAAGAGAACAACTGAACACCTGAACGATCATGATACAATGACTCCCGTATTGCATGTGCTATTGCCTTGGTTTTCATATATGAATGCTCGTGCTTAAATTAACAATGTTTGCCTTGGACAGGGAAGGTCAATTGGTAAGTTGGTAAGTCTCGCCATGTTTCCTCTTATATTTCACAAGCGTACTGCCACACGAGTTAGGCTATTCAATATTGCCATAAAACTGATCCTAAGGCAACTAGAAAGACAACATAATAGTTGGTGCACGAAACCTATATTACGTGTTTGGATTTATCGAGCGGGCGAGTAGCCTCCCCACCAGTGCATTCAATGTACTGATAATCCACCAGATCGTTTGTAGGGTGCGGGAGAACCTTGTTCGATGCTGATGCCTCCTTCGTGCGTGCTAAGGCCAGGAGTCCACTCTGAAGACTTGGAGCGCTGCATCCGGTACTGAAGGACATATACAAGACATAATGTTTGAACATCATCTGAACATTCGCCTGTACAATCATTCCACAATTGTAGCCACTTGGCATACTTTTATTGTTTCAGAGAGAGAGGCTTGAGCGACTTGTAATCTCGGCTATACGCCGCCTGTAACACTTGTTTATATCAATAAAAGAGTTGCTTACTTCTACTTGGGTTATTCAATGCTTCCGCTATTGTCGACTCAGTGAACTTGTTACCAAATCGCCTATACGTTTATGACTCCGCTGCACTCGGACAATCTGTGCGACTCTATGGCTTAGAACTCTTACCGCCAGCCAATGAACCACGGCCTTATATGGGTGTTTTGAAAGCTCGTTCGTGGGTTATGTGTACGCTCTCTCTCAATGTCCCAAACGAAATATTCCAACAATGAGTCTAAATACTTTCAAAAAGCACATTAGAATAATGTGATTGCTTGTATGAAATTGTGATGCTAGGGCCTTTGTGCCGACCTGTGCAGACCCTTAAGATTTTTACAAGTAGCTTGTCCGATTTTACTATCTCTAAGTTTGGTTGAATGCATATGTTTGAGGGACGCCTTGAACTTGTGCATGATCCAAGACTTAAGTAGATATGAAACTCGAGTGCTTAGACTTCGCTATCGCCGAGTTGGTGAATTGTATGTGTTTGAGGGGCACTTCGAATATGTGCACGATCCAGACTCGCGATATGCTGATCTCGAATGCTTATGCAAGTGAATATCCAAATGAACAAGTATAACAACTTGTATAGGTTTGCCTCAACCTTAGATCGTTAATCAAGAATGCTACGCTTGGGATAGATTCCATAATGCGTTAGTACGACTTATCCTTAGTAAGTCTCGAGGACGAGACTTTTTCTGAGTTGGGTAGGATGTAATACCCCGTTTTGTTCAAGCGGACTGTCGATTCAAAAGACAAAAGTGCAATGTCCCGACCCGCCTTACTCAGGCGAGAATACTCGTTTGAGGCAAAGGATATCCAGACTTGTCCCTACAGGATTCCTGCTTTGGCTTTCAGAGGTTCGCTTGACGTATCGCTCAACCGAGGTGAATCATCGCTAAGGTGAGTGGCTACGGTGAACTTATCTTTGCTTAGCCAGCATACTTAAAAATCTGGATTGATACATGCTAATCGCTAGGTGAATCACCCCTGCATGCTATGTAAACCCCCTCACCAAAAATAGATATTTTTTATATATTTTATATTATTATATTTATTATAGATATTAAATTACTTTAGAGTATTCTCTTAGTTAATTAGAAAATAAATTTTTTAGTATATTTATTATGTAAATATTTATTAAGAATCATTATTAGGCTATTTTAGATTTTTGGAGATTTTTCTAGAATTTTTAGGTAATTAAAACATAGGGAACCTAAATTTCTAGGACTTTCATGATTTACTATAAAACCATACTTGCATATTGTCCCTACCAAATATTTATTTTAGGTTAAAATATTTAATTATATTTTTTTGTAATTTATTTAGAATTTTAAGAAATTTATTTAGATTTTTGAAATTATTTAGGATTTATTTGGATATATATAGTCTTAATATTAGATAGATAAGAATTTAGTGTTAATAGATATTAATAAGATTATATATAAATTATTTGAATTATCCTTAATTTTATTTAAGATTATAAATTATTGAGATAAACTCAAACTCTATTTTAAATTAATTCAAATCCTGAATCTACTAGGAAAGAAACTGCATGCATATCCTATCATTATTTAAACTAATCCTAATCATATCCAAATTAGCCAATCTTAGTCGTATTCAATTAAGTAGTGTCCACCATTATAAATACCTCATCCTTCATATTTTTCTTTCCCAAAATCCTCTCTTTTTCGTCCAAAAAGAGTCAAAATTTGTCATAAATTCAATCTCATTTTTAAGTAGTTATGACGACTTAAAAAGACGATATCTCCTAGCTCCGGACTCCAAACGTGCGCCAGTTTTTTTTTGTTAGAACTATATCAAGGTTAGTTTTCTGAATATATAAATTATTTTAATAATTTATGAACTTATTTTTCCAAAAAATTCTAAAAGTGTCAGTTGTCCGAAATCAGACGTATTTTGGTATTTTTGAGATTACGGGAGATCGCGAACTCGGAATTACGAATCGTTTGAAGTTTCGGAAAGTTGACATGATAAAATTACATAGAATTACTTTTATAGAATTTAACATACAAGTTTAATGTACTGTAAAATTTGTGCAACATAGACGTAAATAGAAAACCACAAAAAACTATCATTTATTCGCCCTTGAGGCCATAACTCTTTACCGACTTATAATTTTATAAAACTGCCAATTCTGGCGTTCATGTAGCGCTAAAATCTATAGAATTTTATACACAAATCCAAGATTTGAGTTGGTTGACTTTTTGGTCAACGGATTGCCTCGATTTGCGTGTCACGGATCACAAATCAATAAAGTTAATTTTCTTTGGACCAAAATTAAGGTTTAGTAATAAAATCAGATTATAATAAGATTAAATTATTATTTTATTCAGAATTAAAATAGATTAAAATGGAGAAACATATTCACCCACTTTTGTAACCTAACTTGTTTAATTTATGTGACGGGTAGATCGGACGACGCCTTGAGTTGGGACTTCATTCTTTTTCAGACCAGGCAAGATACTTTGCCAAATTGTTTACAGTACTTTGCATACTTATTATATTTCTGTATATTCATTGCATTTTTGTATATTCATTGCATGTGTAGTTTCTTTCAATCATTACTATATATTAGATATGGTGACACACAAATAACACTTAGTATCATGAGAGGACAATCAGTAGGCTTATGGGCTTTAACCACTCTGATGAACCATAGTAACTAGCACGCACTATGGTAGTCGTGTCCGATGGTCGCTACCCCCGCGGTATATCGATTGATGGTGTCACGAGGGTCGCTACCCCCGCGGTATGTCGGCTGATGATGTTCCTGACGTGTGTGTGAGTTGTGAGATTAGATAGAGTAGCATACCAGTGCCCATACGTCAAAAAGTTGTCCTCATTATGCATTTTATATAGATTGTCTTGTACAGCGTACTTACATATTTTCTACCTATTATGCATGTTTACTGTATTCAAATTGGCATACTTCTATGTATCTTGTTACGTCCCTCTGAGGACCTGGTCCCTTTCTAGGTGTAGATGTTCATGACTTTTCGCATGAGCACGGATCAGGACTTACCACTTATCTCTTCCGAGGAGGTCTTACCTTCGGAGCATCTCTGATTATCTCTAGCGACGGATCGCTTCGCTGATACCTTTATATCATCATCTTATTTATATTGGAGATTTACCCTCTTCTCTCATTTTAGTATTGATATAGTCATTGGTAGTAGATTTGTCTCCACCCGACTATTAGTTATGGATTATTCAGACTCATTATTCTAGATTAGTTATTTTCTTTTGTGACTTGTTGTGTGGATGAAATTTAGTATATCTGTGACTTATGACCATATATATACCACATGTGAGTTTATATTCATATTACAGCGTACGTGTATATTATGGTATCCATATATTGGAGTTGTTATATACATACGGCTGGCATGCTTACATATTTTTGGTCCTACGTATTTTGGGACTGGGGCGTGACATATTTTTGTAGTGGATCATGCAAGTCGAGAGCATATTGTCTCGGTTATGTCATTGTACCGAGCAAGCCTGTGCATAGGATTAGAATATAGGATCTCATCCACTTATTTACCAACTCCCTTGATTTTATTTTGCATTCTCATTTGATTGCTTGTATTGCATCTTGCTTGATCCCTTCTCAACGTTAATCTTCTCTCGTGCTTGATAAGGATTAGGAAGGTGCCTTGTACTAGGTATATACACTCTACTATTCAATAATACTATTAGTTAAATTTTTGTAAGTTTGGTATTATGCCTTATAACCTAGTATCACATAGTCCTTCTGACCAAGTAATAAAGTATAAATGAATGACACCAACTATAGGCTTGCATAAGAAGATAGTGTTTATCTAGACTATAGAACTTTAGTGTTTATTGTGTTTATCTAGACTGTAGAACTTAGAGGCCCATACACCCATTTTGTTGACTTTAGACTTAGACAAGAAATTAGTATGGCAACTGTAGAGGCACAACACCGATCTTCTTGGTGAACTTAAATTATTCTGTACCTTCCTCCATCATAATCAAGCATACTTATATATTTTTTTACTACCTCGACTTATGCTTCTATTATAGCCTAGTTTTGCAAGCTTATTCTTGTATTGAGCTTGTTCATGATATATGTATTATTGGGGGCCCACACTAATACATTGTCTAAATCAAAATCAGTGCATTATGGTCTGACCAACCTTAGTGCGCTTGGTTCACTTTTCATATCACTACTTTACGTGGATTGAGATATAGTTGACTCAACTTGTTAGACGAATATACTTGTCCTCTAGACTGGTCAGAGCATATCATGTCAGGTACATAACTTTTCTGATGTGACCATGCAAATAAAAATTTACCAAAATAAGATTTCAATCCATAACTGCCTTGGCAACTCCCTTTCGAATTCTCTAATCCCTTTGAATCTCGTACTTGTATTCTATCACCTCCTCCTTGAATTCTTTATTGTTGTCTTTCGTCTTCCCCTATTTCGGAAAGACGAACGTTCGTGCTTAGTATAAGTTTGATACACGGATAGTACTAGATATACCCCATAGGCCAAGCGCTCATGATGACAAATAAAGAAGTGCAGGCACAGGAAGTCGTAGGTACAGGTACGACCTTTAGTTATATTTGTCATTGCATACTCATGACCCCCTTTATGACACGAGATCTTAGGTGCATAGTAGATGTAGAATTATATATATGGTTGTTTAGCAGTTATAGGATATATTAATATTCTACCCAGATGGCATACACGCGATGCTAATAGATGACGCGAGTAACAACAGTAGTATTTTTTCCCTATCACCATCTCGCCCTTGAGAAGGCTCATCTTCTCTTCTATATCCATTCCTTATCTCATGCTTAACTTTTCCTATCATAGTCGTATTCTTTCGTGCCATTATGAATTGTTTGAATTACTTCAACCTCACCTTTATTTTGTTAGTTAAAAACATAAATGGTTTAGTAAATGATTAATAACTAAAAGATAAGTTCATAATGATAACCCTTATATGCACTATAGCAATATTTGTATCCTCTTATTATTTTAAACCATGAATAGCATCCCTTAGTCTAAACGTTAATTTGTTGGATTGTTGAATTACTTTACACTTCTAATAGTTTTATAAGTTATTCCAGACCTTAACTGTTGCCCAAAAACTTAGACTAAGCTTAGGAAAGATTTGAAGGCACTTGTTATGAACTGATGACTATGACAAATCGCTGGCGAAGTATCGACAGCTGCAGCTAGACCGTTATAGTAGAATAGTCGAAGTAATTACAGACATACTGGTCAGGTGGCATGGCAGTATTAGACTACGATACTTGACGGTTACAAAAAAAAAATTATGGTTATGATATTCCAGACAGGTATCCCAAGATTCTCGACCCAATAAATAAATTCGTCTAACAACCTAGACAATAGCCACAAAAGACTTTGACTACTAGTAAAATTCTTTTACGTTGGGTAGTGTAGATGAGTTAGAGGATAAAGAATAGTATATGGACAATAAGGGAAAAAAATGTTCGGGTGGCTGACCATAACCTTTTAGGAAGCACTGCAAGCTAGCAATGAAGTATTAATAGCTATTGTGATTTATTACGAATATTGGTTAGTGTTAATTTCGAGGACGAAATTCTTTTAAGTTGGGTAGATTATAAACCCTCTCACCAAAAATAGATATTTTTATATATTTTATATTATTATATTTATTATAGATATTAAATTATTTTAGAGTATTCTCTTAGTTAATTAGAAAATAAATTTTTTAGTATATTTACTTATGTAAATATTTACTAAAATTATTTTTAGGCTATTTTAGATTTTTTGAGATTTTTCTAGAATTTTTAGGTAATTAAAACATAGGGAACCTAAATTTTTAGGACTTCCATGATTTACTATGAGACCATACTTGCATATTATCCCTACCAAATATTTATTTTAGGTTAAAATATTTAATTATATTTTTCTGTAATTTATTTAGAAATTTAAGAAATTTATTAAGATTTTTGAAATTATTTAGGATTTATTTGGATATATATAGTCTTAATATTAGATAGATAAGAATTTAGTGTTAATAGATATTAATAAGATTATATATAAATTATTTGAATTATCCTTAATTTTATTTAAGATTGTAAATTATTGAGATAAACTCAAACTCTATTTTAAATTAATTCAAATCCTGAACCTACTAGAAAAGAAACTTCATGCATATCCTATCATTTTTTAAACTAATCCTAATCAAATACAAATTAGTCAATCCTAGTCGTATTCAATTAAGTAGTGTCCACCATTATAAATACCTTATTCTTCATATTTTTCTTCCCCAAAATCCTCTCTTTTTCGTCCAAAAAGAGTCAAAATTCGTCATAAATTCAGCCTCATTTTCAAGTAGTTATGACGATTTAAAAAGACGATATCTCCTAGCTCCGAACTCCAAACGTGCTCCAGTTTTTTTTGTTAGAACTATATCAAGGTTAGTTTTATGAATATATAAATTATTTTAATAATTTATGAACTTATTTTTCCAGAAAATTCTAAAAGTGTCAGCTGTCCGAAATCAGACGTATTTTGGTATTTTTGAGATTATGGGAGATCGCGAACTCGAAATTCCGAACCGTTTGAAGTTTCGAAAAGTTAACATGATAAAATTACATAAAATTACTTTTACAGAATTTAACATATAAATTTAATCTACTGTTAAATTTTTGCAACATAGACGTAAATAGGAAACCACCAAAAACTATCATCTATTCGCCCTTGTGGCCATAACTCTTTACCGACTTGTAATTTTATAAAACCGCCGATTCTGGCGTTCATGTAGCGCTAAAATCTATAGGATACACAAATCCAAGATTTGAGTTGGTTGACTTTTTGGTCAACAGATTGCCTCGATTTGCGTGTCACGGATCACAAATCAATAAAGTTAATTTTCTTTGGACCAAAATTAAGGTTTAGTAATAAAATTAGATTATAATAAGATTAGATTACTATTTTAGGTTATTTTATTCAGAATTAAAGAGATTAAAATGGAGGAACCTATTCACCCACTTTTGTAACCTAACTTGTTTAATTTATGTGACGGGTAGATCGGACGACGCCTTGAGTTGAGACTTCATTATTTTTAGACCAGGCAAGATACATTGCCAAATTATTTACAGTACTTTGCATGCTTATTTATTTTTATATATTTATTACATTTCTGTATATTCATTGCATGTGTAGTTCCTTTCAGTCATTACTATATATTAGATATGGTGACACACACACATAACACTTAGTATCATGAGAGGACAATCAGTAGGCATATGGGCTTTAACCACTCTGATGAACCGTAGTAACTAGCACGCACTATGGTAGTCGTGTCCGATGGTCTCTACCCCCGCGGTATGTCGATTGATGGTATCACGAGGGTCGCTACCCCCGCGGTATGTCGGCTGATGATGTTCCTGACGTGTGTGAGTTGTGAGATTAAATAGAGTAGCATACCCGTGCCCATACGTCAAAAAGTTGTTCTCATTATGCATTTTATATAGATTGTCTTGTACAGCGTACTTACATATTTTCTACCTATTATGCATGTTTACTGTATTCAAATTGGCATACTTCTATGTATCTTGTTACGTCCCTCTGAGGACCTGGTCCCTTTCCAGGTGTAGATGTTTATGACTTTTCGCATGAGCACGGATCAGGACTTACCACTTATCTCTTCCGAGAAGGTCTTACCTTCGGAGCATCTCTGATTATCTCTAGCGACGGATCGCTTCGCTGCTACCTTTATATCATCATCTTATTTATATTGGAGATTTACCCTCCTCTCTCATTTTAGTATTGATATAGTCATTGGTAGTGGATTTGTCTCCACCCGACTATTAGTTTTGGATTATTCAGACTCATTATTCTAATTTAGTTATTTTCTTTTGTGACTTGTTGTGTGGATGAGATTTAGTATATCTGTGACTTATGATCATATATATACCACATGTGAGTTTATATTCATATTACAGTGTACGTGTGTATTATGGTATCCATATATTGGAGTTGTCATATACATACGGCTGGCATGCTTACGTATTCCTGGTCCTACGTATTTTGGGACTGGGGTATGACATGCTAATAAGAATACAACGCACCTAGCTAAGAGAATAATCCCAACTTGTATTGCTTGTGCTAGAACATGGAAATAAAATATTGCTTATATTCAGACCCTCGCATGCTACCCTAATGTCGCTCGAAAAGTCCCTTACGATTTTACCTCTCGGTTTACCTTCAGACCCGAGCCAACGTGTCTGCTTAAGTTTCTTAGAAACGCATGCCTTCCTGCTCGTATATTGACTCATCGATGCTTGTCGCATAAACTATGCCTCAATTGTGTAACATTGTGCATGTCATGCATTCATCTAGTTCTCCTTGGAAGACTATCTAATAGTCGTTCTGTGCAAGTGTAAACTCCCTCGACCAGATTTCAGTAAATTAGGATTAGTTTAGACTAATTAGAATTATGGCAATTTTTTTAAAATTTTTTTATTATATATTCTGCTGATTGTGCACCTGTCTGTTACACAATTAATTAGGGCATTCCACTAGCTGTTAAACCCTAAACAAATTCTACATACCTGCCCTAGACTTGTTAGACTACTTTTCCTGTATTTTTAGCAACTCCCAGAAACCTCGTTTGGTGCTTCGTTTTAGTCGCACAAATATCGTTACAAACGTACGTATTTATTTCCTATTTAATTTTCTGCTCTTTACCCATCTCTGTACCCCTAGAGATTTGAGGACCAGTAGGCACCTGTTTTGCCCAAACGAAATACGATAATATTCTAGATTGAATATACTACAATTAGTGTATTAACACCGTAGAGAAATTAGGACCCTAGTAGCCTCTAAATAATTAGTGAACACCGTGCGCAGTATTTATTAATTAATAAATACGATGACCCGTATCACCTACAAAATCAGACCCTGCATCTACCCAGACTCACCCCACACTGTCCAAAACATTTTCCCCAGCTATTTCCCTCATTTTTGTACAATTTAGAATTTTGGAAAATCAGTATTTAAAATTTGGTAAATTACAAAATTACGCAAAATACCAAATTCATGCATATATGCAATTATTAAAAAGTTAGGGGTTTATATGCAAAATGGCATGCTAGGTGGCCTAATCCTATTGGCTAGACCATAGGTGTGAGGGACCCACCATAAAAATCCAGAGAAATCCAGTCAAAAATATCCCAAAAACCTAAATTACCAAATTACCCTCAAACTTTCCTAAAATTACGAAATTGCCATTGGGCCAAACCCTATATAAACCGACTTTCCCCCTCTCTTCAAACTTACATCTCCTCCCTCAGCCACTTCCGGCCACCCCCTCCGGCCCAACTCCGGCCAGCCCTTCGCCGTGACCCCCTCTCCCCTCCGGCCAAGTCCCACCCCCAGCCACCGCCTGCCCCGCCGTGGCCAGCCTCTGCAGACCCATCCCGACTTCACCTCCACAGCACCACCACCAGTCCCATCCACCCCCAGCGCCACCTTCGGCTGTCGCCGACCACCACCACCACCCCCAATCGACTCGCCGTCCTCCCCTCCGTCGGACCACCAATCCTCACCGCCCCACGACGTTTCCTCCGGCCGCCCTCACCTCCACAGTGCCCCGGCCGAGCTCCTGACTACACCACCACCTCCACCTCCGGCCACCCCTAGCCGCCACCACCACCGTCGTGGACCTCCGCCACCACCACCTAACTGACCGCCACCCTCCCCTCTGCCGAAACCGCCGCCTGCTCGGCCACCTCCGCCGCTCCTCCGCCGGCCAGAGCCCCCGCACTCTACTGCTACTGCTACTGCTGCTAACAGCTACTGCTGCTGTTCTCTCTTCTCCGGCCGCCTCCGGCCAGCTCCGCCGCCGTCCACCCGCCGTCGACAACCCCTAAGGCCCACCTGTCAGAGGGTATAATACTAAACCCTAATATATATGTATTTACATATATATCCCTATATGTATACCTATATGTATATATATGTATATATATATGTATATTTATATGTATATATGTATATTTATATATATGTATGTATTATATTATTAATATATATTATATATACTGTATTTATACAGTATATTATACTGTATATACTATTATTATATATTTACTAAATATATGTATATATACCTATTATTTCTATACATATATACATTTATAGTATATTTATATGTATATATGTATGTATATGTATATATTTATATATAATGTTATATATATTGTATTCTGTTTTATTCATATATATTTATATATATATGATATATATATTATAGATATATATATAACATATTTCATATATGTTATATTATTACTATTATAATTATAGTATATATGTATGTATGTATACATATACTATGCATTTTCTTTTATTTATTTATTTATATGCACTTAATTTATTTCCTGCACCTATTATATATATATATATATATATATATATATATATATATATATATATATATATATATATATATATATATATATATATATATATATATATATATATATATATATATTATCTATATGTATATATATATTAATATCCAGCTGGATAATACAGCTTATATATATATTTTAATTCTTGCAATGTCATTTCAATTAATTACATATCTATATATATATGGTATTATATTATATACTGAGCTGGATAATACAGCTCCTATATATGTATACATTTACAATTCTTGCACTGTCTTAAATTATTATATATACATATATATATTATCTATATATATTATATAAGTTATATTTACATTTCTGCCCTGTCAATTCATTTACTTATATTATACATCAGTGGATATACCCTGATTATTATATTATTATAAATCAGAGGATACACCCTGATAATATTATATTATATTATTATATATATAGCAGTGGATATACCCTGCTACTATTTACCTGTATTTCTTTTCTGTTCTTTATATACTATATATACTGCTATATATTATATATATATATATCTATATATATATACATACTATATATATAAGTATATATATATATATACTTTATATTACAACCATGATATTCACGAACCCTGCCTATTTTAACAGAAACCAACTTCAGCACAGCCAGTGACCCCCAGTCACAAGCACCCTCAACCCTGACTGGGAGATCAGGTTTTCAGTACTATCAAGGAGTAGGCAAGTATACCTTGCCAAGTTAATGTTCAAATTCAATTATTGATATCTGTTTTGTTCCTAAATTTTATATACCATGATTACCCGAGACTGCCTTGGGTACAGTCAACTGATATGTTGACAAAAGCATATTTAACTTAGTCTTACAGACTCACCCTTTTCTGTGAGAGCATTCTAATATTCTCCTAGACCCTAACACGGGAACACGCAACATGGTTGCAATGTATATTGGGATACGAGCTGCGTAGTTGATTAGCTACCGGTACGTGTGACCCGCATCACGGATTAGAGTAATGCAGGAATAGTATGACTTGACATTTAGTTTTATTGGGATGGAAAAGATAACTAGTAGACGTATGGGACACCCCCTCCATAAATGTTTTATACTTTAGTACCATGATGGTCGATTGCAGAGTTCCCTTGAGTCAGGGGGCATATGACACATATACTAGCCAGTCCCCACGATTGGTGAACTACGTCAGCATATGTCTAGCCGACACAATCCCATGCGTACTACAAGGTCTTTACTTGCATTTCACTTAGAATGATTAGCACCATGTATTTATTTTCTTTATTCAGTATTTACATACTTGGCATGTCATTTTCTGTATCTTGTTATGTCCCACTGAGGACCTGGTTCCCTGCCAGATTTAGACGAGGCTTTCTACCCCACTGTGTACGGCCCTGATCAGGAGGCTAGATGTGTTACCGAGGAGGAGCTCGAGGAGACACCCTCAGAGAATGCTTGACCCTAGAGGCCTGCCACTTGGAGATGGAGATGTTTTGATCAGATAGACACTGCTTAGTCTATCTAATTTTTCTGCGCTATTATCAGTTTTTGTAGTAGGCTTGTAATCTCACCAGTTGTGTACTGTATCAGACTCAGTTTTTATATATATTCAGCACTTGCTTTTCTGACATTTTGTTGTGAATGAGATAGTTTGCCTATGTTGTTCTTGTAGTATCTTAGGACAGCGTAGCACGTCCCTATGGGTCTATTCAAAATAGATTAAGACCTTAGTGACGTGTCAGCTGGCCAGTGACACGTGGCCTAGTTCCTGACATTTTGGGACTGGGGCGTGACAGCAAGAATGAACCTGCAAGTATCCAGGACCGTTAGGTCACCAAGGCAATCCCTGCCCCAGGGGAAATGCATCAAGGCAAGTTGTTCATGAATCAAGAATCCTGTCACGTTACAACTGAATCATAATCACATCAAGTTTACATCTGAACGAGAATCACGTCAACGAATCCAAGAATCACAGCTCGTGGAGCAAACGCTCGGTTCAGAACAAGAATCATGGATTATCATATCAAGTTGTGGATTTGGATAGACCCTGACCTGCATGTCGCGGACAACTCAAAAACGAGGTATCGTTCCACGGGCGGTCACCGGGGTACTGGGACCGTTTCGATTCGGATGGAACTAACGTTATAGTCTCACGTGATTGGCGGGGTAGCTTGCAGCGCACCACGTACTTTCATTGCATGCTCTCCTCGTCAATGACTATGGTCCTTTATGGCTATACCAGCGACAAACGTTTATATAGATAAGTCATCCTCGCTTAGCGGCTATCCGCGTGCGAGTAATTGTATCGCATCAAGAGAACAACTGAACACTTGAACGATCATGATTCAACGACTCCCGTGTTGCATGTGCTATTGCCTTGGTTTTTATATATGAATGCTCGTACTTAAATTAACAATGTTTGCCTTAGACAGGGAAGGTCAATTGGTAAGTTGGTAAGTCTCGCCGTGTTTCCTCTTATATCGCACAGGCGCACTGCCATACGAGTTAGGCTATTCAATATTGCCATAAAACTGATCCTAAGGCAACAAGAAAGACAACATAATAGTTGGTGCACGGAACCTATATTACGTGTTTGGATTTTTCGAGCGGGCGAGTAGCCTCCCCACCAGTGCATTCAATGTACTGATAATCTACCAGATCGTATCAGCAACTCCAAATGCTCCGTAATCGTCTATGCTGCAAAACTGGCAGGGGACCAGGTCCTCAGAGGGATGTAACAAGGTACAAAAATACCGTATGCCAAAGTACAACAGAAAGTACAAGTACAACGATGGTATAGTCTAGCATAACCAACTAAGTGAGACACAGTTTGAAAACAATGTTTAACGCATGGGCTATCAAAAATAAAACTGTAGCTCCGAACACAAAAACATACGGGACGTACCGCAGCTCCGGGCAAAGTGTCACACGGGTGATACAACTACACTAGATACAGGATCACTACAAAAACAGTACATATACATATATAAGCGCGTGCAGAGGAGTCCAAACGTCTAGTAACTGTCTTTCCCATTCCAAGCGGTCAACGATTATGCGTTGAACCTGAACCTCTATCTAACAGTCTTGTCACACAGAAATAACTCAACAGACGCGACCCTAAGGTCGTCCTAGTCTCCGGTCATGATGTCAGTAACAGGATACAGGAAAACTGGCACGATAACAGTATATGAATGTATCCTGGGGTAACGATATACTCAGGTACATACATCGAGGTGTTACGAACATCTAACATTTGTTACAAGATGTTACGAAGAACGTCTGCACCCGGTTGTGATCCGGACACGAAGTAATGATCTTAATCAAACATGCGCACAATGTATATAATGAAACAATAAATATCTGGTAACTAAAATACAGGATGGCAAGGTACACTTGCCTGCGTCCGACTGCTGATGATGGGGATCCGGTACAATGCCTAAGTCTGCAGGTTCCGTAGTACCAAGAGACGAGACACAAGCTCAATCAACGACTATCACAAGACTGAAATAAGAAGAAACACACGTCTAACATAGGCTACAATCTCAGTTACAACTCACCTAGACACGAAGCTAGAGAGTTGACCAGGGAATATTACATCCAATCCAGTTAATCATTGTACAATATCATCAAACCAAACCTCGATCTTACTATATTCATCACGACATTTAGTAGTTTAAACCATGATCAAATCCTCGATTTTTCCCCGGGTCTTCACCGACATTATCATGCACGTTGACATATCCCGTCCTCAAATAAATTATTAATTATTTATTAAATCCTCGAATATACAATCATCACCATTTTACCTTAAAACTACTCATCGATTAACTTATTATTATTTTACCACTCTCAAAAGAATAATTATTATCTAGTTAAACCCTCATAGACATTTGTTCAGTATTCAAATACTCTCTCACAAATACATATATGTATTCCTCAATCGATTTCGTTATTAGTAATCAAATCTTCAATCTTATAAACGACATAATAATATCACACACCATTTCACCGTAAATCACATGCTCATCAATACTAATTAATATGCATATAAAACAATATAATAAACCCTAAATCTCAATGCCTTCAAACCTTAAACTCAACATAGCATATATAAGCCTCAACTAAATCTAAAGCATTCACATCCAGCATATAAAAACCCTAAGTATCAATCATGTATTTAACCAACAATTACATACATTTGAAATGTAACCAACCCTAAAACAAATACATATATAAACCCTAATTATGTTATAACCACAGCCATGTATAGAATTACACCCTAAAACTAATAACCCAATAACAATGCAATATACACAAAATATTAACACTAAACAAAAC